>JAQPPZ010000690.1:7500000-8750000 GCA_028583015.1 Wollemia nobilis | reverse complement strand
CCTCTTCCTTCATGTGTGGCAAAAGCTTTTTCATCTCCTCCATAACTGGTGGTAGGAGTTTCCTGTAACCTCTCTTCATGTGAGAGAAGTGAACCAGTTAGTGCATCAAAAGACAACGAGGTTAAGTCTTTGGATTCTTCAATAATTATTGCAATAGAATTCCATTTTGGAAGAAGTGTTCTCAACACTTTCTTCACCATAACCTCTGGCTTAATATCTTCCCCTAGTGTGACCATTTTATCAACTACGACTTTCACTCACACGCAGTAATCTCCCACTTTTTCATTTTCTTGCATTCTGAGATTTTCAAAATCTCGTTTCAATGTTTGCAGTTTTACCTGTTTTACTTGGTCACTACCTCTATAGCTTTCATTTAGGGCATTCCAGGCATCTTGTGCAATTACATAAGAGGCAACCCTAGGGAAGATACTTTTATCTAGGGCAGCATGTATGTGATAAAGGGCGAAAGCATTGTTTTTCTGTGCTTATTTTCTAGCTTTTTTATCAGCATTAGAGAAAGCTGCCCATTCAGCAGTAGTAGGTTCAGAATAGCCCTCTTCGACTACATCCCATAAACCTTTTCCTATCAAAAGGGTTTTCATTTTAATAGACCAATATTCATAGTCTCCTCCATTGAACTCAAGAATCGAAAGACTAGTATTGGATGCCATTGCAGAATAAAAACAAACTTTATTTGAAGCAAACAAGCACTATAAAGCAATACAAAGAGATTAATGATTCAAATCAAATCTCGCCTTTTCAGTACATTCAGGTTCTGCTTCGAAACTACTGCTGATAACAATGACCTCAGGTTCTTCAGGATCCACTTCCTCTGGATCTTCTTCTTCTTCTGCTTCTTCTTCTTCGTCTTCTTCTTCGTCTTCTTCTTCGTCTTCTTCTTTTGCTGTTGCTTCTGGTTCAGGAGAGCGTGGTGAATAGCTCTCACTTGATTCTGCTACCCATACACCAGGTGTATAACTGGCACTTGCTTGGTCCTTTGGTACAACTTCCATAGTCTCGGATTCTTCAATTCTTTGTCCGAAGATGTTTTCTTCAGAATCTGCCTCATACCCGAAATCCGGTTTCCTCAGATGATCAATCACCTGATTTTCCAGCTGACAAAAAACTGTATGGAGACTTGTTCGTCGAACCCTTTCATCAAAGGATTCCGGTGTCTCTCGTCTCAATATCGAGAGAAGTGCATTATAACACCCCCCAGACCGGATCATCTAACATTGCATGGGCACATTATTTCGCTTTTTTCAAAAAAGGCTCTTCAAACAAGGTTTTTAAATTTTTTATAAAGTCTTAAAAAAATTTAATAAATTTTTATATATTTTTTAAATTACCTTTTAAATTAATTTATTAAAAAGATAATTTTAAATAAAATATAATTTAAATTTATTAAATAATTTTAAAAACTTTAAATAAAAATTTAAAACCTTTTAAAATTAAAAAAAAAACTTTTACCTTGTTTTTCTCTCACGCGGGCGATTTGACCCCGCGACCTCCCCACTAGCGGCGGGCGAGCTTTGCCGCTACACCAAGCGGCTTGGTTGAAAGCAAAAGGGACCTCCGCCCTTTTATTCCTCGACGATGGTGCGATTTAAAAAAAAAAAAAAAAAAAAAAAATATATATATATATATATATATATATATATATATATATATATATATATATATATTTTATGCTCCTAGCGGGATTCGATCCCGGGTGGTCTCCCCGCTAGCGGACAGACTTGGCCGCTGGGCTACGTCCCTCGGATGTATCTCAAAGGGGAGACAGGGCGGATTTAAAGCTCGGAAGGCGTAATGTTTTTTTTTTTTAAATGGGGCTTTGTTTATCCCACATGCGACAGACGGTGGACGCAAGTGGGTTTTTAAACCCGAAAGCACAGAGAGTTATTTGACTGCCTTCGGGCAGTCAGCTCTCGTTATTTTTCCGCCCACATAGCCAATATCAAACCGACACGTCAGCTAATCCGCCACTCATCGCCACGTGGAAAAATTTTGAACCAGTCACACGTCGCCACGTCACACGCCGCCATGTCAACTGCCTCGATCCGTGTGCCATGTCAGTTGCCACCTCAGTGTCACCACGTCAGCCACCTCGATTCGTGTGCTGCCCAATCAGCACCTCGCTAGCTACCACGTGTCGCCTCAGGATCCGTGTCGAGCCTGCTATCTGCTGCCACATGTCATCTCGAGATCCATGCCGTTGCCACGTGTCGCCTTGAGATTCATGCCGAGCCTGTGCACGATCTACCTTGAGATCCGTGCCCAAACCTACTCGTGATCTGCCTCGAGATTCGAGCCCTGCTGGCGACCTCGATCCACACGCTTGACACCTACCTCGGGAATCATGCCCGACTGACTGGCTCTGATACCAGTGATTAAATTGGGTGCACTATTAGACGCAGCAATAAAACAACAATTAAAAATTAAACAAGAAATGCAGCGGACAATAAAATATTATTAATTTGCACCCTCAACCTCAAAACATTACAAATTATAATATATATATATAGGTTGGCAATAGGGAGGAAGTCGGCAAAGGGAATAGGAGAGGAATAACAGAGGGATAAGGGGAAAGGGAGTTGGAGGGATAAGGGGAAAGAAGGAATAATGGAGGAAATGGAGGGATAAGGAGGAAATAGAGGAAAGAATATAGGAGGGGAGTTAGGGAAAATTGCCGACAAAACTTGCCGACAAACTTAGGGAGTTTTCACACTTAGGGCTAGAAAAAGATTTTTCTAAGCCACTTAAGTTGAAACCCTCTTCACACTTGCAACACGGGAGGCACTGAATTTGGCTGACTAGGAGTGGCTTGATGCCCTTGGGATCAAACATGTGACTCAGTTGGAGCCTATGGTCAGGGATCGGGCCTATATGATGACCCTGATCAACTTGTGGGATCCTCGAACCAACACCTTCCATCTCCCAACAGGGGAGATGACAGTGACCTTGGAGGACGTCTATCAGATTCTGCGGATTCTGATAGACGAACTACCGATCAGGACGACGCCGTGGGATCAGCGAACAATAGTGCTGACATGCTGCTTTAGGCATGGGGAGGAGGTGGGTGTGGATAGCCCAGTGGAGAGGGCAAAGGGCGATCGCGGATTGGTGGCATTCTGGTACGATGGTGGCTAGAGAGAGGCGTTTTGGGAGTGAGGCATGCAGTACTAATGGGCCTCATTTCCAACATGCTGCTACTTGACTCTTCGGGTGCGAGGTTCCCATGGAACTTGCTGGATGTGGTCTTTTGGCTGGTGGACTATCCGATGCATGAGCCCTTGATTATGAGGTGGGGGCAAACACTGCTGGCACAACTCTACGATGAGTTGTACGAGGTCCGCTGCCAGAGGCAAAAGGGGATTGGCTACAACTATCTGTTGTAGAGTTGGGCTTGGCAGCACATAGTGGTGGAGAGGCCGATGGGGTTGCCGTGGACTACTCGGGTAGAGATGGTGGACAGAGTTATAGGATATGTGACTCTGTGGTGGCGGTATAAGGAGTGGGGGGGTAGAGTCGGCAGTGGGCAGGTGCCGTAGGGCACTATGCCGATGCCTTCGCTCGGCTTACTCCAAGGGAGGTGTTCTGGCGCCCATACTTGGACTGTCCAACTTGGCCTAAGGCTGGAGAGTGGCTCCGGTGGGTACATAGGGGGAGATGGTTGATCGGGTGACACAAGATCGAGAAGGAGTACTTCCTGTACGTCCAAGTGACACGACAGTTTGGGGTGCACCAAGGGTTTCCTAGTGAGCCCTTGATCTATCTTCGCCAGGGGGACGAGAGGACCTTGGCCTGGCCGATCATCGAGTCACTGGGGGAGGAGGCACATATAGTTATTGATGCTTTTGACATGGACGATGTCAGGGTGACGGCTGAGAATGAGTAGTGGTGGACACTGTAGCGATGGTGGGGAGAGGGACCACTGGGAGGCATAGAGGCAGCAGTAACAGGCAGGGAGGGTGGAGAGGCACCAAGAGATGATTGGGGAGCTCCATTGGAGGATGCGAATATGGTGGAGGTGGATGATGTGGGTGTGGATTTTGGGGTTTCGAATCAGCCGAATATGCAAGATTTTTCAGAGCAGTGGTAGCCTGAGTAGCCTGCAGTCCTAAATTTGCCTATGCACCAGGTAGTCCTGGAGGGTGTGGAGGCGAGGCATTGTGCTGAGATAGCATGATTGGAGGACCTGCTACGGAGACGAGATGAGGAGCTAGGGGAGGCTCTGCAGGAGAGGGATCTCCTACAAACTTAGTTGGCTGAGCAGGAGAACGCATTTGCTGCGTACTGTTAGAATTAATGTAATGTGCACTATGCCTTCCTTGACACTTGTCAGTTTCACTTGACAAGTGTTAAGCATTTCATATAGGCTTATGCCTATATATTGTAACCCTATTTCATTTGTAAAATATCTTATTGTGTTCATCTGATATAAGGCCTAACATTTGGTATCAGAGCTCCAGGATTTCTCTGGCCTTGTGAGCTTGTGAGCTTGAGGGGGGATTTCCCTCATGGAAATCCCCCCTCATCCTTTCCCCCCATCTTCCCATTTTTCTTACCGAGGGAGTATGCTCTCCATATTTTTGATGGATCAAAAACCAGATGGTTAAATTTTTTTGGTTTGGGAGGTCATTTTTAGTTTTTTAGATCTATAGAAAGGTGGACCTTGACGGAGCTCTCAAATCTGGTCTTGTTGTAGCATTATTGGATTTTCCTATTTGCAATATATTGTCTCAAAGAGAATTGAAGTTGGAAGGATAAATTTTGAGGCGGTGTACTCGTAGTATTTTGGAAGTGGAGCATGACCGCTTAATGCATATACAGATTACCATGAGCATTATGATTCCTCCCGTGAATGTGAAAAACTTGCAATGAAGAAGGTGCCCACTGTGACCATTAATCACTTCTGTTCCACATAAATACTGATGCAATATTGATGCCGATTGAGTGACAAGAAGCGTGGGGGAGGCTTCTGTCGAGGGAGCATTTTTTTTTGGATCTGTGAACATTGAAAACTGGTAGTGTGGTTGTGCCAACTGTCAGAGTTGGAAAGTTTATTGTAACCTTGATCTCATCTGCAATTTCAAAAAATTGAATAGCTCCTCTTCTGCGAATTCGTCATTGGTGTGGAGTGTGATTATCCACCGGGTAAAGGACTCTATTGCAATGGCCAAACCTTTCGGTTTCATTACATTGTGTAGCTAGTAGCCTGTATCGCGATCGCAGTCTCTTTCATAGCCCTCCAAACCTCTTTTCGATGATCAACCTCTTCTGATGTCGCATATGAATGGAAGTTTGTTGTTGCTTCCTGCCCTTTGATTTTGTGATGGTACCTTCTGTTCAATATTGCAGTACCTCTAGTCCTTCTTCACGCTATTGGCTTACACTCTTTCGAAGGGAAGAACCATCTTTGTCAAAGTTTTTTGGAGATTTTATTTTGGTGTATGGTAAAAGCACGACCTGTTGCTTCATAGTGAATCGCCTAGCGCAGTCAGACACAGCCACAGAGCTTTCAACTGTCACTGGAGGAAAAAGAGTTTAAAGAAAATTGATGCACATTGCTAGCAACCAAGGAGGCTACCTGTGTCTTACACGAATAATGCTGCTATGACGCTGTGTGTGTCTTACACGAAGAACGTTGCCTGTGACACAGTTTGTGTTTTTTTTTTTCCAGAGGAAGCTTCCTGTGACGTTGCTTGTGTTTTCTAGCTGCAGGTCGACATTCAGATTAATGCTCCTATGAATTGAAATGAGGGTTGGTTTTGCCTAAAGAACGCTTTGAATCCTAGAAATTTGTTTCGTTGGAGAATGGTTTCTATGATCAATAACCTCATTATCTTCATGTGCTACTGCAAGTGCTGATTTTTTCCCACTGCATGTGCTGATTTTCTGCCGATGGAGGGGCACTGTGTGTTCGAGAGGCACTGAAGTTTTTTTTTGGTGACGATGATGAAAGTGTAGAACTCCCCTGATGCGGCGGCGCTGGTGACCACCAACGAGGGCCGCTACATATCCAACAGCCTCGACATGCGCTTGATCGACGAGGACCCCGCGGTACGCCTGGCCGTCATCCGCGACAAGTTCGAGGGCGTGCTGGTGGCGTTCATGCAAATGGGCATCCCCATGATGGTGGTCGTCTGCGGACATGTGACGACAGGCGAGTTCATCATGGCCTTGGTGGTGGGGCGCTCCATGATCTACATGAGCGATCTCAATCACATGGTGGTGTTTAGGTCTATTAAAGGTTCAAAGTGGGGTGATTTATTTTAAATTTTTTTCATCGCAAAAGGGGTCTTTAATGGTGCTGGTCTATTAAATTTTGTTTTGAAAAGTTCATGATTTAATATTAGAAAGTGGAAGGGGACTACTTTCTTAGTATTTCTATGGTTATTATGGCACTGTTTATGGCCGATAATATGGTTATTTTGATCATTTTTTTATTATGTTTCTTCACATGGAGAGTGGAAGTGGGAACTAAAGGCCTACATGGCCTACTTTATTGTAATTTCAAAAGTGAGAGGTCCACATGGTCCTATTTTTTTTCTACATGGAGGTGGATGGCTTAAGATGGCCCATGTAATTCCCCTGCGAGGGAAAATTGATGATGTTTTTAATTCTGCCAGAGATGCGATGCCGCCACATTGCGAGGGTTATTTCCTACTTACTGAGGTTATTATTGTTTTTTCCATTGATGGAAGACTTATTGAGATTCGACTATAGCCATGTTTATAGTCATTGGAAAGATTTTTTCAATACGGACACATTGGTGGTGTCCATTTGTAATTCTGAGGCTATTTCAATTGAGTTTTTTAGCCTCAAAGTTTTTCTATCTTGGAGTGCACTCTCGGTTGTACCCGACACTCCCAAGGCACTTGTAAGTGAACCTAGTATCTAGTATTATCCTCTTTCTACTTGACAGATGTAGCGGTTGGTTACTCATGCATTTCGATAAGATGAGGAGACTACCATAAGGACACTTATTCTAGGGACTACAGACATAGACACCCTAGACTCTATCCGAGGTCTTTTTCGGATCTACTTCTAAAGACTACAAATGAAGACACTTTAGAAGATTCTCTTCTCTTCTTCTTTCTTCTTCTCCTCCACACTTGGATTCTAAGGCTCAATTTTATTGTATTTCATGGCTCGTATTTCTTTTGTATTAAGGTGCATTTTCTGCAGAGACCGACACCTTCTATACTGAGTTCACTATAAGGAGGGATTTGATACTCATGGTGGGGCTAGTCAGTGACCTACGAGAGGCAACATCCTCTGAGGATGACCTGCAAAGGCAACAGACCCAGAAGTGGCTAACCCTGAGGCACCCATGATGACCCTAAGGAACTTAGACGGCTGACCCAGTGGCAACAGACCCATGGAAGTGGCTAACCCTAAGACAATAGACCAAGATGTATACACAGTGAATCTAGCATTATTCACAGTTGGAGAGCCAAGCGCAGAGAGCACGAGCCTAGACCAAATCAGCAATAAAGGAGGATGTAGAATTTTTTTAGAAGTCAACATTAAGGGGGAATGTTACCTAATGTTGACTTGTTTTTTTCTTTAGTTAGGATAGTGCACATTAAGGGGGAATGTTAGAATTAATGTAATGTGCACTATGCCTTCCTTGACACTTGTCAGTTTCACTTGACAAGTGTTAAGCATTTCATATAGGCTTATGCCTATATATTGTAACCCTGTTTCATTTGTAAAATATCTTATTGTGTTCATCTGATATAAGGCCTAACACGTATCACCGGTGGGATGGGGACACAAATGTTGCACGGGAGAGGGATCTTCTGTGGACGCAGCTAGCAGAGAGGGAGAAGGTATTAGCACAACATGACAATGTAGTAGCTTTGTACCGTCAGTGGGAGGTGGAGTGGTTTCGACACTAAATGGATTTGAAGGGAGATATTATCTTCCTCAGGGGGCGATTACCTAAGCCCTCTGGAGGTAGGTATTCACGCTGAATGAGGGGCAGCGATACTGAGCAGTCAGCATCGTCCCATCGCAGGCTATTGGATGAGGAGGGTGCTATCAGTCATGATGCGGAGGCGAGCAGCAACTGCCCTGAGAGGTCCCATAGGACCCACACCACGGGGGGTAGTTCCCGTTGCATCGATCCTACGTGATCATGGTGGCCAACACCCTAGGCTTGGGGGTTTTTGAGTTTTTGCTTTGTTGTGAGGTCAGAGGACCGGTTTATTGTAGCTTGTGGGCATTTTTGATGATATATATACATATGACTTTATTTTATTTATACACGTGTCATGATTTGATGTTATGCACAATGATTGAGGAATGTGTATGTATGCATGTTAATTTATATTGATGGATGCATATGTTATGATGAATGCAAATGTTTCTAATTTATATTATATGCAAATGGAATGGATGAATTGAATTTGTGATTTGTGGTGGTGGCACCATAGACTGTTTAGAACTTATGGCTTTTTGTCCTAGGCGATTGTTGTGGTAAATGACTTTTTATGTATACATGTTATTTTTTGTATTTTCTGATGGAAATGCGAGGATGAAAGATAGCACAATTGGTTTAGAATGTAGTTAAGGTTTTCTGAGACTCAGATGTTTTAACTAACTAGCCACGACTATACTTTTATCTTACAAGACTTTTGAACAAGGTATGAATCGGACTTGTCTTTGACCAAGTTATTTCACATCCCTGTGTGTGCAATTGAGTTTGTTTATGTGGTATTTGTTAGGATACCGCCAGTGCCAGATAGGATGTCAACCAAACCTGTACTGAGGATCACCTAATTAGCTCCACTAACTCCTTTGTTGTATTTAGTCGGATTAATCTACGGTGCTATCTAGGATACCATAAGCTAGCTCATCCACATGCAAACATTGATCCGCACACAAGTTAATGTGACAGATATATCGTCATGCGGGAGGTTTGCCACCAGTGACCGATAGGTTATCCACCAAACCGGTATTGAGGTTTACCTCATGACCTTCGAATCGTTGAGAGTTCCAGGGATTCAAGTTCGACTCCCTTCTTTTCTTCAATTGTATTGGGATACTTGCTCTTTTGTAGTGATAAAAATCACTGTTTATTTTTGTTTTTTCTTTTGAGCAAGGGATTTGAATATTGAGTGATGAGAATCACTATTGTATGTGCCTTTTGATGTATGCACTTTGGTGGTGATGTCAAATTTTTGGAGTTTTGACTTTTTGCAAATTTTTTGGTGTTTGCAACTTTTTGAGAACTTGGGATTCTTGGGGAATTGGGTAGGGAAGATGCTTGTCCTTTTGCCAACTCTCAGCATTCTTGGGGTCATTCGCACAGGGGATGAGCAAGATAACCATTTCACTAGATGGTATCCTGGATTGCTTTGCAGGTTTCATCTTTCGTTCACACAACTTGGGAATTTTTTTTGTGTTTTAACTTGTGTTGGGATGCTACGTAACAAGGTGTGATCCAAGTAGAACTCTACCTTTGTAAAATCTATCTGACTTTGTACAGTATGTGGCTAGAAAGCTAATGACAACTGAATGACGAAAACTCTTGATACATTAGAAGACAACCGACTATGATATGGTGAAAAATATGTGAATGGCGTTTATTTTTGATGGACTGTTTATAGAATGGAGAAATGTGGAAAATGATGGATTTGCTGAATAATTACAGTCTATGGTGCCTTTGACCTATATGACCAACAAATATGCAATGTATGGATGTGATGCTTAATGCAACTATTATTTTGTGTTTTTTATGGATTGATTTTTGTGAGTATGAAGATGAGATGCAAAAAGAGCTCTTTATTGTTGTGATGATTTTGAGCATGCATGGAAATGAGATGCAAATTTTTGTTATTTTTTGATGATTTTATTGTTTTTGAATTTTCTTATTTTTTGACCAAGCGATTGTGGGAACCCTTGGAGCTTTTGGTTTGACCAAAGGGATGATGGGTACCTTTGGGGCATTTTGGGGTTGACCAAGCGACTACGGGAATCCTTGGAGCTTTTGGTTTGACCAAGCGATTATGGGAATCCTTGGAGCTTTTAGGGGTTGACCAAGCGATTGTGGGAATCCTTGGAGCTTTTTGGGGTTGACCAAAGGGGTTATGGGTACCTTTGGGGCGTTTTGGGGTTGACCAAGTGACTACGGGAATCCTTGGAGCATTTTGGTTTGACCAAGTGATTATGGGAATCCTTGGAGCTTTTGGGTTGACCAAGGGTTTGTGGGCACCTTTGGAGCTTTTTGGGATGACCAAAGGGGTAATGGGCACCTTTGGGGCATTTTGGGGTTGACCAAGTGACTACGGGAATCCTTGGAGCTTTTGGTTTGACCAAAGGGGTAATGGGCACCTTTGGGGTGTTTTAGGGTTGACCAAGCGATTATGGGAATCCTTGGAGCATTTTGGGATTGACCAAGTGATTATGGGAATCCTTGGAGCTTTTGGTTTGACCAAAGGGTTGGTGGACACCTTTGGGGAATTTTGGGGTTGACCAAGTGATTACGAGAATCCTTGGAGATTTTGGTTTGGGCTATGGCTCTTTTAAATATGGAATGGCCTCAAATGAATGATGTTCAAGGGTTCGAGTTCCTTGATTCCAGGTCCTATTTTACTGTGGATGACATAAGGACCTAACCAGTTTTTTGCGAACTTGTCCCTTAGATGGGGCATGAATGGATTGGCCCTATGTGCGGAGAGGAGGACAGGGTCTGCCCTCGGCACTGATATCTCTATAGGGTCTCTGGGTGGTAGGTGTTCTCTATATGCCCAAAGTGGTGGATTCAACACTTGGTCCCACTGTGCTGGGTTTAGGTGCCACTCATGCCCTGGCCTTATGTTTAGTTGTTCAAATATGTCATCAATATCCAGGGGGTATTGTTGCTGCATCTACCGCATGTGATCGAGATATGCCATCTCAGTTTCATATTCATAATCACTATCGGAGATCCAAAGGCCCTCGTTGGTTCCAACAACTATTTGTGACATTAGAGGCTCGTCTTGCATGAGCAAATTGATCTGGCCCCATCGGGGTTGTTTCGCTCTCTACGGGGGGACCTGATTTCCTTGAGGTGGCCCTTGCTCGATTGGAGCATCCAAAGGGAACATTGCCAAGAGGCTTTCTTGATAGTCATCCATGGGGGTCACTTGTGAGTGATTGCTATCTGATTCGAAGGGGTCCCATGGTGCTACCTCATATTCGGACTCATCTTCTGAAGATCCTTCTTGACCTTGTCTATATCTCTCTTGTAAGGGAGTTCTCGAACTTTCTCCTCTCTCGAGCGAAGGGAAAGGGTTGTTGAGGTCAACAAGGTTGGTTGTCAACAATGGGAGATAATCCCCCAGTGTATATGTCGTGTTAGGGTTGGCATATGGATCTAATGCCAATCCCTCCTTGTTGCCTATCCCTAGGCCTTGCATGTTCTCTACCAAGATGTCCAAGGGCAGGGGATGGTTGAACCCTACTCCTGACTTGTCGTATGGCATTTGGTATCTTGGTTGGCAAAGAACACGCACTCCTTGCTCATATCTGCCTAACCCATATCCATGCCAATTGCATTGGCCAAGGTATCTCAAAGCGAATTCTGGGTTAGACAAATAGTTGACATCTTCTGCAAAGGGCTCTTCATCTTCGTCCTCTTGCATGTATGGTTCAATACCATGATCAAGGCCCCCATACACAAAGTTTGTCTGATTCGACGGGTAGCCTAGAGGAACAATGGTACCGATGGGGAGGCGAGGTCTCCCCATGTCCTGCATGGACTCCAGTGTGGGTGTTGCTACAATGTTCCACACCAGGTACTCCCCCAGGCCCGTATTGGCCATCTCAATAGTGATTGTTGGCGGTTGAGGGGGAGGGAACGAAAGTTCTTCCTGAGTCCACTCCATGTCGGGTGAACTAGGAGCCTCGACTTCCATTCTGCTAGGCATCTCCTCGGTAGAGATGGTTGAGACTGATGGTGGTGCCTCTTCCAGAGGTTTCTTCCCTTTGTCCTTATATGTGGCCACCATAGGTGGCATCGTTGGTGAAGGACCAGACGATGAAGATGGACCCGACTAGGGATTTGATGGACTTGTCAATGGGGATGCCTACGAAATCGAACCCTGTTTAGATGGATTCAACTAAAAATCCAAATGCGTTGATGGAAGGGTCGATTGCGGCATTAGCTGCACCGTATTGCAATACTTGAAGGGTTCCAAGTCCACCGGGACTACATGCACCTGCCCTTCGAATGTATACTTTAAGCACTGATGAGCTATCGAAGGGACACACTTCATGTCCCCTGATCCATGGCCGACCCAACAAGATGTTATAGGCCATCTCACCCTCCAAGATGTGGCACAATGTAGGTATAGTCTTTTGCCCCACTTGGATGGGTAGGACAATTGTGCCAACTGTCGAGCATATTGCATCATTGAATGCTCACAGTGTATAGGTGGAGGCCACTATGTGAGATGCGGGCAACTTTAGGTGCTTCAAGGCCATTGTTGTAATGATATTACTAGATGAGCCAGTGTCCACCAATACCCTCTTGTACGGAATCCCATTGACCCACGCGATGACGTGCAGGGGTGGATCCGCCATGTCACCAGCCACTGATTTCACTTTGTCCTCTCGAAAGGTGATGACTGGCTCGGTGCATCGTTTGACATGTCCCACAAAGTTGTTGAAGGAGTTTGCTTCATGGGGCTGCAACTCGATGGCTTTTAGTATCTCCATTAGAGCCTCCCGATGGGGCGTTGATTGTTGTATGAGCTCGTAGATGGAGAGCCTAGCCGACGTGGTCCTCAAACTCTGGGTGAGTTTGGTCTGAATTGTGGCCACTGGTCTAGGCGGAGGAGGTGGTGCAAGGTGTTATTGCGGTTGTGACGTTGTTGGCACCTCTCCTGTAGCTACCGTGGGGGAAGCTATGCTCGGGTACCTCTTGTTTCGAGTCACTATACTGATCATCCCTACATACCCCTACATGGGGCAGTTCTGTGTTACCTCATTGACTTGTAGGGTCTTTGCCTGCGCATCATGGGTAGGCAAGGGGTCCTTAAAGACCTCCATTTGTTGGTTGCTTGGTGCCATGGGGTTATCCACCGCTAATGTCTTGTTATCTATTAGGTCTTGCACCAAGCCTTTAAACTTCCAACATGCATTAAGGTCATGTCCCTTCCATCTATGGAACCTGCAGTACAAGTCTTCCCTGTAGCCCTTAGGTTTTGGTGCATTGGGGTCTATGGGTTGAATCTCGGGCAAGTTGATCAAGTTTGCCACTGACAAGCGGTCAAACAGGGAGTCTCTGGACTCTGTGTAAGGTGTGAATTGTCGCCTAGGGTGACGTTGCTGATTTTGTTCTTGCCTCTAATTTTCTCGGTCATAACTGTTAAGAGGCACCGCCTGATAGTTAGCCTTTTGGGGCTGTGTTGCTTGTGCAGGCTTAGGGACGTTTATAGCAACTTGATTGACCGCAACAGGTTTCTGTTGCGTGGTCCCTATTTTGGTGTTCTTAGACCATTCTTTCTTCTTTGGCTTGGCTATCTCGCCATCCTGAATCTTGATCTCCTCAATGATTCTGGCTTGCGCTAGAGCTTCCTCTAAAGTGGCATATTGCTGCAGTTGCAATAGCATGGAGATCGATCTCAAATAGCTCTTTGAGAACATTTGGGTGAGGTCGAACATAGGAGGGAGGTAGGGCAGCTTTGAAAGCAAAGTCCTCCACCGGTTCCCATAGGCCACCATGGTTTCTTCCTCATACTGCTTGAGGTTGGCTAGGTCGCTTAGTGATGCCTTCTTCTTGGTGTTGAAGGCGAAGCGTTCGAGGAACGCATCCACTAGCTGATCTAAGTTACTAATGCTGTGCTTTGGCAATTGAGTGAACCAATCCGAGGCAGGGCCTGCGAACATGGTGATGAATGTTCTTAACAACAAAGCATCATTGTCTTGAATGCCAAAGCATTGGCTCAGGAATCTAGTCACATGCTCTTGGGCATCCTCCTCACCTCTAAATATTGCCAACTGAGGCAGTTTAAAGTGTTCAGGGTAAGGGGGTGCCGACACTAACGGATGCATAGGATGACTACGGAGTTGGCATAAAGTGGGCTTTTGGGGCCCAAAAGTCTTGGTCTCCATAGACTCCAAGCGCTCTAGCAGCGCTTTATATGCATCGAAAGATTTAATCTCTTCCTCCTTAGTTAGCTCCCATTGTGGGTTGTGGGAAACTTGAGGCCTATGGAGGGGTGGCCGGATAGCACCCCCTCTGCCTTGGTAGGGCATTTCGGCCCGCTCTTCTTCTTGCTCATACTCCTCATAGGCTTCTTGAGGAGTTTCTAGATGAGACCTATGACCATGGGTGGGTCCCCGTGGAGGGTGCCCATCGTTGTTCCTGGGAGTGGCCTCCCGCTCAGGTCTAGGAGGTCTCGGAGGTAGCACTTGGTAAGGTCATGGAGACCTGTCTCATACCAAGGGGTTGCGCCTCTCATACGGTTCTACTCTTTGGGTGTGAGGGGTTGGAACCCTCTCAGGCATAGTGTTATGGAGCAGCTCATCTGTTTGGCACCGAATGCGCTCTTTGCTAAGGTGATATAGATGCTCTAGCTATTGTTGGTCTTGCTCAAGCTGCGTGATCTATGCTTGGCGGGCGGCATGTCTGGCGACTGCCAGGTCGATTTGTTCCACCATATTGAGTCTAGGAGGCCTAGATGCCTCTCCTACGCATTTATCTCGGTCACGATGATCCGAGATCTCTATAGGTCGCTTCCCTCTATCGAGGTTGGCGGCATTCACTCGAGGCTCTGGCCTCAGTAGGTGATTTTGGTAGATAGCAGGTGCAGAGGCGCATTGCTCCCATGCTGTGTATTGCTCTTGAGGAATGTAATGGTCTTCCTCGTGCTCCCTTTCGTATATGTGAAAGGGGCGGGTAGAGTTGGCTCACCCTGTTTGAAGAGCCTTGTGCTCTGGATTTTGCTTATTATTCCTAACAGTGATGGGGGGTAAAGGAGGGATGACATACTCATGTGGCCTCTCCTCATGGACCCTATGTTATTCTAGCACTTCATCACATGGTGGCCACTCATACCGAGCTTCTAAGGGAGCCTTCCCATTTATATTGAGTGCCACGTGTAAGGACTCCTCCTGAAAGGGTCTATGTTGGACGGGAGTGCCCCTCGAAGGGGTGCCTCTATAGTCCCATTCTAAAATGGCATGATGTGGACTCTCTTGTGGGTCGGGCCACCAAGGTGGTATGACCAAGTCCTTGGGGCTATAGCGGAGGTGACTTGTGCCCCCTTGTACACTCTTCGTAGCTCCTACCCGTGATTGGGCTTGGCTACGGGTGTACACCATGGTGGTGTTTTCCTACAAGATGCATAGATTTTTATTTCTTTTTATGATTTTTATGCTACACTAAAAAGAAAATATCACACACACAAAGCAATGATTATCTCGTTTAAAGATTAAAGGTGTGCCCTAAACCTGGTTTAGTGTGTTTTGATTTTTGTTTTGACAGTTTTGTAAAGAATGTTTAAATGCAATATGATGGCTCTTATGACTCCCAAAAATGGTCGCCCCTTCGATATACCATTGCCAGGCCGATATACCAACCTCTCTATATACCCGCCCTTATGTGAGGGAAACTATTGGTACGTGAGAGCAGATGGTACGTGGAACGTAGGCGGTACGGAAGGGGAATCACCCTATTTTTGACACCTACCATAGAAGACTTATCCTCATGCACTGGGAATCACCCTAGCTACACTTGGTCAGCTTTCATTAGGATTTACGTCTAGCAACAGTAGCGATCGGGGTTTATGGATGCAAAATTTCAAGCCAAGGTGGTGATGAAATCCACCGTTGGTCTTGATCAAGGGCTGGGGTTTTACGACCAGCTCCTTGGTGTTTAAATTACCATGTGGTGTGTGGGGTTCTTTTTATTTTGCATAAAAGGAAGCAAGCATGCAGTAAAAAAACTTTCCCTAAGCAAGTAAATAACCAAAAAATAGAAAACAGGAAACAAAAAATGACAGAAGGAGTTCAGGACCTCTACCTCTTCTCTGCCCAAATCTGCTGGTTCTGAGTTTCTATCCTAAAACTACATAGAGAGCTATTCATCCCTGGGTGGGATGAATAATAGAACTGTATTCATCATAGGGTGGGGCAAATGCCCATTCGTCCCTGGGTAAGACAAATTCCAGCTCTGTATTCGCCATAGGCTGGAACGAACAGCAGTCCAACGTTTGAAAACTTGGTACTTGCAAGCAAAAACAATCAAGTTTTGATCAGATTTCTGATCTTAAAAATAGAGGACAAGGGTCCCACCATGATCACCACTGAAAGCACGAGGATACGAAAACAAAAAGGAAAAGCCAAGATGCGATGTGAACGAAACAAAAGATAACGCTAAATCCTATGAATTGAAAGTGCATGAAAAGAAAGAAGCATAAACGAATCAAAACCAAATAGAAAGCCAATATGGAAGACAGCCCTTTTCATTAATATGCTTCAGAACTTGGTTACAATTTGCCTCCTCCCTTTTTAGGGGCTAGGAGCGTTAAATGTGTTCTTGTCACATCAATGGATGCTATTCCTTCTTCCGCGTGCCCACATGTAAAGTGGGTGGACCAAACATCACCGCCACTTGCATTGATGAGTCTTGAATCCTTACTACTCCTCTAATGTTGAGACCCTACATTCAAGGAAATAGGAAACAGTCAGTAGCACCTGTAGATAAAATAAAACATGCAATCCCCACGCCTTCAATTAGTACATGCAAAATATAAATAAAACGATAACTAAAATAGATCCAAATGAACTAAAAACTTGATAGGGGCATAAAAAAATCACCGAGAAGGCACTACAAATGGAACAGTCAGGAAATTCACCACAGATTCGTATTCGCTCCGAGGCGGGACGAATAGACCTACAACAAAACGTCAGATAGCACTGTCCCAAATGTCACATCTGGGAAGCTCCAAATCACCTGCAAAGTTGGGGGTTAGCTAAAAGGGGGTATTTTGGGAAGACCCAAAAGGTCATATTTTCCCAATTTGGCCTCTATCACCGGGAATTTGATGATGCTACCTGCATGTTAGTAAAGGCGGGAAATGATAAAAACATGATAAAAAATGCTCAAAACGATGTGAAATTTGAATGAAAACCTATCTAAGAAGCATAGAATCAGATGCAAAAATAATAGAAAGGAAATCTACTATAGATTTCTAATCACTTCGGGGCGGGGCGATTAGGACTGCAGCAGTGTGGGGGGCGCCGGGGCAGGACGCCCACCGTTTGGGGCCCGATTTTGGCACCAATCCACTTGGGATGGGTCCAAAACCTCTTGTGGGGTGTTTTCAAAAAATTTGGTAGGATTTTGTGGCCAAATTTCAGGTTTTGGTTCCGGATTTGCGCTTCCAATAACCACCCTATGACCTCCCTTCCAAAAGAGATCAAGGATGTGAAAGGCACAAATCAAAAGGTGTGTGTGGAAGTAAAATGGCAGCACTTCATTGCTCAAAATGCTCCTTCTCTGTATCTCTTTGGGGTGAGAAGACTCACCATTTTATAGACTTGACGGTCTCTTTGGATGAGCATGCAGAGGCGCCACTTGGCAATCATGCCTTCCAAGGGGGAGAAGATTCCTCCCTGATTAGGGGCTCCATGACTGCCCCTGTAACTGCCTCTAATGCTCAAAAATGCTCACTCACACTCCCATGCAATGAAGGAAGAGTTAAGTGGCGGATCTGAGCTGCCATTTGTCAAGATTTGACTTTTTGCCCGTCAAACCTGCTATTCGCCCCACCCTAGAGCGAATACTGCTAATCGTCCCTGGGTGGGGCGAGTACCAGTTTGTAATCATCCCTGGGTGGAACGAATAAGGAGCAGAGTGCCTGAAGGTGCCAAATTGACCTCTGACCTTCCAAAACTACTGTGTGAGTGGTTAGGACCACTGTTTAACCTCTGGGGGCTGCCCTGGGGGCTGTGTGTGTCAATGCGATCAGTGTTTGCAGTCACATAATCGGATTGGTGCTATTTTGGTGTTTATAGATGGTACTCTTTATCGACAACTAATTGGGAGTCTCATATATATAACTAATACTAGGCCATATATTGTATTTATTGTCAACTATCTTTCGAGGTTCATGCAAGAACCTAAGACTACTCACTGGAAAGCAACAAAACATGTTCTTCACTATGTATGTGGTACAATGGAATATGGCCTAGAATACAAGAAGAATAACAAATTCTTCTTGCAAGGATACACAGACTTTGACTATGTTGGGTCATATGATGATCGTAAGTCAACTTTAGGATATATATTTCATCTTGGATCCGGTCCTGTCTCTTGGCACAACAAGAAGCAATAGGTGGTTGCTATCTCATCTACAGAGGTAGAGTATCACACCGCACATGAAGCTGTGTGTAAAGTGATATGGTTGCATCACATTTTAAAAAGTATGGATCATCCATCCAAATATCCAATCCACTTGTTCTGCGACAACCAGGGTGCTTTGAACCTTGTTAAGAATCCAGTGCATTATGAAAAAACCAAGTACATTGACACACAATGTCACTTCATTCAAGATGAAGTTCCACGACATCGATTTTAGCTTCAGTACATTCCCATCGATGCTCAGGTTGCAGACATTATCACTAAGACACTTGCACATGTCAAATTTGAATTGTTTCGTAGCTCTCTATGTATTGCAAAATAATGTAATAAAGGGGGATGTTAGCTTATATATTTAGCATATACTTAGGTTATTACATTATTTTTGGGTTGTTCATATTGTTACAACTCCTACCTAATGTCAGCTAGTTAGCTCTGGTAGTTACGGGCTAATCTAAGTGCTCATTATATTATTTAAGCAATTTTTGATTAATGATAAGTTGATTATTCTATGACAATAAACACCTAATTCTTTCTCTTCAATGGAAATGAACAGGTTAACTATTGTGTTATCAGGCCTTGTTAGTTCAACCGAGTGTTTATTAAATTGTTTCCTCCTCAAGGTCGCTTGTTCTTTGGATGAAAGGGGTATGGTGGCATTACTGGTGTATGACTAGTCCAACTGGATTGACCTGCCTAGTTGTTCTGCCTAGTATATGGATAGTAATAAAGAGAAAAATGGGTCCACATCTACTACATCCACATCCATTACAATACCCTTTTTGGGGTATTGATCTAGGAAGACTAAGAGGCCTGTGATTATCCCTACATAAGGTACTTTTTTGTTGTCCATGACAGAGATAGGAGGGGAATCCTTACTACATATTAATACTAGCTGATCTACCACCTGTTTTGGCATGATGTTGTGGGATGCTCTGCTATCAAGCATGCAGTTGTGTATCACATAGCGGTTGTCATATCTAGAGGTATAGTGAAGAGATATATAAAAGGGCCTTACTGAAGAGGGGTTTCTTCCAGGCGTATTGGAAGTCAAAGCAACGAGGACATGACTCTCCCCTTGTTCAGTTAATCCAAAGGCACTACATACTTGATACCTATATTTGGGCATTATCATCAATTCCCAAAAGGTTATATTTATATTTTGTTTTGACAACTCCAGTCCTATATCAAACTCAGACTTCTTATTTTTTATTTTGCTGCTGACTGGTTTTAATTTTTTGGTAGGAATGTGTTATCATTCGACTTCTTCACACTAGTGTGTTCTTTGTCTTTGCCTGTACCCTTTTTATCAGTTTTATTAGGTATAGCCTAACTTTGGAGCTTAGTAGCATGGACCCTCTCTAAATTTTCTACCTCTTCAGTTGTGGGAGTCAGCTTACCCTATTTCATTTGTTTAAAATAATTATTAAGTGGCCTTTTTAAAATATTCATACCATCAAGGGTGAAGACTGTAGGTCTGTCTTCAGGGCTAGAAGGTTGATTTGGCACCTCCTGAGCCGATGGGGTTTTAACAGTTTCATGCCAAGTCCAATAAGCATTTATCCTGATTTCATCATCTGGTTCCTCCTCAAGGTCGACACCTGAATGGAGACTGAGGTACACACCAAAATTGGATGAGTTGTATGGGGCATCACATTCTGGGCAAAAGAAAGAAAAAACATAGGCCACATTGATTGAAGCCATGGGGTTTGGAACAATATCTTGGTATTTTTGGATCTCCTTTCTTTTCCAATTATTATTTGGGTTTCTACCTCCCTCGTTATTCCAATTCTTGTTGAAATTTCTTAAGAAATGGGGCCTGCCTTCATTCTAGTGTTGTTAGGATTCCCCACTATCCATCTTATCTCTCTCAATCTTAGACAATCTATTGTTTATTAAATGGAACATTTTCATCAACTGGATGATAAATTCTCAATAGGATCAAGTTTTAATTTTTTTAGGATATCAAAACCCATTTTTTTAGGATTCTTCCCAGTCTGACTCGGGATAGGGTCTACTGAATTTGGCTTCATATTCTCACTATCTATCACATTTCTTTCTATCACTATTGCCCTTTCCATACAAGCAATAATGGTGAGTGTAGGTTGTTGTCTGAGTTCATAATTGAAATCCCCAAAGAATGCATTCTTATAGAAACATATTGATTGGTGATAATTAGGCCTCAGAGTGATAGGGATTTGTTCCTCAATTTAGTAAACCGCCTATTAAAATCATCCACGATCTCATTGTCCTTCTTCATCATGGTTGGTTTGGTCAACAAGGACTGCTCGTTCTTCTTTTCTCCATATTTTCTTAGGAAGGAGGTTTCTAATTCTTGAAAGGTGCCTATGGAATCCACCGTGAGACCATTGAACCATTCTAGAGAATCCTTTTCCAAGATCTAGAGAAATATTCCGAGGATAACATCCTCATCCTCTACTTCTAGGCTATCCATAGCATACAGGAAGTCTTTGATATGGTCCTCTCCAGTCATAGTATTATCCCCCATGAATTTAGGTAGGTATTTGTGGGCTTTAGGGGGTAATGGATTTAGTAGAGGAGGTAATACAAAAGACCTATATCTATTTGTACGCTAGTTATTTAAAGGAGGGTTAGCCATGTGTGTAACCGGGTCCCTCAACACAGGAGTTATAGTAGGCGGGATATTACTTAGTAGGAGGGGGCTTTTTGGAATACAATTATGATCATTTAAAGAAATAGAAATTGGAGATTCCTTTCTATTCTTACGTGGATGGAAAAGTACTTGTGGATCTAGAAGTTCAAGGTAGAGTTCATTTTTGCTACGTCCTATGGTCACTAGATCAGCTCCTTATTCTTGATGATGGGTTCTTCAGAGTTACCAGCACAAAGTGCGAGGTAAAGAATACACGAGTGCACTTTGGTCAAGATTGCTTGGCCCAATAACTCTAGATCTCACAAGGAATAATCAAGAAATTTTTAAAAATATCAAATGGAAGGTTAGTCCCTGGCAACGATGCCAAAACCTATTGTGGGGATTTCCTGCTTACCTCCTTATAACATGTCATGTAACAGGAATCCTGAGAATCACAACTAGTTTGTAGACTCTGGTGGATCTACCTCTTACCTAGAAAGAGATTATCTAAGTGACTCTAGACAGACCAGATAGGGTAAGGAAAACCCAGATAATGGGTTCGGATGTTTACCACTATGATACAATCACCCATGTATTACCAGATTTGATGATTTTATATTAGTTCTTTTGTTCTTTTTTGACCAAACCAAGAAATGTTAAAACCATCAAGACCAGACTGGTGCCATGTCCATTGGGTAGTCGTAGCAAATTTATATTTCTCATGAACCAAGAAAGGAATAGGAAAGAAGAACTAGTTCGTCCACATTCATTCAAATGATGTAATCAATGAAAATGATTAAACTAGCGAAGGAAAGCATCATCCACACATTCAGATTACTGTAATATGTAAATAAGTGGACACATAAACTATAAACATAGAAAATAACAAGAATAGAGTTGGAGTTTGTATTATATGAAATGATATACATAGAAAGCCTAGTAGAGTGCTCAGGTCTTATATGATAATAGTTACAATGTCGCTCTTGTTTGAATATCGCAATAGGGGGCCGTTTCTATCCATCCTGATTACAACGATGTGAGAGTCTCCAACTCTAGCACGTCCACAAGAAATAATCTCGATAGACAAAGCTTCTTGAATGGTCCTTGGAAATGGCAGAAAAAGGGGTAAGATAAGAAAGAAAAAAAAAACACACACAAAGGAAAATATGACTAGCTTTAGGACACATCTATACCTGGACCCAAGTTTGATCTCTCTAAGCTTTGATGAAAATTGCTGCCACTGCAATGGTCTTCTATATATAGATCTCGATGCTCGAGCGGGACTATAATTATTTTTCCATCAGCCCTCCATCTGGCTTGATCTTCTTTTTCTTACAAGAATATGGTAGGAACAAAAATGGGCACGTGGCCCATGTCCTTATCCCTATAGGTGTCCTTATCCCTATAGGTGCTATGATTGTTGCTACGTGTCATCATTCCCACTATCCCTAGTAGATGGCTTTGTCGTAATTTGATCTAGAGATTCCTTTGGTGCACTGGATCCCACTCCATCTCTTCCAAGATTCTGCAAACTTTGATCAATATACACCCATGCCTCATCGTGAAAGGTCAAGGTGAATGTTAACAGGTTGACATCCTGTGTGACCTTATTCACCCATTCCTTGGACCACTCCATGGTGTTCTCAGTGAAGATACATAGGCGATCTACCATTTCCACTAAAGAGGTGAACTACTTAGTCAACTGTGTGTTTTAATCGAAGTCAAAGTCTTGTATTTTATTGAAAATAAAATCCTTAATATCAGGGGTCTGGATAAATTTGTTTAATGTAAACCCATAGTTAGTTAGTTCATCTTCTACTTCCTCTTCGGAGATGGTGATATTTTGGTCCCAACCAAGCCAATTTGATCAGTTCTATAGATAAATGAAGGCCTTCACATATTATTTTGCAAAGAAATGAGTGGAACCATCCCTCAAGGTAACCGTCCCTATGTTGATCTCCACATAATTTTCTTTGAATTTTTGGAACACAGGATATATCAGATTCACTCTCTGATCAGCTTACTGCAACAGGTCCTTGAGAATACCGATAGTATTCCTGGTGGCATAGATATTATAAAATATCATCGAGATATCATCCATCCTTTCTTGTATCTTATCATTCATATCCTACTTGAATTCTTCTATAGATCCAAAGTGAATGCTAGCTTGTGTGGTGACAGCTTGAGAAAGAGATGATATTTGCTTCAATTGATCTATCTTTGCCTATAATTACTGCATCTTATGCTACAACTATTCTACCTTCATGACCTTGGCCTTTAAAATTGCAACCTCCTTCTCCACAACTTTTACCACATGTACTTGGGAGTCTATGTGTGATTTCATCATATCTAGTGGGTCTGCTTCAACCATCATTACTCCCTTTTCGAGGTCAATCGTGGCTTCCTTTAGGCTTGGTGGTAGAGGGATGGTAAATGTGGTAGTGGACAAATCACATGTTTCTTGCCTTGCTATCCCCCTAGCCCTACTTACTCCTTTAATAAGAAATATTTCCTCCTCCATGGCTTATATCTGGTCTTCTTCATCGACTGTGAACTGGAGTGAGTCCCTCATTTTGGATAATGTGAAGTTCTTCATGTCTGAGTCAGCTGAGTCAGTCCTGATCTTTTTATTGGTGGGGGATTGTGAAGGACTTCCTTCTTGAACTTCATGTTTCTTGAGTATGCTTGATAGTCCTCATGCTTCATGTATCTTCTTTAGATCCTTCAGAGGGATTTTATGTTCCTTTTGGTTGATCACCAGGGTGACAGAGAACAACGTAGATTGATCGACTACCAGATTAGTATGGTCAAATGGATACATCAATGCCTAGGTCGATGATGTGAAACTTTACACTTGCTGTGAAGAGTAAGTGGCTAATTCCTTCCCTTTTGATGTGGCAATGGGAGAGCTAGAGTATTAGGGGAGTCTTACCTGCTCCTGCTGGACTTCGTCTACTATCTTCATCATGACTTCAAATAATTTTGTATTCTGATTAACAACCTGAAAGGTGGGGTCCTAGAATTCTTCTGGGGTAGCAACTGGGACCAAAGGGACCACATTATCGACCAACAATCCTCTATGAAGTCGCAATTCGAAGCCATAATATCCTACCGCTTCTAATTTACTATGCAGTCTATTATCCATTTTCCACACCAAATTTAATGACTGATTTTGCCTGAGCGCCTTCTGTATTTCATCCTTGAAACTGTCCTCCCTGTGTGTGACATGTAAGAGGGAAAGTTTTGATGAGATAGGGTCTCCAAGTTACTTCCTGGAAACAATATGTGTCCATGTTTCATATAGCTCATAGCAAGAAGTGGCCCAGATATGTGTCAGGACCCATTTTGTAGGGTATCGGTAACCATGGAACACTTCCCTTTTTCCTTAGGTATTAGATTTTTACTTCTATCTGTCGAGATATCTCCAAGATGGCTATGGACATTGGGCAGTGTCTCGATAACGTTTGCGGTGGTAACTTGGAACCATAGAGCCTGATATAAGAATAATATTCTACATAGAAGAAATCTCCTACTTTAGCTTCGTGCAAGAATGTCCTTATCCCGACCCCAAATCTATCATGTTTCTCTTTGCATAGGCGGGTATGAATCACTAGGAGGACATCTTTGAAGAATGCTGCATAGCTTGAGAACCCCTCTTGTATACACAACAACCTGTCTTGGATTTTGGCAGCACAGACTCCCCCTATCTGAGCGATCAAGGATTGATCCAATTGTGCTATCACTAAGTGAATAAAAAATGAATAATAAGATAAAGGTGAGAGTTCTTCTCTATCTTCTAGTATGTCTTCCTGTAATTTTATCAGTTCTGTCCATTTTGTCGTTGATGACATCTTCTCATCGATACATGAGCACCTTATCTATTTTGTTGCATTGGATTACGCGGAACAAGACCTCATTTGTAATGTGTTCCAAATATTTTGTGCCTATCACCAGGTTTATCATATCGACATAATCATGCACCCAAGGGCGAAGAATGAACTTGCGAATTGGGAAACTAGGAGGCATGTATTTATTTCTTTTTAAGAGAATGCTCGGGAAGGAGGTGTTGAGCATGAAATTGGACTGAAGAGCCAAAGTGTGGAATTTAAAAATTTGCGAGGCTGTAGAGAGCCCGAATACCCATATGATTCTATCAGTTGTCAACCTGAATACTAACTGATTCACGTGGTCTCGGATAGTATTGTTTTTGGGGTCATATACCACCGCTAGACATGCTAGGAAGTCTGAGATGTGATAGACCCTAAGGTAAGTTAACCTGTCGAGGTTGGTATTCCATTTTTTACACACGGGGCTCAACTTTCCACTATCTCGACACACCCTCAGAACAAACCCCTCAGTAGAGTAGGGTGTCATTGATAATCCTCTTATGTTGGATCGAAGCTATAAATCATTATGTTTTCTACCTCTTGCTCTAACTTGGTGTGATATCTTTACTGGTGTCGAGCGATTCAGTAAGTACCTTTAGGTCTTTGGCTCTTTTTGCATTTCTATTCACCGACCAGGTCCTTGTCAATTTTCTAATTTGGGCCTTTACGTCCATTTCTTCTATTGCAACTATGCTTGTGGAGGCCATTAATGGACTGGTGATACATTTCTATTGTGGCGCCTAGTTCTTTTAGTTTAGCCCCCTGGACTGATACCCGCAATTAACTTTTCATGCGCGTAATGAATCCTCTTGCGTTGACGTCGTGAGGATGGTCCGCCACCTTCATTTTAAAGGAGCCTGCATTAATTTCATTAGGTGGAATGTTATTTCCTTATTAGTAGGGAGATCCTTATTAGTGGTACTAGGAGGGTTGGGCATGCGAATTAATTTTATGCTGCGTGCTAATCGGACATCTCTCAGGCCTATCTAGTTGGATCTTCATTAGGTGGAATCAGGATCGCCCACGTGTCTATTTTTTTTGTTGGCTCGAGCGAGGCATACTTTTGTGGGGTGCACAACTTGAGGGATGCACAAAATTCGTGTGCCTTTAATTCACTTGCACGTCTCATAAGTGGTCGCATGACATGAGTAAGGTGTTTCGAATTTTGTGCGCCTTTGTGATCTTTGTGCCCCTCAAAGGGAGTGGAGTGCACAAAAAACAAACGGGGCACGCGAACTAGCATGCTCCTTGCAAAATTTGGTGTGCTCCACTTGAGGTGGGGCACACGATCCAAAAAGGGGTGCGCAGACTGGCGCGCCCGTTGGAAAATTTCGTGCGCTCCACTTGAGGTGGGGTGCATGACCCAAAAAGGGGTCGTGCGGATTGGCGCACCCGTTGGAAAATTTTGTGCACTCCACTTGAGGTGGGGCACATGACCCAAAAAGGAGAGCATGTGGACTAGTGGGTCCCTTGCAAAATTTCATTCATTCCACTTGAGCTGGGGCGCACGAACTCGCGTATCCCTTGGAAAATTTTGTGCGCTCCACTTGATGTGGGGCGCACAACCCAAAAAGGGGGCGCACGGACTAACATACCCCTTGCAATCCTTGTGCGCTTTATAGGATGTGGGGCGCATGGCTTGAATGAAAGACAAGAACTCGAAAAATTAAAAGGATGGAAAAAAAATGAGAAAATTGTTCACTGAAATAACATCGCCCAAAATTTAAGACATTTAAGTAAAGTCAAATGACTATTTTGTTATGTAAAATGCTTGTAATTGGAGTATGTGAAAGACCAAGACGAGAACTGTATTTAAATTTCATTTATAATGACTAAGGCTTTTTTTGAAAAAGTGAGGTTAAAGTAGAAAAATAAAAAATAATTGTAAAATAAAAAATTAAAAAATTAAATATAAATATAAAATTATGAATTTAAAGATAAGAAAAATTATTTATAGTGAGTTTATAACATTTTATCCATCTAAAATTTTGGATCATCTATCCTATGTACCATTTAGAATGGATGGAGTAAAAAAGAAGGGGACAATGTTTTTGATGTAGTAGAAATTTTTTGATGTAATCAAGAATAATGATATGGTTAAAGGGTATAGTGACATCTAAATTGAACATATGATTTATATAATTGAACATATGATTTATATAATTGAGTGGTATAATTACATTCAAATTCAACATCTGATTTAATTATGTTTGTTCTTTAAATTCGTATGTGAATTTTGTTCCGTATAATTACATTCAAATTCAACATATAATTTAATATTATGGTTGTTCTTTAAATTCGTATGTGAATTTTGTTCCGGCTGAACTTTGCATCCCCGACGCAGTTCATGAATGACAGTAGCTTTTCCAATGTTTCAATTCGTTCTAAATAAAACTATTGTCTGTCCATTATAGCTGTTTTATTTAATGTCGTAATTTGAAATATTTGAGTTTTATGTAAAATGTATTACAAAATAACACAATCTGCTTGCATGCTTGCACTTATGCTCCCTACAGGGAGCAAACTAAACAACCCATCAAATGCCCTATTTATTTATTAAAAAAAAAACAGCAACAGGATGTTTTAGTTGAAAAAGAGAAAAACAAAAAAAATCTTTTGGTCCGTGAATTCAATGTTTTTAGGAAAAAAAGATAGGATGTTTTAGTTGAAAAAGAAGAAAAAACTTTAAAAAATCTTTTGGTCAGCTTTCAAGTTTGCTGCAACAATGTGGAACGTAAATTGGACCAAAGTTTTGGAACGTCCAAATAATTGTTTAGGTAGGAGGAAACCGATGCAACAGCGAAATGGGACACCAAGTGGAGAAGATTTACTTGGTAACTATAAAGTTCGTATTGTTATTATTATTTTTTGAAAGATGGTAATTAGAAGCCACTACAGATATTAGGAGATTTCGGCTAGGAAAAGGAGAGAAACTGAATGGGGAAACAGGAGACGATGGGAATAAAGTTATGTAAAAGAAAATAGTTAAACGAAAATAAATGTAGTGTGTTGTTTAGAATTGCTCTGTTTTGGCAATTAAGTTCTCTAAACTCTGTATAAAATTAAAAAATGTGTCCACTGAAATTTTTGCTCATTTTTGTGTTGTTTAGAATTGCTCTGTTTTAGCAATTAAGTTCTCTAAACTCTGTATAAAATTAATAAATGTGTCCACTGAAAATTTTACTCATTTTGGTGTTGTTTAGAATTGTTCTGTTTTAGCAATTAAGTTCTCCAAACTCTGTATAAATTTAATAAATATGTCCACTGAAAATTTTGCTCATTTTTGTGTTGTTTAGAATTGCTCTGTTTTAGCAATTAAGTTCTCTGAACTCTGTATAAAAGTAATAAACGTGTCGACTGAAAATTTTGCCCATGTTTTTTTCTTGTGCATGACGGTCTGAGCAGGGCCTGTTGTTTTTTCAGATTGAATAAGCAAACGCTCAGATTCGACCAGCCGCTTAAGGCAGTCAGTAATTGTAGACAATTACAACCATAATTTAAATTTTAAAATATAATTCTCCCGTCTTTTCTTGCATCACAAACACAATGCTCCAACCTGACCTTGTAATTTTGACAAGGAAGGAAGAAAAAGCTAATAGTTAATCTTGTTCAGTAGTTGTTAATCAACAGAACATGAAAGCATACGAATATGAGTAATTGAAATTACATTCTCAAGCTATTTATTGGAGCATCCTATCCTTACTTTCTGGTAGGGACATTCCTGCAAAACCATGAAGTTAGGTTATATAGCATATATCTGTTGATGCTGTGGTTGTGGGTAAATGAAGTGTGAAGGAGGATATGAGTAATTGACATTGGCGTTACTTCCTATGGGGAAGGCCTGTTCTCCATGCAATTGGAATTGGGGTGTTAAGAGGGTAATAAGCCCCTTGCTGTGGAGATTCGGAATTGGGGTAATTAAAGAATTGAGGGCGATTAAGAGCTTGCTGCATCAAACGTACAGACAGATCGATAGTTCCACGCGGCTTCCCTTTGCGTGTCCTCAGCCGATAGCACAGACAATGCAAAGAATCGGGCGGTCCGTATCCGTCAATGATATCGGAGAAAGGCACCTTGGTCCATGCCACTTCCTTCTTTCCGAAGGTAGTCTTGCAAAATATTCGAATTGTGAGAGCGTAGCCTCTTCTACGTGCGACTCCCTCAGGAAGGCTAAGTTGTAATTTGTCCTTCCACACGGGACAGCTCCCACTTTCTCCGTCAATTCGCGTGGACGTGTTAAAGCCATTATCAGTGCATACAACGGCATATGTGCGCATCCTTTTCCCTAATTTTCTCACATTTTTGAGATCGTCGGCGGCTAATATTGTCACCTCTAGCATTGCCGCGTCCATACCCAGAGCAACAGCAGCCACTACAAATTAATTTTTGGATTTTTGAAGGGCGGGTGCTGAAGATTCCAAAATTGCAGAGAAACGATACTCTGAATGACTGTGATATAGTTCAGAATTCTAATATAAATACAGGGAAGCAAGCAATTTGAGAATAACAATAAGCGAGCTATTCAAATGCTTGGAAATTTAATGAGATCCAAAAGTGATATGTAAGATGCAGGCATGAGGTACTTCTTATTATACAAGGCTGTTCGAGCGCGTTGTATTGCAATAGGCACCTTCTTTGATTTTTCATTGTAAAAAACATTAATTTTTATAAAAGAAAAATAATAAATAAATAAATCTCCGCGTGTTCAGACTACCCTGGAACTTTACACTGCCAACTCTTTTTTCCGTGCTTGTCCGCACGTTTTAATTTTAAATAAACGCAGTTTCCATCAACCCTCCAATCGCCCGAAAGGGCTGACCAATACTTTTTGAAACATTGTAGGAATACTTTTACAATTTTTTAGTCCATTGGTTGAATAAAAAAAGTTTTTTTTTTTTTATATACAACATATCTGCAACATGAGGGAGAGATTTGAACCTGGGCCTCTCGATAACTGGAGAGTTTTAACCACTCACTTCCTCTCCAACTCCTCTACATGAACGGATAAAAAAAAAAGTTTTTTTAAAAGGAATATAAATGTTTCGATATGCTCTATGCTTTTTGAGAAAACAAAAAAAAGTTTCGATATGCTTCCTGCTTTTTCAGGGAAAAAAAAAAAAAAAAAAAATTCGATTTGCTTTTGCAAAAGAAATTTTTTTTCGATATGACAACATTCATTATCTTTGGTAAAAGTATATTTAAAAAATAATACTACTATAATATATAATTTGAAGGAATTTAGAAATATAATTATAATATAATAATATATTTTTTAAAAGTTTCAAAGGTCAGTGGATTAGTAAGTTATAGCATTTAAAAGAAAGATATATAGGTTCATATCATGGGGGCATGTTTATTTGTAAAGTAGTAATATGATAGTAGTATGATTGAGGACGACAGTATCAATCCTCAACAATCAATGGTACACTTCACTTCAGGTTAGGTTAAACATCAATGAGGTGAAATAGGGATTATAGGGGGCAGGCCCAAGATTTGAACCCTGCCTGGTAGTAGAAAAGGTCTGAATGTAACCTCCCTCTCTCTCTTTCTATATATATATATGGGACGCATGATTTCGGATCAAACTCAAACCCCACCACTATAAACCCCTAACTTGCTAGATAAAGATAAAATAAAGAAAATGAATAGTAATAATATTAGATTTTATTTAGAGGCAAATTTGAATATAAATATTATGGCTACATTTTTATTATGATATTATATTTAAGAAAAAAAAAAGTGTTAGGTATTGTAATTGTTAATAGAGTTTTCTTTATTTTTTATATAATTTTAAAATATAATATAAAAGTATATTGATTATGAGATGAAGATGCACTTTCAATAAATATATAAGCATAGGTTGCATAATCACTTGGTCCTTTTGTTTATCAACATCTATTTTTGAGCAGTTAATCAACAACACAACTAAAGCAATCTTTACCTTATCAAAGACATAAAAAATTATTAGTAACCAAGTCTAAAATAATGAAAGATGTATTTAGATATCTCACATCAAAAGCATTATCGTAAAATAAATAGTATTATAATAATAATATCTAAAATTATTATTGCTTCCACCATCATGTTTTCCCATTGTTATCTTTGGCATTAGTGTTATAACGCTTCCAACATCATCTTTGGCATTAGTGCTATAACACTTCCAACATCCAATGTTATTGCTTAATTATAAATAATAATAAGAACAACTTGTAGCTAACTAGAGTCAATTGCCTATTAGCATGATTCTTTGTCTTCTTTGCTAAGCTAAAATCTTATCTCATGTAATCTCCTTTAAGTGCCCAGTATATCTTGTAATTGGTAATTATACCTATGCAAATTTAGTTGGACTATAAATCACATATCATGCAATTACATCTTGTAGTGATAACTCTACATCTTATCTTTTGTTAAATATTGCCATCTAATAGCACATAGGATAGCACATAGGGTTACGCTTACAAGCCCAACATACTTGCTACCATGAGGACCCATGTTCAAGTCCTGAAGAAATAGCCCAATCACTGGGAATAAATTTTATACAACTTGAGTGGGCCTAATGGTAAAAATTTAGAACTCCAAATAGAAGATTCAAGGTTCGAATCCAATGGGGGTAAAGTTGTACACCATACTTTAACAACTAAAGCTTGGTTGGATAAACATATGTTGGGTAAATAACATCCTCTATTAGGGTCATATCATATGGCCTATGGTCCCCTAATCAAATTAAGGAGTCTTAGATCATTTATAGAAGTTCTTATGAAATCTCCAATCACTCTCATATCAAAGAGGAGATTCATCCATATTTGCTTGGTTAAAAGGGTAGTCATCTTTCATCTCTAAGATCTCAACTTTGCTCTTAATATCATCTTTTTTCCATTATTTGATTTGTTTTTATCTATTAATTATATATTTTGATCCATTTATCTACGTTCTATTTTGAAATAATTTTTATTTATAGCCATGAATTAGATTCCTACATCTTCATTCTCAAAATTGTATCCCATATTTGCTTCATTAATCATTATGTAGGTTCTCAAATTAAGATATCATTATGCAACATCTATAGGTAATAACATCACCATTTGAGAGCATTGGCATAGCAACATAGTGCTAATGCTAGTGCTATTTTGGGATAATGCTTCTATAGCCCTCATTAGATGACCAAGTATTTATATTTCATTTCATATTTCAAGAGTATATTTATGTTTTATATAATGGGTGTTTCACTGAGACAACCTCCTAAATCCTTAACATCTTGTCAAGCTTGCATGTGTGCACATTTTTCTTTGCATTGGCGTAATGATACAAAGGTGAAAGGATAAATATTAGGGTACTTAGCCACACTAAGAATGTAAACTTATTATACACATTCTTATTTCTCCTTTAGTTTAGATTTGTAACTATTTTTACTTAGTTGCATTAATAACTTTGCCATTTTTGCATACAATAATATATGCTTGGGTTTTTATTGTCCAATGTCATTGTTTGCCTTTGTATATTATTTAGGATATATTGTATTTGTAAGAATGCAAAAGGGCATATAGTTTAGGTTTGCATGATTCATTTTATCTTATTATTCATGTTTAGTATCCTATTTATTTCATCCTCAATGAATATTGATTGCATTTGATTTCCTGGGCCCTTAATTTGTAAAGAAAAAGAGAAAAAATAAATCATCATGTTGTCACTCAAAGGTGAGATGTATGTAGTATAGTAAATTTTCTATTTGCATCTTTGTTTGTTTACATATTGGATCTTATTACTATCTTGAGGTTGATTAGGAGTTTTAGTTATTGGTTTTAGATTATCTAAAAGAGCAATAAGTAGGTAAAAATCTTAGAAAGAATTTGTAAATATGTTTTCAAATAAACCCATAAAACTGAGTCATACCACACATCAAACATCCCTCCTTATCACTTGAAAGTATGTGTGTGTGAGAGAGAGAGAGAGAGAGAAAGATTTTGTCTTCTCTATTCCCTCCCTTGTACTTATATTTTTGGTGAACATGAACACCATACAGGTCCCAAAATGTTTTGCCTAGACTACCTTCAAACAACTTAAAAACTTAATAAAGGTAAAATTTAAAGCAAACTCATTAAATTTTATTTGTATATATTAGCACATAATAATAAATATAACAAAACATAACCTAAGTTTTTGTTATATTAGGGTTTTTTTTCCTTGAGTAATCATCGTATAGAATTTTTGGGTACATTGGGAATATAGTGACCATTAGTTGCTCATATACAGTTTCATCTGTACTTTTGCTAGTTAGTAAGTATATCATAGTGGACTATGGGATTCATAAGGCGGTTTTGTTATCCCTCCCATATTAGTCTTGGCTACATGTTCAAGGGTTACTTCCACATATCGTTGATCCTACACATTCTAGCTCTATTATCACATACTAATGGGTATATTTATAGGTTTAGAATATCAAGAATTATCAATACATAGAGAGGCCAAATAGGTATATTAAGGAAAGGAAAAATAAGGATTATAAAACATCTCCTCTTCCTTATTTTATCAACTCTAAAAACTTATGAAAACTAGTTCACACCCTATCCTTAGTATTTCTAGCCATGGACGAGATATGTTACCTAATATCATAACATCACCCACCAATTGGCCAACCAACCTGATCCTCCTATCACTAGTTGTAAGAAGGCCTATGGATACTTTCTCAATTATGAGAATCCAACCTTTGACTAATATGAGGAATGTTTTCCTCCCAATTCACCTACTATAGTCTAAGATGATTCACTTTTGGATCAAACCCAGTGCGCTATCTCTAATAACCCAAATTTTATTCAAATGGATCGATATTTTACTTCAAGAAGTTTTACTATGTTTGAAATTCATGCATCAATATCTATTGTTGTGGATATAATTGCACCCTCAAATGTGACACCAATAGACTATGCATCCCAATTTCCACAAATTTTAGAAGAAATTTCCAAGGTGGTTATAGTTGCCTAACCTCTCAAAACATGGGGTTAAGTTCTCAAATATAGAATCGATAATATTTGATCACCTTAAATCCAAAAACATCTAATCCTAATCCAAATAAAAACCTTAATAAAAATCTTGTATTCTTAATCCTAAATCAACATCAACTAATTTTAATAATAATTCCACATCATTAATTCAAATAATTTCCAATTCATATGTCAATCCAAGTTCTAATCCATTCTTTAATCTAAATCCACTAGCTTTCTAACAAATTTCTAACCAAGTTAATCCCTTGATTTTAGAAATCTTGGAGAAATATCATTCAATACCAACTTTGATGTCACTCCTTTATGTTCCTTAATCAAAATATCAATATCATCAATATTAGTTACATTTTTCATAAAACCCTCCACCTTATACATATTAAATCCTAATCCTTTATCTTTAGAGATCCAAGCTCTTACTGTCCAATTAGAGCATATAAAACAACAAATAACCATTATCTAAGGTTTATCCCCTATTCAAAAGTACTCATATGATGATATTTGTAATCAACCCTAGATCCCTTTGTTGTTGTGAGATCCTTTTCTTAAAATTTGAGATTGTAACATTTAAAATGTGTAAGGGAAAGAAAGATCCCATCAATCATATAAGGTTGTTCTGAATTGCTTATAGCGACATTATCTAAGATGAAAAATTGATTTTGAAAATATTTCCCAAAATCATAAGTGCTCCAACCCTAGAATGATATTATCAAATACCTAGATATGCCTTAAAAATATTTAGGGATTTCATTGACATGTTTGTGAAACAATTCTTGGTATATGTTGAGGATAAATTCATAATCAATGACTTATATCAACTCAAACAATCCAAGGATCAAAGTGATGTAAATTTATTAGGAGGATGGAAAGTGTTGAATAGGAGGTTATAATATGTGACCTCACTAAAGGACCTAGATATATTTAATTTTAACCTATAAGAATGACTAGCCTTTTACCTAAAAATGTCTAATGTGTCTTGCTTTAAAGATGTAATAGACATGGCAAGAGAATAAAGACTACCCTTATAAATTATGATAATTAAATACCAAAATAGGAAAGGAAGAGGATAATTCATCTTCCTTTTCAAATAAAAAAGTAGGGTTATGCATAAGAGGTCAAACCCGAAATCTAGCTATAAAAATTAAGCGAATCAATTTCAAAATCCAGGTAAATCCTGGTCAAATTCATGTAGAAGACATGGCAAATTGTCATTATTTTTAACAAAAAATTATAAACTAATGGTGAGTTTGATAGTTTTGATGCCCATCACAATAAATTCAAATGTCAAAATAAATACGACCATCGTAATAAATTCTAATGTCACAAAACAAGGTCCGATCATAAACCGGTTACAAAATACAGTTTGGATGAGAACTAGGTGCAAAAAAGGACCGGATTCAAGCTGGGTGCAAAATGGGTCGAGCGACGATCCGATTGTAAAACTGAGACCAAATGTGGACCAGGTGCAAAACAACATCTAGTCGTAAATGATGAAAAAAGTTTGACCTGGTGCAAAACATTTTCCTTATTCAGATTGGGTGTAAAATAATGTTCGGATGCAAACCATATACAAAACAAAGCCTGATCGTAGTCTGATTGCAAAAAGGATTTGGATTATGATCGGGACACAAACAAAAACCAAATTCAAATTAGGTGTAAAACAATGTATGGATTAGGACAAGGTGCAAAATAGTGTCCAACATAAATCGAATACAAAACAGATTTTGATCACAGTTCGGTTGTAAAACAGGGTCTGGATGAATACTGACATAAAACAAGAATTGAATTTGAATCGGGTGTAAAATAGTGTTCAAATTTTGATCAGGTGTAAAACAGTTTTCGGGTGTAAACCGAATACAAAATAGAGTCTGAATACAATCCAGTTGTAAAATAGGGTTCAAAATTGGACTAGGTACAAAATAGTGTCAGGGAGTAAACCAGATATAAAATAGAATCCGACTAAGATCATGTTGCAAAACCAGGTTTGGATGCAGACCAAGACCAAAATAGGAATCAAATTCAAACTAGTGCAAAATAGTGTCCTAAATCATACCAGGTGCAAAACATTGTTCATTCGTAGTTCAGTTGCAAAATAGGGTATGATAGTCGTTTGATTGTAAAATAAGGTTCAGATGCGGGTCGGGACAAAAAAAAGAACCAAATTCCAACCGGGTGCAAACTAGGGTTCGAATGCGTATTCGGACCAAAATAAGAGCCAAATTCCAACCAAGTGCAAAACAGTGTCCGAAATCATACCAGGTGCAAAACATTGTTTGACCATAGTATTGTTGCTAAATAGGGTTTGGTAGTGGTTTGGAGGGTCCAAATGAAGGTTGGGATCAAAATAGGGTCCAAATTTTAACCGGGTGCATAAAAAATTCTAGGATCGAGACGTGTGTAAAACAATTTTAGAATCTAACTAGGTGCAAAATAGACTTCGGATATGTACTAGTTGCACTAGGGTTTACACTGCCACATGTCGCACGATCCATCACCCCGCAAATCCATGTCAAATAACATGTCACGTGTCCACCCAAAGTCAATTCTATCTATAAAAAGACATCGATAGACATTTTTTAGTTTTTTATTTTGCCAAGTGACCATTATCAAAACGAATCCTCCCCAAGAAACCATTACCCCACACCCTTCTAGAGTGAAGTTTCCCCTACTTCCAAAATTTCTAGCAATGGCCACCACTTCCACCACTACTGGAAAATTATTTTCAAAAATCTTACTTGCCTCGAAATTTTAGACATGTTAATCACCCCTAGATCCAACCTTTCATGGGTCACTAATGTAGGATTACAAGGTTTGCTTTTAATCCCATTTTTATATAGATAAAAACCTACTACTTAATATCATAGACAGTGATGACCATGATCATACGACTGTCAATATCACACTACAAAATAGAAAAATATCTTTTACCATCAAACCCACTGATGTCCAAATATTGACAAGTCTCCCCCACAAGGATTTTTCTCCCATCACACTGAAGCTCATGATGGGTGTTGATGAAAAAACTTACTTGGAGAACAACTACAATCTCTCTTCGAAATTATTGTTAGGTATAATTCTCATCACTTCATTCTCTTAAAGTTCAAAAATTAAAATTTGTTATTTCTCCTTTTTTTATTGTAGCTTCTATCACTAAGTGCAAAAGAGGGTTAACAAATACCTCTATTACAAATACAGATCTAAAGGCAATTATTGAGTTCTTCCAAACAAGACTAATTCTGCATTGAAGACCAATGGATATTCCATTGTGGGTATTGGCCTGTATGGTTCGTTGTTTGTACCACCAAAAATTCAATTGGTGTACATATATTTCACATCACATTAGAACAAAGTTGGATAGCATTCAAATAAATTTAGGGACCATGATGGCGCTAATTAATTACATTTTAGGACTTTATTTTGAATATTTTTATAATTTGTAGAATATTGCTAAATTGACTGTAGTGCACCCAACACTACAAAGCATTGTTTTGTCATCCAAAGAGGTGAAGGTAATAATTCCATCTTTCGCTATACAATACTTTTTATATTTTAGCACATTTTTATATTTTTATTTTTTATTTGTACCTAAATGCAGGGTAAGGTAGCCACCAGAAGGACAAAATAGGATGCTACTATAAGGGATCACATGCTAGAGGCCACTGGTGATTTAGAAGACATAGGGTCTAAATCATCACCATTGTAGAGGCCTCTTAAACGTTCGAGGCCAAATTCTCCTTTAGTTTCTCATCCACATCTACTTGGACATATTATCCAATGTGAATCTAGTGAGGCCACACCAATGATAGGTAAGTTTACTATTTCAAGCTTCTTGTTTCATTACCATTACTGTTTAGTTGAAATTATAATAATTTTTATTTCTTTTTTCATATATTTTTAGTATAACACCCCCCCCTGCGCACCCACACCAACATGTCTTCATAGGATGGAGGGCGGCAAAAAATCTCATCATCATCAAGTAAGTGGTTTTTTAAAATAATATGTATTAATTTTATCCACTTTTTTTTCTTTAACAAAATCTTATTATAATGTATTTAGGCTCCTCCTTGCTATTTACTCAAATAAGACAGGAGATGATGCTGCCACCACCACCTCCACCATGATAAAAATTAATGAAATGTCAATGTAGCGGTGGAAAACAAGTTGTTCGAGCGAGATCACAGGAGGTAACAAGCCAAACAATCTTTCCAGATATTTCATTTTCAATAGTTGGTTTATTGCAAGAAATTTTGAACTCAAGATTAGATAATCCTTAATTAGAGGATGATTATCTTTTACAGGGCAAAATTCAAGGGTTCAAAATAACATATGTGATTCAATAACAAGAAGCACAAGAATTTCTTGAAGCTCAAAAAACCTCATCATCGCCTTATGACACTAGCGACCCTGGTCCTTGAATCGAGGATGAAAAAGTTAATTTTTTGAAAAAGTTTTAATGGTTGATAATTATGAAGTACTAATCAAAGATAGTTTGCTTCATGATGTAAAGGAAATGAGGGATTGGGAATTTTGGGAAAAGGTCCTTATCAAGGAGATAAATACCCGATATAAAATTTTGATATGAAAAAATATTTTTTCTCTTGTTCAAAACAAACCAGAAAATCTTGGTGAACTATTACATCAAGCTCAATCAGGTTTAATGAACACTTCAATTTTGTATAATTATAAAATTTTAAATATCATGTTGAACAAATTAGAGAACCTAAATGCTAAATCCCAAGCATATTATAATCAACGAGTTTCTGATAAGAAGAAAGTTAGAATCGTTGAGACTTCAAAGGATGTGTTTGAGATGAGACTTTAGTTGCAATAAATTTAAATGTTATCCTTTTTCATATAACTCTCAACTAACTAATATTTTATTTTATTTTTGTAGTCAAATTTTTATAATTTACAGAAACAAGTTAAAAGCATGGATGTTAATTTCTACATGACAAAGAAAATACTCGAAGGTACAATGAAAATGAAGGAAACATGTTAAGACAAAATATGAGATAATAATTATTTAAGAGCTATTATAAAGGAGCACAATATGGATCTACATATCTTGCTTGAGAAGAAGCATCAATAAAACCTTTCTATATTGCAAGAATATCCAACCCCAGAAGAATGAGCACTATTGGGGAGCATACATAAGGTAGAAGAAGGCCACATCAGAATCAAAGTACTTCTAGTGCCTATGTAGGCTATTGACATAGAAGATAAGGGAAAAGAACCTGAAATTTCATGAGAATATCCAACTAAAAGTGATCCAGATACACAAGGAGCGATTGAACATGTCTTTAAACCCCCATATCAAAATTAAGATATTGTAAAATGTTTACTAGTTGACAACAAATTTTGTTGTATTGTTGTCAACAATTTTGTACAATGTATATTTTCAATGCAAATAATGAAAAAGACTATAGGTGAAATTTTGATTGCATCCACCCACTTGTCCTTTTTTGATAAACAAGCTAATGAATAGTAAAAAAATTGAACTTTTGGGTCAAGAACAACAAGAGGTAGATGATTATGCTACTTATAATCAGAGGAGAAGATGTGATGATGCAAAGAAGAACTTGAGCATCATACGTGGTGGAAAATCAAGTTACCCCTCCAGTTGAAAAGGGATCCTAAAAACCCATTGGAAAGATGCAGAAAATTTGGCTAAGTATCGTAGTTAGCGAAGAAATGGGTAGCCATGAACCTCATATGGAACCCAAAAGTCTACTAGAGTATCGCTTGGTAGAGAAATGGGATGCTAACAAATTTTGGAAGAGTCTTGAAATATTTCCACTCGGGCAAGAAAGAAAAACAACTTACTATCAGGCCTAGCGGTGAAATGGGTGATCAAAAATTTTAGACAGATCCTAAAGCCCTACCACAAAATAATTTGATAGAAGAATGACCAGTTATTGGACTCTATAAGATTCCCAAATGTATGCCAATACTGAGGACTCCACACGCATCCCAAAATCTTTCTAATACCTATTTATTGACATTAATCCCAAAAGCCTACCAAAAGTATTTGGTGGAACTTTGGGTCACCATCAGATGTCGGGCAATTCCCAAAAGTCCATCATGATAAAAAACTCACCCTTCATGAATAAAATCATATTATAGCTAAGGAAAGAACTACAAGCTTGTGGCATATGATAGGTAGGAAGGAGATTGACACTTATTCGATAGGCAGTAGATGAAATGCAACCCCATGGGAGTAGTCAGCCTCAAAAGTTAGCTTGCGTAGATTAATGATCGTCTACAAGTAGGTATGTGTGGATGAATATTGTGAACTAATACAATTATTAGATGAGTCATATCGATTGAAGGCTCAGATGCACCAAACATACCTTATCCCAGCTGACAATTACCTTTAACCACAAAATGTAGAGAGATAAAAAGGGTTTATATCTTGTCCACTCCTCTAACACAATCAATTTACCTAACTTGGCATCATGATTTTTTACAACATAATTTATTGTAAAAGCTATAAATATTAGAATGCAAGACATTAAAACAATCAACTCTTAGGCTTTTACAATTTGCATGTAATCTAGGATTTTATACATTAATACAAAGGAAGTTGTTGTTTAATCTCTAGTTCAATTTAATTGTGGAATGAGAATGTATGTGTGACTTCTTATTTTTAATTTTAGCTTGCTAAATCTTAATGATGTTAATTCTACTTTTTGGATTCTCGCTCATGATACATTCGCTTGTTCTAGAATTCATAGTCCGATAAGATACATCTAAATATGTATGAGCAAAATATTTTGCAGTTGATGAGAAAAACCCTGGTCTATTAGGCACTTTGCTTTATGTTATGGCATGGTCTCTTACATGTGTTTTTATGTGGCCTAATTAGCACCGCCATAATTTCTAGCTTTGGCTATGTTTAATTCCTTTCAACACCCTTTTCTCACACATTTAGGAAGTAGTCGGCTAGGGATTTCCAAGGAATCGACCTTCTTTATAGATTGAATAGAGAGTCCTATGGCCTTGTGATTATTCAAAGTTGATCAGGATCTATGGATGCATAATCCTTTTTGTTAGGCAAATTTCAAAACCAACAGTTTTTGGCACACCCGATGGGACTCGAAAGTCCCATCATTTTTGTTAAACAGATTCATGTTAAACTCTGTTATATGAGATTCCTGCTCCATTCACCTAGTGACTCTACTAAAAAAATTTTGCTGAGAAACATTATCCCACTATGCTACCAACAATTTTTGGCATGCCCGATGGGACCCGAAGGTCCCACCTTCTTTATTAAATAGAGCTTAGTGATACTCTATTTGGCAACATATATATTATGTTCACTTGGTGACTCTACTAAGGACTGTAATCTAAACTAGAGAATGTTTACTAAGAAGCATTATTCCATCATGCTACCAACAATTATTGGTATACTTAATGGGACCCGAAGGTCCCGTTATTTGGTTAAATCAAAGTTTGGTTATACCCTGGTTTACCTAGATATTTCTATAAACTCACTTGGCAACTCTACTATCAATCCATTTCAATGACTTGTTGCCTTTGACATCATACTAGATTTTATTTTCTTAGAGGACTCAAGGTTTGATGAGTAGTCTTGACCTCATTGGTGAAGAAATGATGCTCATCTGGCAATCCCAATCTAAAGGATGAACCCAAAAGTTTTGAAGAATCAGTATCATTGAGGGGACTTATGGATCAATAATCCTATCCCTATTGGGATGACATAGGCTCTCTCAATATCTCGGATCGACACGATATACCCAAGGCAGCTCTAAAGACCTTGCCAAGCTTTGACGATACAAAATAAACTATATTTGAGCACTGTTAAGATGTGGCTTCTCTGGACACCATGTATAATATTACATATGAATAGGTGATGATAAAGATACTTGCTCTCTCGATAGCTATGTGAAACGAAATATTAGAGACGTTTTTTGCAGGACTACCGAACTCGTTTCGGTCATATCTCACTCATCCGGACTCGGATTGAGCTAAAATTTTGAGGGTAGATGCCTGAAAAACCCTAGAACGTCTCCACCAATTTTCATATCATTTGGAGCAACACAGATCCTAGCACATCCCTATGTGTGAACGATATATTTGGCAAGCGGCTATGCGAGGGTTTCATCTGGGTTGAGTGCAAGCAGCTCCAGAGGTTGGTTTTTAGGGCCTACGGGCCCTAGCGGCCAATATTTTTGTGGTTTATGCTCAATATTTTAGCAGGAAATGTTGTAGGGGATACAATATGGGTTAGAAATTTGTCTTTCAATAGATCATACTGTGAACTTGAGTGACAACGACTTCCAATTTGCTGCACAAAAGAAAAGTGAAAACCATACCTTTCCACGACGTCTAGGGCAAGGATTAAAGAGATCACGAAACAAGTTTCAAGAAGTTGATCAAAAAATGGCTCATATCTCAAGTGAATCTGGTGCTAAGGTGCACCCACAAAATAATTCTACTGTGAAAACCCCTGTCAAGGGTAAGAATTTCGAAGACTCAGTCCCAAAAATGAATTTTAGGGATGCCCTTCATGGTGGACAGCCTCAGCCCAATGCTAATATCAATATTAGGGCTTCCCATAAACCTCTAAGAATGCCTAAGATTGATCCCGGGAAAATGGAGTCGGGATGTCTTAAAGCAGCTGATGGAACTCCTATTGTTAAGCTTGATATGGGTAACATTCAGTTCGGCATTGAAGATTTGGAAAAAAGAGGACTAATTTGTCGGTTCGTGGGTTTTCATCCGAGTCTATCTACTTTCAAAGTCCGGGCTGCAAAAAGCTGGAAAACTAAAGGTGAGTTACAAATCTCTATTTATCCAAATGGTTATTTTCTTGTTTTATTTGCTAATAATGAAGATAGAGAGAAAAATTTTCAAGGGGGTCCTTGGTTTTTTGGAAGGGCGGGGCTTTTCATGAAGCCCCGGCATACTAAATTTAAAGCCGAAGAAGAGATGCCTTCTATAGCTCCCGTGTGGGTTAGACTCTTTGGCCTCCCTATTGAATTTTGGAATCCTACTATTTTTTCTTCAATTGGAAACTCTTTAGGAACTTTTATGATGACTGCTGATTGTACTCAAAATTTTGAACATATTATTTATGCTCGGATTTGTGTTTTAATGGATTTTGACAAACCCCTACCTAAAAAGATCACATTACAATTTGGGGAAGACACTTGGGAGCAAGTAGTGGACTATGAGAACATTCCTTTTCGTTGTAGAATTTGCCATGAATATGGTCATTTGGCCGGTGCTTGCCCAAATAAAATTCCTGATCAAAAGAAAGAAGATATAAACTCAGCAGGTTTCCAAATACCTAAGAAGAAGAACACTCGGAAAAAACTAGTTATGAAGGATCAATCAAAGTCATCTGCTAATATGTTTGAAATCCTTTCCACAAATGATGTCCCAAGTGAGGAAGAGGAAATAATGGAAACTAAAATCTTAGAAACACAATTTAAATATGAAGGGAAGAACTGAGAGACAAACCAACAAATCAAAGGTTTTCAACAGAAAAAAAGGAGAAAATTTACACAAGAAAAACAATATTTCAAATGTCAAAACTTCAAATAATGCAAGTCCCAATATAGACTCCGTTGAACCATCTAGTAAAATTTTGGTTGTGTACGAGCATTCTTCAAGGTTAGAAGCCATCTCAGATTCAATTGGAATAAGTCAAGAAACAGGGAAAAAAAATTGAAGATGGATTCTAATCAAAAAGTAGGTCGCAAGACCAATCAATATCATATGGTAAAAGAAGGTGAAAAGCTTGTAGAGGAAGGTAAGATTAATGCCCTTCCCAAATTTTTTAGCCCCGGTATTAATGAAGATCATCACTTGGAATATTAGAGGACTCAAAGGGAGTCTTTCAAAACAAAATGAAATTAGAAGAATGATTCGGATAAATCATCCACATCTTGTTTTCCTTCAAGAAACAAAGATGTCAATGGAGGATATGGACTTAATTGCCGATAAAATTTGGCCAGTGGAAAAGTGGTTTCCCTCAGTTCCCAAGGGACTTCGGGTGGCATTGCTTGTCTTTGGGACCCAAAAGAGGTAGTTATTCACCATATGATTGGCAGTTGGGGTTTGTTGGCTATAGCTATTCAAAGTAGACATTCCAACCAGATTATGCTCTGCATTACTGTTTATGCTCCGACTTCTTTGGAGGAAAAAAGAAGACAGGTGGAAGGATATTACTCATATTATCTCTCATTTTCCTAAAGCTTGGATCTTGATCGGAGGAGATTTCAATACCATCCTCTCTCTGGATGAGAAAATGGGGGGAAATAGAAATTTGGACAAAAGCACCGACCTCATGAGCGAATATATTGCAAACCTCCATCTTGTGGATATCCAACCGGATAATGGCCTTATGACTTGGTCTAACGAAGGCAAGGCTTAGCTTGTATAATGGAGAGATTGGATAGGTTTTTGCTCTCTGAAAATTTCTTAATCCATGGTCACATTCCTAAAGTGAAGACTCTTAATAATGCTGGTTCGGATCATTGGCCAATCATGGTGGAAATGTGGAAAACCAATGTGAGTTTCTCTCCTTTTTGTTTTCAATTAATGTGGCTTAGAGACATTTCCTTCAGACCTCATGTGCAACAATGGTGGAAGGAAGGTAAACCTAGGCATGGGACTAAGATGTTCTGTTTTGCCAAAAGACTGCAATACATTAAATCCAAAATCAAGACTTGGAACTGGAAAGAGTTTGGGGATGTTCATAAAAAAAAACATGAAGTTATTGCTCATCTTGAAAATTTGAATAAGAAAATCCGTTTAGATGGCCTCACAGAGAAGAGAAGTGCAGATGAAATTAAACTCACAACTCGGTTAGAGGAATGGGAAAAAAGAGAAGAAATCTTATGGAAGCAAAAATCTAGAATTCAATGGCTCAAAGAAGGAGATCGAAACACAAATTTCTTCCACAAATCTCTTCTAGCTCGAAGATCTCACAACTTTATTTCTTCCTTAAAATCAGATTCTGGAGATGTTGTTTATACTTGGGATGGCATGAACTCTATTGTTGTTGATTACTTTTCCAATATTTTTGCTGCTACTCCTCTTGACTCGGCTTCTCAACATAATGTTCTTCAAGCAATCCCTTCTCTTATCACTTCTGAGGAGAACTCTATTTTGACTGCTCCTGTTACTATCAATGAGCTTCAACAAGTAGTTTTTAAAATGCAAAAATGGAAAACCCCAGGTCCTGATGGTTTTCCTATTGAGTTCTACCAAGAGTTTTGGGATATCCTTCATGTTGATTTATTAGAGGTGGTGGAAGAAGCCAGGAAAGCCAAAGAAATTTTGAAGGTTATCAATAAAACTTATATTACTCTTGTTCCAAAAGCTCAAGAGGTTGATCATATCTCAGCTTTTAGACCTATTGCTTTATGTAATGTTCTTCTCAAAATCATTACTAAAATCATGGCAGAAAGGTTGAAGCCTCTTTTGCATAAGATTATTTCCCCAGAGCAAGGGGGTTATGTGGAAGGACGTCAAATAGTAGATGAGATAGTTCTTGCTCAGGAAGCCATCCATTCCATGGATATGCAAAATTCTCCTTCCATGTTCATTCGGTTAGACTTATCCAAAGCTTATGACAGAGTGGATTGGCACTTCCTTATCAAAGTTTTGAGGCAATTTGGTTTCTCTAAGGATTGGATGGATTGGATTATGGGATGTATCTCTTCGGTTTCCTACTTAGTTCTTATCAATGGCAGGCCTTCTCGGTCTTTCCCGGCTTCCAGAGGTATTAGGCAAGGTGACCCGCTATCCCCTTATTTATTCATCATTCTTGCTGAATGCTTGGGTAGGACTATAACCAAAAAGAGGGAAAACAAAACCCTTGAGGGAGTTACCATTGCTCATGGAGCTAGACCTATCTCTCATCTTCAATTTGTGGATGACTCTACTCTTTTAGGTAAAGCTACGGTTAAGGAAGCTTCTAATATTAAGCAAATCATTAGCTATTTTTCTAAGGCTACTTGGGCGGTTGATCAATGAAGACAAATCTAAAGTTATTTTCTTTCACTGCTCTCGCTAGACAGGAATCCATGGTCTTGGATAAATTAAGATATAAGAAGACCTCTCTTCCAATCACTTATTTAGGTATTCCCATAAATATTCAAAGGCAGAAAAATAAAGATTGGAATTGGTTGTTGGACAAAGTCAAGAAGAAAATTGGAAAGTGGACCAACAAGTGGCTTTCTTATGGGGGTAGAATCACCTTGGTAAAATCAGTCCTTCAAGCTATTCCTATTTATGTTTCTTCCATTTTGAATATCCCAAAGGTTGTTCTTCGAGAATTGGATCAAATCGGTCATCGTTTCCTTTGGAGTGGTACTAAGGAGAAAAGAAAATGGGCCTTGGTGAAATGGGATACTTTATGTCTTCCTAAGAGTGAAGGGGGTTAGGATTCCGGTCTTCAATTAATAACAACAAAGCTTTATCTGCTAAATTATATTGGAGGATGTTGCATAACCCCAATGCTCTTTGGGCCAATAATCTCCGTGCTAAATATGCTGAGAACAAAAGTCCTGAAGACCTTGTTCGCTATCAACTTCCTACCAAAGGTTCTCCCATTTTAGGAGTTCTTAAGACTGGTGAGGATTTGATAAAGAAAAAATTATTTTGGATCATTCATAATGGTCAACATGCAAATTTTTGGACAGATTCTTGGGATGGTCACAAGCCTTTGATAACTCGGTTTCCCGATTGGAGGCCTTGGATGGAGGAGCTTCACCGAGCTAATTGGATAAAGGTGGCTAATTCATTGTCGGTACCATACTGGTAATTCAAATGTTGGTAGATATTGGATCCCTATTGAGGACTGGCCTATTCAAATCCCAGAAAGGCAAAGACAAGATATCCAAGGCATCCTTCATATGAGATCCCTCTCTTGGTCCCATGAAAAAGATTGTTTTGGATGGAACAACACTACTAAGGGTGAGTATTCAGTTGCTCAAGGTTATTTGACCTTATGCCATAATAATCCCAACCATTCTTCTGACATATTTTCTCGATTGTGGGCTCAAAAGCTCTGGCCTAAGGTGAGGTTCTTTAATTGGCTTTTATTGCATCGTAGGGTGCTTACTGGTGAGCAACTTATGAAGCGTGGTTTTCATGGCCCTTTTAGATGTGAAATGTGTGAAGAGAATGTAGAAAATATCAACCATATTTTTATTGAGTGTACTTTAGCCTCTGAGCTATGGAGGAGAATGGCCACTTTACTTGGCTTACAGTGGTCCAATTTTTTTACTTTTGAACAACTTTGGAGGGATTGGCCTAATCAAGAGGGTGTTGATCATTTTATTAGGCAGTTAGTTTGGATGGGTTCTACCATTCTTCTTTGGAATATTTGGAATGAAAGGAACAACCAAATTTTTAATCAAGATAGGAAGGATATTCACTATATTTGGCAAAATACCATAGCCAACTTAGTTGAATCAGTCCATCAACTCCTTAATCACCCCCAAAACTCCCACCAAATATGGGATCAAGTGATGCAAAGATTGAAGATTAAACCTTCTAAGGGCAACCAACTTAAAGGGAATGTGAGTATTAGTAAGATGGATAGGACTAGAAATTGGCAACCTCCTCCTAAGGATTTTGGAAAAGTCAATACTGATGGAGCCTCTAGAGGGAACCCTGGAAAAGCCAGTGTGGGAGGAATTGGTAGACTTTCGGATGGCTCCCTGGTTTTTACTTTTGCTTGAGAATTTGGGTATTCTTTCCAATAACCTTGCTTGAGGGGTATGGTATCCTCGGAGGTCTTCAGGAGGCTACTAAGGTTGGATGGGAAAAGGTGTTAGTTGAGTCTGACTCTCAACTTATGATTAATCTCTTGAAGACTCCTTCTAAGAATCATAAGGTGGATTGGAGAATAAAAAGAATTATTGAGAAGATTCAGTTAATCCAGATGGGATTTTTGAAAGTTGATTACAATCATGTGGTTAGAGATCAAAACAAGAGTGCTTATGCTTTAGCTAATTGGGCTTTGGACAAAGGTGATCTTACTTGTTATGGCCACCCTCCTATATGGTGGGCTTCTCAAATTAGGGAAGCTCTTCTTTCTATCATTTCTTTGGATGGCTCCGGTTCTGAAGGTACCTAGTTTCTTCTTGTTTTTTTTTTTGCTTCTCTTTGGTTCATTCAGTTTTTTTTTAGTTCCCTAGCTCATTCTATTCTTTATTTTGTTTCCTCTGTTGATTCTTGCCTTAATAGTCTTCTGGTCTAGATAGGTCATTGTTTTGTTCATTTTTTTTTTTCTTTTTTTTTTTTTAGTTTTTTAAGGTGGGTGGGTTCTTTTGTTTTGTTTTGTTTTTGTGTTCTTTGTGTTGTTTTTTGTTGTTCTTGTGTTTTTGTTGTTTTGTTTTTTTTTTTATGTTTTTTGTTATTGTTCTTGTGTTTTTTTCGTTCTTGTTCTTGGGTTTCTCTTTGTTTGTGTTATTTCGTGTTTTTATGTGTGAGTGTTTTCTATGTATTTTGTTTTTGTTTATTGTCTGTTGTTGGTTGTTTTTTATTTTTATTTTATTTTTATTTTTTTTTTAATTTTTTAGGTTTTGGTTGTGTTTATTTTTCATGTTTTTTTGGGTTATGTCTTTGTAGTGTTCTGTTGTTTTTGTCTTGTTTGTGTTTTGTTATGTGGTTCTTGTGTTTTTCTATGTGGTTTGTGTTGTGGTTTCTTTTATCTTATTGTGCGTGTTTGGTTGTGCTTTTGTTTTTGACACACTCAAGGAGCATGTTTTTTATTTTATTTTATTATTTTTGTTGTTATTTACTTATTTTTAAATTGGTTTTGTGTGTTTGTTTGCTCCTTGAGTATGTCAAAGGTGGTAGGCCGAGTCCGAGTCCTGGGCGTTTTTGGCGGAATGGATACCCCTGCCTCCTTGGGTCTTACCCGAAAGTGGCATCCCTTTTGGGATGTTTTCCACAAATAAAAAAAAAAATATACTTGCTCTCTCTTTTAAAGGGAAGGTGTTGTTGTGGTATAGATATTTAGAAAATGGAAGAATTAACATGTGGGTTGATCTGGAAGAAGCACTCATTGATACATTTGATGAATTTGTACACCCCTTCTTGTTGCTTACCTAGCTCTCATTCATCAAGCAGATCCATTATGAAAATATTATTGAATTCAATATCTATTTCATAATAATTTGGAGAGAGATACCATAGAGTTCCAACCGTCACCCACTCAAGTGTATCTATATTATATCTAGGCTTTCCACCCTAATATAAACATTCTTATCCAACAATCTAGGGAAAACAAATTCCCACATATTTTTAGGGAGGCCATTCATACTGAAAATATGCTAATCCAAGCAAGAAAAATTCCATCTCGAGAAATTGCATCTCCTCTCTCGCCCTTCATAGCTTCATCCCTTGAGGATATTAGGCCCTGATTGTATTAAATGACAAAGAGTAGTCTCCCCACTAATTCTCATAATGGGAGACATCGAAAAAAATGAAAATTGGGAATCAAGATTCCATGGTTGTTCAAGGAGGTTACCGACATGGAGCAACAACTCATAGAAGATAGAGTAAAATCCAAAAAATGGTTTATCATCTACATGGCAACCACAAATCCCTGCTTACCTTTGATCACCACATCTAGTAGCGGAGATACAATAGGATGACACTAAGGTACACAATGATGGGTAAAGCTCAAAATTTGAGGTACCTCTGTTCCACGATAATATATAGCTTGAAGAGAAGGGTAGTCATCATGAGAAAGAAATGAGATTTTTTGTAATGAACAACATGATTTCCTGTAGTACAATGTAGAGGCATAAATATTAGGAAGATACAATCCTGGTGATATATCATTCTAGATGGCATATAGACGATAGTTTCTTACCCCCACCAGCACAGAGCATTAGAGAAAGAAGTTGTGTGCCTTCATGAAGCCCATCGCTAAACCAACAAAGGCTGAAGGCATATGGAAAGTTATACTTCCCAACTATCAATGTTGAGCAAAGAGCAAAAAGGATGGAAAAGTTACACTGATTATGCAAAAAATTAGTGCCTAAACCAATAGGGTGGACAAAAAATTTATTGGCATCCAAAATATCAATATGATCAATATTTCTCTCGAAAAGACATCGACGGCTAAGGGCGCTCATGCATGCACCAAGAATTACCTTTTATGCACTCCAAAAGACCATACTCTTCATTTCTACTTAAGCTTTGGAGAAGCACATGTTGCATAAATATGTAATAGATCCTAAAGTCTCGGTCTCAATCATACCCCTAGAAATTTATAGAAATTTAGGCTTGAGCATTGACATGCGAAAGCTATGGGTATTGCATCTCAAGGGATAACCTATAAGAAAAGTGTGGATGCTCTAATAGCTCCCAATGTTAGTATATGAGCACCCAAACTTGGTGATCATCCAGGATATAGAAATTATGGATGTTCCACCACTATTTGGTATATCTTTATCCCCTCATTTTATTAAGAAGATGAAGGGATGTATAAATCAAGAATGTGATTAAATGTCGATCCCATTGGTTGAGAATATTATTTCAGTTCTCAATAAAGTATTACATCCTTTTTGTATCGAAGGGTATGATAAGCAAGAGTCAATACCTATCCAGGAGGCCATGTGCAAAAAAAGAGCGAACTTAAGAAATATGCCAATAGTACGACCACCCCAACCCAAAGCATATTATTTATCTACAACCCTAGTACTCAGTAAGCACGCAACCATTGTAATTCAAATCCAATGGGATTCATGGGATAGAAACTATGGTAGGTGGATGATGATTCAGAGTATAGTAATGATAGAGGAAAGCAGAGTTTTAGCATCAGATAAACTGGATTCCAAGAAGATACAATACTGGTATTTACCTCCAATAAAAGCACCGTTCGAAGTTCAAGTTGACATGGAAAGAATGGATTATGTAACGACCACTTGTGGCCCAAATATAGAGAATCTAAGGCAAAACATAGAATGTGGATGGAGTCTTGCAATAATTTATGACAATTATAGACTGCACCATCTAAAGAAGCTTAAGTTTGGTACTATATAGTTCAATCACTATAGGTTCATGGGATAATCTACTATGAACTACCTATTCAGGCATGTTAACCACACCATTATTTTGTGTAAATATTTGGCAAGTAAATAAGCAAGTGTGGGTGGCACATAGCTGCTCAGTGGCTAACATCATATTGTACAAGGGTTGCAAGGGGAATCATTCCACTAATTTATTATAATATGATAAAAATTCCAAGATTTGTGGAGTAAGAAATAAAAAAAGAATCCTAAGTGTTGTCAATAGTTGTTGTAAAATCACTTTCCTTCTATTCCCTCACTTTCCTTCTCTTTTTTTGGTTTTTTGTTGTTGCTTTTATTATTGTGACCCTACAACCTAATGGATAAAAGCAAAATAACATAGAAGTTGCAGATCTGTAGATCCATGAGTGCATGAGGTAGGGCTATCAAAACTTGTGTAAGCAATACAACACATCATTCCAAATGAGAATATGATATCATGAGATAAAAAAGCACCTGAAAGCAAGGATTTGGAATTGCCTAATAAAGGTACTAGTTGAAGATTCATGTTAAACCAAATATTTTGAAGAAAGTGCACATATCATTATCAACAAGTAGAATTCCCACACATATATATATAGAATGCCTCAAATGCAGTGAATGAGCCATCATTTAGAAGGGAGGATAAATACAAGGATGCAACTAAAAGTTCTCATGGCGTGTTTAGTTCTACAAAAGAGGTTCTTGTTCAATCATGTGAGAGAAAAAATGGTGCAAAGTAGACAAATATCTTTGGCAATTTGTCTATCCTTGAATCAGTTGTGGGCTATGGTGGGGTATGTTTATGGGAGTATAGTGCCTGGGGATATATCATGAACCAGGTGATTCAGTTTACTACTTTGTGGGGGTGTCCTATGGATCTAGTAGTCCTGTTTCTCTTTTTATGAGGTATGCTTGGCATTGTGTCCCATCTTGTTTTTATGTTTTATCTTGTTTTTATTGTTTGGCTACTGTTGTTCGGTGAATTACATCACTAAATCCTTGAGTTGATGGAACTTTTAGCCCTCCTACTGCTACTTCCTTTCCTCTTTTTCTCTCCTATTATTTCTTATTCTTATTTCCTTCCTATGTCCTCCCATGTTTTGTCTTCCTTCTCTACTAAGCTAGAGTAGTTGAGTTGCTCTCAATTTTAATTTTAATTTTAATTGAACCATGGCCATATCACCCAAATATGACCCCTAACTCCATAAGAGGGGTCGTACCTCATTTAGATGACCCAAAAACAGGGCAAAACCAAGTTCCAATTTCATGCCCTAAAAAAATAAAAATAAAGAGAAAACCTACCATACCCTCCTAAATTATGGTGTGATAATTTTCCTTAATTCATTGGTGAGGTTCATTTACCATTTTACGATAAGCATAAGTGAGAATCTGGTACTTAACTTTCTCCTTGAACTCCTTTGGTGGTAGAGGTCTCAGGTTGGTCCATGGTAAGAGTCAATCAACATTTTGACAACACTCCACGTCGAAAAGCGTTCACCTGCCCATAAGCCTTATTTTTTCTCCAACTACCAATTATGCAAATGACATCAAAAATATGCTAATTTTGCTTTTATATTTTCATATTTGCACATTCGTATTGAGGTTAGACGATTGCACTTGTTGCGACCATCCCACCATGGGACAGCCACTAGATTTGCCAAAAAAAACATCGTCACAAAAGGCTCCAAAAGAATTTACAACTTTTGGTCACAATAAAAAGGTTACAAAGGTACCTAAATACCTTTGGTCATCATCACAAAAAAAAAACTCCAAATGCACCTACATCCTTTGGTCATCATCACAAAAATCCCCAAAGGCGCTTAAGTCCTTTGGTCACATCATCACAAAATGCTCCAAAAGAATTTACAACTTTTGGTCACAATCAAACGGTTCCAAAGGTACCCAAATCCCTTTGATAATTATCACCAAAAAAAATCCAAAGGCACTTAAGCCCTTTAGTCACATTATCACAAAATGCTCCAAAATAATTTACAACTTTTGATCAACATCAAAAGGCTCCAAATTTACTGAGATGCTTCTAGTCAAAATCAAAAGGCTCCAAAGATACCCAAATTCCTTTGGTCAAATTCAAAAAGCTCCGAAGGTACCCAATTTCCTTTGGCCAAAAACAAAAGATCCCAAAGGTACCCAATTCCCTTTGGTTACAATCAAAAGGTTCCAAAGGCAACAAGCCCCTTTGGTCACATAAACTCTAAAAATATCGAGTGAATCTTGTATCTAGTGATTTACTCTATAAACCTGGCGATTGTAGCAATTGGTTATCCATGCAATTTGATAGGATGAGTAAATTGCCATTAGGTCACTCACCAAAAATAAGTAATAAATGGGTCAAAATCAAGATTGTAATGAGGACACGAGCCCTCTAAACTAACAAAATGGTCCTAGAAAAACCTAATAAAATCATCTTGATCAACCGAATTGTTTCTTTTATCATTCTTCCATTTTATCATCAACTCATCGCTTGAGGGGGTAGTCATATAATCACAAAATTCATAATCAAATCAATAATCATACACTCAATCATGCAAGTTGCATTCATTCAAGAATCATTTTCAAAGACAATCATACCCTTTTTCTTGGGGTAGATAACACGCAAAAACTTAAATTAAACACATAACAAAATAGTTCTTCAACTGCATGTTTGGCATGCCTAAGGTTATCAACTTGTGGACTAGATAAATGTCCACCCTTAGTTGATAGGTTTACTAAAACCAAGCTCTTCAACTTGTCAGAAGCAATGGTTCGAAAACACATGCTATTTTTATGATTGAGGCATCTAACATTGATCAGATTAATGAACATCATCAACCCTCAATTTGACTTTGGATCATCTATTTTTGCTTCGCGTTGTGTTTTCACATAAATGCATCCTAAAATGGGCATTTGTAGACACCTGAAATGCATCATATTGAGGAGACTACCTATATGGACTCCCTAAAGACCATATGACAAACATTGGGAAACCTTAGGGCTTAAATAGTGGTTTTCATCACTCAAACAAGGGATATTTTCCTTTACAACCCTGGTCGTCACTCCAAGGGATGGCCTCCAGAGGCAACCCTACCAAGGGATGACCCCCATTCAGGATCGTCCCACCTTGGGACAATCATGCTATAAGTAGAACAAAAAAAGAGTGAGATATAAGTGGCAATCAAAATTACCAGTTAAACCAGCGCATGGATTCATGTTGTAATCTTGCGTGTGCATGAGTTTGAATTAGACAAAAAGCATGATGCAATCAATTTGCATGAGATTTTGGAGAAAAAGCATTCATTTTCTTAATGTAAAATTATCCTTCACTTTTTCATGCATAGGTTGGCACTATTATTAGATTCCTTTCAAGGAATCTATATAATAGTGCTCACCCCTCTTTCAAAGATATAAAGAGTTCTCAAATTTCAGGAAACGAAGTGCTGCCAGATTTCGACCAGAGACCCAATAGATTTTGTGAGAATCGAAGTGTATTCATCTTAAATCCCTAAGAAAGTCATGTTGTTGGAATACTCCAAGGGATAGAGGTGTGCATTTATTTCTTCAACCCTACCTCCCTTTCTTGCTTCAAATATCGATCCAGACTCATCAAGCTACTTCCACAGAGCGCATCCATCCACCAAAAATACTATAGATCAAACCTGGAGGTGCCCCCACATCGACCTCGATAAAATGATCAATATATTAGCAATCATCTCACTCAGAGATGACCCATATGTACGACCATCATGCTTAGTGATGACCTCTAGGATTTAGATTTTTTTTGCTTAATTTTTTATTTTAATAGATTCTAGCAATTTTATTATTTGCAGTTCAACATAGTTAGATTTCGTTTCATGCATGCATTTATCAGATTTGTGTTATTTATAATTTTTAGTTACTATTATATCTGCACATGCTATTAACCATGTTTGTTTCCTTATGTGCAGATTGCAGGCTTGCTATAGGAAAGAAGAAGCGTAAGAAGTTTGACATCATCACCCCTTGTAGAGGTTACGAAGAAACCCTCCTCAAGATGGTTCATGAGTGCGAGAGAACCCCAAAAATGCACCAACTCCATTTTGAAAGGAGAATAAAACCCTCTAAATTATTTATTGTATTAATTGTATCGAAATGGTGAACTCCTTGAAGGGGATGTGATTGTAACCGTGTCTTTGAAAGAACAAACTATTATTAATAAAATGGACTTGTTTCCATGTCTTTTCTTGTTTAATATGATGTTATGGTTACATGCTTTTGCTATTCATAGTTGGTTTGCATTTCGTGGTTTTGCAATCATACATTTTTACATACCTTTCTGTTAAAGGTGCACGGGTTTTCAACGCTTCAATATATATATATATATATATATATATATTTCAACATAGTTTCTTTGTAAAACTAATTTGGTTATGAAAACAACTACATTATATTCACTCTTTCCATATCATTTGTTGTTGAGAATCAAGATAAGCAGTATTTTTATAAAACTCATAGTTGCTGATAAAAATTTAAAAACTTTGAATATGGATAAAGAGATGTTGATCGAATAATGACTTGAGATATTTCACATTGTTCCGTTATCATGTCCGTGTGTGCATGTATGTTATATCTAAATAAAACTGATTATAAATAAACTTCATATGAAACACACGAACATGTAATATCTTAAAGAAATTGAATATAAATAAAATTCATATAAAATTAACGTTATTTAAAACACATGCCATCGATAACGGTGAAAGTAGCAGTGAGCTTATATGGTTCTATTTTCTTATTGAAGTGCATAGAGGTCATCTAGATTTAATAAGACAACAATGCTTTAGTTAATATGCTGGTGAAACTCTTTGGGAAAAAAATAAAATGAAAATCCAAACTACAACATGTTTTCTAATCTCAAAATTCATACATGACGATATCAAAGGTAAGGCAATCTACGATGGTGCTCTATTGAAAGGACTAGCTCCCTCGCCATTGTGACATGACCATTTTGTGTTCCCATTGCAAAATTACTAAAGTATCAACACCCCTGCTGCCATTATGGACAAGATCATTTTGTGTTAAAATTGCCAAATTACTAAAGTACCATTGCTAAAATTTTTAGTCAAAAATGTTGGTAGGCACACGTTTGAGCATGTAGCTTCGATAACAATTAGTCTAGAATGAAAGAATGATGTTGGAGTTCAAATAGATGTGTATACATACTATTCTGCAAAAATATTTGACTATTGACTATAAAGAAAGAGATTCTTTGAACACTATTACAAAGCATTGGTGTTCAACGAGAGAATTGGTCGTTCATATATATTTCAAATGAATTTGACCAATTCATGCCTGTAACTTTTCAACTTAATATTCATGGTAACTATCTTTTATGCCATGTTTCTAAGATTTTTTCCTGTTTACAAAGGATGTCATGGATGTTGTTGTTTACACGACATGTTTTGTTAGTCCCATGACATAGTAGATTTTTGGATGCTTATAATCACTTAATAAATACAATCATGGTTTTTAATGGCATTAAACATTTTATTTAATGTATTTTTCAAAATGTTAACGTAAAAATACTGAGCTAGAGTGGTTGAATTGCTCTCAATTTTCAAATAACATTTCAAATGAATTGCTCTCGAAGGAATAAATCACTCATTAAGACATTAACACATAAAACCTTTTAATAATATTTAGGAAGGTGGGAATACAATACAACATTTGATTCAATCACCAAAATTTTGGAGATTGTTTATTGATATTACCTAATGAGAATAAAGAGCATGAAAAATTTTACCCTAGAAGGGTTAACAGAGGTATTTGTTAACCCTCTTTTGGACTTAGCGATGGAAGTCACAAAAAAATATGAGAAATAACAAATTTTAAATTTTGAACTTTAAGAGAATGAAGACGAGAATTATAACTGACAACAATTACAAAGAGAGATTGTAGTTGGTCTCTAGGTAAGTGAACTTCGGTGAGACGGGAGCAAAATACTTGTGGGGAATACCTATCAATCTTTGGATGTCAATGGGTTTGATGGTAAAATATATTTTTCTATTTTGTATTATGATATTGATGGTCACATGATCATGGCCGTAACTGTATATGATATTGAACAGTAGATGTTTGTCTGTCCTAAAATAAATCATTGAAAGCAAACCCTATAAACTTGTGTTAGTGACCCATGAAAGGTCGAATTTAGGGATGGTTAACATGTTTGAAATTTTGGGACAGATAAGGTTTTTGAAAATAATTTTTGCAGTAGTGGTGGAGTGGTGGTTGTTATTGGAATTTGTGGAAGTAGGGAAAACTTCACTTTGGAAGGGTGCGGGATAATGGTCGCTTGGGGAGTGTTCAATATGATTTTGTGTAAAAGAAAAAAGCTAAAAAATGATTGTTGATGCCTTTTTATAGATGGAATCGACTTCAGGTGGATACATGGTAGAATATTATTCGATATTAATTAGCAAGTGAATGATCATATGATACGTGGCAATGTAAACCTTGGTGAAACCCGTACATATCCGGATCCTATTTTGCAACCGATGAGTATCCGAAACTAGTTTGGCACTTAGTGTGATTCTAAAACTGTTTTACACCTATCCCAAATATGGACTCTATTTTGCAATTGGACCATGTTTGGATCCTATTTGTAATCGGTTTACTACAGGAAACTATTTTCCACTTGATTTTTGGACCCTATTTTACAACTGAACCATGATTAGACTCTTTTTTGTAACTGGTTTACGATTGGATACTTTTTTACATTCGGTATGAATTTGGACACTCTTTCGCACCTGGTTCGAATACAACTCCTATATTGGTTTCGGTCCCCATTCGGATCATGTTTTACAACTAGAATACGATCAAACTCTATTTTGTAATCGATTTACAATCAGATACCATTTTACACCTAGTCTAAATCTGGACATTCATGTGGTCTCAATCCACATCCAAACCCTATTTTGCAATTGGACCGTGGTCGGACTCTTTGTTGTAATAAGTTTACAATCAGACATTCGTTTTGCACCCGGTATGAATCCACACACTATTTTGAACCTTGTATGAATTTGGATACTTTTTTACAATCGGATTGCGACCAGACTTTTTTTTGTAACCGGTTTATTATCGGACATTATTTTACACCCGATCAAAATCTAGATACTGTTTTCACCTAGAAAGCATTTGGTTGCTGTTTGCACCTGGTTCTCATTCAGAACCTATTGTGTAACCAGTTTATGGCCATACCCTATTTTTATCACTAGTTTATGATCGGACCTTGTTTTGCGCATGGCCCCTATTTGCACCCAGTTCTCATCTAAATCCTGTTGTGTAATTGATTTACAGTCGAATTCTATTTTGTGACCAGGTTACGATCGAACATAATTGTATAACCAATTTATGATTGGACCCTATTTTACAACATTAGAATTTATTATGATGGTCGTATCTATTGTGGCAATTGAATTTATTGCGATGATCATAAAAACTATCAAATTCACCACTATTTTATATTTTTTTGTTAAAAATAATGACAATTCACCATGTCTCCTATATAAATTTGGCCAATATTCGCCTAGATTTTAAAACTAAATCATCTTATTTTTATAATTAGATTTTGGGTTTGATCTCTTATGCATAACCCTGGGTCATCGTGACTATATGTTTGCTTTTAAAGTCTAGTACAATGTTCTCAGAGCCTCCTCTGGACTCTTCTGCTCTTCCCCTGCCCAGAATTTGCATTCCAACCTTTTGAGTGCCTTTCAGTTCCTTTTCTTGGCTCATTTATTGTTTTCCAAGGTATATGTTGAATTTTTGGAATGCAGATTATGTTTCTTGGTGTAAGAGAGTTGCAAAACCATCTTGAATTTGTAAGAGAGTTGTAAGGTAGATTTCCCCATGCCTTACGATTTCTTGCGAATTACTTAATTTGCAGTTTAATACATCCATAATTAGCTAGGAAAGGAACATTATCTTAGGCAAGGAGCTCTATCATATTATTTTTTGATGTTGTGATTTTTGTGTTTGTTTGTGTTTTGTGTTTGTTTGTTATTATTTTTTTGTTTTAGGCATGCTCATTGAGTGTGTCGAAGGGAGCAGGCCAGGTGCGAGCCTTGGATATTTTTAGTGGAATAGATACCTTTACCTCCTTGGGACTTACCCAAAAGTGGCATCCCATTGGGGTGTTTTCCACAAAAAAAGGAAGATTCAAATTGAGGTTAAAAGATGAAAAAGTTAAAACCCTTCTTAGTGTGCTGCGTATTCTAGGTTTGGCAAGAAATCTGATATCTGTTAGTAATATGAATGATGTGGGTGTGAATGTGTAATTAAATAAGGACAACTACAATATGGTTTGTGGATGCTTAGTGTTGGCAAGGGGAGTTCATACAGGAACTTTATTCAAACTTGAGGCTAGCACCATAAGTATTGATTGCAATAACTCTTTAGTTGTAGAGGAAATTAATACGGTAGAAAAAGACCCAAAGTATTCTTGTAGTGAAGACAATGTTGTGGCATCAATGCATTGGGAACATTGGTGAGAAAGGCCTTTGAACATTAAAAATGAAAGGTATGGTTGAAGGAAATTTTTATTGCCCATTAAATTTTGATTTTTGTGAGCATTGTGCTTTTGGAAAGCAAACTAGAGTTAAGTTTCCAAGTAGTGCTATAAGATCTGAAGAAATTTTGCATCTAGTTCACAATGATGTGTTTTGACCTACAAAAGTACCATCATTAGGTAAATAAATCTATTTTTTAACATTTATAGATGAATTCTCAAGAAATACCTGGGTACACTTTTTACAATACAAATATGATGTTTTCAATGATTTTTAAGAGTTCAAGGCTCTTGTAGAAAATCAGACAGATAAAAAGATAAAGGTTTTGAGAAGTGATAATGGTGGTGAGTATTTCTCTAATGAATTTGAGCAGTTTTGCAAGGATTTTGGAATAGAAAGGCATAAAACAACTCCATATACTCCACAACAAAATGAAGTTGTAGAATGGATGAACAGAACATTGATGGATAAGGCTAGAAGTATGCTAAGCGGTGTAGGGTTAGAAAAGAAATTATGGACATAAGTCATGTTAACTGCTTGCTACCTCATCAATAGATCTTCTACCCCAGCTTTGGTAGAAAAAACTCCAAAGGAAGTGTGGATTGGTAAGAAACCCTCTCTCAATCATATATAAGTTTTTGGTCGTGAAGCTTATATGTATGTACCAAAAGAGAAAAGGACTAAGCTAGAATATAAATATGAGAAATACATATTTCTAGGTTATAGTACTGGTGTGAAAGGATATAAGTTGTGGAATCCAAAAATATAGAAAATTACTTACAATCGTAATGTGATATTTGAAGAAACAAAAGGGGTTCCAAAATAGGAAATGCAACTAAGCAAAGGCCCATATATAGTTTAGGTAAAATTGGAACAGGATAAAGAACCTATGGTAGAACCTAAATTACAAAGAGATTTTGAAGAGGAATATTCAAAGGAAGAAGGTGAGGAGGAAGATAAAGATGCAAAACCTAGAAATCCAATTTTGAGGAGATCAGATTAGGTGAGAAGACTCCTAGAAAGGTATAGCCCTTCAAATTTTTGTTTTGCATTTAATTTATCAATTACTGATGAAGAACCCAAGACTATAAAGGAGGCACTTTAGTCAAGTGAGAATAATTCTTGGAAAAGGGCTATGGAAGAAGAAATGAAGTCCTTAAATAAAAATAAGATATAAGACTTGGTGAAATTACCCCTTGGTAGAAAACCTGTTGGTTATAAGCAGTTATTCAAGAAAAGGTATAATGTAGAAGAAAAGTTGGAGAAGTACAAAGCTCGCCTGGTAGCAAAAGTATTTTCTCAAGTTGAGGGAATTTACTTTGGTGAGATTTTTTCTCCTATGGCTAAACTAAGATCAATTAGAGTTATGTTGGCTATTTTTCCTACTTTTGATTTTGAAATAGAATAGATGGATGTAAAGATAAATTTTCTACATGGTGAACTTGATCAAGACATATATATGTCACAACAAGAATGCTTCAGGGTAAAAGGTAAGGAGGACTTGGTATGCAAGCTAAAGAAGTCTCTTTATGATTTGAAGCAGTATTCAAGGATGTGGAACCAAAAATTTGATAGGTTTGTTTTGACACTTTGGTTTGGAAAAAGTAAAGCAGGTCCATGTGTATATTTCAAAAAGGAAGGTGAAAATTTTATTATCATTGTATTGTATGTGGATGACATGATGTTAATTGGTAACAATAAGGAGATGATAAAGTTACTAAAATTTTATCTTCTCAATTTGACATGAAGGATTTGGGTGTTGCAAAATTTATTTTTGGTATGGAAATAATAAGGAATCATGGAAATAGAAAGTTATGGTTTAAATCAAAAGAAATATGTTGATTTGATACTATAGAGGTTTAGGATGCATGATTGTAAACTAGTATGTACTCTATATCCAGTTGGTCAAAATTTATCTACTGAACAATGTCCTAAAATAGATGAGAAAATTGAATAAATGCATCATGTTCCTTATGCTAGTGTTATGGGTAGTTTGATGTATGCTATGGTCTATACTAGACCTAATATTGACATGTAACAAGAGTAGTTAGAAGATATATGTCCAATCTAGAAAAGGAACATTGGACTGTTGTGAAAAAGATATTTAGATACTTGCATGGAGCTACATATTATGCTATTTGTTACAAAGGAAAATCTAGAGATAATGATATTGTAAATCTACAAGGGTTTGTGGATGTTGATTGGGCTAGAGATCTTGACAAGAGAATATCCACGAGTGCTTATGTATTTAGGTTGTTTAGAGGGGCATTAAGTTGGATGAGTAAAAGCAATTAGTTGTTGCTTTATCCACTATAGAAATAGAGTACATTGCATCAAATCATACCTTTAAATAAGTAGTGTGGCTTCAAAGGCTATGTTCAATAGTTGATATTAAGCAAAGGTTGTAAGAATTGACAATGATCGTCAAAGTGCAATATTGGTTTTCATGATCAGTAAAAAAATATTGATATCAATTTTCATTTTGTGAGAGAGATGGTTGAGGAGAACTAAATGATATTGGAGAAATTTGATACATAGAAGAATACTGTTGATTCATTAACAAAGGTTGTACATGCTCAAAAATTTTCTTGGTGTAGAATATCTATGAGCATGGTTGCCCTTGACAGTTTATAATGCTAGTTATTAGCCCCTATTGAAAGTATTCAACAAGTGGGAGAATGTTGAAATTATGTCAAATATTTTCCATGTTATTAAGGAGGGATTAACTCTAAAAGGACTTTACACTCTAAAAATGTTTTCTCATCAAGTTTCGAGATCGAGTCGAGCCCCGAGTGGGGTATAAGAGCGGCAACACCTATTTAGGGATCCGGGGGTGTTGGCCTAAGAGTGAACATTTTTTGGGGGTTAAGCTATTTTTAGACCCATATGGGTATTTTTGGGTTAAAGTAATGTTGGCCAATGGTTTTGCGTCCATGGTATTGTAAAACCCCTTCTTGTGTTGTTGGTATATAAAGCAACACTTGCATGATGGTTTGGTAATGAATTTGTAAGAAATATAATCGCAAGAAAAAAGTGAGCGAAAGGATATTATTGTATTTGAGACGATCAAGTTTATACAATAAGAAGATATTATTGCAAGGTTTTTTTCCCGAAGGGTTGCCTAGGATAAATTCTTAGGTAATGTGTTATTCTTCTTTGTTTTTCCTTTGATTCTATAATTACTATTTTTTTGGATTTTGTTTATTGAGGTATTATTTCTCTCAAAACACTACAACCCTCCAAATTTGCAAGGGTCATGAATGGTGGAAATATTACTGCAAAAGAAAGTTCAAATTTTAACATTACTGAAGACCAAAAAAAAGCTCACACAAAGAAAAAAGGGGCATGAAAACATAAAAATGCTTTCCTTAAAAAATAAGGTGTTGCATTATAATTCTAGATCCCACCAACCCAGCAACATGAAGGACCATACCAACATATAATGTACATATATTATTACGCTTTAGACCTCAGTTTGACCAAGAATTCACCCCACAATTTGTAGTTTTGTGAGTTTTAGGACATTTTAACCTTCTTAAAAAAGTTCCACAAAATTTAAGGTCATGGATTTTGCCTGGATAAGAATCCCAAATTCATACACAACCAAATAAGGGAAATGTTTGGCTCACAAAGAGTTCACTAAGCTTCAAATATAAAGAGAGAGCAAGAAGGACTCAGGAAAACATAAAATATTTGGTGCATAGAGAATCCACTAGAGTTAAAAATTCAAAGGAAATTAGCATTTGAAAAAATAATTTACAAAGTCTTGGTAGTTTAGTAATGGGGTTCAAAGTACCTCAACACTCCATAGAAGCAGTAAGTGAGGTTCGAAGTCCCTCAACACTTCATTGTGTTCCTCATAGTTTTAGGTCCCATGCATGCATGTGCTTAACATCATCATTAAAGATAATGAAAGAAATAAAGAATAAACTAACCTGATCTCTTGGGTTGGTATGACTCTTGGTGGATAATAAGAGGTCCTACCTGTTGGGCTCATCATTGTAGTTGATGCAAAATTGAGACAGATTCATGTTGAGATCCAAATCATTGACAAAGAAAACCCTATCATTTAGCATCTAGAACACTGTCCTCCACACTCAAAAATACCTATGGCTCACTAGGTTCCCTTTGTATATGAACCTCTCCACACAACAATTTGATTTCTTGTGCATTGTTTACTTTTTGTTTTTTTAAACCATACCTTAAGAGGGCGGTTACCCTAAGAGGGTAGTTTTAAATAGTCCTCTTAGGATCTATTAAGGCATTTTTTTATTTTTGTAAAAAATTGCCTTAGTTTAGCCACACTTAGAAGCCTTTTTTGGTGTAGTGTGTTTCCAAGTGTACAAGGGATTATCCCTAATAAAGCTTTTGACCCATTGTAAACTCCCCCCCCAAAAACAACTTTGAAATCAAAAGCATAACATGCTTTCACCATGTTGATATTTTACTATTTTCAACCACTCTCTCACATCAATATCATTTTCTCCATAAAACATTTGCAATTCCATAGTTCACACCCCAATGCAAACTAGGGTTTTATGAAAATATATATCTCCCCAATGATTTGAAGCTAAAATTCCACATAAACAAGTAGATCTATAATTTTTCTTCAAAACAAAATAAATTGCAATTGATTTGCTTACCCCAACTAACAAATTTTATCTTCCAAAAAAATTGTGATTTGAAAATTTGTCACTATACTTATTCTAGATGATTGACTGCACAAGGTCATATCTCCCTTAATACTGCTCGAATTCCTTCATGTGACCACTCATTTTAAAGCTCTTCATTTTTCACACAAAATGATCCAAGAATCATATGAATCAGATAAAATTTTGCAAAGATATGGCTCCTAAAAGATGAGATGTTTTCTAAAAAAATTGCCCTATTTTTACAATTCCATAGAAAAAGTCCACACTTTTCTAGAATCGTTGCTCTAATGCCACTTGTTACAAATCTATATTCTCATTAATATAAATCATTCACCAATATGCAGAAATATCAAATCATTCATCCACAAATAATTATCCATAATAAAAATCCACACAAGAGATAAAGATAGATGATACCCTTAAGGTAGGGCAACACCAATGATACTCCTTAAAGAAGGAATAACTCCACAAGATCTCTTATGATGAGAGTGCCACTTAGAGAGGGCAAAGTCCCATAAACCACTTCGTGGGCAAAGACGATTACATATGATTGATCTCCATGACAATTACAATGACAAATATTTCTTTTTATATATTCATCTTCTAATTCTACTTTAAGGAGCCGACTCCTAATATAATATAATATTATAATACAATCAACCTTGGATTATGTGTGGCTCATGCCAACCCTTGTACAATATAATAACATATCTCCAAATATCTATTCCTAAGTACCCTAATAGAGTTGGGGTCTAGAAAGTTGGGTATTGTTAACTTCTTTTTGTCTTTTTGCCTTTGTTTTATCCAGCGAGCTAGGACTCGGAATCCCATTGACTTCGTTTTACTAGCAGATTAGGGCAGGGCTTATTAGGGTTTATAGGAGAGAGTTGGGGTACTGTTAACTTTGTTTTACTTAGCCTGCTTTGTTTTATCCAATAGACTAAGACCCACTGAAGTTTATAGGAGAGAATTGGGATCTCATTGACTTCTTTTTACTTAACCCGTTAGAATTTATTAAAACAACATCCAATAATGTCACCAATGATTTCTGAAACTAACTTGATTATGAAAAGAGCTACGTTATATTCACCCTTTCCATATCGTTTGTTGTTGAGAATCGAGATAAACAGTGTTTTTATAAAACTCAAATAGTTTCTTATAAAAATTTAAAAACTTTAAATATGGACGATGAGATGTTGGTCGAATGATGACTTGAGACGTTTCACGCTGTTCCGTTCTCATGTCCGTGTGTATGTCATATCTAAAGAAAATTGATTATAAATAAACTTCATATGAAGCACACGGACATGTAATATCTTAAAAAAAAATTGAATATAAATAAATTTCATATAAAATTAACGTTATTTAAAACACATGCCTCCGATAACGGTGAAAGTAGCAATGAGCTTGTGTGCTTCTATTTCGTTATCGTAGTGCATAGATCATCTAGCTTTAATGAAGACAACAATACTTTAGTTAATATGTTGGTGATAGCAAAACTTAAAATGAAAATCCACACTACAACATGCTGACTAAACTCAAAATTCATACACGACGACGTCAAAGGCAAAGCCAAAATACGATGGTGCTCTGTTGGAAGGATTAGCCCTGCCCCCATTGTGACATGACCATTTTGTGTACCCATTGCCAAATTACTAAACTATCAACACCCCTGCCGCCATTGTGGACATGATCATTTTGTGTTCAAATTGCCAAATTACTGAAGTACCATTGCTAAAAATTTCAGTCAAAAATGTTGTAGTCCAGTTTCCACGCTGGTAGGCACGCGTTTGAGCATGTAGCTTCGTAAACAATCAGTCGAGAATGAAAGAACGACGTTGGAGTTTACATATTGTACACTGTTTTTAATAGATTTTGACGGTGTAAAACCTGATTCCCGTGACAAGGTTTTCCTTAAAAAAAAAAAAAAAAAAAGGGTCTTTGACTTTTTCCTCGTTCGCTGTTACAAAGGCGTTGGTGTTCAACGAGAGAATTGGTCGTTCGTAGATCTTTCAAATGAATTTGGCCAATTCATGGCTGTAACTTTCCAACTTAATATTCACGTTAACCGTCTTTTTCGCCGCGTTTCTCAGCGTTTCTGTGGATGTTGTTTACACGGCACGTTTCGTTAGTCCCACGGCGCAGTAGATTTTTGGACGCTTATAATCACTTAATAAAGATAATCATGGCTTTTAATTCCATTAAAAATTTTAATTAATGTATTTTTCAAAATGTTAACGTAAAACTGCTGAACTAGAGTGGTTGAATTGCTCTCAATTTTCAAAGGACGTTTCAGCTGAATTGCTCTCGAAGGAACAAGTCACTCATTAAGACATTAGCACACACAACCTTTTAATAATATTTAGGAAGGTGGGCATACAATTCGACATTTGATTCAATCACCAAAATTCTGGAGACTGTTTATTGAGATTACCTGACGAGAATAAAGAGCACTAAAATTTTGCTGGCTAGCCACAGGATCTCAATGGTTTTGGTGCAAGTTGGGGACATAGTATATGTATGCATTTAAGCTTTTCTCTTTCAATCTTCATATCTATAAAGTTAAGGTTTATGTTTAACTAAAAAATAAATTAAAAGACGCGAGAAGAATAATTTTTACCCAAAATTAAATTATATTAATATCAAATAGTATTAAATTATAATTATAATATATAAATTTTCAATCACCAAAATTCTGGAGACTGTTTATTGAGATTACCTGACGAGAATAAAGAGCACTAAAATTTTGCTGGCTAGCCACAGGATCTCAATGGTTTTGGTGCAAGTTGGGGACATAGTATATGTATGCATTTAAGCTTTTCTCTTTCAATCTTCATATCTATAAAGTTAAGGTTTATGTTCAACTAAAAAATAAATTAAAAGACGCGAGAAGAATAATTTTTACCCAAAATTAAATTATATTAATATCAAATAGTATTAAATTATAATTATAATATATAAATTTTCAATTTGCAGGTTATTATAGGATTTGTTCAATTCAGTTGGAATCAATTACTAGCCACTCATTTAAATAAATAAGGCTTCTATGTTTGTAAGGCTTGCACCTAATCACTGTTAGAATATAACCTTTCTTAACATTCAAACTTATTCTAATTATTATAGCATTTTTATAATTTTTTAATTTAAAATAAAATAATTAATTAACAAAATTAAAATATAATATATATTTTATTGAGTAAAATGATTTTCTATTAATTATATTTGAGCAAGAAGATTATATCATCGTCCCTTCCAGCAATGCTCTATTTGCACTAAGCTATCACAAAGAAAAAGGAATTTAATAATTTATTTTAAGTCATGAAACACATAAATCAATGTTACTAGCATCAAGATCTAAGATACATAGAATTTTTTTTTTTTTTTTTCGTCCACCATCTTGGAGGCCTCCATAAAAAAATAGATTTCCTTGGTCCAAGGCCCAGTTTGTCATAACATCCACTAACTTGTTTTGTTCGTAGGGGACATGAAAAAAATTAATTGTCCTAATTTTTTTTAAAGGTTGTGAATCTTTTCCAACACTCTCTATAAGCAAAATGTTAGCGTACTGTTTCCTATTTTGTTTTATTGCACGCATTTGTTATTCCTGTTGTAACAAATGCTATTGTTGCTACACTGTTACAACGTAACAGTTCAGTTACGCCGGATGTTCTATTCCCGACACTGTAACATATTATTTAAACTCTGATGAATAATACAATAGCTAGTTCGCACATTTACATGGCATCAGAGCCACTCGGAAATTCTGGGCGAGAAGATTGCAGGGAGCGGTGAAAGGTGGCTGTGTTGCGACGGGATTATTTTTTTTCTTCACGCCATTGCGTGATTTAAAAAAAAAAAAAAAAAAACACCGCGGACGCGAAGGTCGCTGGAAGCTCCTTGGCGGTCCGTGGCCGCAGAAGCGCAGGAAGGGGACGTCCGCGCAGGAGGCGCGGCAATCGCTCCCCCCGCCCGAAGAGGACGCTACAGGCCCGCGCGACAGCAACTGTCGCATTACGCGACAGTGCGCGCAGGGCCGTGCGACAGAGCGCGCGAGCAGGCCTGCCGGGCCGGACCCGCGCGCGGCAGTCGAGGAGGGGAGAATCCCCCCCCAATACCCCCGCGTAGCGCAAACGTTGCGCGTTGGAGGGAGGACGCGTCACGCGTCAACGGACGCGCGCGCGCTCCCCGAGGTGGCCCCGCCCCCCCCCCCCCTCCCCACCCACGCGCGACGCGCGATCTACGCGCGCGCGCTCCCGGGTGGCCCCCCGCCCCCCCTCCCCACCCACGCGCGACGCGCGATCTACGCGCGCGCGCTCCCCGAGGTGGCCCCCCCCCGTCCCCACCCCCACTCCCCCGCCCGCGGAGCGGGAATTCAAATTCCCGCCCGCGCGGGAAATGGGAGGGGTATAAACCCCCGCGGGACTGCGTCCGTGAGACGCAGTCATTGCGCAGAAGGGCCGAGGGCCCTCTAGCCCGAATCCCTGCGCGCGGGGCTGGCCCTGATTTAAAAAAAAAAAAAAAAAAAAAAACAACGGGCAGAGAGCGGAAAAGGGCGGTTAGACGTAAGCCCCCCGGGCCGAGAAAAAAAAAAAAAAAATTTCTCGCTGCGACTTGCAGAGAGGAAGCCGAGCCGGAGGCTGCTGCAGAGGGTGTTGAAAAGGGAGGTGACTTGCTGATCTTTTCGGATCAGCCCGCTGGCTCACGTGGTCGTGAGCCGTGCGGTAAGGCTCGGGGAGCCTACGGGTCGGGGGTTCGAATCCCGCCGGCTCCCCCAAGGTATAATTTTTTTTTGTCAAAGTCATTTTTTTATTATTATTATTTTTAATTAAAATTTTTAATTTTAATTTTTTTTTAATATAGTTTTTAAACTTTAATAAATTAAATTTAATTTTAATTTATTTTTTCTAAAGTTTAAAACTATAGAAATTAAAATTATTTATTTTAATTTTAAAATTGATAATAATTATAAAAATGCTTTGTTAAAGAAAGCCTTTTAAGGGGGGATTTTTTTTCAAAAAAATCAAAGGGGGATTGAGAGTAATTTTTATGAAAAATAGCAATTTGGCATTGTAAAAGGTGCATTTTCGGCTGTGACCGACACCTTGTGGGTTATTCTAGTGGGCATTTTTTTTTGTTGTATGTTGCATATTTCATTTTTGCACTATAACATTAAAAATTAAAATCAAACACTCCCTAAAGTCCCCGGAATATAAAACCCATCTGTGCAATTTATTTGCCTTTGCGGCATTCGGTATTTGCGATACCTGCGGCCGGCACTTACAGGTAAAGCTGTCGTGATTTGGCTACTTGTATCCGCCGCCTAATATAGCTGCTATAACGACGTCTGAGCTTGTTCTCTATAAATCGTCGGGGAGGAATAAGTACGCCATTTTTGCATTTTTTACTCCATCCACTACCCTTTATCGCACTTGTGTTTAGGCGTAAATCTGACGAAGTATTCTTCATAGTGTTTAGGGGAAGTTACGCCCCACGCATGAGAAGAATCTTCTATGGTAGGTGCCATCAACAAGGCGATTCCCTTTCGGTACCGCTTATGTTCCACGTATCGTATGATCTCTAAAATTCACCTATAGTCTCCCTCACGTAAGGGCGGGTGATTTTTTGTTGATCTTTCTAAATACCTATAGTTTCCCTCACGTAAGGGCGGGTATTTTGTACGGTATATTGGCCTAGCAAAAGGTATATCGAAAGGGGGACCAATTTGGTGATATAAGGAACCTTCACTATGGCCGTTGTTGCAAAATTGATGGTCGATCCGCATCGGTTATTGAAAGGTCCAAATTATACACCATGGAAACATAAGATGAAGGCTATTCTCCAAATGGAAGATTTGTGGGATATTGTTACTTGGAGTAGCAACAAGGCCTTCACCAACGACGGGATCCACGGGTCCTTCGGCGGATCGGATTGCTTTTGACAAGAAAGACGGTAGAGCAAAGGTGCTCATTTTGTTTGTTGTTTCAGATGAAGTGCAACCTCATATAGCTGATAAAGCAAGTGGTAAAGAGGCATGGGATGCCCTTAGAACCATCTATGAGGGGAAGAATGAATCCACCATTCTTCATCTTCAACAACAACTTCATAACTTGAGTTTGAGACAGGGTGAAACGGTTGAACTCTTTACGTGCGAGTGTACGAGTTGAAAGAGAAATTGAGTTCTCTAGGAGATATCTGTGGATGAAAAGCTTCTCATTTCACTTGTGATGAGAGCTTTACCTTCTTCATTTGACATGTTGATAACCTCCATCCGGGTGTCCCAACGACAAATTACCTACATCGAGTTGGTCAATCTGCTTCAACAACGGGAGGCACGCCAACTTCACAAGGATGATTCTTCCAATACGGCCCTATACACCAACGAGGCGGGGTTCTAGGAAGAAAGGTAATGGGCAAAAAGGAGGCAACTTTCGAGAAAGGAGGAAATTCTCAAGAGGATACGAAAGGAAAAGGCAAGCAACCTCAACGAGAAGAAGAGGTGGTGCAAGATCCGTGAGAAAGACAACCATGACACCAACAGGTGTTGGCATAAGAACAAGCAAAAAGGCCAAAACAAACCACAAAATAAAAACAAGCAACCCCGAGGCGAATGTTCTTTGTTGAAGAATCGACTCGGATTACGAATGGGCACACAAGGTGCTCATGACTACCACGAGATTCCACTCGAGAGGGATCCTATTTGGTATGTCGATTACGGAGCTAGTAAACATATGATCGGCGACGGATCGTGGTTTGAATCATTTGTGGCCAAGGAGGGCAAACCTGTCACCATTGCTGATGATAAAACCTACGGGGTTCGGGGAGAGAGTACGGTTTCGAGTCACTCTTCACGATGGCAAGTGTCGGATTGACAAGGTCCTCTATGTTCGGGATTGGCCAACAATTTGTTGTCGGTGACACAAATCTCGGACGAGAAATATGGTTGTCAACTTTCGTGTTGAGAATGGAAAGAAGTGTTGTACAATTACCGGGAAGGGTAAGCGGTTGCAACGACTTCATATAAGCATGGCTTATTTGCACTAGATGCTATCTCTACTCCACATGTTGCCATGGTTGTCTCTACCAAGGAGGCAACTTCCCTATGGCACAAGAGATATGGGCATCTTAGTTACGGCTACTTACTTGAGCTCGGCAAGTATGAGATGGTAAAGGGTCTTCCTTCCCTTTTCGCCACATTGCCAGTGTGCTCGGTCGCTTAGCGGGAAAGCGGCATAGAGTACCATTTGAGAAGAGCTCTACAAGAGCAAGAAAACCTCCGGAGCTAATTCACACCGATCTATGCGGTCCTTTCACACCCAACGGTGTTGGAGGGAAGAGGTACTTTCGGTTATTCGTAGATGACTACTCACGAAAGATGTGGGTTTTCTTTCTCAAGCTGAAATCCGAAGCTTTCGCATTCTTCCGGCGAGTTCAAGAAATCCGTTGAGGAAGGAGTCGGGGGCTTCTATCAAAACCCTCCGCTCGGATCGAGGGGGAGAGTTTACCTCTAATGAATTTTTTGCATTCCTAGATAAGCATGGGATCAAGAGACGAGTTAACAACTGCCTATACTCCTCGGCGAGAATGGAGTTCTTTGAGAGAAGGAATCGTTCTATCATGGAAATGGTTCGTTGTATGCTCACGGGTGCAACTCTTGGGCAACAATATTGGGCGAGAGCTGTCACCAGCTGCGGTGTATCTTTTGAATAGGGCACCCACAAAGGCCCTAAAAGGAATGACTCCACAGGAAGCATGGAGTGGTCAAAAACCCTCCATATCTCATCTACGTATTTTCGGGTGTCAAGCTTTCATGCACATACCGAAAGAAAAAAGGAAGAAGCTAGATGAGAAAACATCGAGATGTATTTTTCTTGGATATTACGAGCACTCTAAAGGATATCGGTTGATAGATCCTTTGACCAAGAAAATTCATATCAGCGAGAGATGTTGTCTTTGATGAAGCTTTCACATCACGAGAGCACATCTACGGTACACCGAGGATATTGTGGAACCAAAGGAAGAGGAGATTCCTTCGTCAACACAGACGGGAGGTCCTTCTACATCTTCTTCACCACCACCGAAGGAGAATCCTAAATGGTGTACAAATACAATCGAGAGATGCAAATTTATCCACTCCTCCCAATTTGAATTTGGATAGACCTCGTACACGGAGTATGGCTCAAAAGGAAAGAGAAGCCGAGAAGCGGGTGAGGTTGATGATCTTTGTCAATCTTTTGAGGAACTTTACGTGACTCCAAGTAGAGAAGTTGAGGATATGGATATTGATGATGACGGGGCATTCATGTCTACCATAGATAGTCTTGGACTGCATCGGTGCAAGATGCTCTTAGTGAGCCTCGGTGGAAGGCCGCTATGGATACGAGTATGAGTCTCGATGAAGAATAAAACTTGGAAGCTTGTTGATGCGCGCATGGAAAGAAACCTATTGGCTGCAAATGGGTATACAAAGTCAAGTACAAGGCGAGATGGAACAATTGATAAGCATAAGGCCCGTCTTGTTGCAAAGGGCTATGCTCAAAAGGAAGGCATCGACTATGAAGAAACTTTTGCACCTATTGCTCGGATGACCACAATTCGGGTTATGTGTGCTATGGCAGCACAATATGGGTGGAAAGTTCACCAAATGGATGTCAAAAGTGCCTTTCTTAATGGTGATCTCCAAGAAGAAGTCTATATGACTCGGCTGAAGGATTTGAAGTGGAAGGCCAACAACGAGAAAGTTTGCAAATTGGTTAAATCCTTGTATGGTACGAAACAAGCTCCTCGAGCTTGGTATATAAAAATGGACAATCACCTAATGCGGCATGGATTTAAGAGATGTCCGTCGGATGCAAACCTCTATTTCAAGAAACAGGGTTACGAGATAGTGTTGCTTGTACTCTATGTGGATGATCTGCTCATTACGGGGAGTTCGGAAGATATGATCTCTCTTGTCAAAAGAAACTTGTGCAAATCTTTTGAGATGACGGATCTTGGACTTCTCCATTCTTGTCTTGGTGCGGAATTCAGCCGGAAGGAGCACACCATCAAAGTGTCTCAGAAAAAAGTATGCCAAGACATTGCTCGATAAATATCGCATGACTGACTGCAAGCCAATGGCAACTCCTATGGAGAATGGACTTCAGTTATCGCGATATGATGACTCACCCCAGGTAGATGGCACTCTCTATCGACAGTTGATTGGGAGTCTCATATATCTGACCAATACTAGGCCAGATCTCGTATTTCTTTGTAAACTATCTTTCGAGGTTCATGCAGGAGCCTAAGACTATTCATTGGAAAGCAGCAAAACGTGTTCTTCACTATGTCCGTGGTACTATAGAATATGGCCTAGAATACAAGAGGAACAACAAATTCTTCTTGCAAGGATACACGGACTCCGACTATGCCGGATCATTTGATGATCGCAAGTCAACTTATGGATACATTTTTCATCTGGGATCCGGTCCTGTCTCTTGGCACGACAAGAAGCAACGGTGGTTGCTATTTCTTCAACGAGAGGCAGAATATCGCGCCGCACGTGAAGCTGTGTGCGAAGTGATATGGTTACGTCGCATTCTAACAAGTATGGGCCATCCATCAAAATCTCCAATACACTTGTTTTGCGACAATCAGGGTGTTCTGAACCTCGTCAAGAATCCAGTCCATCATGAAAAAACAAAGCACATTGACACACAATGTCATTTCATTCGAGAGGAAGTTCCAAAGCACCGAATTCAGCTTCGACACATTCCCACCGATGCTCAAGTTGCAGACATTTTCACTAAGGCACTTGGACGTGTCAAATTTGAATTGTTTCGCAGCTCACTTTGTATTGCAAAATAATGTAAGGGGATGTTAGTATAGCTATTAGTTATTACATTACCCAAATAATGTAATAAAGGGGGATGTTAGCGTATTGTTTCCTATTTTGTTTTATTGCACGCATTTGTTATTCCTGTTGTAACAAATGCTATTGTTGCTACACTGTTACAACGTAACAGTTCAGTTACGCCGGATGTTCTATTCCCGGCACTGTAACATATTATTTAAACTCTGATGAATAATACAATAGCTAGTTCGCACATTTACACAAAAGTCCTAAGAAATAGGCTTAGTGGGATATTTCAACCAATTAATGAATATTTGAGAGTCTAACTTTACGTGTATCAATTCCAACCAACCTTAGCAACTTTCTAAAGACCCCAAATAATAACACAAGCTTCTGTTAGATTATTAGAGAAATTAAAACACCCAAATTCTTTGTGAAGATGAAGATAAAATATAATATTTTTCTAGATATGTTTGTTAGTTTTTCTTCTAAGAAATTAAATACACTTTTAAACTTCATAAGAGCGCTCTCAATATATGGACTAAAAGCTATGAAGAGGATAAAGTTGTTGAGAAGCCAACTAAATGGATCCCACACCTCTTGCTCCCTAGAGAGGGGACTTCTCACCTCAAAGGATTAGGGGATATTGATATCTAATTATAGTTTAAAGTGTGGATTCACAAACACCTATATCTCAAAAAAATAACTAAGTTCATTCTTTAAGATCCCCTTATGTGCCTAATCTAACCTTGATCTTATAAACTCAAAAGAGAAACTACTCAACTGCAATGAGACTTTGAAAAGGATTAGTCAAAGTGAGCCAAAACTCTAAACCAGTAAGGTAAAATAAGATGAAAGAGATAATCTAACTGAAGTTGTAAATGAAATGACCAAAGAAGAGAGGAAGAGTGAAAGACGTAATCTAGGTCCATAGGTTGCTTCCTCTTAGCTACTTGTTAGAGGTCCCTTGTTACTAGCTAAGAGTGTGTTGATTATTGGTTTTAAAGGCTTTGAGACTGATTGCTTGATCAAGTGCTTAAGAAGAAGGATGCATGATTGATTACTATAAATACAAAGAGATTACAAGGTGAAGCCAAAGTTTTAGCATCAACTTATTAAAGATAAAGATAGAATGTTAAAATAATGTTGAAATAATTTTGGTAGAATGTATTTATTCTATCAAGCTCTTTTTTAAAACCCTCCTCAAGGTTTATATAAGGTCTCTTGGAGAGAATATGCAAGAAGGATGGAAGGATAAGGTCAAAGATGCTTGGAAGGATCAAGAATGTTTAATCATGACCCATAAATTAGAATACACAATCATACCTAAGAGTGGAGGGCATCTTGAGTGTGCCTAAGAGACATGCATCTGGGATTGTACTCATGCTAGGCCAAATACATTGACTAGCAAAAGTGCTACCAAGAAAAATGAGATGGCACAAATGCTACATGATGTTTGAAATTTAAATTTAGGAAGAAAAAGTGAAATAATCAAAGATAAAAAATGCACTGTTTAGGTGCAAATGCGCTACTAGCACAAATGCTTGTTAACTAGTGCATTTGATAGGGATTAATGAATGCTCCAAATTTTATTAGTTAGTGTTAGTAATTTTTCTATGAGTATAAGCTTATATATACTCATTGTAAAGCTTTTTTCAAGCCCATTCTAGTGGCAGTATTTATTTATTAGAATATCACTATGAAATCATCATGTAATACAAGTAGTGCTTGTTTCAATCCGTATAATAATAAAAATAAAGACTCTACAACTAATAAAAGTAAGAAATAAAATTATCACATAGTTTTTGGCAATATTACTAAAATACTGAGCCCTTACTAAAATACAGATTGAAACAAAGCTTCTTAGCAACTTATCACTCTAAATTATTACTTATATTAGATTTTGTTATAAACTAATTTATTACAATAAATTTACTTTTAAAAAGCAACTAAAGTTCTATAGTGGTAAGGGCTTTGGCCTCTCTTTGGTAAGGTCCAAGGTTCAAACCCCACAAGGATCTAGACCCCTCACAAAAACTGTGTTATTAACTTAGTGTTTTCTAGTTGTAAGCTTACTATAGTGATAAGGGCTTTGGCCTCTCTTTTGGGAGGTCCAAGGTTCAAACCCCACTCAATACAAGGGAACTAGGACCCCTCATAAAAAACCTATATTTTTAACACAATTTTTTTTAGGTCCTTGGTTTAACAACTAGGACAAATAGTTGATGTTGGTGGCACCAAATAGCTCAATCTAACTAAATTAATGTAAAAGTGAAAGCACAACCCTTTCAAAATCTTATTTGAAAAAAAAGAAACCAATGTTTAACATTTTATATGTTCAAATATTATAATAACCATCCTTAAAATAATTATTCTTACTTTATTATAAAAAAAATATTTTTAAAAAAATGAATCCATTGAAAAAACTGTTATTTTGTGAAATCCCCTTAATGTATTAATGACAAATCTAAAAAATATTTTGTGAAGTCTCTTAATGTGCTATTGCATTAAAACATACTATTCTATATGTTTTTAGCTCTTGTGTGTGTTTTTGAGAATAAGGAGGATAAGAAAAAAAATGTAAATTTTTAAATGAAACACAGAATAGAAATACAACTTTTGTTTTGAAATAAATAAATATATAATATATCAATTATATATTTTAAAATTTTTATTAAACCAATTAAATATAAGTGAAGATATAATGTTTATAGTATTATTATCAAATTTTTAGTTTATATATTGGAACACCAAAAATATATATATACATATATTTGCATTCCATACTTAATCCTTTATAATTTTTTATTACAAAACAATATGAGTTGAACTCATTTTAAGACATTCCACGTCATACTATGAGTTATAAATAATAAACTTAATTGTGCCACAACACCATCCTTTAACAATAATATAATAAAATACTTAAAAAAAACAAATAGAACAGGGAAGGGGGCAAGGGAGGGATGGCTCCAGCACCAGGTTCCCTTGGACTGACCAGTCCCACTTCTCCTTTTCCCTGCCCCCCTCTCGGGTTGGCTCTCAGGCCTAGTTTCTAGGTTCCCCTATTTTCTCAGGTTTCCCTCTTGATGGGGTTGCTGGTCTGCAAGGAGGGTTTGGTGGTTTCTTGCCCTGAGTTTCCTGGTTCGACGGGTTTCTAGTGTGCTTTTGGGGCTGTTGGAAGAGGGTTGGCTCTGGTTTTCTGGTTGTTGCTCGGGATCTTCATCTGTATTCTTTTGGATTTGGGGGGTGCCTTTTCCCGTAGATGGTTTTCCCAGTCGCCCCATGAAACCCTTGTCTTCGGGATCTCCTTGTAGATCCGGGGTTTGTTTGTTCTTGTGGATGGATCTCAGGGATCTTTCTATAGTTTGTTGTTTGGGTCCTGGGGGGTGCCCATGCATGCAGCTACATCTCTCCTTGGATCCATTCCCTGATAGACAATGGTGGGGCTAGAAGTTTTCTTGATGGTGGTTTTAATGGCTTGTTTCCTTGCAGGGTTTGATCTTGGGATGGGGGCTCAAGTTCTTACAATGCAATGGCTTCCGCTATTTTTTCTACCCGTAAAATTCCTTCTCAGTCATGGACGCTCACGGGACAACTTCCCTGTCTCTCCTCTGTAGCTTGCATCCCAGATCGGGGTTCCTGTTAGGCAGGGGTTGTGTTCTTCTGGGCATGCTGCTGGTTTTCCCGTTGGGCGGGATCCACGAGTTCGCAAGATTTTTTGTAGGTTCAGGGCGTGCTGGTTTTCCCCGATGGGGGGTCATGGGTTTGTCTATAGGTCTTGGGCATACTGCTGGTTTTTAACTGTTGGGCGGTTTCGCCTTCTCTTGCTGGTTTCTCTGATGGCGGGATTCTGGGCATGCTATTGTCTTTTCCTGCAAGGCAGGATTTCCTATTGCTGTTGGGTTTCTCATGGGGTGGGACATTCCCTTGCTGCTGGTTTTCCTGCAGGTGGGATCTTCCAATTTTGCTGGTTTTCCCACTAGGCGGGATTTCTCAAACATGTTGGTTTAGGGTTTGTGTGCCTTTCTTGCTTGGCGAGATTCCTAAACATGCTTGTTTTCTCCACGTGGTAGGATTTCCAGATTGTGCGATTTTTTCCCCATGAGGCGGGATTGTAATTTTTTCTATTGTTTTCCCTGTTGGGAAGGTTTTTAAATTTGCTAGGGTCCCCGCTGGGTGGGATTTTCCCTTTTTGATTGCTGATTTTTCCCGTTGGACGGGATTTCCTTTGTGGTGGTCTTCGGATGTTTCCCGCTAGACGGGATTTTATCTTCATCCTTGTAATGAGTCTCCCACTAGGTGGGATGTGTCATTTGGGTTTTAACCCTCGGTTTGGTCTTTTGACCTGTTGTAAGAAGGTTTTTGGGATCCTTTCAAAACCCGCTTGTAATATAATTCCAACTTACCAAAAAAATAAATAGAACAACTTAAAAACAATAATAAATCAATTTTAAGATGACTTTTTGTTTAGTGCGTTAGATAATATCTTATGTGAGAAAACAATAGTAATCTTAAAATTGATTTATTCTTTATATATAATTAGTGTGTAAGTGATTTATATAAAAATGAAAAACATTGTACAAATAAAATAAAAATATATATTTTAGCTATAAGCTTATTATATTGGTGAGGGTTTTGAATGTTTTTTGATTTTAATTGTGTGGGTGGTAATCTCTCTACCTCTTTTTTATTATAACTTTTTATTTATTTAATATAATTGTTGGTTTCAATAAGAAAAATAAAAAATATAAATAATTTTAAAATTTTCAACATGTACTTTTTAATCAGATTTAAATATTTAATTTATAAATTTAATATTATTATAATGATATTTATATTTTATGTTAATGGATGTTTATATTAATATTTTAATTGTAAAAAAAAGTTTCTTGAAAAATTCAAGAATGTGATTGTTATTTTATGTGTTATGTGATAATAGATTTTGTATTTTAATTTTTTAAGGTATGAAGTCATAGCCCATGATTTTAGTTGCTTAACTATGTGAATGGGTTAAAAAATAAAAATAAAAAAATTATATGTTGGTTTTAGAAAAATAATAGGTACTGCATTCTTGAGTGTGTATATGGGGTTTATAAATTTTTAAGAATATATACTTAAGTATACGTTATGGTGGATTTAAAATATATATATTCATATTAGTCCAAAATATTTTTAAAAATTAAATCCATCAATTTTCTTATTAAATTAAATATATGTAGTCATTCTTGTTGGAAGACATTAAAAATGAGGTTTCAAGAATGAAGAAATTATAAGGCACTCCTCTTCTCTTATTAATTTTACAATTCACCTATAAAAAATATATTTAATTGATTGATATTTCTTAATATTATTTTTATAATTGCCTAGCATTGATAGTAAGGGAAGAATTTGAGAAATTTCTCAATATCACAAGAAAAATTAGTCTTGACGTTGCACACTTATATGTAGAATTTAACCAATTACTTTTTATTTTAAAAAGTGTTTTAGAACAAAAATATTGTGAACATGTTCTCAAAATAGAAATAATCATGTGTCCATGTGGTAAGGGGTCTATTTCATTGCTTCTTATTTAGTTTGTTATGTGTTTGTTATTAATGAGAGAGACATGAGGGTAAAATTAACTACATATAAATGGTAAGGCATAAATTCTTCTATAGAAAAATGTATCAACTAAAATTTAAAGGATATTTTGGTAGTAGCTCACATTTTTCATGCTCAATCACTTATATGGAAATGAAGGTTGACAAAATTAGCAAAAGAGCTAATTGGTAAACCATAAATTATTTTGCATAAAAATAAATTAAATTTTGAAGGAGATATTGGTAATAGCTAACACTTTTTCCACTCAATTAATCATAATATAAAGGGATTAATCAAGTGAAGTTCCTCATTTATGTGATAGTGAACTCCTTAGATATTATGACTTTATCATAACATGTACATATATTTCTCTCTAAACCCTAATAATTTTTAGAAGTAGAGGTAGAGGGTAATCTTAAAGATGTAAACTATCTATTGACATAGAATTTGATGATAATCATATGTTAATAATTTCATGCTTTGATCTTAAGGAATATTTTTAGCAAATTGATATTTTGGGAATGATAGATCATTCATCCATAGATAAATCTTGTTAACCTTATCTTCATGCTAGAACAACCTAGTCCTTAAATATAACACTCACTCTCTAAGAATCAAACCTTAAAATGAAAAGCTTTTTAGAATCTAGTATATTCTAGAATAAGTCCACTTCATGCAATACAATTTTTAATTAATGGAATTCCCATAAAATGTTTTCAATGATAAATAAGTACTTGATCTAGATATCTATCTAACAAGTATTTGTTTATACTTTTGAAGTTATCATGGTCTATTTTTATTTGCAAGCAATTAATATTTTAGAGAGGAATATGACCAATCAATTCATATTGCATATATTATAATGTACCATTGAGAAGAGAGATTTAATGTACTCATGTACCTTTACTTAAGGAAGAAATTCTAGATAAAAAATCAATCTTATTTATATATGTCTCTTATATGTAATATAAAAACTTGAATTTGGAGATTGATCCTACTATGTGTTTGAATATAGCTTAAACCCAATCCATAAAAAGAATATTTTATATTGACAAGTAAACTATCTCCCTCTCAATTCTCTTTTATTCCTAGGTGATTGTTCCATCAATTCTCTTCTTCCCAAAAAAATCCATTACGTCTTACTTATCCCTAATCAAATTATCATGAATTTTTAATATTTATCTCAGGTATTACTTTCCTCTTGTGTGATTATACCTACACATTTTTAATCTAGTTTTGCTTGCCCTTCTAATCTAGTTTTTATAATGTACTTCTTGAGTTAAATGGATGGAATTATTTGATGTTACTTATCAAGACCCATTAAAATTATGGTCTGCATCATTATATTCACTAAAAAGAACAAGAAAAACTCTAATAAAAAATATTAGAAATAAAAATAAATTCTAAAATAGATTTTCTTCCATGTAAGACCTCAAAACCATAGTTCATATTGAGCTAGTTAAATTGTTCCTATTAAATTGTATATTTTAACATCAGATAATTTAACATATATATTTGATTGTATATAAATTATCCTTATAATACAGAAACCACATATTTTTCCTTCCATATCTCATATATATTATGGAATGGACTTTGTAAAAAACCACATTCACAAAGCATTGCACAATTAAGTAATAATGCAACAAGTAGATAGCATTCACTTATTCAAACATGATACTTAGAAAATAAATACATCCATTATAACTAGGATAAATATCCTACATCCAAAAAGTAGTAGATCAATATACCTATACTCAAAGGCCTAAATATTTTAGTTTTTGACTATGAACTATTTCTAACAATAGGCTAGTTTGATCCAAAATTTTCCATATAGGATGTAAACCAAGAAAGGTTTTTATAAATTTTATAGAATTTATAAAGATCTTAGGATATGTTTTAGTTAATAAAACTATTATCATTAGTTTTCTTTTTACTATATTTCCTCTCAAAAAATTACAACTAATTCAAATTAATTTAATAATAAATATACCATATAATGCATGAATTTGATTTCAAGAAAATTTAAATATGAGTGTACCCATTCCAAATATTTCTCTAATAAAATCATTCACAATAACAATTACATCCTATATTAATAAAAAATATATTATTCTCAAGCATATTAAAATTTTATTTTATTTATTAAGATTTAAAAACCAATCTCTCCTAATTTGTGTCTTTTGAACATATTTATCTTATAATTCTTTACATAAAAATTTTAAAAATATTGAATCCTCATTATTTGGTTCATATTCATTGTCACTATCCTCATCCCAATCGTTTGTTAGTAGAATTTATTTTAAAGCTTCAAAATATCATCTTCCTTCCTAGAGATACCAACTTCATATATGCTTTGTAGTCATTACTCCCATATTAGGAAAATTAATATCTTGATAGTGGGAATATTTTAGAGAATTTCATGATATTTAGACTCATAGCCAAAGATAGAATTATAAAAATAAATTTCCATAGATAAATCCACATCCTTTCTATTTTATTGATATCTTATTTTAATCTTCTTCATAAATCTAACATTAGTTGAATGATCACAAGTCATTTCCATTTAATAATAAAGTTCCTAGAACTTATTGGAGAAATTTTTCCATGAAATTCATCTTGTTTATCTATATTTTAACAAGTTATTTTAATCGTCATTAGCATAAATGTAACCAAAAGCAAACTTTTGTATTTTTTATAAGCATGGGAAAAAACTTAAAATGTTGAGAGAGTCATCACTTAATAAGTAGTATATCTCATTTATAGGAGAGGGAATGGTCCTCTCCCCACCAATAATATGGAAGAATCCAAATTATTTATGTTGGATCCTAGACTAGTGGAGTAGTTTAAAAGTAATGTATAAGTGGATCTATTTAGTTAGATGATAGTTTCAATTATTTTGCTCTCCCTAGCAAAGAAATAAGTATGAAGAGAATCTAGAAAAACATTCTTATATTTTTTAATTCTCTTGTTAAGTTTCATTTACTTATTTAATAAAGAGGAATAAATAAACACATATGAGCCTTGCCTTACCTATCAAATAAATACTATTATATCTTAGCCTAGTTCTAGAAGTATCATCAATGGTTTTTGTAATTGTGTGTGCGTGCACATGATGTGTGTGGGTGTGTGTACGGTGGGTTATTTTCCCCTCTATAAAAACCAATGAGGTACTACAAACAAAGGAATCTTAATGACTTTAATAGGCATGTGTGTGTACGATAGGTTGTTTTCCCCCTCTACAAAAAACAACGAGGCACTACAAACAAAGGAATCTTAATGAATCTCAATGAGGCACTACAAACAAAGGAATCTTAATGACTCTCAATGAGGCACCACAAACAAAGGAATATTAATGACTCTAATAAGCATGTGTGTGTGCATGCGGTGGGTTTTTTTTCCCCTCTACAAAAACAAATGAGACACTACAAACAAAGGAATATTAATGATGTTTTCTCCCTCTATAAAAACCAATGAGGCACTACAAACAAAGGAATATTAATGAATCTAATAGGTATGCATGTGTGTGTATGATGAGTTGTTTTCCTCTACAAAAACCAATGAGGCACTACAAACAAAGCAATCTTAATGAATTTCAACGAGGCACTACAAACAAAGGAATCTTAATGACTTTCAATGAGGCACTAAAAACAAAGGAATCTTAATGAATCTCATAGGTATGTGTGTGGTGGGTTGTTTTTTCCCTCTACAAAAACCAATGAGGCACTACAAACAAAGTAATATTAATGACTCTAATAGGAATTTGTGTGTGTGAGCGCACGCGTGGGGGGTTGTGGGTTTGTTTCCCCTCTACAAAAACTAAAAAAGGAATATTAATGACTCTAATAGGCTCTAGAAAAATTTCTAGCCCTAATAACCAAACCAAAGGAATAAACACATGATATCATAAGTGGTGATGAGTTGAGCCTGATCAACAAGCCACCCTTTTATCATAAAAAGTATAAATTCTTGATTATCTTCAATTTTTTAATATAAATATTTTAAAATGTGTGTGTGTGTGCATACCATATCTATCAAAAATACTAAGTGGCCCTCCAAAGAAAACACCAAATGAACTTATCCCTAATTATATATATATATATATATATATATATATATATATATATAAACCATAAGTTCATATAGTTGATTTAGTTTAAAATTATGGAGGACTTTCAATAAATAAAATTGAATACTAGTGAGAATGAATATTTGGAAGAATATCTAGATAGTGTTTAATGATCATGTTGGAAGTATCACATTATTTGGTGCCTTGCAATAATATTGCAAGTACCATGTAAATATTTTAGTTTAGAGTGTGATTAATATTTGAGTATATAGTAGGTGTCATATAAGTAAGTGTGTAGTTATGAGGAGTTATGTAAGTGAGGTGTCATATATGTGTGGAGTTAAGTAGGAGTTTTTATTTAGTATATGCAATCATTAGAGCCTTTTCCTTATTATTATGTGGTATTTCTCCCATGAGATATTCGAAGTGTTAGATCTTCGATGCGTGTGAGGAGATAAAATATTTGTGTAAGTAGAAAGGTCAATGGTTGTGAATGTGAAGAGTCTCATTTTCATGTATATATATTGAAGACAAGCCATTATAATATGTGATTGGTCATAGATGCTTTGTAATACATTGAGTTTACATTGCTTAAGTAGATATATGTTCTTCAATAATATTTTCTATGAGTTTTTAATTATCATGGATTGAATATATTGTGTGAATATATTATCTTGATATATTGTGAGATTATATGAGGAAAGTCTTGAGTTGCTAACAATGGTATCAAAGCCATATTTGAGATAAGTCCAGGGTTGAGAGGATTTAAGCTTTTGAGTAGCATACATTGAGAGGAGTCAAAGTTGAGAAGAAGAAAATATTATAAGGAGTCAAAGTAAATTCATGCAAAAAAATATTAAGGTGAAGAGAGTAAAGTTATACAAGCTAGGAGAGCTCTAGGTATTTTTTACAAAAGAGATACCCCTACCTCCTTGGGTCTTACCCAAAAGTGGCATCCCTTCTGGGATGTTTTCCACAAAAAAAAATATAAGCCAGGAGAGAGCCACATTAAGTAGGAGGTTGCTATAGTTATTATGTAACCACAAAGAGAACAACATTTGGTGAGAGAAAGCATATGAGAGAGGGAAAAATATTGAACATTGTTGAAGTCATCCTTGAAGTAGTTTGAGTTATAGATATTAATCAATAATGAAGTGTATATTGGAGATGAGAAAGTGGGAAGTGAATGCATTGGATACTGTAGAGAATATTGTGAGGCACCAAGAGAAAACAACATAGAGGTGAGCCTAAAATAAAGAAGAATTTGGTTTGGAAAATACATCTTTAAGTAGAGGGAAACGTTACAAAATTTTTTGTTTGCAAGTGATATGGACATCGATTTCAGCCACGGAAAAGGTATTCAAAATAATTCTAATTTATTTTTGTCCTGCACCCAAAGTTAAAGGTTAAAGTTAAAATTAAATTGAAATATGAAATTGTATTAAAAAGGGGAGATTAAATTTGAAATGGTGAAAGATTAAAAAGAGTAAGATATTATTTCAATATTTGAAAGGATAATTTAAAAGAGAGTAGAATAAAAAGGAACTTAATTACTATGAACAATATTATAAATGTTGGAAGTTATAAGGAAAAATTAATATAGTGAAGAATAAATATTTGAAGAAGAAGATTAAAGAAAAGTGAAAGATTTTTTATTGAAGAAAAAAATTATTAATATATTTGAAGGAAAAATATATTATTTGATTAATTGAAATTTGAAATATTATTGAAGAAAAAGAAATTTGAATTAATTTGATGATTGAATAAAAAAAAAAGTATTTTGAATGAATAAATTTTATTTGAAGATTTTAAAATATTAATTTTGGAGGTAAAAGGATTTCAATAATGAAGGGAATTAATTATATAAAAATTAAAATAGATCAAGGTCTATACAAATCATGAAAAATTCTTCTACAATACCTCACAAGTTTGAAGATTGTAGTCGCAAAAAACATGGTCAAATGAATCAACCTATGGTATTGTTTCGAGCAAAAAATTAAAAAGTAAATTCAAAATAAAAGGTTGAAAAAGGATATGACATAAAAAATCAAAAGGTAATTATTGGTATATTGATTCAAAGAAAAGTAGACATATAAATAGAAACAAACAATGGTTTATTTCATTTTAAAAAAATATGAAAAACTAGTTGCAATTGTAGATGATAAAATATATGAGGTCAAAGAAATAGGAAATGTATCAATCAACATTTCTAATAGAAAATGCATTATTAAAAATATATTATATATACTAGGTTTAGCTGCTAATCTAGTATCAGTATCTCAGTATCTCAGATGTTAGACCAAAATATAATGGTTGAATTTAGAATTGTTAAAAACAAAAAGAAATGTATCACAAACAAACAAAGAAAATTTATAGATAATGGATCCTTCATAAATGGTCTATTTGTATTTGATACTTCGTCAAATATTGCTCTATCAATAAAAATATGAGAAATAAAAAATTGTTGGTATAAGAGGTTAGGACATGTAAGTATATCATACTTAAATGAATTGAACATTATATCAAATGGTAACAAGTTTACCCGGTCTAACATGGAAACCTACAAATTGTCCAAAATCTTTAGCAAGAAATCAACATTAAGTATCATTTTAATTAAGCCTACACAAAGCATAGGAATCACTAGAAATAGTACATACAAACATATATGGACCAATGGTAGCTAGTATTGGAGGATATATATTTCATCTATTTATTTATGAATTTTCTAAACAAATATGGGATTACTTCTTGAAATTTAAATCTGAAGATTTTACATATTTTAAACAGTTCAAGCAACTTGTAGAAACAAAACCTAGATTAATCAAAAACCTTTGCTTAGATAGGGGTGGTGAATATTTGTCTAAATAGTTTGAATAATTTTTAATACAAAATGGTATAAAACTTCAACTTACTACATCTTATACACCACATCAAAATGGTATAGCAGAATGAAGAAATCATTCTATTATAGAAATGGTATGTTGTATACTTAAAGAAGAAAAATGGTATACAAACACTCTTAAAGGCTCAAAACTAGAAACACTAATGTATCTTACCACTACAATATCTCAAACTTGTAGTATGACAAGAGAAAGAATAAATATGGGACTAATAAGTTTAGTAAAAAAACCAATGTCAATACAAGATCAATAAGACAACCAAAATTGAAAGAAGCAATGGAATCATAATATACAACATTAATAAATAACAAAACATGGGATTTAGTTGACTTATCCAATGGAAAAAACAATACGATGTAAATGGATTTACAAGATAAAATACAAGGCAAATGGTTCTATTGATAAATATGGTGTATGATTAGTTGTAAAATATTATGCATAAACAAAAGGAATCGACTATGAAAAAAAATTACACTTATAGCAAAAATGAATACTATTCATACAATTTGTGTACTAGTAGCCCAATTTAGTTGGAAAATACATCAAATGGATGTTAAGAGTGCATTTCGTAATGATGATCTTGAAGAGGAAGTATACATTGGTTCAACTAGAAGAATTTTTTGCTAAGAGACATGAACAAAAAAAATGTAAATTAAAGAAATCACTATATGGTTTTAAAAAATCCCCTAGAGCATGATATATTAGAATTAATTACCATCTACTATGACATAATTTTAAAAGAAGTACATCTGATTCAAATCTTTATATGAAAAAATTGGATGTAAAATAATAATTCTTGTAGTATATTTTGATGATCTAGTAATTAGAGGAAGTTCAAAAATATTAATAGATAGTGTGAAAAATGATTTAACAAAAAAATTTGAAATGATAGATTTGGAACTCTTACACTATTATCTTGGTCTAGAAATTTGTCAAAAGGAAAATAGTATCACATTGACTTAGACTAAATATGTAAGAAAATTACTTGAAAATAATAAAATGACAACTTATAAACTTAAAGATACTCCCATGGAACAAGGACTACAATTAACAAGATATAATCTCCACAAATATCTACTACTATATATTATCAACTATTTTAATATCTTCTATACTTAACAAATACTAGACCACATATTGTTTTTGTTGTAATTTATCTCTCTAGATTTATGCAAGATCCTAAAGCCATCCACTAGAAAGTGGTAAAAAATATACTATATCATGTTAGCAATACCATAGAATATGGTCTATAATATAAGAAAAATAATAATTTATATTTTTAGGGATATTCAAACTCAAACTATGTAGATTCAATAGATGACAAAAAGTCAACATTAGGCTATGTATTTCATCTTAGAGAAAGATCTATCTTATGGCATAGTAAGAAACAACATGTAGCTCTCTCATCAATAAAATAAGAGTTTCATGTCATAAACGATACTATATATGAAGTAATTTAGTTACAGTACATTCTATCAGATATGGGGATCAAAAGAATTCCTACAATGTTAAATTGTGATAATTAAGTAGTTAAAAAATTAATTAAAAATCCAGTGTTTCATGAGAGAACAAAACATATTGAAACTCAATGTCACTTTATTAGATATCATGTTCTAGATTGTCATATTCAAATAAAACATACATCTACTAAAGATCAACTCATAGATATTTTTACAAAAGAACTTGGATAAAATAATTTTAAGTTATTTCAAATCTATCTTTACACAACAAGAAAATCATAATAAGGACAAAGGATCTCCATAGAAAATAATGTAATATGGAGAGGTTTTGGAAGTATTACATTATTTGGTACTTTGCAATAATATTACAAGTACCATGTAAATAGCTTAGTTTAGAGTGTGACTAATATTTGTGTAGAGTAGGTGTCATGGAAGTAAGTGTGGAATTATGTAAGTGAGATGCCATGTAAGTATGGAGTTATGTAAGAGTTTGTCATTTATGTGCAATCATTATAGTATTTGTCCTTATGTGGATATGTAGAGTCAATAATAAATTTATTATTATGTGGTATTTTTCCCATGAGAAATATGAAGTGTTAGATCTCCCATGTGTATGAGAAGATGAAAAGCAATGGTTGTGAATGTGAAGAATCTCGTATCCATGTGTATATATATTGAAGACACGACATTGTAATATGTGATTTATTAAAGAAGCTTTGCAATACACTGCATTTGCATTACTTGAGTAGATATACATTCTTCAATAATATTTTTTATGAGTTTGTTATTATCATGGATTGAATATTTTGTCTTGATATATTGTTAGATCCTATGAGGAAAGTATTCGGTTGCTAATAGATATAAGCAACATCATATTATGTGATTTATATTTCAATATTCAAATAATGTAAAGCATCCTTTTTTTTATCAATATCAATAAAACCATGCTTGGATATAGTTATACCACCCTACTAACTGTATCTAAAAAATTAAAGGAGAGTAAATATAACATGTTTACAAATTAAACTAAACTCTTGTATTGCTATGAAAAAGCACCATAATATTTCAAGGTAGCATAATCTAATTAAGAATCAAGCATGCCTAATTTATTTTCTTACTATAATAGGATAACCAATATTAACCTCATCAATTTTACTCCCATATGACTCAATAGTTATTTTTAATTGTTTAACATTATCTTTTGATCCCACTCTCTTAAAATGAACTATAGATCTCATAATTACTTCATCAACTAGAATTATTGTGTATGTTTTAAAATAAAGGTAGGCATATAATGTACAAAATGTTCATAGCCACCCTTATTTTAAAATATACAATGTACCAACAATTTATAGGTTTTCTATTTTTGTTATCCATTACACCCACTATAGATAACTCCCTTTAGCTAGATTATTCATAATATAACAAAAATGAGTTTTTTAGGAATTTTTGACCAAACATTTGATAGGCTAAGGCTTTTAAACATAATAGTAGTAAGCCATTTATCAATTTATTATGGAACCATCCTTGATTCTATTAGTAATGAGTAGAATAAATAATTCAATTAAATTCATTGCATATACATATCACATGGTTCTAATGAGAATGAAAGCTAAAAATAATATAATAGTAATACACAATAGACTTATCAAATGCGATATTGCAGATCCATATTGCATTGGATGAGTTAGTTTTAATATTTTCCATATTTAATCCTTAGTAAAAATACTGGGGAGGTCTACTACTAATATGGAATAGACTTTCTAATATACACAATATACTTATTGTAATACTTTTTTTTTGTGGAAAACATCCCAGAAGGGATGCCACTTTCGGGTAAGACCCAAGGAGGCAAGGGTATCTCTTTCGCTAAAATTACCTAGGGCTCGCACCTGGCCTACCACATTTGACATACTCAAGGATCAAACCTGAAACAACAAAAAACAAGAACACACAAACACAAACACAAACACAAAAAGATTAAAAAAACAAAAAATAAAAAAAAATGCTCCTTGAGTGTGTCAAAAAGATAAAGCACAACCAAACACACACAATAAGATAAAAAAATACAACACGAATCACACAGAAAAAATACAAGAACAACATAAAAAAACACAAACATAACAAAAAACAACAAAACGCTACAAAGACACAACCAACAACAACATGAAAAATAAAAACAACCAAAACCTAAAAATAATAAAAAAATAAAAAACAACCAACAACACACAATAGAGAAAAATAAAAACATAGAAAACACACACACAACAAAATACAAAAACACCAATTAACACAAACATACTGAAACACAAGCACAAGGACAACAATAGCATAAGAAAAACAACAAAAAACACAAAAAAACAAAAACACAACAAAAAACAACACAAAAAAAACAAAAAAAAAACACACATAAATAGAAAAGAAAAAGAAAAAAATAGAACACAACAATGACCTTTCTAGACCAAAATACTATTAAGGCAAGAATCAACAAAGGAAACAAAAGAAATATTAGTTTGAGCTAGGGAACTAAAATACCCTGATCGAACTAAAGAGAAGCAAAAATAAAGCAAGAAGAAACTAGGTACCTCCAAAACTGGAGCCATCCAAAGAAATGATAGAAATAAGAGCTTCCCTTATTTGTGAATCCCACCATATAGGAGGGTGGCCATAGCAAGTAAGATCACATTTGTCCAAAGCCCAATTAGCTAAAGTATTAGCACTCTTGTTATGATCTCTGACCACATGATTGTAATAAACTTTCAAATATCCCATCTAGATTAACTGAATCTTCTCAATAATTATTTTTATTCTCTAATCAAACTTATGATTCTTAGGAGTCTTCAAAAGATTAATCATGAGTTGAGAGTCAAACTCAACTAGCACCTTTTTCCATCCAACCTTAGTAGCCTCTTGAAGGCCTCTAAGGATACCATACCCCTCAGCAAGGTTATTGGATAGAATACCTAAATTATTAGCAAAAGTAAAATCCAGGGAGCCATATGAAAGTATACCAATTCCTCGTGTACTAGATTTTCCAAGGTCCCCTTTAGAGGCTTCATCAGTATTGACTTTTCCAAAATCCTTAGGAGGAGGTTGCCAATTCCTTGTTCTATCCATCTTGCAATTACTCATATTCCCTTTAAGCTGGTTTCTCTTAGAAGAGTTAATGTTCAATATTTGCATCACTTGATCCCATATTTGGTGGGAGTTTTGGGTGTGATTAAGGAGTTGATTGACTAATTCAACTAGGTTGGCAATGGTATTTTTCCATATATAGTGAATATCCTTCCTTTCTTGATTAAAAATTTGGTTGTTCGTTTCATTCCAGATATTCCAAATAAGAATGGTAGAACTCATCCAAAATAAATGCCTAATAAAATGATCAAGACCCTCTTGATTAGGCCAATCCCTCTAAAGTTGTTCAAAATTTAAAAAATTTGGACCACTGTAAGCCAAGTAAAGTGGCCATTCTCCTCTAAAGCTCAGAGGCTAAGGTACACTCAATAAAAATATGGCTGAGAGTTTCCACATTCTCTCCACACATTTCACATCTAAAAGGGCTATGAAAACTACGCTTCATAAGATGCTCTCTAGTAAGCACCCTACGATGCACTAAAAGCCAAGTAAAGAACCTCACCTTAGGCAAAATATTTTGAGCCCACAAATGAGAAAATATGTCAGATGATTGGTTGGGATTATTATGGCATAAGGTCAAATAACCTTGAGCAACTGAATACTCACATGTAGTAGTTTTTTTCCATTCAAAATAATCTTTACCATGGGACCAAGAGAGAGATCTCATATGAAGGATGCACTGCATATCTTGTCTTTGCATTTGTGGGATTTGAATAGGCCAATACTCAATAGGGATCCAATATCTACCAACCTATGAATTACCAGTATGGTACCGATAGTAATTAGCCAGCTTTATCCAGTTAGCTTAGTGAAGCTCCTCCATCCAAGGCCTCCAATAGGAAAACTGAGTTATCAAAGGCTTGTGACCATCCCAAGAATCTTTCCAAATTTTTTTTTGTTGACCATTATAAATGATCCAAAATAATTTTTTCTTTATTAAATCCTCACTAATCTTAAGAACTGCTAAAATGGGAGAACCTTTGGAAGGCAATTGATAGCAAACAAGGTCTTTAGAACTTTTGTTCTCAGCATATTTAGCATGGATATTCTTGGCCCAAAGAGCATTGGGGTTATGCAAAATCCTCCAATATAATTTAGCAACTAAATATTTGTTGTTATTAATAGCAGATCAGAATCCTAATCCCCCTTCATTCTTAGGAAGACATAAAGTGTCCCATTTCACCAAGGCCCATTTTCTTCTCCTTAGTACCACTCCAGAGGAATCGATGATTGATTTGATCAAGTTCTTGAAGAATAACCTTTGGGATATTAAACATGATAGAAACATAAATAAGAATAGTATGAAGGAATGGTTTTACCAAAGTGATTCTACCCCCAAAAGAAAGCCAACTACTGATCCACTTTCTAATTTTCTTCTTGATTTTGTCCAAAAACCAATTCCAATATTTTTTTTGTCTTTGAATATTGATGAGAATACCTAAATAAGTGATTGGAAGGGAGGTCTTCTTATATATTAATTTATCCAAGAACATGGATTCCTATCTGGCAGAGCACTGAAATAAAATGACTTTAGATTTCTCTTCATTGATCAATTTCCTAGTAGCCTTAGAAAAATAACTAATAATTTTCTTAATAGTAGAAGCTTCCTTAACTGTAGTTTTACCTAAAAGAGTAGAGTCATCAAAAAATTGAAGATGAGAGATAGTTCTATCTCCATGAGCAATGGTAACTCCCTCAAGGGTATATAATTCTTCTAATATGATGAGAATTTATTCCTCCTAAATCAAAAGGATAAGAAATTTAGCATCTAAATCTAAAAAATGCTAATTAATAAAGGTCCATAAACTAGTCCAATTAGTGACTAGAGTTTTATACATATGTAAAAAATTTTCAACTTGATAATAATAAATGATATTATCAATTTTTGAAGGTTTTAATGGGAGTAATTAGTTTCACATTAAAATCCAAGGTTCCAATGTCATTGGTGAACCTTAAAAGCCCATTGAGTTTAGATCAATCAATGGGGAATGAGGATATTCACACTGTAATTCAAAGGTGTAATCTTGTAGTGGAACCTTAACATTTGTGTATCAAGTCAATATTCCATCCTAATTGGTAAACCTTGTCATTTTTCCATCAGGTTGAGTTTGAGTGATTTCAATATGTCATCTTCCATTAAAAATCTTAACTTCAAAGCTTAAAAAATATAGAGGTCATTATATAAGTGGTAGGTGATTTACTCTATATAAATTATTTTTACCTCATTATAAAATAAAGCACATAGTAATCCATTAAAATTAATCTCAAAATAAATTTTAAAAAATTATTTATACATTTTTTAAATATTAAAATATTATTAAAAAAAATAAAAGTATATAATTAATAGAATCTACCTATAATAACAAAAGGTAAATTATTCCCTCGTCTTGTCAATCTCTTGGGAGATGGAACTCGTTGGTTTCTTTTCTGCCTCTAGAACATTCTTGGGGGGCACCCGTGCCCAAGGTCATTTGGAACAGTGTCTGTTAGTCTCTCCTCGGGAAGGTTTCTTTAATGCATGATCTAGATGATGATACTTCCTCTCTTATTGATGATGGTGCTCCTTTCAATATTCTCATCAATACTTTGAGGTGGCATTGGAATGGCAATATTATGGCAGGTTTTTATTGGTGGAGTGGTACACTTATGTCTCCTTTACCTATATTTCTGCCACCTGGTTCCTCGAATTTCTTCACTATCATATCCTTCTAGGACTTCCATGGGAGGTGGTGTGGTATTTCTTTTCTCAATATTGATGAAGTTCCTTCCTTTGGTACTTGGAGTTTGAATTTGGATGGCTTCTCTATGGCTGACTTGTATTGGAGGAGTGGTTCACTTGTTTGTTCTCTAGTTTGGTTATGGACTCCTGTTTCCCTTCCAATTTTCTTTAAGGCTTTCCCTTCTCGGGCTTTGAGGGTTCTCCCTTTGTCTTTCGATCATGACTTAAAACTTATTGATATCAATCAACATAATATTTGGTTCTCTTTGAAGTCGGTCATGGATTGGTACGAGAATGTAACCCATTTAGCTGCTTATGTTGCTCAAAGCTTTGATAAGCTGGTGTAGAACTATCTCAGTTCTCCCTTGTTTTGGGCCTTGAAGTTTGGGTGTTTGCAGTTCTTTTTATCTGCCTCTGGTTTGTCTTTCGAGGTTCTGTTCAGTATTTCTTGCCTTTGTGGATTTCTTTTTAGTGGTTGTGGGATCCCGTTAAAACCCTCATTTTTATTAATCTTACAAAAAGAAAACAAAAAATAAATTATATATGATCAATTGACATTAGCTCAATCGATTAAATTCCTCAAAATTTAAAGAGTAAACCAAGGTTCAGATCTTGCCAAGTGATACATGCACAATATCCAAGCTTTGTTATAATACCACTATGTGGTGATGATATAATATGGATGGGGCCCGTTTCAATCCCATACAATCGATTGAAAAAATTAGATAAATTATATATCATTTTAATAAATATTTAATAAGATAGACTCAAAAATATTAAAGAAATTAAAATACAATACTTAACATTCTTCAATGTGTGTCAAATCAGTCTATAATTAGTTATTTAAAAAAGTATATTAATAATAATACTTAAAAACTACTCCCAAGGGCTAGGTGGATTGGTAAGTGTAGGTGTGGCTAGGCACTTACCAAGAAGAGACCTAGGTTCAAACCTTGGAGGAAGCCAACCCTTTGCAAAGGTAGTAGTTTGCTTTGAATCTTCTGAGTGTGTGCCAAACCGATGACGACGGTATGAACCCCAAGCGACCGATGGTCCCCATATTACATCGGATCAACAAGAACAAGACATATAGGTTTGTTAGGAGCAGTCCCTATGGTTTGAACCTTGTGCTTTCCCGTTAGTAAAAATAATGATTGTAATCAACTCTTCTATGTAACCAATAATAATAATAATAATAATACTTAAAAATAATTCATCATTCACCTTTTTCTTTTTCTAAATAAATAATTTCTTAATTTAAAAAATCTTCACTAATTTTCTTTAATAAAAAAATAAAAAATATATTAAACAAGATCTAAGAATCACTTAGAAATTTTTTTGTATGTCTTTTTAAATCTTTGTTTTTAGAAGCTCCTTGAAATTGGCATATATGCCCAAGTCCTTGTCTTGGATAATATTATGGGAAAAATAATCACTCTAAGAGCGGGCTCAAATGCAAAAGCTTAACTTTTCGGTGGGTAGCACCGAAGAGGTTTGAAGAAGTTTGTATCGTGAATTTGGTCCTATGCGTTTGAAAATTTTAATTTGTTTAAATTATAAAAATATTTTTTTAATAAAAAAAATAAATTTATATTAAATTAAAATAAAAATTTTTACAATAAAAAAAATGGGTGGGTTAACACATCCCATGGGTAATAAAACTAATCTTTAGTGACAAGGGTTAGGAAACAAAGCCGCCAACAAAACACAAGTTTACCAATAATTATCATTTATGATCATTAAATCAAAGAAAGCATATCTGAAAGCACGAGGATACGGAAGCAAAAAGGAAAGCGAAGATGCGATGCAAATTGAACTTAGACTTAACGCTAAATCCTACAAATTGAAAGCGCATGAAAAGAGGGAAAGCATGAGCGAATCGAAACTTTAAACAAAAGCCAATAAAGAAGACAACCCTTTTTATTGATATGTTTCACAACTCGGTTACAATGCGCATCCTCCCCTTTCAAGGGCTAGGAGCGTTTAGATATGCGTTCTTGTTACATCCATGGATGCCCTTCCTTCTTCCGCGTGCCCACATGTAAAATGGGCGGACCAAACATCGCCGCCGCTTGCGTTGATGAGTCTTGACTCCTTGCTGCTCCTTCGATGTCCAGACCCTACGTTCAAAGGAACAAGAAATAGTCAGTAGCACCTGTAGATAAAGTAAAGCATGCAATCCCCAAGCCTACGATAAGTGAATGAGAAAAATGAATTAAACTATGACTAGAATGAATCCAAATGCTCTAAAAATTTGACAGGGGCATCAAGACATCCCAAAGAAAATACTGCAAATGGAACAGTCGAGAAATTCCTCGCCGATTTGAATTCGCTCTAGGGCGGGACGAATTCACTTGCAACAAAATGCCGAAAAGGTACTGTCCCAAATGTCCTATCTAGGAAGCTCCAAAAGACCTGCAAACTTGGGGTTAGCTAATTGGGGGTATTTTGGGAAGACCCAGATGGTCATATTTTCCCAATTTGGCCTCCATCAATGGGAATTTGATGATGCTACCTGCAAGTTAGTAAAGGCGAACGAAGATAGAAACATGATCAAAATTGTTCAAAACGAAATGAAATTTAAATGGCAACCTATCTAAGCAGCATAGAATTGAATGCAAAAATGAAAGAAAGCAAATCTGCCATAGATTTCCAATCGCTCCGAAGAGGGGCGATTAGGACTGTAGCAGTGCGGGAGGGGGCGCCGGAGGCAGGCCGCCCACCGTTTGGGGCCTGATTTCGGCACCAATCCACTTGGGATGGGTCCAAAATCTCTTGTGGGGTATTGTCGGAAAATTGGGTGGGATATCGTGGCCAAATGTCGGGTTTGGTTCCGGATTTGTGCTTCCAATAACCACCCTATGACCTCCTCTCCGAAAGAGATCAAGGATGTGAAAGACACAACTCAAAAAGGGTGTGGGTGTGAAAGTAAAATGATAGCACTTCGTTGCTCCAAAATGCTCCTTCTCTGTATATTTTGGGGTGAGGAAACTCACCAATTTATAGACCTGGAGGTCTCTTGAAATGGGCATGCAGAGGCGCCACTTGGCAATCATGCCTTCCCGGGGGGAAGGAGATTCCTCCCTGATTAGGGACTTCATGACTGCCCTTGTAATTGCCTCTAACGCTCGAAAATGCTCACCCATACTCCCATGCGATGAAGGAAGCGTTAAGTGGTGGATCTGAGCTGCCATTTGTCAAGATTTGACTTTTTTCCCGTCAAACCTGCAATTCGCCCCACCCTGGAGCGAATCCTGAATTTGTCCCTGGGTGGGGCGAATCCCAGTTTGAATTCGTCCCTGGGTGGAACGGATATTGAGCAAAGTGCCTGAAGGTGCCAAATTGATCTTTGACCTTCCAAAAACTACTGTGAGAGTGGTTAGGACCATTGTTTAACCTCTGGGGGCTGCCCTTGGGGCTGTGTGTGTCAATGCGATCAGTGTTTGCAGTCACATAATCGGATTGGTGCTGTTTTGGTGTCTACAGATGCCCCTTTTTGGGATGCGCTGTGCATGGCGCAGCGTCGAGCAAAAATAGATAACCAAAGCACTAATGATTAGGGTTTCTCAGTAACCTAACCAACTTTTGATGCCCCAAGTATGGAAAGGGGCATGCATTCTTGAATCCTTGCTTCTGACGAGCGAAGGAACTTAATTCAAGTGTTAACCTTTTTCGGTGAGGTGTTACTTGAGCTTGGACATTGATCAGTCATGAATAGGCAAAGGGCACAACCTTTTGTCTGTGGGAACCTTGAGTTCATGATTCACGAAATGCCAAGTGATTTGATCAGCTTGTGATTATTGCTTGTTTACTGCCCCAAGCAGGAGCGTGATTGTCTTTGTCAATGATTCTTTGAATGCATGCCATTTTCTTGGTTGGGTGTGTATTTGTTGATTGGTGACTAAGTGTGACTACCCCCTCAAGCGACGAATCGATGAGGGAATGACCTTCATGAGAAAAGCGACGAGTCGCTTGACCCAAGATGACTTGTGCAAGGGTGCCTTCAGATGTTTAGCGTTACATGTGTGTAGTTTTTCGACATTTAGACCTATTTTTGGTGGGTGTTAACCCTTTTGGTGACGCTTTTTGGAGCTAAAATTGTCAAAAATCCGTTCTCCCGTGGAGCGGTCCGGCTATGGTAGCCTTCTTAGGGAGTAGGATAGTGACAATTTGTGGCCCTAACATATGTTTTGGATGCCAAGAATGTCAGGCGCCAAGGCGCCTTCGTTCGGCAATGTTATTGCTATTTTTGGTTGGATTTTTGACCCTTTTGGCGACGCCTTTGGGGATGAAATTCTCGAAAATCCGTCCTCTCGTGGAGTGGTCCGGCTATGGTAGCCTTCTTAGGGAGTAGGATAGTGAGGATTTGTGACCCCGACGTCTATTTTGCATGCCCGGGATGTCAAGTGCAAAAGCACTTTCATCGGGCAAGTTTATTAGCTGTTTTGGTGCATTTTTGTTCAATTTTTGTTGTTTTTGAAATTTTTGCCCTGAATTCGTTCCGGGGTGGGACGAATACTAGCTTAGTATTCATCCCAGGGTGGGACGAGCGCTAACCAGAGTGCTCGTCCCAGGGAGGAACGAATATAAGCTCAAAAAGCCTATTTAAAGGCCAAAACTAGGGTTTGGGCTCATTTGCATTCGAATTTTCTTACGATTTGGAGCTCTGAGGAGGAAGAGGTTAATTCTGCGAAGCGAAGCACTACCGAATTTCTCTCGACATCATGAGTGCACAGACCGGATCGAGCGGCGGAGCCGAAGCGAGACCAGTAAGTGCTCCTGGGCGTTATTTGCTTTTGTTTGTTATATGTTTTAAAACTGCAAGTTATTTGTTTATTTTTCTTTGTTATGTTGTTTTCCAAATTAGAATTGAAACCCTAAAAATTGAGCTGAACACAAACCAAGACTTAGCTTAAAACTGAATGGAAAACGTAGTTTAAACCTAGGTTGAAATTTGATTTTGCTTTTAATTAAATAATAAATAAAACTAAAAATTTTTTTTGTAATTTGTTGTTTTGAGAATGTGTAACATGTTATTGTTGTACAATTTTCATGATTTTAATGTTTTTGTGTTGTTTTCTTGTGTAGGTTGTGAAGAGCGGTATCGCGTGCCTATCTTTTGTTAAAGTGCGGGAGGCACTAATTATGGCTGATTAGGAGTGGCTTGATGCCCTTGGGCTCAAGCAGGTGACTCGGATGGAGCCTGTGGTCGGGGATCGGGCCTATCTGATGCCCTGATCAACCTATGGGATCCCCGGACCAACACCTTCCATATCCCAATAGGGGAGATGACAGTGACCTTGGAGGATGTCTATCGATTCTTTGGATTCTGATAGATGGACTATCCGGATGACGTCGTGAGATCAGTAGACAATAGTGTTGACACGCTATTTTGGGCACCGGGAGGAGCTGGGTGTGGAGAGCCTAGTGGAGAGGGCAGAGGGGACTGTGGCAAGATTTTGGTCCGATGGTGGTTGGAGAGGGGGTGTTGGGAGTGAGGCATGTAGTACTTATGGGCCTTATTTCCAACATGCTGCTACCGACTCGTCAGGTGTGAGGTTCCCGTGGAACCTTTGGATGTGGTCTGTCGATGGTTGAGTGCTCGATGGAGGCACCATTGATCATGAGGTGGGGATAGACGCTGGCATAGCTCTATGGTGAGCTGTACGAGGTCCATTCTGAGGTGAAAGGGGATTAGCTGCAACTATCTATTGTAGAGTTGGGCTTGGCAGCACATAGCGGTGGAGAGGCCGGTGGGGTTGCCATGGATGACTTAGGCAGAGATGGTGGATAAGGATATAGGCTACGCGGCTCTATGGTAGAGGTCTAGGAGCAGGGATAGAGTCGATGGTGGGTAGGTGTCGTAGGGCACTATGTCGATGCCTTCGCTCGGCTTACTCTAGGGGAGGTGTTCTGGTGCCCCTACTGGGACTAAGGCTGGAGAGTGGCTTCGATGGGTATGTAGGGGGTGATGGCTGATTGGGCGGCATGGGACCGAGCATGAGTTCTTCCCTTACAGTCGGGTGACACGATAGTTTGGGGTGCGCCAGGGGTTGCCTGGTGAGCCCGTGGTCTATCGATATCGGGGGACGAGAGGACTCTGGACCGACCGGTCATCGCGCCACTTGGCGAGGATTCAGATGCGATGATTGATGTCCCAGATGTGGATGACGTCGGGACTACTATAGAGTATGACTAGTGGTGGACACTACGGTGATGGCGAGGCGAGGGGCCACTGGGAGGCATAGAGGCAGCAATGCAGGGAGGGTGCCGAGGCACCGAGAGATGATTGGGGAGCTCTACTGGAGGATGCAGACATGGTGGAGGTAGATGGTGCAGATGCGGATCTTGGGGTTTCGGATCAGTAGGAGAGGTAGGACGTCATGGAGCAGTGGGAGCCAGAGCATGTTGTTGTTCGAGATGCCCATGCCTCGAGGGATTCGGAGGACATGGAGTCGGGGTGCGTGAGAATGCATGATTGGGGGCTGCTACTGGAGGCAAGATGAGGAGCTAGGGAGGCTCTGCAAGAGAGGGATCTCTTGGGCTCGGTAGGAGGGAAGATGCATTGGAAGGAGGGGCTAATGAGGAGAGGCTAGGGGGGAGGGGGGTTGATGGGAGGAGTGGTGTGGACATCGGATGGATTTGGAGGGAGAGATTATCCGCCTCGGGGGTGGGTACCTAGCCCTCTAGAGGTGGATCATCATGTCGGACGAGAGGGAGTGAGACGAGCGGTCAGCATCATCTCGTCGCAGGCGATTGGATGAGGGGGCTCGAGTAGGCGTGATGCGGGGGCTAGCAGTAGCCGCCCTGAGGGGTCCCATAGGACCCACACCATGGGGGGTAGTTCTCGTCGCACCGATCCTATGTGATCATGGTGGTCGACGCCCTAGGCTTGGGGGTTTTTGAGCTTTTGGCTTTTTGCGGGGTCAGATGACCGGATATTGTAGCCTACGGGCATTTTTGATGATATATATACAGATGATTTTATTTTTGTTACACATGTGTCATGATTTGATGTTATGCCTAATGATTGATGAATGTGTATGTATGCATGTTAATTTACATTGATGGATGCATGTGTTATGATGAATGCAAATGTTGCTTAATGTATATGATATGCAAATGGAAATGAATGAATTGAATTTGTGATTTTTGGCGATGGCACCATAGACTGTTCAGAACTGATGGCTTTTTATCTTAGGCGATTATTGTGGTAAATGACTGTTTATGTATGCATGTTATTTTTTGTATTTTCTGATGGTGAAGTGAGGATGGAGGATAGCACAGTTGGTTTAGAATGTAGTTAGGTTTTCTGAGACTCAGATGTTTTAACTAACTATCCAAAACTGTATTTTATCTTACAAGACTTTTGAACAAGGTATGAATCCGACTTGTCTTTGACCCAGTTATGTCACATCCCTGTGTGTGCAATTGAGTTTGTTTATGTGGTATTTGTCGGGATACCGCCAGTTCCAGATAGGTTGTCAACCAAACCTGTACTGAGGATCACCTAATTAGCCCCACTAACTCCTTTGTTGTATTTAGTCAGATTAATCTGCGGTGCGATCTAGGATACCATAAGCTAGCTCATCCACATGCAAACATTGATCTGCACACAAGTTAATGCGACAGATATATCGTCATGCGGGAGGTTTGCCACGAGTGACCGATAGGCTATCAACCAAACCGGTACTGAGGTTTATCTCATGACCTTCGGAATGCTGAGAGTTCCAGGGATTCAAGTTCGACTCCCTTCTTTTCTTCAATTGTATTGGGATACTTGCTCGTTTATAGTGATAAGAATCACTGTTTATTTTTGTTATTTTTCTTTTGAGCAAGGGATTTGAATAATGAGTGATGAGGATCACTATTGTTTGTGCCTTTTGATGTATGCACTTTGGTTGTGATGTCAAATTTTTGGAGTTTTGACGTTTTGCAAATTTTTATGATGTTTGCAACTTCTTTTGAGAACTTGGGATTCTTGGGGAATTGGGTAGGGAAGATTCTTGTCCTTTTGCCAACTCTCAGCATTCTTGGGGTCATTCGCATAGGGGGATGAGCAAGATAACCATTTCGCTTATGGTGACCTGGATTGCTTTGCAGGTTTCATCTTTCGTTCACACAACTTGGGAATTTTTATGTGTTTTAATTTGTGTTGGGATGCTACGTAACAAGGTGTGATCCAAGTAGAACTCTACCTTCGTAAAATCTGTCTGACTTTGTACAGTATTTGGTTAAAAAGCTATTGACAGCTGAATGACGAAAACTCTTGATACATTAAAAGTCAACTGACTATAGTATGGCGAAAAGATGTGAATGGCGTTTATTTGTGATGGATTGTTTTATAAAGCAGAAAAATATGGAACAAGATGGATTTGCCAAGTAATTACAGTCTATGGTGCCCTGACTTGGATGACCACAAATATGCAATGTATGTGTGCGATGCCTAATGCAACTATATGTTTGTGTTTTTGGATGGATTGATATTTATGAGTATGTAGATGAGATGCAAAAAGAGCTCTTGATTTTTTTTGTTTTTGAGCATGCATAGAAATGAGATGCACATTTTTTGTTATTTTTGATGATTTTGTTGTTTTTGAATTTTCTTGTTTTTGACCAAGCGATTATGGGAATCCTTGGAGTTTTTGGGATTTTGAGCATTTGGGATTAGGGGAATCCTTGGAGCTTTTTGGGATTGACCAAGCGATTGTGGGAATCCTTGGAGCATTTTGGGATTGACCAAGCGATTTATGGGAATCCTTGGAGCTTTTTGGTTGGGTTATGGCTCTTCTAGATATGGAATGGCCACAAATGGCTGATGTTCAAGGGTTCTAGTTCCTTGATTCCATCAAGAGAGGCTAGCCGGTATGTTCTAGGTCCTATTTTACTATCAATTACATAGGGACCTAACCAGTTTGCCATGAACTTGTCCCTTAGATGGGGTGGCAAGCTAGAGTTCTGTTGGTTCTCTTTTAAGACCAAGTCACCAACCTGAAAGTCCCTCAGGTGAACTTTCATGTTGTATGCTTTCTTCAGTCGCTCTTGATAGATACGTAAATGCTCGAGAGCATTAACACGTCGTTCATCGAGCAACGTAAGCTGGTCTAACCGGGCCTACCGCGCAGTGTCATCATCGATGAACTCTTGCATTGATATGCATAGGGAAGGAATTTCCAACTCGAGAGGCATGACAGCCTCGGAGCCATACACGAGCGAAAATGGAGTTGCCCCAGTGGGTGTCCGAATGCTAGTGCGATAAGCCCACAGGGCAAGTGGGATCTGAATGTGCCAATCCTTATGACTATCCGTGACTATCTTTTTGAGGATGGCAACTAGCATTTTGTTTGACGCCTCTGCTTGCCCATTTGCCTGCGGATAATAGGGTGTCAAAAAACTATGCTGAATTTTGTACTTTGTGGTCAAAGCATGCACATCTTTGTTCTTGAATGACGTCCCATTATCCGAGATTATCTTGGATGGAATACCAAAATGACATATGATGTTATGCAAAATGAACTCCGCAATGCGGGTTCCAGTCGTAGAGGTAAGCGGAACTGCTTCCACCCACTTGGTGAAATACTCTATGGCCATTATGATGAACGTGTGATGGCCTGATGACGCAGGGGAGATCTTTTCGATTAGATCTAAGCCCCACTACAAAAATGGCCAAGCCGATTGGATCGACTGCAAGGCCTAGGAAGGTACGTGCGTCAAATTAGCATGATGTTGACACTTCATGCACTTCCTTACATATGCGCTACAATCTCACTCTAAAGATGGCCAATAATAGCCCATGCGAAGAATGCGCTTGGCGATAGCCATACCACTGAAGTGGCCACCACATGTACCATCGTGCGCTTGGGCGATCGCCCAAGTGGACTCTTGCTGGTCCAAGCATCGAAGGAGGATCCCTTCATAGCTACGATGGTACAAAATGTCTCCTAACAAGACATGCTTTGCCGCTTTCTTCTTGAATGCTCATTTTGTGGCATGCATCAATCCAAGTGGGAGGTTACCTAACTTGAGGTAGTCCCTTATGGGTGAATACCAATCCTGCTGATCAGAAGCCTCGATGGTATGAACAACCAATCCCTCTTGAAGTTCATCCCTAGCAAATGTTGAGCGGGAAAGAACTTGTAAGAATAGCGTTGTGTTGCTATTAAGGGGAGTAGGGGAGAACAAGGACCCCTAGTTGGCATGTTTCAGATGATCATGGATTCGAGAGAACCTATCCTGAGGTGGTTCAATCTGGATCATGTGGATTCTTGGCATCAAGTTAGAGCTTGCACGCTCCATCATGGATTGCGATAGTGTTTTGACTTGAATGGTTGTCATATCACCAGAAATGTCTTGCGGGATTAGTGACCCCAAGGAGGCCATAGTGTCCGCAAAATGATTCGATGATCGAGGGAGTGCCTCGATGTCGTACCATTCAAGCTTTGCCAAGAATTTGTCCACAAGGGCTTTGTAGGCCTACAGAACTGGGCATTTACATTGGAATACCCCTTTGACTTGGTTGACAATTAACAACGAATCGCCAAAGATGTTCAATCGCTTGATGTTCATGGTGATTGTTGTCTGAAGACCTATGAGCAAGGCTTCATATTCTGCATTATTGTTGGTGCACGGGAAGTCTAATTTAAATGATAGAGGCATTGGAGCCCCTTGCGGTGTGAAGAATACAATTCCCGTGCCACCTCCTTGCTCACATTTAGAACCATCAAAAAATAGGGTTATGTCGGCCTGTGACTCAGGCTCATCAGAATCTGGCGATTCTGAGACATGGAAGACCCCATCATCGGGTAGTTCTATGACCAGAGGCTGATCGTCTTCGAGAGGAGCCTCTGCTAGTTGATCGGCTATGACTTGTCCTTTGATGGATTTCTATCCAATAAACTCTATGTCAAATTCCGTCAACAACATAATCCATTTCGTCGTGCGGCTACTATGATAAGTATGACTCATCATGTATCACAATGGATTCTCCTTAGACACAACATACGTAGTGTTGCTCAACATGTAGTGGCATAGCTTTTTGGTAGCAAACACCACTGCCAAGCAGAGTTTCTCAACGTATGCATAGTTAAGTTCATAACTGACCAGGGTGCGGCTAAGATAGTAAGTAGCCTATTCTTTGTGAAGTTCATTCTTCTGGGCTAGCATGGCGCCCAGTGCCACCTCAGTAGCTGAGATGTATAAGTAGAATGACACTCCTGGTCTAGGTGGTGCCAATACTAGTGGTGAAGCCAAGTATCATTTAATATCATCAAAGGTTGATTGGCACTCGTCATCCCAGTGAAATGCTACCCCCTTGTGCAATAATTTGTTCATGGGTCAGCACTTGTCAGATAGCTACGCTATGAAGCGCTTGATTGACGTGACCTTTCCTTGCAGGCTTCTGAGCTGCTTGATGGTAGTTGGGGGAAGCATTTCAAGGATTGCCTTGACTTTGTTTGGGTCCACCTCGATGCCTCGCTTTGAGACTATGAAACCCAAGAGTTTTCCAGATGTGATGCCAAAGACGCACTTCTTGGGATTCGAGTCGACTTTATGTTCCATGAGGCGATCGAGGATCTTGCTTAAGTCATCGATATGATCTGGGCGCAAAAGATATTTGGCCAACAAATCATCCATGTAATCTTCCAAAGTTTTATGCATGTAATCATGGAAGATGTATGTCATGGCACGTTGGTAGGTGGCGCCAACATTTTTAAGGCCAAAAGGCATGACCTTATAACAAAATGTCCCCCAAGGCATTGTGAACGCCATTTTTAGTTGGTCTTCGGGATTGATACGAATCTGATTGTATCCCGAGAAACCATCCATGAGGGATAGCATTTCGTGGCCCGCTGTAGCATCTACCAATGCGTCGATGCTCGGCAAGGGGAAATCATCCTTAGGACTCGCTTTGTTTAGATCTCAAAAATTAGTGCATATGCGAATCCTCCCGTCGGGCTTTTTGATGGGCACCATGTTGGACAGCCATGGCGGATAATCCACGGAGATGACAAACTGTGCATCCAACAGCTTTTGCAATTCATCTTTGACCATCAAGGCCATTGTTGGGTGCATCTTGCGTAGTTTTTGCTTAACTGGCTTGACTGTCGGATCAAGCGTTAGATTATGCATGACTAGCTACGGATCTAGCCCCGACATGTCTCTGTATGACCATGCAAAAACCTCCTTCTTCTCTTTGAGAAGGGTAATGTAGTCGGCTTGCTCTTCGGGGGATAAGCTTACCCCTAGCTTGATGATCTATGGATTCATTGGATCTGAGCCGATGTCTACGTCAGTCGTCTCCTCGATCGACATGTGGGATCCGTCCTCCAACTGGTGTGGAGTCGGGATCAAATGGATATCATTTGCTGAGTTTAAATCCACGTTGGGAACCTCGGGTTCCTCTTCAACATGGAAGATATCCTGAGTTGGCCCTAGGGTAAAATGAAGCATCTCACCAAAAGGCCAATACTCTGATGGGGATGGAGGTGAATTGACGTGATCCCAGTCTATGGCATCTATGTCTAGATGCAATGACCATGTTGGATCAGCCGGATTGCGGATGGGGGCGGTTAAGTCAATGGAGATCATGTTGATGAGATGATTTTGGTCTCCATTACCGTGGGTGTGGTGACTTGAACACTCTAGATGATTCTTGTGCTCCGGATCTGGCTCTGTAGGGATTGGCACGAATGGATCGGCCCTATGTGCTGATAGGAGGATAGGGTCTACCCTCGGCACTGATATCACTCTAGGGTCTCGGGGTGGAAGGTGCTCTTCATATACCTGGAGTGGCGGATCCAACACTTGGTCCCACCCCGCTGGGTCTACGTACCACTCATGCCCTGGCACTATGCCCAACTATTCAAATATGTCGTTAATCTCCAAGGGGTATGGTTGCTGCATCTGTCGCATGTGATTAAGATATGTCATTTCTGTTTCATCTTCGTAATCACTATCGGAGATCCAAAAGCCCTCGTTGGCTCCGACAACTATTTGAGGTATTACAGGCTCGTCCTGCTCGAGCAAATTAATCTGGCCCCATTGTGGTTGTTCCACTCTCCATGGGGGGACCTGATTCTCTTGACGCGGCACTGGCTCGATTGGAGCCTCTAGAGGGAACATTGTCAAGAGGCTCTCTTGATAGTCATTCATGGGGATCACTTGGGAGTGATCACTATCTGATTCGAAGGGGTCATATGATGTTGGTTCATACTCTGACTCATCCTCCGAAGATCCCTCTTGACATTGTCTATACCCTCCTTGAAAGTGAGTCCCCAAACTTTCGCCTCTCTCTAGCAAAGGGAAAGGGTTATTGAGGTTAACAAGGGTGGTTGTTGACCATGGGAGGTAATCCCCCAATGTATACGTTGTGTTAGGGTTGGCATAGGGATCTAATGCCAATCCACCCTTGTTGCCTATCCCTAGGCCTTGCATGTTCTCTACCAAGATGTCCAAGGGCAGGGGGTGGTTGAACCCCACGCCCGACTTGTCATAAGGCATTTGGTATCTTGGTTGGCAAAGGACACGCACTCCTTGCTCATACCTGCCTAGCCCATATCCATGCCAATTGCATTGGCCAAGATATCTCAGAGCGAAGTCCGGGTTAGACAAATAGTTGACATCTTCTGCAAAGGGCTCTTCATCTTCGTCCTCTTGCATGCATGGCTCAGTACCATGATCAAGGCCCCCATACACAAAGTTTGTCTGGTTTGGCGGGTAGCCTAAAGGAACAATTGTACCGATGGGGAGGCGAGGTCTCCCCATGTCCTGCATGGACTCTAGTGCGGGCGTTGCTACAACATTCCACACCAGATACTCCCCCAGGCCCGTATTGGCCATTTCAATAGTGATTGTTGGCGATTGAGGGGGAGGGAATGGAAGATCTTCTTGAATCCACTCCATGTTGGGTGAACTAGGAGCCTCAACTTCCATTTTGCTAGGCATCTCTTCGGTAGAGATGGTTGATACTATTGGCAGTGCCTCTTCCAGGGTTTTCTTCCCTTTGTCCTTCTGTTTAGCCATGATAGGTGGCATCGTTGGTGAAGGACCAGACGATGAAGATGTACCTGGCTGGGGTTTTGATGGATTTATCACCAGGGATGCTTGCAGAATCGGACCCTGTCTAGATGGATTTAACTAAAAATCCAAATGCGTCGATGGAAGGGTCGATTGCGGCATCATCTGCACCGCATTGCAATATTTGAAGGGTTCTAAGTCCATCGGGACTACATGTACTTCCCCTTCAAATGTATACTTCAAACACTGATGAGCTATCGAAGGGACACACTTCATGTCCCCGATCCATGGCCGCCCCAACAAGATGTTATAAGCCATCTCGCCTTCCAAAATATGGCACAATGTAGGTATCATCTTTTGTCCTACTTGAATGGGTAGGACAATTGTGCCAACTGTCGAGCATATCGCATCATTGAATGCTCGTAGTGTATAGGTGGAAGCCATGATGTGAGAGGCTGGCAACTTTAGATGTTTCAATGCCACTGTGGTAATGATGTTACTGGATGAGCCAGTGTCTACCAACACCCTCTTATACGGGATCCCGTTGACCCACGCGATAACGTGCAGGGGTGGATCTGCCATGTCATCAGCCACTGATTTAACTTCATCCTCTCGAAAGGTGATGACTGGCTCCGTGCATCGTTTGACATGTCCCACGAAGTTGTTGAAGGAATTCGCTTCATGGGGCTGCAACTCGATGGCTTTCAATATCTCCATTAGAGCCTCCCGATGGGGCGTTGATTGTTGTATAAGCTCGTATATGGAGAGCCTAGCCGACGTGGTCCTCAAGCTCTACGTGAGTTTGGTCCGAATCATGGCCACGGGTCTAGGCGGAGGAAGTTGCGTAGGGTGTTGTTGAGGTTGTGACGTCGATGGAACCTCTCTTGTGGCTACCTCGGGGGCAGCTCCTGGGTACCTCTTGTTCCTAGTCACTATGCTTATCATTCCTACATACCCTTGCATGGGGCAATTCTGTTGCACCTCATTGACTTGAAGGGGTTTTTCCTGTGCCTCACGGGCAGGCAAGGGGTCTCTGAAAACTCCCATCTACTGGTTGTTTGGCGCTACGGGGTTGTCCACTGCCAACGTCTTATTGTCAATTAGGTCTTGTATCAAACCTTTGAACTTCCAACATGCATTCAGGTCATGTCCCCTTCGCCTGTGGAACCTACAATACAAGTCCTCCCGGTATCCCTTAGGCTTCGGCGCATTGGGATCTATGGTTTGAATCTCTGGAAGGTTGATCAAGTTTGTCGCTGACAAGCGGTCAAATAGGGAGTCCCTAGACTCCGTATAAGGTGTGTACTGTCGCCTAGGGTGACGCTGCTGATTTTGCTCCTACTTCTGGTTTTCTCTTTCATAATTATTAGGAGGCACCACCTGATAGTTAGCCTTTTGAGGCTGTATTTCTTGTGCAGGCTTAGGGACATTTATGGCAACTTGATTTACCGCAATGGGTTTTTGTTGCGTAGTCCCTATTTTTGTGTTCTTGTTCCATTCTTTCTTCTTAGGTTTGGCAATCTCGCCATCCTGTATCTTGATCTCTTCGATGATTCTGGCTTGCGCCAGAGCTTCCTCTAAGGTGGCATATTGCTATAGCTGCAATAGCATAGAGATCGATCTCAAACAACTTCTTGAGAACATTTGTGTAAGGTCGGACATAGGAGGGAGGTAGGGTAGCTTGGAAAGCAGAGTCCTCCATCGATTCCCGTAGGCCGCCATGGTCTCTTCCTCATACTTCCTGAGGCTGGCTAGGTCACTTAGTGACGCCTTCTTCTTGGTGTTGAAGGTGAAGCGTTCGAGGAACGCATCCACTAACTGATCCAAGTTACTGATGCTGTGCTTCGGCAATTGAGTGAACCAATCCGAGGCAGGGCCCATGAATGTGGTTATAAATGTCCTTAGCAACAACGCATCATTGTCTTGAATGCCAAAGCATTGGCTCAGGAATCTAGTCACATGCTCTTGGGCATCCTCCTCACCCTTGAAGATTGCCAACTGAGGCAGCTTAAAGTGTTCGGGGTAAGGGGGTGCATGCACTGACGGATGCACAGGATGACTATGGAGTTGGCGTAACGTGGGCTTTTGGGGCCTAGAAGCTTTGGTTTCCATAGACTCCAAATGCTCTAGAAGCGCTTTGTATGCATCGAAAGATTTAATCTCTTCCTCTTTAGTTTGCTCCCATTGTGGGTTGTGGGAGACTTGAGGCCTATGGAGGGGTGGCCGGATAGCAGCCCCTCCGCCTTGATAGGGCATTTTGGCCCACTCCTCTTCTTGTTCATACTCCTCATAGGCTTCTCGAGGAGTTTCTGGGCGAGACCTATGACCATGGGTGGGTCCCCATAGAGGGAGCCCATCGTTGTTCCGGGGAGTGGCCTCCCGTTCAGGTCTAGGAGGTCTTGGAGGCGAGCACTTGGTAAGGTCATGGGGACCTGTCTCGTACCAAGGGGTTGCACCTCTCGTATGGTTCCGCCCTTTGGGTGCGAGGGGTTGGAAGCCTCTCAGGCACCGTGTTATGGAGCAGCTCATCTATTTGGCATTGAATGCGCTCCTTGCTAAGGCGGTATAGACGCTCTAGCTGCTGTTGATCTTGCTCAAGCTACGTAATCTACGCTTGGCGGGTGGCATGTCTGGCGACTGCCAGGTCGATCTGTTCTACCATCTTGAGTCTAGGAGGCCTAGATGCCTCTCCTATGCATTTATCTCGATCATGGTGATCCGAGATCTCTATAGGTCGCTTCCCCCTATCGAGGTTGGCGGCATTCACTCGAGGCTCTGGCCTCGAAAGATGATTTTGGTAAATAGCAGGTGCGGAGGCGCATTGCTCCCATGCTGTATATTGCTCTTGAGGAAGGTAGGGGTCTTCCTCATTTTCCCTTTCATAAGTGTGAAAGGGGTGGGCAGAGTTGGCTCGCCCTGCTGAGGAGCCTTGTGCTCCGGATTTGTCCTGTTGTTTCTGACAATGAGAGGGGGCAATGGAGGGATGACATAATCCTGTGGCCTCTCTTCATGGACCCTATGCTCTAGCACTTCATCGCATGGTGGCCACTCGTATCGAGCTTCTAAGGGAGCTTTCTCATTTATATTGAGTGCCACATGTAAGGACTCCTCTTGAAAGGGTCTATGCTGGATGGGAGTGCCCCTCAAAGGGGTGCCCCTATAGTCCCATTCTGAGATGCCATGATGTGGACTCTCTTGTGGGCCCGGCCGCCAAGGCGGAATGACCAAGTCCTTGGGACTATAGCGGAGGTGACTTGTGCCCCCTTGTACACTCTCCGTAGCTTTCGCCCTTGCTTGGGCTTGGCTACGGGTGTACACCATGGTGGTGCTTTCCTACAAGATGCGTAGATTTTTTTTTTTTTATGATTTTTATGCTACACTAAATAGAAAATATCACACACGCAAAGCAATGATTATCTCGTTTAAAGATTAAAGGTGTGCCTTAAATCTGGTTTAGTGTATTTTGATTTTGTTTTGAAAGCTTTTGTAAAGAACGTTTAAATGCAATATGATGGCTCTTATGACTCCCAAAAATGGTCGCCCCTTCGATATACCATTGCCAGGCCGATATACCAACCTCTCTATATACCCGCCCTTACGTGAGGGAAACTATAGGTACGTGAGAGCAGATGGTACATGGAACGTAGGCGGTACGAAAGGGGATCACCCTATTTTTGACACCTACCATAGAAGACTTATCCTCATGTGCTTGGAATCACCCCAGCTACACTCGGTCAGTTTTCATCAGGATTTACGTCTAGCAATAGTAGCGATCGGGGTTTATGAATGCAAAATTCAAGCCAAGGTGGTGATGAAATCCACCGTTGGTCTTGATCAAGGGCTGGGGTTTTACGACCAGCTCCTTGGTGTTTATGTTGCCACGTGATGTGTGGGGTTCTTTTTATTTTGCATGAAAGAAAATAAACATGCAATAAAATTTTCCTAAGCACAAAAAGAAACCAGAAAAATAGAAAAAGAAAAATAGAAAATGATAGGATGAGTTCAGGACCCTTACCTCTTCTCTGCCCAAATCGGTTGGTTCTGAGTTTCTATCCTGAAACTACATAGACAGAAATTCATCCTGAGGAGGAATGAATTATAGGGATGTATTCATCATAGGGTGGAGCGGATTCCCATTCGTCCCTGGGTAAGACGAATTCCAGCACCGTATCCGCCTCAGGCTGGAACGAACAACAGTCCAACGTCTAAAAACTCGGTACCTACAAGCAAAAACAACCAAGTTTTGATCAGATCTCTGATCTTAAAAATAGAGGACAAGGTCCCACCGTGATCGCCACTGAAAGCACGAGGATACGGAAGCAAAAAGGAAAGCGAAGATGCGATGCAAATTGAACCTAGACTTAACGCTAAATCCTAGGAATTGAAAGTGCATGAAAAGAGGGAAAGCATGAACGAATCAAAACTTGAACAAGAAGCCAATAAAGAAGACAGCCCTTTTTATTGATATGTTTCACAACTCGGTTACAATGCGCATCCTCCCCTTTCAAGGGCTAGGAGCGTTTAGATATGCGTTCTTGTTACATCCATGGATGCCCTTCCTTCTTCCGCGTGCCCACATGTAAAATGGGTGGACCAAACATCACCGCCACTCGCGTTGATGAGTCTTGACTCCTTTCTTCTCCTCCGATGTCTAGACCCTATGTTCAAAGGAACAAGAAATAGTCAGTAGCACCTGTAGATAAAGTAAAGCATGCAATCCCCAAGCCTACGATAAGTGAATGAGAAAAATGAATTAAACTATGACTAAAATGAATCCAAATGCTCTAAAAATTTGACAGGGGCATCAAGACATCCCAAAGAAAATACTACAAATGGAACAGTCAGGAAATTCCTCGCCGATTTGAATTCGCTCCGGGGCGGGACGAATTCACCTGCAACAAAATGCCGAAAAGGTACTATCCCAAATGTCCTATCTAGGAAGCTCCAAATGACCTACAAACTTGGGGTTAGCTAATTGGGGGTATTTTGGGAAGACCCAGATGGTCATATTTTCCCAATTTGGCCTCCATCAATGGGAATTTTATGATGCTACCTGCAAGTTAGTAAAGGCGAACGAAGATAGAAACATGATCAAAATTGTTCAAAACGAAATGAAATTTAAATGGAAACCTATCTAAGCAGCATAGAATTGAATGCAAAAATGAAAGAAAGCAAATCTGCCACATATTTCCAATCACTCCGAAGAGGGGCGATTAGGACTATAGCAGTGCGGGAGGGGGCGCCCGGAGGCAGGCCGCCCATCGTTTGGGGCCTGATTTCGGCACCAATCCACTTGGGATGGGTCCAAAACCTCTTGTGGGGTATTTTCAAAAAATTGGGTGGGATATCGTGGCCAAATGTTGGGTTTGGTTCTGGATTTGTGCTTCCAATAACCACCCTATGACCTCCTCTCCAAAAGAGATCAAGGATGTGAAAGACACAACTCAAAAAGGGTGTGGGTGTGAAAGTAAAATGACAGCACTTCATTGCTCCAAAATGCTCCTTCTCTCTATATTTTGGGGTGAGGAAACTCACCAATTTATAGACCTGGAGGTCTCTTGAAATGGGCATGCAGAGGCGCCACTTGGCAATCATGCCTTCCCAGGGGGAAGGAGATTCCTCCCTGATTAGGGACTTCATGACTGCCCTTGTAATTGCCTCTAACGCTCGAAAATGCTCACCCATACTCCCATGCGATGAAGGAAGCGTTAAGTGGTGGATCTGAGCTGCCATTTGTCAAGATTTGACTTTTTGCCCATCAAACCTGCAATTCGCCCCACCCTGGAGCGAATCCTGAATTCGTCCCTGGGTGGGGCGAATCCCAGTTTGAATTCATCCCTGGGTGGAACGGATATTGAGCAAAGTGCCTGAAGGTGCCAAATTGATCTTTGACCTTCCAAAAACTACTGTGAGAGTGGTTAGGACCACTGTTTAACCTCTGGGGGCTGCCCTTGGGGTTGTGTGTGTCAATGCGATCAGTGTTTGCAGTCACATAATCGGATTGGTGCTGTTTTGGTGTCTATAATATCATATGGAGTAATGTGCCCTGGCATGTTGTCCTACATAAACTACTAGTGATTATGGTATGGGAATACACCCCCCCTACATCATGATTAAGGCCTTTAGTACCCGTGTTTCTCCAACCAACAACTGGCCCAGGTGAAACTGGTTGAACATCATCCCACCCCCCAACCTGGCGGGACGAACAAGCAATGTCAACATTAGGACACTTCCTGACTAGCGAGGGTTGGGACCAGTGCCTATCTGTGGGAGCACTTCTTGCATATGATGGAGGCCGATGGTGAGAGCGAGATCAAAAATACTCCTCAGAAGAGTGCTCTAGGGAAATTTGGTTGACTGTACACAAAGCATTGGACTAGTGTGCCAGAAGAACTTACAGGTGATCCAACTCCATAACAACTTTGTTGGCTTGAGTACATATATATAGGCACATGTCATTAAAAATTTCTAAGATATCAGTATGAGTAAATGTGATATAAGGTGTATACTATTTAATAACAATTATGTTACGGGCCTTCCAAATATGAAAGAGTAGACTAATCCTGAAAACCTGCCACACTTAAAAAAGTGGAAGAGACAAAGTAAAAGAGTCCCCAAGAAGAGCTTGGGGCCAAGATACTCTTGCAAATGTAAATGAAAAAAAGGAAAGAACCCATTCCCAAGCTTGCCTAGATATTTTGTAATTTTAAAAAATATGAGTACAAGACTCGGGTACACCACAAAAAGGACATTTAGGATAAAAAATTCCAAGGTGCTTCAAACGTCCCCCAAGGGAAGGCCTTGACATAGCAAGCTCCAAGAAAAAATATTGCTTGGGCTCAACATAAGTAGCCCAAATATTCTAAAATCTAGAATTCCATCTAGTCCTTGTAGAAAATAAGTCCCAATGTTGATTGAGCTTAGGCACTAGAGGAATATGAGGAGATAACCATTTATACCCCAAACGAGCCTTATAATTAAGCAAAGGAGTGTCAACATGCCATCTCTAGTATGACCACCAAGGATGCTACGAGTGCACACCAATATTGTGCAACATAGAAAAATGGGTGAGAGAAATAATAGCATCATAAGTATCCTTGTCCACACCATTCAGCTTGAAGGTGCATTTGAACTCATTCAATGGGATCCAATCCCTGGTCTGGCGAGAAAAAAAATCAGCTATTGTAACAATACCCTTTTTGAAAAACCGCTGAGCATGAATCCATTGCACCTAAGCTAAGTGAGAATATTGATGAAGAAACATGAGGGACCACCAAACATTCATAGGATTTATGGATAAGCCTTTACAGAAGACATCTCCTTTCCTGTAGATCCAAGGAGTGAGTTACTGCCAGGATTTCCATATACTTTTATTAACAAAGGAGCTAGAAATCTTAACAAAAATCATAGAAACAATGAGAAAGGAAAAATCCAACCCTCTCTATGATCTACGTTTGAAGGGAATACCAAATGAAATGAAATGTCAAACTAAAAAATTCCAAGCTTTAGCTCCCTTTAGATCCCTAACCACCCACTTAGCATACAGAGCAATACCTTACCATATATAGTCTAGCAGACCCATTCCACCAAATTCTCTAGGAAGACAACAAATATCGCATGCAAATCTATAAAATCCCTTTGTTTTAGAAGAATTATTTCAAAGAAAATATCGAAGGAGTTTCTCAAAATTCTTATAACAAGCTTCTTATACATGAGTGGCAGCTAAAACTTTAGGGCAAATCTAAAATTTACTTGCTAATGACAAATTCTTAGTAAGCCATAAATCAAGTTTATTTTCAACTCTTTGAAGCACATAATTACAAAGCTGAGCAAGGGAGCCTTGAAAGGCAAAAGGAATACCAAGAAACGTAAAAATTTCTCCAAGAGGGATCTAATTTCAATTTTATTCTTGAAGCCAAGGTGACATAGGCAAGGGAGACTATCTAAAGTAGGAGGTCTTCCTCCATTGTATGCTAGAAATAGAGGCTATGCAAAAGCTATTAAGATAAAATAGAGCATTAGAAATAGATTGCTCCTCTTCCCTTATAGTAAGAAAGGAGTCATCAACAAAGTGACCATTAATAACTTGTCCCTGATCATTCAAAAAAGCAATTCCTTTAATAAGACATGTAGAAGCTTAAGCAGCTAAAATATAGTCGAAGGCTTCAGTAGCAAACAGATATAAATAGGGAGCAATAGGACACCCTTACTTAACATAACTAAAACCACTACTTTAGACTATGAATTGTTCACATTGATAATAGCCGAAGCATATCTGAATAGCATAGTAATAGTCTGAATGAAAACTGGCCTTAATCCTAAAGCTTTGAGCATAGCAAAAAATAAATCTCCATTCAATGTGGTCATAAGCTTTCTCAAAATCAATATTAATAAAAAACATGTTTTGATTTAACATTCAAGCCCATTCCATTCCCTCCCAAATAGCCAAAACATTATCGAGGATGTACCTTCCTTGAATAAAGCTAGTTTGCTTTGATCTGACTATCAAAGGAAGAAGAGGACTAAGGTGAAGAGCCAAAGCTTTGGCAATGATCTTGTAACTAACATTCAACAAAGTAATAGACCTCCAATTAGTGATCAACTTTGGGTCCTCTTGCTTGGATATGAATTTTATATCACCCTTGTTAATAATTGCTCCCAAAGAGCCTACTCGAAGAGCCTTCAGATAAAATTTATGCAAATAAGGACCAAATAAGTCCCAAATACCGTTGTAGAACTCATAAGGAAAGCCATCTATACCTAGCACTATCATTTTCCAATTGAGACAATGCATCCTCTAGATATTTAAGGAATAGTAGTTTATCACACCCTGCTCTTTGAGACTCCAAAACATTAACTAGTATAACTTCCATACAAGCTGCCAGTGCTTGCTCCTACTCAGGAGAATAATCTTGAGCGGTAAAAAAATTAATATAGTGCTTAAAAACAACATCAATCATCTTATGAAGAGAGGTAAACCTTATTCCATTGTATTGAATGGCCTTGAATTGAGTAGCTTGCCTAGGAGGGTGAAGCCTTTGAAAAATATCTTTGGTGACCCTATCACCAACTATAAGCCAATAAATATGAGCTTTAATTCGAGCTCCTTGAGCTTGATAAATTTTAGAAAGTATAAGTTCATGCCTCAGCTAGGTAACATGAGACTTAAGTTTAGGATTAAATGGATAGGTCTCAATACTGATAGAAGCTTTGGAAAGCTCAACATGAAGGACAACATTGGAATATATTCTGAACTGCATCACCTTTTACTCCAAAGTATGAAGCAAGACAATTGTATAAAAAATGGTATCATTCCACCATTCTATCCAACCCAACTCTCTAGTAGGTCTAGGAACTAGATTCCAAACTCTGTAGATATGACAGACCATGGAAGGGTGTTGAAGAAAGGAAGTATTGAAAAAAATTGTAACTTGAAGTGTCTTTGAGGTAGGGATTTCATCCGCATATTAGACAAGATGGGTGAATGGTCAGAAGTAGTGGTACCAAGAATGGTTTTCACAAATGGAGCTGAAGCATTTCTCTTATGAAATAAAAATTGCACATGATCTAAAAGCATGGCTTTGTCCAACCTTATTAGAATTCTTACATGACTAGCTTGGAAATTGGACCACATATACCACAATTTTTTAAGAAAATCCTAGGGAGAAAAATAAGAATTGGGGTTTGATAAACCCAATTTGTTTTTCATGAAGTACCAGACCTCTCTTTCCCTAGTAGCCCACTGCATGGGAAGTTGTCCTATCTTATCTGTAGGATTTTCAGTCATATTAAAATATATGTATATAACCCAAACAACAAGTGGTAAAGAAAAAGCACACCACAACTAGAGGCTACATCGATCCTGAGCTTCATTGGAGGTATATACATTAATAATGCCAAAAGATAATGCACCAACCTCAAGTAAAACCCAAACTACATGATTGGAGGAGTCCACACCCCACAAGACCAAACTATATTTCAACCTAACTGCCAAAAGAATGATTGCTCTCCCTCTACTAGGGGAATGAATCATAGCATAAAAAAAGCAACCTAGCCAAAGAAAAGGACAAGTACATTGCAGACTAAAGTCATAAATATTAATCTCTTGAAGATAGAGAAAGACAATATTACCATAAAAACTAGAGCATAAAGCAATCTCATCTTGGACAAGTGTGGAGGGGTCCACACCCCACGATACCAAAATATCCTTCCACATTACTGCCAAAAGAATGACTGCTCCCCCTCTACCAGGGGAATGACTGCTCTCCCTCTGCTAGGGGAATGACTAGTGGTATAATAAAAGCAATGTGGCTAAAGAGAAGGTCAAGTATATTGCAAAATAAAGTTATAAATCTTAATCTATTGAAGACAGAGAAAGTAAGAATTGCCATAAAACCTAGAGCATAAAGCAATATCATCTCAGACAGGTGTGGAGGGGTCCACACCCATGAGACCAAACTATATGTCCACCTAGTTTACAAAAGAATAACCATTCCTCCTCTGCCACAGGAATGACTGGTGGTACAAAAAAACAACTCGACCAAAGAAAAAGGCAAGTACATTGCAGATTAAAGTCATAAATATTAATCTCTTAAAGATAAAGAAAGTAAGTATTACCATAAAACATAGAGCACAAAGAAAACTCATCTCAGACCAAGTCTTTTTGGACTGGATCTATCAACCCTCTAAAATTCCATGATAAAAAATCATGGAAATTGATCAAGACTCATATGTTTGGCTACATCTTTAGTGTCTCTAAGGTTTGAAAGAGAATCATAAATATTACTAAGAAAATGCTCCTGACCTGCTTTCCAAAACTTTGTTTGACCCCTTTTGTCCTGGTGAACCAGGGAGTCTCCCTAGGGTGGGCTATAGGATCTTCTATCATTGACAGAAGCCCATTTAGATTCCATGAAGCTTGAGGAAGATTACCCATTGACATGCAAAACTAGATAATTTGAAGATTGAGTAGGAGCATAAGAAGTAACAATTTTAACAAAGAAAACACTAGTTGATGGTACATTATCAACCATCTATGAAGCCCTAACACTGCTACCGTCGATTGTGTGATATGTTGTTCCATCAACACACCATGCCTAGTTGGCATAGAAGACACAAGGAATTGAGGTGAGCTACTGGGAGTAGCTGTAGGGTTTACATTTTTCTCATTCTTATCCTTATTTTGGACTACCTTCCATTAATCTTGTCCCCCTTTAGAAGTAAGGACGAAGCTAGTAGTAACAGGAACCACAACCGTCACCTTAGCCATAATATTATCTACCATTAAAGGATAATCTTTAGCTTATTGGAAATGGTAACATGTGTTATGCAGGTTTATGTAGATAACACGTTGCTTGAACCTATAGTCATCAACTTGAACATAAAAAATATCCCTTAGGTCTTTAGAAATATCAAATTTTACACAAAAATACTTTTGATGGCGTGATGCATAAAATTTATTCGATTCAAAATAGACAAATTCATCAATGGGTGTAGACACCAAAACAACACCAATCCGATTATGTGACTGCAAACACTGATCGCTTTGACACACACAGCCCCCAGGGCAGCCCTCAGAGGTTAAACAGTGGTCCTAACCACTTTTGTAGCAATTTTGGAAGGTCAAAAGGCAATTTGGCACATTCAGGCACTTTGCTCCATATCCGTCCCACCCTGGGACGAATTCAAATTGGGATCCGTCCCACCCAGGGACGAATTCTGAATTCGCTCTGGGTAGGGACGAATTCCAGGTTTAACGGGAAAAAGAAAAATTGCGCCAAGTGGCAGCCGAGGACAGTCAATTAATGCCTCCTGCCTTGCATGCGCGTGTAGGTGGGCAGATTGGACGTTAGAGGACTGTCACAAGGGCAGTCATGGAAGCCCAAGTCATGGAGGACTTTCCTCCCTCATGGGAAGGCATGACTGCCACATGGCGCTTATGCATGCCCCTCCAAAGAGACCCCCTGGGTCTATAAAATGGTGAACTTTCTCACCCAAAAGAGGACAAGTTGGAGGCATTTTCAAGCAACGAAGTGCTGCCAAATTGAATACCACATTTTTACCCTTTTGATTCACCTCTTCCACATCCTTGATCTCTTTCGCAAGAGAGGTCATTGGGTGGCTATTGGAAGTGTGAATCCGGATCCAAAACCCGACATTTGACCACATTGATCTACCAATTCGCCGACAACCCATTACAAGAGATTTTGGGCCCATCCCAAGTGGATTGGTGCCGAAATCAGGTTCCAACGGTGGGCGGCCCACCTGGGCGCCCCGCACTGCTGCACCTAATATTCTTTTTAGAATGATTGAATTCATGGCAGATTGTTCTTTTGTCACTTGTTTATCTTGCATTCCATTTTATGCTGTTTAGATAGTTTGTAATTCCAATTTCATAATGTTTTGATCAAATCTTATCATGTTTTGTCGCTTTTGTTGTCCTCACTAACTTGCAGGTAGCGACGTCAAATTCCCATTGATGGAGGTCAAATTGGGGAAATCCGACCATCTGGGTCATCCCAAAATGCCCCCAATTAGCTAACCCCTATGTTTGCAGGTCTTTTGGAGATCCCGAGATGCGACATTTGGGCAGCATCACTTCGGCGCTTTGTCGCAGGCGAATTCGTCCTACCCGGGGACGAATTACGGTCGAATCCGTCCCGCCCAGAGACGAATTAAGCGAATTCGAATCGACACTATTTCTTGACTGTTTTGATGGCAGTGGCCCTCTGGTAATGTTCCCTGGTTCCTGTCAAATTTGCAAGTTGTTTAGAATCATTTTATTCATCGTTTTAGCCAATCTTATGCATGCATCTTCCATTGTTTTTAGAGAACAAACGTTTCATCTTTTGCCACAGGTGCTACTAACAATTTTGTTGTTTCTTTGAATGCAGGAGGAGCAGCAAGGATCAAGGATTCATTCACACCAGCGGCGGCAACACTTTGGCCCGCCCATTTTGCATGTGGGCACGCGGAAGAGAGGATCACTAGGTCATTGATGTAACCAAGAGACAGTTTAATGCTCCTAGCCCCTAAAAAGGGAGGAGGCTTTGTAACCGAATTTGAGAGAGATAAATAAAAGAGGGTTGTCTTTCTATTCCATTTTGGTTCTCAATTCGTCTCTTTCTATTTCATGCATTTCTAATTTCTAGGACTTAAGTTTAGTTTTGTTTTGCATCGTGTTTGGAGTTTTCCCTTTTTGTTTTCGGAATCTCGTGCTTTCAGTGGCGATCACGGTGGGACTCTGTCCCCTAGTTTTTGAGATCAAGAAACTGATCAAAAATTTGTGTTTTTGTGCTTACAGGTACCATTTTTTGAACTCTGACTATTATTCGTCTTTGCCTATGGCGAATACCTTACTGTAATTCGTCTGACCCTGAGACGAATTCTAATTCGTCTCAGACTGGGACGAATTCTGTTCTGTAATTCGTCTCACCCAGGGATGAATTTTTGTCTATGCATTTTCAGGGCCGAGGATCAGAAACAACAAGTCTAGGCAGAGAAAAGGTAAGGGTCCTAAACTGTTCCTGTCATTTTCTGCTTTTCTGTTTCTATTTTCTATCAATTTTGCCTTCTTAAGGAAAGTAGTTGCTCCTGCCTGTTTTATTTTTTAATAAAAAGAACCACACACACATCACGTGGCATTTTTAAACCAAGGAGCTGGTCGTAAGACCCCAGCCCTTGATCAAGACCAACGGTGGGTTCATCACCACCTTGGCTTGATTTTTGCATCCATTTACCCCGATTGTCATTGTTGCTCGACGTAAATCCTGACGAAAGCTGACCGAGTGTCGTTGGGGTGATTCCCAATGCGCGAGGATAAGTCTTCTATGGTAGGTGTCATAAACAGGACAATCCCCCTTTCGTACCGCCTATGTTCCACGTACCATCTGCTCTCACGTACCTATAGTTTCCCTCTCGTAAGGGCGGGTATATAGAGAGGTTGGTATATCGGTCCGGCAATGGTATATTGAAGGGGCGACCAATTATGGGAGTCATATGAGCCTTCATTATGCATTTAAACGTTCTTCAAAACTTTCAAAAAAAAAACAAAATCATCAAAACACACTAAACCAGTCTAGGACACACCATTAATCTTTAAAAGAGATAATCACCGTTTGTGTATGCGTGTGTTCATTTCTGCTTAGTGTAACAAAAAAAAATCAGAAAAATCATAAACAAAAGATAAAAATCTACGCATTTTGTCACTCGCTCCAAAAGCTCCAAGGATTCCCGCAATCGCTTGGTCACTCCAAAATGCCCCAAAGGTGTCCATGAACCCTTTGGTCAACCCAAAAGTGCCCCAAAGGTGCCCATAAGTGATGCAGGAGCATCCAACAAAATATGGGAAATCTTATTTTTTTCCCTAAATTTTAGTGCATTTTGTCGGGGCCATAACTTCTCAACCGTAGCTCCGATTGATGTGAAATTTGATAGGGAGCTAGTTGGGAGATTTTTAAACAAATATAACTCCTTAGAGTTGTATTTGTCCAGAAAACCAGTTTTCGGGGCCAAATTCCATCATCTAGTGCCCCAAAATTAGGTTTTAAAATTGCTCACCTAATTTTTTATGCTTTTTGAGTTGTTCGAAGGTTAATCTCTCCTAATGTATTTAGAGTTAGGACTTGAAACTTTATTTATGGCTTATCTATTGTAAGAGGGATGCGCACCCCAATTTTGGGCCCCATCTGACTCATTTCAATTTTAGGGTTTTTAGAGAGACATCGTCATGGTGCTCACCCACAGCCAAGCCCAATCACGGGCGGACGCTGTGGGGAATATCCAAGGAGGCACAAGTCACCTCCGGTATAGCCCCAAGGATTTGGTCATACCACCTTGGCGGCCTGACACACAAGGCAGACCCCTCCGTGCCCTGACGGAATGGGACTATAAGGGCACCCCTTCTAGGGGCACTCCCTGCCAGCACAACACCCAACACACACCCGTTCAGGAGAGGTATACCCATGGGAGAACTCCCTTGGACACCCGCTATAAGTGGCCATTGCGCGATGAAGTGCTAGAATGGCAGGGGGTCCATAAGGGGGGCCACATGACTATGCCATCCCTCCTACACCTCGCATCATTGTTAGCAACAACCGGTCAAATCCAGAGCGCACGGCTCTTCAGGCAGGGCGAGCCAACTCCGTCCATCCCTTTTTCACTTATGAAAGAGAGCATGAGGAAGACCCCTACCTTCCTCGAGAGCAATATACAGTGCGGGAGCAATACGCCTCCACACCTGCTATCTATCAGGACCACTCACTGAGGCCAAAGCCTCGAGGGAATGCCGCTACCCCCAACAGAGGGAGGCGGCCTATAGAGATCTCGGATCACCATGACCGAGATAGATATGTAGGAGAGGCATCTAGCCCTTCTAGACATGAGACGACGGGACCAACTATCTTAGAATTTGCCAAACATGTCGCCCGCTAGGCGCAACTCACGCAACTTGAGCTAGAGCGACTACAGTTAGAGGAACTGTACCATATTAACAAAGAGCGCCTTCAGTGCCAGAAGGATGAGTTGTTCCAACACACTATGCAGGAGAGGACTCCAACCCCTCACATGCATAAGACAAAACATTATGAGAGGCACAACCCCTGGGTGCGAGACAAGTCTCCATGACCTTATCAAGCACCACCCCCGATGCCTCCTAGACATGAGCGGGAGGCTACTCCTATAACCAATGACGGGCGCCTTCCTCAGGAACCCACTCAGGTTTATGGGCCACCCTTAGAAATTCATCAAGAAGCCTCTGAGGAATCAGAGCGAGAAGAAGAGCGGGATGAAATGCCCTACCAAGGCATGGGGGTGCTATCTAGCCACCCCTCCATAGGCCCCAAGTTCCTCAACAAGAACCAACCAAAGAGGAGGAGCTCAAATCCCCTGATACATGCAAAGCGCTAGAGCACTTCGAGTCGATAGAGACCAAGATTTTGGAGCTCCCAAGGCCCAACTTACATGAGGCTCCTTTCGAAGAGGATCAACCTCTAACCGTAGGGCTACTTGATGATGCAGTCTTCCATGTCTCAGAATCACCAGATTCTGATGAGCTGGACTCACTGGCCGAAGGTGAGGATAAAATAGAGATGGCCCACAATAATCACATGCGACAACATCAACACCCCATGGATATTGATGACGCACTTCAACAGCTAAACATAAGGCCAGGGCATGAGTGGCACGTTAACCCAACGCAGTGGAACCAACTGTTGAATCCACCACTTTGGGCACACAAAGATCAACTTCCGCCCAGAGACCCCATAGCAATATCAGTACCGAGGGTAGACCCTATCCTCCTATCCATGCATAGGGCCGATCCATTCATGCCAATCCCTCCAGAGCCAGATCTGGAGCACAAATATCATCAAGCTAGGGGTACATCTATCCCCTGAAGAGCAAGCCAAAAGCTCCAAGGATTATCGCAATCACTTGGTCACCCCAAAAGCTCCAAGGATTATCGTAATCACTTGGTCACCCCAAAATGCCCCAAAGGTGCCTACAAACCTTGGTCAACACCAAAGGCTCCAAGGATTATCGCAATCTCTTGGTCAACCCAAAAAGCTCCAAGGATTATCGCAATCGCTTGGTCATCCCAAAAAGCTCCAAGGATTATCGCAATCGCTTGGTCAACCCAAAAGCTCCAAGGATTATCGCAATCGCTTGGTCATCCCAAAAGCTCCAAGGATTATCGCAATCTCTTGGTCAACCCAAAAGCTCCAAGGATTATCGCAATCGCTTGGTCATCCCAAAAAGCTCCAAGGATTATCGCAATCTCTTGGTCACCCAAAAGGCTCCAAGGATTTATCGCAATCGCTTGGTCATCCCAAAAGCTCCAAGGATTATCGCAATCTCTTGGCCAACCCAAAAGCTCCAAGGATTATCGCAATCGCTTGGTCATCCCAAAAAGCTCCAAGGATTATCGCAATCGCTTGGTCAACCCAAAAGCTCCAAGGATTATCGCAATTGCTTGGTCACCCCAAAATGCCCCAAAGGTGCCTACAAACCCTTTGGTCACACCAAAAAGCTCCAAGGATTATCGCAATCCCTTGGTCACCCCAAAAGCTCCAAGGATTATCGCAATCACTTGGTCAAGAAAATCCAAAAACAATCAAAATCATCAAAAAAAAAAAAAATCTGCATTTCAATTTCATGCATACTTCAAAAATCAAAATACAAAATAGCTGCATAGACACCGCATCCATCCATTGCATATTGTTGATCACACAAGGCAAAGGCACCATAGACTGTCATTACTTGGCAAATCCACCACCTTTCACGTTTTCCATTTTAAACAAAAGTACACCACAATAAACGCCATTCACCATTTCAGTTGTTGACTAAAAGTATCTAGCGGTTCGTCATTCAGCTGTCTTTAGATCTCTAGCCAAGAATTGTACAAAGTCAAATGGATGTTACAACGGTAGAGTTTTACTTGAAATACACCTTGGTACGTAGCATCCCATCACAAGTTCAAAAGCACATAAAAACAATTCCCAAGTTGTGTCAATGAAAGATGAAACCTGTAAAGCAGTATAGGATACCATACAGTGAAAAAGGTTACCTCGCTCATCCCCCTGTGCGAATGACCCCAAGAATGCTGAGAGTTGGCAAAAGGACAAGAATCTTCCCTACCCAATTCCCCAAGAATCCAAAGTTCTCAAAAGGTTGCAAAACATCAAAAATTTGCAAACGTCAATACTCCAAAGATTGACATCAAATCTCCCAAAGTGCATACATCACAAAGCACAAGCAATAGTGATTCTCATCACTCCAAAATTCAAAATCCCTTGCTCAAAAGAATGAAAAAGCAAAAATAAACAGTGATTTTCATCATTATAAAGAGCAAGTATCCCAATACAATTGAAGAAAAGAAGGGAGTTGAACTTGAATCCCTGGAACTCTCAGCATTCAGAAGGTCATGAGATAAACCTCAGTACCGGTTTGGTTGATAGCCTATCGGTCACTCGTGGCAAACCTCCCGCATGACGATATATCTATCGCATTAACTTGTGTGCAGATCAATGTTTGCATGTGGATGAGCTAGCTTATGGTATCCTAGATTGCATCGCAGATTAATCTGACTAAATACAACAAAGGAGGTAGTGGAGCTAATTAGGTGATCCTCAGTACAGGTTTGGTTGATAGCCTATCTAGGCACTGGCGGTATCCTGACCAACACCACATAAATGAACTCAATTGCACACACAAGGATGCGAAATAACTTGGTCAAAAACAAGCACGATTCATACCTTGTTCAAACATCTTGTAAGACAACAGTACAGTATTGGCTAGTTAGTTAAACCATCTGAGTCTCAGAAACACTTAGCTACATTCTACGCAAACCGTTGCATACAATCCATCCCTATATCACCATAAAAAAAAAAAAAACAACATATATACACAAAAGCATTTACCACAACAATCACCCAGTACACAAAGCCATAAGTCTTGTATAGTCTATGGTGCCAATGCAAGGTTATCAACAAATCATTTCATCCATTCCATTACCTATCATATAAATCAACAACATTCACATTTATCATACCATATGCATACATCAATATAAAGTAGCATGCATCCATCAACATCAATCATTGTGCATAACATGAAATTATGACATATACACAAAGCAAGAAAATCAAAACAACAAAAATAACAAATATATCCACAAACAATAGCAATAAAAGTGTGTCGAAAAAGGCACCTATGCGCCCGACATTCAATGGCATAGAAAATGTGAGTTTACATTGTACACTACCCCTACTCCCGAAGAAGGCTACCATAGCCCGACCGCTCCAGGGAGGACGGATTGCCGACAATTTAATCCCCAAATGGTATAAAAAAAAAAAAAAAAACAAAAAAAAAATAAAAAAAAAAAAAACAAAAAATGCAACACAAACACAACAACAATAAACATTGCCGGACACAAGTGCTCTTGCACTTAACCTCTTGGCATAGAAAATCGATGTCGGGGTTCAATTGTCACTATCCTATTCCCTAAGAAGGCTACCATAGCCGGACCGCTCCACGGGAAGACGGATCTTTGAGAATTTCATCCCCAAATGACATCACAAAAGGGTCAAAACCCACCAAAAAAAAAAATGGACTTGCATCTAAAATTGATGTCGAGGTTACAAATCCTCATTATCCTACTCCCTAAGAAGGCTACCATAGCCGGACCGCTCCACGGGAAGATGGATCTTTGAGAATTTCACCCCATTATGGCATCGCCAAAAGGGTTAATAACCTACCAAAAATAGGTCTAAATGTCGAGAAACCGCTTAAGACTTTCAAAGATAAATCTCTGAAGGCACCTTGGCATAAGTCATCTTGGGTCAAGTGACTCGTCACTTTTCTCATGAAGGTCATTCCCTCATCGATTCGTCGCTTGAGGGGGTAGTCACACTTAGTCACCAATCAACAAACACACACCCAATTAAGGAAAATGACATGCATTCAAAGAATCATTGACAAAGACAATCACGCTCCTGCTTGGGGCAGCAAACAAGCAATAATCACAAATCGATCACACGCTTGGCATTCGTGAATCATGAATTCAAGGTTCCCCCATGGATAAAAGGTTGCACCCTTTGCCTATTCATGACTGATCAATGTCCAAGTTCAAGTCACACCTCACCAAAATAGGTTAATACTTGAAATCAAATTCCTTAGCTCGTCAGAAGCAAGGATTCAAGAATGCATGCCCTTTCCATACTTGGGGCATCAAAAGTTGGTTAGGTTACCAAGAAACCCTAATCATTAGTGCTTTGGTTATCTATTTTTGCTCGATGCTGCGCCATGCACAGCGCATCCCAAAAAGGGGCATCTGTAGACACCAAAACAACACCAATCCGATTATGTGACTGCAAACACTGATCGCTTTGACACACACGACCCCAGGGCAGCCCTCAGAGGTTAAACAGTGGTCCTAACCACTTTTGCAGCAATTTTGGAAGGTCAAAAGGCAATTTGGCACATTCGGGCACTTTGCTCAATATCCGTCCCACCCAGGGACGAATTCAAATTGGGATCCGTCTCACCCAGGGATGAATTCTGAATTCGCTCTGGGTCAGGACGAATTCCAGGTTTAACGGGCAAAAAGAAAAATTGTGCCAAGTGGCAGCCGAGGATAGTCAATTAATGCCTCCTGCCTTGCATGCGCGTGTAGGTGGGCAGATTGGACGTTAGAGGACTGTCACAAGGGTAGTCATGGAAGCCCAAGTCATGGAGGACTTTCCTCCCTCATGGGAAGGCATGGCTGCCACATGGCGCTTATGCATGCCCCTCCAAAGAGACCCCCTGGGTCTATAAAATGGTGAACTTTCTCACCCAAAAGAGGACAAGTTGGAGGCATTTTCAAGCAACGAAGTGCTGCCAAATTGATATACCACATTTTACCCTTTTGATTCACCTCTTCCACATCCTTGATCTCTTTCGCAAGAGAGGTCATTGGGTGGCTATTGGAAGTGTGAATCCGGACCCAAAACCCGACATTTGACCACATTGATCTACCAATTCGCCGACAACCCATTACAAGAGATTTTGGGCCCATCCCAAGTGGATTGGTGCCGAAATCAGGTTCCAACGGTGGGCGGCCCGCCCGGCGCCCCGCACTTGCCCTAATATTCTTTTTAGAATATTGGAATTGTAGTTGTTCTTTTGTCACTTGTTTATCTTGCATTCCATTTTATGCTGTTTAGATAGTTTATAATTCCGATTTCATAAGGTTTTGATCAAATCTTATCATGTTTTGTCGCTTTTGTTGTCCTCACTAACTTGCAGGTAGCGACGTCAAATTCCCATTGATGGAGGTCAAATTGGGGAAATCCGACCATCTGGGTCTTCCCAAAATGCCCCCAATTAGCTAACCCCTATGTTTGCAGGTCTTTTGGAGATCCCGAGATGCGACATTTGGGCAGCATCACTTCGGCGTTTTGTCGCAGGCGAATTCGTCCTACCCAGGGACGAATTACAGTCGAATCCGTCCCGCCCAGGGATGAATTCGAATCGACGGCCAATTTCTTGACTGTTTTGATGGCAGTGGCCCTCTGGTAATGTTCTCTGGTTCCTGTCAAATTTGCAGGTTATTTGGAGTCATTTTATTCATCATTTAGCTAATCTTATGCATGCATCCTCCATTGGTTTTTAGAAAACAAACGTTTCATCTTTTGTCACAGGTGCTACTAACGATTTTGTTGTTTCTTTGAATGCAGGAGGAGCAGCAAGGATCAAGGATTCATTCACACCAGCGGCGGCAACACTTTGGCCCGCCCATTTTGCATGTGGGCACGCGGAAGAGAGATGACTTTCCATTGATGTGACCAAGAGACAAGTTTGATGCTCCTTTCCCCTAAAAAGGGAGGAAGCTAATTGTAACCGAATTTGAAATACATCAATAAAAGAAGAGGGTTGTTTCGTTCCATTTGGGTTCCAATTTGTCTATGCTTTCTCCATTTTATGCATTTCTAATTTGTAGCATCAAGTTTAGTTTCGTTCTTGCATCGTGTTTGGAGTTTTCCCTTTTTGTTTTTCGGAATCTCGTGCTTTCAATGGGTACCACAAGGTTATGATAGTAAGGCCAGAGCGATAGAGGAAGACCAGGGAATTCAACCCAAATCGAAACCCATAAGGAAACATCATTAGTGACCGAAAAATTCTTAGTTTAGGGATGAAAAATCAATAAGGAGCTATGAATAGACCAAGGCCCATGACTGAGGACCACTTTGGCCTAATAAGGGTCAAAAAAAATAAAATAAAAAAACCCTTTGGTGAGGTTCTATATACCATCAATCCTGATGCCATTCCAAGCTTGTTGAATCCAGTTTCGAAGGAGGGTCTTGCTAGGGATGAGACCTAGAAAATACCCTACCAGCGTATGGATTTCCAACCAAGAACAAGTAGCATTAAACTCACTCAACAAGATAAAAAACATCCGAAGGAGGAAAATTACCCTATGATAAACTTTGGGAATGAACATTCGTGGTTGCTTGTTCACCTTTGGCACCATTGCTCTCTTTTGTAGCTTCAACAGAAATTGGAGCTGCTGATTGAGCTCCGTCCATAAAAAAGAGGTTCAATACTCCAAACAACAAAATAAAGTTGACGAAAGCAGCAAAAAAATACCCTAAGAGGCATCCCGCACACACTCCAGAGTGGAGAGGTAGTATGGCACCAAGAACTTGAACAAAAATAAATTTTAAAAAGCTAAATAATATAGAAGAAGAATAAAGAGCAAAATAGTTTTTAATATTTATAAGGTTACGAGTCATATGAATCAATCATATGAAATAATATTTACTAAAGATGTTGTTTATCTAGTATTTAGTTATTAAACATACTTTAATTATATAAGCATAATGTAAAATTGTGCTCTATAAGAATTGAACTTAAACCTCTATCTAAAGTTCTAAAATCTCTACCTTAAATCATAAAAATAAAAGCTTATATCAATCATAAATGTTATGGTATTATAAAATACAAAGATAAAAACTTATATCAATCATGTGGTCTTAGAAATGGTAAACCTTCAACCCCTTTGAACATCCATTAATATTTTTCTTTGTGCTCTACATTTAATATTATTTTAGTAAAAAAATATTAATAAATTAAATTAGTTGAAAATCATATTATATCTCCTATATTTCCATGATTGAAGGCTTTTAATCCAAGTTTTAATAGAGGATGTGGGACTATTCTCCATCACATTAATCTACTACAACTATCTATACAAAAAAGAGTAACTATGTAAAGTAAAGATATATAAATCTAGATACAAAAAGCAATACTATCATCAATGGTAAGAATGGAAAAAAGAGCTTCCTTGTTCCATTGAGGCCACCATCTGGGATGATATTCATAGAAAGTGAAGTCTCCTCCATTAAGAGCCTAGTTAGCCATTGCATCTGCCACCTTGTTCTAATCTCTAAATATGTGTATGAACTCCACTGCCTCAAAGTGTTGTTGGATCATATGTATTTTCTATAGTATTCTATGTATTCTCTAATCTTTATTCTTTTGCTTCCTCATCCTTTTAAATGGTTAGTCATTATTTGGGAGTTTGATTCCACCTAAATTTTCCTCCATCTCACCATTATAGCCTCCTATAATCCCCTTAAGATGGCATATTCCTTTTCCAGGTTATTAGATAAGATACCAAGGTTTTTTTCCAAGATAAAAGTAAGGGCACCATTTGAGAGGTAACATATTATCCCTATATTCACTCTTCCTATATTTTCCCTTGAGACTCCATCTATTTATAATATTTCCTAGTCCATTTGGAGGAGGTTTCCAGTTCCTAGATCTAATTACTTGTGCATGATTTGGTGTTACCCTTTTTGATGTGACCACCATTGGAGACACTTGTAATTTGGATATTATCTGAATCCACTTTTGGTTAGGATTTTGGGGCTCTTTTAACATGTATTGGATTGACTCCCTCATATTGGTTGTGATCCTTTGCCAAACAAAGTGGTTGTCTTTGTATTCCTAGTTGAAGATATGATTATTTTTCTCCTTCCATAAATTTTATAGGAGAGTCATCCCCACCCAAAAAATTTGTTGAGTGGGTTGGTCCATTTCCTCCTATGTAGGTCACTCCCTCCAAAGTTGTACTGTAGAAGATATATCAAACCAGTGTGTGCTTAGAAAATTTGCTATATGTTTCCAATGTTTGATTATGATGGGGTATTCTATAAAAAGTGAGAGATCATTTCTTCATTATCCCAACACATCTCACATCTAAAAGATCCATGCATCCCTCTTTTCATCAATTGTTCCCCTATTAGCACCCTTTTATGAAGTAGAAACCAAATGAAGAATCTAGATTTGGGTAAAATATTATATGCACATAGCTACATGAATATATAACTTAATAGGTTTAGGGTACTCTAACAGAGGGCTAAGCATCCAAAGCCACTTGTATATTCACTCTGATTTTTTCTATTTTTCCTACCCCTACCAAGAGTATCCTCCTATTGAGACCATGAAAGTGATCTCGTCTGGATGATCTTGTAGATTTATTTTCTCTAATACTTTAGGATTTATATTGGCCACTCTTCTATTGGGATAAATTGCCTTCCTACCTCCTAGCTACTATTTTGAGGCTCATAGTATTTGGCTACCTTAACCCAATTATTTCTATAAAGATTCTCCATCGACAATATTCAAGTTAGAAATTGAGTTATTAGATGATGGTGACCATCCCATGAATGTATCCAAAAGTTAACCTTCTATCCATTAAAATATTTCCTTGATAATATCTCTCATATTCTAAGTCCCATTAAAATGGGAGATCCTTTGCTAGGAAGAAAAAAACTAAATAATTTATGTCAAGGTTTTATTCTTTATGTATTTGACCCTCAAAATTTGATCCCACAATTCCTTAAGGTATTTTAGCTATCTCTAATATAACTTAGCCTCTATTTCCTTGTTATTCTTGAAAAATAATCTAATTCCTAGTCCTCCCTCCTTTTTCTATAAACATAAAGTATACCGTTTCACCAGTGCCTATTTTTGTTCTTCGTTGATTCCATTACAAAGGAATTTATAACTTATTTGATCCAATTCTTTAAGAACTACCTTGGGGACATATATAACTAAGGAGACATAAATAGGTATGGCATTGATGACTATTTTTATCAATGTCATCCATCCTCCTATAGAAAGCCACCTATTAGTCTATTTTTCTAATTTGGATTTCATTCTTTTTGATAGCCAAGTCCATTCCTCATTTTTTGCCTTCCAACTATAAGAGGAATTACTAGGTAGGTGATTGGAATATATGTCTTCTTGTATCTTAATTTATCCAACAACATTATCTCCTACCTAGGTGAGCAATAGAAAAAGATGATCTTGGACTTTTCTTGATTTATAAGTTGTCTAGTTGCCTTTGTAAACCATCCTAGAATCATTTTAAATATAAAGGCCTTCCTTTTTGTTGTTTTTCCTAATAATGTGGAGTAATAAAAAATTATAAGTGAGTAACTGGTTTAGCTCAAGTTGTTATTATTATTCCTTCCAGAGCTCTAGTTTCCCTATCCTTAGCTAATGTTCTACCCAAACATTCAACCAATATGATGAACAAGTATAGGGATGAGGGCTCTTCTTACATGTTAGCTCTAGAAGTTTTAAATAGATGGGTAGGATCTCCATTTATTAAAACCAAATAGGATACCAAGGAAATACATACCTTGATCCATTATACTCAATCACTCAAGAATCAAATTGTCTCATCATCTTTAGGAAGAAATACCAATCAACTCTATCATATGATTTGGATATGTCTAACCTAATAAACATGAAGGGTATTTGTTGTACCTACATTAAGTGGATGGCCTCCTAAGCTAAGACTATCTCATCCAAGATCTGTCTTATTTGTACAAAACCACTGAAGAGGTTTGATCCTTTCTACCATGATCTTAGTGATAATTTATATAGGACATTACAAAGTGCAATTGGTCAATAGCAAGATATGTGTTCAAACTCTTGGGTTTTCGGTACTAATGCTATATATGTCTTGTTCACCTCTTTAAGCACCATATTGGCTATCCTACCCTCTTCTACCACTTCCAATAGTTCTTCCTTATGGATATCCTAAAATATTTCATAGAATTCTATGGGAAATCCATTTTGACCTAGAGTTTTTCTTTTTTGCATCTTGAAAATTACCTATTGTAGTTATTTGGCAGTAATTGGGGTAGTCAAAATTACATTATATTCCTCTATGATGAGATAATAAATATCTTGGAGTACTTCCTATTGTGCTTCCTAATTTAGTGGTTATCTTGAAAGTATTATCTTGTTATATCTTTCATCTCGTCCTATGTGTGTATTGAATCATCTGCAACTATTTTTAGGGAAGATATAAAATTGTATGACCACATTTATAGGAGGGATTTATGGAAGAAGCTAGTGTTCCTATCATACTCTTGGATCCACTGGATCCTAGATTTTGGTTTCCATTGGATATATTCTCTTTTGTCCCATTCCTCTAGCTAAGCATTAAGCCTAGTCTCCTTTATTTGAATCTCAATAGTTCCATCCGCTCATATTTGTTCATTTATATACTCAAGTTTGCTTAATATATATCATTTATTTTTCTTTATATCACCAAATTCCTCCTAGTTCTATGCTCTCAATTTGGACTGGAGGTACTAAATCCTCCTAATAAAACTATACGTTTATGTACCATTCTTGGGTTTATCCTCCTACCACCATTATTGAACCTTATCTCAAAAACTATATCTCAAAACCACATTAGCTAGAATCTAAAAAGAGCATGATTGGGTCTGGTATTTGATCCTTACACCAACACTAGCCAATGATTTGATCATGCACTATTTATTGTTTGTGCTCTTCAAATATATCCATTGCTCAAAAACTCGTATGATAACATAAACCTATCTAGTCTTTCTAGAATGCATGATAGACCCTACATTTTATTAGAATAGGTCATTATACCATTATTTGATTTGATATCTATTAGATGGAGAGATCTAATATGCTCTATCATGAGATCAGTACTACTGTCTATAGTGTGATTTCACCTATCTTCTCTTTCAATGAGAGGATGGTATTGAAATCACTACCTACAAGTGGTCAATATTTGAGGAAATGATCAATAATATAAGCTTTATTCTTCCATTAATTTTATTTTCATTCAAGTTAATAGGAAAGTATACATTGAGATAATCAATGCTGAGAAGAATGTCTACTATGGGCCAATAAATCCAAAATCCTCCAACTTCACATTGTTTGGTGTATCACTATCTCTTTCAAATCCCAAATACAAGCCACTCCTCTAGATGCTCCTTGGAAGATTAGGGATTCAAGCCTACATGAAGGCCAAATATTTTTGGTAAGAATATGCATCTCTTCTTCTAACTCTTTCATTTTTTATATGAACACCATATGTGGACGATGTTTTTGAATCATTTATTTTACTTCATTATGCTTTACTCGACTACCCTTAAGCCCTTGAATGTTCTAGGTGATGCACTTCATCAAGCACAAGGGCTAAAAATGTAGGCAAGATCCTTGACCTTACCTATTGTTATCAACTTCACACCTTCTTTCCCTATTTGATGTTTAACAATCTTCCTACCTCCTCTTTGGTATGTATTTAGCTTCTTCTTTTTAGTAGACTCCTAACTCATTCTTGTTGGTTCTCTCCATTGAATAGATGAATTTGAGGCTAACCAATATTTAAATTGTTGATGCTAATAGCCATATTAAACTGCTACTGCTATTTATTTTACCTCTGTTGTGGCTCTCCTTACCACAACATTCTATGTTTTCTTCTCACAGACAAACCTCACTCTTATACCAATTGTAGGAATTAAATGCTTTGATACCAAATGAAGAAGGTAAAATATTATGCAAAATAATCACAAAACTGAAAAATATAAACATATAAAAAAGATAAACCACGAAGTACTTCAAGAATTATTACTGAAATATTTAGAATTTTATTTCTTCAACTGCTTGATTACATCAATTGAATTATGTTAAATTCAACTCTCAAAGACTACCTTAAATTCAACTCTCAAAAACTACATTAAATTCTATTGAATTAAATTACAATAAATACCTTACACCTAATAAATAAACATCTTTCATGCTAATTATAAAAATACTTTTCTATATTTGATTGCCCTATTTTTTATTTTTAACCTATTTGTATTTATGAATAACTTTTCTTCTTTTTAAAAAAATTCTTTTTATTTATAAATAACTTTTCTTCTTCTTTAAAACAAAATGCCTTTCTATTCATTAATAACTTTTCTTCTTCACTAAGGAAAAATAAAAAATAAAAAAAGTCTATTTTTAAGCTGCTTTTTTATTTAAGATCATGTTTTTTTATTTTACATTAAGCATTATTTTTAACAACCGTCTTCGGCTGCACCCACTTATGAATTTCATGCGTTTCGGTAATAATCTTTAAACAAAACACAAATGCTTATCTTCTTAATTTTAGTCTTGCGTAGTGTATTTTATTTCCCCGTTAACAAGAAATACCAGAAGCAAAGGACACAGTAATTTTTTCGCCACGGTATCAACTGTGGCTTTTGAAATTGATTGTTTGGCTGACAAAATAGCAATAGCAACACTGCATAGAATGCACAATAACATGGCGAGAGAAGCATAATATCAACCTGATTTCATAATTTTAACATGTATTTTTAGATTACATTGAATATATATGTTGTTGATACTGCGGTGGTGGATAAACGGACGGTGGCGGGGGAGGAGATATGTAATTGACATTGCCATTACTTCCTCTTAGGTATGCTTCCTGTCCATACAATTCTAATTGGGGTGTCGAAGGGTATGAAATCCCTTGCTGAGGAGGTTTGGAAATGGGGGAATTGAAGAATTGAGAACTATTAACAGCTTGCTGTAACAAACGCACAGACAGGTCAATTGTACCGCGGGGTTTTCCTTTGCGTGTCCTCAACCGATAGCTTAGATAATGCAATGAATCGGGCGCTCCATATCCCTCGGTAATATCAGAGAAAGGTACCTTGGTCCACGCCACTTCCTTCTTTCCGAAAGTCGTCTTGCAATAGATTCGAATTGTGATAGCGGAACCTCTTCTATAAGCGAGTCCCTTAGAAACGCTAAGTTGTAACTTGTCCTTCCAAACGGGATAGCTCCCACCTTCTTTGTCAATTCGCGTGGACGTGCAAAATCCATTATCAGTGCATACAACGGCATACGTGCGCATCGTTCTCCCTAATTTTCTCACATTTTTGAGATCATCGGCGGCTATTATTGTCACTTCCAGCGTTGCCGCGTCCATATGCACAGCACTTGAAGGAACGTAATTGATTAATTTCAAAAGGCGTATGCTCAAGGCTTAGGCTTCACAGATGCAGAAACAATTCTGACACAAATACACGATTTATCTATAAGCGATCAATTGTTAAGTAGCCAACTATAGCAAGGTAAACAGAAGTAATTAACAAACGAAGTTGAGATCTCCGCTCTTCAAATATTTCTAAATACATGTCATCTACAACTTATAGCTGCCGGTGCCGCGGCGACGGTTCCGCTTTCTCAGAATTGAGAACTTTCTTAGAAACTTTATTTTGTTTTTTTTTAGAACTTTCTTAGAAACTTTGTTTTGTTTTTTTTTTTAGAACTTTATTATAAACTTTATTTTGTTTTTTTTATTTAGAACTTTCTTAGAAACTTTATATTATACTTCTACGCGTTACTTAACGATAGAGAGAAGCGGGTCAAAGCTTTTCATATAGATGAAAAAACCAACGTGTGAAATTCCTGCCCCTGCTTTGCTGAGAACCTCGACCGCAATTGTAACGACGGCACACATTTTGACTCGTCAACTGGTCCTACGTGTCAAAGTTGTGAACTTATATCCATCCTTCTATATGATTTCTTAAGATAAAAAATAAATAATATATATAATAAATAAAAATAAAAAAAGCATGTAGAGACACTCACGGAAAGGAGACCTCTTTCCGCAACCTGATTCTTAATTAATCAATGGACAAAATGTTTTATTTATTGCCTAATTCGGAACATAAATGACCGATGAGCTTTCGAGAACCTAAAACTTTCTCATAATAGACTTTTACCTTTGCGTTTGTCATAAATTAACCTTTCTTTTAATTTTATAATACGCGGGTTCCTTTACGTGACTGTGAAGACGGGGTTGTTTACACGGCACGGTTTGTTATTCCAGCTGCATTCATCTTTTTTTGAAAATGAACAATTCAATTTAAAATTTGTGTCTGCAAATGGACTATAATACTATATGTTTGGATGACTCCGAGAAGGAATAAGTCGTACGACAGCCCGCAGTGGGAAATGAAACCGGAGGAGTTTGTTATTGAAAGAATTGGTTAACCGGAGGAGTTTGTTATTGAAAGAATTGGTTCTTTATTCATTAATGAGATTATTACTATTTAATGGCACCTTTCATATCCATGTTCTTTTTATATGCATTGCTTTGCTTTGTTGAGCTTTTCTTTTTTCAAATATTATAAATTTTAACAATTTGATGATTTTAATTTTAATTTTCTTAATAGATATTATGGGGTAATGGTGGGTTATCCTCCTTCACAATCAAATAAATGCTTACATTTGTTGTGGAATACTCCTTTATTCTAAAGTATTCAAGACCCATATGCAAAAGTTCAAAAAAACATCTCAATAAGATCCTTTATTCTTTTTTCATGGTTTCCAAGCCTTTATCTTTTACAATATTTTTTAAGTTTCCTCTAGAAACCTTTAATGTTCATCTCTTAAAATCCAAAAGTGGACTTGTCCTATTCAATTATCCTTCAAAATCCTAACCAACATGTTATAGACAAAAACTTAGTATAACCATGACTAGTTTTCTCATTTTATTGATTAGTCAATTCTAATTGAATTATTCAAGTTGCATATTTTTAAATATATTACAAATTTTGATATTCTATATCACAAACCAATATCTAATAACTAAAATATAATAAAAATCATAAATGCAACATATACATGAAATTTACTTGGCTTAAGAATCAAATATGTCCTTATTATAAAAAAATACTAACACACATATGTTAATTTATCTTGTGTGTAAATCTTAGTCTTGGAATTTGTATTAATATAAAGAACAAATGCTTAATTATACAAGAGAATTAAGAGATTATTTAACAAAAATAACTAATAAAAATGTCTAAATAAAAGAAATTATTCTATTTAAACATGCAAGTTACAGTTAATATTGTTACTTATCAAATTCACATGTAAGATTATGAAAATATTACATTTAACATCTATCTTGATATCTAACAATATTTTAATTAGATACAAAATCTAATGAATTTAAATACAATCAATCAAATTCACACAACACTATTGCAATATAAAAGAAAGAAAAAGCAAGAGAGCAATCCACAAATCTATTTAACAAGAGTGGAGCAAGCCACAAATGTATTTAATAGAGAGTAAAGAAAGCTACAAATCCTTTTAACATAGATCAAAGTAAGCCAAAGCAAAGCAATCCATAGATTTGTTTAACAAAGAGCAGAGTAAGCTATGGATCTATGTAATAGATATTCAAGTAAGTCATAGATATGTTTAACAAGATCAAAGCAAGTCAAAGTGAAGCAAGCCATGAAACCGTTTAATAAAGAGCATAGCAATTCATATATCTATTTAATAAAGAGCAGAACAATCCATAGTTTTATTTAACAAAGATCGAAGTAATCTACAAATATGTTTAACAAAGAACAAAGCAAGTTAGAGCACAACAAGCCATAGATCTATTTAACAAAGAGTAGAGCAAGCCATAAATATTTTTAATAGAGAATAAAGTAATCCAAAGCAGATCAAGCCATAGATTTTTTTAACAAAGAGAGGATCAAGCCACAAGTCTATTTAAAAAAGAGCAAAGAAAGTCATAAAATATGTTTAAGAAAGAGTGGAGTAAACCATGAATCTATTTAATAGAGAACTAAGAAATTCACAAATCTATTTAATGGAGAATAGAGCAAGCCATTTCGAATAGGTATCTTGAACAAACTTGTTGAGGATATAATTGTTACCTAGGGTTTCTTCTTGAATGCTCTTCCATTTTTAAATGGTAGAAGAGATGGCAAAGAGAGGGATCATGATGGGCTACAATCTTAATGTTGGCAAATAGGCGCTACAATCTTAATGTTGGCAAATAGGCCCAAATATCATGGTCACTAATTCTCAAGATAAAATAATCTCTCATATAATCACATTCAACCATTTAATAATAATAATAATAATATTGTACACGAAAAATAATCTTTATTGAAATAATTCATCTACAAAGCATGCATAAAGCAATGATTCTTCAATTCACTTTCAATACATTCAAACCACTCAATCAATCACTTGATACATAAATTTGTATTCGATATATAACTTTACATGAGAATCTTTCATGAACCTAACTCTTGATCTTTGCTCTCCTCAAACTCACGGGAGATGCAACCTTTATTATTTTCCTCTTTACATAACAAATATCACATATTACATAATGACAAAGTCTATCATGATTACACATGACTCCCTACTTCTAAACTTGACACTTATAACTCTCATTTGTACATATTACACCTCACACTTATAACTCTTCACTTCCACACATGACACCTCACAGTTATAACTCTTCACTTCTACACATGACACCTCACACTTATAACTCTTACTTTCTTACGTGGCACATATCCACACTTCACAACTTGAAAAATACTATTAACACAAATAATAAACACACACCCTAAATTAAATATTTACAAAGGTGGAAAAATAATGTAATACCTCCAAAACCACCACATTACATTATTTGGTAAGAAGGATTTTTCCTTCAATATTTAATTTTTGTCTTTGTTCTTTGGCTTTGGCTTTGGTATTGTTGCTAGTATTTATTATTTTGATCTATCTCTCATACTTCTTGTGATTTTGACTATTTTTGTGGTTGCTTTTGAAATGATTTGTTTAAGAAGTTCATCTAGTGCCATCATTAATATTCCTTTTACACTTCTCCATTCATGAACATTATTTCCTTTGTACCAACAATTTCTTTGAGAATCATTATTGCCACCACAACTCTTACAACAATAAACATCCCAATAATTTTCAGCTTTATTTCCATATCTATTGCAATGTTTACACTTGTGTCTGTAGTTTTATTTTTCATATTTGGACCTTTATGGACTTTGAATAAAGTTCTTTTACCAAAGATATTCTTCTTGATTCTTCAATTTTCCTTGGTGTTTTTGTCTTAAGAATATTGAAGTATCTTTAAAACAAACATGTATGCAATGTTTAAGTATCAAAATAACTATAATTTTAGCTTCTTTTTGGATGGATTGTAGATGCTCTATTAATTCCATTGATCCATGTTTTCTACCTTCAATAGTATTTTTAGAAATGACTTGTAAATGATTTTTTTAAAGATTTTTCTTTATCTTCATGTTGAATATTTATTTTAGTTTTTTCTCATGATGTATTCATGCAATATTTTATAATTCAATTCTTATTTTTGTAAGAAAATTTCCTTGTTTTTTTTCAATTCGTTTTCTTCACATTTATTTATTTTTAATTCAATCAATCAATTCTTTGAATTTTCATAATCTTCTTCTCCTTTCAAATGTCAAACAATAAATTTCAAGTTTCAAATCAATTTGAATTCTTCTTCCTTTAAATATTCATTATTTCTTCTTCAATATGAATTTTCAATTTCAATCAATCAATTTCAAATTTGACTTCAAATTTCTTAATCTTATTATGCCTCCCTAATTCTCAGTTTTAGTTACCTCCTCCAAACTTTAATTCTCCCCTAATTAATTTTTGATTGTTTAAATCTCCAATTAATCAATTTTCTTATATCTCCCATTCATATTTATCTTTTACACATACCTTCTTATTTCTCCCAAATACTTAAAAATCAAATTACTTTCTAGATAAATAAATAACACCCAATATTCCAACTAAAATGAAGGAAAATAATATACCTTTAGTTGTTCTTACTACTAGCACATATGTTGGTGTTCCTCAGGCATTATTGCATGCTATTATTTCAGGTTTAACATTCCACTAGAACATCTCATATTCAACATTATTCTCGTAATGTTGTCTTACTTCCAACTTTTTCTCAGCTCCAAATGGACCTTTCTTGCTTAGGCTAGATCACCTCTCGTAATGTAGTGTTACATTGGCTCTAAATAAAATTTTCTTGCTTGGGTCGAATCACCTCTCACAACATAGCTTCATATCTACTATAGTAGAATTAGTCTTTTCCTGTTATAGTAAAAAAAATCATGAAACTTGTCTTTGTTTTCTCTATTTCTTTGCTTCACAATTACTTTTAGAACACTAAGACTTGCTCTACTTGTCTATGTTTTACCTCCAATTGGCACTTTGTGCTACACTTTATTCTAGATGTAACTTTTCTCTCAACTTGTACCACTAGTCCTTCGTCTTTCGGACCTTCTAGACATAACTGGGACCATAAGTCCCTTCCTTTCAGACCTTCCTTGGGTGTAGCTTGGACCACCAGTTATTTCCTCTAAAATAATTTTGCATGTCACTCTTGCAGAGTATGTCTCATTGACCATCATTTATTTCCTCCAAATATCTTTTAACTTCTTCTTCTCAACCTTCTTTTTCAATCTTCCACATTCATTTGCCAATACTCCACCTTCAATCATAGTCTCTCTTCCTCCTTAGATAGATCTTACTGAAGTGGATTTAATACCACTGTTAGCAAATGGGCCCAAATATCATAGGTTACTAATTTTCAAGATAAAATAATCTCTTATATAATCACATTCAACCATTCAATAATAACAATATTGCACACTAAAAATAACCTTTATTTAAATAATTCATCTACAAAAGCATACATAAATAAATTCTTCTTTTATTCACTTTTAATACATTCAAACTACCCAATAAATCACTTGATATAGAGCTTTGTCTTCAATATATAACTGTACATAAGAATCTTCAATGAACCTGACTCTTGACCTTTGCTCTCCTCAAAGTCACAAGAGATGTAACCTTTCATATTTACCTCTTTACATAACCAAACTCACATATTACATAATGACAAAGTCTCTCATGATTACACGACTCTTTACTTCTAAAGTTAACACTTATAACTCTCACTTACACACATGACACTTCACACTTATAATTGTTCACTTCTACACGACACCTCACACTTATAACTCTTCACTTCCAAACATGACACCTCAAACTTAGAACTCTTGATTATATGATACATAACCAAAATTCACAATTTGGCACATACTATTGATACAAATAATAAGCACACACCCTAAACTAAATATTTACAAAGGTTACCAAATATTTAATACCTCCAACACCTAAACCTTCTATTTTTAAGAATTTATAATTCAAATATGTTATATAGTTCATGAGGATTCTAGTTTGGATCTTATAGGGTTTAATTCAATCAAAGGAAAATGCATGTGTTGTGCTTGCAAAAAGAAATTTTGAGGTTGATGTTGATTTTGGTGTAAGGTTCACCTGAAAAGTTCAATTTATATGCTAGATGTATTATTGGTCTTCAAATATTATCCATCTACTTCAATGTTGTATTTACATGAAGGGTAAATGGAATGGAATGAAGTGAAATTTTTTATTTTTGGGGAGAAATATAGTTTTGACAATCAAAATTACAATATAGAATAATCTTCGATGGAACATGAAATATGCAAGAAACACAAACAATTTGAAATACTATAGGGAAGTGGGAGGAATATAAGTAGTAGATTTCATAGAAGATATTTTAAAAATTAATGAGATTTTCCCTATAGATAAAGAGTTGTTGAACATGTGGAGGAACAACAAGGATAAAAAGTTACAAGTTGAGGATGGAGAACTAGCATTATTAGATATAATATCAACATATTTATACAACCAAGGAAATCAAAGGACTAAGGATGAAAACCTTAATGAGAAATCACCATCAAGAACCTATGACCAAAGACTAGGTTTTAAAGAAATGTAGGGATACCCATCTCATTCAAGACTAGTGAACCCAAGAAATTTTCTAGTGCTAAAAGAAGGAAAAATATGTAAAGTAGAAGAAGGAAAGGGTAAGTTTAGTGTTGGAGGAGGATATTATTTGAAGTTAGGCCTTGGAAATGGAGGACAAAACTCTTATTGAAAGGTTTAATAAAATATTTTACTCATAATAAATAGTAGGAAAGTGGATTGAAAACATTTAGGATCATGTTCTTTGATATGTCCTAAGATTTTATTTCATCGTTAGATGATAGTTGGCTTTCACCATAAAAATAGAAGATGTGGGAATTATACTTAATAGAAAATATTTTTGGGGTCCAACAACACTATCTTTGAGGTGGTAGACTCCATGTTTTGATCCATAGAGGGAAATGGGATCAATTCAACCCATATGGGTTAAATTGCTAGGACTGCCATTAGAGTTGTGGTCATTAAAAATTCTAAAGGAAATTGGGAATAAAATAGGATCCTTCATAAAAATAGATGATTGTATATTAACCAACTCTTCTAGAACTATAACAAGAATTTTGGTTGAAATAGATTTGAGGGAAGGGCTTCTAGATAGCATGGACATTGAAGTAGGAAAATGGAAATATACTTAGTACCTTGACTATGTAAATATGCCCTTTAGGTGTGCTAAATGTCATGTATATAAACATGTGGTAAGTGAATATTCTCTAAATTTCATTAGAAGAAGATGAAGGGAAAAATATTCCATTATCTCAAGTTCAAATTAGAAAAATGATGGGAAGGAATCCATAGGAAGTATCAAAAGAAGGTAAAAATACTTGCTTTAGAGCTAGATAATAAGAAGAAATGTATTATGATAAAGGAAGGGATAAACAAAAGGGAGGACAAGAGAGGGAATATGGCAAGTAGGTGGAACTAGTTTAGGGGGAAGAAAAAAGAGGACCTATGCTCAAAATAGAGTATGTGGAGGAGAGCTTAACACTACAATTTCTTAACCAATGTTAATAAGATAACATGATACATATATAAACCACAACTGAACCAGTAAGCCCAATAAATCTTACCCAGGATTTTTGGTCCACTCTGGAAGACTCTTATAAAGAAACACAAATCTATGGGGTTAGGAGTAGGGGGCTAAAAATTATAAATAAAAGTGGAAAATAAGGTGAATAAGGAGGACACAATATCCATAAAAGATACATTATTAGCATTTCAAAAGAAATTAAATAATTAATCCTTATCTTAATCATCATCCACCTCAGAGGATGATTCAATGATTAATGGGAAGAATCACTATTTTCTAAGATCATATAAAAATATGGATCAAAAGAAAGTTTAGAAATGGAAGGATGCGTAGCTTCAAATTTTGGAAGTGGTGGGAACACCTCAAATTATGGTAGAAAATATTACCTAAGCATTATCAAAGATAAAGAATTAAGAGAAATATAAAATATGAAGCAAAAAACCAAATTTAGGGTTCTTAGAGCAAGATAAACCCCTAGGAAGTTTAAATTTTTTTAATAATCTCCCTCAATATTAGGGGAATGAGTGGTGACTGGAAAAAGAATACATTGAATATGTTAATATAGGTGCAAAAAATAGATATACTAATGTTGCAAGAAAAAATGGGAAAAGACCATAAAGTCAAAGGATATCTACACAAATTCATGAAGGATTATAAATTACTTTCTATGGATGTAGAAGGAGCAGGGTTATGCATAAGGGGTCGGTCCCAAAGTGTATTTATAAAATTGGGATGAATCTAGTCGTAAGGTGTATAAACATCGGGGCAATTTTTTATCAAATAATGGTGATTTTTGAAAACTATGCACCGAATTTTTCAAATTAAAAAATGGCGACTGATAGAAGCAACTGTTATAATCACAGTGACACTGAGAGGGGGGTGAATCAGTGTGATCTTTAAAAATTCTAAAATATATATATTTAAATCTAGAAACTATTTAAAACTGATAAACGAAATATCAAAAGCAGCAAGAAAGCATGATGCACAACACAGCAAATTAACGAGGTTCACCAATGTGGCTACTCCTCAAAATGACTGCTTGGACTACCATCCAAATCCAGTCAAATGCAAAGCTACAAATTTATAAAAACTTTTACCAGCATCAACTGGAAGGAGCACCAACCCCTTTGCTTTATCTGATTCAAACAGAATGGAGCACCAACTCCTAATTTACCAGCACCTACTGGAAAGAGGCACCAACCCCTTATACCAAGCTGTAACTTGGAAGTCAATAAATATAATAAAAATGATAGAATAAAACTTTCATGTTGTTCCTTATAGTCTGCTATTTTTCTGCATTTTGCTGCTTCTGTGCAAAACACTTCGCACTGTTCGATTGTTTCTATGTACTTTGCACTCTCTGTTGCAATCAGATGATTGATCACTTCTACTATCTGCACGCTATCACTTTGAACTTGGATCTCCACCTCTACACATTTTGCACTTCTAACACGCAATCACGATATGCAGACTCAAAATACTACTTTGCACTCTACTCCGACATGAACTTCACTTGCGCAATCACTCTACTCACCTTTGCACTCTTTTCACGCCAACAAATTCAAACTCGAGGAAGCCCTACTTTTATAGAAGAAAAATCAAGATCAATTCTCAAATCATAGTCGGCAGTAACCCTAAGGACGTCGGCTGCAAACCCTAAGAAAGTTTGCTGCAAACCCTAAGAACCTTCGCTGTAAAACCCTAGAAGATGTTGGCTGCAAACCCTAAGAATATCTGCTGTAAAACCCTAGAAGATGTCGGTTGCAAACCCTAAGAACATCTACTGTAAAACCCTAGAAGATGTCGACTGCAAAACCCTAAAATCCATCGGCCCCGATTCAACTTTGTCGGCCTCAACCGCTGCTGCCACCTTTGTCACCTTTTTGTAACTGTTGCCGCAAAATAATAACATGTCACGATATCGTGACACCTTTTGTAGCCGTACGCCTTCTTGTCCTTGCTGTCACGAAATCGTGACCCTTTTGGCCGTTGAAAGCTTTGCCACCGTTCTAGTCATGAAATCGTGACACTTTGAACTTTTGTTGACATCATCCTCATCCTTGTCGTGAAATCATGACGCTTTCAGCTTCCAGAGGATTTTCCTGCAACCTGTCACAAAATCGTGACACTTTCAGCTTTTGTTGACGTCATCCTCAGCTTTGTCACGAAATCGCGATGCTTTTGGCTTCTAGAGGCTTTTCTTGCAACTTGTCGCGAAATCGTGACACTTTCAGCTTTTGCTAACGTCATCCTCATCTTTGTCGTGAAATCGTGATGCTTTCGACTTCCGTACATTTATTTTTTCATGCAGTAGCGAAATCGCTACAACTTAGTGCCTTGTGCTTCCAAATTTGCTTCTACCCGTGAAATATTGACTCGTAGCGAAATTTCTACACTCTTGTGCCTTACACTTTCGACTTGAAACATAATCGTTGCACCTTTGAGTTCTGCACTTTTAGACCTGTAGCGAAATTGCTACACCTTCGTGTTATGCTTTTTCAACTCATAGAGAAATTGCTACACCTTTGATTTGTGCAATTTTGACACGTAGCGAAATCGCTATTGCTTTGTGCACTTTTGATTCGTAGCGAAATCGCTACAGCTTTTCACTTAACACTTTCTCCCTGCTTCGGCCAGCGAAAATTCAACATGTAGCGAAATTGCTACAACTTTTCAACTTAACGCTTTCTCCTTGCGTTGGCCAGCGAAATTTCAACATGTAGCGAAATCGCTACAGTTTCTCGACTTAGCTCCTTGGCCTCCAGCATGTCGTAAAATCGTGACAGTTTGCCTTGCGTCCTTTCTTTCCTCCGACTTGTCATGAAATCGTGACATTTTCGACTGTGCCTTCTCTCTCCTCACTTTCATCGCAAAATCGTGACATTTTTGGCTGTGCTTTCTCTCTCCTCACTTTCGTCGTGAAATCATGACATTTTTGGCTATGCTTTCTCTCTCCTCCGACATGTCGCGAAATCGCGACAGAAAACATGTCGCGATATCGGGACAGTTTTCTAACTTGTCTTTTTCTTTGAATTTTTGAAACTGGGTCACTCTTGTTTTCCTGGAATTGCACTTTACATAATCTGACTATCCTTTGAATTTCTATTCTCTGCATCTGAATGGCTCCTGAACTGTCTATCCACTGCATCATTGTATCTAAATGCTTGTGTTGACAACAATGACAAACTTCTTGCAACACCTTGCTCAACAATCTCCCCCTTTGGAATTGTTGGCAACACCTGTATACATTCCTGTAACTCTTCTCACCCTTTGTCAATAATACCAAAGGGCTGCTGCAGACTCCCCCTGAGTCCATCCTCACACTTCTCAGGAACAATTTGTTGCATCTGGCACAAATTATGATCATGAGAAAAAGAATAGTCAAATACTCAAATGCTCCCCCTAGGAAAGTGATCCCTGTAGCTAGTCACTTCTTAGGAAGTGTGACTACTCCTAATTTGCTGCGAAGGTACTCAAATACTTCCTTGGGCAAAGGTTTTGTAAAAATATCTGCTACTTGTTCTGTAGTTGGGACATAGTCCAATTTAACTTCTCCTTCTGCAACTTTCTCCTTCAAGAAATGATACCTTATAGCAATGTGCTTTGTCCGTGAGTGCATTACTGGATTCTTAGATATGTTGATTGCACTGGTGTTATCACACTTTAATGATATTGGTTCACTAAAGTTAAAACCTAGATCTTTCAAAGTTTGTTTCATCCACAAGACTTGTGTGCAACATGTTGCTGCTGCAATATATTCTGCCTCAGCTGTAGATAAAGAAACTGACTCTTGCTTCTTACTGTGCCATGCAACCAATCTGTCCCCCAAATATAAGGATCCTCCACTGGTACTCTTTCTGTCATCAACACATCCAGCCCAATATGCATCTGAATATGATATAAGAGTGAAGTTTTTGCCTTTTGGGTACCACAACCCATACTCCATGGTGCCCTTGAGATACCGAAATATCCTTTTAACTGCTGTCACATGAGTCTCTTTGGGACTGGCCTGAAATCTAGCTACCATGCAAACTGCCTACAGAATATCAGGTCTAGTGGCTGTTAAATATAGTAGACTTCCAATCATAGATCTATACATGGTTTGATCTATAGGTGGAGATTTGTCTTCTTTACTCAATTTGTAGCCTGTTGTCATGGGAGTGCTGACTGGCTTATAGTCCTCCATAGTGAACCTTTTTAGCATTTCTTTCACATATTTGATTTGGGAAATGAATATGCCTTTCTCATTTTGATTAACTTGCAGCCCAAGAAAGTAAGACAATTCACCAATCATAGACATTTCAAATTCATTCTGCATATTATTTGCTAAGTCTTTACAAGATTCATCTTTGTTGCTACCAAATATGATATCATCTACATAGACAACTAGAACAATGAGATGCCCACCTTCTGTTTTTACATACGATTCATCGTCCACTAAACCTTTCTTGAATCCCCGTTGAGAGAGATAATTATCTAGCCTTGCATACCATGCCCGTGGTGCTTGTTTTAATCCATACGAGTGCTTTCTTTAATTTGCAGACAAGGTTAGGATCTTCACCGATTTGAAATCCATCCGGTTGTTCAATATAGACCTCTTCTTCAAGTTTCCCATTTAGGAAGGCAGATTTTACATCCATTTGATAAACTCCGAAGTTCTTGTGAACTGCTAGTGCCAAAAACATTCTAATAGCTTCTAGTCTGGCCACTGGTGCAAAAGTCTCTTCAAAATCAATGCCTTCGACCTATGCATAGCCTTTGCAAACCAGTCTTGCTTTGTTTCTAATGACCTGACCGTCTTCATTTAATTTGTTTCGAAATATCCATTTGGTGTCGATTACATTCTTATTTGCAGGTCTAGGTACCAGTTCCCAAGTTCTGTTCTTTTCAATCTGATCTAACTCTTCATTTATTGCTTTCATCCAACTATCATCTTTGCTGGCTTCATCTATGTTTTTGGGCTCAATGCTTGATAAAAGAGAGTAATTACTTATTACTTTCCTTCTTGTTTGAACACCGGTCGTGGGATCTCCAATTATTTGATCTGTTGGATGATTTTTCTGGCATATGCCGAGTTTTAAATTTCTTATTTTCTTGTGCTTCTGAGTCATCGATTAAGTCAACTGAATCAATTGTAGGTTTGTTTCCTTCTTCATTTACCTCATCTCCTTCAAAAAAATCTTCATATATTGGGTAGTTTTCCTCAAAGTCAGTTAACCGTGTTCTACCTTCATCAAATTTAACATCTGCACTATCCACAATTTTCTTGAGTCTCTTGTTGTAGCATTTGTAAGCTTTACTTTTTGGAGAATACCCAACAAATACACCTTCATATGCTCTATCTTCAAATTTCTCGAGATTGTCATCAGTATTTATGATATAACACTTACAGCTAAATACTTTGAGATGTTTTGCTATTGATTTTCTACCAAACCACAACTCATAAGAAATTTTTCTTTCATGAGTCCTTAACATATATCTGTTTTGGAGGTATACTGCTGTGTGAACTGCTTCTTTCCAGAATCTGTCTGCTATTTTATTTTTTGCCAGCATAGTGCGTGCCATTTCTGAATAGTTTTGTTCTTTCTTTCTACTACACCATTCTCACTGGGGAGTTCTAGTCTGCTGAATATTGTCTCCTGATGCCATGATTTTCACAGTATTCTAAAAATTCATTTGAAATGAATTCTCCTCCTCTATCTGATCGTAAACATTTAATCCTTTTTCCTGTTTCATTCTCAACTAGATGTTTGAAGGATTTGAACATTTGAAAAGCTTCTATTTTGTCTTTTAAGAAAAATATCCAGGTCATTCTGGAATAATCATCGATACATAACATAAAATATTTGTCTCCATTTATGCTTTGTGTTCTCATGGGTCCACATAAGTCCGTATGTATAAGTTCCGGAGGCTTGCTAGTGTGGTACTCTTTTTTTTTGAATGAAACTCAGGTTTTATTTCCCTTCTGACATGAGGCACAAACAATATTTGAAGGTTTTCTAATGGTTGGAATATCTCTCACTGCTTGTTTTGAGCTGATTTTCACTAAGTTGTCGAAACTTATGTGTCCAAGCCTCTTGTGCCACAGCCAGTTCTCTTCTTCTTGTCCAATGAAGCACATACCTTCTAAATATTCTGAGAGTGTGTACAGGTTGCCAAACGTACTTGAGTCGGTTGCTATTAATTTCTCGCTGTTTATTTTTTTGACTTCACAACCCTGCTTCTTGAAAACTACTTCATGTCCTTTATCATAGATTTGACTCACACTTAACAGATTGTGTTTCAAACCATCCACAAACAGAACTTCTTATTACTTAATTTTCCCATCACTAATTTTGACAGACCCCTTTCCGATTATCTTGGCTCCATCATTGTTTTCAAACTTTACAGAGCCACCCTCATATTTCTGTAGTTTTTCAAACTTCTATTTATCACCTGTCATATGACTTGAGCAACCACTATCAAGAATCCATAGAACACATTTATTTTGAGCCTTGAAAGCTATCTGTACTATTAGAGATTCCTTTTCTTCTCTGAGTTGTTCTTTCTGTTTCCATTTTGTTTTGACCATGGTATTGGATTCTAGCTTGGATTTCCCATTTTCAGACTCTTGCACATATCTTTCAGAATGATTTCTACTTTGTTTTGCCCTATATGGTTGAACTCTTCTTTTCTAAATTTGATTTGAAATAGAGGTACTATGACAGTTTCTAGAAATATGACCAAAGTTGTGACAATTGAAGCATTCTACTGCATAACTTCTTAAAGGAGCAAAAGCATTTCTCCTAGTGAAACTTCTTGGTCCTACATTATACTTGTAGTCAGCAATTTTATGTCCATAAGCATTACATTTAAAACAAAAACCATAAAAGTAATGATTGAACCTGAAAGATGGTCTTTGCCAGTTTGTTGCAGGAGTCATAGATTTTCTTTTATTTTGATGTGTGACCTTGGTAAAACCATCATTGTCAGTCCTCTTTTCAGGCCTGGCATCATTTCTTTCTTTTGCCTGATTAGTTGTTCTTTCCACAGCCTGTTTCTTATCTTCACTTCTTTCAACATTTCTAGCTGATGATTCTCCTTCAACAAAGCCCAGACCAAATTTGATACCTGTGGGTATTTGATCACTTAAAATTTTGTCCAGCTTCATCGAACTTTCTTCACGTTTGTAATAGCAGCTAATTTTTCGATCCAACTCTTGTATCTGTATTCGAAGACCAACATTTTCTTCTTCCAGTTTACAACAGCAATCTATCTTCATGGTCACCTGAACTTCAAGATCTTCGGACATTTTCTTGTACTCTTCTGACTATATTTTCAAACTTGTTATAATGTCATTTGCATCCTCAAGTTTCCTTGACAATTTTTTATTTTTTCTCTTCTCAGATTTCCATTCTATAAGAGCAGAAACTAGTTCACCTTCTAAATCTACTTCAGCCTCAGTTTTTTCAAAATTCAGTATAGAATTCATACCTTCTTCCTTCTCTGAGATTTCTGCCTTTTCAAAATTTTTGACTTCAAATGCCATGAATAGAGCTTCGCTTGTTCCTTCTTCAGAATCCTCACTAGATCTGTCTTCTGAGGAATATGCATTCCTGGATATAAAGCTTTTCTTTTTGAAATTGCCTTTTCTGAAGTTAGATTTCTTTCTCCATTCACATTTTTCTTGATGTGAAGTTTCCTCACCTTTGTCCTTCTCATTGAGATGACATTTGGTTGCAAAGTGTCAAATTCCCCCACAGTTGAAACATTTAAAAGGTAGTTTTCCTTTGTACTTTCCTTTGCCCTTTCTCAACTTTTTGACAAAATTTGCTTCCATTTCGTCTGAGATTTCTTCTTCTTCAGATTCTTGCTTTGTGTCTTTACCCTTTTGGGCTTTAAATGCTGCTTCTCTATCTATAGGATTAGACTTTCCTATTCTCATTTCGTAAGCCGTCAAGGAACAAAGCATCTCATCCATACTAAAATAATTTAAGTCTTTAGCCTCTTCTATGGCAGAGACTTTAGAATCAAACCTGTGGGGAAGCGACCTTAAAACATTTTTCACAATAGTAGCATCATCCAAATTTTCTTCGAGACCTCTCATTGAATTAGTGATTCCATTTACCCTTTGCATGAAGGCTTCTATGTTCTCATCGTTGGTCATTTTTAGTGATTCGAATTGAGCTCGATGAGTTTGTAGCTTAGCTTCCTTGATCTTGTCATCTCCCTCATGAATATTCTCCAGTTTGTCCCATACATCTTTTGCTGAAACACAGTTTATGATTTTGACCAACTCACTGTCCACTAATCCACACATTATGGCATTTTTAGCTTTAGAATCATTTTCAAACTCCTTTTTACCGGTGCTGTCGGTTGGAACAGTAGCAGGAGCTGTGTAACCATTGACTATTGCATTCCAGATGTCAAATCCCAAAGCTTGGAGATATGTTTGCATTTTGATCTTCCAGAAAGCATAATTTATTCTGTCAAACAGTGGTGCCTTGTTTGAGGAGAAACCTTCACCACCAACCATAATGTCACTTACTGGGATCACCCTAGCTGATTAAGCCTGTTCAGGTACCTAGCTCTGATACCAATTGTTGTAATCACAGTGACACTGAGAGGGGGGTGAATAAGTGTGATCTTTAAAACTTCTAAAATATATATATTTAAATCCAGCAACTATTTAAAACTGATAAACGAAATATCAAAAGTAGCAAGAAAGCATGACACATAACACAGCAAATTAACAAGGTTCACCAATGTGGCTACTCCTCAAAACGACTGCTTGGACTACCATCCAAATCCAGTCAAATGCAAAGCTACAACTTTACAAAATCTTTTACCAGCATCAACTGGAAGGAGCACCAATCCCTTTGCTTTATCTGATTCAAATAGAATGGAGCACCAACTCCTAATTTACCAACACCTACTGGAAAGAGGCACCAACCCCTTATACCAAGCTGCAACTTGGAAGTCAATAAAGATAATAAAAATGATAGAATAAAACTTTCATGTTGTTCCTTACAGTCTGCTATTTTTTTGCATTCTGCTACTTCTATGCAAAACACTTCGCACTATCCGATCGCTTTTGTGTACTTCTTCGCACTCTTTGCTGCAATCAGATGATTGATCACTTCTGTTGTCTGTGCGCTATCACTTTGAACTTGGATCTCCACCTCTACACATTTCGCACTTCTAACACGCAATCATGATATGCAGACTCGAACTACTACTTCGCACTCTGCTCCGACATGAACTTCACTTGCGTAATCACTCTACTCGCCTTCGCACTCTCTCTTCACGCCAACAAATTCAAACTCGAGGAAGCCCTACTTTTATAGAAGAAAAATAAAGATCAATTCTCAAATCATAGTCGGCAGTAACCCTAAGGACGTTGGCTGCAAACCCTAAGAAAGTTTGCTGCAAACCCTAAGAACCTTCGCTGTAAAACCCTAGAAGATGTCAACTGCAAACCCTAAGAATATCTATTGTAAAACCCTAGAAGATGTCTGCTACAAACCCTAAGAACATCCACTATAAAACCCTAGAAGATGTCAGCTACAAAACCCTAAAATTCGTCGACCTCGATTCAACTTTGTCGGCCTCAATCATTGCTGCCACCTTTGTCACCTTTTTGTAACTGTTGCCGCGAAATAATAACATGTCGTGATATCGCGACACATTTTGTAGCCGTACGCCTTCTTGTCCTTGCTATCGCTAAATCGTGACCCTTTTGTCCGTTGAAATCTTTGCCACCGTTCTTATCACGAAATCGTGACACTTTGAACTTTTGCTGATGTCATCCTCATCCTTATCGTGAAATCGTGACACTTTCGGCTTCCAGAGGCTTTTCCTGCAACCTGTCATGAAATCGTGACACTTTCAGCTTTTGTTGACGTCATCCTCAGCTTTGTCGCGAAATCGTGACGCTTTTGGCTTCCAGAGGCTTTTCTTGCAACCTGTCGCGAAATTGCGACACTTTCAGCTTTTGCTGATGTCATCCTCATCTTTGTCTCGAAATCGTGACGCTTTCGGCTTCCGTACATTCCTTGTTTCATGCAGTAGCGAAATCGCTACAACTTAGTGCCTTGTGCTTCCAACTTTGCTTCTACCCATGAAATATTGACTCATAGCGAAATCGCTACACTCTTGTGCCTTACACTTTCGACTTGAAACATAATCGCTGCACCTTTGAGTTCTGCACTTTTAGACCTGTAGAGAAATCGCTACACCTTTGTGTTATGCTTTTTCAACTCGTAGAGAAATCGCTACACCTTTGATTTGTGCAATTTTGACATGTAGCGAAATCGCTATTGCTTTGTGCACTTTTGATTCGTAGCGAAATTGCTACAACTTTTCACTTAACACTTTCTCCCTGCTTTGGCCAACGAAAAATCAACATGTAGCGAAATCGCTACAACTTTTCAAGTTAATGCTTTCTCCTTGCGTTGGCCAGCGAAATTTCAACATGTAGTGAAATCGCTACAGTTTCTCGACTTAGCTCCTTGGCCTCCAGCATGTCGCAAAATTGCGACAGTTTGCCTTGCGTCCTTTCTTTCCTCTGACTTGTTGCAAAATCGTGACACTTTCGATTGTGCCTTCTCTCTCCTCACTTTCGTCATGAAATCGTGACATTTCCGGCTATGCTTTCTCTCTCCTCACTTTCGTCGTGAAATCGTGACATTTTCGGCTGCGCTTTCTCTCTCCTCTGACCTGTCGCGAAATCACGACAGAAAACATGTCGTGATATCGCGACAGAAAACATGTCGCGATATCGCGACAGTTTTCTAACTTGTCTTTTTCTTCAAATTTTTGAAACTGGGTCACTCTTGTTTTCCTGGAATTGCACTTTACATAATCTGACTATCCTTTGAATTTCTGTTCTCTGCATCTGAATGGCTCCTAAACTGTCTATCCACTGCATCATTCGATCTAACTGCTTGTATTGACAACAATGACAAACTTCTTGCAACACCTTGCTCAACAGCAACTGTCAAAAGGCAATTAAAAAGAGTGACTATCAAAACGCAACTGTTACAGGGTGACTATCACAAGGCGACTGTCATAAGTTGACTATCACAAGGTGACTATCACAAGGTGACTATCACATGGCGACTGTCACATGCCAACTGGAAGAAGACGACCACCAAATATCGTTAATAAGATGCTACCACATGTCCTCTCCTCTGCCACGTGTCGTGCATCCATCAACTTCAGCCATGCAGACTTCTATAAATAGAATAGCAGGATCATTTTTCACCTTTCGCACAACGATTTCCAGAGCAATTTTAGAGTGTTTTCCAAAGCATTTTCTACATCGGTTTCAGAGTTTTTTTAGATGGTTTTTTGAGCATTTTTTAAGCTTTTTTAGGGTGTTTTCAGAGCTTTTTTTGAGTGTTTTCAGATTATTTTTTGAGATTTTTTAGAGGGTTTTTGGAGCATTTTCTCAGTGTTTTAAGAGGGTTTTTAGAACTTTTATAGAGGGTGAAGACATGGCTAGCGTTTCCTCTCCTCTCCCTTCCAAGGTATCATTCAAGAGCTACTATTGCCTGAATGTCAAGAATATTTTTAGCACTCCTAGGAGAGATTCCAACTGGCTTTACACCTCTATAGTTTTTGGAGTCATGAAGATGCCACAGTTGGACGTCAACGTCTCCCTGATGCAACGTATAGTTACTTTATACAACCATGATGTGTCCATTGTACAAATTATAGTTGATAACAAGAATATTTTTTTTATTGTGAACCCCTCGAATGTGTAGCAATTAACAGGGCTACCATTTTTAGATGATATTCTTGTTAACAACTAGTATGTGTTGACTGAAGATGATAAATCAAAGTTGGCATCTAGATATGCCATGAATCCAAATCATTTGAAAGGCAATTTTTTAAAATTTCATTTTTGTTTATCCTTAATTTTGATGTATTGTAGTGTCCATTCTCTAATAATATTCTCTCTATTTTTCAATTAATTCTTCTAAGTCAAAAATGGGTTTGAACATTTCCAACATTACAGACAGATTTCTTTATGCCTACATTGAATTTTTCTTGGGAAGGCTTATGCACCACTGGTGAGGAACCAATCTCGCATACATGGAAAATAGTTCCTCACACCGCAACATCAATCGCATTAGGTAACCAACAATTAGTTTTAGACATAGACTCGGACTATGGGGCAATATCTTATTTTAGGGACGTCTTTCCCAATTTTAACACTTGATAATTTATAAAATGTAGAAAGTACATCTCAAATACCCTCTGCTTCTAGGAATCTCGATGATGATTTTATGTATCAGGATTTGAATAATTTGAATTTACCATTAAATACAAGAATGTTGAAGTAGATACTGTCGATGTTTCATGATGAAACAGAGGAGAATGTTGAAGTAGATACTGTCGATGTTTCATCTTCCTCCCACCAGCAAGTTGAAACCCATCATCATCCGATTGATAATGATAAAGTAAACTTTTCAGAAAATGTTTTATTAGAAAATAGATGTAAGGCTACTATTACGAATAATATTCATGTAGATATTGATACATTAAGAGAATGGGAATATCAAGCCAATGTTATAATCAAAGCAATAAATGTCCAATACAAGAACTTTACACATAGAAAGGAGTTGTTTTCAAAGGTAGAGAATGAACCACAAAAGCTCGATGCTCTGTTACGAAAAGCTGAATATGACACCATCAAGGTCGATTCTACAAGCAACAATGAAGTTCTGGCCATTATGTTGGACTGATTAGAGAACATGAATGCTGAAGCCCAAGCATATTTCAATGAATGGGAACTAGATAAGAAGAAAGTAGAAGTAGCAAAAACTACAAGACTTATAGCAGATGTAAGTTTTACATATATTTGAAAATCATTTTTTTCTTTAATATATTTTTTTAATAAATATTAATTTTTTTCTCTTATATTTTGTAGTCTAATTATCAAAACTTAAAGCAGCAGGTGACAACCATAAAAATATATATTAGGACAACAAATATCAGTGTGAATAATTCTATTGAAGTGAAAAAGAGACTACAATACATTGTTCAAGAAAAAAATTGGCTAAAGAAGCTTATCAAAGATAAGGGTCTAGATGTGGAGGCTATAGTAAAAGAAAATGAGAAAGAGCTGAATCACCATTTAGATAATATCCCACGAAGGAAGAAGGTTTATTGCTATCAGGGATAAACACTATAGCTGCAAGTTTGGTACGGGCTGGTGCATTGGAAGAAAATAATATTGAGGTAGATGCAGCTGAAATTTCAAGCACTTTGTAGGAAGAAAAGTAGAACTGTTATTTTCTTATTTGTGCATTCTGGAATGTGGTGAAAAGAAACATGTTGCATATATTTTTTACCAAGACTCATATTTTTTACATGTTTTCAAAGACTCGTATATTTTAAATGAGTCAAAGAGATAATTTCCATAAATTTTGTATTACTTTTTTATATTTTATTTTCAATATTGTGATGTTTTGATCAGTTGTGTGGATGGAATAAATAATTTTGAATTATGTAGATGCAATAAAATGTTCTTTTATTTTTTATGAAATAATTTGAAATGAATGAAATGGAGCACAAATATTTAGTTTTCCATACATGGTTTATTCAATATATGGTTTTTAATACATGGTTTATTCAATACATGGATTGCCATACATTATTTTCAATACATGGTTTATTCAATACCTGGTTTACCATACATGGTTTTCAATACATGGTTTATTCAATACATGGTTCGTCATAATTTATTTTCAATACAGGGTTTGCCATATATGGTTTATTCAATACATGGTTTTCCATAAATTGTTTTTAATACATGATTTATTCAATACATGGTTTGCCATACATTGTTTTCAATACATGGTTTATTCAATACATGGTTTACCATACATTATTTTCAATACATGGTTTTCAATAAATGGTTTATTCAATACATGGTTTGCCATACATTGTTTTCAATACATGGTTTATTCAATACATGGTTTGCCATACATTGTTTTCAATACATGGTTTTCAATACATGGTTTGCCATACATTGTTTTCAATACATGGTTTATTTAATACATGGTTTATACTTTATTCAATACATGGTTTTCAAAATACATGTGAAAATAAATAATATCTGTAATTAATATTCTGTTGAAAACTGATAGCATAATATATGGAATCAAAACACATGTAAAAAATAATAATATATGTAATCAATATTCTGTTGAAAATTGATAGCATAATATGTGAATTTGAAATCAAAATATCATGTCTCAAAATATAATCAAATATCAATATTCTATTGAAAACTAATAGCATAATATGTGAAATCAAAATACATGTGAAAATCAATAATATCTATGATTCTGTAATCAATATTCTATTCCAAAATATATGAAAACATGTCTCAAAATATAATCAAATCTCAATATTTTGTTGAAAATTGATGGCATAATTTGTGACATCAAATCAAATAAATGAATAAAATCCCAATATCCTTTTGAAAATTGAGAGTTTAATACGTGAAATCAATCAAATGAAAGAATATTTGCATTATAATTCTAGAAGCTAGAACAAACTATTTTTAGATTGTACAAAATCTTCTGCACTCATACCAATAAATTTTTGTCATCACAGTCTTGTCAGTGTTATCATTATCATCATCATCTTGAGTATTCATGGCACCTCTTCTCTGTACCAGATATTTCCAATATGACAAAACTCTTTCATAAGGAAACTTCTCAACCTCATAGGTCAACACATATACTCTAAAAAAAATTCCAAATTTTTGTCCAACCTATTTCGAACTTCGAATTTTATAAATGATAATGCACTAAATACCCTTTCATCCTCTCCAAATCCTAAAATCATCGTTTGACATAATTCATATAAAATAAAATATTCACTCATAGTATGTTGTAGGATACTATTGGAATATAATTGTTTCCACAAATGTGAAATAGAACCCCTTTCATGATGATTACTGAATTGTGAAACTTGAGTAGATATTGTTGTTCCAAAACAGTTTGATTGTTTTGTCAAAAGATCTTTGTTGAGAATACCATTGATTTCAATACTATTGACTATCACACATTTACTAAAATGGCTAGGAAGAGTGTCCATGTATTTGAGAAACAAACCATTTATATTATGGTATTTATTACAAGGATTCCAAAACATTGGGTTAACCACTCCCATAGCCTCAAGCAATTCATCTCTTTCAAAACGGTCTCTGATTTCTTTTGTCAATGATTCTGCTATTTATTTCAGTTAAATTTTTGTTTTCGTTACAACTACATGAAATATGTTGTATGTTATAGGTATTTGTTCAACTTCATTTGTAGATATATTCATTCACTGACCAAAACAATATAAAGGAATTTCCTTTCCATGGATATTAATATATAGATGATCATTTATATTGAAATTCAAAAAGTTCTGAGGATCATTCACGTTTGTCAATGCTCTCCAAATCTCAAACATAGGATCCATAAAAATTTGACTAGATGCATACATCGTATCAATAAGTAAGCAAATTCGTTTTCTCATTCTGATGAAATCCATATTATAGATCGATGTTTCTTGTGCAATTTTGATCAAAGTATCCATTTCTTCCAACATTGGAAGAATACCACACAATGTGAGAAGTGTTTCAAAGTCACTCATTCAAAATAGTAAATCTTTAGCCTTATAAACTACCCTACAATTTGCATACATAAACCCTGCCAAGGATTGATATTCTTTGAAAACTCTATATGTTGGTTTATATATTGAAATCCACCTAGTATCTACATATTTTAAGAGTTTTTTACCTTTAGTAACTCCTAGTGCAAAATTCTTAAACTATGAAAATATTTTTGGACTATGCGAATGAATTAGGGAAAAAATAGTGCACCTAATAATGAAGAAAAATGTGCATCTATCTCCTATGTCTCATGAGCATCAAATCGAAGCATGCAAGTATAAATGGAAGAAATACCAAATAGCAAGAAATGAAGTAAAGTAAGTCTCTTTCTTATTAATTTGGTGGATCAAATCCAAGGTTACATAGCAGTCCCATTGAGGGCTCAAATATGATACAATTGTTACAAATTGGGTGCCCAAGGATCAAAATCCTCCAAGTAACTCGGGTGCACTTTCAGTGTCTTTCCTCATACCCACAATCAAGGTGGGAAAGCTACTGTTACCGCCTCTTGTATATTTGATCTTGGGGTATTTTTATCCTTCCTAATATGTTTTAGAAACCTGCACCTACACACAAGGAAACCAAAAATATCAAATAGCAAGTGTGTATGATGAAGAACATGCAATCTCCACTAGCATCAAAGACTAGTAATGAGAATATGCATGGATATTATATCAAATCAACACCAAATGACCTGAAATTGTAAAGGGATGTAAAATAGAAGGTTTTAGGAAGATATCACAAAAAATAGAGCCGAAATTATGTCCGATGGTGTGATGTATTTGCAGTGATCGTTCCCAACCTACAAAACCCAAAGCAAACAATTTCTGCCCCTAAACATATCCAAAACACATGAAACTTGTATAGAATGAATAAAATAACATTTTTAGAGGATCCATGTAGGTATAATTCCAAAATAAGGCACTTATACCAATGCATGCTCCAGTGGGTCCCGTAAACCTGCAAAAACTTCAAATCATAATAGCTCGACCAATATAACTCAGAAAAATATGAAATTTAAATTGCAACATCATATGATAAGATAGAAAATTCATATTTAAAAATAGTAATAAAATTATGCATATATCTATATTCGTTCTAGGGTGGGACAAATTCGACTATCACGGGTTGGGGGGTTCCAGGGACGAGACGCCCACTGAATCTATCTAAATTTTACCACCAATCCCACTGGGGAATGGTCCAAAACACTATGAGAGGTATTTTCATCGAATTTGGGATGGAAATTCACTCGATTGATAAGTTTTTGTAAACAAATTACATATCTTTGAGTCACTCGATAACCTCCTTCGCTAAAAAGAGATTTCAAGGGAAAGAGAGCACAATCAGGTGAGGGGAAATCTCGGTAGTGCTCTTTTGCATAAATATTAAACTTATCTCCTCCTTTGGTGTGGAAAATGCATCCACTTTATAGCCACAGGGGACTCATGTGCAAAAGGGTATGCAAGGGCATGTGTGGCAAGAGGTGCCACTTGGCCACCGAGGTGGCATGCATTAGAGGAGAAAGAGAATCTCCAAATTTGGCCTCCCTTATGAAGCATATCATATGTTTGTTGTGTGCTCCAACCCGCATGCTAGTCTAGGTAGGATAAATGGTAGTTTATGGGTGCCATTTGTCCAAAATTTGACTTTTTACCAATCAAACCTGCTATTTGCCCCACCTTGGGATGAATGTTGCTATTCGCTCTAGGGTGGGACGAATAGGATATGTATTCATCCTAGGGTGGGATGACCTTGAATAAGGAGCCAAAAGGTCCCAAAAATGGGCCAAGACCTTCCAAAACCTTGCACAAAGTGGCTAGAACCATTGTATACCTTCTAAGGGCTACCCTAGGGGCCTTGGTGTGTCAACTTAGTCATTGCTTTTGGTAGCATAATCAGATTGACCAGATTTTAGTGTCTATAGATGCCCTTTTTTGGTATGCGTTGTGTGCAGCACAACGCTGAGCAAAAATAAATGACTAAAATGTTTAATGATTGAGGTTATTTAGTAACCTAACCAACTTTAGATGCCCCAATCTTAGAAAGAGCATGCGTTCTTGAATCCTTGCTTTCAACGAGCTAAGGAACTTGCTTCAAGTACAACCTTTTGAGTAAGGTTGGCTTGATCTTGGACATTGTTCAGTCATGAAGGTGCAAGGCGTATGATCCTTCATGCTCTTAGAATGCCAAGAATTTGTTTAATTTGTGCTTGTCTACTACCCCAAGAAGGGGTATGATTATCTTTTCCAGTGATTCGTTGAATGAACACAATTTGCATAATTGAGTGTGTTCTTGTTGATTTGGACTGAGTATGACTACCCCTTCAAGTGACAAGTCGATGACAGAATGAATCATGAGAAAAGTGATCAGTCACTTGACCCAAATGACTTTTTTAGAGTTCCTTCTTGATCTTGAGTGAGTTCCATCAGATTTGACTTGTTTTTGGTGGGTTTGTAGGCCCTTTTTGTTGCTTTTTGGTTGTTTTTGATGTGTTTTAATTGTTTTTGAATTTTTGGTTTTTGATGTCCTTTCATAGAAGAAAGGAAATGAATACCTCGTCAATGCTTGATGCCCCAATCATGGAAAGGATACGCATCTTAGAATCATTGCCTCTAACAAGTTAAGGAACTTGATTTTGGTAATATTTGGCATATTGACAAACAAGCTTAAGTCTAATCCTAGCCTTGGCGGAAATTAGGAGATAAAATTAAGTCTACACTTTAGCCTTGGTGGCAATTGGAAGACGAGATCAAGTCTATACTTTAGCCTTGATGACAATTAGGAGATAAGCTTAAATCAAATCCTAGCCTTGATGGAAATTAGGAGATAAGATTAAATCAAATCCTAGCCTTGATGGCAATTAGAAGATAAGATTAAATCAAATCCTAGCCTTGATGGCAATTAGGAGATAAGCTTAAATCAAATCCTAGCCTTGATGGCAATTAGGAGATAAGCTTAAATAAAATCCTAGCCTTGATGGCAATTAGAAGATAAGCTTACTAGTTTTCTTGAATTTACTTTTGATCTTTTGCTTATTTTCCCCAAGCAAAGAGGGTGGATGATTGTATTTGGCAATGATTCATAAGACAAATACGATTAACTTGATTAAGCTATCAATTGTTGATTGGGATTATGTACGTTGTTATTATGACCAATGGGCTTAATAAATGTCGTTGGGGTATTTTGGGTTACCAAAGGGTTTATGGGTACCTTTGGGGCTTTTTGGGTTGACCAAAGAGTTTATAGATACCTTTGGGGCTTTTGGGTGACCAAAGGGTTTATGGATACCTTTGGGGATTTTTGGGTTGACCAAAGTATTTATGGGTGCCTTTGGGGCTTTTTGGGTTGACCAAAGGGTTTATAGATACCTTTGGGGTTTTTTGGGTTGACCAAAAGATTTATGGGTACTTTTGGGGTTTTTTGATGTTGATTGCTTAACTGTTTTATTGCTGATTAGGGGAGGTATGATACCAATAATGCCCCAGTTGATATTACAAAAATGTTTGCTTGATTTGCAATTGTGTAATTTTGGGCCTTTAGGCGCATTATGCATTATGGTTTATGGATGCATTAATGGATGCTTATCATGGATGCATGTGTTATGGATGCATATTTTTGTTTTTGTAATATGATGTGATTTTAATGGATGTTTATCATGTATGCATATGTTGTAATATGATTTGATTTTATGTGGTGTATATGCGTAGATGAATAATGAAATGGATGAATTGATTGATTGTATGATGCGATATGATGCATAATGTTATGGGATTTTGATTTTGGAATTTTGATTTTGTGATAGTGGTGAAAACCACTATTTATTTTAGGGGAATTGGGTAGGGAAGAGCTTTGCCAATTATCAACATTCTTGAACCATTCACATAGGGGGATGAGTAGGATAACCATTGTGCTTACAGTAACCTAGACCACTTTGTAGGTTTCATATTTCCTTGCGCAAAACTTGGATTTATTAATGTGTAAATGTGTTGGTATTTGATGTATACAAGGCACAATCAAAGCAAGACTCTACCTTCTAAAAATCAAGATAGATTTCTACAAAATTTGAAAAGAAAACTAGAGATGGCTGAGTGATCGAAAACCCTAAATACATTCTAGAACAAATGACTCGGTGATGGGGAACAAACACTACTATGACCAGTGTGAAATGTAAGTGGATATGATAGGTGACAATGGAATGATGTGGATAATGACTTTGACACGATTGTTTTTAGAATGATGAATAATGTATAGTCTTAGTGCTAGACACATATGAGCAACCCTAAAATGCAAAATGCAATTATGAGTATACCTAATGCAAGCGATGATAAAATGCAATGTGTTGTAATGCAATAGTTTTATATTTTTGATTTTTTAATGATGTTTTTTGAATTTTTGATATATATATGTACATGCAGGTTGAATAATGGGCTTAGGGAATGCCATTGGGCCTTTTTGGGTGACCAAAGGGCTTACATATGCATTTGGGGCATTTTGGGTTGACCAAGCAAGTTGTAGAAACCCTTGGACCCTTTTGGGGTGATCTAGACAGTCATAGATCGCCTAGGAGCATTTTGGGTTGACCAAGCAGGTTGTAGACACCCTCACAACATTTTGGGGTGACCTAGATGGTCATAGACTGCCTAGGTGTTGGACATTTTGAGTCCCTAAGCTAAGAGTTGTCATTGATGTCAAAAGGATCTATGTAAGTAAGCACTATGTTTGTGTTTCACAAAGAGCTTCATGAGAAGCAAATGTTTTTTATCAAAGGTTCAAGAAGGGATGCGTGGTATTTGGTTCCAAAAAGAGCTTTAAGGGAATATTTGCAAAAGGTTTTATTTAAAACTATGGATGGCAGATTTGAAATGGGTTTTTCTTAAACCCTAAGTTGGCTTTTCGTTTCATTGAAAAAGTTGCCTCGATGATGGAGAAATTTAATTTTAAATATGCTTGGACGGCCTTGGCTTAGGGAGATGAGATGTGTCCCTTCTATACTGCATCAATGTCTGAAGTATGTATATGAGGGACAGGTTCATTGTGTACTTGCTGACACTGAACCCTTCAAACATTGCAACTATGTCTCAAATCCTTATGAGATTGTGTTGCCATCCACTCATCTTTTCTTGACCCCATCTACTTCTTCTATACCATATTCTTCTAAAGCTCCCATTCCTGAGGAGCTACCCATCATATCACAACCATCTTCCTCTTTCGCTATTCCATCTCATTCACCACTTTCTTCATCAACTAATCTTCCTTCTTCTTCATCAGTGACCACATGCACATGTGGCCATGACTAATCATCTCTTTCCACGTCATTACCCCATTCTTCTACACCTTCTTCAACATCACCTATTATTCCTCCATCTTCCCAACCATCACCAGCTGATGTTTTACAAGTCAGTGAAGCATCAACCCAACCAAATCCTTCCAATTCTTCTATCCCACATTCTTCTATTCCATCATTTAGTCCATCTCCCTCCCAATTCAAGGTCCATCTCACTGATGCAGGTATTGGTGAGTATGCCATTCAAGATGTCCACATCACACCGTTCAATGTGCAAATAGTTAAAGATTTTGGTCGTCCACATGACCAACATTCATCCATTGGATCGGTTTATAACATGGGTTCTATGCCAAATTCCATTAATTTTGTATATGGGGGAATAGAGTCATCTTCTAGTCCTACCACCATACTAGAACCTAAGAATCCAATCCCTACCAATATCGAAAGGATGGAGGGTTTTCCCTCTCACTATTTCCATAGACATAATTGGTAGCAATTTGGCCTAGGTCGATACAAGCAAGGGGTAACTGAACGCATCGATATGCCATATCAGAGACCCACTGAGCGTTTTGGTCTAGGCTACCAACCACTTCCATCCCTTTCTTCTTTTGAACAAGCTTTTCAAAGCATTAATCTTAATTCAGAAGAAGAAATCCTCCACCCCGACGAATCCGAAGATGAAGCCTATGAAGAATTTGACGTCATGTCAAATGGTGATGAATCTGAAGAAGAGTCGATGCCAATTGTTCCCCTCACTAAACAAGACGAGTTTTATCTCCAATTGTTCCCTCTCCAAGAGGCCATCTTTCGCTTGCTTCTTCCACAAGAACGAGGTGAACCACCCCCTCCGCCACATCCATAAGCCATAATCCAAACCTGTATTATATGTATATACTAAAATAGTGGTTTTCACCACTACAAAAAAAAAAAAAAAAAAAACTCAAAAACTATGTTGTTTTGCATCTCAGGTCTTCCGAGGTCTTCACCGGTTTTCCCTTCCATTCCGCCCATCCTTTCTTCCATAAGTCGACAATGAATTTCGAAGACTTATTCACCCCGCTCCATAATCCATATGATCCGGATAAGCCTAAGAAATGTGTCTTTGGTGTTACCTCAGGCAAACTCCTAGGTTTTATTATCTCTAAACGAGGTATTGAGGTGGACCCAAACAAGGTCAAAGCCATTATGGAAATGTGTCCCCCAACTAATTTGAAGGAGTTGCGTAGTTTACAAGGAAAGATTAATTCAATCCGTCGCTTTATTGCACAACTTTCTGATAAATGTAGGCCATTTTGCCACCTACTACAAAAGGGGGTACAATTTTCATGGACAGATGAGTGTCAGAAAGCCTTTGATGACATCAAGCAGTACTTAGCGTCTCCGCCAGTCTTAGCTCCGCCTCGTCGAGATCCCTTCCTTGCGAATTTCTTTGCAGGAATTTATCGATGATGATACTGCTAGACAAGCACGTCTTGATCAACTCACACTCATAGATGAAAAATGAATCAATGCTTTAGAGCATTTGCGAGTTTATCAAGACCGATTGAAACGTGCTTACAATGCCAAAGTTCATCTAAGAGAATTTCAAGTAGGAGATCTTGTCCTTAAAGAGAATCAACAAAACACCAATGCATTGCCGCATCTTCGAGATAAATTCGCGGCTAATTGGTTAGGTCCATATATGGTCACCGAAAGAGTGGGCAATGGAACTTATAGACTTGCCAGCTTTAGAGGGAGAGGAAGAACCCGAACCACTTAATATTATACACTTGAGGGCATTCTACGCATAGTTTGAATTTTATATGTACATATATACATGGCTTGTAAAAAAAAAAAAAAAAAACAAATAAAATAAAAAGAATTTGCATTTCATTGTTAGTTGCATACATCTCATTCAAAAACATTGCATTTCATGTGCATACATCTCATTGAAAACCATAACATTTCATTTTCAGCCATAGTTGCATATCATGTTAGAGACCATTCTATCTTTTGGATATAAAATTTGGTCAAGCAAAAGTCATGTTGCCTTAATCAGGGGCACCTTCATAAAATCCATCAAACCGAATTGTCATTCGTACACCCATTTTCCATTTGCACATATTTACATTGCCAAAATGTTTTCAGTCACTCAGCCATTCCTAGTGTTTTAAGCAAACTTTGAAATGCATGTCAAAGTTCTCTAGGGCCATATCACAAATTACACTAAATAAAATCTTGAGTATTGGGAAATGATTTCAAAAGCGGTCTTGAACCTATCACATTTTCACATCTTAAAAACATCTTGTGTCAAAGAGAGATAACACCATCCTTGGGTTGTGCCTTGAAGTGAAAAGGGTAATCCTCGTTTGTCCTATCATGCAAACATAGTCCATAAAACAGTGGTTCTTACCACTATCACAAGCAATCACAAAATATAAATATAAACAGAGTAGTAAGGATAGGGTAAAATTCTCATCATACTTCGGTTGAGAATCCGATTCCCCAAAGCTCTAAGGAAATGAACATTTTTCACACACCACTGATCCCAAATAAGTTGTAAGGATCGTACTACTTGTCCAATCAGACGGATAGGTAGTCATCCCCAAGGCTTACAAAGGTCAAAAACAACATGGACTATGGAGTTAACCTTCACCGGGGCTATAGACGCTTGACTGGCAGTGGAGTATACTCATTGCGTGGCGACATGTCTCTCCTCAAAAAGAGACCTCTGAATGCTCATACGGACAAACTAGCTTCGGGGTCTTCTCCATAACAGGGTTACCTAATTTGTGCAAGATGAGGTTAATGAACACACTTGCACACACACAGGTTTTTGATTGCCTAGAGTCACTACCATGCTTCTGATTTGGTTAATGAACTCACATGCACACACATTTGGTCCTAGTTGAATTAGGCAGTATTAGTAAGTTTGTTTGATACCACTAGCATGTTTGAGTCTTTGTAAAACAGTCTTCCTCCATATTTTCTTCCATATCAACCTCCATATCTTCTTCCATATTCATGTCATTCCATACGTCATTCATTCACAAGCTACCAAGTTCGGTGCCCCTGATTAAACAATTATGATAACAGTTGGCTAAATCTAACTATCTAAAAGTATGAGTGCTTCTTAGTGCATATTTCATTTACTTAGTCTCGCATTAATCATCTATAACTTTGCATTCCATTCCATCACATATGCATCAAAAGCATTAAAACATATAAAAACATGCATCACAAAAACATAGGCATTCACACAAAAGAAAGTAAAACACTAAAAATAAAAGCCATGTATATATATATATGTATAAAGATCAAAACGTACAATGAATGCCAAAAGGCTACAAAATACAATAGAGCACCAAGGCTCATAAAGAGTGCATCTAAGCACTAAGCTAACCATCAAAAGAGGATCCCTGTGACCTAGTAGGAGCCCTAGACCTAGTGGTGTGCCTAGACTCACTACGCCTAGAGACAGAGGAGGATGGAGGATCAGGCAACACAATGTGATGCCTAAACAATGTGTCCTCCAGAGCCTCAATATAACGAGTCCTAGACCTAAGTCTAGATATATCTATCCCGTGTCGTCGCTCCCGCTCCGCTAGCTCTACCTGGAGTCTCGTCACCCTGTCATCCTGGGGCACCCTAGTCGCTCCATCCAAGTCCGCCTGCATCTGGGCCATCCTCTCCTCATGAACAGCTATCATGGCATCCCGCTCTGCAACCTGTTGCTCCAGCCGAGCTATCCTCTCATCCTGGATAGCTAGCATAGCATCGCGCTCTGCTATCTGCTACTGCAGCTGCGCCAGATCATCCTCGTGCCCGCTAGGGGGTACCTCCCTAGTCTCTCCTACGGCCTCTCCTAGGCCCTCGCCATCATCCTCCTCGTCATCTCCGCTCCCCGGTGCCTGCCGTGCCATCTTCCCCTTTCACCTTCGACTGTCAGATCGAAGGCGGGGACCCTCCCTGCGCTTGGGAACCTCTGCGGTTCCCTCGTCCTCTCCAGCTCCAACAACCACCAATGGTGGCTCCCACCTCGGCTCTACGGCCATCCATGCTGCATACTCAACTGTCACCCCGACGTCGTCCACGTCGAGGATCTCCATGTCCTCATCGTCCTCTGCCGCCTCCCTCCATGGCTCGGCACACGACAAATCCCTCTCTGATCTGTGCCTCCGGTAGCGCACTGGCTCACCGGGGACATCCTGTCTCAATCCGACCTGGCGGAGCACTCGAGACATCTGTATGTACTCCGCCTCGCTGTGGCCCCGACCCACTACCCATCTAGCCTGTCGCACCCGTCTCAGATGCTCTCCATCCCCGATCCACCTTGCCTCCCGCCAGGGCCTCCAAATGACTTGGGCATCTGTCAAGTCTGCCCATAAACTCCTATACCATTGCCCCGATCTCACGGGGCGGCTCGACTGTCTCTCCTCCGCCACTAGCCATCTCCTACCATAAGCCTGGCTCATGTCCCAGTAAGCACATGGCAACCCCTCCGGTCAGGCCACTCGAAGTGCTCCCAGCCCCAGCACTGGAGAACCAAACTGTAGCCTAGGCCCTTCCGGCCCCGTCTCCGAACCTCATACAACTCCCGGTACACCTGCGCCAATAAAGCGGGCGCCCAGGCATACACTACCCTATTAGTGAGCATCTCGCTCACTACACCCATCAGGTTCCATGGAAACCTGCACCCGGTGCTGTTCGGGGCCACAATGTTGGCCAATACGAACATCATCAGAGCCTCCACCGCTACCAACTCCTTGGCCGTATACATGGCCAAGTAAGGAATCCCCCCGCTCTCCGTCCGGATCTCCCTCCAGTCATCCCCAAACAACTTGGCCATCTCCGTGGCCCTATCTCGTCCAACCTCCACCCCCGCCCCCTCCACGGGCACCTTGAGGATGCGGTATACATCCTCAAGCGTCACCGTCATCTCTCCAGTCGGGAGCTGGAACGTCCCCCCGATCCGGATCCCACCTCTCGGCCAAAGCCGAGAGGTACCCCTCATCCGCCCGAACTACCTCCAACCGGGCTGCCTCCGCTAGCCCTACTCGCCTCCAATATCTCCCAATCTGCCTGGGACAATGACCTCCTCATCCCCGGAATGATAGGGGAGAATCGGTGTCGTGCCTCTAACACCCTAAGCTGCAAAACAACAAAACAAAAATTGGTTACAAATTTTTTTTCAAAAAAAAAAAAAAAAAAAAAAACAAATAAAAGTACTTGCTTAAATAAACAAATACCTCAGCTGGCTGCACTGGCGCGTCCGCTCCCATCTCCGCCATAGCTCCCGCGTGCTTCACTCTCCCACACAACCTTTCACTTCACTTCACTTCATTCCACTCCCTCAGACGCACTTCTCTCAAGCTCGAACGCACAAATGAGCGAAATTCTCGCTGAAACTGTTTAAATAGCTGGTTTTGGCACCCTGAAATGCAGTGGGGCGTTTCATGGCGCATTCAGACATAGTGGGGCATTTCATGATGCATTCAAACACCGATGGGCGTTTCTGCCACCTCCAAATGCATACCGGCGTTTGGTGTCAATATTGAATAAAAGAACAAAACTTACAAAATTGAAGCTTACCTCCTCCAAATTTCATCAAATTGCATCCATCCATTCTTCTTATCATAATAAAACATTTTGTGAAGGTTACAACAGTTTTGGAAACAAATTTTGTCATTTTTCTCAAAAAGCGCATCATTCATCATTGATTTACAAATTGGGTTAAAAACATTCAAAACCTTCACAAAATTAACAACATTCATCAATTCTTCTGATCTATCATCAATTTCATTCATTCTTCTTTCATCATGCATATTTTTGCCAAATTAAATTAAAGTAAACCTCGTATCTAGTGGTATATTCTATCACCTTGGCGATTGCAGCGATTTGCATCCATGCAATTCGGTAAGAGGATTAAACCACCATAAGGACACTTACCATTTATCATCATCAATTATTTCATTGTTTGAAAATTGGAAATCAATTTTGGGTATCCTACTTTTCAAGTGACCTCATACCAAGATTAATTTGCTCAACAGCTTGTCATTGATGGCCTAGTTCATGGGGCCTTAAACGTGGACAATCTTCAATATCATCATTATTTTGAGTCTTGCTAGAGATTAAGGCTACCTAGGTTGATTGGTTCCGACCCGAGGAATTATCCATACAGTCACTAGGAGCATCTCTGAAGTTCTGGACTCTTTCATATTGCATCTCTGCATATCAATGGCGCCAACAAGGCAATTTCATCAACAGTATGGATTCACCCACAGGAGTTGGGGCATCCGTTATCAATTTTTAACTTTCCTAATAGTAGAATTCATCTTACATGATCATGGAATTTAAAATTTGGCAAAAATCCCTTTCTAACCGTTGAGGCAGAAAACGGTTCATCTTTCACATCACTCATATCGTCTTCAATCATATTATTTTCTGGTTTGTACACCAACCCCTTTTCTTGTTGGGACATAAACAGATGGTTCATACACAAACCCCTTTTTCACCGTTGGGGCAAAAACGGTTCATTTTCTTCCGAATTTCTTCCAATTGGCTCGTGAGAACCATTCTCGCTCGCCAATTGAGGGGGTAAGCTGATAAATTTTAAATATTCTTTTATTCTTTGGTCTTCAAAGTTGTGCTTTAGTCTTGAGAGAGAGTTGCGTCTGATCCAGCTTTTCAGTGTCCTAAGTTTTTATGCTCGCATTGTGTCTTCACACAAAGCAGCTCAAAAAGGGGCATCTGTAGACACCAAAATCCAGCCACTTGCAAGTCATCTATACCTTCCTGTCACCCACGTGTCGGTCATCCACCTTCCCGCCATTATTTGGCCCAAATCCACACTTTCCCGCCATTATTTGGCCCAATTTCACCTTTCCCGCCATTTTTCATCCCCAAATTTATTTAAATTAATATTTATATATATATATATTTTAATATTTTAATATATATATTTAAATAATAGTTTAAGTGATTTAATCCGAGCCGTCCGTCCTTCATTTAATCTCATCCGTCCATCCATCTTAATCCATTTCACAACCTAGATTTATTCTCTACCCTTAGATCCACTTTAATCTTAGCCACACGTTCAAAGTGTCGTTAAAACCCTAAAGTGTGCCCTAAGAGTAGATTATAAATTGAGTCACCTTGATGGCTCAAACCCTATGTCTTTTGCTACTTCTATCCTGGATCTTTTCTATCTTCTTAACTTCTTCTATCTCCTTTTCTGATCCCCTCTATCTCTCTTCTGCTACCTTTTCGTCGCATCCATCGCCGCATCCATCGCCGCTTCCGTCATCGCTTTCGCCGCCATCTCTTCTGCAGCATTCTGTAGAATCCCCCATTCTTGTCGCAAGTGCCCGCGGGCGTTTACCCCTTTACCAAGTGCCCACGGGCGTTTACCAAGTGCCCACGGCGTTTACCAAGTGCCCGCGGGCGTTTACCTACGCCACAGACTCGACCGACGTCTGAAACCTTAATCCAAAAGCACGCGGGCGTTCAGCGAGTGCACCAGGGCGCCTTCCGTAGCCGATTTGATAGCCACATTACTTCCAGGTGTCGCCTGGTCTAGCTGCGTTAACAGAGAACAGGTATAAATTAGTTTAAAGCAAGTAACTTCTTTTCTTTTATTGATCTGTTGTTGAATTCCTGCATTCTATTTTTCTAGGGTTTTAGATTGTTTCTGAGGGCTCACACAATGGGAGCCCTCTTATTAATTTCTAACTCCTTGATAGTGTTAATGTGTGCAGGTTTTTGACAGCAGATCCGGTTTATTGATGGCAGTTGATTAAGCTGGAGTGGTCCAAGCAAGGGATACAACAAAGCCCACTCACTCTGTTGGGATTGAAGATACATTCTTCGGAGATGCCACCATTTGTGCCAGCTAGGGTTTCGGAGAACCCTAGCATAAATTGTAATCTTGTATCACAAATAAAGGGTTACAGTGCCCGGTTGTATTCAAAAAGGAGTTTTTAAACTCCATCGATTAATAGAAATCGTTTGTTTTGTGCAACTATTCTGTACTCCGTTATTGTGGTTTTATTTATTTTTGTTTGGCGTTGTATTTTTAATCTACACAAACTATTCTATATTCTGATTGAGTTGATATTGAGCCTTGAGAATAGAACATATTGAGTCTCTAACAATTCTCTTTATGTTTCTATGAGATTGAGTTAATATTGAGCTGAGTTGAGATTGCTTTGAGTTGAGATTGGGATTTGAGTATAGAACATATTGAGTCTCTAACAATTCTCTTTATGCTTCTATAAGATTGAGTTGAGTTGATATTACTTTGAATTGAGATTGGAATTTGAGTATAGAACATATTGAGTCTCTAACAATTCTCTTTATGCTTCTATGAGATTGAGTTGAGATTTTGTTGAGCTGATTTGAGGTAAGTCTTTGAGAAGGCTTATGGACTATTTTTGTGTAAGCTTTTGTGAAAGCTTGCTATGCAGATTTGAGCAAGTCCTAGAGAGGACTTATTGAGCAGATTGGGACAAGTTTTGTGTGATCTTGTTGAGCAGATTTGAGTAGGTTCTGAGTGAGCCTATTGAGCATATTTGAGCAAAATATGAGTGAGCCTATTATGCATATTTGAGTAGGTTCTGAGTGAGCCTATTGAGAATATTTGAGCAGGTTATGAGTGAGCCTATTGAGCATATTTGAGCAAGTTCTAAGTGATCCTATTGATCATATTTGAGGAGGTTCTGAGTGAACCTATTGACAAAGCTTTGGAGGTGACAGAGTACAGAGAATAGAGTCTCAGTGGATAGAGATCCAGTAGCCAGGACAATTGAAGACATATTTGAGTGAGGAGTCTTTAAGTGGAGAGAGATCCACTAGTCAGTGTAGCAGAGAGACAAAGTCTTCTAAAATATCACTAGCCAAAGCAAAAGGGGAAAGAGTTCTCCTATGGAAGAGATCCACGAACTTGAGATTTAGGGGATCAGCATCTCCTTTGGATAGAGGTCCATAAATATTGTAATTGGGAAGGATTCCCAAGAGATTGATTGAGAAAGTTTTAGCAAAAGAGTTTCTCCGTGGAGTAGCCCGCATTGGGTGAACCACGTAAATTATTGTGTCACTTTTGTGGATGGTGTTTTTTGCATTGATTTGATTATTGCTATTGATAATGCTATATACATTGCATAATATTGAATTGAAAAGAAAAGTAAAAAGTGGTCTTATATTGTTCACCTCCCCCTCTTAGTATAAGCTTGTGTTCTTTACTAGGAGCATTTTGGGTTGACCAAGCAGGTTGTAGACACCCGTGGAACATTTTGGGGTGACCTAGATGGTCAAACCGCCTAGGAGCATTTTGGGTTGACCAACAAGATTTTAGACACCCGTGGAGCATTTTGATGTGACCTAGACGGTCATAGGCTGCCTAGGAGTATTTTGGGATGACCAAAGCGTTTATAGGTGCCTTTGTATGGACCCCCTACTTGTAGACCCCCTGTCTATAGATTTTGATATTCTTGTTTCTCTGTTACAAAAATGATCATTCCCATAGACTCTTGGGGAGGTGGGTTGTTATGCACTTGATTGGGATGCTCAACATGGTTGGAAGGTGCTATTTTTGCTTCATGTGTGGGCCAGAGATCTTGGAAGTCTCTTATTGGTTTGTTGTTAGGAGCAAGAGGATTGCCCATCGGAATCTCTTGCCTCTCAATCATATCCTGAACTACATCTCTAAAGGGATAACATGTTTAGATGTCATGGCCTCTTTGTCAATGGTAAACACAATATAGATCATTCATGTGCGTCTTTTATCTATGATTATTAGGTTTCAATGGATGGATATCGGTAAGTGTGATTGTTTGTGCCTCATACAATTGATTTAAGATCAATTCTAAGGTCTCTAAAAAATGAGTATATTGTCATGGTGGTCAATGCGATTGGTCTTGTCTTTGGTTTGTTGGATTTTTGTTGTCATAGTTCCAGGTGTGGCTTGATAGTTGGGCTTTTGAGGTGGCACAGGATGCACAGGTCCTAGAACACTAATGGCAACTTGATTTATTGATGTTGGCTTTGGTTGTGCCAGGTTGTTTTTGGTATCCTTTATCCACTCCTTACGTGGCTTCATAATTTCTCTCTCTTGAATATTGATGTCCTTGATTATTCTAGCTTGTGCTAGAGCATCTTCAAGAGTGGGATACTGTTGGAGTTGCAACAACAAGGAGATAGGCTTCAGACAGCTCTTAGAAAAAATGCCAATCAACTCAGACATGGGTAGTATGTATGGCAGCTAAGCAAGAAGCATTCGCCACCTATTGCCATAGTCGGTGATTGACTCGTCATCATATTAGTTCAACCCTGCAATGTTGGCCAGTGTCACCTTTTGCTCAGTGTTGAAGGTGAAGCGTTCTAGAAATGCATATATGAATTGGTCAATATTGTAGATGATATACTTCAGGAGTTAATTGTACCACTCCATGGCTGGGCCAAAGAGGCTAGTTAAGAATGTCCTCAATTGTAAGGCATCATTAACCTGTATGCCAAAGCATTGGTTCAAGAATTTGGTGATATTCTCTTGCACATATTCCTCCCCTTTAAAGTCATCTAGGTGAGGTATTTTAAACTATTTTTGATAGGATGAGGTAGGTACGGAAGGATGGAGCGGTTGACTACGTAACTATCACAGAGTGAGCTTCTGAGACCCAAACCCAGAGGTCTTATTTTCAATTGACTATAGGCACTCTAGCAATAACCTATATGCATTAGAGGATTTGATCTCCTCTTATTTTCTTTGACCTTGTGAGGGAGGGTGAGGTATATTAGACCTATTACGAGGTGGTGGAACATCACTCCCCCTACCTCGATAAGGCATCTCAAGATATTTAACTTTTGGCTTATGCTCAGTATAGGCCTTATAAGGCATCTCTTGATATGATCTATAAGGAGGGGTAGCCGCCTATGGAAGGCGATCTATGTTAGGCCTAGGAGGTAAGTCTCAATTAGCCCTAGGAGGTCTAAGGGGTGACATTAGAGATTATATTGGACACCTTGCATGTCATTGCATCTTATAGGTGCTAGGTGTAAGCACCACTTCATATAATGCATTTTTCAATTGCTCTTGTTGTATCATTTGTGTTAGTATTACAATGGCACTGAGAGGGGGGGTGAATCAGTGTAGCTCTTTTAATCTTGAATTTATAGCTCTTAAAACAGTAGCAATTAAAATTTATAAACATATACAGAAAGTATAGAAAAAGAACATCACACAACACAAGATTTAACGAGGTTCACCAATGTGGCTACTCCTAAAAAATGACTTTTTGGACTACCATCCAAATCCAGCCTTTGCAAAGCTACAACTTTACAAACAATTTACCAAAGACCCACTAGAAGGAGCACCAACCCCTGATTTATCTGCACCAACAAAAAGAAGCACCAACCCTTGATTTACCAAAGACCAACTGGAAGGAGCACCAACCCCTTATTTATATGCACCAATAGAAAGGAGCACCAACCCCTGATGCCAAGCTACAACTTGGACTTCAATTTGAATCAAGAAGTTTAATAGAAAATACCTTTGCTTTTACAAGACCCTGATTGGTCTACTTCACCTTTGCGTTCTCTATGCACTCTGCTCTCTCTGCACAATCACTTCACACACTCTACTTCGTCATAGTCGAACTTCACAATCTTCTTCTTCCTTTTGTGCACTCTACTTTCTTTGCAAGTTTCACACTTAGCACAATTCGACATGACTTGCTCTCTGCGCACTATGACCGAAATTCGCTCACTTTGTGCACTTCACCATCATCTCATCGCTTCTGCGCTTTCTACGCTCTTATGACTGCATTTCACACTTTGACTCGCATTCGACGACATATGCAACACCTAATCAATTCTCCAAATAGCCCTACTTTTATAACAACATTTTCATGATGAAAAACCTAATCTCAATCGACTGTAAACCCTAATCTTAGTCGACTGCCATCGGTCTTCATCGGCTTCAATTGCCCCTGTAACTCTTTTGTTGTTGTTGCCGTGAAAACACATGTCACGATATCGTGACATTTTTTTTGTCTGTACGCTTTCTCTTAGCTTTGGCCTACGAGAATACAACATGTAGCGATATCGCGACACTTTCATTTGTATGCTTTCTCTTAGCTTTGGCCCACAAAAATACAACATGTAGTGATATCGTGACACTTTTTCATTCGTACGCTTTCTCTTAGCTTTGGCCCGTGAGAATACATGTAGTGATATCGTGACACTTTTGCCTCCTTGCTACTTTTCTTGGCTTGCACCCGCGAAAACATAACATGTCACGATATCGCGACACTTTTGCCTTCATACTCTCCTTCTTTACTTTTGTCACGAAATCGTGACACTTCTGCCTTCTTACTTTCTCTCTCCTCCTTTAGTCGTGAAAATGCGACATGTTGCGATATCGCGATACTTTTTCTCCTTAGCGCTTTCTCTTGCCTTTGGGTCATGAAAACGTGACATGTCACGAAATCGTGACTCTTTTTCTCCTTAGCGCTTTCTCTTGCCTTCGGGTCACGAAAACGTGACATGTCATGATATCGTGACACTTTTCCTCCTTAACACTTTCTCTTGCCTTCGGGTCGTGAAAACGCGACATGTCACGATATCGCGACACTTTTTCTCCTTGGAACTTTTTCTTGCCTTCGGGTCATGAAAACGTGACATGTCATGATATCACAACACTTTTCCTCCTTAGCGCTTTTTCTTGCCTTTGGGTTGCGAAAACCCGACATGTCGCGATATCGTGACACTTTTTATCCTTGACTCTCTCTCTTGCCTTCGGGTCATGAAAACCCGACATGTCGCGATATCGCGACACTTTTTCTCCTGGACTCTCTCTCCTGCAACATGTCATGAAATCGTGACACTTTTTCTTTCGGACTCTCTCTCTTGCATTATGTCGCAAAATTGCGACACTTTTTCTTTCGGACTCTCTCTCCTGCAACATGTCGCGAAATCGTGACACTTTTTCGTTCATACAAACTTCCTTGCCATATGTCACGACATCGTGACACTTTTTCGTCTATACAACTTTCCTTGCAATATGTCGTGAAACCGCGACACTTTTTCGTCCGTACAACCTTCCTTGCAATATGTCACGAAATCGCAAAACTTTTTTCATCCGTACAACCTTCCTTGCAATATGTCATGAAATCGCGACACTTTTTCGTCTGTAAAACCTTGCAATATGTCACAAAATCGTGACACTTTTTCGTTCGTACAACCTTCCTTGCAATATGTCGTGAAATCACGACACTTTTTCTACTTGCCTTTCTCTCTTCCAACATGTCGCGAAATCGCGATAGTTTTGCTTGCTTGCGCTTTCTCTCCGAACATGTCACGAAATTGCGACAATTTTGCTTGCTTGCACTTTCTCTCCGAACATGTCATGAAATCATGACAGTTTTTCTTGCTTGTGCTTTCTCTCCGAACATGTCATGAAATCGCGACAGTTTTTCTTGCTTGCGCTTTCTCTTCGAACATGTGAAATCGTGATAGTTTTTCTTTCTTCTCAACATGTCGCGATATCGCGACAGTTTTTCTTTCTTGCCAACATGTCGCGGTATCACGACAGTTTTTCTTTCTTGCTCAACATGTCGCGATATCGCGATAGTTTTTCTTTCTGGCTCAACATGTCATGATATCGCGACAGTTTTCTTCCTTGTGATTTTCTTTTGATTTTTAGTATATGGGCCACTTCTATCTTTTAGAAAACCACTGTACATACTCTGAGTAACCTCTGAACACCTGTCCACTGTATCACTAAACTCCTGTCCATTGCATCAACCGATCTGTCTGACTATGTTGACAACAATGACAATATTGTTCTTGCACCTTGCTCAACAATCTCCCCCTTTGGAATTGTTGGCAACACACATGCAATTTCCTGTAATTCTTCTCCCCCTTTGACAATAATACCAAAGGGCTACTGCAGACTCCCCCTGAGTCTATGCACAACATTCTCAGGCACAAATTATTATAGTTAGAAAAAATTATAAACATGAGCAAAAAGATAAAAAAATACACAAATGCTCCCCCTGAGAATGTGATCCCGATAGCTAGTCAATTCTTGGGAAACGTGACCACTCACAATTTGATGTTGGAATAAAAATCCAACTTAACCTCACTTTCTGCAACTTTCTCCTACGTACAACATGCTGTCGCTGCAAAATATTCTACCTCTGCTGTGGATAAGGAAACTGACTCTTATTTCTTACTGTTCTATGCGACTAATCTGTCTCCAAGATAGAATGCACCTCCACTGGTACTCTTTCTATCATCTACACATCTTGCCCAATTTTCATCTTTAGGATACCATAACCCATACTCCATAGTACCCTTGTGATATTATAGAAGACTCTGTCTCTCTATTGCACTGACTGGTGGACCTCTTCTTCACTTGAAGAATCCTCACTCAAATCTATCTTCAACTGTGTTGGCTACTAGATTTCTATCTATTGAGACTCTGACCTCTGTACTCTATCACATCCAAAGCTTAGTTAATAGGCTCACTATGAACCTACTCAATAGGCTCACACAGAACCTGCTTAACAAGCTCACATAGAAATCTGTCCCAACATTGTCCTCAAATATTTCCCAAAGGCCTTCTCAACAACTCAATCAATCATGCTCAAGTAGTACTCAAAATGAACTCAATAATGAATGACGATCTCAAATCAAATCCGCTTCATAGAAAAAATCACTTCACACATAACTTGACTAGGCTCAATCAAATCAACTCAACCAATCATCACAAGGGAAAACTCTCTTTCACACAAACCTAGTCCAAGTATGTATCAACCAACTCAAATAATTCCAACAATGCTCAACCACAAATATCACATAACAATGATACTCATGTTCTTTTCTAACTCATGTTCTTTCACAACCAATGGGTTTAAACCACTATGCTTATAACACAAGGTTTAAACACAACTCTCAATTCAAAAAACCTTGATGCATTCAACCAACCACTTTTGAAAAAGGAAACCACAAACAATCATTTTCCCTTCAATGATATTTCAAAAATCAACCACCATAATGTTGTCACATGTGTCTCTTTGGGATTAGCCTAAAATCGTGCTACCATGCATACTTCCTGCACAATATCTAGTCTGGTGGCTGTCAGGAATAGTAAGCTTCCAATTCAAAAAAGCTGATTTCACATTTGTCAACAAAATTGACAAGTGACTCACACTTGTACCAACTTTTGTCCAACATTGTACCGACACTGCAATTTTACTGTCAACTCTGTGCAAGCATCAAACACTGTATCACAACACCAACCAAATCCCTTTTTACATTTTCAACTTGGTCTATGTTTTCTACAGTCACCGCTGGTCACACCTTACTTTCAACTGTTCGAATCAGGAGACAATATTTTGTTAAACACTTCACAGCCAACTATGGTGCACCTTACTCACACTCATACTTCTGGACCTCGGATAGGTAATATTCACAAAACAAAGTTGCTCATCTTGATGAGCTAAACGTGAATCAATGATCAAAATTCAATATTTTTCACCACAACATCATAATAGATCTAACAATATTCACGTCAATGTGTAGTTCAAATACATATTACTTTTATCGAAACACATAGATGCAGCTAGAGCAACATTTTTTTATTAACCAAATTATCTGAACTGCTATAATCCTTAACTTTGGACAGTGGCAGTAAGAACCATCACCAGTACAACAATGACATATAGCAATACTACCAATAAATACAACTCTCAATTTAATCACCACCCTTCATGGCACTTCCACAAACTACATGAACTGAAAACACACTTTGACAACTATACAACAACTTCCCTGACTACTTGCCTTTCATCCTCAGGTAATCAAAAAAATACATAGGAGCATTAAAATGAAACTTCAAGATTTCTCCCCTTGAGAATGTGCTACCTGGAGTTGCTTAGTGCAATAGCGGAGTAGTCTCCTTCAGTCCAAGGAGACACAATTTCCTTTCTTCTATCTTTCTCCAAACTTTCTTGAACTTGGGCTTGGATTTTTCAACTACATCCCTGTTTTGCACCTTTTCGTGAACTCGAACATTTCTCTTGTGTGGTTGTCTCTTGTGCATCCTTGATGAATGATTATTTTTCTTTTTATGTACCTGATTTATTCCCTGTCTGTGTTGCATTCTTTGTGTCTGATGAAATCTACTGTATTGCATTAGATTTGATGCAAAAATGCTTGGACAAAACCTTGCTATGTGCCCATGACCATTGCATTGAAAACATTGTACATTTTGTTCACTCAAAAATGCAGAAGTATTTCTACCAGCATAACTCTTTGATTTATTATTCAATCCATAATAAATTGCCTTGTGACCATATTGGTTGCATCTGAAACAATAGCCATTAAAAGTATTATTATGAAAAAAGTGAGAGTGATAGACCCTCTTTTGTTGTGGTTGCTTTGTTGTAGATATCCTTTGATATTTTCTTCCTTTTGAAGATTCAGCTTCAAAATTTTCTTGCTTTGATCCTTCAACAATGAAGTTCTTCTTCTCTACAGAGATGGAAGATGAAGGTTGTTCAGCTTCATATCCAAGACCATGCTTATCCGTGGAGCTTCTTTGTTGGCTTATCATTTTATCTAGCAACTCTGTGCTCTTCTCGAATTTGAGATTTGTGTTGGCCTCTTCTAGTTGTTTCTTCAATAAAACAATCTCTTCCTCTTATTTGCAACAACCAATCTCTTTCTCATTGATCTGTGACCTGAGATTTTCTTCAATCCTTTTGAATTCTTCTGCCTTGTACTTTCAAACTGGTTATTATTTCATTTGCATCCTTAAGATTTCTTGAGATTTCCTTATTCCTTTTTCTTTCTATCTTCAATTCATCCAGAGCTGCAATTAGTTCCTCTTTCAAATTTATTTTTTGCATCAATTTCTTCTTTATCACATTTTTGTTCTTCTTATGTTTCTTCTTCGAGTGTTATGAGAAGACCTCCACCTGTTTCCTTTTTAGAATCATCCTCTATGTTCTCATCATCATTTAACTTTAAAGCTTCGAACTGAGCTTGATGAGTTTGTAACTTGGCCTCCTTGATCTCATCGTCTCCTTCATGAATACTCCTCAGTTTGTCCTACATTTCTTTTACCATTTTATAACTCATGATATCTACCAGTTCACTGTCTACTAATCCACTCCTGATAGCTTTCTTTGCTTTTGAGTCATTCTCAAACAGATTCTTACCAGCAGTATCGGTTGGAGGAGTGATGGGTATTATGTATTCACTATTTACTAAATCCCAGATGTAGTATCCCAAAGCACAAAGATATACTTTCATCTTGATTCTCCAGATCGCATAATTTGTTTTGTCAAACAAAGGAGCTTGGTTTGATGAGAAGTCTTCAACCTTTTCTGGTTCAATTTTCTCTTCCACAGGAACTAAAACTAACTGAGATGCCCTTTTGGAGGAGGATCTATTCTTCTTACCCATTGCGTACTAATCCAAGATCAAGCCTAACTGATTTAGCCTTCGAATGGAACTTGGCTTTGATACCAATTTTTAGTCTTACAATGGCACTGAGAGGGGGGGTGAATTAGTGTAGCTCTTTTAATATTGAATTTACAGCTCTTAAAATAGTAGCAATTAAAACTTATAAACATATACAACAAGTATAGCAAAATAACATCACACAACACAAGATTTAACGAGGTTCACCAATGTGGCTACTCCTCAAAAATGACTGCTTGGACTACCATCCAAATCTAGCCTTTGCAAAGCTACAACTTTACAAACAATTTACCAGCATCCACTGGAAGGAGTACCAACCCCTGATTTATCTGCACCAATAGAAAGAAGCACCAACCCCTTATTTACCAACACCAACTGGAAGGAGAACCAACCCATTATTTATCTGCACCAATAGAAAGGAGCACCAACCCCTGATGCCAAGCTGCAACCTGGACTTTAATTTGAATCAAGAAGTTTAACAGAAAATACCTTCACTTTTATAAGACCCTGACTGGTCTACTTCACCTTTGCATTCTCTGCACACTTTGCTCTCTCTGCGCAATCACTTCGCACACTCTGCTTCGTCACAGTCAAACTTCACAATCATCTTCTCTCTTTTGTGCACTCTACTTTCTTTGCAAGTTTCACACTTAGCACGATTCGAAACGACTTGATCTCTGCGCACTATGACTGAACTTCATTCACTTTGCGCACTTTGCCATCATCTCATCGCTTCTGCGCTTTCTACGCTCTTATGGCCACATTTCACACTTCGACTCGCATTCAACGACATATGCAACACCTAATCAATTCTCCAAACAACCCTGCTTTTATAACAACATTTTCATGATGAAAACCCTAATCTCAGTCGGCTATAAACCCTAATCTTAGTTGGATGCCATCGGTCTTCGTCGGCTTCAACTGCCCCTGTAACTCTTCTGTTGCTGTTGCCACGAAAACACCACATATCGTGATATTGCGACACTTTTTTTGTCCGTACGCTTTCTCTTAGCTTTGGCCCACGAGAATACAACATGTAGCGATATCGTGACACTTTTTCGTCTGTATGCTTTCTCTTAGCTTTGGCTCGTGAAAATACAACATGTAGTGATATCGCGACACTTTTTCGTCCATACGCTTTCTCTTAGCTTTGGCTCGTGAGAATACAACATGTAGCGATATTGTGACACTTTTGCCTCCTTGCTACTTTTCTTGGCTTGCACCCACGAAAACATAACATGTCATGATATTGCGACACTTTTGCCTTCGTACTCTCCTTTACTTTTGTCGTGAAATCGTGACACTTCTGCCTTCTTACTTTCTCTCTCCTCCTTTAGTCACGAAAATGCGACATGTCACGATATCGCGATACTTTTTCTCCTCAGCGCTTTCTCTTGCCTTCGGGTCGTGAAAATGCGACATGTGATATCACGACACTTTTTCTCCTTAGCACTTTCTCTTGCCTTCGGGTCATGAAAATGTGACATGTCACGATATCGCGACACTTTTCCTCCTTAGCGCTTTCTCTTGCCTTCGGGTCATGAAAATGTGACATGTCATGATATCGTGACACTTTTTCTCCTTGGCTCTTTTTCTTGCCTTCGGGTCGTGAAAACACAACATGTCGCGATATCGCGACACTTTTCCTCCTTAGCGCTTTTTCTTGCCTTCGGGTCACGAAAACCCGACATGTCGCGATATCGTGACACTTTTTCTCCTTGAATCTCTCTCTTGCCTTCGGGTCGTGAAAACCCGACATGTCGCGATATCGTGACACTTTTTCTCCTGGACTCTCTCTCCTGCAACATGTCACGAAATCGTGACACTTTTTCTTTCGAACTCTCTCTCCTGCATTATGTCGCGAAATTGTGACACTTTTTCTTTCGGACTCTCTCTCCTGCAACATGTCGCGAAATCGTGACACTTTTTCGTCCGTACAAACTTCCTTGCCATATGTCATGAAATCATGACACTTTTTCATCCGTACAACCTTCCTTGCAATATGTCGTGAAATCGTGACACTTTTTCGTCCGTACAACCTTCCTTGCAATATGTCACGAAATCACGACACTTTTTCGTCCATACAACCTTCCTTGCAATATGTCACGAAATCACGACACTTTTTCGTCCATACAACCTTCCTTGCAATATGTCGCGAAATCGCCACACTTTTTCATTCGTACAACCTTCCTTGCAATATGTTGCGAAATCGCGACACTTTTTCTACTTGCCTTTCTCTCTTCCAACATGTCACGAAATCACGACAGTTTTGCTTGCTTGCGCTTTCTCTCCGAACATGTCGCAAAATCATGATAGTTTTTCTTGCTTGCACTTTCTCTCCGAACATGTTGCGAAATCATGACAGTTTTGCTTGCTTGCACTTTCTCTCCGAACATGTCACGAAATCACGATAGTTTTGCTTGCTTGCGCTTTCTCTCCGAACATGTCACGAAATCGTGATAGTTTTTCTTTCTTCTCAACATGTCGCGATATCGCGACAGTTTTTCTTTCTTGCCAACATGTCGCGATATCGCGACAGTTTTTCTTTCTTGCTCAACATGTCGCGATATCGCGACAGTTTTTCTTTCTGGCTCAACATGTCGCGATATGGCGATAGTTTTCTTCCTTGTGATTTTCTTTTGATTTTTAGTATATGGGCCACTTCTATCTTTTGGAAAACCACTGTACATACTCTGAGTAACCTCTGAACTCCTGTCCACTGCATCACTGAACTCTTGTCCACTGCATCAACCGATCTGTCTGACTGTGTTGACAACAATGACAATACTGTTCTTACACCTTGCTCAACAGTTTGTTGTTCTTGTTTATTTTGTTGATACAACCTTTGTAGGTGTGCTCATTGTGATTCCACCTATTGTTGATTTCTTTGTTATTTATACAATTGGAGTTTATTCGTATGTTGTTGTTTATTAATATTTGTCCTAATTACCTAATGAGTATGATTTCATTGCTCAGTTGCATGGGGTTTGTGAGCCCTTATATTTGAAATATGGATGGGTTTATCATGTTTTTTATCCCCAATAGGATCTATGGCTTGTTTTCCACATTCCCTAAAGGTTACATTGACTCGAGACTCTGGATTATGAATTGACTTTGTATAGTCTAATGATGTAGAGCCATCATGTGGTTGGACCAAGTACTCTTCACGAGGACTAGGAAGATGACTTGGGTCTTCTTATTCATCTCTATGAGGAAAGAATCATATTCAATTTTGGATGTAGGATCTATATATTCAGGTTGCATAGAAGCATGACGAGTGTATTCTGAGTGCTCTCTGTAAGGAGTATGGGGTGACTTGCTCGATTAGACAGAGTGGTCTGCTCATCTAAGCTAGGCCATTGTGTAGTCTCATGGTCATATTATGATCTATGTATAGAGCAAGTTGGGGTGTGAACCTGTGATATTGATCTATTAGACCCCTCAATGGTTAGATTATTTGCCATATAGAATTCTATCAAGGTATCCAAATCATGAAGTTTTCCTAGAGGACCTATGGGTGCTTCCCTAGTAGGGGTATCTTGAAGGTTTGCCCCCTGGGGATGATATTGTTGTTATGATAGGACCTAGGATGCCATTCAAATATGGGCATATCCTCTAGACTTATTTGGATATATTAACTAGTTATGGAGCTTGAATATCTCTCTGAATTAGAGGTCTTGTTTTCAAGTGCATTCGGACCAAATCCATAAAAGTGGGGTCCATCGGCCTTTTTTAGAAAATTTTAACTTTCCAAAAAAAGGTTATAAGTGTTATATACCAAAATGATCAGTGTGACAAGCTGATCACAATGGGCTATGACTCCGAAAAGTGACCTCCAGTTAAAAAATTTGTATTTTTGGAATATTTGGCCAACCGGGGCCAATGGGGAATGCCCACTTTTAGGATTTTTTGGGAAATTTTGCAATATGAAGAGTTAGGACTCAAAATTTTTGTGAGAGGTGTAGACAGAGCTAACTAAGACAACAAAGCAATTTTGGAAATTTTTGGAGTTGTCTAGACCATTCTATGACCATTTTAGTGCAATTTTTCCCTATTTTCGGCTTCGAAAATAATCATAAAACCAACATAACTTTTTCGTTATAGATATGATTTGCACAATTCTCGATCCGTTAGATGTAGAATTCTTTTTTGAAAAATTAGGGTTTGGTACCAGATCTAGGATCTTATGTTGACTACCCAAATAATAAGGAAACACCCAAAGCAAATAATATGATTATCTCTTTTAAATCTTATGAACACACAATCAAATGATCAAAGAAGCACACAAGCAAACAATGTGGTTATCTCCTTTAAGTTTTGGATGTGAATACCTAAGATGTTTAGTGTGTTTGAATTTTTTGTTGCTCTTGCTTTCTTGTTCGTGTTTTGGAGTTAGAATGAGGGAACTCAACCAAAGTGGTGACTAGGGATACTAGTGCCAAATATGAGGACCTCAAAAGAGTCTAGGGTACACCACTTAAAACACACATTGAGTGGAAGGTTCACCTAGATCTTCCACTCTAAATCGACAAGCGATTATAATAATGGGAGGGAGTTTGAATACTAGTGATCTATTCCATATTAAGAGAGTGTCCTATTCTATCTAAGGTATCTATGGGGCAAGCCAGTGGAAGGAGGTGAAATTCAACATCACTGGTCTGAATTGGAGGTTGGTGATGAAATCTAACCTTACCAATGTTATTGTGATACGTGTAAGTGTGTGTGGTTCCTTTTAAGCTTAAATAAAGTAAAAAATGAAGCACTTAATGAGATTTCACTAAATGCATGCAAAAGGTACATTTTAATTTCATAAAAATCTAGATAAAAGCAACCTACAAAATGCATTCCCTAAATGATGACCTACCCGTTAGGTAGGCTACAGGAAAGAAAACCACACAAATGCATTACTACTTAATTTATTTATTTATTTTCTTATTTTTTATTAATTTGGAATTTATAAGAAAAGTAAATCTATTATTTTACCTTCCTATCAAGCAAATAATACAAGAAAAACCAAATTAAATAACTTCTAAAGGTGTAAAAGGAAAACAAAGAGTTTAGGCACTTACCTCATTAGTCCTGGGACCTGCTACTTCTAGAAACCTGAGTAGAAATGAATCCTTTTCTATTCACTCCAGGATGTGATGAATAGCAATTTTGTAACCATCCTAGGGTGGTACAGATGTGTATCCATCCCAGGGTGGCACGAATAGCAGTCCAGGGGCCATTTTAGGCTAGAATAGGCAGTACCTGCAACAGAAAAAGGGTAAAAATGGAGTTAGATATTCACACAAAGAAAAAGGTACAGGTTCCCATAGTGATAACAGCTGAAGTAGGGAAAATTGTGCACCTAATTATGAGTAAAAATATATGTATTTATCTTCTATTGCTTAAGAGCATCAAACGGAAGCATGCAAGTATAAATGGAAGAGATGCCAAATAACAAGAAATGAAGCAAAAGAGAGTTGATTTCTTATTAATATGGTGGATAGAATCCAAGGTTACATATAAGTACCCTTGAGAGCTCAAATATGATACAATTATTACAAATGGGTGCCCAAGGATCAAAATCCTCCAAGTAACTCGGGTGCACTTACAGTGTCTTTCCTCGTACCCACAATTGATGTGGGCGGGCTATTGTTGCCACCACTTGTATATTTGATATTGAGGTCTTGTGATCCTTCCTAATTCATTGTAGAAACCTACACCTACACACAAGGAAACCAAAAATATCAAATAGCAAGTGCGTATGATGAAAAACATGCAATCCCCATAGGCATCAAAAGACTAGTAATGAGAATATGCATGGATATTATATCAAATAAACTCAAAATAACTTGAAATTTCAGAGAGATGTAAAATAGAAGTTTTTGGGGAGATATCACCAAAAATAGAGCTAAAATTGTATCCGATGGCATGCCATATTTGTAGTGACCGTTCCCAACCTGCAAAATCTAAAACAAGGAATTTCTAGCCCTAGACATATCCAAAACACTTGAAAATTGGAAATAATGAATAAAATAATATTTTTAGAGGACCCATATGGTCATATTTCCAAAATAAGGTATGTATTCCTATGCATTCTCCGATGGACCCTGCAAGCGTCCAAAAACATCAAAATACGATATCTCGGCCAATATAACTTAGAAAAACATGAAATTTAAACTGGAGCATCATATGATAAGATAGAAAATACCTATTTAAAAATAGTTACAAAATTATTCATAGATATATATTCATTCTAGGGTGGGATGAATTCGACTGTCACAGATTGGAAGGTGCCCGGGGGCAGGACGCCCACCGAATCCATCTAAATTTTACCACCAATACCACTAGGGAATGGTAAAAAACACTATGAGAGGTATTTTAATAAAATTTGAGGTGGAAATTCACTCGATTTATAAGTTTTGTAAATAAATTGCGTCTCTTTGAGTCACTCAATAACCTCCTTCGCTAAGAATATATTTCGAGGGAAAGAGAGCATAATCAGGTGAGGGGAAATATCGGAAGTCCTCTATTACATAAACCTTAAACTCCTTTCCTCCTTTGGTGTGGAAAATACATCCACTTTATAGCCACAGGGGGCTCATGTGCAAAAGGACATGCAAGGGCATGTGTGGCAAGAGGCGCCACTTGGCCACCGGGGTGGCATGCATTGGAGGAGGAAGATAATCTCCCAATTTGGCCTCCATTATGAAGCACATCATATTTTTTTTGCATGCTCTAGCCTGCATGCTAGGCTAGGCAGGGAAAATAGCAGTTTCTGTGTGCCATTTGTCCAAAATTTGACTTTTTGCCAATTAAACTTGCTATTCGCCCCACCCTGGGATGAATGCTGCTATTCTCTCTAGGGTGGGATGAATAGGATCTGTATTCATCCCAGGGTAGGACGACCTTGAATTAGGAGCCAAAATATGCCAAGAATGGGCCAATACCTTCCAAAACCTTGCACAAAGTGGCTAGAACCATTGTATACCTTTCGAGGGCTGCCCTAGGGGCCTTGGTGTGTCAAATTAGTTGTTGCTCTCTGTAGCATAATAATATTGAATAAATTTTAGTGTATATAGTGAAAAATAATCATGAATTTCAAGGACAAGCTCTTCCACTCTCTCTAAATTTGTAAATGCATCCACAATTTTGTATGCAAGATTCATTCTCTGAGTCATGCAATTAATAGGGATCAAATATAGGGTAATAGATGTTTGTAGTCTAACACAAAGACCATTCATGTGTCCTTGCATTGTAGTAGCACCATCAACTCTGATACATATTAAATTAGTGGCTATTTCCATTTCATTCATTCTTGTCATTTCCTTTAGACTAGAAACAACAACATTGTAAATATTTTTTGTATTGCACTTTTCCACCATCTTGCGTAGTCCAAGTAAATGAGGTTGCCTTAAATAATTTTTTAATGTGTAAACATGCATGCAAATCCAATATGTGTTGTCAAAAATAGCCACCTCATCAATTGAAAGTGAAATAAATTTGGTCTTTTTTATTTTGTCTATGAGGTCATCCTGCTCAACCAATGGTAGGCATTTTACCATTTGCCAGCCACTTCGATCTGACCAATGGGATCTGGGTAAGTTTTGCACATCAGCTAGTTGAAATAGATATTTGTAATAAAGTAAATCAGACATAGGTCTACCCTTTTTAATAATAGTGAGTACAACAACAAACTATAAATTTTTTGAAGTTAAAGTAAACTTTTCCATTTTTCAAAATTGGGCTTGAATCGTTGCACCTTTCTCAATCAAATTTTTCTTTTGTTTCATTGCTTTATCATATTATTGTGCATATCTGATATGTGCACACTCTGATGCATCCTTCCATCTATAATTTTTTTGTATTGGTCCATCACTTTCTTTTGTTTTTATATAAACCTTTCCACAATGTTTTTCTATTGTATCTTTCTTAACTTGCAATCTATGATCCTTTCCATGTTTCCAACTATAAATTACGCATCTCAATTTTGTTATTACCTCATTACTATTCTCTTGTAGCACTGGCTCAACAAATTAAAAATCTAAAACCCAATCAGGCTAAAATGACCTGTTAATTGTCCATCTAGATGTTCTTGCACGTTTATATTTTTTAAAAGAATATTCTTCGAAAGTAGGGACTACATAAGAACTATAATTTTATTTTCCATTTGGCGTGTTAGTTTTAGGTATCTCTTCATGTTGTTTTTCCATTTCTCTAAGAAAAGTTTCATCTATGGACTTTTTATTATCATGGATATGTGGAAGTGGAGGCATACCAGGGTCAACAGTGTTTTTTGTAGAGATAATACTAGGGTCAATACCAGGATCATTATCATTATTCTTTTTAAAAGCACACCTTTTAAAAAATGCAGATAAACAATGAACAAAGGCATAAACCAAAAATCACCCTTCTTAATGAATGAAGAAATTATATAGAAAATTAGCAATGTACAAAAATTAACTGGTTAGTAAGTAAAGGAGTTCATACCTTCAATTTGTGCAGATGTTGATGGCTGACTGGATTTTGAAATATTATGAAAGTATTTGAGGATACTCCTTTTATCAAAAGACTAGCCTTCCTTCTTTCCACTACCAATAGGTGACATTTTACCTATATAAATAGAAGAGTAACATGAAAATCATTTTGAAAAATGGAATTAACATAATATCTAACCCAAGTAGGCTTGATATTGGTGCCCAAATAATAGGAAAAACTCCTTATGGAGTGTCAATGAACAAAAATGTATACAAAATTAACATAAAAGGTGACATAAAATTATCGATAAATTGTTGTCATTGTATGACAATCGCCTTGTGACAGTTACCTTTGACAGTCGCCTTGTGAAAATCACCTTGTGATAGTCACCTTGTGATAGTTGCCTTGTGATAGTCACCATGTGACAGTTGCTTCTTTTGGTCACCTTCTTCCAATCACCTTCTACCAGTCACGTTCTTCCTATCACCTTTTACTAGTCATCTTCTGCCAGTTGCTTCTACCAATCACCTTGTGACAGTTGCCTTGTGAAAGTCGCCTTGTAATAGTCGTGTTGTGATAGTCGCCTTGTGATAGTCACCTTGTAACAATCACCTTGTAACAGTCACCTTGTGACACTATCCTAACTATAGAAAAAAATAAGTCAACATTAGATAACATTCCCACTTAATATTGACTTCTCTAAAAGAACCTTATCATCCTCCTTTTTTACATGATTTGAACTAGGTTTGTGCTCTTTGCGCTTGGCTCTCTAACTTTGAACAATGCTAGATAAATGGCGTATGCATCTTGATCTATTGCCTCAGGGTCAATCATTTCCTTGGATCTATTACCTCTAGGTCAACCGTCTAAGTCCCTTAAGGTCATCCTGAGTGCCTCAGTGTCAGCCACTTCTGGGTCTGTTGCCTTTGTAGGTCATCCTATAGGTATGTTGCCTATCGTAGGTCACTAACTAGGTTCACCATGAATATCACCCCCCCTCATGGTGAAACTCAATCTAGAAGGTGTTGATATCTACCAAAAATGCACCTTAATACAAAATAAATACAAGCCATATAAGAGTGTCGGTCTCTATCGAAAATACACTCAAAAAATACAATAAAATGAGCCATAGAATCTAAATGTGGAGGAGAAGAAGAAATAAGAGAATAGAATCTTCTGAAGTGTCTTCGTCTATAGTCTCTAGAATTTTATCCAAAAAAAACCTCGAATTGAGTCTAGGGTGTCTTTATCTTTAGTCCCTATAGTAGGTGTCCTTATGATGACTTCCTCATCCCACTGGAATGTATGGGTAACCAGCCACTGCATTTGCTAGATCTATAGATGTGACTAGGTAGAAGGATCACATACAATGTGCTTGGGAGTATCGGGTTCAACCGAGAATGCACTCCATAATAATATTATTTGAGGGAAAAAAAGACAAATGAACCATCCTCAAAGTTACAATTTGATACCACCAATGTTTCTATCTTGAAAAAACCTTTCTGATGACTATAAATACCCTTATGTTTGGTTTTCAATGGGGTCTTCATCATGTGGAAAAAATAGCATGCCTTCCTAGGCAACAAATAGGAAAACATCATGCAATGACGATATCGCTCTCTTGCAGAATAAAAACATCATTTTAATTTTCCCTCATAGTGGAATTACATACATAGGTCATGTGGGCCTTCCTTTTCCACTAGGCAAAGTTTTCAACTACTCCCTTCACTATGCTTTGAAATAACTTTCTCAAAATGTTCCCCATCATTAAATAAATAGTCCTACATATAATTTGAAAAACATAGTGTCCCTCTCAATTTTTTAAATAAAAAGTACATGGTTTAAAAATAAGTCACAAGTGCCATGTGCAGAAGCCCTCGGTAACATGGTAGACCACACACCAGTAGTTTCCTGCCCCTTTTAATAAATCAAAATATATGTGAATTTAATTTTAAAAAACTTCTACTCAAAACCACGTGGCAAGGTAGACCATACGTTTGCCAACTCGTCAAGTAACTCCTTGTATTCCATGACTGCGTGGCTCAGGAAATGCTCCATCACTAGATGCTAATGGGAGACTTCAATAATAAAACATCTCCTCTAATGCATTGTAGGATACTGATAGGAGACTACCGAAGGACATGGCGAGTGCAACAACGATTCGAGGGCTTACGAGTGACACTAACTAGGAGTGCAACATTTAAAATTTTAAAACTGCTAGGATTTGCAATTTGATGCAGATTCCAATAAACTATATGTGAAGTATTTCCCACTTCTGAAAGCATCTCGTACAAAAGGCATAGTACTAAAAAAATGTTTGATTAGCTACATTCAATCACATTTGAAGAAGTGGGCATTGACAGGCTGTTTGGCTACACAGTTTTAGAAGAAGCCACCACACACTTACAACAAAACAAGGAGGATTCACAATGTAGAAGAGGTCGCTCATTATATCGTACACCATCTCATACCATTGATAAAAGATAATTTAATACATCATCGATGGGAGATCACAGGTATGGCCAATCCATAGGAACATGTTCTCCAGTGGCATCTTCCATGTCAAACACCACATAGCCAACACATTCTCCCTCGTCGGCTCCACCTTGAAGAATTTTCATGAATCTATGACGTATGAATCTTGGAAGTATACAACCTTTAAAATATAAATGGCGCAGTCAGTAGCTCAGACCACATCTTGGATTCACGTGGATTTGAGGTTCAAATTTAGGGGGTCTCTTATCTCCAGATGATCACATTGTCACCTCTCGCTAGTCTTGTACAATAAATATTTGAACAACACGATGGTCTAGAACAAGTCTTCCATCTATGTACAACCACAATAGCACTAGTACTGCACAATATAGATTTAGAGCATGAAGCTAGAAAAAAATGGTGATGAAATGGCTCGCTTGTCCCATGCTCCACACATTTCCTCTCGACGTCGATGCTAACTGATACCATTGTGGCTACTCAAAAAACTTCCTTGGTGGCACAAAAACATTATAAAATATAACATTTAAAATAATTTGACCCACTCAATCACAAAAATATCATCATTACCTCGAATATCTTCCAGTGCATAGATTTTAGTGGTATTACTTCACATCTCCCAAACATCAAACTCTCACAAATTGAGCATGAAGCCTTGTGATGGAAGAAAGACAACTTTCATAGATGGCGCCCGGGTGAGGAGAGTTTTGGTAGTTGAAAAAATATTATGCATAGATGTGAGCAACCACCATGCATGGGAACAAGTGTGCCTTCACTCCAAGGTTCTAAAAACTTATTAGAAATCACCCACCACCAATGGGAGATAAAATAGATAAACGACAACAAATTAAGTTTTTGATATTGCAGATGTGGTGGCATCAGATTTGCTACAACTGCTAGAAAAAAATTGATACGTGCTTTTTAAAAAGGAAGTAGTAGATATTGCTGGATTTAACCTTGATTCATCAATCAATCTATCTTTTTACAGATTTATGCTATCGATATCTGATATATTACTAGTCCTCTTATTTTTTGGAGTAGCTGCATTGCTTCATTTTTGATAGATTAAAATAGTAGCAATAATGGAATGAGAAGCAATATTTGTGGAAAAAAGAAGGTCTCAATACGACTCTCCTCTTTGATCTTGATGACACATTGTACCCCTTGAAGTTTGGGACTTGTTGTATGTTGGAGATCCAGAGCATAATCACCTACACATTAAAAATGGGACCTCACTAATTGTGCTAGAACGATTATTCACTTATGTCCTTTATGCATCGCTTCCTCCACGATGGCTTCTCGATCTACACGTCTCATTGCTGGTTTGAATCAGACAGGTCAAACCAGACATTGTTTACATGCAGGTTTGATATCGACCTCCATGGGCTCGAACTCCTTCATTGCTTCGTCTTCTACTGCACCACTATGTACTCCACAATACCTGCAAAATAAAACATAGCCAAACATGGGGTCGACACACGACTCCTATTTTTATATCTGCATTCAAATGGGTTGGAATTTTTAAACGGATCCAAAATTTTCTTTTTTTAGCCAACAAGTGTAACGACTGCTCCATTTTTTCGCCTCGATACCTACATCAAAGAAAAAATAAAAAAAAATAGATAAAAATTCATGGCCCTAAGCATTGAAACTTCAGGGGCAACCATGAAATCCTATCTTTCTCCAATTGGATTTCTGGTTTCTGATTGAAAAATGTGGAGAGCATATTACTTGAGCCATGGAGAAACAAAATGGGAAAAAAAAGGGAAAAAATGAGGGGGGGAATTCCATGAGGGAAATCCCCCCTCAAGCTCACATGGGCTTGAGAGCGCCTGAGCTCTGATACCAAATGTTGGGAATAGAAAAGATGTAATATATTGATACAAATTGTGTTACAATATATAGGCAAGAGGCCTATATGAAAAACATGACAAATGTTAAGAAACATGACAAGTGTCAAACTAAACCTGAAGGCATAGTGCACATTAATATTCTAATAAATGTCACGAAGTTCCACTTGGTTCACAAAATCATGAAAAATAAAAAAGACTCCACTCATCGATAAAATTACCTCCACGTTTCTTAGAAGGAAATAAGGGAAAATTAAAGTCACCAACCAAAATCCATGATTCATGCCAAAAAATTTCCCGCATTTCAAGCAATAACAACCAAAAATTATGTTTGTCAGTATAGGAATTGGGGGTAAAAATATTCAACATTACCCACCTCCTTTGGAAATATTTACACCAAAAAAAATATTAATGACCCGACTATAAGAAGAAATTATTTGACCATCGAACTTGGAAGAATCCCAAAAGAAGAGAAAACTACCAATAGAACTAGAGGCTTTAAAAGCCATAAAACTCGAATCTTTCCAAACAACTTTATGAACTTCATTCCAGGCAGAAGCTTCCAGCTTAGACTCCTGGATACATAAAAATCTGGGGATTTATCCTTCCTTTAAGAAGCAAGTAAATTTTTTTTAGAGGTGCTATTAAGCCCTCTAGTGTTCCAAGAACACACCTTCATTGAGAATTAAAAGGAAATTTTTTTACCAATCCCTCCAACTGTGGGGATTTAAAACCATCAAGCTTGAGTTTTCTATCATCATTTTATTCCTCCACCACTAATTTACCTTGAACACCATTGGAAATAGCCTCCTCCATGGCTCTTTTTCTCCTTGCCTTCACTTGGGGTCTACCAACTCTCTTAGCCAACCCAAAATCCAAAGGCTTTTTACGTTGACTTCTAGTTTTGGGACCCGGGAAACCTTTCTCCATAACGCGCTTAGGAGAGTCACATAGACTAGAAATAAATCCAATAGGGGATGGCACCGAATATTTAGGAGGGGAAACCACTTTAAGAGGAGAATACTCCTGTCCAGGGACCTCCAAGGAATCCTCGGTCCTAATCAAATAAAGGCCTTGAAAAGAGTTCAAAAGGGTAATAACATTACTAGCTTCCACGAAATATGCAAACAACTTAACTTCTAGATTTCTTTGATGATGCTTCTCCATAGACTTAGGGGAAGGTTTGGAATTAATTTTAGGAGAAACAACTGATGGCCCACCCCCAAAATAATGGGGCGATTGAGAGGAGAGAACACTTTTTCCTTTTGAGGCCAAAGGATGCCTTTTGCACCAGATCTTATTTCTCTTAGTCAAGGTTATCCACTCATTCATATTCTCTTGATTCTAACCAGAAGCCTCATAGGTCACAGAAGGGTTCACCTACTTCTTTTAGGGACATAAGTTCTGGTGGTGCCCTCCCAAACCAAAGGCCTAGGGCCTATTTTCATAAATAATAGATTCTGACCAGGTACCTAGGTGTGAGATAAGATCCAAAGCATTAGGGATCTCTTTCTCAATATCAACCATTATACACATTATCAAAAACTATCTATGAGAGAGAGACAAAGAAACTCTATCAAAGGAGATAAAGCCCCCTATCGTCGATGCCACAGCTTGAAAAATACTCTCATGCCACAAATAGGTCAAAAATTCAGGTAGACAAACCCAAAATAAAACCAAATTAACTCTTTGCAACATCGGATTGAAGTCAGAGCCCCACCAACGAAGGAAAAGGCTACACTTGCCAAAAAACCAAGGACCACATTCCATAATCCTCCTCGAATCCTTCTCCCATGAAAGTCTAATAATAAAAAAATTACAAGACAGGCAAGGTGAAGGGATCCTTTCGAGCACCATTTGGATAACACCCAACATTCAGAGAGTCCAACTCCGACCATCCTCCAGCCAACTTTCCCACCAGATCCCATGAAACCCTACTTAGCAAAGAGTTAATTGTTAAGTCTGGGACATGAATATGAAAGGAAACCCCATAAAATTTACAAGAAGGAAAATCTTCCCCGAAAGCATCACCTGAAATAGCCTACAAATAGGAAGAAGGAGAAGGAGCCCTAGAAGAAGCCCTTCCACTGGCCAACGCCTGTTGAATCTTACCAAGGTCCCACAATAGGCACCCACCCAAAGCATCAAACATACCAGACTAGAAAGGATCATCCCAGTCATTCTCTATCGCTTTCGAAACATCGCCACTGATACCACATCTCACTCCACAAAGGTAATTTTGTGGAGTGTAGTGATTCTTATCTATGGATAATATTATGATTATTTATGGTGCTTATGATTGCCCAACCATATTTGTATCTCTTTTTCATTCTTTTGTCCTTTTATGCTTTTTGTATAATATTTAAGTTGATGGATTGCTTTTGTTCGTTTCTTAAAAATATTGTGAATTTTAACATGGTATTTGAATAACACAAGCTTATACTGAGAGGGGGGGTGAACAGTATAAGACCACTTTTTAACTTTTTTTTTTTACTTCAAAAAGCAATGCAATGAACCAATAGCAAAATCAAAGTAGTAATCAAACCAGTGTACAAGTCATCACACAATTGAGACACCAATATAACGAGGTTCACCCAAGGTGGGCTACTCCATAAAGAAAATCTTTCACTAAATTTTCTCAATAAAATCCTTTGGGAATCATTCCCAATTTATGGACTTCCTGTCCAAAGGAGAATCCTTCCCCTAATCAAATATTTATGAGCCTCCTGCCCAAAGGAGATGTCCTATCCACAAAAGCTCTGTAAATGATACTTCAGAAGATCACTGCCTCTTCTGCCGCTAGAAGGTGGAAATCCTTTCCATAGAGGATGTTCTGTCCTCCTTGCTCTAGCTCTAGAGACTTCTGTCCTCACTGATCACCTCCAAAACTACTCATCAAAACCTGTACTAAACACAGTAAGTCAATCAGTCAATCAGATTTCTTACCACTAGAGGTACTACCTTAATATAAAGCCATAAGAAGATCTTCCTCATAATTTTTTGAAGCATCCTCATACATATTATTACCAGAATTCAAACCATCATTTTTACAATCATCCTTAAGGTGACCAAAATTTCCACATCTAAAGCACTTAAGCACAACAAATATATTCCTCTTTTATTTTCCTTCATTTCCTGTTAGAAATAACATCTCATTTATATCATCACTTGAAGAACTTCCATCATCACTACTAGAACACTTACTTGCTTTGTCTATATAGAAACTTTTCTTGTGTTTTTGGAAGTACCTCTTCCCTTGACTATTTTGCTCATTTTTGTTCTTACTTTGATACCTGTGCTTCTCAGATTCCATATGCTTATAATCCAGTTTTTCTTCATCCTAATCATCCTTGGTTTCTAGACAGTCAGTAGCATAGTGACCAAAATTTGCACAATTGAAACATTTAACAAATTTCATACCTTTGTGCTTTCTTGAGAACTTGCTTTTCCTATTGTAGTTTGCTTCTTCATCACTAGAAGAATCATCACTGTCTTCTTGTTGTTTACCCTTGGACTTCTTGGTAGCTTTGAAAGTTGTGTCCTTCTTAGGATCAAGTACCACTTTAGTTCTTAAATCAAAAGCTACAAGTATACTATGAAGCTCATCCTTTTTCAATTTATCCAAATCCTTGGCTTCCTCAATAGCTGAAATATTTTCACTAAATCTATTTGGAAGAGACCTCAAAATTTTATTACAAACATCATTTTTAGCAAGCTCAAGACCTAGTTCCTTCATGGAATTAACAATCTCATCCATACGAAGAATATAGTCACTAATATTTTCTTCATCATTCATCTTGAGTTGTTCAAATATACCTTTGTAATATCTCAATTTTTCTTTTCTAACATTTGCATCACCTGTATGAACCACTTGCAATTGATCCCATATTTCCTTTGCTATATTACAATGAATCACATTTGTAAGATATGCCTTTTGTAGACCTTTCAGAATTGCATTCATTGCCCTTGAATTGTTGTGATGTAGAAGTTTCTCATCTTTAGTAGTAGGATGGAGCTTTGTAATAGTGTACCCAAACTCAAATACTTCCCAAACTTCATTTCCAAGAGCCATTAGATGAACCTTCATCTTTATGCTCCATAGACCAAAATCTGTCCCATCAAGAATAGGTGCTGAATTACCACTTGTAAAATCCATTGTGTTCTTTTCAAGCTTTTCCTTCAAGTTGTGAAAATCTTCTGAAGGAACCTTCTCTGATACCAATTGAATAACACAATATTATACTGAGAGGGGGGGTGAACAATATAAGACCACTTTTTAACTTTTTCATTTTACTTTAGAAAACAATGCAATGAACCAATAGCAAAATAAAAGCAGTAATAAAACCAATGTACAAGTCATCACACAATTGAGACACCAATATAACGTGGTTCACCCAAGGTGGGCTACTCCACAGAGAAAATATTTCACTAAATTTTCTCAATCAAATTCTTTGGGAATCCTTCCTATCCAAAGGATAATTCTTTCCCTAATCAAATATTTATGAGCCTCCTACCCAAAGGATATATCCGATCCCCCAAAGAAGTATTTATGAGCCTCCTGCCCAAAGGATATGTCCTATCCCCCAAAGCTCTTGAAATGATACTTCAAAAGATCACTACCTCTTCTGCTGCTAGCAGGTGGAACTCCTTTCCATAGAAGACATCCTGTCCTCCTTGCTTTGGCTCTAGAGACTTCTGTCCTCACTGATCACCTCCACAGCTGCTCATCAAAACCTGTACTAAACACAGTCAGTTGATCTAGCATAAGTTCTCTCAAACTCTGTCACAAATCTGCACCAAACTTAGTCCTTTGGTCCAACACAAATCTGCTCTCAAATCTCTGTCAGATCTATCAAAATCTTAAGACAAAATCTTGAAAAAATCAATAACAACTGCTCACAAGTCTTCATCAAGACTTCATCAAATCTGTCCATAAGTTCTTCAAAAAGAACCTATCCAAATCAGTCCACAAGTTCTCCACAATAACATGTCCAAATCAGTCCACAAGTTCTCCACAAGAACCTGTCCAAATTAGTCCTAGCAAGCTCACCAAGAACTTGCCCAAATCAGCTCAAGCAAGTTTACCAAGAAACTTGCCCAATGTGAACATACAAAGAGAATTGTTAGAGACCCAACGTGTTTCATCCAATCATATCAAATCAATCTCATAGAAGCATACAGAGAATTGTTAGAGACTCAATATGTTCTATCCTTCAACTTTCAATCACAACTAAAATCAATCTCATAGAAGCATAAAGAGAATTGTTAGAGACTCAATATGTTCTATCCTTCAACTCTCAATCTCAACTCAAATCAATCTCATAGAAGCATAAAGAGAATTTTTAGAGACTCAATATGTTCTATCCTTCAACATTCAATCTCAACTCAAATCAATATCATAGGAGAATAAAGAGAATTGTTAGAGACTCAATATGTTCTATCCTTCAACTTTCAATCTCAACTCAAATCAATCTCATAGAAGCATAAAGAGAATTGTTAGATACTCAATATGTTCTATCCTTCAACTCTCAACAACCAAAAAACTCAATTAGAGTTTCAACAACTTATAGCAATGGTATAAGATTCTCACTCAAAAACCCTAAAGCAAACTTCAAAGAGTTCCACTCTCATAAACCAGAATTATGCAATAACTCATAAACTCATCATGATATCATAATGCATAATCAATACTTCCACTTTCATAAAATAAGATCCACTCCAAATAAGGAAACTTAATTTAATCCTTTTCACTCCAAACTTATTTTCAGAAAACCATCAATCAATAATAACCATGGAAGAATGTGCCCATACCTTTACTTTGATGAAGAAGGAGAACTCAAAATCTGTCACAACACTAACTCTCAATTTGCCACAAATTAGAGTTAGCAACAATGGAATAATGCACAATGATAAGATTCCTAATAACACCTTATCACTCCAACTCATCAATAATCAAAACTCACAAATATACATATCAACAATATTCATTTACACCTTATAACTCCTACTTAATATATCACAAAATAACTTCAACCTCAAAAATAATTACAAGAGAATATCCACTCAATAACTCCAAAGGCTTTCTAACCCCAATATGACATTAAGCACAATTATTCCTTAAACCCTTATAACTCCTAAAATACATTTACTTCTAAATGCATTTACCATATAAAAATTAAGCATCAATAATAACAATGTCAAAGCAATATTTCTATTTAACCTTATACCTCCATCCAATTACCAACAATAATTGCCAAGTCAAATAAAATATTCCACATTATCAACAAAAGACTTACCTTGGCCAAAAATCAATTCTCCAACCTTAGGATAAGTGTGGAGACACCAACATAAGCGCCAAAGCACTTCCTCCTCCAAACTCGTGGTCCAAAGCAACTGTTGTACCACATGCACAATAATCCATGACCAAAAATGAAACACGCCCGACATGAATCGATCTTGACACCTCTGCCTAGTAAGCGCCTTCACTCCACTGCCTTTGTCGTTGGAGCACAAGTGCCCAACAAAACTCTCAAGCACCACTCATTATTTTACCTTCCCTTTACTTGCAAAGATTAAATACAAAATGATTTGTCTTTCTCACAGACGTACAAAATCAGAACTTAAACACAAAGCAATACAAAACTCGAAAATCATAGAGCAATATGAAATCAAAGGTCATAGAGCAATACAAATTCGAAGGTAATCACGCAAATCAAAGGTGCTTCAAACCTTAGGAAATAATGCCCTTTAGCAGTCTTTCATCCCATGCAAATTGATGTCAACGCTCCTTTCAAAAATTACATTTTTCATACCATGCAAGTTGACGTCGATGAGGTAAGTCTTTTACATGAGCACCGCTAAAGGTTTAGAAAACCTTTCAATAATAATTAAAAAATTAATAATTATTATTTTATTAATAATAAACTTAAAACATTTTCAAAGGTTTGAGTTAATTTATTTATTAATAATCAAAATGGACTTTTAAGGTTTTTTCAAGGAGAAAAACCTTTTCATTAAGCCAATATGGTTTTAATAAAAACCCTTAATGAGTCCAGATGGTTTTAAGAAAAACCTTTAACCTTGTCACCATGGTTTTAATAAAAACCCTTAAACAAACATCATGGAACTTTCGAGATCTTTTTGGCACCAATCTCTTTTTGACATCATCACAAATTCTTTTTGACATCAATGACAACTCACAAACATGAAACTAGGAAACATACCCAAAATTACAAACAATATCCCCCTTTGTCATTGATATAAAACCACTGCTGAAACCACTGCCAAATGTCAAAACTAAAACCAACTGAAAACCATCCTCTAAAGCTTTTCTCCCCTTGACTCAAGGCTCTCCCCCTTACTCAAATCTCTCCCCCTTTGTCATAAATGGAAAAGGGCCACCTTTGGGGCTCAGGGCTAAGAATGAGCCTCTTAGCTTAGGCCCACCCCCACATCCTATTGAGGTGATTAATTATAGGGTGGGATTAAAAATCCCATTAGGCATTGATCATCATTAGTGTCCATAGCTGCCTTTTGATGATTTTTCTTGATATCCTTGTCCATGTTCTTGTTCCTGTTATTTTTCATATCCTTGTTCTTGTTCCTGTTCAAAACCCCATTCCTGTTCATGTTCTCATCCCTATTTCTGTCCAAGCCATTATTCCTTTTCCTATCATTAATCCTATTCCTGCCATTATTCCTATTCATGTTCATAGCCTTGAACCTATACCTTACTTTTGCTCTACACCATCTAGTTGTATGTCCTTCATTATTACACTTATAATATTTGACAATTTTATTCCTTTGATATGTACCTATTTTATGAATCCTCTTTGTTGGACCAAACCTATTCCTGTTGTTAACCCTGCAATTAACTACCTTGTGCACAAACTGATTACAAGAGTAGAAATACCCTTGAAAGAAATTACCATTTCTAAAATTTCCATTAATCTGTCTTGCTTGAGCCTTGCACTGTGAAGCCATGTGTCCAAACCTGTGACATGTAAAACATATTCCATTGAACTTTCCTTGCCTTGACCTCATAGTGTTGCATAACTTTTATTATTAAACATGAACCATTCACCAATATGCAGAAATATCAAATCATTCATCCACAATATATTATCCACAATAACAATCCACAAATGAGAGAGAGATAGATAATACCCTTAAGGTAGGGCAACACCAATAATAATCCTTAAGGAAGGAATAACTCCACAAGATCTCCCAAGATGAGAGGCCACTTCGTGGGCACGACGATTACATAAGATTCTTCTTCAATGATATGAATGATTACAATGACAAATATCTCTTCTTTATATATCCATATTCTTATTCTACTTTGGAGAGCCTACTACTAATATTATATTATATTAAAATATAATATAATATTATAATACAATCAACCTTGGGTTATGTGTGGCCCATGCCAACCCTTATACAATATAATAATATATCCCCAAATATCTATTCCTAGGTACCCTACCATGCCACCCTCCTTACAAATGTTTCGTCCTCGAAACATATGAAGAAACCTGATAGTATGATTTGCTAAGCAATGTTAGCAATTGGTACCAATCTCGATCATCCATCCATCCAAGTGAAACACGATGATGCTGGTACGCCATTTTGTTACTTGAGTATCCAAATCTACTTCGTTGGCTCCACGCTTCGTTGTCTGTATTTTGATAACTTGAATGATGGGTCCACTTGTTCCTTGATGCCGATGAACCATGCTGAAAACCATGATCACTATGCTTTCTTTGCCAAACACTGCCATAGTTGGTGCCCTGCTGATTACATGTAGAACCATAATATTGTTGCCTTGAACCATGCCTCCAATATTGTTTTCGCTCATGGTGGTGTGGATGGCGATATGGTGCAACCTTTACTTGATGTTCTACCTTCTTTGACTTCTCAAAATTTGGCTCCATTATTTTAAATTCCTCTACACATTGTTCTTTCATGTTCTCTTTGTTTGGTGTGTCCTTGTGCTCTTCTATCAAATATTCCTTGGACTTTGTTGCTACTATCGCCTTCGTGGATTCTGTTTCCTATTCTTCAATTTGTTCTTCTACAACCACTTCTTTATTTTCCTTGTATCCTTGCTCCTCATGCTGAGAAATTTCCTTCTTGGATTCTATTTCATGTTCTTCAATTTGTTTCTCTACAACCGCTTCGTGATTTTCCTTGGATCCCCGCTCCTTAAGCAAAGAAATATCCCGTAATGTTATCTTCTTTTTCCCGTACCATAACTTCATAAACTTCTTTTGCACATTAATGTTAACAGTACCCAAAGAATCTAACCAAGGATAACCAAGAACAATATCCTTATCATCCATCTCAATAGCATAGAAATCTGAATGTAAAACATATTTATCCATGGTGATCTTTAAATCTTCAAAAATCTGAACATTCTCACCCTCTAGCTGTATGTCCTTGATTTTTGTTGCTTGAACTTGCAACTTCTTAGCCAAAGCAATATTAATAAAATTATATCTACTACTAGGGTCAATGGAAATAATAACCTGTTCCTTTTGAATGCTTCCATGAACCTGCATAATAGACTTTTTAGATTCAAACAAATCCCTTTGTCCATTTTTTAATTTATCTTCTACCAAAGGTATGGTTTCCTCTCTCGCATACTGACATCTTTTTTATCTTCTACCACGTCTTTGGAATTTGCTAGCTCTCTTTTTATTTCCTTTTGTTCTTTTTGAAACATATTTATTTCTTCTTCATATCCCTTGATGGTGGCCTTCAAACTAGCTATCTTTTTATATGGGTCCCATCTACTCAAGAATTCATGCTCCATTGTTTTCCAAGTTAGTTCATCTTGATGGGTGCGAGGAATTCTAGAATACCAAATCATAGCTTCTCCTCTAAGATAAAAAGAAAGCCAACTTTTCCAAATAGGATTATGATAAAACTCGGATTTAAAATTTTTCCACCAATCCCTAACATCAATATCATCTTCTCCAAAAAATCTTGGAGTGCCATTGTTCATGCCCTAATGCAACTAGGGTTTTATGGAAATAAATATCTTCCCACCGAGTTGAAGCTAAAAATCCACATAGACAACTAGATCTGCAATTTTTTCTTCCAAACAAAATAAAGTGTAACTGATTTGCTTACCCGAACTAAACAAATTTTGTCTCTCGAAAAATTTGCGACTTGAAAATTCGTCACTACCCTTGTTCCAGATGACTGACTTCAAAAGGTCGTATCTCCCTCAATACTACTCGGATTCCTTCATATGACCACTCATTTTAAAGCTCTTCAAATTCTGCACAATTTGATCCAAGAATCGCCTCAATCGGATTAACTGTCGCAAAGATATGGCTTCTGAAAGATGAGGCGTTTTTTCCAAAAAAATCTGTGAAATTCGTCACTATCCTTGTTTCGGATGACTAACTTCAAAAGGTCGTATCTCCCTCAATACTGCTCAGATTCCATCATATGACCACTCATTTTAAAGCTCTTCAAATTCTGCACAATCTGATCCAAGAATCGCCTGAATCGGATAAACTTGCGTAGAGATATGGCTCCTGAAAGATGAGATGTTTTTCCAAAAAAAATTGCCCTAATTCTAGGGTTTCACACAAAAATCCCCACTTTGCCAAAATCGTTGCTCTGATACCACTTGTTGCATAACTTTTATTATTAAACATAAACCATTCACCAATATGCAGAAATATCAAATCATTCATCCACAATATATTATCCACAATAACAATCCACAAATGAGAGAGAGATAGATAATACCCTTAAGGTAGGGAAACACCAATAATAATCCTTAAGGAAGGAATAACTCCACAAGATCTCCCAAGATGAGAGGCCACTTCGTGGGCACAGACGATTACATAAGATTCTTCTTCAATGATATGAATGCTTACAATGACAAATATCTCTTCTTTATATATCCATATTCTTATTCTACTTTGGAGAGCCTACTACTAATATTATATTATATTAAAATATAATATAATATTATAATACAATCAACCTTGGGTTATGTGTGGCCCATGCCAACCCTTATACAATATAATAATATATCCCCAAATATCTATTCCTAGGTACCCTACCACATAGGTCCTTTAGTATTTCTCTCCTTATGTCGATTCTTGTTTTCTTTTTCTATGTTATCTTAATTACCATATGAAAACTTACTCTCTGAAGTACTCTCTTCATTTGAACCATCTTCTTCTTGGGATCTCATACTAGATTCCTCAACCTGTTCCTTTTGTTTCTTTCCAAAACTAAGACCTGTTTTATTTGTTGTCCTTCTTTGATCCTTGATGATTGATTTTACCTTCTTGGAACTTTTTTCAAACCTTTAAAGCTTCTCCTTGTACTCTTTAGTTTCCTTTTTCAAGGAAGCTACTTCATGTTTTAACTCTTTACACTCAAGAGACCTAGCTGCCAACTCTTCTTTGAGTTCCTGTGTCTTTTCTATAGAGATATCAAGATTCCCTATAAGCTCATCTCTTTCATAATGACATTCATCAAACCTATCAATGAGTCTATCATATTTCTTTATTTATTTCTTTAACACATCAAGAGCATTAACAAGTTCAGCCTCAAGATCTACTTCTCCCTTTTCTAAAACATCCTCTATTTGTTTACCTTTTGAAACATCAATATACTTTTCTGATTTCTTACCACTAGAGGTGCTACCTTCATCTAAAGCCATAAGAAGATCTTCCTCATAATTTTTTGAAGCATCCTCATACATAGTATTACCAGAATTCAAACCATCATTTGTACAATCATCCTCAAGGTGACCAAAATTTCCACATCTAAAGCACTTAAGCACAACAAATCTATTCCTCTTTTCTTTTCCTTCCTTTTCTATTAGAAACAACATCTCATTTCTATCATCACTTGAAGAACTTCCATCATCACTACTAGAACACTTACTTGCTTTGTCTGTGTAGAAACTTTTCTTGTGTTTTTGGAAGTACCTCTTCCCTTGATTGTTTTGCTCATTTATGTTCTTCCTTTGATACCTGTGCTTCTCAGATTCCCTGTGCTTATAATCCTATTTTTCTTCATCACAATCATCCTTGGGTTCCGGACAATCAGTAGCATAGTGACCAAACTTTCCACAATTGAAACATTTAATAGATTTCATACCTTTGTGCTTTCTTGATAACTTGCCTTTCCTGTTGTAGTTTGCTTCTTCATCACTAGAAGACTCATCATTGTCTTCTTGTTGTTTACCCTTGGACTTCTTGGTAGCTTTGAAAGCTCGCCTCCTTCTTAGGATCGGTACCACTTTAGTTCTTAACTCAAAAGTTGCAAGTATACTATGAAGCTCATCCTTTTTCAATTTATCCAAATCCTTGGCTTCCTCAATAGCTGAAATATTTTCACTAAATCTATTTGGAAGAGACCTCAAAATTTTATCAAAAACATCATTTTCAGCAAGCTCAAGACCTAGTTCCTTCATGGAATTAACAATCTCATCCATACGAAGCATATAGTCACTAATATTTTCTTCATCATTCATCTTGAGTTGTTCAAACATACCTTTGTAATATCTCAATTTTGCTTTTTTGACATTTGCATCACCTATATGAACCACTTGTAATTGATCCCACATTTCCTTTGTTGTATTACAATGAATCACCTTTGTAAGATCTGCCTTTTGTAGACCTTTCAAATTGCATTCATTGCCCTTGAATTGTTGTGATGTAGAAGTTTCTCATCTTTAGTAGTAGGAGGGAGCTTTGGAATAGTGTACCCAAACTCAACTACTTCCCAAACTTCATTTCCAAGAGCCATTAGATGAACCTTCATCTTTATGCTCCATAGACCAAAATCTGTCCCATCAAGAATAGGTGTTGAATTACCACTTGTAAAATCCATTGTGTTCTTTTCAAGATTTTCCTTCAAGTTGTGAAACTCTTTCGAAGGAACCTACTCTGATACCAATTGAAGAACACAAGCTTATACTGAGAGGGGGGGTGAACAGTATAAGACCACTTTTTAAATTTTTCCTTTTACTTCAGAAAGCAATGCAATGAACCAATAGCAAAATCAAAGTAGTAATCAAACCAATGTACAAGTCATCACACAATTGAGACACCAATATAACGTGGTTCACCCAAGGTGGGCTACTCCACAGAGAAAATATTTCACTAAATTTTCTCAATCAAATCCTTTGGGAATCCTTCCCAATTACAATGTTTATGGACTTCCTATCCAAAGGAGAATCCTTCCCCTAATAAAATATTTATGAGCCTCCTGCCCAAAGGAGATGTCCTATCCCCCAAAGAAGTATTTATGAGCCTCCTACCCAAAGGAGATGTCCTATCCCCCAAAGCTCTGGAAATGATACTTCAGAAGATCATTGCCTCTTCTATCGCTAGCAGGTGGAACTCCTTTCCATAGAAGATGTCCTGTCCTCCTTGCTCTGGCTCTAGAGACTTTTGTCCTCACTGATCACCTCCACAGCTGCTCATCAACACCTATACTAAACACAGTCAGTCGGTCCAACACAAGTCCTCTCAAACTCTGTCACAAATCTACACCAAACTCAATCCTCTGGTCCAACACAAATATGCTCTCAAATCTCTGTCAGATCTGTCCCAAGCTTAAGCCAAAATCTTGAACAAATCAATCACAACTGCTCACAAGTCTCACCAAGACTTCATCAAATCTGTCCACAAGTTCTTCAACAAGAACCTGTCCAAATCAGTCCACAAGTTCTCCACAAGAACCTATCCAAATCAGTCCACAAGTTCTCCACAAGAACCTATCCAAATCAGTCCTAGCAAGCTCACCAAGAACTTGCCCAAATCAGCTCAAGCAAGTTTACCAAGAAACTTGCCCAATGTGAACACACAAAGAGAATTGTTAGAGACCCAATGTGTTTCATCCAATCATATCAAATCAATCTCATAGAAGCATAAAGAGAATTGTTAGAGACTCAATATGTTCTATCCTTCAACTTTCAATCTCAACTCAAATCAATCTCATAGAAGTAGTATACTTTCACAAGATCTTGAACCACAACCCAACAATTATCAATAATGCAATATCAAGGAATCAACTCCTCCAACATCGAACCATAACTCGCTATCATAGCCTAGCCAAAGAGAATTTTCAAGAGACTCAAAGCAATCTCTATCGCATCAAAAATGGGTTCAAGATATTTCAACTTCTCTCAAATCGGAATGCTCAACTTAACCACACAACCAAGTTTATCAAGCAAAGTATTACCTTGATAAAATCAAATCTCAAAGGAGTAAACCCAACTCATGTATCAAGTAAAGCATAACTTGATCAGATCAATCTCAATGGAAGTTCAATCTCAAAACCAAACTCTCAACAACCAAACAACTCAATTAGGGTTTCAACAACTTATAGCAATGGCATAAGCTTCTCACTCAAAAACCCTAAAGCAAACTTCAAATGCTTCCACTCTCATAAACCAGAATTATGCAATAACTCATAAAATCATCATGATCTCATAATGCATAATCAATACTTCCACTTTCAGAAAATAAGATCCACTCCAAATAAGGAAACTTAATTTAATCCTTTTCACTCCAAATTTATTTTTAGAAAACCATCAATCAATAATAACCATGGAAGAATGTGCCCATACCTTTACTTTGATGAAGAAGGAGAACTCAAAATCTGTCACAACACTAACTCTCAATTTGCCACAAATTAGAGTTAGCAACAATGGAATAATGCACAATGATAAGAGTCCTAATAACACCTTATCACTCCAACTCATCAATAATCAAAACTCACAAATATACATATCAACAATATTCCTTTACACCTTATAACTCCTACTTAATATATCACAAAATAACTTCAACCTCAAAAATAATTACAAGAGAATATCCACTCAATAACTCCAAAGGCTTTCTAACCCCAATATGAGATTAAGCACAATTATTCCTTAAACCCTTATAACTCCTAAAATACATTTACTTCTAAATGCATTTACCATATAAACATTAAGCATCAATAATAACAATGTCAAAGCAATATTTCTATTTAACCTTATACCTCCATCCAATTACCAACAATAATTGCCAAGTCAAATCAAATATTCCACATTATCAACAAAAGATTTACCTTGGCCAAAAATCAATTCTCCAACCTTAGGAGAAGTGTGGAGACACCAACATAAGCGCCAAAGTGCTTCCTCCTCCAAACTCGTGGCCCAAAGCAACCATTGTACCACGTGCACAATAATCTGCGACCAAGAATGAAACACGCCCGATGTGAATCGATCTCGACACCTCTGCTTAGCGAGTGCCTTCACTCCACTACCTCTGCCATTGGAGCACAAGTGCCCAATGAAACTCTCAAGCGCCACTCATCGTTTTACCTTCCCTTTGCTCGCAGAGATTAAAGATAAACAAATTTGTCTTCCTCATAGGCGTACGAAATCAGAACTTAAACACAGAGCAATACGAAACTCGAAAATCATAGAGCAATCCAAAATCGAAGGTCACAGAGCAATACAAATTCGAAGGTAATCGCACAAATCGGAGGTGCTTAAAACCTTAGGAAATAATGCCCTTTAATAGTCTTTCATCCCATGCAAATTGACGTCGGCACTCCTTTCAAACATTGCATTTTTCATCCCATGCAAGTTGATGTCGACGAGGTAAGTCTTTTACATGAGCGCCACTAAGGGTTTAGAAACCCTTTCAATAATAATTATTAAATTAATAATTATTATTTTATTAATAATAAACTTAACTTAAAACCTTTTCAAAGGTTTGAGTTAATTTATTTATTAATAATCAAAATGGACTTTTAAGGTTTTTTCAAGGAGCAAAACCTTTTCATTAAGCCAAGATGGTTTTAATAAAAACCCTTAATGAGTCCAGATGGTTTTAAGAAAAACCTTTAACCTTGTCACCATGGTTTTAATAAAAACCCTTAAACAAACATCATGGAACTTTCAAGATCTTTTTGGCACCAAACTCTTTTTGACATCAACACAAATTCCTTTTGACATCAACACAAACTCCTTTTGACATCAATGACAACTCACAAACATGAAGCTAGGCAACATACCCAAAATTGCCAACAATCTCCCCCTTTGTCATTGATTTCAAACCACTACCATCTGTCAAAACTAAAACCAACTAAAAACCATCCTCTGAAGCTTTGCTCCCCCTGACTCAAGGCTCTCCCCCTTACTCAAATCTCTCCCCCTTTGTCATCAATGGAAAAGGGTCACCTTTGGGGCTCAGGGCTAAGAATGAGCCTCTTAGCTTAGCCCCTCCCCCACCTCTTGTTGAGGTGATTAATTCTAGGGTGGGAGTAAAACTCCCATTAGGCACTGATCATCATCAGTGTCCATAGCCGCCTTTCCATGATTTTTCCTGATATCCTTGTCCATGTTCCTATTCCTGTTCTTGTTCATATCCTTGTTCTTGTTCCTATTCAAAACCTTGTTCTTGTTCCTGTTCAAAACCATGTTCCTGTTCATGTTCTCATCCCTATTTTTGTCCAAGCCATTATTCCTATTCCTATAATTATTCTTGTTCCTACCATTATTCTTGTTCCTGTTCATAGCCCTGAACTTGTACCTTGGAACTTCTGCTCTACACCATTTGGCCATATGTCCTTCATTATTGCACTTATAACATTTGACAATGTTATTCCTTTGAGATGTACCTATTTTTTGAATCCTCTCTGTTGGACCAAACCTGTTCCTTTTGTTAACCCTGCAATTAACTGCCTTGTGCCCAAATTGATTACAAGAGTAGCAATACCCTTGAAAGAAATTACCATTTCTAAAATTTCCATTAACCTTTCTTGCTTGAGCCCTGCACCGTGAAGCCATGTGTCCAAACCTGTGACATGCAAAACATCTTCCATTGAACTTTCCTTGCCTTGACCTCATAGGTCCTTTAGTATTTCTCCCCTTATGTCGATTCCTATTTTTTGATTATGTGCTATCTGAATTACCATCTGAAAACTTACTCTCTGAAGTACTCTCTTCATCTGAACCATCTTCTTCTTGGGAGCTCATACTAGATTCCTCAACCTGTTCCTTTTGTTTCTTTCCAAAACCAAGACCTGTTTTATCTGTTGTCCTTATTTGATCCTTGATGATTGATTTTACCTTCTTGGAACTTTATTCAAACCTATAAAGCTTCTCCTTGTACTCTTTAGTTTCCTTTTTCAAGGAAGCTACTTCATGTTTTAACTCTTTACACTCAAGAGACCTAGCTACCAACTCTTCTTTGAGTTCTTGTGTCTTTGCTATAGAGATATCAAGATTCCCTATAAGCTCATATCTTTCATAACGGTATTCATCAAACCTATCAATGAGTCTATCATATTTCTTTCTTTCTTTCTTTAACACATCAAGAGCATTAACAAGTTCAACCTCAAGATCTACTTCTCCCTTTTCTGAAACATCCTCTATTTGTTTACCTTTTGAAACATCAATATCCTTTTCTGATTTCTTACCACTAGAGGTGCTACCTTCATCTAAAGCCATAAGAAGATCTTCCTCATAATTTTTTGAAGCATCCTCATACATAGTATTACCAGAATTCAAACCATCATTTGTAAAATCATCCTCAAGGTGACCAAAATTTCCACATCTAAAGCACTTAAGCACAACAAATATATTCCTCTTTTCTTTTCCTTCCTTTTATGTTAGAAACAACATCTCATTTCTATCATCACTTGAATAACTTCCATCATCACTACTAGAACACTTACTTGCTTTGTCTGTGTAGAAACTTTTCTTGTGTTTTTGGAAGTACCTCTTCCCTTGAATGTTTTGCTCATTTATGTTCTTCCTTTGATACCTGTGCTTCTCAGATTCCTTGTGCTTATAATCCTATTTTTCTTCATCACAATCATCCTTGGGTTCTGGATAGTCAGTAGCATAGTGACCAAACTTTCCACAATTGAAACATTTAACATATTTCATACCTTTGTGCTTTCTTGAGAACTTGCCTTTCCTATTGTAGTTTACTTCTTCATCACTAGAAGATTCATCACTATATTCTTGTTGTTTACCCTTGGACTTCTTGGTAGCTTTGAAAGTTTCCTCCTTCTTAGGATCAGGTACCACTTTAGTTCTTAACTCAAAAGATGCAAGTATACTATGAAGCTCATCCTTTTTCAATTTATCCAAATCCTTGGCTTCCTCAATAGCTGAAATATTTTCACTAAATATATTTGGAAGAGACCTCAAAATTTTATCACAAACATCATTTTCAGCAAGCTCAAGACCTAGTTCCTTCATGGAATTAACAATCTCATCCATACGAAGCATATAGTCACTAATGGTTTCTTCATAATTCATCTTGAGTTGTTCAAACATACCTTTGCAATATCTCAATTTTGCTTTTCTGACATTTTCATCACCTGTATGAACCACTTGCAATTGATCCCACATTTCCTTTGTTTTATTACAATGAATCACCTTTGTAAGATCTGCCTTTTGTAGACCTTTCAGAATTGCATTCATTGCACTTGAATTGTTGTGATGTATAAGTTTCTCATATTTAGTAGTAGGAGGGAGATTTGGAATAGTGTACCCAAACTCAACTACTTCCCAAACTTCATTTCCAAGAGCCATTAGATGAACCTTCATCTTTATGCTCCATAGACCAAAATCTGTCCCATCAAGAATAGGTGCTAAATTACCACTTGTAAATACATTGTGTTCTTTTCAAGCTTTTTCTTCAAGCCATGAAACTCTTCTGAAGGAACCTACTATGATACCAATTGAAGAACGCAAGCTTATACTGAGAGGGGGGGGTGAACAATATAAGACTACTTTTTAAAATTTTCCTTTTACTTTAGAAAACAATGCAATGAACCAATAGCAAAATCAAAGTAGTAATCAAACCAGTGTACAAGTCATCACACAATTGAGACACCAATATAACGTGGTTCACCCAAGGTGGGCTACTCCACAAAGAAAATATTTCACTAAATTTTCTCAATCAAATCCTTTGGGAATCCTTCCCAATTACAATGTTTATGGACTTCCTATCCAAAGGAGAATTCTTCCCCTAATAAAATATTTATGAGCCTCTTGCCCAAAGGAGATGTTATATCTCCCAAAAAAAGTATTTATGAGCCTCCTACCCAAAGGAGATGTCCTATACCCCAAATCTCTAGAAATGATACTTCAGAAGATCACTGCCTCTTCTGATGCTAGCAGGTGGAACTTCTTTCCACAAAAGACGTCTTGTGCTCCTTGTTTTGGATCTAGAGAGTTCTGTCCTCACTGATCACCTCCACAACTGCTCATAAAAACCTGTATTAAACATAGTCATTCGGTCTAGCACAAGTTCTCTCAAACTCTATCATAAATCTGCACCAAACTCAGTCCTCTGGTCCAACACAAATCTACTCTAAAAATCTCTGTCAGATCTATCCCAAGCTTAAGATAAAATCTTGAATAAATCAATCACAATTGCTCACAAGTCTTCACCAAGACTTCATCAAATATGTCCACAAGTTCTTCAACAAGAACCTGTCCAAATCAGTCCAAAATTTCTCCACAAGAACCTATCCAAATCAGTCCACAAGTTCTCCACAAGAACCTGTCCAAATTAGTCCTAGCAAGCTCACCAAGAACTTGCCCAAATAAGCTCAAGCAAGTTTACCAAGAAACTTGCCCAATGTGAACACATAAAGAGAATTGTTAGAGACTCACTGTGTTTCACCCAATCATATCAAATCAATCTCATAGAAGCATAAAGAGAATTTTTAGAGACTCAATATGTTCTATCCTTCAACTTTCAATCTCAACTCAAATCAATCTCATAGAAGCATAAAGAGAATTGTTAGAGACTCAATATGTTCTATCCTTAAAATCTCAATCTCAACTCAAATCAATCTCATAGAAGCATAAAGAGAATTGTGAGAAACTCAATATGTTCTATCCTTCAACTTTCAATCTCAAATCAAATAAATCTCATAGGAGCATAAAGAGAATTTTTAGAGACTCAATATGTTCTATCGTTCAACTTTCAATCTCAACTCAAATCAATATCATAGGAGCATAAATATAATTGTTAGATACTCAATATGTTATATCGTTCAACTTTCAATCTCAACTCAAATCAATCTCATAGAAGCATAAAGAGAATTGTTAGAGACTTAATATGTTCTATCCTTCAACTCTCAATCTCAACTCAAATCAATCTCATAGAAGCATAAAGAGAATTGTTAGAGACTCAATATGTTCTATCCTTCAACTCTTAATCTCAACTCAAATCAATCTCATAGAAGCATAAAGAGAATTGATAGAGACTCAATATGTTCTATTGTTCAACTTTCAATCTCAACTCAAATCAATCTCATAGGAGCATAAAGAGAATTTTTAGAGACTCAATATGTTCTATCGTTCAAATTTCAATCTCAAATCTAATAAATATCATAGGAGCATAAAGAGAATTGTTAGAGACTCAATATGTTCTATCGTTCAAATTTCAATCTCAACTCAAATCAATCTCATAGAAGTATAAATAGAATTGTTAGAGACTCAATATGTTTTATCCTTCAACTTTCAATTTCAACTCAAATCAATCTCATAGAAGCATAAAGAGAATTGTTAGAGACTCAATATGTTCTATCCTTCAACTCTCAATCTCAACTCAAATCAATCTCATAGAAGCATAAAGAGAATTGTTAGAGACTCAATATGGTCTATCCTTAAACTTTTAATCTCAACTCAAATCAATCTCATAGGAGCATAAAGAGAATTGTTAGAGACTCAATATGTTCTATCCTTCAACTTTCAATCTCAACTCAAATCAATCTCATAGAAGCATAAAGATAATTTTTAGAGACTCAATATGTTCTATCCTTCAACTCTCAACAACCAAACAACTCAATTAGGGTTTCAACAACTTTTAGCAAAGGCATAAGCTTCTCACTCAAAAACCCTAAAGCAAACTTCAAATGCTTCCACTCTCATAAATCAAAATTATGCAATATCTCATAAAATCATCATGATCTCATAATGCATAATAAATACTTCCACTTTCAGAAAATAAGATCCACTCCAAATAAGGGAACTTACTTTAATCCTTTTCACTCCAAAATTATTTTCAGAAAACCATCAATCAATAATAACCATAGAAGAATATGCCCATACCTTTACTTTGATGAAGAAGGAGAACTCAAAATTTGTCACAACACTAACTCTCAATTTGCCATAAATTAGAGTTAGCAACAATGGAATAATGCACAATGATAAGAGTCCTAATAACACCTTATCACTCCAACTCATCAATAATCAAAACTCACAAATATACATATCAACAATATTCCTTTACACCTTATAACTCCTACTTAATATATCACAAAATAACTTCAACCTCAAAAATAATTACAAGATAATATCCACTCAATAACTCCAAAGGATTTCTAACCCCAAGATGAAATTAAGCATAATTATTCCTTAAACCCTTATAACTCCTAAAATATATTTACTTCTAAATGCATTTACCATATAAACATTAAGCATCAATAATAACAATGTCAAAGCAATATTTCTATTTAACCTTATACCTCCATCCAATTACCAACAATAATAGCCAAGTAAAATCAAATATTCCACATTATCAACAAAAGACTTACCTTGGCTAAAAATCAATTCTCCAACCTTAGGATAATTGTGGAGACACCAACATAAGCGCCAAAGCGCTTCCTCCTACAAACTCGTGGTCCAAAGCAACTGTTGTACCACGTGCACAATAATCCACGACCAAAAATAAAACATGCTCAATGCGAAACGATCTCAACACCTCTACCTAGCGAGCGCCTTCGCTCTGCTACCTCTGTCATTGGAGCACAAGTGCCCAACAAAAATATCAAGTGCCATTCATTGTTTTACCTTCCCTTTTCTCAGAAATATTAAAGACAAACAGATTTGTCTTCCTCATAGGCGTACGAAATCAGAACTTAAACATAGAGCAATACAAAACTCAAAAATCATAGAGCAATCCAAAATTGAAGGTCATAGAGCAATACAAATTCTAAGGTAATCGCACAAATCGGAGGTGCTTCAAACATTAAGAAATAATGTCCTTTAATAGTCTTTCATCCCATGAAAATTGACGTCAGTGTTCCTTTCAAACATTACGTTTTTCATCCCATGCAAGTTGACGTCGACAAGGTAAGTCTTTTGCATGAGCGCCGCTAAGGGTTTAGAAACCCTTTCAATAATAATTATTAAATTAATAATTATTATTTTATTAATAATAAACTTAACTTAAAACCTTTTCAAAGGTGTGAGTTAATTTATTTATTAATAATCAAAATGGACTTTTAAGGTTTTTTCAAGGAGCAAAACCTTTTCATTAAGCTAAGATGGTTTTAATAAAAACCCTTAATGAGTCTAGATGGTTTTAAGAAGACCCTTTAACCTTGTCACCATGGTTTTAATAAAAACCCTTAAACAAACATCATGGAACTTTCAAGATATTTTTGGCACCAAACACTTTTTGACATCAACACAAATTTCTTTTGACATCAACACAAACTCCTTTTGACATCAATGACAACTCATAAACATGAAGCTAGGCAACATACCCAAAATTGCCAACAGTATTATAGAGGGTATGGAGCAAAACTACTTGGTCTCATAGAAATCTACTTTGGAGCCTCTAATCCTTCCTCAATTACAAGGTAAATTATTCCTCAAATCCTTATAGGATATTTCTATGTAAAAGTCCAAGAGGAAAACATTTTTATTGCTCATTAAATTTTCTCAATATCCTAGAAAATGTATGCTTAGTTTCTTTAAAAAACATGATGTAGATATTGCAAAAAGAATGTTATTTTAGGATTGAAAAATAGAATATTTGAATTTGTAGAAGCAGGAAAATTTATGATAGGAAAATTCAAATTGATTTTGGTGCTTCCACATGCTAAGGGAATAGGTAGCCGTAGGTTTGAGGGATGCTTCATAAAGAGAGCACATAAGAATTCATATTGAGTAAGAATGTCATAATTGTTACTATGGAATGCACAAGACACTTCGAGGAGTAGAAACTAAGGTTTGAATCCTATTATTAAGTTTTTAATGGTATTTTGCAATGTATTTACAATATTAAAATATTTTTTATTCTTTATCTTTGTCCATTTGTGCAGCCTCTTAGTCAGTTGAGTGGTCATGAGTTGTTTATTATAAGGAGGTTGGGGTTTTGAATCTATTCCTCTCCTTTTTCTAAACACCTCAATTGTGAGCATTTATATGGTATAATTTGGACTTCTATCACCACCCAAAGAAAGGATAAAATGATCAAAAGGAGTGTTTTTCTTTAGTGTCATACTTATTTTTTAAATTATTTTCTTGGTTGAAATCAATAATGGTGTTAAGCTTAATAGTGGAAACACACCATAACTCTACTGATTTGGTTAGCATGAGTGTTTTTACTACCCTCAGACCCAGGTTTGATTTATTTTATCTACATTTTTTTGAAGACTTGAAGGGATCCATTATGGAGAAAATATATTATTTCTATTAGTTTCTTCTTTCCTTGACCCCTTAGTTCAAATTGCAAGGGATTATTGAAAGTGTAATATTACTTCTAGATATTGTATGAAGTTATCTTGGATAATCCTAAGGGGTATTCATTGTATAATGCATTGAATTTGTTATAATATTTTATTTTGTAAGCCCCCTACACAATGGTTAACCTTATTATGATTAGATTCACCTTTTAAAACATGTAATTAACCTTAAATACCTTCTTGTTATGTTAGCTTAAGGTTAAGTTTATTTAAGTATTTGAGATTTTGGTATTGGTATAAACACCTCCCACCACTTCTCATTTCAATATCAGAGTGCAATGATTATCTACAAATAATACTATGGTCATTTATAGTGCCAAGATATGCCCATCAATATTTGTCTTTTTTTTTTTTCTTTTTTCCCTTTTAAATTTTTTGTATAAGATATGAGTCGATGGATTACTTCCGTTCATTTTTAGAAAGTATTATAAGTTCTAAGATTATTTATCTATTTGTTAGTTGTATTATGTATGTATTATTTTGTCTTGGAAATTTTTTTAATGCAAGCATAAAAAATATTTTAAAATACTTTAAAATCACTTAAGAAAATAATATTTCTCATATTTACACTTGTTACATAATACTATCTATTAAATTATTTAATTATTTTAAAATTTTAAACATTATGAAATAATAATAATAATTAAAATCTAAATCCTTGAGAGAAACTTTTGAAATAATGCAACCTAGTAATAATAAAAAAAAAAACATATTGACGAATAAAAATTTTGAAAATGCTATAAACCTTTTAGTCGTCTTGATATAATATTTTTTTTCATCTTTACCACAACGATTTTTTTTCCCTTGAATTAAAATTTCATATTATTTTTCAATGAAAATTATGTTGAATGCATTCGCAACAAATTCCTAATATTAAAGACCCTCCTAGATGTATGCCCCTAAGTATCGAACTCCTTCGAGTAAAGATTTTACCATACAACTAGTTTTATATGTAAAAATTACTTCTTTTGCTTTTTGTGTGTACTACATGTTCTAAAACAAATTAGTAAGTTTTGACTTTTATTTTTTTTGAAAAATAATTTGAAAAACTTATATTAAAACAAAGATCATTTACAAGTTGGGATGAGACTTCTCCCAACCTTAGCCAAAGAGAACACATGTTTACAATAGTAAAAGAAGATTTGCATTGGAGCCAAATCTCCTAAACCATATTTCTACAATGGTTGTTCACCTGTTTACAACTGTAAAAGAAGATCTACATTGGAGCCAAATCTCCTAAACCATATTTCTACAATGGTTGTCCAAATTAGCTAAACACTGGATTTGCTCACCAACCTGCCTAATCATCTCATCCTCAATAGCCATGTCACTATGCCACTGAACCCCTACCTCCTTCTCAGTACCCATCTTAGCCAGGAAGTCTACCACTTTATTTAGATCTCTACTCACATAAACTGGAATCACATCATCTAATTCCCTCCACAATTCCTTAATTTGAGTGACAAGAATCCTCAACCTCCATGTCTTCAAAGCAAAGTTCCTCATGCAATCCAAAGCTCCTACCATTATTTGAGAATCTAATTCTAGGATTATCCTCCTGTAACCTTGTTTTACTACCCAAATAGAAGCATATTTGATAGCTAAGGCTTTCACTTCATTGTTCGTGGCCCTTCCCAAGCCTTGCAGTTCCCAATAGAGCATTGTCCCAACATGATTCTTGCAAACCACTCCAATTCTAGCTCTACCTGGATTGCCTTTTGTAGCTCCATCAGTATTAATTTTAATCCAACCTTCTGGGGGTGGTTTCCAACTAGCTCTGTCCTGCCCCTCTTGCACTTCAAATTCCTTCTCCATTGTCCCTATAATAGCCTGAGTTTCCTCTTTAGCATACACTACCATAGTTTCTGTGACTTTGCTCCAAATGACCTACCAAACTCCATCTAAATATGAAAAGGTTTCTCTAAAAATTCTACCATTTCTCTCCAACCACACTTGCCACCAAATGAAGTTTAATCCAAGCTCCCAACCAATACAAAGAGCTTTAGATTTAAATCTACCCCTCTTCCATATTTCCCAAATATTAATCCGATTCAAATCACCATTAACTCAAATTTTATAAGATAAAAACCATCTCTCCTAGATCTGGTGCATGAATGGGCACTCAAACATCAAGTGGTCAGATGTTTCCTCACTCTTGTAGCATAAAACACATTGATATGGACCAATGATTCCCCTACGTCTGATATTATCAAAAGTAAGAATTCCATTATGCATGAACTACTAGGCAAAAAGTTTACTTTCGACCAACCCTTGGACTACCAAATATTTCTCCAATCCTCAACCTGATATGCATGAGGAGGAGGCTCTAGAAGGATCTTATCATATCCATCCTTCACTGTGTAGACACCAAGGCTCCCATAGCCCCAAGCTAATTCATCCTCCTCATCTCTACCTATGAGAAATATTTCTACCAAGATTTTAGTCATGATGGGTGTCAATTTCGGAGGGATTGAAATTGGCCACTCATCCAACTTCTTAAACTGCTTAAACTTATAATCCCCTAACTGACTAGTGTTGAAATAACTTTCAATTTGGACCCAACCCCTAGTTTCCATGGCTATTTTTATTGGTTGCAGTTCTAGGAATTCAACAATGATAGGTGGGTATTGATCCCATGAATCTATCCAAAATCGTGCCTTCTCCCCTCTCCCCACTTTCCAAAATAATCCATATTTCACTACCTGAGATCCTAACTTTAGAGCCTACCACACTAAGGACCCATTACCATCCAAAGGGAAATGACCCACCTCATTTGGGTTTACCTATCCCAAATATTTACTAGTTAAAACTCTATTGAATAAAGAAGTTGGTTGGGAAATCCACCTCTAGTAAAGCTTTCCAGCCAAAGCTTTATTATTTAACTTTGATCTCCTCAGTCCCAAACCTCCTTTTACCTTGGGTTGGCTTACTTTCTCCCAACCTACTAAGGCCCATTTCCTCTCTCCTTTTACTCCTCCCCATAAAAATTTTCTAGCCATCTTGTCCAACTCTTTCCATATGGTATGTGGGGCAGCAAGGATAGAAAATTTATAAATTGGCATGGCCTGAATGATTGATTATAAAAAGGTTAATCTACCCCCATAGCTTAACCATTTGTGAGACCAATGATTAATTCTTTCCTTGATACAATCCAAAATATTCCTCCAGATATCTATTTTTAGTTTTTTAAAATGCAAAGGGACCCCCAAGTATACCACTGGGAGAGAAGTCCTTGTGAATCCCAAGATCTCTAAAATTCTATCCTGAAGCCTTTGATCAAGATTGAAAAAGACCACTTTGGATTTTTTATCATTGATGACTTGGTTTGTGGCCCTAAGGTAGACATTAAGTGTATCTCTAATCATTCTTGCTTCCCTGAAGTTGGCCACTCCCACCAATCCTGTGTCATCCACAAACTGTAGGTGAGTCAAAACTTCCTCACCCACCTTGATACCTATTAGCAAACCTTGTTGTCTTCTCCTCAAGATGAGTCTACCCAAACCTTCAACCAATATGAGAAAAATATAGGGGAACAAGGATCTCCTTGATGAAGGCCTCGAGTAGCTCCAAACGGTTGTGAGGGAAGACCCTTGATTAACACTGAGTATGTCAGAGTAGAAACACAACTCATGACCCATTCTATCCAATCTTGAGAGAAACCAAAGGCTGCCATCATCTTTGACAAGAAGCTCCACTCCACCCTATCATAAGCCTTTGACATATCCAATTTTATGAACATTCCTCTATTACTATATTTTTGCATTGAATGGATTGCCTCTTGAGCTAGAACCACACCATCCAAGATCTGCCTACCCTCTACAAAACCCCCTTGCTTCGAGGAGATAATGCTATGTAGAAGAGGTTTTAGCCACTCAACCATTACCTTTGTGATTATTTTATATATGACATTGCATAAGGCAATAGGTCTATAATCTGAAATATGCACCCCCTCCTCCCCTTTTGGAATTAAGGCAATGAAAGTATGATTTAATGCTTTAAGAATTCTTTTACTACCTTTGGACTCCTCTATAACAACCATTACATCCTCCTCCAAGTTGTCCCAAAAGGCCTAAAAAACTCAATTGGAAAGCCATCTGGACCTGGTGTTTTTTGGTGCTCATTCCAAAGACTACTTTCTTCAGTTCCTCTCTATCAATGGGTTTAAGTAGGGCCTGATTTTCTTCTTCAGAGATAATAGAGGGTATGACAACAAGAACTTCTTTTTGAGCCTCTTCATCTTGCACCATACTTTCCTTAAATAGTTTAGAAAAATAATCCATTGAATGGAAATGCATACCTAGAATTGTATCAAAGGAGTGTCCATTCTCATCTTGAAGAGCTTCCATGTTGTTCATCTGTCTCCTAGCATAGGTAACCCGATGGAAAAATTTGGTATTTTTATCACCTTCTAATAACCAAGTGGTTCTTGCTCTCTATTTCTAGTAGATCTCCTCTTGGTTGTCAATGTCCTCAACCACTTTATGCAATGCATCATCCTCTTCTTTGAGTTGCTCTGTAATTGTTCCTTCCCTAAAGTGTTTTTGAACCTCATCCCATCTGGCCACCAATGGAGCTCTTTGGACCTAGAAGTCTGTCTTGTTAGCTCACCTCCATTGTTTTAGTTGATCCTTGACATAATGAAGTTGCTTGTGGAATCTAAACATTGTTGTCCCATATGTTGGGTGACCCTCTTCCCACCATTATGGAATTTTCTTTTGAAGTTCCTCTTTTTGTAACCAAAATTTTTCAAATTTGAATGGTTTGTGATGTTGCATTGTCTTGATCCCCCTTCCAACAAAATGGGAAAGTGATCTAAAATTGGACCCTCCAAAATCTAAAATTTTATATTCCATTTCACAAATGCCTCCTCTGAAACCAAAAAATGATCTAACTTCACCTTCTTGCTATGTGGCTCCCTCCTCTTATTAGTCCAAGTATAGTTGGTTCTAGGGCATTTAATATCCACCAAGTGTAATGCATGGACTTGGGCAATCATAAGTCGATCCCCTGGGTCTAAAATTGGGGTTCCCCCTTCCTGATATCTAGAGGATAATTTAGCATTAAAATCCCTAGCAACAATCCAGTCTAACTCCTCCCTTGAGACTCTCATGTTATGCACCACTTTCCATTGATGCATCTGACCATCTAGGTTTTGAGCCCCATAAAAATTTATGATTAAAACCTGCTCAATTGTCACATTGTTCCTAAAATGTGATGTGAGGACACCCCTCCAAGCTATATGTTCTATTGTTATCCATTCAAGAGAGTTCCAAAAAGTAACTATCCCCCTGAGGCCCCTTGGGCAGCCACTTCCATATGACCAACACCCCTCCAAAGTCTATTTATTATTTTACACATAAGATCCAATGATATTTTTGTCTCTTGGATAAGCAAAAAATTGTTTTACATTTTTCTAAGAGTCTTCGAACAATATATTGATGGGTTCTATTATTTAAACCCCTAACATTCCATGATTGTATAATCATTGGTTACCTTGAGAGTAGTAAAAATCTATTGGCCTCATCGATCCTCTAGTGATCAGTTTGTCTCCTTGAACTGCTATCAATTCCTTATTTGATTTTCTACCCACTCCTTGAGAGCTGATATTTTTTATCTCTTTTCCACCTGAGTTATCCCTAGAGTTGGCCTTTCTCTATTCTTTTCTGCTATACCCATGATGACATCCTTAATTATCGGTTGCTCTTGGTTATGCACTATCAATGCCCCTACAATCTCTGATTGTGGTAACTCATTATACTCAATTACCTGCTCTAGGATGGGAGGAGGTGAAAGAGGGGCTTGAACATGGTTGTTATTATTTTTATTATTCCCATCCACTCCTTCCATGAATTGTTCTTCTTCTTGGTCCACTAGTGTCTTGAAGATCTCATACCTATTGGAGGGCTTGAGTTGGGTTTGCTCTTTACCATATTTTTTCTTTTGCCTTCTCCTTCTTTTGGGTTGTTCAAAACCATCTCCCTATGCTTCTTTACCCTGAGAAATATTGGTTGTTTCTTTATTGATTGTTGACTTACCCTCCTTAGGAAGATTTGACATTCCCAGAGGAGCCTCCATTTTTATGTTCATATTGTTTGGGCAGGATCAGGCCAAATGCCCATATTTATGGTAAACTCTGCACCTGAAGGGCAATGCCTCATAATCCAGTTGTTGAATCCAAGATAGTCCTGCAAGTTCGAGTTCAACCTCTACCGACAAAGGTTGGCTAAGATCCATTTCCATGCATAATCTAGCATAAACAATTGTGTTTCCTTCCATTGTGTCTTTGGAAACACCCAAATGTCTTCCAAGGGAATTATCGATAATTTCCAATACCTGCTCACTCCAAAACTCCATTGGAAGTGCATACAAATGGATCCAAACTAGGACAATAGTGGGTTCAATTCGAGGATCAAATCCCACTCTCCAGGGTTGAACAAATAATCCTGTCGGACCATGATTCCTCTTTTCTGATTTGAAAGCCCTATTTCTATCGGCAAGTGAAGAAAAACTAACAATAAAATATCCATTGCTAATAAACCACAAAGAATACTCACCAAGAGGCTCCTAGTTTTGTCGGACCCAGGAATGCAAAAAATTTAGGGTAGGGCGAATACCCATGAATTTACAGATCAAATCATGATTGGCTCTATATAAAACTGTTTCTTCTACCATCCTTTGCTCAATGACAATCTTTGGCCTTGATTCTGACTGTGGCAAGCATCCATTAACTCGTTGAGATGTTGATCTATTTCCAGCAGCCGTAAAGAGCATTTTTAATGCAGTTTTTTGTGCTTCTTCAGTCTCTGTTGGAGATTTATCCTTTAACAAATCTGCAAAAGAACTATGTCTCTCTAAAAGAGGATCTAGAGGTGTCCCCATTGGGCCCTCCTAGGGCAACAATCTTGTCTTCAATTCCACAACAACCAAAAATCTCTTCGGCTACCCAACTGATGCCCTAGTTTTCTCTTCCACATCTCGCCCATATTTAAAAAATCCTAGTATGTTAAATTGTTAAGGAGCCAGTTTTGGTTTTTATTAAAAAGATATTTAGGTTCAAACTTTGAAGGCTAAAGCCTTTTTTACGATAAAGGCAATAAACTATCTTGACTTCCTTGAGTATGTGAAAGTGAGCTCCAAAACTTTAAATCTAAATCTAATAATAAAAAGTTAAAAAAAAAAGTTATAGATTCCCTCCTACATTAATAAACTTTGGCTATATAAACACACGATTTCCTTTTCAAAAAGACATAATTTCCCCTTACCATATTTTATAGGGTTAAATAACTCTCTTTTGAACTTAACATTGATAATTTGATAGTGTAAAACTATATTTTCATTGGCAGATTATAATGGCCATCCCTAGCATGCTTAAATTTATGTAATTTTAATGATAAACTATTGCTTAAAGCTTATGCCTGTAAATTTCAATGCCACCTGCTAAAGAATTGATGAAAAGTTCAGCCCTCTTTTACATTTATGCGCTCTGTATTGAAATTTGAGAGAAGTTTGGCCTGGCCCTGCCCCACGTCTCCTGTCACATTTATATCCAAAACTAAAAGCAAAAATAGGTTATTCATTTATAAATATTACGTAAGTCATATTATATTATATTATATCATGCAGAAAGCACTTCTGGTTCAACGGACTCAACTAATATGAAAAGCGTACCCCCACGATAATAATAGTAAGGTTTATTTCAGTGCTTATCCTAATTAACCTATGTGTACACTGAGATGCCAAAGGATTTTGAAATGAATAACCAGATTTCCAGAACAACAGTGAGAGAGACACTTATGAGATATACATGGCTTTCAGGATATATTATGCCCACACGTGACCGAAGCACGATAAGAGAGCAGTCTGGGTCAGCCATCAGCCCTATTCCCTATCAAGGAGAAGACTCAATGGCGAGCTCCATAGACGTCTGACCCACCGTAAAGTTTCAATTATAACTCTTGTTTTCTTCAGACGATTTCATAAATTTATAGGTTGAGAAGAACCTTAGAATTAAGTTTATGTTTTGAGAATCCCGTAGAATCATCATTAAGCTTTCTCGTAGTTATCAGTCAGCCAAGATTGCTATAACGGGCACAAGAGAGGTAATAAAAAATAAAACAAAATGTGAATGTACAGAATACACTCAAAGATTTCGTTATTATTTATTGAGTATCACATCGATTTTTTTAAGAGAACGTTTACAAATTACTTGACTATTTAAAAAACAATCATCACTAAGGTAACTGCCTTTGTTAAAGGATTTGGTAATAAACTGCAGGAATAATGATCTTTCAATGTTATTAATTCTGTTATTTCTTCTCCTTAGATTACGAATTCTTTCTTCGAGATCTTCCTTATGCCTCATTGAGAAGCAAAGCCCATGTGTAATCTTTGATCAAACTTTTGTACTTATTCTCATTTTCATCGTTTTGTATGCTATGATGCGGCAAAAAGATTCATCAAAACGTGTCCTACAAGCTTAATAGTGCAACAGGAAAGGAATTGCCCGCACAAAAAGACGAACCCGCTGTGGTTACTAAAGTTGTTGAATTAGCTGTCCATATTCAACACTTAACCATGGAGGACGGCAAATCTTTGCTTTATTGTACTTTGCCTTTTGTAAAATAATCTACCGGCAAAGAAGAAAAAACTAAAAAAAATATTGATCGCTGATTTGTTTGTTGCTTGATTCTATCTGTACAAATGTATTTTTCGCGTGTCTGCATGAAAAAACTAGTTCGAAATGGTAGGTGGACAGCTGCTCCGCGTCGCGTTGTAGGTTGGAAGTTGCAACCACAGTTGTTATGAAATTTACACGACATCCGATACCATTCTTCCTTGACAACTCTTCGAAGGTGGATTTTTCAAACGCCTGACTCACCGACAACTCATGTTAGGTTGATTTTGACTCGATACGAAAGTACCACTTACGTTCCCTTGCTATGAAATTATTGTGACGCTTCCTCCTCTTCTACAACCTGGTTTCCATAGTCCTTGAATCGATCCCTGATACCCGGTTTCCGCTCTCGAATTTGAGCATGCAGAGAAAGATGGAAGAAATTCATGTGAAGCTTCAGTATTCGGTGATTATCTTATATAGGTAATTCCCAAGATATCAAAGGCCAGCCTAGACTTTGCTTTGCTATTTTTTTTTTTTTTTTTTTAATACACAGGGGAATCGGTAACTTCCCTTTGCTTTGCTAGTCTCTTGTATCCTCTTACTTACACTATTCATACGGTCCTTATTATCTTCATTCAAACGCTTTCCTGTGTTTTAGAACGTGGTTTTTAAGATATCTTTGTGAATGGATAATGTTGCATTAGAGATCGTCATCATCTCAGCCGAAGATCTCAAATATGTTACAAACTTTGGACGGCCGATGAGCACATTTGTCACAGTGTGGACCGATTCCACTAATAAAAGTTCCACCCGAGTGGATCGAGAGGGTGGCACCTATCCCTACTGGAACGATAAGTTCCAAATGCACGTCAGCAAAAACTTCCTCCAGGAAAGGGGCTCAAGCCTGTCAATACAAATTTACTGTAAAACTATGTTGGGCATCAAGAAAGTTGGATCCGCTCGAATGCCATACTCTGATGTTTTGGAAGGATACGGATCGCCGGATTCAATACATTTCCTGAGCTATCGCGTCACCAGTCGAAGCGGAAAGCGTAGAGGTACTATTGATTTGTCCGTAAGATTTTTAGAGAAAATTAATCCGTCTTTACGAATTTCAACAACAGCCGACATGAAATTTCCTGCATTTTCTATCAAATCGAGGAAGCAAGCGAGCTCTAGTTATGGTAAAAGGCCACAGAGGCCGCATAATCATAATAATGGACATGCTATTGGCATTCCGTTGTCAACTGTGCAACAATCGCAGTTTGCATATCGTCAACAGCAGCACATTGCAGCCAACTATTCAGCTTTGACGACGTCGTCACGTTTTCCCCAACAACATTCAATATATTAGGAGCCATATAATAGAACATCGTATGGCTACTAGCCATAGCCCTGTCTCTGCAAGTAGTTTCTGAATTCTAATCTTATGTAAAAGATGCAAATCAAATTTGGTATTATATTCCCAACTTCATATGGGAACGAAATTTATGTATGTCGTTGGTTACTAGAATGCTCTATTATTGTGCTCAAATACATCGAATGGGGTTCAAAACATATACTTAAAAGAACAGCTTGCAATTTATGATTCCACGTATATTCACCTAAATTGTCAAATATCATAAATTCAGGTTAAATGACAGAACAGTCTGAAATGCCATGATCTAAATAACAATGCTTCCATGTATATTCACCTAAATTGTCAAGTATCATCTGAAATGCCATGATCTAAATAACAATGCTTCCATGTATATTCACCTAAATTGTCAAATATCATAAATTCAGTTTAACTGAAAGAACAGTCTGAAATGCCATCATCTAAATAACAATACCTGTAACATCCTTAATGGGACGTCAAATGCCACGACGATCACAAAAATCGTTATGGTCACGCACAGAACCCATTGAGACGGCAATATTATGTTGTGATGTATAAAAACAGGAAACAAACACGACAGCCCAGTCAAATGAAAGTAGATGCATTTCCAAGTGTGAGAAGGGCAAAAGGATCGCGAAGGGCTCCTAAGGGGATCCATCACATCTTTTCCTTTATCTCACTTGGAGACTAGGAGATGCTATAAGCCTATTGACTAATTTGATGTTTAGATTAGAAGAAAAGGTTATGTAATGTTTTGATTTATTTTATTTTATGGTAAAGTGGTTTTAGGAGAGATAAGGAAGTTGTGCAATTAAAGGTTTTGGTGATGATTATTGAAAAGTGGAGTAATGTTGATTATTTTGTGATCTACTAACCCTTGTGAAGATTGGCAAAAAAAATTTGTGATTGTGGCAGATTTATAAAGACGTTTTTCATCTTCATTAAAGGTATGGGCACATTCTCCTATTGATTGTTTATGGTGGTTGATTTTTGAAATATCATTGGAGGGAAAAGGATTTTTTGTGGTTTCATTTTCGAAAGTGGTTGGTTGAATGCTTCAAGGTTTTTCTGATTTGAGAGTTGAGTTTAAACCTTGTTTTGTAAGCATAGTTGTTGAAGCCCATTGGTTGTGAAAGAACTTGAGTTAGAAAAGAACATGAGTATCATTGTTATGTGAGATTTGTGGTTGAGCATTGTTGGAAACATTTGAGTTGGTTGATACATACTTGGACTAGGATTGTGTGAGAGAGAGTTATCCCTTGTGATGATTGGTTGAGTTGAGTTGATTGAGCCTAGTCAAGTGATGTGTGAAGTGATTATTCAAGTTCTATAAAATAAACTATTCCATCATTCTATGTTGAGTTGAGATTGAGGTTAGAACATATTGAGTCTCTAACAATTCTTTGTATGGTTCTATAAGACTTGAATTGAGTTGAGGTTGATTTGAGTTGAGAGTGAGATTAGAACATATTGAGTCTCTAACAATTCTCTTTATGCTTCTATGAGATTGACTTGAGTTGAGTTGATATTTATTTGGGTTGAGAGTGAGATTAGAACATATTGAGTCTCTAACAATTCTCTTTATGCTTCTATGAAGTTAATTTGAGTTGAGATTGCCATTCATTGTTGAGTTCATTTTGAGTACTACTTGAGCATGATTGATTGAGCCTTTGAGAAGGCCTTTGGGACAGATTTTAGGACAATGTTTGGACAAGTTCTTAGTGAGCTTGTTGGAGCATATTTGGGCAAGTTCTTGGTAAGCTTGCTAGAGCAGATTTGGGCAAGTTCTTGGTGAGCTTGCTAGAGAGGATATGGATAAGTTATTGATGAGCTTGCTAAGAGCAGATTTGGGCAAGTTCATCGTGAGCTTGCTAGAGCAGATTTAGGCAAATTCTTGGTGAGCTTGCTAGCATAGATTTGACAAGTTCTGTGTGAGATTGTTAAGCAGGTTCTATATGAACCTATTGAGCAGGTTCTTAGTGAGCCTATTGATAGAGCTTTGGAGGTGATAGAGTACAGAGGATAAAGTCTCAATGGAGAGAGATCCAACAGCCAACATAGTTGAAGACATATCTGAGTGAAGAGTCTTCAAGTGGAGAGAGGTCCACCAGTTAGTGTAGTAGAGAGACAGAGTCTTGTAGAAGATCACATAGCTAGAGCAGAAGGGGAAAGAGTTCTCCTATGGAAGAAATCCATGAACTTGAGATTAGGGTAGTAACATCTCTTTTGGACAAAGATCCATAAACATTGTAATTGAGAGTGATTTCCAAAGAGATTGATTGAGAAAGTTCTAGTAAAATATTTTCTTCGTGGAGTAGCCCACATTGGGTGAACCATGTAAATTGTGGTGTCTCTATTGTGTATGGTTTCTGTGCATTGCTTTGATTACTGCTATCTTTACATGACATAATAATGAATTGGAAGAAAAAGTAAAAAGTGGTCTTATATTGTTCACCCCCCTCTTAGTATAAGCTTGTGTTCTTCAATTGGTATCAGAGTGGGTTCCTTCAAAAGAGTTTAACAACTTGAAGAAAAAGCTTATAAGAACATAGATGGATTCTTAGAATGAATCATCAGAGAATTCATAACCATTGTTTGATGGGAACAATTATGCACTATGGAGCACAAGGATGAAGTTTCATCTAATGGCACTTGGAAATGAAATATGGAAAGTAATTGAGAATGGATACATACCACCAGTAACTCCACCTATAGATAAATATGGTAAGCTTCTACATCATTACATTTCAAAGGTAATGAATGGAATTTTTTGAGGTTTGCATGAAACATAGTTTATAAAGGTTATGCATTGCACATCAGCAAAGGAAATTTGGGATAAGTTGAAAAGCATATATGAGGGAGACAAAAAGGTCAAAAGGGTAAAGTTGTAAAATTTCAAGAGAATATTTGAAGACCTAAAGATGAAGGAAGAGGAAAATATTGTTGCATATCTACTTCATGTAGATGAGGTTGTTAACTCCATGCAAGGACTTGGACTTAAAGTTAAGGAAAGAGATGTTTGTGATAAGATTTTAAGGTCACTTCCAAAAAGGTTTAGTGAAAATATTTCAGCTATAAAAGAGTCAAAATATATTGAACTTTTGATAAGGGATTAATTACATGGCATTCTCACAGCTTTTGAGATGAGAATAAAAGAGGAACCTATTCCCTAGAAAGAAGCAGCCTTCAAAGCTACTAAGAAGACAAAGGGTAAAAATTCAGATTCAAGCAATGAGCCATCCAGTGATGAAGAAGCAAATTATGGTAGAAAGAACAAGGACTTAAGAAAGTATAAAGGTACAAAATCAGTTAGATGTTTTAATTGTGGTAAATATGGTCACTATGCATTTGATTGTCCAAAAGCTGGAAATAGCAATGATGAAGAAAAACAAGATCATAAGAATAGGGAAACAGGAAAGCACATGTACCAAAATAAAAACAGATATGGCCAAGGTAAGCAAGGAAATTTTTTTCCAAAGGCATAAGAAGAGTTTTTATGCAGATAAGGCAAGTAAGAGTTCAAGTTATAGTGATTACAAGTCCTCATATAATGAAGAAGATAAAATTCTATTTCTAGCAGAAGAAAATATGATGTTAGAAAAGGGCACCAATGATTCTCAAATATTTTAGGTGTGGTAACTTTGGCCATATTGAAGATAGATGTACAAGGAATAGATCCAGTTTCAGTGATGATGAATATGAAGATACACTTGAAGGACCAGAATAAAGTTTACTTTGGCAATAGAAGAAGAAGGAGGTGATCCTATTGAAGATAAATCATAAAGGAATAAAGATGATCCTAAAGGTAAACAAATAGAGGAAGAATCAAAAAAAGGAGAATTTGATCTTAAGGATGAGCTTATTTATGCCCTTTATGCATTAAGGAAGGTAAGAAAGTAGAACTCAAAACTCAAGCTTCAATTTTAAGAATGTGATGAAGAGAAAGGAAAGCTTATAGAGGATCTAACCAACTCAATAGCTAAGATAAGAAAATTGAAAGAGAAGTTAGAAGCAAAGGTTTTAGAATGTGAAAGGTTAGAGCATGAGGTGACTTCACTAAGGAAGGAATTAAAAGATTCTAAGAACAAGTTACACAAGTTTTGGAGAAGCTCAAAGAACTTGGATAAGATTATCAAGGTACAAAGATCTTCGTCAAATAAAACAAGACTTGGTTTTGAAAAGGTACAAATAAAACAAGGAGAGGAGCCAATCTCAATATTCGAAGAAGAATAATCAAAAGAAGAGAGTGTAAGAGAGAGTGAAACTTCTAAGGATGATTTGGACAATAGAAAGTTCAACAAGGAAAGGAACAATGCACAAAGAAGGAACATATGGAATAGGAAGTAGCACAAGGTAAAAGAGACTAAGATATAAATGGGGTCAAGGCAAGGTAGTTTCAATGGAAGATGCTTCTCATGTCACAGGTTTGGGCACAAAGCTTCACAATGCAGGACACATGGAAGACATGAATATGGGAATTTTAGAAACATGTATCTTTTTCAAGGGTATTGCTACTCTTGTAATCTGTTTGGTCACAAGGTAGTAAATTGTAGGTTTCATGAAAGAAATGGATATGGCTTCACCAGGATAAATCCCAAGATATTTTCACCTCTAAGTAATAACAACATTAAGTGTTATAAGTGCAATAATAATGGACATACAACAAAGTTGTGTAGAGAAAAAATTCCAAAGACAAGTAAGAACATGAATAGTTAGAGGAATCAAAAGGATCAGTTGAGGAAGAAAGTGGGCAAAGGTAAAGATCAATGCATGTTGGGAGTAGAGATACTCTCACCCCAAAATTAACCACCTCAAGAGGAGGTGGGGGAGGGGCTAAGCTAAGAGTTAGGGAGAGATATTTGAGTTAGTGGGAGAGCATTGAGTTAAGGGGAGAGCATTCAGTCAGGGGGAGTAGAATAGAAAAATGTAAAGGAAATGGTAAAAGAAAAATGGGTTGCCATCAATGACAAAGGGAGAGATTGTTGGAAATATGAGTAAGGTTTGTTGTCATTAATGTCAAGAAGAAAGCAAGCTTTATCATCATTAATGTCATGAGGATGATGACCAAGTTTCAATGTTATACATGCATTTATGTCAAAAGGTTGATGTCCAGATTTTGATGTTATTAATGTCCTCCAGTGGTTTTTCTAGTAAGGCAAAGAAGCAGGTTGATAAAATTAATAATATTATAATATATAATATTATAATATTTTTTTGTTATAGTTTGGTGTGAAGAGAAACAAAGGTCATGGGGTGATAAAATTATTATTTCCCCAAAAGACCCATGTAAAAGGTTATAAAGTCCTAAGTTTAAATTATTTAAATTTAAATATTTTACCCTAAGGTAAAATTTAAATTTAAATTAATTTAAAAGCACCATAATTCAAAATTTGAATTAATTTGAATTTGAAATAAGTAAAAGCGCCGATGTGTTCTAAAAATTGATAAAGCATATATAAGGTGGTAAGTTCCACCTTGGGAAGGTATCCATGTGATCCATTTGAAAGCAAAGGAAATCATGCACCAAGGACTAAGGAAGAAAATCACATGTGCTTGTTAACCCTTTGAGGAGACACACCAAGGAACAAGGTAGAGAGAAACATCAATTACATCGTAGAAGCACTAGTAGTGCGGTTGGCAGCCAAGGTAGTGGTAAGTCGCTTGTAGATGACAAATCACGGGTTTGAATCCATATGACATTGGTTTTGGAAGGTAGAAGTTTGATTTAACTAGTGGTTAAAGAGGAAGGCGTGAGCCTTATTCGTCACGTGAGGACACATAGCCCACTTGGTGGACGTGCGATGTGCGAAGATGCTTGGGAGAAGGGTATCGACAAATGGAATCCCGTTGAAGGATTTTTGGGTAAAATTACAAGGTATGCACTATTGCTAAGGTTTATCATTGCATCCAAAAATTGAAAAGGTGGAAATTATTTTTTAATTTCCTAAGGTCTTGTTAATTAAAATTTGCATAGTTAAAAGGGTTTATGAGTTATAAAAGGGAGATAAAGGGTATGCAAAGTTTTAATGTTTATGTTTGATTTTTAAGTGGTTAAAAGGAGTAATAAGGTGTGCCAAAGATGTTATATGTTATTTGGTGAAATAAAGTGATATTATAAATTGATTTGAAAGGAGAAATAATGTATAGTTGATTTTTGATATTTTGGCATGGTGAAATATTTTTAAAAGAAAATATTGAGGATAAATTATGATATCTAACCATTGAGATTGTTAAAGAGGTTGAGTGTGATTAAGACAGGTTTTGAGATCCAATCTTCTTCAAAACAAAGGTATAGGCATATCTTCCTTGTGAGTGAAATATTGTTGGATGTTGTGAATGCTAAGTTAAAGTGAAAATTATTGTTTGATAAGCATTGTTGAGTTTGGTTTTCAGATATCCAATATTGATTGATGTGGATTTTTTGGAATGAAAGTTGATATTAGAAACCTTGTTTGATAAGCATTGTTGGAAATATTGAGTAAGCTTTCATATGCTTGATTAGGGTTTGTGAAAGATCATGAGTATCATTGTTATGTGAAGTTGAGAACTATCTTGAACTAGGGTTTGTGAAATATCATGAGTATCATTTTAATGTGATATTTGTTTGACAAGCATTGTTGACTAAGCTTTCATTGAGTGATTGGTTGAGTGGAGTTTATTGAGCTTAGTTGATTGGAAGTGTTGGAGTGATAGTTCAAGTTCTGTGAAACAAATTATTCTTTACTAGTTTGATAAAGAGATTGAAAGTGATTGAGTGTGAAACATTTTGAGTCTTTAACCATTCTCTATAGGTTTATGTGGTTGAACAAGAGAGTTTGAAAGTGATTGAGCATTGTTATGAGTGAGAAGCATATTTAGTCTCTAACCATTCTCTATATGTTTATGTGGTTGAACAAGAGATCAGGGTTATGCATAGTGGTGAATATTCACAAATTGGGCAAATATTAGGATTTTCAAAATTGAAAATTGGCAAATGTTAGGACCCTCGATGTCGGCCCATTTACCTCAAATTTTTAGGACAAATTGTTTTATTAGGGTCAATTCGCCACAATATATATCCAAACATAGAAATATTTGTACTTTTTGGAAAGCTCTTTTTGAGACTGATCTAATGGTGGTGTTTTTATGAAGTTATAAGGTGATTTAATAGGTCAAAAGTTATCCCAAATATGACCTTACTTTTTAGGGCTTCAAATGCCCTAAATTTTAGTGTGAAGATGATTGATTTGATTTTCTTTGGATTCACCATGATTTACCTTGATTATGGTTAGGATTCGTGATTTTTTTACAAGTACATTTTGAGTCAAATCCCTTATGCATAACCTTGTAAGAGAGTTTAAAAGTGATTGAGCATTGTTATTAGTGAGAAGCATATTGAGTATCTAATGGTTCTCTATATATTTCTATGAGATTAAAACAATATTTTGTGTGAAACGTGTTTGTGTGATTGAAGAGGTTTTCTATGATACATTGAGTTGAGTTGAATAAGTTTTTGTGAAAGCTAGTGGATAGATTTGAGTAAGTCCTAAAGTAGACTTAAGGATAGAGTTGAGTAAGCTTTTGTGGAAGCTTACGATTAGATGTGAGGTAAGTCTTGGTGAAAACTTATTAAGCAGATTAAGCAAGTTCTAGTGAGAACTTGTTGATCAGATTTAAGGTAAGTCTTAGAGAAGACTTGTGGACAGATTAGTGTGATATTTTGTGGAAGCTTACAATGTATATTTGAAGATAGATATTGAGAGCAGATTGGATAAGTCCTTGAGAGGACTTGTGGATAGATTTGAGGTAAGTCTTTGAGAAGACTTGAGAGCAGATTTGATTGATTGATTTGTTCAAACCTTGAGTTAAGGTTTGGGGTAGATCTAGTAGAGTTGATTTGTGATTGATTCAAGCTTTGTGTTAAGGCTTGAGGATAGATTTAAGGATGTATTTATGCCATAGCAGAGATAGAGATTGAGTAGATTTGTGCTAGACAGAAGGACTGTGTTTAGTGCAGATTTGAGACAGAGATTGAGCATATTTATGCTAGATCGAAGGACTATGTTTAGTGCAAATTAAAGATAGATATTGATCAAACTTGTGCTAGACCGAAGAACTATATTTAGGGTATATTAGATACATATATTGAACAAATTTATGCTAGATCGAAGGACTGTGTTTAGTGTATATTTGATACAGAATTGAGAGCAATATTTAGAGGTGACAAGATAAGAGGATAGTAGTCTCCAGTGGATAGATATCCATTAGCCAGGGTAGTGAGGATAGAGGTCTTCTGAGTTAGGATAGGAGTATTTAGTGGAGACATATCCACAAGCCTATGTAGTGGAGGCAGTAGTCTTCTAGAGGATCACTAGCTAGAGCATAGGAGGAGTTATCCTATGGATAGAGATCCACGAACCAACTGATGGAATTGGTGTCTCCTGTGGATAGAGATCCATGAACTTGACTAGGGGATTTGTGTCTCCTTTGGACATAGGTCCATAAACATTATAATAGAAAAATTATCCCCAATATATTTTTTGAGAAAATTTTAGTGAATGGTTTTCTTCATGGAGTAGCCCATATTGGGCGAACCACATTAAATTGATGTCTCTATTGTGTGTGGTGATTTGTGCATTGCTTTGATTATTTTTGTTGATATTGCCATTGATATATTGCATAATATTATTTGGGAAAGAAAAGTAAAAAGTGGTCTTATACTGTTCACCCCATCTTAGTATAAGCTTGTGTTCTTCACCCCAGCTTCTATCTTCTCCATTGGAAGCTAGTCCAGATTGGTCTCATTGGAAATGGTTTGACAATCATGACTATGAGTAGCTAGTCCTTAAGTTTTGGTACCAAGCCCTGCTTCCTATGAACTGTCAATAGTTTTCAGATATGCTTAATAAAAAATGAAACTTAGAGCTGAGTTGGGCCACTTAGGCAAGAACCTTCAAGCTTATCAACTCTACCCCAATTCAAGGAAAGTTCTATATTCTTCTTTGTAATTTAGTACTTCAAGGTCTAACTACTTAGAGTAGGCTAAATTGGATGGACCAAGGGTAAGGTGATTACCCTTTTTGTGGTTTGTAAGAGACAATACAATATTTATTTTGGAATTGTGCTCGTGCCCACCATATTTTTTTTGAAGCACATCAGTTGCTATATCCCTTACCACTGCCTATGAAAAATAATCAAGCCTTATTAGGGATCAATATAATACCCAATAAAAAAATTATTCTCTCCATTACCAGGGTAGCTGTCATATTTCATATATGAAAGACTCGATGTAAATCTATTTTTGAAACTAATCAAGAAGATATCTCTAATCTCTCAATAGCTAACATATTTGCTATTGTAAAATTTCAATTGTAGGCTAAGTCAATAGGTTGCATCCGTAAGGAGAAAGCACTACAATAAGAAATTATAGCTTTAAAGAGGTGTATCTGTTAGACATCAACTCATAGATTAGATGGTATTTACAAATTATAGAATATGGTAGGTGAATTAATTGAACAACATAGCTCGATGATTCATAATCAGGCTCACTTGATGAATCATTTGGGTCAAGTGGAATTAGAAGCCAACAACACTCATTCCAATCCTCATATTAGGCTCGCAACACAACATGAAGTGGAGAAGGCTCACTTAGACTCATCTCCTTAGTAGATGTTTTCCTAGAATGGCTACTCCCCTATAGTTTTTTATTAGTAGAGTGTAGTAGTTTCTTCTCAACATATAATGTTCCCATTAAAGGGAGAAACCCAACAATCTCGTCATTCAATTTTTATGTCAACATATCTTTTTAGAGTCTTGCTGATGACATGTTTTTTCATCCCCATAATAGCCACTGGGGATATCTTATTTTTTAACATGGGTCACCAAGGGATCATTTGTGTGGTTGTTCACTTTCAATTCTTGTAGTTAGGTGCCTTGAATATCATAATCTTTCTCAACTCTCCTCTGTGTTGGTCCTTCATGGCCTCATGTTGTAATACAGTAGTGGGGGTTTTTGTGTGATCTCCAGAGTGCTTATTTTTGGTGATTGGTGCCCTACATGACCCTGTGAATGCACATGTGTTTGATTTGTCCCTACTAAAATGAATTCTATCATGATTTCGATGTTGTTAGGAGTTCAGGCATGGATGTAAGCATCCAAACCACAGTCTACCTTTATATTCTATTTATTGCCTTAAAATTTTGGCTAATATAAATTTGACAACAATTTCAATATAAAAAATAAAATCAACCTTTAAAAACATTTAAAATATATTTCGACAATAAAATGATACAAAAATATTTATAATTTTATTTATTTAATTATTCATACACTAAATGGACATATTGTTGTTAAATTTTTAGAGTGCACATGCATCTCTCAAACCTTGTTTGATTTTCTGGAATGAAAGTTGATACTAGAAACCTTATTTGATAAGCACTGTTGCAAATATTGAGTAAGTTTTCATATGCTTGATTAGGGTTTGTGAAACATCATGAGTATCATTGTTATGTGAAGTTGAGAACTATCTTGAACTAGGGTTTGTGAAATATCATGAGTATCATTTTAATGTGATATTTGTTTGACAAGCATTGTTGACTAAGCTTTCATTGAGTGATTGGTTGAGTGGAGTTTATTGAGCTTAGTTGATTGAAAGTGTTGGAGTGATAGTTCAAGTTCTGTGAAACAAATTATTCTTTACTAATTTAAGAAAGAGATTGAAAGTGATTGAGTGTGAAACATATTGAGTCTTTAACCATTCTCTATATGTTTCTATGGTTGAACAAGAGAGTTTGAAAGTGATTGAGCATTGTTATGAGTGAGAAGCATATTGAGTCTCTAACCATTCTCTATATGTTTCTATGGTTGAACAAGAGAGCAGGGGTTATGCATAGTGGCAAATATTAGCAAATTGGGCGAATATTAGGATTTTCAAAATTGAAAATTGGCGAATATGAGGACCCTTGACGCCGGCCCATTTGCCTAAAATTTTCAAGACCAATTATTTTCTTAGGGTCAATTCGCCACAATATATATCCAAACATAGGCATATTTGTACTTTTTGGAAAGCTCTTTTTGAGACCAATATAATGGTGGTATTTTTATGAAGTTATAAGGTGATTTAATAGGTAAAAAGTTGTCCCAAATATGACCTTCCTTTTTAGGGCTTCAAATGCCCCAAATTTTAGTGTGAAGATGACTTTTTTGATTTGCTTTAAATTCACCATGATTCACCTTGATTTTGGTTAGGATTCACCATTTTTTTACAAGTACATTTTGAGTCCAACCCCTTATGCATAACCTTGCAAGAGTTTAAAAGTGATTTAGCATTGTTATGAGTGAGAAGCATATTGAGTCTAATGATTCTCTATATGTTTCTGTGAGATTAAAACAAGATTCTATGCGAAACATGTTTGTGTGATTGAAGAGGTTTTCTATGATAGATTGAGTTGAGTTGAATAAGTTTTTGTGAAAGCTAGTGGATAGATTTCAGTAAGTCCTAGAGTGGACTTAAGGACGAGTCGAGTAAGCTTTTGTGGAAGCTTACAATCAGATGTGAGGTAAGTCTTGGTGAAAACTTATTAAGCAGATTGAGCAAGTTCTAGTGAGAACTTGTTGAGAATATTTAAGGCAAGTCTTAGAGAAGACTTGTGGATAGATTAGTGTGAGATTTTGTGGAATATTACAATGCATATTTGAAAACAAAAATTCAGAGCAAAATGGATAAGTCCTTGAGAGGAGTTGTGGATAGATTTGAGGTAAGTCTTTGAGAAGACTTAAGAGCAGAGTTGATTGATTGATTTGTTCAAACCTTGAGTTAAGATTTGGGGAAATTCTATCAGAGTTGATTTGTGATTGATTCAAGCTTTGTGTTAAGGCTTGAGCATATATTTGTGCCATAGTAGAGATAGAGATTGAGCATATTTGTGCTAGACTAAAGGATTGTGTTTAGTGCAGATTTGAGACAGAGATTGAGCAGATTTATGCTAGATCGAAGGAATATGTTTAGTGCAGATTAAAGATAGATATTGAGCAAATTTGTCCTTGTTGAGCAAGGTGCAGCAAAAGTATTGTCATTGTTGTCAACACAGATAGATAGATCAGTTGATGAAGTGGACAGGAGTTCAGAGGTCAGTGAGAACATGTACAGTGAATTTCCAAGAAGACATAAGTTGCCCAGATTCAAAAAATCAAAGAAAAAGACAAGTAAGAAAACTGTCGCGATATCGTGACATGGCCGAGGAGAGAGAAGGCACAAGCAAAATTGTCATGATTTCGTGACATGGCCGAGGAGAGAGAAGGCATAAGCAAAATTGTCATGATTTCATGACATGGACGAGGAGAGAGAAGGCGCAAACAAAACTATCGCGATTTTGTGACATGTTGCAGGCAAAGAAGCCAAGTGGGAAAACTGTCACGATTTTGTGACATGTTGGAAGCAAAGAAGGCAAGTAAGAAAACTGTCATGATTTCGTGACATGTTCGAAGAAAAAGCGCTAAGGATGAAAAGTGTCACGATTTCGTGACATGTTCGAAGAGAAAGCGCTAAGGATGAAAAGTGTCGCGAAAAACTAAGGATGAAAAGTGTCACGATTTCATGACAGGTTCGAAGAGAAAGCGCTAAGGATGAAAAGTGTCACGATTTCATGACAGGTTCGAAGAGAAAGCGCTAAGGATGAAAAGTGTCACGATTTTGTGACAGGTTCGAAGAGAAAGTGCCAAGTAGAAAAAGTGTCACGATTTCATGACATGTTCCGGTTTTGCGGGCCAAAGACAGAAAAGAGACAAGGCAGCGAAGATGTCACGATTTCGTGACATGTTTTGGTTTTGCGGGGCAAACGACAGAAAAGACACAAGGCAGAGAAAGATGTCACGATTTCGCGACATGTTTTGTTTTCGCTAGAGCAAGCCAAGTAGAGTAGTGAGAGGGCGAATGTGTCACGATTTCATGACATGTCTGGTTTTCGCGGTTGCAAGCGAAGAAGTGAACAAGGAGGCTAAGAATGTCACGATTTCGTGACATGCTATATTTTCATGGGTAAAATGCAAGAAGGGCAGAAAGAGACAGAAGTGTCGTGATATCGCGACAAAAGCAAAGCAGAGGCTATCAAAGACAAAAGTGTCACGATATCATGAAAGGAATAGAACACAAGTCTCTAAAGGCAGAAGTGTCATGATATCGCGACATGTGTTTTTGCGACAACAGCAATAGAAGAGTTGCAGGGGCAGTCGAGGCCGACAAATACCGATGCAGGCCGACAGATTTTAGGGTTTGCAGCCAACCAAATTTAGGGTTTGCAATCGACCATGTTTAGGGTTTGTAGCCGACTAAGATTAGGGTATTTCAGCCAACTAAGATTAGATCTTTGCTCATGAAAAGTTTGTTATAAAAGGAGGGCTGTTGGGAGATTTGGTTATCTCGATTTTGTGCGAATTAAGTCTGATGTGTGCATAAAGCGAATCGTGTCGAACCAAGCCAAGTGCGAAGTAATAGCGTGCAGAGAGCAGAAAAGTGCAAAGGGATAGAAGTTATCGATCAACTGTTTAGTAGCAGAGAGTGCGAAGCATTATCACAGAAGCAGTCGACTCAAAATTAGAAAGTGTAAAGCGTTTGCGTAGAAGAAGTAGAGTGCATAGAAACTACAGACTGTGCGCAATAAGGTGAAAGTATTATTCTGTAATTTTCATTGTTTTTATTGAAGTCCAAGTTGTAGCTTGGCATAAGGGGTTGGTGCTCCTTTCCAGTAGGTGCTGGTAAATAAGGAGTTGGTGCTCCTTTCTGTTTGGTACAAAAAAATTCTGAGGGGTTGGTGCTCCTTCCAGTTGGTGCTGGTAAAAGATATTGTAAAGTTGTAGCTTTGCAAAGGTTGGATTTGGATGGTAGTCCAAGCAGTCATTTTTGAGGAGTAGCCACATTGGTGAACCTCGTTAAATGTTGTGTTGTGTGTAATGCTTTCTTGTTGTATTTGATATATCTGTTTATAAGTTTTAAACTACTGCTAGTTTTAGAACTGTATTTTTGAAGTTTAAAAGATCACACTGATTCACCCCCCCTCTCAGTGTCACTATGATTATAACAATTGGTATCAGAGCTAGGTTCTTGAATAGGCTCAATCAGCTAGGGTGATCTTGGAAGTGACGCAATGGCAAGTGGTGAAGGTTTCTCCTCAAACAAAGCACCATTGTTTGATGGAACTAATTATGCTTTCTGGAAAATAAGGATGCAGACATATCTCCGTGCTTTGGGTTTTGACATCTAGGGTGCAGTAGTTAATGGTTACAAAGCTCCCGCCACTGCTCCAACAGACACTACCAATAAAAAGGCATTTGAAAATGATTCGAAAGCAAAAAATGCCATCATGTGTGGATTAGTGGATAGTGAGCTAGTCAAGATCATAAATTGTGAATAAGCGAAAGATGTATGGGATAAACTAGAGAACATTCATGAAGGAGACGATAGGATCAAGGAGGCCAAGCTTCAAACACATCGAGCTCAATTCGAATCCTTAAAGATGGACAATGATGAGAACATAGAGGCTTTCATGCTAAGAGTCAATGGAATCACTAATTCAATCAGAGGTCTCAACGAAGATATGGATGATGCTACTATCATGAAAAGGTATTAAGATCACTCCCTCCAAGGTTTGATTCTAAAGTCTTAGCCATAGAAGAAGCTAAAGATCTAAATCGCTTTAGTATGGATGAGATGCATGGTTCTTTGACTGCTTTTGAAATGAGAATAGGAAGGTCTAATCCCATAGATAGAGAAGCAGCCTTTAAAGCCCTAAAAGGCAAAGACACAAAACAAGAGTCTGAAGAAGAGGAGGCATCTGATGAAATGGAAGCAAATTTTGTCAAAAAACTAAGAAAGGGAAAAGGAAAATACAGAGGAAAGCTACCATTTAAATGTTTTAACTGTGGAGGCATTGGGCACTTTGCGACAAAATGTCCACTCAATGAGAAGAACCAGGGTGAGGAAGCTTCGCACCAAGAAAGAAGTGACTGGAAGAAGAAATCAAACTTCAGGAAAGGCAACTTCAAAAAGAAAAGTTTCATCTCCAAGAATGCAAATTCTTCAGAGGACAACTCTAGTGAGGATTCTAAAGAAGAAACAGGTGAAGCTCTGTTCATGGCATTTGAATCAAAAAAATTGAAAGAGGTAGAACAATCAAAAAAGAGGGAAGTAATGAATTCTAAAGTTTCTGCTAAAAATCTTGAGGCTAAAGTAGATCTAGAAGGTGAGCTGGTCTCTACTCTTGTAGAATGGAAATCCGAGAAAAGAAAGAATTATAAACTTTCAAGAAAGCTTGAGGATGCAAATGACATCATAACCAGCTTAAAAATACGAGATAGAAGAATACAAGAAAATGTTTGAGGATCTCGAAGTTCAGATAACCATGAAGATAGATTATTGTTGTAAACTAGAAGAAGAGAATGTCAGTCTACGAATGCAGATGCAAGAACTAGATCAAAAAATTAGCTGCCATCAAAAGCGTGAAGAAAGTTCGATGAAGCTGGATAAAATTTTAAGTGATCAAAGACCTACTGGCATCAAATTTGGTCTAGGCTTCGTGGAAGGAGAATCGTCAAATGGACCAAAAGCCAAAAATGTAGAAACTGTAAGGAATGAAGAGAAGAAACAGACTGATGAAAGAAAAACAACTCAGGCAAATGAAAGCAGTAATGCCAGGCCCGAAAGGAGAACTAACAATGATGGATTTACCAAGGTCACACATCAAAAGAAAAGAAGATCTATGGCTCCTACAACAACCTGGAAAAAACCATATTTTAGGTTCAATCATTTCTTTTCTGGTTTCTGTTTCAAGTGTAATGGTTATGGGCATAAAATTGCAGATTGCAAGTATAATGTAGGACCAAGAAATCTCTTCAATAGAAATGCTTTTTCACCGTTAAATTATGTAGTAGAATGTTTTAATTGTCATAACTTTGGACATATTGCAAGAAACTATCGTAGTCCTTTAGCTGCAAATCAACCTCAAAAAAGAAAATTTCAACCAAATAGGACAAGACAAAATAGAAATCCTTCTGAAAGACATACTCAAGATACTGGAAAAGGAAAGTCCAAACTAGAGCCCAATACGATAGCCAAATCAGAGTGGAAACAGAAAGAGCAGCCTCAAGAAGAAAAGGAATCCCTAATAGTTCAAACAGATTTCAAGGCATAGAGTAAAAGGGTACCATGGATACTTGACAACGGATGCTCAAGTCATATGACAGGTGATAAACAAAAATTTGAAAAATTACAAAAATATGAGGGTGGTTCTGTAAAATTTGGAAATAATGATGGAGCTAAGATAATCGAAAAAGGATCAGTTAAAATTAGTGATGGGAAGATCAAGTCAGAAGAAGTTTTTTTTGTGGATGGTTTGAAACATAACCTCGTTGAGTGTCGATCAGATCTGTGATAAAGGACATGAAGTTGTTTTCAAGAAGCAGGGTTGTGAAGTCAGGAAATCAAATAGTGGAAAATTGATAGCTACTGGATCAAGGACATCCGGCAACCTCGTACACACTCTCGAAACTTCGAAGGTAATTGTTTCATTGGACGGGAAGAAGAAAATTGGCTATGGCACAAGAGGCTTGGACACATTAGTTTTGATAATCTAGTGAAAATCAGCTCAAAACAGCGAGTAAGAGACATTCCAACCATTAGAAAACCTTCAAATAGCATTTGTGCTTCATGTCAAAAGGGAAAGCAAACTAGAACCTCATTCAAAACAAAAGAGTACCACACCAGCAAACCTCTGGATCTTATACATACAGACTTGTGTGGACCCATGAGAACTCAAAGCATAAATGGTGACAAATACTTTATGTTGTGTATTGATGATTATTCCAGAATGACATGGATATTCTTCTTAAAGAATAAAATAGAAGCTTTTGGAATGTTCAGATCTTTCAAACATCTAGTTGAGAATGAAACAGGAAAAATAATTAAATGTTTGAGATCAGATAGAGGAGGAGAATTCATCTCAGATGAGTTTACATAATACTATGAACGACATGGTATCAGGAGACAATATTCAGTAGCTAGAACACCCCAGCAGAATGGCATGGTAGAAAGAAAGAACATAACAGTACAAGAAATGGCACGTACTATGCTGGCTGAAAACAAAATAGTAGATAGATTTTGGAAAGAAGCAGTCCACACTATAGTATACATCCAAAACAGGTACATGCTGAGAACTCATGAAAGCAAAACTCCTTATGAGCTGTGGTTTGGTAGAAAGGCAACAACAAAACACCTCAAAGTTTTTGGCTGTAAGTGTTACATCGAAAAATCGAAGACAATCTTGGGAAGTTTGAAAATAGAGTAGATGAAGGTGTCTTTGTTGGGTATTCGATAAAAAGCAAAGCTTATAAATGCTACAACAAGAGACTCAAGAAAATTGTGGACAGTGCTGATGTTAAATTTGATGAAGGAAGGGAAAGAACAGTTAACTATGAAGAAAACTACCCAATTTATGAAGAAGTCATTGAAGGAGATGAGGAAAATGAAACAGAAAAGAAACCAACTCTCAACTCAGATGACTTAATTGATGACTCAGAGGTGGAAGAAAACAAGAAATTCAAAATAGGCAATGTGCAGAAGAATCATCCCAGAGATCAAATAATTGGAGATCCCACAACTGGTATTCAGACAAGAAAGAAAGTAGTAAGTAACTACTCTCTTTTATCCAGCATTGAGCCCAAAAATATAGCTGAGGCAAGCAAAGATGATAGTTGGATGAAGGCAATAAATGAAGAGTTAGATCATATTGAAAAGAACAGAACTTGGGAATTAGTTCCTAGACCGGAAAATAAGAATGTAATCGACACCAAATGGATATTTCAAAATAAATTGAATGAAGACGAACAGGTAGTTAGAAATAAAGCTAGATTGGTCTGTAAAGGGTATGCACAAGTTGAAGGCATTGATTTTGAAGAGACTTTTGCACCTGTGGCCATATTAGAAGCAATCGTAATGTTTCTAGCCTTAGCAGTTCATAAGAATTTCAGAGTTTACCAGATGGATGTAAAATCAGCTTTCTTAAATGGGAAACTTGAAGAAGAAGTTTACATTGAACAACCAGATGGTTTCCAAATTGGTGAAGATCCCAATCTTGTCTATAAATTAAAGAAAGCTTTATATGGCTTAAAATAGGCACCCCGAGCATGGTATGCAAGGCTAGATAACTATCTCTCTCAACAGGGGTTTAAGAAAGGTATGGTGGACGATAATCTGTATGTCAAAACAGAAAATGGGCACCTCATTGTTCTTGTTGTTTATGTAGATGATATCATATTTGGCAAGCAACAAAGATGAATCATGTAAAGACTTAGCAAATAAAATGCAGAAATAATTTGAAATGTCTATGATTGGTGAACTGTCTTACTTTCTTGGGTTACAAGTTAATCAAAATGAGAAAGGCATATTTATTTCCCAAGTCAAATATGTGAAAGAGATGCTAAAAAGATTCACAATGGAGGACTGTAAGCCAGTTAGCACTCCTATGGTGACAGGTTGTAAGTTAAGCAAAGATGACAAATCTCCACTTGTTGATCAAACCATGTACAGATCAATGATTGGAAGCTTACTTTATTTAACAACTACCAGACCAGATATTCTATAGGCAGTTTGCATGGTAGCAAGATTTCAGGCCAGCCCCAAAGAGACTCATGTGACAACAGTAAAAAGGATTCTCAGGTATCTCAAGGGTACTATGGAGTATGGGTTATGGTATCCGAAAGGTAAAGACTTCACCCTTATATCTTATTCAGATGCAGATTGGGCAAGATGTGTTTATGATAGGAAGAGTACAAGTGGAGGTGCTTTTTATCTCGGTGACAGGTTGGTTGCTTGGCACAGCAAGAAACAAGAGTCAGTTTCTTTATCAACAACTGAGGCAGAATATATTACAGCAACAACTTGTCTGTACACAAGTTTTGTGGATGAAACAAACTCTGAAAGATCTTGGTATTAATTTTAGTGAACCAATATCAGTTAAGTGTGATAACACCAGTGCAATTAACATCTCCAAGAATCCAGTAATGCATTCACGGACAAAACACATTGCTATCAGATATCACTTCTTGAAAGAGAAAGTTGTTGAAGGTGAGGTTAAGCTGGATTTTGTTCCAACTACAGAGCAAGTAGCAGATATATTCACAAAACCTTTGCCCAAGGATGTTTTTGAATACCTTCGCAATAAACTGGGAGTGGTGACCCTTCCCAAGAAGTGACTAGCTACAGGGATCACATTCTTAGGGGGAGCATTGAAGTGTTTGATCATCTTCTTGCTCATGTCTTTATTTATTACTAAGTGTAATAAATTTTGCCTGAGAATGTTGTGTTTGGACTCAGGGGGAGTCTGTAGCAGCCCTTTGGTATTATTTTCAAAGGGGGAGAAGATTTATAGGAGAGTGCATGTGTGTTGCCAACAATTCCAAAGGGGGAGATTGTTGAGCAAGGTGCAGCAAAAGTATTGTCATTGTTGTCAACACAGACAGATAGATCGGTTGATGAAGTGGACAGGAGTTCAGAGGTCAGTGAGAACATGTACAATGAATTTCCAAGAAGATAGAAGTGGCCCAGATTCAGAAAATCAAAGAAAAAGACAAGTAAGAAAACTGTCGCGATATCGCGACATGTTTTCTATCATGATTTCGTGACATGGCCGAGGAGAGAGAAGGCGCAAGCAAAATTGTCATGATTTCATGACATGGCCGAGGAGAGAGAAGGCGCAAGCAAAATTGTCATGATTTCACGACATGGACGAGGAGAGAGAAGGCACAAACAAAACTATCACGATTTCACGACATGTTGCAGGCAAAGAAGCCAAGTGGGAAAACTATCACGATTTCGTGACATGTTTGGAAGCAAAGAAGGCAAGTAAGAAAACTGTCACGATTTCATGACATGTTCGAAGAAAAAGCGCTAAGGATGAAAAGTGTCACGATTTCGTGACAGGTTCGAAGAGAAAGCGCTAAGGATGAAAGTGTCACTAAGGATGAAAAGTGTCGTGATTTCACGACAGGTTCGAAGAGAAAGCACTAAGGATGAAAAGTGTCATGATTTCACGACAGGTTCAAAGAGAAAGCACTAAGGATGAAAAGTGTCACGATTTCGTGACAGGTTCGAAGAGAAAGTGCCAAGTAGAAAAAGTGTCACGATTTCATGACATGTTCCGGTTTCGTAGGCCAAAGACAGAAAAGAGACAAGGCAGCGAAGATGTCACGATTTTGCGACATGTTTCGATTTCGTGGGCGAATGGAAAAAAAGACACAAGGCAGAGAAATATGTCACGATTTCATGACATGTTTTGTTTTCGCTAGAGCAAGCCAAGTAGAGTAGCGAGAGGGTGAATGTGTCGCGATTTCGTGACATGTCTGGTTTTCACGGTTGTAAGTGAAGAAGTGAACAAGGAGGCCGAGAATGTCGTGATTTTGTGACATGCTATATTTTCATGGGTAAAATGCGAGAAGGGCAGAAAGAGACAGAAGTGTCACGATATCACGACAAAAGCAAAGCAGAGGCTATCAAAGACAAAAGTGTCACGATATCGCGATAGGAACAGAACGCAAGTCTCTAAAGGTAGAAGTGTCGCGATATCGTGACATGTTGTGTTTTCGTGGCAACAACAATAGAAGAGTTGCAGGGGCAGTCAAGGCCGACAAAGACCGATGTAGGCCGATAGATTTTAGGGTTTGCAACCGACCAAATTTAGGGTTTGCAACCGACCATGTTTAGGGTTTGCAGCCGACTAAGATTAGGGTATTTCAGCCGACTAAGATTAGATCTTTGCTCATGAAAAGTTTGTTATAAAAGGAGGGCTGTTGGGAGATTTGGTCATCTCGATTTTGTGCAAATTAAGTCTGTTGTGCGCATAAAGCGAATCGTGTCGAACCAAGCCAAGTGCGAAGTAATAGCATGCAGAGAGCAAAAAAGTGCAAAGGGGCAGAAGTGATCGATCAACTATTTAGCAGTAGAGAGTGTGAAGCATTATCATAGAAGCAGTCGGCTCAAAATCAGAAAGTGCAAAGCATTTGCACAGAAGAAGCAGAGTGCATAGAAACTGCAAACTGTGCGCAATAAGGTGAAAGTATTATTCTATAATTTTCATTGTTTTTATTGAAGTCCAAGTTGCAGCTTGGCATAAGGGGTTGGTGCTCCTTTCCAGTAGGTGCTGGTAAATAAGGAGTTGGTGCTCCTTTCTGTTTGGTACAAAAAAAATTTGAGGGGTTGGTGCTCCTTCCAGTTGGTGCTGGTAAAAGATATTGTAAAGTTGTAGCTTTGCAAAGGCTGGATTTGGATGGTAGTCCAAGCAGTCATTTTTGAGGAGTAGCCACATTGGTGAACCTCGTTAAATGCTGTGTTGTGTGTAATGCTTTCTTACTGTATTTGATATATCTGTTTATAAGTTTTAAACTACTGCTGGTTTTAGAACTGTATTTTTGAAGTTTAAAAGATCACACTGATTCACCCCCCCTCTCAGTGTCACTGTGATTATAACATGTGCTAGATCGAAGGACTATATTTAGTGCAGATCAGAGATAGAGATTGAGCAGATTTGTGTTAGACCAAAGGACTGTGTTTAGTGTATATTTGAGACAGAGCTGAGAGTAAGATTTGGAGGTGACAAGAGAAGAGGATAGTAGTCTCTAGTGGATAGATATCCATTAGCTAGGGTAGTGAGGACAAAGGTCTTCTGAGTGAGGATAGGAGAATTTAGTGGAGAGATATCCACAAGCCAATGTAGTGGAGGTAGTAGTCTTCTAGAGGATCACCAGCCAGAGCATAGGAGAAGGAGTTCTCCTATGGATAGAGATCCATGAACCAACTGAGGGGATTGGTGTCTCCTATGGATAGAGATCTATGAACTTGATTAGGGTATTTGTCTTTTTTGGACAGAGGTCCATAAAAATTATAATAGGAAAAGGATTCCCAAGATATTTGTTGAGAAAATTTTAGTGAAATATTTTCTTCGTGGAGTAGACCACATTGGGTGAACCACATTAAATTGGTATCTCTATTGTGTGTGGTGATTTATGCATTGCTTTGATTACTGTTATTAATATTGCCATTGATATATTGCATAATATTGTTTGGGAAAGAAAAGTAAAAAGTGGTCTTATATTGTTCATCCCCCTGTCAGTATAAGCTTGTGTTCTTCACCTCAGCCTCTATCTTCTCCACTGGAAGCTAGTCCTGGTTGGTCTCATTGGAAATGGTTTGACAATCATGACTCTGAGTAGCCAATAATTAAGTTTTGGTACCAAGCCCTACTTCCTATGAACTGTCAATAGTTTTCAGATATGCTTAATAAAAATGAAACTTAGAGCTGAGTTGGACCACTTGGGCAAGAACCTTCAAGCTTATCAACTCTGCCTCAATTCAAGGAAAGTTCCAGATTCTTCTTTGGAATGTAGTCCTTCAAGGTCTACCAACTCAGAGTAGGCTAAAACATATGGACCAAGGGTAAGGTGATTACCCTTTTTATGGTTTGGAAGAGAATACAACATTTATTTTGGAATTGTGCTCGTGCCCACCATATTTTTTGTGAAGCACATCAGTTGCTTTATCCCTTACCACTGCCTATGAAAAAGGATCAAGCCTTATTAGGGATCAATCTGATGCCCAATCAAAAACTTATTCTCTCCATTACCAAGGCAACTATCATCTTTCATATATGAAAGACTCGATGTAAATCTATTTTTGAAACTAATCAAGAAGATATCTCTAATATCTCAATAGCTAACATATTTGCTATTGTAAAATGCCAATTGTAGGCTAAGTCAATAGGTTGCATCCGTAAGGAGAAATCACGACAAGAAGAAATCATAACTTTAAAGAGGCGTATCTGTGAGACCTCAACTCATAGATTAGATGGTATTTATAGATTATAGAATATGGTATGTGAATTAATTGAACAACATAGCTCGATGATGCATAATCAGGCACACTTGATGAAGCATTTGGGTCAAGTGGAATTAGAAGCCAACAACACTCATTCTAGTCCTCATATTAGGCTCCCATCACAACATGAGGTGGAGTAGGCTCACTTAGACTCATCTCCTTAGCATATGTTTTCCTAGCATGGCTACTCCCCTATAGTTTTTGTTTTGGCAGAGTGTAGTAATCTCTTCTCAACATATAATATGCCCATTAGAGGGAGAAACCCAACAATCTCTAGTCATTCAGTTTTTTTGTCAACACATATTTTTAGAGTCTTGCTGATGACATGCTTTTTCATCCCCATACTGGGGATATCTCATTTTTTAACATGGGTCACCAAGGGATCATTTGTGTGGTTGTTCACTTCCAATTCTTGTAGTCAGGTACCCTAAATATCATAATCTTTCTCAGCTCTCCTCTGTGTTGGTCCTTCATGGCCTCATGTTGTAATACAACAGTGGGGGTTTGTGTGTGATCTCCAGAGTGCTTATTTTTGGTGATTGATGCCCTACATGACCTTATGAATGCACATGTGTTTGCTTTGTCCCTACTAGAATGAATTATATCATGATTCTGATGTTGTTAGGAGTTCAGGCATGGATGTAAGCATCCAAGCCATAGTCTATATTTATATTCTATTTATTTCCTTAAAATTTTGGCTAATATAAATATGACAACAATTTCAATATAAAAAAATAAGATTAACCTTTAAAAACATTTAAAATATATTTCGAAATGATACATAAATGCTTATAATTTTATTTGTTTAAATAATAATTATTATACATACACTAAATGGACATATTTTCGTTAAAGTTTTAGAGTCATATACGTCAACATGCACCGGTATATAAGTTCATGGCGTAAGGACGTTTTATATTTCGTTACTTGTAACCAATCTTTTGTCGGTTGAAAGTCTTAAATTGCAAGTTCTCAATGTCAAGCATTTTATGCTTTGTGGTAGTCCAGATCAAATGTCTACATGGAAAGCCTTAGTTGAAAATATTTTGTATACAAGTCAGATTTATAAGTTAATGTTGTCAAGTTTCAGCAGCAAGCTCATTCACACAATCTTACAGCTATCTTAAACAAACTTGTAATAAGGTGCAAATGCAGGCTAATGACAGTGATGGTCACGTTACCCGCATTCCAACAACAACTAAACAACAACATAATTTCCATATCCTGTGTTGTCAACCACATATTACATCCAACTATCATGTGTTGTCGACAACCAACTGTCATGTGTTGTCAACTTTTATCCACGAAACCAATATATCACAAGGCACATGATAGAGTGTCCTATGACTATCATAGCCATGTCTCTATAAGTAATTTCTGGATTTTAGCTTAAATTTAAAAAATGCACATAAACTCTAATATTATATTATATCAACTAAACTACTTTAATGGAAAGAAAACTGGCCTCTGTAGTGGGTTGTTGGAATGCTTTGTTATTGTACTCACATCAGAAATGTAGGTTAAAAAATCACGCTGAGACCAAGTTTATGCCTCCACGTATATTCATCTAAAATATTAAATTAAATAATAATCTAAGGATACCATGAAATTTCATGATTTATATACTAACACCTACATCATGGCTAATGTGACATCAAATATATCAATAGTCATTAAAATTGTTATAAATGTGTCCCTTATAGGCGATAATACATTAGAAGGTTATAATTGTGTCCATTATAGGTCATATTAGAAAACATAATCACGGATAGAAGTGTTAGTGATTAAATGGTTGAGATATGGATGGTATAACTTATATCAAAGTTTAAATTTGGATGACATTAAATAGGTTATGTAATTGGGTTTTTATTCAGACACCCAAATTCGAATCTAGGTATGAGGGAACTAGGAACCCTTTCAAAAACTCATACTTTACCTTAAATGTTTTAGCTCACAAGGCCATAGTGGTTAGGGCTTTGAACTCTATTTTGAGAGATCCATGTTCAAACCACAATATACTGAGAAGGGGATAGGTTTATTGGTAGAGGATAAGCCAAGTGTTTACTGGTTGGTTGCTTTGATTCAATTCCATAGAAGGTTGATATGGGTTGTGTTAACTTCTATTTATCCAATGAACTAAGGTTGACAAGATTGTGTTGACTTTTGGTTATCCAATGGCCTAAGGTTTATAGTGCCATAGTGCCGAAGTCCATCCAAAGTCGTGTCCCATGTTATGTAAAGGTGTTATGAATTTCATGTATGAAAAAATAAATAAAACATAAAAAAAAAATGCAAAGGTGTTATCAATTTCCTTATGTATTAAAAAATTAATAAAACATAAAAAAATTAAGTGACTATATAACTCACCGTGATTAAGTTAATATGAAAAGGAAAAGGAAACCCTTTGAAAACCTTACTTAAAAAAAAAAAACAAATACACAAATCAAGAATAAAGTGAAATTTAAATATAAAATAACAACAATTAAATTTTAAAATGTTAAAACCAAAAGAAACACCTATTCTATGAAGACCCCTTATAATGGTATATCTTGATTGTCTAAATTCCTCTCCCACAAGGAAAATCCCACACCTTCTTAATTTTGAAATGAAAACATTAAATACATAGGAGTTCCTTTCTAATTGAAATATAATTGTCCCATTAAAAAATATATATATACATAACCAATTTTAGTTTTATATGTATTAAACATATTCTTAAACTTAGTGGAATGATGACCAACTATGTTCCCAAAATAGTGGTTGCTTGGCTTACATCATTTGCATTTGCAAACCCCTATTTGTCTCTCATAATTGTATAATTACACCATTTGGTATTAGAGCTCAAAAATGGTTTAGTAAGATTTTCAAGTCATGTAGCATAAGAGGCAAGTGAAATATTTTAGTCATAAGAAATATTGATAAGAAGATAATTCAAATTAGACTTTAAATTTTAGTTAAACATAACAAAATCAAAGCTAAAGAGCATTACTATCCAAAATGGAAATACTAATTCTAGGGAGTTATTCATGGAGGCGGGGTGTAGACAAGGTTTCCAACCTAAGGCCATGACGTTTGAACTCAAATGGGATTTATATCAAGATATATTTATAGTTTGGTATATCAAATGGAAATATACTTTGAAAGGGAAGGAATAACAAAAGATGATCAAAAAAAGTAAATATTAAGTGATTAGGTTGAAGTCCCATAGTGTGGCAAGGTTCCCAAATCAAGGTCGTGACGTTCGAATTCAAAGGAGATTTAAATCTAGATATATTTATAGTTGGGCATATCAAATGGAAAGATACTTTGAAAGGGAAGGAATAACAAAAGATGACCCAAAAAGGGTAAATATTAAGTGATTAGGTTGAAGTCCCATGTAACACTATGGTGGGGTAATTTATAAAATATGAGGATGGAAAAGATGAGGAAGTATCTTAAGCCCAAAATTTTACCTTAAGATTAAATCAACAAATATTGTTCAAGCAATTGTAAAATTTGAGGTAGATATAATTAACAGTTTAGAAATACATAAAACAATTCATTAAAAATGTATAGGATGATGAAGAGAAAGCAATTGTAAAGTATGTGAATGGATGGATGCATCAACTTTAAGATAATTAGAAATGGTAAAAGTCTATTATGTGGATGAGATACATTAACATGCCTTAAGGGTTGAAGTGAAAGTGAACCATAGTAATCCCAAGGTAAGAAACAAAAGGAATGTACACAAAACAATTAGAGAATATAGAGCTCTTCTACATATGAGCCATGCATAGAATCTAAAGATGACAAGGACAAGAAGATTCATTTTTGAAATAGAGGAGGTTTCATGCTAAGGTTAGATGTAACATGGTTAATCAATGCTTACATATTGGTGGCCATTAAAAATTGGGGTTACCCTCATAAAGCCTAGTGTTGGCGTGTGGGACCCTCAACATTGTTTCTTGGACTTTGACCTTCACGGGATGCACCCTCTCCACAAGTTTGAACTTTAGGTGTAGTGGTACCACTATGTCGTGTAAACAAAATGGCATGCCCAATGGGATAGGATTCAATTTCCATCACCAACATTTACTCTCCTCGAGTTCCAATTGTGTCCATTGTATATAGTGGTTGGACATCTTGGCTCAAGGGGTTAAATTGTTGGCATGTGAGACCCTCAATCCTATTTCCCAAAGTTTGACCTTCACGAGATGAATCCTCACCACAAGTTTGAGGTTTTTGGTGCAGTGGTAGCGATATGTCGTATCAACACCTAGGACTACCCATAAACCAACAAAGTAATGAGTGAGACAATGATGAATTAAGAGGAAGTAAAATTAAAAAAAATATTGATGTTGCAAGAAATTATACTTTTGGACAACAAGGATAGTCTAAATAAATAATGGCATAAAACTAATGTCTCTAAAACAAGATGAAAAAGCCAAGATAAAGCTTGCAAAATCATGATTGATTGTGGTTCTATTGAAAATTTAAAAATATATAAAAATATTAAATGAATTTACATCTAAAGTGAATTCCTAATTAGGCTTTTCTAATGTGTTAATAAATTGCTCATGCTTTTATTTTGCATTTAGTATTGGTCCCTATGAGAATGAAGTCATGTGTAATGTGGTACCGATGGATGTTTTTCACTTGCTATTAAGAAGCCCTTGGTGGTATGAAAGGGATGCATCGTATCCTGAAAAAGAACATACATATGAAATAAAACAAAGAGTTAAATGACGTGATGAATCCATTATAACAGAAAAGAGAAAGTTGAAAACACTAATTCAACTCTATTATATTATATTATATTATATATAAATAAATAAATAAAGGAAGGAAGGAGACAAAGGAATATGATCGACAAGGGCTTGTTCTTGAAGCAAGCAATTAAAACTCTTGAGGAATTACCAATCATATTGATTTTATTCTCAGATCAAAGGTTAAAAACCAATGTGTTTACCAATAAGCCCCTCATGTGAATGAAGGGATAAAAAGGTAAATTGTTAAACAATTAAAGAAATGATTCACAAACAGAAAGCATGAGTCCCTATGCATTTCCAACTATACTATCTACCACGAAGGGAGGAAAGGAATGGAGATTATGTGCAGATTCAAAAGCTATTAATAAAATCGTAGTCAACTATTAGTACCCATTGCTTAGGGCATCAATATGCCTTCCCACGCCCCCTGTGGGATATTGAATGCGGACCACGCCATTGTGGTTGCTCCGATGGGGTTTGTTGTTTACCCGATTGGTGAAGAAGTCGGGACGTGTGAAGAGGTTGCCACGAAGCCATTTGTATGCAGCGTGGCACACGTCTAAAGAGTCAAAAGTGATAGCTTGCGCTGAATATGCTCACCATTTGACCGCACTCACAACGAACCGTTGATAAGGAGCAAAAGAGGATTGTTAAACAGACCAAGTAATTGGCACCCCACGCATGTGGGAAAAAGAAAAACTAGTCCAGGTACTTTGCCGCGTGGATAGAGGGCATATGAATATTCAACACCGTGTAGTTAGTCTTCTTACTTTCAATAACATATAATTTCGTTCCACATTTTGCGGGGATCTTCGACCGGACGCAATCTTCCAGACTGTCCACTTTGTTCGTAGTTGTGACGGATCAGCATGTTGACTGCCGTCCTCTCTAGGAAACTGTCCTTCACATCACGTGCAGTGTTTCCACGTGGAGACAAGGGAAAACATTCCTTCACGGGGCGGGGCGGCTAAAGGGACATGCGCTAAGGGATTCCACCATAAAGAACACCATGTGGCCACCAACAAACCAATTCGTGGTGGCTTTGCGGGACGTCCGCGTGGTGGCTTTAAGGGATTCCACTTGGAATCGACTGGTGCGGTCCTCCCACAAGAGATGGGAAGATTAACATTCCTCCAATTCTCTATGAAGGTAGTCTGGCATTCCAAACAGTGTACGCCGATCGTGCTCAAGCTTCTAAGTAAACAGTGTACGCCGGCCGTGCAAAAATGCCTGACAGCGGACAGAAACACGCCCAAGGTGCAGATGTAAGACATAAAGGCATCCAAGCGCTCGTCCTCCTCCTGATTACAGTTTTCCACCTTCGCCTTTACGCTCAGGGCGAGCGAGCAGAATACGTGGTTCCTACACGAGAGATGAGAAGAGGAGATCGTCGAGAGACACCAGAATACGTCGGCAAAGAAACAACGCGCAACCACAGTTTGAGGATGCTGGTATCGCGTGAGCTACCAGAGGGAGACGAATCTCTATGGGAAGCCTCTTCGTGGTCTCCATAGAATGACCAATACAAGGTAGCCAGAAGTAGTGCTGTGAGTCAAATCGTACGCACAGGTTCAGAGAAGAAGCTGCTTCTCGATGCTCAGATTCCTTGATACCTCTTCTGTGAAGACGACAGGAATACATGTCGGGATCGCATCGATAATGATGAGATTGTCCACCCTAAATGAAAGCATTCATTCCTCAGTTCTGCATACAAAGAAAGGAACGTCTGTATGGAATCTACTAAGGGGAGGGAGAATTTCCACAAGGTAAATTCCTCTTACAGGGCAGGAGCCAAGAGGCTTTGCCTCTAATACCAAATGTTAGAAAAATTAACCCAGATTTCACGCATGTGCCCAACTGCGCTCCGAACCTTGGGCGAAACCGGATTGCGCTCCAGACATGGGCGAAGTCGGACTGCGTTGCCGAAGGGCTGACATGACGCCGCACCTACTCTCTGACAGATGTGACGCTTGTGCGGCGATTGGTCAGAAACCCTAGTTGAGGGCTTGTCAGGACCTGTCAGAGGACAAACCCCAATCCTCCTCTTCCCGCGGCTATATAAGGCGTCTCGGGTATTTCAGAAAAAGAAGAAGAAGAAGAGGAAGAAAAAGAAGGAGCAAGAAGGAGCGAGAGGCAAAGAAAAGTATCTCAGCGAGCAGTTTGACTCGAGTGATTAATGTACTGAGCGGCCGAGCTCGACATTTTGTCCGTTTAACTTATCTGCGAGTGCGGCTGCGAGATGATTGTAATTTCCTCGGTTGAGGAACTACGTAACCCCGTTTAATATAAATAAAGTTTGTTGTTTGTTTTCGGCATCTTTTAGGGTTTGCAGTTTGTTGCTCTCTGTTCCGGCGTCTCTCTCTTCTCATACGGGTGTTGCCAAGCCAGGCAAACCCAGCGGCAGCCGCGGAAGAAGAACAAGTCTAAAGCGGCTTTCCAAGTTTGCTTCCAAAGTTCGCGGCTAAGACTGGAGCAGCTCGAGTGCACGAGAAGTCCGAAGTTGGCCTCAGTCCCCTCTTCACCCTGCACAGTTCGTTGGCTGCCCGAAGTTCGAACTTCGCCCAAATTTCGGGCGAAGTCCGTCGCAACCGCGAAGTTCGAACTTCGCCCGAATTTCGGGCGAAGTCCGTCGCGGCCGCGAGTGCGAACTTCGCCCAAGTTTGGGCGAAGTCCAGTCGCGTGGCCGAAGTGCGCACTTCGCCCAATTTCGGGCGAAGTCCGTCGGCGCGGCCGAAGTTCGAACTTCGCCCTAGTTCGAGGCGAAGTCCGTCGGCGTGGCCGACGTTCGCACTTCGCCCTAGTTTGGGCGAAGTCCGTCGGGCCCCGACTTGCGCACTGCGCTGTCTGCGTTGCGGCGTTCGGACTTCGCGACAGACGGACTTCGGCGCGGCGTCAGTTAAAAAAAAAATTAAATTCTTCAAATTGGTATCAGAGCTGATAGTGCCGTGACACGGAGATAGAAGCATGGCTTCCGAGAGAAACTCGCTGCGGTTGCGAGATCCCGCGATTTAACGGCAAGAACTACGATTCTTGGAGCATCCGGATGAAGATCTGTTCGGATCTCGGGAGCTATGGGAGTTAGTCGAGAACGGCTACCCGGAACCGGCGGATGCGGCGAGCACTAGCCGCCCTCTCTCGAGAGAGACAAGGATGCGTTGAAAGAGCACAAGAAGAAGGACCGGAAGGCCCTCTTCTACATCATGCAAGCGGTTGAGGAGACCATCTTCCCGCGGATTGCATCGGCCACCAAGGCCAAGCGGGCACAGGAAACCCTAGCAAGTTCGTATCGGGGCACCGAGCAAAGTGAAGTTGGTGAAGCTGCAGATGCTCGGGAGACGGTTTGAGAACCTACGGATGAGCGAGTCCGAGTCGATGAGCGACTTCTTCACCCGGACGGTCGACATTATCAACCGGATGCGGTTGAATGGAGAAAATGTCCGAGCCGAGAGAATCGTGGAGAAGATTCTCAGAAGTCTGCCTGCGAAGTTCGACTCGGTTGTGATAGCAATCGAAGAGTCGAGGGATCTGACAACCCTCTCGACAGACGAACTCATGGGTTCATTGCAGACCCATGAACAGAGGCTGAGCCGTTCATCTCAGACCTCTCTGGAGCAAGCGTTTCGGGCTCAAGCCTCAGTCAGAGACAGCGGCAGACAAGACTCCCACCACGGCGCTTCTAGTTCTCAAGGAGGGAGAGGCGGAAGCGGGCGTGGGAGAAGTAACAAGCAAGGAGGGAGATCAAACCCTCATGACGCCGAGCCAAGTTGCAACTTTCATCGGCAAGGAGGAAGAGGCACGGCGAGAAATCGGCAAGGAAGCTCTCGGCGAGAAGAAGGACATGTCAAAGGTCCAATGCTACTACTGCAGCAAGTTCGGCCATTATGCCTCACAATGCAAGAAGAAGATGGCGAACGAGAATCAGCAGCAAGCCCATTATACGGAGGAACCCGGAAATGCGGCAGGAGGAAATGTATTGCTGACTTGCAGTATTGAAGAGGAGAGCAAGAAAAACGTATGGTATCTTGACAGTGGTTGCAGCAACCACATGACTAGGAACAGAGAGATGTTCTCACAACTGGATGAAACAGTCCGGTCCGAAGTCAAGATGGGGAACAACAACAAAGTTCCTGTGATGGGGAAAGGCAAGATCCTCATCCGCACCCGGCACGGTGATAGAAAAACAATTCAAGATGTTTTTTATGTGCCTGGGTTGAAGCACAATCTGTTAAGTGTTGGACAACTTGTGCAAAAGGGGCACACTGTACTATTTAAAGACGGTGTCTGTTCCATCAGAGACAAAGTCCATGGACAAATTGCAACTGTGTCCATGACGAAAAACAAAATGTTTCCGCTGCAGATTCAGAATGAATCATTGATGTCTCTGAGTGCAGTTGAGAAGGATGCTACCTGGCTGTGGCATCTCAGATTCGGTCACCTGAGCTTCAGTGGCCTGAATCAACTGCACAAGATGCGAATGGTGAAGGGTCTACCCCTGATAGAGCAACCGAACCAAGTGTGTGAAGGTTGCCTAGTCGGCAAGCAGCATAGGGATGCATTCCCTGTGGGACGATCTTGGAGAGCATCACGGCCATTGGAGCTGGTGCACTCAGACATTTGTGGTCCGATGCAGACCACCACATTTGCCGGCAACAAATACTTCTTGACGTTCATTGATGACTTCAGCAGGAAGACTTGGATTTATGCCATCAAGCTGAAGTCAGAGGCATTTGCCAGATTCAAGGAGTTCAAGGCGCTGGTGGAGAAACAGAGCGGTTATTATGTGAAGACTCTCGGAAGCGATGGAGGTGGAGAGTACATCTCCAACGAATTCCACAACTTTTGCAAGCGACACGGAATTCGAAGGCGGTTCATCTGCCGGATACACGCCACGACGAGAATGGCGTAGGCGAGAGGAAGAACCGAACCATCATGGAAATGGCACGAAGCATGATGAAGGCGAAGGGATTGTCGCATGAATTTTGGGCGAGAGGCTGTAACATGTGCGGTCTACTTGCTGAACAGATGTCCCACCAAAAGCGTGAAGGACAAAATCCCTCGGGGAGGCACTGGAGCGGAGTGAAGCCAAGTGTGGCTCACTTGCGTGTGTTCGGGTGCATTGCATATGCACATGTTCCGAAGAGAAGCGGAGAAGTTGGATGATCGAGCTGAGAAATGCATTTTCACAGGGTACAGTGAGCAGGCGAAGGCATATAGGTTGTACAACCCTGTGACGAAGAAGCTCATCATCAGCCGTGATGTGAAGTTTCTTGAAGATCAATCCTGGAACGGGAAGTCTGAGGCCGCCGATTAAAGCCGACGAAGTTCGATCCGTTGACTTGGAAGAAGGAAGTGTGCGACCACCGCAACTTCCCGGCATCAACGACGGTGCCGAGCGGTAGCACGACCACTCCATCACGGTCGCCTCCACTTGTAAGCAGAATTCAAAACCTGAGGACTACTGCGAAGACTCGGAGCTTGCAAGACATTTATGAGGCAACCCAAACCCACATAGATGAAGAGCACCCTGACTTTGCATTCTTTACTGAAGTTGATCCAGTAGAGTTCGAAGATGCAAGTCAGAATCAGAAGTGGGTGCAGGCGATGGATGAGGAGATAGCGACCATTGAAAAAAATGAAACATGGCGGTGACGGATCTTCCGAGCGAGGAAGAAGACCATTGGGGTCAAGTGGGTGTATAAGACAAAGTTCAACGCCCAAGGAGACGTTGACAAGCATAAAGCCAGATTGGTGGCGAAGGGTTACAAGAAGAAGTCAGGGATCGATTACCATGAGGTATATGCGCTGTAGCCCGACTTGACACGGTCGGGATGATCCTGGCATTGGCGGCCCAACAAGGTTGGAAGATGTACCGAGATGGATGTCAAGTCGGCCTTCCTCAACGGAGTGTTGGAGGAAGAGGTCTACATAGACCAGCCACCGGGTTACGAAATTGAAGGCCGGGAGGGCAAAGTCCTGAAGCTGAAGAAGGCCCTGTACGGTTTGAAGCGGGCGCCCGAGCTTGGTACGGTCGGATTGACGGCTATTTTCGGGAGAATGGGTTTCGAAATGCCCATATGAGCACACCACTGTACATGAAGACAAATGCGGCGGGTGAGCTCATTATCGTCTACTGTATGTGGACGATCGATTTATACTGGCAACAACAATGTCTGTTCGACCGATTCGGAAACGGCCATGAAGAAGGAGTTCGAGATGACGGACTTAGGGGTGATGAAGTATTTTCTCGGCATTGAAGTTGACCAATCGGCGAGATGGCATCTTCATTTCTCGGGGGCAAGTATGCGAAGGATGTCTGAAGCGCTTCAAGATGGAGGACGATAAACTCTGCCATCACACTGCGACCACGAGGTTTGAAGGCGAGCAAGTTGGATACGAGGGAGGAATGTCGACCCAACCCTGTTCAAGAGGCTAGTTGGCGATCGATGTATTTGGCGCAACTCGGCCGAATCTGATGTTCGGAGTCAGTCTGATCAGCCGTTTCATGGAGACTCCGAAGGACACGCATTGGCAAGCAGGCAAGAGGATCTTGCGCTATGTCAACGGGACACGAAACCATGGCCTATTTTACGCCAGACAAGACCAGTTGGAGCTAGTGGGCTTCACGGACAGTGACTGGGCTGGCAGTACCGACGATCGAAAGAGCACCTCCGGGTATGCTTTCCATCTCGGATCGAGGGCGATATCATGGGCGTCCAAGAAACAACCCATCGTTGCGTTGTCCACAGCCGAAGCAGAATATGTCGCCGCCACGTCAGCCGCATGCCAGGCAGTTTGGCTGCGAAGAGTTACGAGTGAACTGAACTTTCCTCCGGATGGTGCGACAACAATTTTTTGTGATAACAATTCGGCCATTGCACTCTCAAAGGATCCTGTGTTCCATGGCCGGACGAAGCACATAGACATCCGGTATCATTTCATTAGAGAGCTGGTGAAATTTGGCGAAGTACAACTGCAGTTTTGCAGGTCCAAGGAGCAGCTGGCTGACATCTTCACGAAGCCTTTGAAGGAGGAAGACTTCAGCGAGTTGCGAGAGCGACTTGGAGTCAAGCGCTCGTGAAATCGAGGCTTAAAGGAGGGTGTTAGAAAAATTAACCCGGATTTCACGCCTGTGCCCAAGCTGCGCTCCGAACCTTGGGAAAAACCGGATTGCGCTCCAGACATGGGCGAAGTCGGACTGCACTGCCGCAGTCCGGGATCCGGCAAAGGGCTGACATGACGCCGCACCTACCCTCTGACAGATGTGACGCTTGTGCGGCGATTGGTCAGAAACCCTAGTTGAGGGCTTGTCAGGACCTGTCAGAGGACAAACCCCAATCCTCCTCTTCCCGCGGCTATATAAGGCGTCTCGGGTATTTCAGAAAAAAAAAGAAGAATAAGAGGAAGAAAAAAAAGGAGCAAGAAGGAGCGAGAGGCAAAGAAAAGTATCTCAGCGAGCAGTTTGACTCGGTGATTAATGTCCGAGCGGCCGAGCTCGACATTTTGTGCTGTTTAACTTATCTGCGGTGCGGCTGCGAGATGATTGTAATTTCCTCGGTTGAGGAACTCTGTAACCCCCGTTTAATATAAATAAAGTTTGCTGTTTGTTTCCGGCATCTTTTAGGGTTTGCAGTTTGTTGCTCTCTGTTTCGGCGTCTCTCTCTTCTCATACGGGTGTTGCCAAGCCAGGCAAACCCAGCGGCAGCCGCGGAAGAAGAACAAGTCTAAAGCGGCTTTCCAAGTTTGCTTCCAAAGTTCGCGGCTAAGGCTGGAGCAGCTCGAGTGCACGAGAAGTCCGAAGTTGGCCTCAGTCCCCTCTTCACCCTGCACAGTTCGTTGGCTGCCCGAAGTTCGAACTTCGCCCAAATTTCGGGCGAAGTCCGTCGCAGCCGCGAAGTTCGAACTTCGCCCAAATTTCGGGCGAAGTCCGTCGCAGCCGCGAAGTGCGAACTTCGCCCAAGTTTGGGCGAAGTCCGGCTGCGCAGCCGAAGTGCGCACTTCGCCCAATTTCGGGCGAAGTCCGTCGGCGCGGCCGAAGTTCGAACTTCGCCCTAGTTCGGGCGAAGTCCGTCGGCGCGGCCGACGTTCGCACTTCGCCCTAGTTTGGGCGAAGTCCGTCGGGCCCCCGACTTCCGCACTGCGCTGTCTGCGCTGCGGCGTTCGGACTTCGGCGACAGACAGACTTCGGCGCGGCGTCAGTTTAAAAAAAAATTAAATTCTTCACCAAAGAGGCTCCCATACCAACTGATGGAAGAAAAATTTCACATGAATTTTTGGTCAGATGTCAAAATAATTTATAGACAAATACTGCTCGATATACAAAAGATGAGCAAGTCACAACGGATTTGGAATGACATTCTGGCAGATAACAAATAACTACCTATTGTTGGCAGATCTTAGCTTCTGTTTAATAAATCTTTCCAATTGATGTTGGGTATCCCATTTTACTATGACCTTTTACAAAGGGAAGAGCCTTGAGCTTATTAATAGGAAATTTCACACACAACCTTATACACATTGAGTGGTTTAAATTTTGGACTTTCCGAAGAAGAACCAAAACTTGCAGTCCCTAGAATAACTAAGAGAAGCTTAGTATCATAAACTTCTTATTTGACACTTTTTCCATAATAAATTAAAATTAATTAATATATTGTATTATTCATTTTTTTTTTATATATATAAGGGATTTAGTTACATTTATAGTAATTTTCTACTACCAAGCAGTGTTCAAATCCTGAGTTGCCCCCAACAACACCTATTCTACCTCGTTGTTTTATAATTTAGTATGAAGAGGACCATCGATCGTTCAGGATTGGTACCACATCATTGTACAACCTACATTCAACGGATTCGGGATTTTATATCCTATATCATTCCTTATCAAAATGTCATTCTAAATGTTTAGTTGGTGCAAAAATATTTGATCTAAAAATTAGATACGATAAAATCAAGATTCAAGAGGACGATGTATGAAAACAAATATTGAGATCAAGTTTTTTATTCCTTTTGGATTATCTAATCCTTTAACCACCTTTTAATGCACCATGAACTAGATGTTTTGTCTATATATATATATATATATATATATATATATATATATATATAAGGTTTTTTAATTATATTTTAATGATCTTGTAGTATTTAGTAAAATCCTATAGGATAATTTGTTATATTTATAAAAAATAAATATGATATATGAAGAGTTAAAAATATTATCTCAATTTAGAATTTAGGACAAGGAGTTGGTTTCCCCAATAATCATGTAAATAGAGAATAATTCTCAATTTTGACCACTATTTCATAGAGCAAGAGACCTATAGAAATATTGTGATAGAATAATATTGATGATAGCACTATTGGTGCTAATGGAAGCACTACTAAGTTATGGTGTTGTTTCCAATGGCATGATAAATCCTTGATCCATGAGCCTATAAGATGAAATTATAATGCAATATTCTAATTAAAATAAAAACACAAAGATTCAAATGATATGTAACAATTAATTTCAAAAGATTAAGAGATTATAGAAATGAACATGTGTGGATTGAGATCTAATAAGCAAAATAGAAGAAGACAAAGTAAGAAAAAATATTGATTTGAGAGCAAATCCAAAAGCTTAAGGTGAGTACCTGGTTGCCCTTGTATTTACATGCATGATTTTCAAAAGTTTATTTATAGAATTTTGGAAGGGATTTAAAGCAATTTTTGGAATATACCTTCTTGTTGCCTTAGGCAATGTTTTGTAGAGGTTTGGAACATGGAGATACGTTGAAATATTTAATATTGGAAGACGATGAATTAGGTGAAATTAGAAAATCCATCATTGATTAGAGTTACATGGAGGATTAATTGGGGGTTAACTAAGATGCTTGATCTCTAGTTGAGAGTTGATAGCATCATATGGATATGATTATTATTTTTATAAGATATGATTTCTAGTTATAAGATAATATTTATAGTCAAAAGGAATTGCATAGAGATTCACACAAGGCAAAGGAGACAAGGAATCATGCTGACATGTAATTAGTGTAAGTTAGATACCTACTTTATTTTTTGGTTTGTGATCAAGCAATAACATTGGTATCAAAGACATGATGGTGCTAACATAGCCTAGTTTTAACAAAAAAAATGACCATTGGTGGTTCATCTCGGTGGTAAAATATTATGTTAAAATTTTAACCAATAACACTACCCTTATAACAAAAATACCACTAGAACTATTGCTTCTAGGATGCTATTTTTTATTTAAGTCGCTAAATGCATCCATGATCAATTTGCAATTCATCAATCACTTGTGATTTTTGATATCTTTGATGAGGTAGATGTTGCTTTTATTGTGTTTATTGAACTAGTTAAAATTGGTTATCTATGATAGAGAACTATGAAGATAATTCATCCAACTATTCTAGGGTATTATCATTATTTTTCTTTCAAAAGTAGTAAAATCAAAATTCAACTACATCTTAAAAGGTGTGGAAGCACTGAATGATGCTAGAGCATTCATAGGTAATGTGACGAAGTTTGTAAAATTTACAACAGGGAGCTGTTGAAGAATTTGAGCAAATTGATCCATCATCTCATTCCTCTATTTTAGAAAGGCTTTATTCAACATATCCTTGAAAGGATAAACTATATTGGTGTTGTCTATTCTACTACCCATATAAGATTATTTTGGATAACAAGGGAGGTAATCAAAAGATCTCATTTCTAATACCCAAACATTCAATATCTTGATCTCATGTTTATGGAGATACACTCAAAATATAGACTACTCTAATATCATTAATTTGAAACTCAAAATTTTGAACTAAGGAAGGTCAATAAAGTGGGTAACTTAGATATAATAGAATATAACAAATCAAATTATAGTTACATAAAAATAATAATAGAATAATTTTATTACTTTAAAAATATAGTATAATGCCAGCAATCTCTAATAAGAGATGTGAGGTTATAACACTACATCCATTACTCATGCTTTTTATAGTAAATGGTACATCTCTTTTTATACACTTTTCATTGGTATGTTGGAAATCCACCATATTAAATAAGGGAGATCACCCATATGGAAATATGGTGCTCCACCTTCAATCATTTAGGTCACCCATATGGAAATATGGTGATTCACCTTCCATGAGTTATAAAGTTCATATGAAATGAAAGTTACATACATATGATGTGTCTTTTGAGTTTTTTCTTCTACTAATAAGTCAACATGGAAAGAGAATCATTTTATCTGCAAAAATCTAAAAACTAAAAATTACTATATCTTTGAGCCTCTAAATTGTTTTTTAATATAGTTTCTAGAATCCATGTTTATGATGGGGTTGCTTGATAAAAATTTTGTTCTTCCTCTAAGTTTTCCAATGCTTCTTGAATGGATCAAAATGGAATCATTACCATAAATTTATTCCCTTAATAGTTTGGTTAGGATAAAAAATACTTTTTAGTCATTTCTATGCATAAACCCATGCCCCAAAAAGGTTGCATACCGTCGATCATTCAACCCTCAATGAAAAGCAATGGAAATCATCTTAATTATTCATTCTTATAGTTTGTATTCATTTTCAATATTTTCTTCTTCAACATCTTCAGAGTTACTTCTTCCTTCATTTTCCTTTTTTGGGAAGTTTCCATGGCTTCCATTGAGTTTGTAAACCTCTAATTACTTCTAGAAATTTTGTATTGCTAGTATTCCTAGGGACCACTCATCCATTCCTAAGAAATATTCCTCTAGATCTATCTCTTCATTCCACTTTTTAAGCACTAAGAATCAACCTTGGGCTTTGATACCACCTGATGTAATGTAAAAAATTTGTGGTAGGAATTTAAATCTACAAATAGATCTTAAAATGTGAGATCAAAGTACACAACAATAGCAAAATAACATAGGCAAATAGATCTAAAACTTTGAGATCAGAGTACATAGTAATAATAAAATAAAACAATGATAATAAAAAATAGAACACTATTTTTTTATACTTATAGTGTAACATAAACAATTAAACAATACCAAGGTGGCTATAGGCACCATAGACTTCTCAAATTCTCTCCATAGAGCACCACAAATCTGTAAGCACTCCTTAGAGTACCATTCTCTAGCCTCTATATGTTTTCTTTTTTTTCTTCACTTCCTCTTCACTTGTCTCTCTTCTCTCCCTTTGCACATATTTATAACCAACCAAAGATACCAAAATAATGTGTGAAATGGTAATGGTTTTAAAACCATCTTCTTCAAACCCATGGTTTGAAAACCATGTACCCCAAACCATGGTCTCAAACCATTATTCATATATATATATATATATATATATATATATATATATATATATATATATATATATATATATATATATATATATATATATATATATATATATATATATATATATATATATATATCGACCATTTAAATGCTCCTCCATCATTTCTAGACATCACTCGATCAAGAACCATGGACTACTAGTAAATATTTTTCTATTATATTTACTAAACATTCTCAAAGAATATGAGGAACCAATATTCCATCAAGCAAGCAAACAATTTCAAAAAACATGTAGAATCAACCTTTCATCAACTAAATGAATGATCATAAAGAGCATGAGATATTACACCAAGTAGGTAGAAGACATTCTGATTTTAAAAGAAGGAATTCTCTCATGTAAAACCATAAAGTTTTTGCAAGAGCAAAACCCATCAACATAACTCTTTTAGAGATCATTTATAGCATAGGAAAATTACTGCATTCAGTAGAACAAATCTAGAGTAGAGAAGAAGTCATACATATTGTCTATGAGCCACAAGGTGAAGTAGAAAGAACTAGAATTAGGTAGAAGACATTCTGATTTGAAAAGAAGGAATTCTCTCATGTAAAACCATAAAGTTTTTGCAAGATACCCATCAACATAACTCTTTTAGAGATCATTTCTAGCATAGGAAAATTATTGCATTCACTAGAACAAATCTAGAGTAGAGAAGAAGTCAGGCATATTGTCTATGAGTCACAAGGTGAAGTAGAAGGAAATAGAATCAACCACAATATTTTCATATCAGTTATAGAGCACAATTGGAAATACTACCGTGTCCAAAAGCAACCAATACAGTCCAACATGTGAAATTCATATTTGAAAATAAAAATAGCAAATGGAAAATAGCAGTATTATTTGATTCTTCACTATTGGTCAAAGAAAAATATAAGTCTCATTGTTAAATCCTCTCACATGTTCCATGCAATAAAACAAGATACAAACAATGTTTGAAAATCTAGATAGAAAGGCACGGTGGATCATCATGTTTAGAGTAGCAGATGAAATACAACCATACATTCAAGATTCAACCACAACTAAATATGCATGGGAGAAACTATAGATAGCTTTTTAATAAAGAATTAGAAACAAATTCCATTTCTCTAGAGCTAGCTCCATTATTTGAAGATAAACAATGGATAAAAACTCAAGTCTTACATGAGGAGAATTTTTGAACTATGAACATCACTACAAGCATTGGTATAAAGGATATATGACAAGACACTAGTTCCACTTATTTTAATATCTCTCCCATCTCAATACAATGTATTTATAATAACTTTAAAGATCATTGAGCAAACACCAATTTTTAAAAAGTTGGTAAACCTACTTCAAAAAGTAGAGACTCACATTTAACATAAGAAGAAGAACAAGTACTTCTCATAAATCGAATGGAAAAACAACTAGTCAAAAGAGGTATAAGACCTCAACAACACTCATAGAAAAAGAGGAACAATTAGTAGCATAAAAATTCATCAGTAGATTCAAGTTTGAAAATGCATCAACAACATAGCAATATGACCAAATATGATTATTCTAAAATGAAATAGAATGTATTTGTTGCACATGACTAATTAATTTAGATCAATAATGTTTGGTATGACAATTTATGAGCAACTAAACATATAACAAGATGAAAAGAATGGTTTCATACTCTAGATTATTCCAATCATATAGGAAGTCTCTTTGGGTGATGACACATCATATGATATAAAAGACATAGGTAATGTAAAATTACAACTAGGATCTCACACATGTAGGATTAAGGAAGTCTTTTATATTCTAGAACTCACCAACCTATTCATCATCAATCAATTTCTTGACCACAACTTGAAAGTTGAGTTTGATAAGTAACAAGGATCTAAGGTATGCTTCATTTGTGAGAAAACTAAGAATTTCAAAATTATTGTATATGGCAAGGAAAAAGAACAAAAATGTTTGAACTTCACATAGTTCATTATGAAATTAAGGAGTTTTAAATTTTGAGGCCTTAGCCTTTTGTCTATTTAACACGACCAACTACATTTTTAGACTGTTTGGACATTAAGGCACTCTAAGAGCTGGCGTCATGTTACCTAGCCCAAAATATGTTTGATATCTATAGGATATCTAAGAGTTGGCCCAACATGTTAAAGAGTTGTGTGCCCAAATGATGAATACCATGTCAAATATGAATGACACAACCAGGAAAGAGTTCCTTGGTATTGAGGACTTTTAGTTGGCCATAAAAAATAATGACTCTAGCCTTGCTTCTTTATCCACAAGACTTAGCATTATGAATAGTAGAATTGGCATGGTCAATTTTTATTTGGGAAGCAATCTTAAGACTATTACTCAATCCATTAAGGCCCTACATAAATGGGCCGATGTACACATGAACAAACAAAGAGTGGTAAAAGAACTATATGAGAGTCCTTAGCTCAAGAATGACATAGTCATGTTCAATGGACCTATTCATTTGAAACTATTTAACAAAGTGCCTTCAACTTGAGAGGCAACTCCTCTGCCTCCTCTAGTATACTTCATAGAAGATGATGTTTCCAATCTTGCTTCACCTCAAGAAGTATCATTTTTTACTAGTTTAGTGGACCTGAACCTTGATAATAGTTTGGAAAAATACATTTGAAGGTAAGCTCATTGATGATGAGACTCATTTTTTGATCAGCAACTTATATCAAGTGTAGGCTATTATCACTTTACACAAGCCTATGATCAAAATTCAAAGTTGAAGAACATATTCTTGGATGGAAGTCCTACCCAACTGAATTTAATTGTTGGCACACCTACTTCTATTGTTCTAAAAATTGAATCCATCATTGTGAAGGCTCTGGGTTCCTAGGAGGATAATACCATTAATACGCTCTAAATAACCTTCCTACGTACCCCTTTTGCACACTCAGTGCCACATCATTAACCTCCCCCATGGCTGCCTCCTCATTCTCTAGATCCTTTCTTCGTCATATTTTGATCGCATTGGTGTCCAATGTGCATATTGTTGGACAAAATAATGAGAAATAAAATCCCTCATTCAATTAAATATTAATTAATTATTAATTATTTATCATTAATTAATAATTAATTATTATAAATTGATAATTAGTATAACTTTATGAAACGTTATATTGTAAAAAGGCATGTCTATTTAGATCATATATATATTGAAAAGTAATGAATGAGAATACTTGGATTTTGATTTTCAATTATATATCTTCTCATGCATTTCTCTCTAGATCAGACTCACAATGGAAAAATATGTCTCTAATGAGTATAGTTGAGCCATCTACAAAAAAATAAGCTCTTCTATTTAATCATTGGAAAAATACCATGAACATTGAATATCAATCATTATTGAAAAACAAGACTTGGAATCTTGTTGATCCTCCACCAATGAGAAAGGTTATTGGATGCAACTGAATTTTCAAAATCAAATCATAGTATTGATAAAGACAAAATACAACTTGTAGCAAAATGATATACACAAAAAGAAGGCATCGATTAAGAAGAAATGTTTGCTACTATAACAAAAATAAAATCCATCTGAATAATCTTTGCTCTAGCTATAAATTTTGGATAGAGAATTCATCAAATGGACATGAAAAGTGCCTTCCTTGATGGGGACTTAAAATAAGAGGTTTATATGACTCAACTAAAATGATTTATCATATTTGGATAAGAAATAATGGTATGTAAATTGGTCAAATATCTCTATGGTCTCAAACAATCTCCTTGAGCATGGTATACAAAAATAGATGAACAATTTCAAAAACATGGCTATAAGAGAAATTTGTATGATCCAAGTTTATAGCATAAAGAGCAAGGGGAAATATGTATTCATCGATGTATATGTAGATGAATTTTTCATCATAGGGAGTTTTAAAAGAATGATTCTAACCACAAAATAATATTTAAAAAATAATTTGACATGATTGGTCTCTAGTTATTACACTATTGTCTAGGACTAGAGGTAAGATAAAATCATCATCGCATATTTGTTTCACAAAACAAATATGCCAAGAATATTCTTGAGAAGTATTATATGAAAGATTGTAAGCCCATGGTGACTCCTATGTAATTAGGTCTACAACACTCATATTTTTATTCCTCTCCTCCAATAAATCTATTTTTTTATTGACAATTAGTTGGAAGTCTCATCTACCTAACTTACGCAAGATCAAATATCATTTTTGTAGTGACTTATCTTTCATGGTTCACATAAGAACCAATACTGACATATTGTAAGAAAGTAAGAAGAGTTCTAAGATATATACAATGAACCATTGAGTATGGTTTGGAATTTGAGAAGAGTAATTAGTTCCTCTTAACATGCTATATAAATGTTGATTACGTAGGATTCATCGATGATCAAAAATCTAATTTTGGACGTGTATTATTTTGGTAATTTGTATTTATATAATAAGAAAGTAAGAAACAACAAATAATCGTTTGATCTTCCATAAAAGTAGAATATCGTGCAACAGAAGGACCTATCTATGAAACAATATGGTTGAAACATATGTTGGCAAACATGGGTGTACCATAAGATAAACCTATAACCATACACTATAACAACCAATGAGTACTAAAACTTATTTTTAATCTAGTATTCCACAAACAAACCAAGCACATTGATATAAAATATCATATTATCCATAAACACGTTCAACATCACAACACTCAACTCAAATTTTGTCCTACTCAAGAGCAACGTGCGGACATCTTCACCAAAACACTTGGACAAATTAAATTTGACAAATTTCAAAGTTTTCTCTCCAAGACTTTGATATAATAAAAGAGAAATTATTAAAAATTATTACATCAATGCAAGTTAAATAACCAATCAACACATAATTTATAAAGTCCACTAAAGAACAAAGTTAATTATAAGGTTACTTAAGATTTGTTATACTATATTTAAACATCCATTGTATTTAAACACCCTTCATTTGCTAATATAAATTCTAAAAATATTAAAAATTATTATAATAATTAAAAAATAAAATGTGTAGTCAACCACTTCATAGTAAACATGCCCAATTTTTTGTTTTTTATTTCCATTAACTTACAAAATCAAAATAAATATATATTGAAGTAAGGCAAAGTAAGGGTGACATAATTGAGGGCGCAATTGAAGCTTCTTTCCCTCCCATGATTTAAACTTAGATAACCTGAATAATAGTCCAACCAATATCCCTACCAGATATTAAATATATATTAATTTTTTTTTCTACAAAACATCATCTTAAAACATTTAAATTTAGCATGTACCTTTTTTAACTAAAATAATAAGCATTTGTAATGATTGCTAAGTGGATTGGTAAGAAGTTGGATACTTACCAGGAGGAGACTTAGGTTCAAACCTCACGGGCATGTTCAATCTGGGCAAAGGTAGTAGTCTAACCTGAATCCGCTGAATGTGCGCCAGTTTGATGACGGTGGTACCAACCCCGAGCCATCGGGGGTCTCCCTCACTTTAGGCCGTGTTTACTGAGGCAAGGTAGGGGTTATAGTGGTAGCACCATAATTTGATGCTACCACCGAGGGTCTCCCTCACTCTAGGCCAAGTTTACCGAGGTGAGGTAGGGGTTATAGTGGTAGCACCATGAGTTGAAAACAATAAGCATTTGTAATGTCCACGAGGGCTATGTGGATTGGTAATAAGTTGGGCACTTACAAGGAGGATACCTAGGTTCAAACCTCGCAGGCATGCTCAATCTGGACAAAGGTAGTAGTTTGACCTGAATCCGCTGAGTGTGCGCTAGCTTGATGACGGCGATACCAACCCTAAGCCATCAGGGGCCAGCTTGATGACGGCGATACCAACCCTAAGCCATCAGGGGTCTCCTTCATTCTGGGTCATGTTTACCGAGGTGAGGTAGGGATTATAGTGGTAGTACCATACTTTGATACTATGAACCACCAGAGGTCTCCCTCACTCCAGGCCATGTTTACCGAGGTGAAGTAAGAGTTATAGTGGTAGCACCATGATTTGACGCTACGATCAGAAGCAATGGAGGCAATGCGACTTAACCTATGACCAGTTATTCAAAAAAAAAAAAAGTATTTATCGATTCTTTTATGTATTAAAAAAAAACGTTTGTAATTTACCAAAAATAACTAACCTATCTAGAAAAACGCAAAACCAGGGCTACATAACTAAAAGATAGATCATAAAGGTGCAATTGTCTTCTTGTATTGCTTATCAAATTAGAACATTCCTCCAAACTCAATTAACCAATTTTTTTTAAAGAGAACATCTACTTCAAATTCTTATTTTAAACCCTTATCTTCGACTTAATCCTCTAACTATTCGATTCGACTTAATCCTCTAACTATTCGATCCCTCCTTGAATTCCACCTCACAATGTTTTGCTTTTTCCTATTACACGGTGTGATTCTTCATTGCTATTGCATAATGTTTCGCTTCAAAAAACCTTACTCATGCGGATTTAAAACTTAAAAAAATAAAGATAGACGATTATATTTGTTAATAAACGTTTAAACTATTATATTAATGATTGTTTTTCTATTTTGGGGGGTTATGTTCTGTTTTCCTCCTAAAAACTATAAAACTTAATAACAAATTTATTGACATTTCATATATGTTTTTTTTTAAATTATTATTATTTTTTTTCATAAAAACAATGTATGGTTAGAATTTTAGCCAAAGATCTAAGGTTCAAATTACTTATTCAAATATGGGCTAGGACCCGCTAGGGTTTATGGGGAGAGTTGGGGTTTTTATACAATGGGCTAGGACTCGGGTGAGAGTAGGACTTTTAAAGGTTTATAAGGACGAGTTGGGGTTTCATTGACTTTGTTTTATTTTTATCTGTATTATTTGATGAGCTAGGAGTTAGGGTTTAATTGACTTTTTTTATTTAGTTGACTTCATATATCTAAGGGATCCCATTGAGGGTTTAATTGACTTTTTTTATTTACTCAACGGGCTAAGAGTTTGGATCATATTGACTTCATTTTATCCAATAGACTAGGATCCATTGTAGGAGACAATTGGGATAAAGTTGACTTCTTTTTACTACTACTTTTACCTAGCAAACTAGAATCCATTGGAGTTTATAGGAGAAAGTTAGAGCTTGTTAACTTTGTTTTATTTAATTCTTTAAGTTTTATAAAAACAATATCCAATAATATTACCGATAATTTTCTTACAGATAAAAAAACTTTCATAAAAAGTAATTTTAAAAGAAAACCATTGGCTAATTTTTTTTCCCTTCTTTCAAACAGTTTATTTATAAAACTAAATTGGTTATGAAAAGAGCTACTTAATATTCACCGTTTCCATATCGTTTGTTGTTAGTGTTTTTATAAAATTCAAATAGTTGCTCATATAAATCTATTACATTCATTTTAAAAAAATTGATTATGGACAATGAGATGTTGGTCGAATGCTGAATTGAGACGTTTCACGCTGTTTCATCCTTATGTCCGTGTGTTCCCTTTAGGGAAAACTTTTGTATATCAAATACATATATATTTATCTATGTCTGACAATTGATTATAAATATATTTAGGTTGACGGTTTTGGAATTTCTTTAGGTTAACGTTTTAATCTCAAGTTTGTTTAAAGTTTTCTTTATTTAAAATAAAAATCTTGTCTTTATAATAATAACTATACAAAATCTATACGTATTCACCAAGATAATATGTTGGTTAAAATAAAAATCTTATCTTTATAATAATAACTTTACAAAATCTACACGTGTTCACCAAGATAATATGTTGGAAAATCAGTCGGGAATGAGAGAACAACGTTGGTGTTCAAATAGCATTGGATAGACGCGCGCACATAATGTTCTGCAACAATCTTTGACTGTTGACCATAAAGAAGGAGAATCTTTGACTTTTCCGCGTTCGCTGTTACAAAGCGTTGATGTTCAACGATAGAATTGGTCGTTCATATATCTTTCAAATGAATTTGGTCAATTCATGGCTGTAACTTTCCAACTTAATATTCATGCTAACCGTCTTTTACGCCGCGTTTCTCAGAGTTTTTCCTGTTCACAAAGGACGCCGTTGATGTCGTTGTTTACACGGCACGTTTCGTTAGTCCCACGAGGCAGTAGATTTTTGGACACTTATAATCACTTAATAAAAATAATCATGGCTTTTAATCCCATTAAATATTTTAATTAATGTATTTTTCGAAATGTTAACGTAAAACGGTTGAACTAGATTGGTTGAATTGCTCTCAATTTTCAAAGGAACATTTGAGCTGAATTGCTCTCGAAGGAATAAGTCACCCATTAAGACATTAGCCTATAGGTACATAGAACCTTAATTTTTACACGCGAGGAGAATATTTTTTTACGCGCGAGGAGGTCCAACATTTGAGCTGAATTGCTCTCGAAGGAATAAGTCACCCAATAAGACATTAGCCTATAGGTACAGAGAACCTTAATTTTTACGCGAGGAGGTCCAACATTTGAGCTGAATTGCTCTCGAAGGAATAAGTCACACAATAAGACATTAGCCTGCAGGTACAGAGAACCTTAATTTTTACACGTGGAAAGAATATTTTTTACGCGAGGTCCAAGGTTCAAACCGCGGTGTGAACGAGCGTGAGGGAGTGGGTGTGTGAACCTTGGTGTGGGCGAGTGTGTGAGAGAGTGGGTGTGTGGTGGCTGTGTTAAATTCTCTATTGGAGTCATCAACTTGGTGATCTTAGACACCAAGATCCACATCCTCTATAGAAGTGGCGAAAGAGTTACATAAGCTTTTAAAAATGTATGCAACTATTGGTGCTAGCTTTCTCATTAATTGGATTACTTATCATATTCATTGGAGCACCTTATTTAGATTAAAGTTTTAAGAAAGGAAAGCAGAATTACAGTCTTCAGAAGTGCAAAAATAAAGGGTTCATTTTAAGGTTCATTTGCACATTAGGGGTTGATTAGATTTCAGAGTTATCTATCAACTACCTATCTTCTACTTTGAAAAAGAAAAAGAAGACTTGATCCTACAAATGTGTTTGTAGTGAAATATGCATGGGTTCATTCCATATTATGCTTGAAAGGTTGTAGTGAAATTATTAAGTGCATTTTTAAGAGATTAGTGGAGCAATAAGGTGAGATTATTGTTACCATTGAAAAGGTGCATTGTTAAGCACTATACTAGTTGATTAGTTAACTAGTTATCTCAATTAATTTATGTTGTTGAAAACATAAAATTAGCACAAAATTTGTAGCACTTTCGTAGCCTATAGAAGCCACCATTGGAAGCTAAAGGCGAAGAAGAAAACCACCATTGAAGTCCTTGAAGGAAACCTCAAATCGAGACCTTGGAAGTCTCAATATTCAAGGAAAATATAAGGGGTTCATTTCAATGCAGAAAGCATGAATTCCTATTCAAAATAAGCATTAACTTGGATAGTCTATCATCCAAGAAAAAGAAAAAAGATTACGTATAAAAAACTCTCCATTTTGGTGCAAAAACTATATATTATAGAAGCACCACTTTTGTTCTTTTGGAAAGACAAAATTATTATCTACAAGGGGCAACAAGGATGTTTTATCCAACAAAATAAAGGAGCCACCGAAGTGCCCATACATCCAAGGAGTCAAGGTGTTTACAAACACCGATTTTCAATCTTCAAATCAAGCCCTAGAAAAGTACATATCACTTGCAGCATTGGAAGAATAACAAGGAGAAAAAATCCAATGAAGATTACGTAGAAGGGCAGCCTATAAGGAAGAAAATATCGACGTAAAAGGAGCATTATCAAAATCAAGCAAAAGGGAAGCATTCAGCTGTTGCGAAAACTAATCAGTAGCAAAGGAAAAGGACGTGGTATATCCAAGGAGAATGTCCGCCATTGAAGACTACAAGGAGTTACCATAGGACCACTATGGAGGAGTGTTGAATATCCTAGAGCCAATACGTAGAAGCATCCAAGGACGTTGGGAGATTACTTGCATTTCAAGAAACAAGGCAAGTTTACATAGAAGGCAAGATAAAGGCTCCAAGAAATGTTACAATGGAGGCTCGCATGCATAAACCTTGAGTGCCACTTGGCACATATGATATATACTCTCCAACATACGTGAAGACTCAAGCGCTCACCAAGAAGATGTTACACATTCTTGAAAGATGTTACACCTGCTTGGAAGGAGTTACAAATTCTTGGGAGGAGTTACAAACCTCATCATTGCAAGGTTTACGTTGAAGGCATCTATAAAAAATATTTCAGGTGACACTTGTCACAAAGTGCAAGTAGCTCATCCTATTTAAGGCACCAAGGAGGTCAAACAAGCAAGATGGAAGGCAATATGTAGCTCACCTAGAAGTAGAAGACTATTTTCCAACCATACATCATTCAAAGGTATAAGAAGTGCATTTAAAGCATTGTCATAAGAAAGAACCTGAATTTAGAAGGAGATAATGCATTTCAAGATGGAGAAGGAGCACCATACAAGGGATAAGAAAGTGTAGGTCAAAGGAGACTTTGAATCCCAAAGCACCTACGTTATGCATTGAAGACAAGGAATCTCCATGGTTTCTTATAACTATTATATCCATCCAAAAAGAGCATCGAATAGTGAGGAGAATTAACATCCAAAGGTAAGGTTTAATCCCATTTTATTATTGCTTTATTTTTGGAGATATAAGGGTTATAATCTAAGCTTGAAACTTAGATTTTTAAAGCAAAAGCTATAAGGGATAACTTATCAAATTGAAATAGTATTTGCAATTTAACCTAGGAGAGTAAGGAATTCTACGTGGATTAAATTATTTAATATTTTGTAAATATTATTAATTTTATAATTTTCCAAATTTGGGAGTGATAAGGGGCACAACATCAAACTAGGTTATTGGAAATTAGAAACACTTGAATCCTAAGGGTTACAAAAGAGGTTATTAAAGATTATTTGTTAAGGTTGGAATTTTATAATATTCTTGTCTCAAAATTTCTCAAAAGGAATAAAAGTAATCCAACATTAAAACCTCGTCAAAATTGGAAAGTTCTTAGTTCAATTAGGATTAATAAGGTGTTAGAAAATTTGATTTTTGATCTTTATAAAACTATGCAAAATCAACCATAAATTGAACTATATTTTACAAAATCACTATATCATACTCCAAAATCATTAGGAATTCATAAGGCATTCTATAAAACTTGATAATAATATCTATCTAAAATTATCAAGTTGGGAAGATATAAGATTTCTTCAAAACCTAAAATTAGGTGTTCATACTCTCATTACTAGGGATACATAAGGAAGCCTACAAACCTAAGGATTAATAAAGGTTTCATCAAATCAAGCTTATATACTTCAAATAAGGTTCACATATCCTAATATAGAGAATAACAAGATAGATTACTCTATAGCAAAGAATTTAGGTTATACAAATGGCTACTAGCATGCTAAGAAACACTCTTAGAAGTGAAGGAAAATACCAATGTGGATTAAAAACTTGATGGATTACAATAATGTAAAGGGTAAAGAAGAGGAAGAACCAATTCAATGTGAAATAAGTTTTGAAATTAACAACTATGTAAAGGAAGACTCACTAAGTGAGTCCAATGATCAAAAATAGGGAAAGATTGATCAACCAGATTTTATACAAAAAGGAAAAGATGGAATAGCTTCAATCGTGCACATGTGGTTAGAAGGTCTTATCAAGGAGATAGAAAAACATGATATTCCTAAGATAAAATACAAAAATGCTAGATCATCTTTATTGTGCACTCATTGCAATCAATATGGTCATGAAAAAACCAATTGTTGGAGTTTCCATCCATGCAAATATTGTGATAGGATAAATCAATCATCTTTCTCCTATCACTTCAAACACAGGTTGATACTTATGAAGAATAGAGAGACAGGTCTTACAAAGGTTCAAATGAAGGAAGAAGGATCAATTCATAGCCACTCAAGGCATGCACTATTATGAGATTAATGGTCAATCAAATATGCTTGACATCAAGGAGCAAAGAATGGAAAAAGACAAGAAGCCATGACATGAATACTAAAGCAACAAAAAAGAACCAGATCAAGACTATTCTATACAAAGCTCAAGATGAAGAAGAAGAAGAAGATTCCTATTACCCAAATAATGTAATATAGGAGGTGTTAGAAATCTATTTTATTACATAATTTGGGTCATGTAAATGTATCTTCCAAGGTACATACTTAGGACATTAGATTAATTTAGGGGGAAGTTATCTAGTTACTTCATGCAATGTAATAAATACACAAGTGTCAATGTGCAAGTTGTATATGTGCAAGTTGTCCCTTGCACATCTAGGTAGAGTGTTGGCCAAGGTTTCTATTTTACCTATATAAGAATGACCTCATACAAATAGATATATAGATATAGAGAGAGTCGGGGATATAGTAGTTGAGAGGTTAGTACAGTTCTGTGTAGATCACCATCCATTGGTGATGGATGCAATGTAGTTCAGTAGCTTTATTAATGAAGTGCTCATTTCCTCCATAGCTATATTGTATTTATTTATATCATTTATGTTTATTACATATCTCAGTCTTTTAGCAAATTTACTTTCTTTCATATTATTCTGCATCTCATGATTGTTATCTCCCTATGGCCATTACATCAAAATATAACATTGGTATTAGAGCTATGATAGATCTAGTCTTTGTAGATCAATAGGGAAACCACCATTATCATTAAGCCTGAGTGTTTTTTCAACCTAACACATTGTTGGACCAGTCACTGTAAAAATATATCAAAAGAATCTAGGTGGTAGAATTAGGGAGAGTCACAAGTGAGGACTGAAAGAAATACCAGTTCCAAAAAATATCGATATTGCACTTGACTAGAGTCTTTCCACAGAGTTGTAGGAAAAACTCGTGAAGACTAGGACTCAACATTCAATCCACTAGATTGATAGTCATCTAGTGAAGATCCAGGATATCTGGAATTTGCTAAGATATGTTTTGTTTTCATCCATTACTGAAGTGTTATGTTTCGTAATTCCAATAATTACAAATAAAATATTTGATCGAATGAAATGAATAAATCAAATACGCCACTTAAGGAGGGCTAAGTCCTTCGCCACTTAGAGAGGGCTAAGTCTCTTGTGGGATACACAATTGGATTATGATTATGAATGATGAATAATTGTAAATCAACCTACATCTACTTATATGAATAAATCAGTGAATTGGTGAACCAAAGGAAATATAGTCGACTAACTATATTAGTATTGTAACATGGTTTCCTCCCTCAAAAGCTTTGTCCTCAAAACTTGGGAAGGACTAGAAAATATTCTTTGTCTGCCATGTAGCATCATCTTCTGGAAGGTCCTGCCACTGAATTAGGAACTCATGAATGTGGCATGGTCGATGATTGTGTACTTTAGATTGTAGCCTTGCTAGAGGTATGTGTTAAATACTGTCAAATTTCACCGTACCATTTTTTGCTAACAACTTTTATTGTTGCTAACAACTTTTCATCCAATTACTGCTGACAACTTTTCACTACTTTTTTCGCTGACAATTTTTGTTGTTGGTGACAACTTTTCACTCAAATTTGCTGACAACTAAACAGTTTTTACTGACAACTTTTAAACAATTTTGTTGACAACTTTTGAAAATGTTGTTGTCGACTTTTCAAAATGTGGCTGACGAATTTTTCAAAAATGTTGCTGACAACTTTTCCAAAATGTTGCTGACAACTTTTCCAAAATGTTGCTGACGACTTTTTGAAATGTTGTTGTCAATTTTATTAAAGTATTGCTGATGATTTTTCAGAATATTGCGAATGAAAAAATGTTTTGTTAATTTTTGGTTTGAATCAAACCAATAGCTATATTTGATTGCCAACGGCTAGTTAAGACTGACGAACGGAAAGTTTTTCTTGAAAACCAATGCTCACTTCGGTAGCTATGATACCTTCAACGGCTAAGAGATCGAACATGGGACTTTAACTGACCTTTAGGTTATAATGGGGACAACGACTAATCTTCTTTCTTTCTTTTTTTACCTTGGACTGACCTTTTAGGTTATAATGGAGACAACGACTATATTTTAGACTAACCCTTAATGACTATAAGGAGACTTTGGTCTGACGCTAATAATAAGACACGACGACACAGATGTCACACAGACTGAGCAAGGAACAAAATGACAGGTGGACACAAATTTTGGCAAGACCAGTTTACGCACGGACAAAGCACGACAACTTGAGTTGGTGACGGGATAAACATTTGGGATGAACAAAAATTAGCTAGACACATGGATAAGGGATAGACACTTGGGATGAATGAATCGGCTATATACACGTGGAGCAGAGCGGATGAAAGGATAGACACATGGGACGACGTTTGGATAACTCACAATCGATGAGTGGTCTGACCGAAAATACATGCGGGTAATTGGTGAGAACGGAGAGGATACGTGATCCACTAATATGCAAATAATAAAAAAAAATATTTTTATACTGCGATTTTTGTCGAATAAACCTTATAAAACCAAATGTTTAAATTTACTTACACATGACGCTAACTGGTGGCTGCGAGAGGGGAATGAATTTAGGGTTCGGCGTATAAATTGACGATGAAAAATTCAAAATCATTGATGTAAATCAAACCACCCTGATTTTGTAACGACAACGTTTGGAGGGAACTTGTCGCTAGCCAAATGTGAGAAACTACTTGTATAATAGGATCAAAAAAAAATTATTACTCCTTTTGCCTTACAAAGGATAAAAATTTAATTCTCAGTTTATAAATTCTTCTACTGCGAACATGGATTTGCTGCTGCTTTATTAACTATAGAGAAATAAAATTTGCATTGTGTAATTTTCTTTGATTAGGGTAATAAGTTTGCATGAGGACTAATTTATGATAATGGCAGATAGGTCAGATTCCACGAAGACGACACGACTCAAAAGGAATAAAAACTCGGTGACAAGCCTCAAGACACGCGAATGAAATTTTGACAAGGCAATACGCGACAAATGGCACACAATGATACGTGGACGATCGGAAAGGAAGCGACTAAATTATCAACACAAACCTTATAATATAATTATAAATTAACCTTCGTGCTTATCTAGTTGGCACCTCGCTGTGAGGGATTTACACGGCCTTTAAGCTCTGTAGAGTTAAAAAAAAATTGTTACTAACCCAAATGACGATGCTTCTTTGTAATTCGCAACTTTTAACACTTTACCACCTGAACAATGCGCTTAATACCGGAATTTCCTTGCTTTTTATTGGATGATGAAGGTGAGATTAAAACTTAAATTATCTAGATGAAGACGGTTGTTAAGGGATACCACCTGGATGCGCAGACGAATAACACGCAACGACAACGATTGGCAGTAATGTAAATCAAAACAGTTATATAAATCGAATCGAAATAGGAGATCATGAAGGATGATAGGACGATTGGTGAAGGATTTTTTTTTATGACACGAATGTGAATTATACGTGCTTCACATGAATAATATTGCACCACACAATTTGAAGTTTCTTAAATTACTCAAATTGCTCCTTATTATAAAAAAAAATTATGCACGTACCTTAATAGTATTTTTGATTTGCTATTGTTTGATTGGTGGATGCGGTGCTAATTTAGCGTGCGCCAGTGATATTGTATATGCGATTAAAATTTAAGGTTTTTAACCTAAAATTTAATAATATCCACCATGACCATGAAACATCAGCGTATGGACGTCGCTTTCTTTGCTTTCACCAATTTTAATAACATTTTTGTTTTTAATATCTGCTCAGCTTACGCGTAATCTAACTAATTTTTGCTGATTGTTTAAACCTTCAACAATGATTCTTTCTTATTACAACAGTGCACGTATGGATCAAATGACACCTTCACAGCTTCTAAAACTATCCTTGCTTCAATGGATGACTGTACGCGGTATGCTTTATTGATGCTTTCTGGAAACTTGATAGTAGGTTTGGCGTGAAACACTTGATACCCAATATATATATATGCTTGGATCCTGTTATGAATTCTACAGACCAAAAAAATTTTGCTCCTTCTATCCGAACTTAACACTGCGAGCGCAATTATCTGGAGGCCAAAAATTTATTTGGATGGAACAGATTGAATGGTTATGCGCACCAAATTTTACCAGCTATGATACCACTGCTTCTTCGTAATTTCAAATATTGCAAATAAAACATTTGATAAATCAAATGAAATGAATAAATCAAATACGCCACTTAAGGAGGGCTAAGTCCTTCGCCACTTAAAGAGGGCTAAGCTTCTTGGGGATACGCAACTATATTATGATTATGAATAATAGATAATTTTAAATCAACCTATATCTACTTATATGAATAAATCAGTGAATTGGTGAACCAATGAAAATATAGCCAACTAGCTATATTAGTATTGTAACAATTAATGACCATAATGTGTTCTTAATACCCATATTTTTAAAATCCTCATGGGAGTTTTTGCCATCCTATGACTTTTCGTCAATACCTAGCAGTGTTTCAAATAGGCTTTTGTAGTTAATTTTCTTCACATGCATCACATCCAAGTTGTGATAAACTAGAAGATGTTGTTCAGAAATAGCAAGATCAAACAAAAATTACTCGACATTGAGAGACATAACAACATATATAGAAAGAAAGTTGCATGTCGTACCTCCCAATATGACAGATTGAAAAATATAGATTTCTTCTTCCATATTGCTATAAGAACAAACATGCTATCCTCATTCGTGTTGCATTTCATTTTATTTGAGTTGCTCTTTCCCCAATTTTGTGGAATTTCTTGTACTATTTTTAGTATTTTTGTCCCATGTAAAGGTTTGGGTCATTTATTGAACTCTTGTTTACCATTGAAATATGTCCTCTAATGATGAAATGGATGATATGGAGGAAGGAATCTCTTGTGGTCCATGTAAGTAATCTTTCTACTACATTTAAGATATTCTACACATGTAGTCTTCTCACATATTAGAAATATTGCCTTTCCCTTTATCATACATCCTGATAGGGTTTCATAAGCAAGAAAGTCATGGATGATCCACATCATTATTGCTCTCATATTAAATGTAGTATTGGAAAATGTATCATATATTTGTATTCCTTTAGTCTATAGTTCATGCAAGTCATCAACCAACAGTTGTAGATAAACATCAATATCATTGTTTGGTTGCTTGGGACCAGGTATTAACAAGGTGAACATTGAATGTTTCATCTTCCTCCACATCCATGGTGGGAGGTTTTAAGTGACAAAAATAATGGATCAGCAACTATAAGCAATACTAAATTCAGACAAAGGGTTGAAGCCATCGGTAACCATTGCAAGTCATACACTACATGGATCATCGATGAAATATTTCCACTTAAAATCTATAGTTTTCCACACTAGAGAGTCCACTAGATGTCACATATTTCCATATGAACTCCTATGTTGGGAATGCACCTTATATTATTTGTAACCTTTGCAAAAACATAGGAAGAAATTAAATCACTTCAACCACGTCTAATAATATTGAAAGAAACAAACACAACAAAGCTAATGATATAATAAAATTCCTTACCTATACATTCTCTTCAACCTCTATATAACAAAGACCTTTTGTAAACGAGGGTCAAATTTCCATCTAGATGCACCACATGTTGGGCAATCTTGCTTCTTTTCATGATATTTCCAATATAAAATACAATTATTGATGCATGCATGTATCATTGCATAATCTAATCTCAATGGCCTCATTGTTTTCTTCATTGCATATTTGGACTTCGAAATTGTATTATCGATTGAGAGCATATATTTTAGTAACTCTAGTAAGTCACGTCTGACCAACCATGTTTTGCTTTGAGATTATATAATTTAGCGATCGTTGATAGTTTTGTGTACTTTGTACAACCTGGGTATAATGGTTATTTTCCATATTTGTGCAAGCTACGATATTCATTAGCAAGAACTGCTCTATAAGATGATTGAAACTCAACATCATTATCTTGTAGTTCTTATCCACTCTTTGAGCAATTATCATTGAACAATCTGTATGCATCATTCGCCATTTTGATGATTTCATCTTGTATATCTTTGGTAATTTAACTCTCAGTGGTAGAGCACATGTTTGATGTATATTTATCAAAACTAGAGGGTTGTTCTCCATGCAAAACAAACTCAGTATATGTTTTGTCAATCCCATGTCAAATCAAGTGGTCACGAACCTTCGAAAAACTAAGAGTTTTCATATTTTAGCACTTTTGACATGGACATCTAGTTATTTTAAGGTCCTTTGAGTTCTTTCTTGTGACATCTAGGAATTGGTGAACCCCCCTCAAAAAATAAAGTATAGTTATACGGGTAGATTTGATCGAAAGCACAACTTTTCTTCATTAATGGAGATAACATAGTTGAAATACATGGTTTCTTCTAGCCAATATTTGTCTAGGATAATTGATGGACATAAAATATTGACCCAATTGACCTAGCTAGATTTGGTGCTTTGCATATTGAAAATGATCTAATTGTTAAAATTAAAGACAATAATCCTGCTACCCAAGCACAACTTGCACAAAGTAAGTGGAATTTCTTATGCAAATCAACAAATCAAGATTATCATAACATGATCACAAAACTTGACTTAGACCTCCCAAGACTCATGAGTTTGAGCTGAGTCAGCCCAAAAATGTGTGTTGGTTGATTTACCTAGACATTGATAGCAAGGTATATGAGAACAAAAAGCAACAATCTTATTCTAGATTTTATTTTTCCCTCCTTTTCTTTTGGTGGTCAACTACAATAATAGAGTAAACATTTATTTTTCTGATTTTAGCAAAGGAAAAATAAGAAAACATGAGAAAATGTTAGCTTTTTTGCTTTCTTGAGCTCAATAAATATGCACAAACTAGATCTGTAAGTGGGAAGACAATAGATCTGCAACTCTTAGAAAAATTTTCTTAGAAAATAAATCTGCATCCCTGGCTTCAAAATAATTTACATTGAAATGTCTATTCTGCTTTTCAGCATTTCAAAGACTACCATCTTTATAATTTGATATCTTTCTAATTTTTTTGCCTTATTGAAACAAGGCTTAATATTTTTCCAATCCCCTTTAGTAGTTTTAGTTTATTACAAGTAATTTTATCATTCATAGACTACAGTTAGAAAAAAGTATTATTTAGTATTGTCGATATCTTTATTTGTTTCACCTAAAATAATTTTATGATATACTTGTTCCAATATTTGGGGTTGGGGTGAGTATTGAAAAGAGATAGAGATATTAAAAATACACTTGACCATTATTTAACTATTGCAAAGCTGACATGTCCTTTTCCAGGAAAAGTCCCATCACGAATTTGGGACAAGTTGGTTTTTAATAGAATCAAGGTCAAACTTGGGGGTCATGTGCATATGATGGTTTTAGGGGTATATTCAATAACCCCTGAAGTAATAGACTTTCTGAGAGTGTATGTTCATAGTCCATGGATTCATTTTACATTGGATTGGTTATATTCTTGTGCTTAGAAACTTTCTTATTAAAAAAAATAGAGATGTTGCCTAAAAACTTTCTAAAGGTAATCCTGCAAATGCTCCTTGGTAGTTGTTTTGGTGGCAGAGTTTCAGAAGGTTATGGGATGACAGAGTCATCATGCTTGATCAACCTTTCTAAGGAAATCGACAATTTATCTGGTCATGTTGGACCACCTAACCCAACATGTGGTGGGTCTGGTTGTTTGTCAAACTGCTATTTTCTTGTGCTAGAACTAATTTTATTCCTATTTTTTAATTTTATTTAAATTTTTAATTTATATACTTTGCATGAAGTAGGTTGTAGTTTCATTTTTCATTTAACAAATCATATTCTAACCACCTCCACTATAATTTTCTTTTTTGATGTAAAACTTGAGGATGTTCCTGAAATGAATTACATTTCCAATGACAAATCATATCCCAAGGGAGAAGTTTGTGTAAGGGGACCTATTGTTTTAAAGGGCTATTTTAAATATTATGGGAAAATGTAAAAATTATTTTCTTCTTGTTCTTGGCATTTGATCTAGTCCTATCAAACACTTTGTTTTCTGTTTTGATGATGTGATTATTTCAAAACTACAACCATAGAACATATGATAAGTATCAATTTGGCGAGTTCAAATGATTCTGACATACGATAAAAATGATTTTAGTCATATTATAACTAGCAAAACAATATCAGGCTATAGTTCTAATAAATCTTATTGATTTTATGATATCATGAATATGATAAACTAGGCAGGAGATACTGGACAAGGATGGGTGGTTGCACACTGGAGATATAGGACTCTGGCTTCCTAGAGGATGACTAAAGATTATTGATAGGTAGATTTCTTCTCAAGGCAATTATATGTTGTGCTTTTCTAGGAAATTTCACCAAAATTACATTTATGAAGTGTTCATGTTTTTTTCATGGTTTATATGGTATTGAAGCAGGCCCCACTTGTATTAATGATGACCACATAGTGGTATTAAAACAACTTGATAAATATGTATATATTTCTTGGCAAGATTTAAACCTAGGTCTCCTCCTTGAAAGTTGAGGAATATAATTAGTCGAGATTATACAATTTGTTTATGAAGTGTTTATGTTATTTTCTTAGTTAAGAATTTTTTTTGTTGGACTCATTGTATCAGAATGTGGATTTTTATAAAGTTCCTCATCCAAATGAAGTTTTAGAAGTATTGAGCTTACTTTTGACCCTTTGTGGTCTCAAATGATTTTTAGTGGATCAATACTGAAATTTAAGAGTTTGGTTTTGGATTACCCACACTTTGTCAAGAGTAATGTTTTTAAGTGAAGGATTTTAGTCAACATCCAACACTCATGGAGAAGTGGAACAAAGAGTTCACATATCAGAGGTAATGAGGCTATCAAAGATGTACAACACATTTTTTGGTGATAGAAAATCTGCAAAACATAAAATTGAGAAACATCCACTAGCATAGTCCCAATAAAAAAATAAATTAGTCTACATATGTCATAAAAAAGGTAGTTAAAAAAATTATTAGATTATAGAAGTGAGTTTTATAGTAATTCGTAGAGGGAGGTATAAATTATTAGATAGAAAAAAATTTAACCATAATTCATACCAATTGGCTTGAGCCCTTTCTGCCCATTCAAGAAAATTGATGGTAAAATTTTACATTTTTTTGTGATACAAGGTGTCAAAATGCAAACTCTAAAAAGATAAAGAGTTGGTGGGGATAAGTACAACCTGAAGAGAAACACAACTGGAACAATGGCTAAAATTGATAATTCATAATGTAGAGGCGAGGCACATATTTAACGTCACAATTCAAGTTCAACAAAGGAAATTTTGGAAAGAAGGTACTATATATATATATATATATATATATATATATATATATATATATGAAGAGACTTGAACATTTAACAAAAGAAAGAAAATTTAAAACTCCATGGAATAGTAATCAAGAAAGGTGTAAGGAACATTAGGGAAAAAACACATGGGCATGAAAACCCTACATAGAAGAAATAGCAGAATAGAGAATATCATGTGCAACCGCTAATGATAAATTATAGATATAACCCAGACAATAATATTGAGTGTAATGCAGCCTTTCACATGATCGATCAAGGGACATGTTCATAAATAGGATGAAAAACTACATAATGTACATGCCAAGTAAATTCATACACTAAAAAGAAAAAAAATGTTAAGAGAGAGAATCGAGTGCACTGCAATCATTTTCTAATGGCAGTTTTATTTACTTAAGTACATGGATAAATCAATGGGATGTCGTAATATAGTAATTGTACACTTAAATTATTTTTCATTTACATACACATTCGTACACACACATTCGTGCACACACATTCCTGCACACACATTCCTGCACACACATTCATGCATATACATTCATATGCTCAAACATACATTTATGTAAACGTGTCAATTTGTAACTGCTTACAACTGGCACAATGTTTAGGTTGTTGAATCCTTAGAGCTTGTCAGCTCAAAAGTTGACCCACAAGTTGTAGGTATTAGGGTTCTTGGCCTTGGCCATTACCTTGCTTAATAAGGATTTAGTGCCTTGTCTAACCAGTTCCATGAAGCCTTTGTTCACAATCCTATGAATTAACATGAAATATACTTACCTTGAAAAGGTCTAGGTAGCTTAGTCAACTCTTCATGAAGGAAGAAAACAAATTGCTTGTAGCCTACCTTTGTGTTTTAGGTCCACATAATTTATCATGTTTCAACACAACTCATAACACCAGCATGATGCACACTTCATTGTGTTACAGTACCATACTCCATCAACTTATGCTACTAGGCATTGAATTATAATAGAACATAACAGGGCATTTATACACATGCATGGCTAAATGATTAGAAAGTTTGAACATCAACATATTGGAAAGACAAAAATACTATAAAAGGACACTTGTAACTATTGCAATACCTATTTCATCAAATGATAGATGGCATAAATCTCTATACATGCACAAAAATGTAATATTACAAACTATGAGGCTAAATGGTGACTAATGTCATAAAAATTATTGTATTCAAGGTTACACCAGATAAAGCCAAGGCAAGCTCTAGTTAAAAATATCAACAAATATACTTTCTTCAATTTTAATCTCTTGCACTATGTTCCCAGAATTGAGAAATGAGAAACAAGAAATAAAATAGAAAGTGGTTCAAAGGGAGAAATGGGAGACACCAGGGTTTCAAGACATGGGTTCACAAAATTTAAGCCCTAAGGTTTAAATTTTAGATCATACAATCACCCTAGGGTTTTAATCTTTGTTTCTTGGTAGGATTAAGGTAATCTAGGGTTTAAAATTTACAAACTAAAAAATTCCAAACCCTAAAAGGACATGGGTTCGTAAAAGTTACAGTAAATACCATAAATAATACAAATTTACTGATCTCATCTCTTCCAATATTTAATTCATCTTCATACTGCATTTTGTGCCTTCGACTTCTCTACTTCGATCCTCTTCTCTCACCATTTTATTCAATAAAGTGAAGAACCAAGGGTAAAGTAGTAGGTGTCACAAATTTTTTTAGGGCAAACCCTAGCCAACACCACGAAAGGCTACAATAGAATAAAGTACAATAGGGAAACTACTTCGAATCTCTCAGCATCCCCCAATAGAATTGCATCCCACAATGACAAAGAAATCTACAAAGCCTTCTTCCTATGTATATTATGTGGATTTGAATAGAACCCACCCCCTTATGAAACCAAACAAGAGAAAAAGGCATGATCGCTAAACCTGTGAGCATCTGGATGAAAGAGAAAATACAATTACACAATGATAATATTTTTTAAATAACTAAAGGTTGTAGTTGTATAGTTTCATGCAGTCAATTACCCATTGACCCTCACATATACTTGATATATACGGTTTAGGGGAGGAAGTGGTAATAGTGGTGGGGATTGTTCTAAACAAGTCAACAATGCATGGGGAGGCAACCCAGAGCTTACAAGCAGAACAAAGCTTGTAGGCAACCACTACGTATTGGGTATCGACGTCTCATTGTTGAGACTCTAACTCATTACTGTTGGTTCTCTCCCTTAAATAGAGAAATTTGAGACTGGCCAATATTTAGACTACTAATGCTAATAGCCATATTAAACTATTGTTGCTATTTATTTTGCCTTTGTCGTGGCTCTTCTTACCATAACCTTCTTTGTCTTCATCTCACAGATAAACCTTGCTCTTATACCAATTATAGGAATTAAATGCTTTGATACCAAATAGAGAAGGTACAATATTATGCAAAATAATTACAGAACTGAAAAACATAAACACATAAACAAGATAAACCATGAATTACTTCAAGAATAATATTTAGGCTTTTATTTCTTCAGCTACTTGATTACATAAACTAAATTATGTTCACTTCAAACTCCTAAAAACTACCCTAAATACTTTTAATTGAACTACAATGGATGCCTTACACCTAATAAATAAGCATCTTTCATGCTAATAATAAACATACTTTTCAGGTCCGAGGTGTAGAACAATTGGTTCATCCAAACCCCATAAGGGGGTCGGAGGTCCAAGGTTCAAATCTTGGGCTCGCCGTACTAAACGCTTGTCCTTTCCTGGTGCTTTCAGCGGCGTAAAAGGTTTAAAATGATTGTGGCATGGTGGTTATAGGGATGAACTGCGCGAAGATCTGTGTGACGGCTTCTAGGACAGACAACAGCCTGCCCAAATTTGTGGCGGCTACCAATTCCACCATGTAAATTCAAAAAATAAAAAATAAATACTTTTCTTTTATAGCTGCTTTTTTATTTTACATTAAGCATTATTTTTAACAACCGTCAGCTGCACCGACTCAAGTATTTCATGCGTTTCGGTAATACTCTTTTAGAAACAAAACCCAAATGCTTGTCTTCTTAATTTTAGTCTTGCGTAGTGTATTTTATTTCCCCGTTAACAAGAAATACCAGAAGCAAAGGACACAATAATTTTTTCGCCACGGTATCAACAGTGGCTTTTGAAATTGATTGTTTGGTTGACACAATAGCAATAGCAACACTGCATACAATGCACCATAACATGGCGAGAGAAGCATAATATCAACCTGATTTCATAATTTTAACATGTATTTTTAGGTTACATTGAATATATATGTTGTTGATACTGCGGTGGTGGATAAACAGACGGTGGTGGCGGAGGAGGAGATATGTAATTGACATTGCCATTACTTCCTCTTAGGTATGCTTCCTGTCCGTACAATTGGAATTGGGGCGTCGAAGGGTATGAAATCCCTTGCTGAGGAGGTTTGGAAATGGGGGAATTGAATAATTGAGAACTATTAACAGCTTGCTGTAACAAACGCACAGACAGGTCAATTGTACCGTGAGGCTTTCCTTTGCGTGTCTTCAACCGATAGCTTAGATAATGCAACGAATCGAGCGCTCCGTATCCCTCGGTAATATCAGAGAGGGGTACCTTGGTCCACGCCACTTCCTTCTTTCCAAAGGTCGTCTTGCAATAGATTCGAATTGTAAGAACGCTCCCTCTTCTATAAGCGAGTCCCTTAGAAACGCTAAGTTGTAACTTGTCCTTCCACACGGGATAGCTCCCACCTTCTTTGTCAATTCCCGTGGACGTGCAAAAGCCATTATCAGTGCATACAACGGCATACGTGCGCATCGTTCTCCTTAATTTTCTCACATTTTTGAGATCGTCGGCGGCTATTATTGTCACTTCCAGCGTTGCCGCGTCCATATGCACAGCACTTGAAGGAACGTAATTGATTAATTTCAAAAGGCGTATGCTCAAGGCTTCACAAATGCAGAAACAATTCTGACACAATTACACGATTTATCAATAAGCGAGTAATTGTTAAGCAACGATTTTTCAATAAGCGAGCAATTTATAAGTAACCAACTATAAAGAGGCAAACAAAAGTATTTACAAACGAAATTGAAATCCCCACTATTCAAATATTTGTAAAATGCATGCCATCTACAATTTATAGGCTTATAGATGAATTGTAGAAGCGTCGGCCGGTTCCGCTTTCACAGAAACTTATTTTATGCCTCTACGCGTTACTTAATCATAGAGAGAAGCGGGTCAAGCTTTTCATAAAGACGATAGATAATAGAACAACGTGTGAAATCCCTGCCCCTCTTTTGCTGAGAACCTTGCGCGCAACTGTAACGACGGCGCCATGCATTGCCATACCGCGTGTACTTGTCAAAGTCTAGATTTGTTAAGATGATTCCTTCGATAAGATCTGACGTGTTTTCTGTTTTTAATAATAACACGTAGAAGACACTCACGAAAAGGACACCTTTTTCGGCAACCTATTTCTTAATTAATCAATAAACAAAATGTTTTTATGTAGTGTCTAATCCGGAAACCTAAATGACCGATGAGCTTTCGAGAACCTAGACTTTCCCACAATAGACTTTTACCTTTGCGTTTGCCATAATTTATCCTTTCTTTTAATTTTATTATACGCGGTTTCATTTACGTGACGGTGAAGACGGGGTCGTTTACACGGCACGGTTTGTTATTCCAGCTGCATTCATCTTTTTATGAAAATGAACAATTCAATTTATATTTTTATGAAAATCAACAATTTAATTTATATTTTCAATTAATATTTTATAATTAAAATTTTGGTAACATATTAATACTTATCTATGTACCACTTACTCAAATTCAATTTATATTTTCTATGCCAGCTACGCAAATGGACTATATGTTTGGATGACTCCCAGAAGGAATAAGTAGTAAGACAGCCAGCAGTGGGAAGTGAAACCTGAGGAGTTTGTTATTGAGAGAATTGGTTAAATATATTCTAAAAATTAGTTTCCATTATATTATCCTATTCTTGTGGACATTGTTTGAGAAGGAAAGTTATCACGATAGTTTTTACTTCACTTTGGCAAGAATTTTATTCTAAGTGGGAGTACCTTGAAGGGGCTTGGGACATCTCAAACTCACATACACTCAACTGAAACCAATCACTATATTACCTCCACTCATGATTAATATTATGTTTTGCAATAATTTTAGAAAGTATCATCAATTAACAAATATTCTAACTAAAGTTATCTCAAACATGATATTTTTATGGTTATAAGAGCTTCTTGATGTGAGAGAATGTCTCTTAAAGGAGGTATATTTATAAGGGTTTCTTTTCTTGTCCTTCACTCATTTTAAATAGGATGTTAAAATAAATGTTAATGTTCACTTAAAGTCATGATCAATTTGTTTTGTGATCTTTGTATATTATATATTATTTGGTTATTATATTTTGCTTGAGTTTTTATCTTAACATTAAATAAAGAAAATGAGAAATAAAAGGACTAAGGAGAAAAAACTTGTTAATATAGGTATCTACACAAATTCATGAAGGATTGCAAATTCCTTTCTATGGATGTAGAAGGGAGCTTAGGGGGTCTTATTTTGGAATGGAAAAAAATAGCTTATCAACTTGTGAATACATAAAATTTTGACTCAAGAATAGTCATAAATTGGATGGACACTCATTATATAGAAAATTTAGTTTTAAGTCTCATTTATGAACAATTGAAAAACACTAAGGTTTTGCTTAACTCAATATCATATAGAGAGTCAATTACAATAGCAGATTCTCTATCCAAAAAATACCTCTAGGTAGAACAGGGAAGACGGGTATTATGGGAGACAAGGGATGGAACTTCTATGCAAGCTCTAATTAGGTATATTCATGACCCATAACAAGAATCTAATGTCCAACCAAGAAATAAAAATATAACAGTGTTTCAGAATCATTATAGAAATTCATTGTACCTTCTCAAAATTAGAAGGGGAGGAAATTTTATAGAAGATTTTAGTTTTGAAAATATTTGGATAGATCTCAAAAAAGGTTATTTCTTGAAAAGTATAATATCCTTAAGGGTTTATCAGATATTGTATGAATGCCAAGTGTATCTATGCCTTGTAACTTCTCTCAAAAATAGAAATTGTGTTTTTCTTTGAAAAAAATAAAATTAACAATATAAATTAAGTAAAATATAATCAATATTATAATATTAAATTTATAGCTCTGAAACACAAACCAATTAATACATGCTATTTTATGGAAAAATAATAATATTTCTTTACTTATTATTAAATATGACAATTATATATTAAATCTTAACTTTAATAAATGTTTTATTAGGAAAAATCAAAAGGGTATTTTTTTGAGTATAATAACTTATTTTTATTGGAATCCACCATATGTTGAAGGAATAAGCAAAATTATCACATTATTAGAAATGAATTGCAAAATACCTTAGTTCAAATTATGAGGGGGTATTGAAACTACAATTTAACTTCTAGCCAAGGCTAAAATTGTATGATGCTATCTTGGATAGACCTAAGGAGCATTCATTGTATAATGTATTGACTATATTATAAATATTATTATGTAAGCCCTATGGGCCATAATTAACCTTGTCATGGTTAAACCCATATTATAAAGTTGTAATTAACCTTAAATACTTTCTTGTTATATCATCTTAAGGTTAAGTTCATTCATGTATTTGAATTTTTGGTGTTGGTATAAATGCCCCCCACCACTTCTTATTTCATTAATGGAGTATAGTGATTCTTATCTATGGATAATATAGATATTATTTATGATGCCTGAGTTGCCACCCATATTTGTGTCTTTTTTATTTCTTTCATCCTTTTATGTTGTCTATATAAGATTTGAGTGGATGCATTTCTTCTACTTCTTTCTAGAAAATTTATAGATTCTAACACGATATTAGAGTGGGTATAGAGCGACATTGCTTGGTCATGCAAAAAGCTATTTTGGAGCTTGTAGTCCTTTTAATTTATAAGGTAAATTATTCCTCAAATATTTATAGGATCTTTATGTGTAAAATACCAAGATAAGATCATTTTTTATCACTCATCAAGTTTTCTCAATGTCTTAAAAAATATGTGGTCAATTCCTTCAAAAAAGGTGATTCAAAGATTGCAAAAATAATAGTGTTTTAGGATTAAAATTTACGAAATGAATCTATAGAAGGTGAAAAAATTTCACTTTGAACTGGAGAGAAAATTTGTGAAAGAAAAATTCAAATTGATTTTGGTGCTTCTACATGCTAAGGGAATAAGCAACCTAAGGTTTGAAGGTGTTGCTTATCTTCATGAAGTGAGTGCACAAGCATTCACATTGGGTAACCACAAGACTCTTCCACCAGCTATAACCAAGGTTTGAATCTCATTCTTAAAATTTTAATGGTATTTTGCAATGCATTCCAATATGAAAATATCTCATTCTTCATATTTGTCCATTCATGCATCCTCTTAGTTAGTTGATAGGTCATAAGTTATTTACTATAAATATGTTGGTGTTTTGAATCCATTATTTTCCTTTCTTAGAAACATCCTAGTTGCAAGCATTTCTATGGGACAACTTGGACTTCTATCACTATTCAAAGCAAGGATGGACCAATCAAGAGTGTTTTGGAACTAATATGACATAGGATAGAATCTCTTTAGTGTCATATTAATTTTTTAAAATTGGTTCCTTGGTTTAAATAAGTAATGGTATTAAGTTTTAACAACTGTAACATATCAAAAGTCTAGCGATTTGGTTAGTGAGAGTGTTTTAACTACATGAAGACTCAGGTTTGTTTTTATTTAGCTATATTTTGTTGAGGACTTGCAAGGGTGGATGTTAAGGCAGTCACTATGACACCTCTATATACCATGAACACATCACTTTTATCTATTAAAAAGCCTTTGACCAATCAAGAGTAGAAAAATGTTGAAATTATAGTGCACTAGTGGTAAGCTAAGTGGCACAAAATGATTGGTGGCCACTAATGAATTAGTGGATGACACATGGTGGGATGTGATTCCACATCATATTCCATGTAATAAAAATATTTGGCCTAAATTTTTGGGATATATAGTTGGATTTGTGATAGTTGCAACAAACTTTGACTCTTTAGAGGTATATAGAAAAAGGATTCAAGATGTGCTTTAATAAATCCTAATTATTCCTTTAGGTGATTGATTAACTTATTAATGAAAATCTAATCAATCATAGTCTCTACTTATTCTATTTCTTGTCAAAGTACTCTTGGAATTTTGTTATAGGTCTTATTTTAAGTAATCTTATGCAAACTCTTTATTCATGATAGAAATCAGGTGGCCCAAGGGCAAGTTGAAGTATTCAAATAAGGTGGTATATGCTATGAAAGGAAAAACTATGGATTTAAGTCACACTTTATGCAATTATGGAAGATTGAAGCAACTTATATTTAGTGGTGGTGGTGATCTTGACTTGATTTCTTCATTTGAAGCCTTAGTAGAAGTGTTTTTTGGATGTGTGCAAGAGTATCTAATAATGGTAGTGATGACTACAATCCAATTAACCTAAGGAGACTCTTATGCAAGAGGTAATTTTGTACTAGTAGATTTTATATGATGAGGGAGATTCATATGAGTCTACCTCAAATGTGGAGGTCCACTAAAGCATAAATTATTTAGGGAAGATATAATTTTCACTGATGTATTCTCTCCTTTGCACCTCAATTCAAATAATGAGGGGATGTTGAAAGTGTAATCTAACTTCTAGTAAAGTCGACAGTGTATGATATTATCTTGGATAGGACTAAGGATAATTCATTGTGTAATGTATAAAATTTATTATAAAATTTTATTGTGTAAGACCTCTATATCCCAATTAACCTTGTTATGGTTAAGCCCACCTTATAAACTTGTAATTAACCTTAAACATTTTCTTATTATTTTAGCTTAAGCTTATGTTCATTTATGTATTTTGGATTTTGTATGGGTATATTGATCCCTACCACTCCTTATTTTATTATTTGAGTGTAGTGATTCTTATATGTGGATGGTACAATGATTATTCATTTTGCCTAGAATACCTGCCAATTTTTTTTGTTGTCCTTTAATGCTTACTATATAAGATTTCAGTCGATGGATTACTTAAGTCCATTTCTAGAAAATATTGTGAGTTTGAACATGGTATTAGAGTGGATATGAAGTGACATTGCTTGGTCATGCAAAAAGTTATTTTGGATCCTCTAGTCCATCATCCAAATTATAAGGTAAATTATTCCTTAAATCTTTATAGGATAATTTTTTATGTAAAAGGCTAAGAGTAGATCTTTTTTTTATCGCTCATCAAATTTTCTTAATGTCCTAGAAAATATATGCTCAATTCCTTCAAAAAACATGATCTATAGATTGTAAAAAGAATGCAATTTTAGGATTAAAATAAATAAATCTAAAGAAGGTGGAAATATTTGAATCTACAGTGGTGAGAGTATTTGTGAAAGGAAAAAAGTTAAATTGATTTCAATGCTTCTACATGTAAAGGGAATAGGTAACCTCAAGTTTGAGGGGCATGTTGCTTGTCTTCATGGAGAAAGTGCACAAGCATTCATATTAGGTAAGAATATTGTAATATTTACTCCATATTGCACAAGACTCTTCCAATAGCTGCAACCAAGGTTCAAATTCCATTCTTAAATTTTTAGATGTATTTTGCAATGCATTTTCAATATCAAAATACATTGAATTATTCATTTTTATCTATTTATGTAGCCTGTCAATTACTTAAGCAATTATAATTTGTTTACTAAAAGGAGGTTGGGTTTTTGAATCTATTCCTATCCATTTTTAGGAAAATTTTAGTCATAAGCATTTCTATGGGATAACTTGGAATTCTATCACCATCTAAAGTGACGATAAATCAATCAGAAGAAGTATTTTAGGACTAATATGCATAACATTGAATCCCTCTAATATGATCCTAATTTTTTAATTGGTTTCTTGGTTGAAATAAGTAATGGTGTTAAGCTTAAAAATGGAAACAAACCAGAAGTCTAGCACATTGGTTAGCATATTTGGTTAGTGTAAGTGTTTTCACTACCTAAAGATCTAGGTTTGATTTCCTTTAGCTATACTTTCTTATGGACTTAAATGGGTGGCTTTCAAGGTAGCCAATATGACACCTCTACATACCACGCATGCATCTTTATATGTATCAATAAACCTTTGACCAACTAGGACCAAAAGTTGTTAAAATTATAGTGCACCAATGTCAGCTAGGTGGCACAAAATTAGTGTTGGCCACCAACGAATGAGTTGATGACATATGATGTGTTTTAATTCAACATCATTTTTCTAAAGTTTGGCGGATTAGTTTTTCAACTTTTAAGGATTATTAGGATAATTTGTTTGAGGTCATAACTTTTGTATATAGAAATATTATGAGCCCTTTTTCAAATCACATAATTTTTTCATCTTTATGCATTAATAATATCAATTTATGGACCTATTCCAATGTTAGGAGCTAAATTGTGTAGTATAATCCTCAAATCCTATTACCCTATTTTGAAGGAGCATATTTATCTTATTCTATGTAATCAAAATCTTTAGCCTAATTTATTAGAAGATATAGTTGGATTTGTAATAGTTAAAGCAAATTGTAAGCCTTTTGGAGGCATATAGAAAAAGGATTTAGGATGTGCTTTAGTCAATCCCTCCTCTTCCTTTAGGCAATTGATTTAACTTATGAAGATCTAATCATTGATGGTCTCTTTCTTCTTCTACTTCTTGTCCAAATACTTTTGGAATTTTGTTGTAGGTCTTTCAAGCTTATGCAAAATCTTTATTTGTGATGGAAATCATGTGGTCCAAGGGCAAGTGAAAGTATTCAAACAAGGTGATATATGTTATAAAAGAAAAAGCTATGGATTTAAGTCACACTTTATGTAATTATGGAAGATTGAAGCATCTTATCTTTAGCAGTAGTGGTGAGCTTGACTTGCCTTCTTCATTTGAAGTCCTAGCATTCTTCATTTGAAGTCCTAGCATAAATGTTTTTTAGATGTATATAAGAGTCTCTAATAATAGTGATGTCTAAAATCTAACCTAAAAAAACTCTTATGCAAAAAGTATTTTTGCACCAATAAATTCTAGATGATAAATGAAATCAAGATGAGTGTACCTCAATTATGAAGGCCCACTAAAGGATCTCTTATGGAGGAAAGATATTATTTCCATCGATTTCTTCTAAAGAATTGATGAAAAGTTCAGCCCTCTTTTACTTTTATGCGCTCTCTCTTTCCTGAAATTTGAGAGAAGTGTGGCCTGGCCCTGCCCCACGTCTGATGTTATATTTATATATAAAACTAAAAAGAAAAAGGTTATTCAATTATAAATATTACTCAAGTCCATCTTATATTATATCAACCGACTCAACTAGTATGAAAAGCGTGCCCCCACCCAAAGAATAAAATTGAGTGCCCCCACCCAAAAAAAAAAATTGATCGTTGAGTTGTTTGTTGCTTGATTCTATCTATGCAAATATATTTTTCGTGTCTGTATGAATAAACTAGTTCGAAATGTATTTTTCGCGTCGCGCTCTAGGTTGGAAGTTGCAACCATATTTGGTCTGAAATTTACACGACATCGCATACCATTCTTCCTTGACAATTCTTCGAAGGCGGAATAGTCAAACGCGTGACTGACGGACAACTCATGTTAGGTTGATTTTGTCTCGATACGAAAGTACCACTTACGTTCCCTTGCTAAGAAATTATTGTGACGCTTCCTCTTCTATAACCTGTTTGAATAATGTGAGTGTGCAGAGAAAGATGGAAGAAATTCATGTGAAGCTTCAGTATTCGGTGATTATCTTATATAACTAATTCCCAACATATCAAAGGCCAGCCTAGACTTTGCTTTGCTCTCTCTTCTCGGTAACGTCCCTTTGCTTTGCTATTTTTTTTTTTTTCGGTAACGTCCCTTTGCTTTGCTAGTCTCTTGTATCCTCTTACTTACACTATTCTTACGGTCCTTATTATCTTCATTCAAACGCTTTCCTGTGTTTTAGAACGTGGTTTTTAAGATATCTTTGTGAATGGATAATGTTGCATTAGAGATCGTCATCATCTCAGCCGAAGATCTCAAATATGTTACAAACTTTGGACGGCCGATGCGCACATTTGTCACAGTGTGGACCGATTCCACTAATAAAAGTTCCACCCGAGTGGATCGAGAGGGTGGCACCTATCCCTACTGGAACGATAAGTTCCAAATGCACGTCAGCAAGCACTTCCTCCAGCAAAGGGGGTCAAGCCTGTTAATACAAATTTACTGTAAAACTGTGTTGGGCATCAAGAAAGTTGGATCCGCTCGAATGCCATACTCTGATGTTTTGGAAGGATACGGATCGCCGGATTCAATACATTTCCTGAGCTATCGCGTCACCAGTCGAAGCGGAAAGCGTAGAGGTACTATTGATTTGTCCGTAAGATTTTTAGAGAAAATTAATCCGTCTTTACGAATTATAACAACAGCCGACATGAAATTTCCTGCATTTTCTTCCAAATCGAGGAAGCAAGTGATCTCTAGTTATGGTAAAAGGCCACAAAGGCAGCATAATCATAATAATGGACATGCTATCGGCATTCCATTGTCAACTGTGCAACAATCGCAGTTTACATATCCTCAACAGCAGCACATTGCAGCCAACTATTCCGCTTTGACGACGCCGTCACGTTTTCCCCCACATAATTCAATATATTAGGAGCCATATAATAGAACATCGTATGGCTACTATAGCCCTGTGTGTGCAAGTAGTATCTGAATTCTATCTTATGTAAAAGATGCAAATCAAATTTGGTATTAATTTGGTATTATATTCCTAACTTCATATGGGAACGAAATTTATGGATGTCGTTGGTTACCAGAATGCTCAAATACGTCGAATGGGGTTCAAAACGTATATTTAAAAGAACAGCTTGCAATTAATGTTTCCACGTATATTCACCTAAATTGTCAAATATCATAAATTCAGTTTAACTGAAAGAACAGTCTGAATTGCCATGATCTAAATAACAATACCTGTAACATCCTTAATGGGACGTCAAATGCCAGACGATCACAAAAATCGTTATGGTCACGCGCAGAATCCATTGGAGACGGCAATATTAAGTTGTGATGTATAAAGACAGCAAACAAACAGGACAGACTAGTCATATGAAAGTGGATGCATTTCCATGTGTGAGAAGGGCAAAAGGATCGCGAAGGGCTCCTAAGAGGGATCCATCACATCTTTTCCTAGAAAACACCTACTTTTCACAAGAAACCAAGTTTTTCTAAGATTTTTCTTTTTGATTTTTCTTTGTGTCAAATTTAACTTTAGTTTAGATATACACATACAAGAATGTAACATAGAAGACCTATGACGAAAATAATTTTTAGATCTAATGATAAAATGAAATGATGGTTTCTCTTTTCGAGTAAGAGTACAAGAGAGATACAACAAACCGAATTTAGCCTGAAATACTAATTCAATGTGTAAGTTGAAAAGATTAAGAAATATTTCTTATTAAGATTAAACTAGGTTCATTCCTCTTTTTTTATTGATTTTAATTAAAATATAAAACAAAACTTAATATGAACACATAACAAAGAGAATTTAAGTCTAGAATACTGAAAATGATAAAGATGGAAAGATTAAGAAATATCTCTTATTAAGATTAAACTAAGTTCATTCCTTTTTTTTAATTGATTTTAATCAAAATATAAAACATAACTTAATATGAACACATAACAAAGAGAATCTAAGTCTAGAATACTGAAAATGATAAAGATGGGAGTAGGATGACTTAATTCTGCCATAGAGACAAATGTGTTACCTACTCCAGAAGCATGGTAGACGCTATTACATGTTGATGGTGCTATTACTAAAACCTATAAAATAGATAGAAAATTATGATTATTAGTGTAGAGGGGTCTCTTTGATGCGACAAATGATAGTTAGCTTCCTTTTTACAATAATCAAACTTCTATTAGATAAGATAAAATTGATAAAATGACCAAAAATAAAAAATATTGGAAATAAATATTATATGATAGAAGCACCACTAATGCTATTGTTTCCCATGCTTTTGTTCTATGTAAAATAGAGAAAAGTAGCACCACTGATTTGTAATCTAGTGATATTGCTACTTCTATGAGTAGAATAGAGATATTAAAGCAAGATTAAAACAAGAAATTGCAATATTTATGAAGGGTTATGACCAAGGAGGACAAAAACCCTGTTACAAAACTAAATTACAATGATCAATACCTTAAAAATAAGATTTTTTTTATTTCAATGACTAGGACCAATTAGGAGTAATGGTGAATTCATCGATAGTAATAGATACCATGACTAACATTGGTTAGAAGGGTAATGACGATTACTTTTTACACCATGACTGGTTGATTCTATTTGTCTAATTAACCTCTTTTTCCCAATTTTACTTTAAAGAGAGTTCCTCCCCTCTATTTTAAAGGTTAAAATCCCTCCCTTTTTAAAATATGGCAAAGAGACCCGCAACTTTGATTGATGATCAAAATGATGAAACGTTAACTATGAAAACGCAAAATGGAAAGGTCTAAGATATACAATGAGCCAAAATGAAACGAAATCAAAGATTATTTAAAATGTTAAAGATAAAGGCTACAAAACATAGAAAATATAATAAGCAAATATAAAGGGGAAGGGCATAACCCAAGATAGTAGGTTGATCCCCCTTTTTTGAAACTTGTCAAAAGCTTGTTAGATTCTTATTGATGATCTTCAAGTGCTTGAGATTGATAATGACCACTTGAAGCCTTACTTGATGACTTGGATGCTTTATCAAATGAGAACTTGAATGACTAAGAGCTTAGAGCAAATTTTATAAAGTTTTGGTGTTTGAGATTTGTTATTCTTCTAAAGATATTTTGATAGAGTTTTGTTGCTAGAATATTTCTATCAAATGGTCACCACCAAAGGTTATATTTATAGGTTTCCATGACCCCTTAGGAGTATTCATGGAAAAATCTACTAGGATTGGTAAGCTGGAAAGGTGTCATAATTGCATAGAGGGGATGAGGTTGATTGAATATAAGTTTGTAAAATCCTGATATGCAGCTAAGGATGAGGAAATTAGAAGGATGAGTTTAAGTAACACTAGGATTGTGATAGCAATAGTGATACTACCACTCATGAATTGGTGATATTGCTCTTGGGGTAATAAATACCTTGAATTTGGGTACAAGAGAGGTTGACTTAATTTGGCTGATTAGAAAGCTAGTTTTTTAAGAGAATGAAACAATTCATGGTTACCTCCATATGCAAATTGAATGTCTTTATTTACCCCTTTTTGATGCTTTTGTTGCATAATAAATGCATCAAAAACTAACACAGATGTCCCAATTTTGAGACAAAAAAATTGTTGCTCAGCGTTGATGATGTTGGTAAGATATGCATTTATTATTTTCTTAGAAGTGATATTAAATATTAAATGCTTTTGTACCCCCACAATTTTTAGAAGGAAAATTAAATTGGACTAAGAAACCTTAACTTGATTATGATCCGCATGGGTGCAGTGATGAGAAAGGCTAGGATAGAAGTTGATGAAAGGGATTAGTATTAATATAGGTTTTTTTAATGATTTATTAAGAAAATACGAGATAAAATGATGAGAGATGAAAGATAAAAAATATTTTGAATTAAAAATGGGAGATGAAATATAATGAGGGAAAGCGATGATGATAAACTCTACTAAGGTTAGATGGGGTGCAAAAGCAATTTTTTAAAAAGCATATATAATATGTTTGTATATATACAGAATGATTTTCCAAAGGGAATTTTAGATAGCTTTTGACTTATATTTGAGCAGATGATTTATTTGCCTAGCCTTTAGACAAATGCTTAAGGGATTTTTGATAGTGTTGAGATTTACCTAAGGGGAATTTTATTAGCTTGCCCAAGAAATTTAAGTTAGCTATTGTGATTTTGTTAGTTTTTCCTAAAGGACTTCTACTAGATTTACTATTATATAAGATATGTATGACTATATACATATAAGTACAATATTTCCTTTATGCAGATGCATGTTTACATATCCTTTAGATAAATGCTTAAAATATTTTTAACATAAGATTAGAGTTTAAACAAATTCTCATGCCCAAATATTTTTTTGATATAAGATCCACGTTTATATAAAGGCTCATGTCTAAAGATTTTTTTGATATAGCCTCACCTATTAGCTTGAGGGAATTTATTTTAATATGTTCCTTTAACTAAAACCTCATGATTAAAGGGATTTTGATTAGACTGATTTCCCTCATAGAGAAGTTTCATAAAGCACTTAAGATGGATTGATGTGAAAACAAAGGATCACACTAGTTGGGAAGAGAAGCTCGTTGTTGACCAGTTGCTCCCATGAACAATATTATATGGGAAATAATAGATGATAATATTGATAGGCTATCAACACTTGTAAATCCTTACAATATTGATCATGTAGCCATTGATGAGATATAAGTTTGATTTGATTGATTTTACCATCAATACCTAAAAACTTCATGGTGTTCATCATGTGGCAAGAAATTTATAGTTTGAAAGATTTTATAGGTTTGATTTGACAAATCAAATTGGATTGATGTACTCCCTCAATCCTTTTTGTATAGAAATGGGGCAATTTATGTGATAAATCAATCCTAAATTAGTGTATAAAAGTTCTATAGGGAATACGATGAATGACAATAGGATATTAGATACAAAGGTAGAGATTAGTAAAAAATATAGATGGTTGTATGAACCTTGATTTAGTTTACAAAGATAGGATTGGGAGGATACACTTGCATTAGCTACCTAGTTCAAAAATGCAATAATGAGCTAATCATATTAGGATCATCATTTTCATTATCTTGGATCCTTGACTTAAGATGCAATAGGAAATCCATACATAGACAATCACTTGCATACAAAAAAAAAGTATGAAGTCAAGCTGAATGCAAGCAAGTAATGACAAGAAACTAAAAGAAACATGCATCCAATGTAGGTTCACATGTAATACCATTTACAATGCATTATATTTCTTGGTTTTTTAATTTTTTTTATCAAGTGTGGCAATGTGGTAAACTATTGAATCAAACTTGGCAGTTATGATAACCTAGCCAATTAGAATTAAACTTACCTTTAAGCTTGGTTTTGGCATTGGTGTTCTTTTGAGTCTCCTTGAGAACCAAATCATCACCCTCAGAGGAGTGGGATCATACATTTTTGTTGTAGGTACACTTGAGACTTTATTGGTTGACCAAAAAATTCTCTATGGTATGGATTCACTTTTAATCAAGTAGTTTCAATTGGCTATGACAAGCAAGATGATATTCATCTTTGACATAGGAGTCCTTCAACAAAATATACATGAAATGAACCTTGAGCTCAAAAGGTAATATAACTTCAATTCCATAAATAAAAATATAGGGCATCACACTAGTGGAAGTTTGAACACTAGAGCGATAGACCCATAAGGCAAGATAAAACTAAATATGCCAATCTCAACTAGTTTTACTGATAAGATGCTTAAGGATTTTGATTAGTCTTAGTGAGTTATTCAACTTAGGTATTATCTTGAGGACAAAAAGGTGTTGACCATAGTGACTAATGATCTAGTTAAAGATAGATATAAATACTTAAACTCTAGTGATCGGGGCTAAAGAAATGGCTTCAACCCACTTAGTGAAGTACTCAATAGTCATGATGATGAAATTTCATCAGATGATACTAAGTTGATCTTCCCATTGATTTTTAAGCCCTAGATAGAAGAATACCAAGGAGATGTCAAAGGATGAAGAGATTGGAATGGAACATGGATAGTTTTCTCATGATTTTATCACTTATCACACTTCCTAACATAGTCACAAGTATCTTGTTCCCTGGAGGGCCAATAATAACCCATTTAAAAATTTTATTGGAAATGGAAAATCTACTAAAGTGATCACCATATGATCCATCATGATCTTATTTGATGACTATTTGGGCCTTTTTCTAATGTTGGGCACCTAAGGAGAATTCTATCAAAGGAATGATAATATAAGATATTGTCAATGATGACATACTAATGTGTTACTTAAGGTTCTTGTGCTCATTTTGGTTTGAACTATTAGATAAGGTACCATCCCTAATTAAGGTAAATATAACCTTGTACCAAGAACTAGGATGTGCTTTTGCAAAAACGACTCCTAGAGGAAGCTAGCTAGATTCTAAGGTTGAGGGCTTCCTAATATATCGAATGACAGTCATAGTTTTTTCATCCAAATATAAGTGGATAAGGGATGTGACTATGGCCATAGCATTGGTATGCCAATTTCTAGACTAATGGATGAGTTCAATTTTAATTTTATCAAAATTAGACATGAGCTTAGAAATGTTGTCTTTATATGGCTTAATATTTTCATCTTTCATTTGAAAAACATTTTTACTTGTTTGACTACAAGTTGAAAGTCTCCAAAAATGGAGAAGGTCCTAACCTATAAGGCTAAGGATATGTGAAGCCCTAATATAATATCTTCATACTCCAAAGTGTTGTTGGTATAATAAAAATAAATCTTAAATGACAAAGGGATTAGTTGTTACTAAAGAGTGACCAATAGGAGTCCTACCCACACTCCTCTAACACATAAAGAGCCATCAAAATATGTTGCAAGATTCAAGTAGATCAACTTATAAGATAAATATTATCTTATTTGGGAAGTTTGTGACTAAAGGACAGCTAGCTTCTAAGGTAAAAACTACTTGCTGGTTAACAATGACCAACCTTTAATAGACTTTTGGCTAACAAACTCAAAATTAAATTCACTAAGGGCAATGACCCACTTAGTAGTTCATCCTAAGAGGTGAAGCTTTGATATGAGATACCATAAGGAATTGACCCTTGTAATGACAAAGGTCGTATTGCCAAGTATGTGGTGTCTAGGATTCTAGTAAGTAAACACTGTGATAAGATAAATTCTATCTAAAGGGGTGTAATCAACTTCATAATTGATCAAATTTCTACTAATATAGAATATGGCTCACTCTCTATGTTGATCATCATACTATGCCAATATATTTCCTAAGACATGGTCTATTGTTGTTATGTAAAGCAACAAAGGATTGATAGGGTTAGAAGTGACAAGGTTAGGAGGAGATAAAAGGTAGGATTTGAAAGCATCAAAGATTGCTTGATAATCAACATCCCAATTGAATACTACATCATTCCTAAAAAATTTTAAAAAGGGCTAACACTTGTTAGAAATATGAGAGATGAATCTTTGAATGGCTTGGAGTTTCCTTAGAGACTCTAGAGCTAGGTTAGAGTTCAAGGTTTTGGTATATTGATGATATTTCATATCTTTCCAAGATCAACTTTGATGACACATCATGATATGATAAATCCTAAAAAAAATTCTAATGTCACCCCAAATATGCACTTCTAAGGATTGAGGCATATCTTGTACTCTATCAGTCACTTGAAATTATGCCTTAAGTATCAAATATGATCTTCCCAATTTAGATATTGACCAAGAAGATCATTGATATAATCTTCCATGATGCCATGCATCATTTCATGAAAGATGTATGTCATGGCTCATTGGTAGGTAGCTCCTACATTTTTCAAGACAAAAGAAATGACTTGACATTATATGTTTCCCTACGATGTGGTGAAATATATTTTGGATTGGTCCTCAGGAGTGATTTTGATTTTATTATAGCCTAATATTCCTTTGACAATATTCCACATCCTATAGTGAAATTTATGATCATGTCGATGTTGCACACAGGAAATTAATCTTTGGGATATGCTCTATTAATGTTCCTATAGTTGGTGTAGACTCTAATGCTACCTATTTTCTTACCAATAGGGATGACATGACATTAGATATCTAGTAAAAATACTAAATAGCTTTGATGAATCTGACATCAAAGAAATTTTGGAGTTCCTCCTTAACTAGCAAAACAACTTTTGAATGTATTTTCTATAATTTTTATTTTACAAGTTTTGCATATGATTTGACAACTAGGTGGTGGAAAAATAATTAAGGATCAAGACCTAGCATGTTAGTGTAGGACCAAGCAAATATGCCCTTAAAATTTGTCAAGATATTGGTGTATTCTTCACACTCATTTATGGCCAAGACTTTACCTAGTTTAAGGATTTTGGGATTCCTAGGGGTTCCAATATCAATATTTATAGTCTCCTCAATTATAATACAAGACTAATATTCTAATTTATGGAGACATGGAAACAATCCTAGATCTCAAGGTATAAAGGACATAGGGATGGATGATTGTGATCAACTGGCTTTAAGATAGTAATAATGGAAATTTAGAATAAAAATCCACAAAATTAGTTTTTTTGAGCTAGATAGACCAATGGACCAACCTGAGGAGGATTATGTAGGATGTCCTCCACCTCTTAGAGATATTCATCAATAATAAGCTTGGGATAGGCTAATATTTAGATATTTACACTAGCAAAGTGTGTAAATTGATAGAAGCTAAGATCTATGAGAATTAATTATCCATTGTCATCTTCATCATCCCAATCTACTCTATTTAAGAAAATATTTTCATCATGGGATAACCTAAAGAAAAAATCTCATCTTCACTATTGAAAAAATATGAAGAGGGAATAGATTGACTACAATTGAGGATGTAACCTATTCCACAACATATCAGCTAGAATTTGGCCTCTAAGGGGCCTTTGATACCCTATTCATATAGACCTAGTTCTTTTCCTTGATATTCCATATTGGAAAAAATCTATTTTGAGATGGGATAAACATTTTACAAGTAGCATGAAGTATACTATTATTCAGCTAGGAGAGGGTTGTTACCTTGAATTTGGTCATAATTGATAATATTGGCACAAGTAAAGAAGCAACTTCCAATTTATATAATTTTACTCTTCTTACTAGAAGGGAAGCCTAGGATTTAGTGATATGGAATAATTTTGGATAGTTCTAAAAAGGGTTGATATTATCTTTATTATTTGTATTGATGATGGTTAGATTAGAATCTTGAGATTTAGATTTATCGTTAGGATAATTATTTAAGGTTAGAGACCTTAATGTATTATTTATGAGAATCTAAAAATAAGAAGATTGGTTAAGAGAATGGCAAAGATAATCTTTTACATTTTTAAACTCAATAACTTGACAATACATGAAAGATCGAGGGTTAGTAGGAAGGTGAATAGTCTTTCCTTGATATTCATGTATTAATAACTAATGAAGAGTTGAAGGGAAAGCTTACATTATATGCATACACAACCTTCTAAGAATAATGTTGTAAACTAGGTCACAAGGCATGACATAAAAGAGAGTGTTGAGAATGTTGGATCCAACTTTGACAGGTAATGCTATAGTGCTTTTAGTTGTAAACATTGAGACCAAAGCCATTATTGATTAGGATTCTCTTGGTGAAGGTATTATCAATATGAACTATGATGTAAAAATGAAGCTCTCCAACCATAGAAGTCAGTGGAATATAATCCTTATATAATAATACATTTACATGATTGATCCTAATGGATCCTGCAATAAAAGTGAGGTCATTACGATTTAGCTCTTAAGGAATAACTTGTTCACTCAAAAAATTGATCAAGATGTCCCTATACATTAGAGAGGTCTTGAGAAGATAAAAAAGATATATTTTTATAGGGGTACTCTTGCTTTGTTCACACAAATTTAAAACACCCTTATCTTTGTTCCATGCTTGTATGATTAATGCTAGTCCTATAGAGGAAGAAGTTCTTTTTGAGTGGAGGACCAAAGGATATCAAGATGGTTGATTAGATGACACATTTTTTTATTGTTTCCTTATTACAATATAAATGGAAGAGGAATGATTAGAAGAATATAGAATTTCCACCATACTTTAGTTCATATTTGGGATATTCCTATAATGAACATTGTTTGTTGCCTTTTGATTTTGATCATGATTTGGAAGCTTATCTTGAAAAATTTCAAGGTCTTGATTAGAACAAGGTTAGAAGTCAGAGTTGCTATAAACCACTTGACCTATATCAATTAGGCCTTATATAATGTTCCTTAGGCCTTTATATTTATTGGTTACATAATTACCAATGATATGGAAGGAACAATACTCGTTAGAAGAACCAATGAGAGTTTTCTTGTTCAAGGTCTAAATGCTTGATAGGTGGAAGTTCCACCATATTGGCTTTAAGGAGCTAGTCTAGGATGGTTGAAGGAGGTTGATCTCATTGGGTGAATGTCCTCCTAGATCTATATTGTTTGGAATTATCTAAGACAATCTTTTGAAGGTTTATCATAATACTCACATGGTTGGTTTGATGAGAGTCTATAATTCCATTGCCTATAATGTGCTAATTTTTGTACTTATCCTTAGGGAAAAGAAAAATTTATATTTATCTTTATGCGATTTATCTTTTAGTTATCATATTTTGAGAATGAAAATCTCCACTATCTTAGACTTCTTGATTGCATCTTCAAAATAAGATACATTGGCCATCTCTAGATAGAATGTGAATTGCTCATTTAGGTTACCTATGAACATATCTAGAATATCTCTTGGTGGAGGGATATATTGGAGTCTCCCCATTAGGATTCACCATCTTACCAAGAAGTTAACTAAAATCTCTTATTTAGATTAACTTAGCTTATAAAGGTCACTAATCATGACCTTTTTTATATATAGATAGAAAATTGCTTGACAAACATCTCAACAAGATTATTAAATATTTTAAGGAAATGCACTAATTATTTTAGAAAATATTTGAAGTAGGAATGTTTCATCATATGAAATTTTTCTATAGTTAGTTCTAAATAGTCTAAGGTGGTTGATGGGATCTTATTTTCCTTTATGCATTTGAAACTTAGGCATGTCAAAAGTGGGAGGAAAAGGATGACCAACTATGAAAGGATACAAGGGCTAGTTGCACAAGTCCTCATAAGAATATTTGTGACTGGAAGAAGACCCTTGAATTGAGTCCATATATTGCTTTAGAAACTCTAATTAGAAGGTTAAAGGTTGAAGCTTAGAATAAACAATATTTAATTGCACAAAAGGCATGTGCTAAGAGATAAGAGTGAAAGCACGAGATTCCGAAAATAAAAGGAAAACTATAGCTATGCAATGTAAAACAAAATATAACGCTTTAATCCTATGCCTTTGAAATGCATGAAACAAAGAAAAGAGACGAATCGAAAATGAAAGAAAAGAAGTATGAGAAATCACAGCCCTTTTTATTTAACTCTCTTAACCTCGGTTACAAAGACGCCTCCTCCCTTTTTAGGGGCTAGGAGCGTTAACATGATTTCCGTTACAAAAGTGAATAATGATCTTCTTTCCGCATGCCCACATGCAAAATGGGCGGGCCAAAATGTTGCCGCCGCTGGTGTTGATGAATCCTTGGTTCTTGCTTGCTCCTCCTGCGATCAAAGAAACAACAAAGGCGTTAGTAGCACTTGCTATGAATATGAAACGTTAGTTCTCTAAAATAATGAAAGATGTATGCCTAAGATTGACTAAAATGATGCATGAAATGAATCTAAATCACCTGCAAACTTGACAGAGACCAGAAAACATTACCTGAGGGCCACTGCCATTGAAACAGTCGACCAATTTGCATTCAACTAAAATTCGTCCCTGGGCAGGATGAATTCTGCTGTAATTCGTCCCCGGGTAGGACGAATTCGACTGTGTTAAAACGCCGAGTTGATGCCGCTCAAATGTCACACCTCGGGATCTCCAAAATACCTGCAAACAGAGGGGTTAAGTAATTGGGGCCATTTTGGGATGACCCAGATGGTCAGATTCTCCCAATTTGACCTCCATCAGCGGGAATTTGGCGTCGCTACCTGCAAGTTAGTGGGACAACAAAAGCGACGAGAACATGATGAAATCTGATTAAAATATTATGAAATTGAATACATGAACTATCTAGTCAGCATAGAATGGAATGAGAGATGAATAAATGATAGAAAAATGAATTAGAATGAAACTTAAAAAGTGTGGGGTGCCCGAGTGGGCCACCCACCGTTGGAACTTGATTTCGGCACCAATCCACTAGGGATGGGCCCAAAATCTCTTAGAATGGGTTGTCGACAAATTGGTGGATTCAATGTGGTCAAATGTTGGGTTTTGGAACCGAATTCACACTTCCAATAGCCACCCAATAACCTCTCTTGCGAAAGAGATTAAGGATGTGAAAGATGTGAATCAAAAAGGGTGCAATAGGGGTGTATCAATTTGGCAAGCACTTCGTTGCTTGAAAATGCCTCCAACTTGTCCCTTTTGGGTGGGAAAGTCCACCATTTTATAGACCCAAGGGGTCTCTTTGGAGGGGCATGCAGGGGTGCCATGTGGCGGCCATGCCTTCCCAAGAGGGAGGAGACTCCTCCCTGACTTGGGCTTCCATGATTGCCCTTGTGACAGTCTTCCAACGGCCAATCTACCCACCTACACGCGCATGCACGGCAGGAGGCAATAATTGACTGTCCTCGGCTGCCACTTGGCGGCATTCTTCTTTTTGCCCGTTAAACCTGGAATTCATCTTGACCAAAGATGAATTTAGAATTCGTCCCTGGGTGAGACGGATCCCAGTTTGAATTCGTCCCTGGGTGAGACGAATACTGAGCAAAGTGCTTGAATGTGCCAAATTGCCTTTTGACCTTACAAAATTGCTATAAAAGTGGTTAGGACCACTGTTTAACCTCTGAGGGCTGCCCTGGGGGCTGTGTGTGTCAAAGCGATCAGTGTTTGCAGTCACATAATCGGATTGGTGCTGTTTTGGTGTCTACAGATGCCCCTTTTTGGGATGCGTTGTGCATGGCGCAGCGTCGAGCAAAAATAGATAACCAAAGCACTAATGATTAGGGTTTCTTGGTAACCTAACCAACTTTTGATGCCCCAAGCATGGAAAGGGCATGCATTCTTGAATCCTTGCTTCCGACGAGCTAAGGAATTTGATTTCAAGTATTAACCTATTTTGGTGAGGTGTGACTTGAGCTTGGACATTGATCAGTCATGAATAGGCAAAGGGCGCAACCTTTTGTCCACGGGGGAAACCTTGTGTTCATGATTCGGGAATGCCAAGTGTTTGATCAATTTGTGATTATTGCTTGTTTACTGCCCCAAGCAGGAGCGTGATTGTCTTTGTCAATGATTCTTTGAATGCATGTCATTGCCTTGATTGGGTGTGTGTTTGTTGATTGGTGACTAAGTGTGACTACCCCCTCAAGCGACGAATCGATGAGGGAATGACCTTCGTGAGAAAAGCGACGAGTCGCTTGACCCAAGATGACTTGTGCAAGGGTGCCTTTAGATGGTTTATCGTTAAGCATGTGCAATTTTTCCAACATTTAGACCTATTTTTGGTGGGTGTTAACCCTTTTTGCGACGTTGTTTGGAGCTGAAATTGGCAAAAATCCGTCTTCCCATGGAGCGGTCCGGCTAAGATAGCCTTCTTAGGGAGTAGGATAATGACAATTTGTGACCCCAACATCTATTTTGTATGCCCGGGATGTCAAGTGCAACAGCACTCTCATCGGGCAAATTTATTATCTGTTTTAATGCATTTTTGTCCAATTTTTGATGTTTTTGAAATTTTTGCCCTGAATTCGTCCCAGGGTGGGACGAATTCCAGCTTTAGAATTCGTCCCTGGGTGGGACGAGCGCTAACTAGAGCGCTCGTCCCAGGGAAGGATGAATTGCAGCTCAAAAGGCCTATTTAAGGGCCAAAACTTGAGTTTGGGCTCATTTGCATCTAATTTTTCTTGCGATTTGGAGCTCTGGGGAGGAGGAGGTTAATTCTGCGAAGCGAAGCGCTGCCAGATTTTCCCTGCCATCATGAGTACACAAACCGGATCGAGCGGCGGAGCCGAAGCGAGACCAGTAAGTGCTCCCTAGAGTTTATTTTTGTTTAAAATTGCAATTGTTTTATTTGATTATTTTTGTGATGATGTTTTTCAAAATTTTTAAAACTTAAACCCTGAAACTGAATTGAAGACAACTAAGACTTAGTGTACAACTAAACGTAGCGTAAAACCTAGGTAAAGAATTTTGCTTACAACTAAACCCTAGGATAACGGAACGTAAAACCCTAAGACGTAATTTTTGTGTTTTTGAATTTTTTTATGCTGTTTTTAAATTAATCAGTTAAGATTAGAAACCTTAAGACTGAAAAATTAATTTTTTAATTTTGTTTCGTTTTATTTTTTGAAATTTATCAGTTAGGATTTAGGAACCCTTGAACTAAAAATTGTTTGAATTTTGAATTTTTGTTTGTAAATTAATCAGTTAGGATTAGAAACCCTAGAACTAAAAATTTGATTTTTGTTTGAATTTTTGTGCTTGTTTTTGTTGTACATTGGATTGTTGTACAGGTTCTTTTCCATGATTTTAATTTTTTTTTTTTTTGAATTGTTTTCTTTTGCAGGTTGTTAGGAGCCGGTACCGTGTACCCACTACTTTCACTGAGGCACGGGGGGCGCTGACTGAGGCTGACTGGGAGTGGCTTGATGCCCTTGGGCTCAAGCAGGTGGCTCGACTGGAGCCTGTGGTCGTGGATCAGGCCTATTTGATGGCCCTGATCAATCTTTGGGATCCGTGGACCAACACCTTCCATCTCTCGACAGGGGAGATGACTGTCACTTTGGAGGATATCTATCGGCTTTTGCGGATTTCGATAGATGGACTGCCCATCAGGACATCGTCGCGTGATCAACGGACCACTGTACTGACGAGATGCTTCGGGCATGGGGAGCGGTTGGGCGTAGAGAGCCCAGTGGAGACGACCGAGGTGGACTGCCAGGTTGGCAGGATTTTGGTTGGATGGTGGCAGGAGAGGGGGGTGTTAGGAGTGAGGCACGCATTCCTTATGGGCCTCATTTCCAACATGCTATTACCTGACTCGTCAGGCACGAGGTTCCCATGGAACCTGCTGGATTTGGTGTGGCAGTTGGTAGAGTGCCCGATAGAGGCACCGCTGATCCTGAGATGGGGACAGACATTGTTGGCACAGCTCTACGGGGAGTTGTATGGGGTCCACTGTCGACAACGAAAGGGATCAGCTAGGTTATCTATTGCAGTGCTGGGGTTGGAAGACATAGCAGTTGAGAGGCCAACCGGGTTACCATGGACGACTCGGGTGGCGATGGAGGATAAGGAGATAGGTTATGCGCTTTGTGGCGGCGGTCCGGAGAGCAAGGGAGAGTCGACGGTGGGCAGGTGTCGTAGGGCACTATGCCGATGCCTTCTCTCGGCTCACTCTAGGGGAGGTGGTTTGGCGCCCTTATCGGGACTGTCCAGCTGAAGGCTGGAGAGTGGCTCCGACGGGTATGTAGGGAGCGGTGGTTGATTGGGCGACATGGGACCGAGCATGAGTTCTTCTCATATAGCCGGGTTACATGATAGTTTGGGGTGCGCCAGGGGTTTCTTGGTGAGCCCGTGGTCTATCGACATCGGGGAGATGAGAGGACTCTAGATCGACCGGTCATCGCGCCATTGGGTGAGGATTCAGATGCGATGATCGACGTCTCGGACATGGATGACGTCGGGACTACCCCGAGTATGACCAATGGTGGGTACTACGGCGATGGCGAGGAGAGGGGCCATTGGGAGGCACGGAGGCGGAAGGAGGGTGCTGAGGCACCAGGGGATGATTGGGGAGCTCCTTTGGAGGATGCGGACATGGTGGAGGTGGAGGGTGAGGATGTAGATTTGGGGGCTCCGGATCAGCCGGAGATGCAGGACATGGCGGAGCAGTGGGAGCCAGAGCAGGCTGCTGTTCCAGAGAGTCCTATGCCTCAGGCAGATGCGGAGGAGATGGAGTCTAGGGTACGCGTTGAGAATGCACGATTGATAGAGCTACTACGGATGCGAGATCAGGAGCTGGGGGATGCGGTGCAGGAGCTGGGGGATGCACTACGGGAGAGGGATCTCCTGCGGGCTCAGCTAGCAGAGCGGGATAGGGTTTTGGCATAGCACGATGATGCATTGGCTTACTATCGTCGATGGGAGGCAGAGTGGTGTCGACACCGGATGGATTTGGAGGGGGAGGTTATCCACCTCGGTGGGCGGCTACCTGAGCCGTCGGGAGGTGGATCTTCACGTCGGACGAGGGACAGTGGTACTGAGCAGTCAGCATCATCTCGTCGTAGGCGATTGGATGAGGGAGGCGATAGCAGGCGTGATGTGGGGGCTAGCAGTAGCCACCCTACGGGGTCCCATAGGACCCACACCATGGGGGGTAGTTCTCGTCGCACCGATCCTGCGTGATCATGGTGGTCGACGCCTTAGGCTGGGTGGTTTTGTTATATGATTGCGGGGTCAGAGGACCAGTTTTGTAGCCTGCGGGCATTTTTTTGATGATATATATATATATATATATATCCGGCTTTATTGTGGTTATGCATATGTGATGATTTGATATTATGCATTATGGTTGATGAATATGGATGTATGCATGTTTATTTATTTTGATGGATGCATATGTTATGATGAATGCAAATGTTTTTTATTTATATGTGATATGCAAAATGAAATGGATGAATGGGATTTGTGATGGTTGGCTATGGCACCATAGACTGTTTAGAACTCTGTTATTTTGTTTTTAGGCGATTGTTATGATGCATGACTTTGTATGTATACATGTGGTTTTTTTTTTTTGTATTTTTTGATGGTATTGCAAAGATGAAAAGTAGCGCAGTTGGTTTAGAAATGTAGCTAAGGTTTTCTGAGACTCAGATGGTTTTAACTCACTAGCCATGACTGTACTTTGTCTTACAAGACTTTTGACCAAGGTATGAATCGAACTCATTTTTGACCAAGCTATTTCACATCCCTATGTGTGCAATTGAGTTCATTTATGTGGTATTTGTCAGGATACCGCCAGTGCCAGATGGGCTTTCAACCGAACCTGTATTGAGGATCACCTAACTAGCTCCACTAACTCCTTTGTTGTATTTAGTTAGATTAATCTACGGTGTTATCCAGGATACCATAAGCTAGCTCATCCTTATGCAAACATTGGTCTGCACATACGCAAAGCGAATGTGACAGACATATCGTCATGCGGGTAGGATACCACCATTGCCAGATAGGTTGTCAACCAAACTTGTAATGAGGATCACCTAGATGGTTTTCGAATGCTGAGAATTCCAAAGATTCAAGTTCAGGTTGTTTGTTGGCTGAATGATTTGGGAGACTTGCTCGTCTATATAGTGATGCAAATCACTATTTATTTTTCTATTTATTTTTCTTTTTGAGCAAGGATTTTGAATAGTGGTGATAACCATTGTTACTTGATTTTGTATTTTGAGCGGTGTGAGTTTGAGCTTGTGAATGGCCTTGATCCTCGTGGCCTTGGGGATGACTACCCATCCTGGTTAGGGGCGGATAGTATGAATCCTTACGATGTTGGGGACCAAGGGGATGATGGAGATTATGAAGTAGGGGCATTGATCTTTTAGGCCTTGGGGATGACTACCCATCCTGGTTAGGGGCGGATAGTACGAATCCTTACAACTTGGAGACCAAAGGTGAATGGAAAGTGTTAGGATGATGATTTATTGGAATTTTGTTCGTGAATGGCATTGATCCTTTTAGGTCTTGGGGATGACTACCCATCCTTGGCAGGGACGTGTAGTACAAATCCTTACAACTTTGGGAACCAACTATGATTGGGATTTGGTAGTGGTAAAACCACTGTTTATTAAGGTGAATGGATAGGGAAGAGCTCATCCTTTTATCAATTCTCAGCATTCTAGAACCATTCGCACAGGGGGATGAGCAAGATAACCGTTTCGCTTATGGTGACCTGGATTACTATGCAGGTTTCATCTTTCGTTCACACAACTTGGGAATTTTTATGTGTTTTAATTTGTGTTGGGATGCTACGTAACAAGGCGTATTTCAAGTGTAACTCTACCTTCGTAAAATCTGTCTGACTCGGTACATTACGTGGCTAAAGAGCAAAATGATGACTGAATTACGAAAACTCTTGATACATTATAAGACCACTGACTCTAGTGTGGTAAAAAGTAGTAAATGGCATTTGTTTGTTGTTTTATAAAATGGAAAAGTGTGGAACAAGATGGACTAGCAGAATAATTACAGTCTATGGTGCCTTTGACCTTTACGACCACAAATATGCAATGTATGGATGCGATGCTTAATGCAACTATGTATTTTTGTATTTTTGATGGATTGATTTTTGTGAATATGAAGATGAGATGTGAGAAGTGCTTTTTAATGAATTTGAGCATGCCTAGAAATGAGATGCAAATTTTTGTTATTTTTGATGATTTTTGGATTTTTTTTATTTTTGACCAAGCGATTGTGAGAATCCTTGGAGCATTTTGGGATTGACCAAGCGATTTTAGGGATCCTTGGAGCATTTTTGGGATTGACCAAGCGATTTTAGGGATCCTTGGAGCATTTTTGGGATTGACCAAGCGATTTTAGGGATCCTTGGAGCATTTTTGGGATTGACCAAGCGATTTTAGGGATCCTTGGAGCATTTTGGGATATGGCTCTCTTAGATATGGAATGGTCACAAATGACTGATATTCAAGGGTTCTGTTTCCTTGATTCCATCAAGGGAGGCTAGCCGGTATGTCCCGGGTCCTATTTTGCTATCAATGACATATGGACCTAACCAATTTGCCACAAATTTGTCCCTTAGGTGGGACGAAAAACTAGAGTTCTGTTGGTTTTCCTTCAAAACCAAATCACCAACCCGAAAGTCCCTGAGGTGAACTTTCATGTTGTAAGCTTTCTTAAGTCGCTCTTGATAAATACGTAAATGCTCGAGAGCATTAACGCGTCGTTCATCAAGCAACGTAAGCTGGTCTAACCGGGCCTGCCATGCAGTGTCATCATCGATGAACTCCTGCATTGATATGCGTAGGGAAGGAATCTCCAACTCTAGAGGCATGACTGCCTCGGAGCCATACACGAGCGAAAACGGAGTGGCCCCAGTGGGCATCCGAATGCTAGTGCGATAGGCCCATAGGGCAAGTGGGATTTGGATGTGCCAATCCTTATGACTGTCTCATGATCGTCTTTTTAAGGATGGCAACTAGCATTTTGTTTGACGCCTCTGCTTGCCCATTCGCCTACGGATAATAGGGTGTCAAAAAACTATGCTGAATTTTGTACTTTGTGGTCAAAGCACGCACGTCTTTGTTCTTGAAAGGCATCCCATTATCCGAGACTATTTTGGATGGAATACCAAAATGACATATGATGTTATGCAAAATGAACTCCACAATGCGGGGTCCTGTCGTAGAGGTAAGCGGAATTGCTTCCACCCACTTGGTAAAATACTCTGTGGCCGTTATGATAAACGTGTGATGGCCTGACGACGTAGGGGAGATCTTTCCAATTAGATCGAAGCCCCACTACGAAAATGGCCAAGCAGACTGGACCGTCTGCAAGGCTTGGGAAGGTACGTGCATCAAATTGGCATGATGTTGACACTTCACGCACTTCTTGACATATGCGCAACAATCTCGCTCTAAAGATGGCCAATAATAGCCCATGCAAAGAATGCGCTTTGCGATGGCCATACCACTGAAGTGGCCACCACATGTACCATCGTGCGCTTGGGCGACTGCCCAAGTGGACTCTTGCTGGTCCAAGCAATGAAGGAGGATTCCTTCATAGCTACGATGGTACAAAATGTCTCCTATCAAGACATACTTAGCCGCTTTCTGCTTGAATGCTCGTTTTGTGGCATGCGTCAATCCAAGCGGGAGATTACCTAACTTGAGGTAGTCTCTAATGGGTAAATACCAACTCTGTTGATCAGAAACCTCGACGGTATGAACAACCAATCCCTCTTGAAGTTCATCCCTAGCAAACGTTGAATGGGATAGAACTTGTAAGAATAGCATTGTGTTGCTATTAATGGGAGTAGGGGAGAACAAGGATCCCCAATTAGCATGTTTCAAATGATCTTGGATTCGAGAGAACTTATCCGAGGATGGTTCAATCTGGATCATGTGGATTCCTGGCATCAAGTCAGAGCTTGCACGCTCCATCATGGATTGCGATAGGGTTTTGACTTGAATGGTTGTCATATCACCGAAAAGGTCTTGCGGAATTAGTGACCCCAAGGAGGCCATTGTGTCCGCAAAATGATTCGATGACCGAGGGAGTGCCTCGATGTCATACCACTCAAGTTTTGCCAGGAATTTGTCCACAAGGGCTTTATAAGCCTATAGAACTGGGCATTTGCATTGATATACCCCTTTGACTTGATTGACAATTAACAACGAATCACCAAAGATGTTCAGTCATTTGATGTTCATGGCGATTGTTGTCTGAAGACCTATGAGCAAGGCTTCATACTCTGCATTATTGTTGGTGCACGGGAAGTTTAATTTAAATGACAGGGGCATTGGAGCACCCTGCGGTGTGAAGAATACTATTCCCATGCCACCACCTTGCTCACATTTAGAACCATCAAAGAATAGGGTTATGTCAGCTTGTGACTCAGGCTCATCAGAATCTGGCGATTCTGAGACATGGAAGACCCCATCATCGGGTAGTTCTATGACTAGAGGCTGATCGTCTTCAAGAGGAGCCTCTGCTAGTTGATCGGCTATGACTTGTCCTTTGATAGATTTTTGTCCAATAAACTCTATGTCAAATTCCGTCAACAACATGATCCATTTCGCCATGCGACTACTATGATAAGTATGACTCATCATGTATCGCAATGGATTCTCCTTAGACACAACATACGTAGTGTTGCTCAGCATGTAGTGGCATAGCTTTTTGGTAGCAAACACCACTGCCAAGCAGAGTTTCTCGACGTATGCATAGTTAAGTTCATAACTGACCAGGGTGCGGCTAAGATAGTAAGTAGCCTATTCTTTGTGAAGTTCATTCTTCTGGGCTAGCATGGCACCCAATGCCACCTCAGTAGCTGAGATGTATAAGTAGAATGACACTCCTGGTCTAGGTGGTGCCAATACTGGTGGCGAAGCCAAGTATTGTTTGATGTCGTCAAAGGTTGATTGGCACTCGTCATCCCAATGAAATGTAACCCCTTTGTGCAATAATTTGTTCATGGGTCGGCACTTGTCAGATAATTGCGCTATGAAGCGCTTAATCGATGTGACCTTTCCCTGCAGACTTCTGAGCTGCTTAATGGTAGTTGGGGGGACCATTTCAAGGATTGCCTTGACTTTCTTTGGGTCCACCTCGATGCCTCACTTTGAGACTATGAAACCCAAGAGTTTTCCAGATGTGATGCCAAATACGCACTTCTTGGGATTTAGTCTAACTTTATGCTCCATGAGGCGATCGAGGATCTTGCTTAAGTCATCGATATGATTTGAGCGCAACAGAGACTTGGCTAACAAATCATCCATGTAATCTTCCAAAGTTTTATGCATGTAGTCATGGAAGATGTACGTCATGGCACGTTGGTAGGTGGCACCAACATTTTTAAGGCCAAAAGGCATGACCTTATAACAAAATGTCCCCCAAGGCATTGTGAACGCCATTTTTAGTTGGTCTTCAAGATTGATACGAATCCGATTGTATCCCGAGAAACCATCCATGAGGGAGAGCATTTCGTGACTCGCTGTAGCATCTACCAACGCGTCGATGCTCGACAAGGGGAAATCATCCTTAGGACTCACTTTGTTTAGATCTCAAAAATTAGTGCATATGCGAATCCTCCCATCGAGCTTTTTGACGGGCACCATGTTGGACAGCCATGGCGGATAATCCACGCAGATGACAAACTATGCATCCAACAACTTTTGCAATTCATCTTTGACCATCAAGGCCACTGTTGGGTGCATCTTACGTAGTTTTTGCTTTACGGGCTTGATTGTCGGATCAAGCGTTAAATTATGCGTGACTAGTTGTAGGTCTAGTCCTGGCATATCCTTGTATGACCATGCAAAAACCTCCTTCTTCTCTTTGAGAAGGGCAATGTAGTCGGCTTGCTCTTCAGGGGATAAGCTTACCCCTAGCTTGATAATCTATGGATTCATTGGATCCAAGCCGATATCTACGTCAGTCATCTCCTCGACTGACATGTGGGATCCGTCCTCCAACTGATGTGGAGTCGGGATCAAATGGATATCATTAGCTGAATTTAAATCTACGTTGGGAACCTCGGGTTCCTCTTCAGCCTAAAAAATATCTTGAGTTGTCCCTGGGGTAAAATGAGGCATCTTACCGAAAGGCCAGTACTTTGATGGTGAGAGAGGTGAATTGACGCGATCCCAGTCGATGGCATCTATGTCTAGATGCAATGACCATGCTGGATCGGCCGGATTGCGGATGGGTGCGGTCAAATCAATGGAGATCATGTGGATGGAATGAATTTGGTCTCCATTACCATGGGTATGATAACTCGAACATTCTGGATGCTCCCTATACTCTGGATCTGGCTCTAGGGGGACGGGCACGAACGGATCTGCCCTATGTGCTGATAGGAAGACAGGGTCTTCCCTCGGCACTGATGTCATTATAGGGTCTCGGGGTGGACGGTGCTCATCGTAAACTTGGAGCCATGGATCCAACACTTGGTCCCACCCTGCTGGGTCTACGTACCACTCATGCCCTGGCAGTATGCCCATCTATGCAAATAAGTCATCAATCCCTAAGGGACGTCGTTGTTGCACTTGTTGCCTTTGTTGCATTTGTCGCATGTGGTTGAGATAGGCCATCTCAGTCTCATCTTTCGAATCACTGTCGGAGATCCAAAAATGTTCATTTTCTTCAACAACTGCTTGCGACATTAAGGGTTCACCTTGTTCTAGCAAATTAATCTGATCCCATTGCGGTTGTTCCACTCTTGGTGGAGGGACCTGATTCTCTTGACACAACACTGGCTCAATTGGAACCTCTAAAGGGAATAGTTTCAAAAAGATCTCTGGACACCGTTTATGCTCTCCTTGGGAGTTAGTGTCCGAACTTTCACCTCTCTCTAGCAAAGGAGAGGGATTATTGATGTTACCAAGGGTGGTTGTTGACCATGGGAGGTAATCTCCCAATGTATATTCTGTATTTGGGTTGGCATAAGGATCTGATGCCAATCCACCCTTGTTGCCTATTCCTAGGCCTTGCATGTTTTCCACCAAGATGTCTAAGGGCAGGGGGTGGTTGAACCCTACTCCCGACTTATCATACGGCATTTGGTATCTTGGCTGGCAAAGGACACGCACCCCTTGCTCATACCTGCCTAGCCCGTATCCATGCCAATTGCATTGGCCGAGATATCTCAGAGCGAAGTCCGGGTTTGACAGATAATTGACATTTTTGGCAAAAGGCTCTTCATCCTCGTCCTTTTGCTTGCATGGTTCAACACCATGATCAAGGCCCCCATACACAAAATTAGTCTGGTTTGGTGGGTAACCTAGAGGAACAACTGTCCCTATGGGAAGGCGAGGTCTCCCCATGTCCTGCACGGATTCTAGCGCGGGCGTTGCCACAACATTCTGCACTAGATACTCCCCCAGGCCCGTACTGGCCATTTCAACAGTAATTGTTGATGATTGAGAGGGAGGAAATGGAAGGCCTTCCTGAGTCCATTCCATGTTGGGTGGATTAGGAGCCTCAGCTTCCATTGTGCTAGGTATTTCTTCTGTTGAGACAGTTGATATTGTTGGCAACACCTCTTCTAGGGGCTGAGCCTCTTCCAGGATCTGTTTTCCTTTGTCCTTCTGTTTAGCCATGACAGGTGGCATTGGTAGTGAAGGAGCAGATGATGAAGACTCACCTGGTTGGGATTTTGATGATTTAGTCACCAGTGGTGCCCACGGCATTGGACCCTGTTTAGATGGATTTAACTAGAAATCCAAGTGCGTTGATGGGAGGGTCGATTGAGGCATTAATTGCACCGCATTGCAATATTTGAAGGGTTCTAAGTCCATCGAGACTACATGTACTTCTCCTTCAAATGCATACTTTAGACACTGGTGAGCGATCGAAGGGACACACTTCATGTCCCTGATCCATGGCCGCCCTAGCAATATGTTGTATGCCATCTCGCCTTCCAAAACATGGCACAATGTAGGTATCGTCTTTTGTCCTACCTGGACGGGCAGAACAATTATGCCGACTGTCGAGCATATCGCATCGTTGAATGCTCGTAGTGTGTATGTGGAAGTCGTGATATGAGAGGCTGGCAACTTCAGATGTTTTAATGCTGCAGTGGTAATGATGTTACTGGACGAGCCAGTATCTACCAACACTCTCTTGTACGGGATCCCGTTGACCCGCGCGATAACGTGCAGGGGTGGATCTGCCATGTCATTCGATACTATTTTAACCTCATCTTCTCTGAAGGTAATGACCGGCTCCGTACATCGTTTTACATGTCCCACGAAGTTATTGAAGGAATTCGCTTCGTGAGGCTCGCAACTCGATGGCTTTCAAAATTTCCATGAGAGCTTCCCTATGGGGTGTTGATCGTTGTATAAGCTCATAAATGGAAAGCCTAGCCGATGTGGTCCGCAAACTCTGCGTGAGTTTGGTCCGTATCGTGACCTCGGGTCTAGGCGGAGGCAACTGCACAGGGCGTTGTTGAGGTTGCGACGTTGTTGGAACTTCTCTTGTAGCTGCCTCGGGGGCAACTCCTGGGTACTTTTTGTTCCTGGTCACTATGCTGATCATTCCCACGAATCCTTGCATGGGAAGATTCTGTCGCACCTCATTGACTTGAAGAGGTTTTGCCTGTGCCTCGTGGGCAGGCAAAGGGTCCTTGAAAACCCCCATCTATTGATTATTTGGCGCTATGGGGTTGTCCACTGCCAATGTTTTATTATCGATCAAATCTTGTATTAATCCCTTGAATTTCCAACATCCATTCAGGTCATGTCCCCTTCGCCTATGGAACCTACAATATAAATCCTCTCTGTATCCCTTAGGCTTGGGAGCGTTAGGATCTATGGTTTGGATTTCTGGAAGGGTGATTAAATTTGCCGCTGACAAGCGGTCAAATAGGGAGTCCCTAGACTCCGTATAAGGGGTGAATTGTCGCCTAGGGCGACGCTGCTGATTTTGCTCCTATTTTTTATTTTCTCTTTCATAATTAGGAGGCACCGCCTGATAATTAGCCTTTTGAGGCTGTATTTCTTGCACAGGCTTGGGGACATTTATCGCAACTTGATTAACCGCAGCGGGTTTTGATTGCGTAGTCCCGGTCTTAGTGTTTTTGTTCCACTCTTTCTTTTTAGGCTTGGCGATTTTGCCTTCCTGTATTTTGATCTCTTCTATAACTCTGGCTTGCGCCAAAGCTTCTTCTAGGCTGGCGTATTGCTGCAGCTGCAATAGCCCAGAGATCGATCTCAGACAACTCCGTGAAAACATTTGTGTGAGGTCAGACATAGGGGGAAGGTAAGGTAGCTTAGAAAGCAGAGCCCTCCATCGATTCCCGTATGCCACCATTGTCTCTTCCTCATATTGCCTGAGGCTGGCCAGATCACTCAGTGATGCCTTCTTCTTGGTGTTGAAGGCAAAGCATTCAAGGAACGCATCTACTAATTGATCCAAGTTATTTATGCTGTGCTTCGGAAACTGTGTGAACCAATCCGAGGTAGGACCTACGAATGTGGTTATGAATGTCCTTAGCAACAACGCATCATTATCCTGAATGCCAAAGCATTGGCTCAGGAATCTTGTCACATGCTCTTGGGCATCCTCTTCACCCTTAAAGACTGCCAACTGAGGCAACTTGAAATGTTTGGGGTAAAGAGGTGTGGGCACTGACGGATGCACTGGATGACTACGGAGTTGACGTAACATGGGCTTTTGATGCCCAGAAGCTTTTGTCTCCATAGACTCCAAATGCTCCAATAGCACTTTGTATGCATCGAAAGATTTAATCTCTTCCTCTTTTGTTTGCTCCCGTTGTGAGTTATGGGAGACTGGAGGCCTATGGGGGGGTGGCCGAATGGCAGCCCTCCCGCCTTGATAGGGCATTTCGGCCCATTCTATTTCTGGTTCATATTCCTCATAAACTTCTTGAGGAGTCTCTGGTGAGACCTATGACCTTGAGTGAGTCCCCGCTGAGGGTACCCATCATTGTTTCGGGGAGTGGCCTCCCTCTCAGGTCTATAGGGTCTCGGAGGCAAAGCTTGACGAGGTCGCGGAGACCTGTCCTGCACCAAAGGATTATACCTCTCATATTGTTCTGCTTTTTGGGTGCGAGGGGTTGGCACCCTCTCAGGTAGTTTATAACGTAGCTCATCCGCTTTGCGCTGCATGCGCTCTTTATTAAGGCGGTATAAGTGCTCTAACTCCTGATGACCTTGCTCAAGCCACGTGATTCGGTTCGCCATATTTTGCTCAGGAGGCTTGAATGTTTCTCCTATGTATTTGCCTCGGTCTTGATGATCCAAGATTTCAATGGGTCGCTTCCCTCTGTCGAGGTCGGCGACATTTACTTGAGGCTCTGCCTCGATGTGTGACCATGATATCTAGCAGGTGCAGAAATGCAAGGCTCCCGCATTGTATGTTGTTCTCGAGGAATGCGATGGTCTTCCTCGTACTCCCTTTCATGGGTGTGAAAGGGGCGGGCGGAGTTAGCTCGCCCTGTGTGGAGAGCCCTGCGCTCTGGGTTTTGTCTTTCAGTTCTAATGGGAGGCAAAGGAGAGATGCCATATTCATGTTGTCTCTCCTCATGGACACTGTGCCTCTCTAGCACTTCATCGCACTGTGGCCACTCATATCTAGCCTCAAAAGGCGGTTTTCTATTTACGTTGAGTGCTACATGTAAAGCTTCTTCCCGAAAGGGGCTGTGTTGAATGGGCGTATCCCCCGGAGGGGTGTCCCTATAATTCCATCTTGATGTGGCCTGATGTGGACTCTCTTGTAGGCCAGACCGCCAAGGCGGTATGGCCAAGTCCTCAGGGCTAAAGCGAAGGCGACCAGCGCCCGCTCTTTGTACACCTTCCGCAGCGTTTGCCCTTGATTGGGCTTGGCTACGGGTGTACACCATTGTGGTGCTCTTCTACTAGCTAAGCAGATTTTTATCTTTTTGTTTATGATTTTTGATTTTTTTTTTGTTACACTAAGCAAAAATGAACACACACATGCACAAACGGTGATTATCTCTTTTAAAGATTAATGGTGTGTCCTAAACTGGTTTAGTGCATTTTGATGTTTTTGTTTTGTTTTTGAAAGTTTTGAAGAACGTTTAAATGCAGAATGTTGGCTCATATGACTCCCATAAATGGTCGCCCCTTCAATATACCATTGTCGGACCGATATACCAACCTCTCTATATACCCGCCCTTACGAGAGGGAAACTATAGGTACGTGAGAGCAGATGGTACGTGGAACATAGGCGGTACGGAAGGGGGATTGTCCTGTTAATGACACCTACCATAGAAGACTTATCCTCGCACGCATGGGAATCACCCCAGCGACACTCGGTCAGCTTTCATCAGGATTTACGCCTAACAATAGTGACAATCGAGGAAATGGATGCAAAATCAAGCCAAGGTGGTGATGAACCCACCGTTGGTCTTGATCAAGGGCTGGGGTCTTACGACCAGCTCCTTGGTTTAAAGATACCACGTGATGTGTGTGTGGTTTATTTTAATTAAAATTGAAACAAGCAGAAGCAACTACTTTCCTTAAGAAGGCAAAATTTGAAAGAACACAGAAACAAAAAATAGAAAATAACAAGAACAGTTTTAAACCCTTACCTTACTCTGCCTAAACCTGTTGTTTCTGATCTTCGGCTCTAAAAATTTATAGACAAAAATTCGTCCCTGTCAGAGACGAATTACAGAACAAAATTCGTCCCGGCCTGAGATGAATTGGAATTCGTCCCAGGGTCAGACGAATTACAGTAAAGTAATCGCCACAGGCAAAGACGAATTACAGTCAAAAATTGAAAAAGGTACCTGTAAGCACAAAAACACAAGTTTCGATCAGTTTTTGTGATATTAAAAATCAGGGGACCGGGTCCCACCGTGATCGCCACTGAAAGCACGAGATTTCGAAAATAAAAGGAAAACTATAGCTATGCAATGTAAAACAAAATATAACGCTTTAATCCTATGCCTTTGAAATGCATGAAACAAAGAAAAGAGACGAATCGAAAATGAAAGAAAAGAGGTATGGAAAGCACAACCCTTTTTATTCAATTCTCTTAACCTCGGTTACAAAGACGTCTCCTCCCTTTTTAGGGGCTAGGAGCGTTAACATGTTTCCATTACAAAAGTGAATAATGATCTTCTTTCCGCGTGCCCACATGCAAAATGGGCGGGCCAAAATGTTGCCGCCACTGGTGTTGATGAATCCTTGGTTCTTGCTGCTTCTCCTACGATCAAAGAAACAACAAAGGCGTTAGTAGCACCTGCTGCAAATATGAAACGTTAGTTCTCTAAAATAATGAAGGATGTATGCCTAAGATTGACTAAAATGATGCATGAAATGAATCTAAATCACCTGCAAACTTGACAGAGACCAGAAAACATTACCTGAGGGCCACTGCCATTGAAACAGTCGGCCAATTTGCATTCAACTGAAATTCGTCCCTGGGCAGGACGAATTCTGCTGTAATTCGTCCCCGGGTAGGACGAATTCGACTGTGTTAAAACGCCGAGTTGATGCCGCTCAAATGTCACACCTCGGGATCTCCAAAATACCTGCAAACAGAGGGGTTAAGTAATTGGGGCCATTTTGGGACGACCCAGATGGTCAGATTCTCCCAATTTGACCTCCATCAACGGGAATTTGGCGTCGCTACCTGCAAGTTAGTGGGACAACAAAAGCGACGAGAACATGATGAAATCTGATTAAAACATTATGAAATCGAATACATGAACTATCTAGTCAGCATAGAATGGAATGAGAGATGAATAAATGATAGAAAAATGAATTAGAATGAAACTTAAAAAGTGCAGGGCGCCCGAGTGGGCCGCCCACCGTTGGAACTTGATTTCGGCACCAATCCACTAGGGATGGGCCCAAAATCTCTTAGAATGGGTTGTCGGCAAATTGGTGGATTCAATGTGGTCAAATGTTGGGTTTTGGAACCGAATTCACACTTCCAATAGCCACCCAATAACCTCTCTTGCGAAAGAGATCAAGGATGTGGAAGATGTAAATCAAAAGGGTAAAGGTGTGGTATCAATTTGGCAGCACTTCGTTGCTTGAAAATGCCTCCAACTTGTCCCTTTTGGGTGGGAAAGTCCACCATTTTATAGACCCAAGGGGTCTCTTTGGAGGGGCATGCAGGGGTGCCATGTGGCGGCCATGCCTTCCCAAGAGGGAGGAGACTCCTCCCTGACTTGGGCTTCCATGACTGCCCTTGTGACAGTCTTCCAACGGCCAATCTACCCACCTACACGCGCATGCACGGCAGGAGGCAATAATTGACTGTCCTCGGCTGCCACTTGGCGGCATTCTTCTTTTTGCCCGTTAAACCTAGAATTCGTCCTGACCAAAGACGAATTTAGAATTCGTCCCTGGGTGAGACGGATCCCAGTTTGAATTCGTCCCTGGGTGAGACGAATACTGAGCAAAGTGCCCGAATGTGCCAAATTGCCTTTTGACCTTACAAAATTGCTACAAAAGTGGTTAGGACCACTGTTTAACCTCTGAGGGCTGCCCTGGGGGCTGTGTGTGTCAAAGCGATCAGTGTTTGCAGTCACATAATCGGATTGGTGCTGTTTTGGTGTCTACAAAGAGGACCTTTATAATTGATATAAAGGATAATAATGAGGTAGCGGGGCATACAATGTTGAGGTTGTCATTGTATGACTCACATCCAATCTAGTTGAAATAAAAGGATTAGAAGATAAATGATGAGAGATTGTGGGATAAGGATTTTGAGCTAAACTCATACTTTGAGATTGTAAGGATAGGAGAAAAGTTGTTGACAAGAGCATTAGATGTTGGAACACTAGGAGGTACATCTAGGTTATGAATGTAACTCATACTCATTTGTTGTGATACAAGGTAACTAACATTAACCCAGAATAGTTCCTCAAGATGAGGTAATAATGAATGATGTCCTAAGGATGATGGGATAATTTATGCCCCACCATCTATGGAAGTGGTGATGGTATTAAGGTTAGAGTTAGCATGATTGGAAATAAATGCATTAAGGTTTATATTTAAGGATCCAAAGGATGAATTTTCTTAATTAGAATACAAATAATTAGATATTTATTATTTTGATTATTCCAAGAGTGAACCCTCCCCTACAAAAATACCTAGGTTATCATGACCTTACTTAAAGATGAATGCCATAATATCCCAATGTTGTTGCAATAAGGAAGTCATGTGATCAAAGGATTTGTAGATCAAGGGCTAGAGAATTTGAGGGGGAAGTACCCTCATCTTCTTCCTTGAAGATAGGGTTGTCAAAGGTGATTTAGTCCTTAGGACCATCCACCAAAGGGTTAGGGTTAATGGCCAATTGAAAAGTTTGAAGTATATAGAGTTTATTAGAGAAGAAATACTAGATTTTTTAACAACCTTATATCTCCTTACCTTGATAAATATAATTAGACCTATATACCTTAAGGGCCTACTTATATACCTGAGGTCCCTATATACTTGACCACTCTCAATATAAATGTTGATATATGAGAGACAATTGATACGTGGGGCACCAGTGACATGTGAAAGTAACCAATGGATACATGGTCTAAGATGGTACATGAGGGATGATTATGTACCTTCTTATGACTTTTATTAGCCCATTGTGATTTACTAATCACTAGTCATAAGTATGCATTATGGCTTTGTATGGGTGGTTGGTGGCTTGGACTCACTATATACCAAATATGATATAATGATTTGCATGACAGTTACTCAAAGGGATGTAAAAACCCATAGTAGCACTAGCTTTGGTAATGTTCTTGTTATCTAGGTTAATATAATTTAATGTAAAAAATAAGGTTAAGTGATCTTGATTAATTTTGATAAGTTTTAGTCTTGATTAAGGGTTTTATAGGACAAAGAGAAACCTTGGGAAAAATGGTGATGTTCACATCAGGTTCACCTAAAGGGATGAGGGGGAAGGATTATGAATGGCCTCTAAGGAGATCCATTGCATCCTTTCCTCTATATCACTTTGAGATTAGGGTATGTTATGAACCTAAATACTAGTTTTATGCATAGATTAGAGAACACCCACATTTCACAAGAAACTAAGTTTCTTCTAAGATTCCTCTTTTATCAAGTCTAACCTTAATCTAGTCTAAACATGCACATACAAGAATGAAGCATGCAAGAACTATGAAAAAATATTTTTTTGATTTAATGATGAAATGAAATGACTTTTTTTAAGGAGTAAAGGTGCAAGAAAAATATGCAACAAACCAAATTTAGCCTAAAATACACTTCCAATTTAATGTCTAAGCTAAAAACATTAAATTGTATCCCCTATTAATATTAAACCATGTTCATTCTTTTCTATTTATCAATTTTAATAAAAATAAAAAAACAAAACCTAATATGATCACACAATAAGTAGAATCTAAGCCTATGATATTGGAAATGACAAATACATGAGCATTATGACCTATTTTTTCCATAGATACAAAAGTGTTGTCTTCTTACATAAACATTGTTGGTGCTATCGCCTATTGTTGACCCTATCTTTGAAACCTACAAAATAGATTAAAAAAAAAAAATTGTTAGTACAGAGAGGCTTGTTTGATCTTGTAGAGGAAAATTTGTATCCTCATTGTAGTTATTAAACCTATATTTAGATAAGATAAAGTTGATAAAATGACAAAAATAAAAATGTGTTAGAAATAAATATTGAGATGGAAGAAGTATTATTGTTGTAATAACAATATGAATGATATCACAACCTATGCTTCTACTTTGTGTAAAACAAAGAACAATAGCACCATCGATTTGTAATTTGGAAATGCTACTACTTCTATGAGCATAACAAAGAGATTATAGAAATATAATGCAATATTGATTAATGGCTCTGACCCAGGATGACAAAAACCATGTTACATAGTTGAATGATGATGATCAAACCCCTTGAAGATAAGATTAAAATTATAAAATATTGGTTATGTAATTACAAGATGCAAAGGTATAAGATATAATATTATCCAAAATAAAATGAGATCAAATGTTAGCTAAAATGTGAAAGATAAAAGCTACAAAACATAGAAAAGTCATAAGCAAATATAAAGGGGAAGGGCACAATCCAATATGACAAGTTATTTTCCCTTTGTTGAAGCTTGTCAAAAGCTTACAAGTTGCTTTTTGATGGCCTTCAAGTGCTTGAGATTGAGAATGATCAGTTGAAGCCTTGCTTGATGACTCGGATGCCTGATTGGATGAGAGCTTGAATGACTAAGAGCTTAGAGAAAATTTTATAGACTTTTGATCCTTGAAAGTTGGTATTCATCTAAAGATATTTTGATAGAGTTTGGTTGCCAAAAATTCTTGATGAATTGGTCACCCCAAGGGTTGGATTTGTAGGCATCCATGGCCCCTTAATAGGATCCTTAGGAGACTTTGCTAGGATTGGTACGTTGGAGATGTGGCATGGTCACATGGAGGGGATGAGGTTGATTGAAGGTATTTTTGAGAAAGCTTAACATGCTACTAAGGATGACGAGATATGAAGAGTGAGTTTAAGACTATATTTTCTAACCAACAAATGGTTGAGTTTATGGATTGGATCGACACGATCAAATCCACAAATCATAGGTAAGATAAGGAGACAAAAGGCCAAAAACTTGATTTTGACAAAGACAAGGTAACTAGCACTAGTATTAGATGACCATTAGAGATCAAAAATGGGAAATAAAAGGTCAAAGGTTAGCAAAAGTGATGCCAAGGTCATGATAGTGCTACAACGCTACTACTCATGACTTGATGCTATTGCTCTTAGGACAATAAATACCCCAAATTTAGGCACAAGGGAGGTTGGCTTATTTTGCACAGTTAGAAGGCTAGTTGGTGAAGAGAATAGCAATATTGCTGATTAGCTCTATATGTAAAATTGGGTGTCTACACCAAGAATTAACAATGATGGTGAAAAGTATAAAAGGAAAATACTAAAATTTTAGTTTTCACAATGTTAAATCACTAACATGTACATTGTCCTATAATGCTTATATTTAGTTGTTTTATTTTTAATAAAAAGGTTAAACATTGAAAGGAAACTATCAATATCAAGGAGATCAGAGCTTAAAACATAAAAAAGTAAAAGATGGCTTTCATTGTGCTCCCAATTATATTTAACATCATACTTTAATAAAAACCTATCAACATCAACTCATGTTCACATCTATAATTTCATTGTTATGGTTTATAGATTCTTGTTGTGAAAAAACCCTGACATAATGGATCCATGGCTTAACAACATTCCAAAATTTCTATCCTTCTAACCATGGCTCTTTATTTGTGATAAATGGTCTTTACTAATACACAATTCATATAAAAAAATAGTTTTTTTTTTCAAAAGAGGTTGAAAAGTGGGACATAGCGGGGGCCATCCTTTCTATGAATTGAATTTGGGTCTGCGTTAAAAGAGTCCAATGACTTTTACCATTATGATGTCCCTATTGAGACAAAATAATCTTTTTCCTTAATAATAATATTTCAATTATAATTTTTTTAATTATAATAAATATTATAAATTCTAAGTTCATGGTAAAAGTTTAAGTTAATGTTTAAATTTTATAGCATCTAAATTTTAATAAAAACTAAAAATAAATTAGAGAAATATTTATAATTTTATTTATTTAAATAAAAATAATTATACATACACAAAATGGACATATTTGTTATTAAAGTTTTAGAGGGCACATGCATCTCTCAACGTCAACTCAAAAGTAGATGAGTTCATTTTTAGGCTGGAGTGCATGTTTATCCTACACATATACAGTTTTAGAGTGCACATGCATCTCTCAACGTCAACTCAAAAGTAGATGAGTTCATTTTAGGCGGGAGTGCATAGTTATCCTACACATATACAGTTTTAGAGTGCACATGCATCTCTCAACGTCAACTTAAAAGTAGATGAATTCATTTTTTTTTGGCGGGAGTGCATAGTTATCCTACACATATACGTCAACATGCCCTGGCATATAAGTCCATGGCCTAAGGACCTTTTATATTTCTATACTTGTAACCAATCTTTTGTCAGTTGAAAGTCTAAAATTGTAAGTTTCTCATTATCATAAGAATTTTATGCTTTATGGTAGTCCTACTCAGATGTATAAGTTAATGTAGTCCAACATAGCAAGCCTTAGTTGAAGATATTTTGTATACAAGGCACATTTATAAGTTAATGTTGTCAAGCCTGGAACAGGATGTCAAGTTTCACCTCATTCACACACTATCTTAAACAAACTTGTAATAAGGTGCAAAGCCAGGCTAATGACATGACAGTGATGGTCACGTTACCCGCATTTCAATAACAACTAAGCAACAATCATAATTTCCATACCTCAACAATTGTCATGTGTTGTCAACCTTTGTCATGAAATCAATATATCACAACAAGGCACATGATAGAGTGTCCTATGACTATCATAGCCAGGTCTCTATAAGTATTTCTGGATTTTAGCTTAAATCTAAAAAATCACATAAACTCTAATATTATACCAACTATGTTTATGGAAAGAAAACTGCCCTATGTACTGGGTTGTGGGAATGCTTTGTTATTGTACTCACATGCATGGAATGAGTTTCAGAAATGTATGTTAAAAATTCAAATATGTCAATAGTCATTAGAAGTGTTATAATTTTATAAGGGATGAAAATAGAGAAATGTACATAGGTAATTGTTAATAAAGTTATGGTTTAACAGTTCAAATTTTGATCATATTAAATAGGTTATGTTTTTTAATTTTTATCAAAGAGACTTAAGTTAAAAATTTAGTATTAAGGAAAGAGATCTAAGTTCAAACCTTAGTATTAAGAGATTAAGGTCTCTTTCAAAAACTCATGCTTTATCCTAAAATTTTTAATCCTTAAGGACAACTCAGTGATTAAGGCCATGGGCTTCTCGACAGTCGAGTAAAGGCCTCTTTCAAAAACTCGTGCTTTACCCTAAAATTTTTAATTTTAAAGGACAACTCAATGATTAGGTTCATGGGCTTTGGGTGACTTCATCTTACTCAAGAGTTCAGTAAAGATGAGTAAAAGAGTTATTGATTCCCTTATGTATTAGAAAATAAACATTCATTTAAGTTTTACATTATTAAACACTAGCATTTGAAAAGGATACCTTTTCAAAAAAAAAAAAAGTTCCATGAAAACAGCGCAATGGTTTGGGCTTTGGCTCTTCTTCGGGAGATCCAAGGTTCAAACTGTGGCGTGGATGAGTGTGTGAGGGGGTGGGTGTGTGTTCATAAAAAAACAAACAAACAAAGATAAAGTAAATACATTTTGATAAATTGAAAATGATGGTTTGTCCAAGTGGGACACCTTAGGGTGTGAACTTGTGACAAAAAAATATGGTTAAAAATATATATAATAACAACATTAACATTCAAGTTTTTTATAGTTGAAATATTAAAAAAAATTGTGTTCCTCATGTTAGTGGATTGGTAAGTTCTACTTCTTACCAAGAAGAGACATAAGTTCAAACCTTGGAGGCATGCTTGTTTGTGCAAAGGCAGACCTAGGTTCAAACAATGGAGCATGCATGTTTGTGCAAAGGTAGTAGTCTGACATGGAGTGCACACCAACACAAAAACCGTGGTACCAATCCTGATTCCCTAGTACTCCTCCTTAGGCCATGTTGAATAATAACGAGGTGGAATAATCCCAAGTCCCCCTGCTCCTCATGTCACGCTAAATAACAAGGTTGAATAGGTGTTTTTGAAGGAGCCCCAAGATTTAAATCCTTGAGTGTCATCAATCACACCATTTAATCATTATAATTGTCAATCCAGGGCGGTGTCCAAGGCTATATACGAAAGGAGATATAGGCAGCTTGAAAATCAGCTCATTCAGAAAAATAGGCTTTATTGATGAGACAAGTCAGTTTTGGGGGTTTTTGGTGTCACCACTAGTCTTATGAACTGAATTAGAATCTTAATTACATTTGCTGAAGAAGAAGTGCAGAAATGGAAAGGTTGCAGAAAACTAAAACTAATTACCCTTGCAAAATCTAAAATAATAGGAATAAAACCTATTTACGCTTTGCAAAATGAAAATGACAGAAATAACAACTTTGCAGAAATTTAATTCTAATGGCACTAGCAGAATGGAAATAACAGAAATGAAAAGAATTGCAGAATTGAAATGCACACTCAACTAATTAATCACACAATGGAGAATATCAAAATGCTGGAAATAACTGATGAAAACAGGAAAAAAACTTATGCTAGGTGGTCAGCTGCCATGCACACACATCTACTACTAAAAATATGACTTGCATTTACTAAAACATAGTTAAGAACAGAAAATAAAATATGACAAGTCTCTGCTTAATCTACTGCAACAAAAGTTGCAGAAAAACCTATCACCAATAAGCCTTCTTCTAAACCTGGAAGTGGCCCTTGCTCCCCTGTTCCAGAAGAAGGCAGAAAAACTCTCTTAACTACTTAAACACTCAGACATTTAATGGGACAAAATATGAATGAGAAATCCTGCACTTTATTTAGTCTCAAGCAAAATTACAATATTTGCAGGAAAACCTGCTAAAAATTGCAATTTGCCATAGATCTACTTTCTTACCACAAGTCCTATCCTTATTCTCTACTTCTCTACTTCTCTACCTCTCTACCTGGCTCAACCAACATGGGAGCCTATTATTTATAACATTCTATTACATATGCCAATCCATTCTGTTGCTGCCTTTCAGGGATTTAGCAACTGTTCTAAAGAAGTCTTCCTGAAATGCAACAAATTGTTATGTTGCAGCATATCCATTTTCCTTGTTGTGTGTCATCCATTGGGAGAAATGCATTGGAAGGGGTGAGAAAACTCCTCATACAGCTAGATCCATCTTCATCTCACCATTTGCCACCTTTTTGACCATTTTGTTTATAGTTTTGACCAAAATTGGTCCTGTTTTGCTCATTTCGGAGTCGCTCTGGAATATCAGGTAGTGTAACAGTTTTGCACTTATCCATGCATCAGATGTGTAAGAAAGTGGTTTTGACTGACTAAAAAATCTTCCTTCATTCCCAGAAGACCAATTCTATAGATTTTACATGTTGGAATTGACAAATTCCAAGCCATGCTATTTATTGATAGTTGGCTGGAATTTGTATGACTATTTCCAGATTTCCTGCAATTCAATATTTTGACTGGTTGCTCCTATTTGGATCACGTGGAAGTGTTGGCAAGTGGAGAAAGAGTCACTCCTAGCCTCCCTCATCTGTTTCCAAGTGTTTCCTACATATTTAATTGACAAATTCCATGCCTTCCTTCATAGTGACAGGTGGTTGGAATTTGTATGGACTGTCACCTATTTTTTTACAGTAGTCAAAACATGCCCAACTGCCCTTTTGGAGTGCTTATAACTTTTGCCTCGTAACTCCAATGTACACCAAATTTTACCCACATGTTCTTGGCTGTATGAATTACATCTGGTTCAATTTTCAGCTCTTAACTCCTCAAGAATTACTCCCAGAATTGTTGTCAAGTTGGCATCTAACACAGATTTTTACCAGAATTTCCAGCAGTCAAAAAGTGTGAAACTATCATTTTGTGGGCCCCATAACTTCCAGATTATTTGTCCATATGCCTTAAAATTTGGGTCATGTGTTCTCTCCATTATGAAATATAATTGGTATGAATTTGGTTCCTTAAATTGCTTTGGATCATTCCCAGTAGATCCACCAATATGCCCCTTAACGCAGATTTGCACCTGTTAACAACTCAAAAAACTAAGGCATGAGCTCCAAAATGATGTAACCTTCATAACTTTTTATCTACAGCTCGGATTGACTTGCTTCAAAAAGCAAAGTTGTAGTTCTCGATGAGAGGAATCTATCCATGCCATCAGAATGTAATTTTACTATAGTATGACATCAGAATTGACATGATACTCATTTTTGACCTTTTACAAGTAAAATGCTTAAAATAGTCAAAACAGGGGTATAATGTTTCTAACATAAAATCATGTAAAAAATTAACAATTAATATATTCTAATCAACTATTTGGCAATTTAACTTTGTATATTTAATAATATGGCAGTTTTTATATGTTAACCATAGTGCAAAATGAGGCATTTCCAGGCCTCATCATTCCCCCCAGCTTGAACTGATGCATGCCCTCATGCATCCCAGTAGGCCTAGCAATATGCAGGTTTTATCCTGTTAAACATATTTTGCCACCTGAGAATTTTATTCTTGTTGTACTAAAAATTTTCAATTAGCACAGGTATTTCATTTTTTTGTATACAACCTTGCAATTTTTCAACTTTTTTTTCCTTTTTTCTCTTTTTTTTCTTTTTTTTCTTGTTTTTATGCTGCTCTTTATTTTTTTCCTTTGCAATTTCTAATGTGCCCTACTGTTCTACAACATTTGTAGGAATTTTTGGCACACTTTGTCTCGGTTTGAAGCCTGCTTTAGAATGAGACTGTTGTTCTGAAGATGCTTCAGAATTTATTGTAGTAGGAGTAAAACATAATCTTCAGGTGTTGAATTTTCCATGCAACTAAGGGCAGAAGGGGGTGTTTCTTGACATTTTTAACTTGCCAATATTATATGAATAGTTTATGCCAAATACCGATTATTATATATTAAATGCTAAATGCTTACTATGACTGAATGCAAGAAACACATACCTTACTGTCCTAAAAATTTATCATGCACCTTACAAGCTGCTTCTGATGATTGTTGGCAAGATATCTGAAAACATAAACATAACACATGTGCAGTGTGAAATTTGTACAATGGTGGAACAATGATGGGTGGATCAACAAGGCAATGCATGTCGAAAAACCGGTTTTCATGCAAGCCAATTCAGCAGCGCCTCCGAGAAGGTTTTCACTACCAAATTATTCATTTTTTTCTTTTTTTTTTCATTTTTCTTTTCTTTTTTCCTTTTTTTTTTTTTTTCATTTTTTTTCCTTTTTTCATTTTTTTTTTTTTTTCATTTTTTTTCATTTTTTTATCAAAAGAGGCTGCCATTTCTGGTTTTCAACCAACTTCCATCTTTTCAAGGGCTTCAATGAGATAGAATGTATCTCATGAGGCTGCAATGTGAGAGAATTTCTCTCATTCTTGATAAGAACAATCCTTATTCTGCAAAAACATGTCAATTTTTCTGTATGAAAACATCTTTTTCAGCTAAAAGCTTGCAACAATGATGCAACCTTCCTTCCATACAAGTAGTAAGAATCTTCTTGTGTCATCATTGTCTCTGTATTTTTGGAAATGAAGTATTGACCTCATTAGTTCTTCTCTCTACTGAAATTGATGCATATCCTCATGTATCTTCATTTTGTGGGACATGCCTTATGTTGCAATTTTTCTCTTTTCTTTTGTTTTTTCTTTCATTTTTTCTTCTTTTCTCCTTTTTTTTTCTTTTCTTTTGTTTTTTCAAGATTCAAAGATATGATCATTTGGAATCTTTTTCAGAAGAGGAAGCCTCTTCTACCTTATGCAAATGTAATTGTGTGAAAGATTGAGCAAATTCCACCTTTGTTAGTGGTTGATGGTACACCTGTAAAAGATGTCCATTCACCACTAATGTCCTCCTTAAATCATCAATCAAATAAAGTTGAACAACTTCATTCTCAAACTCCTTTGATTCATCCTTGTTGCTTTTAATGTGATCATCATGCCACATTTTCCAGTTTTGTTGAGTGAACTCTATTTGGTGAAGTGCTTCCAACCAAAGTTCATCAAATACATTCAATTACAAAATCTATTTTTTTGTACCTGCAACAACTCAATACCAATTGCTAAAGATGCATAAAGTGTTAGTAAAGCATCATGATGACATCCATGAAGAAAACTATTTTGTACTGGAATGGGTGACAATTTTTCAAAATTCTGCTTTTCATCATTCCATAATAATTGTTGAACAGTAGTTGGTTCATTTTTAATATCTGAAATATGAACATTTTCAGCAAAAACAAACTTTTTGGATGAATCCAACTCTTCTTCATTACCCTTTACAACTATGGAGCCCAAAATCGAAATATTCTTTTCATTTTCCTTATGTGATTCAAGAAACAATGAACTTCCTAGACAATCATACTTGGGTGGAGTAAGTTTTCCTGCAAGCAAGTCTACTGATTTTCCACCTATTTGTATGGTTTCAAGATATACTTTCTTCTTTCTTGGTTTCTTAAAACACATTTCTTGAACAATCTTATTAATGATTGGTACATCTTTAATAGCTTGAAGTAAAGGGATTTTAACAATTAAATGTGTTAATTCCTTTATCCAATCTGATTGTGAAGATGTCAATTTTGATATTTCAAACTGTTCAAGACATGGTACTTTCTTTGATGAGTCATATTTTTCTTTTTCTTCTTCTTGTTTCAGTGTAGATTTGCTTTCATGCTCATTCCTTTTAGCTCCTATTTCTACATTGGTAAGTGGAATATTTTCAAGAAGTGGTTTTGAACACAACTGAGTTTTATCACAGTCACAAGCATTTATTATGGTTGTATTTTCTGATTCAACCATAGATACAGGGGTTACCTGTTTAACATTGTTGGGATTGGCCACAGGTTGAGCTGAAAATAGAGGTTGTTTTTCCTTTTGTTGTTGTTGTCCATGAGAGAAACTATGGGTATGAGTGGGCAACAAATTTGATTTCTATTTTTGATAATGTTGCTGCCCTTTGTACAGTTTTTGTTGTTGTACCCATTGATATCCCTGTAGTTTTGGTTGTAACCATGGTGGATGTTGTTGATTCCATTGTTGTTGCATCCAGCCATGTTGAGACAATTCTTGGGAATATGCCCATGGTGGTTGATTCCAACATTGTTGAAGTGGACCTATAGTAGACCATGGCATATACCAAGGATTATTTCCCCAATGTGTAGGAAATTGAGAAGCATTCTGATATGGAAACTTAAGAAAATTATCTCCTTGTCTTTGTCCTACAAAGTTGTATTCTTTCATAGGTTGAGACTATTTTTCAAAGACACTTTTGAGTTCTGGTAACAAACTACATTGATTTGTGGGGTGTCCTTTTTGACAAATGCTACAAGTAGCAGGTATAAATGTTTTGTTTAAAGGACAGTCATGAAGAGAGTGTTGCTTCTCATTACATTTTGAACAATAGATGATTGAAGGTTCAACAGATTCATTCTTTTCATCTACTGCTTTATCAAGATGTACTAAAATATCAGCCTCTTCCATGCATTCTTTCAAATCATTTGTGTTACTACCAGTTTTGTTTTTTCTATGCCTTGAATGAGAATAATTTTTACAAAGTTTAATGATTTCCTGAAATTCAAGTGCATTTGCATCTCCTTTCCCTAAGATATCCAATGCATCCCTAAATTTATCTTGCAGTCCTCTTAAGAATATGACTTTGCAAATTTTAGGTTCAACACTTCCACATCTCTTATGAACAAAAGAAAATTTGTCTAGATAGTCTTCTAAGATTTCATTTTCCTCTTGTTTCATTGTAAGAAATTCATCATTTTGATTCTTGACTTGACAATATTCTTGGTATCTCTCCAAGAATATGTTTTCCATATCATCCCAAGTTCTAATTGAATCAGGTGCTAAGGTGATAAACCATCGTAGAGCTGACTCTTTAAGAGTGGAAGGAAACAGTTTGAGCTTTTGATTGTCATTAGTGTAATCATGAGCTTGACATACAATTTTAAACTCAAACAAAAACATATCAGGATCTTCAGATGTAGTTCCCTTGAAAGTTGGTAACATTGAAGGTGAAATGGCCTTCATGGGAGCATATTGATTAAGATCTAATTGAATGGGATTTTGAAAAGTTTTGGCAGGTGCACTAGTTGTACTAGGATAGAACACATTACTAGCTCTCCCTAGATTCTCTTGTGACACTTCCATTATAGGTTCCCAAAAACAATTATAAATCTTGTCAAATTTTCCTGAGTGTATGGATTTGTCAAGAGAAAGTGGTGTTGAACTACTGATTTTTCTTTCTTGTAATAATTTCTCAAAGGATCCTATAGTTCTTGAAGTGGATGATTGTGATTCTTTGAAAATTCCAACATTTTTGGAAATCAAAAATTTAGAAAATTTTGACATAATTTCAACCTCTTGTAAAAAAATTTCTTCCTGTGGTTTCTTGCTTATTTTCTAAATGGGCTGAAATGCTATTTACCAAAAATTATTACTTATACCAATCATTTATCCAGATTTCACTCTGAATTTCACAACTTAGCACAATTAATAATTATTGGGCTGCTTTTACCTTCTAACAACATCGTGGTCCCCGACAACGATGCCAAAAATGATGAGTGTCATCAATCACACCATTTAATCATTATAATTGTCAATCCAGGGCGGTGTCCAAGGCTATATACGAAAGGAGATATAGGCAGCTTGAAAATCAGCTCATTCAAAAAAATAGGCTTTATTGATGAGACAAGTCAGTTTTGGGGGTTTCTGGTGTCACCACTAGTCTTATGAACTGAATTAGAATCTTAATTACATTTGCTGAAGAAGAAGTGCAGAAATGGAAAGGTTGCAAAAAACTAAAACTAATTACCCTTGCAAAATCTAAAATAACAAGAATAAAACCTATTTACTCTTTGCAAAATGAAAATGACAGAAATAACAACTTTGCAGAAATTTAATTCTAATGGCACTAGCAGAATGGAAATAATAGAAATGAAAAGAATTGCATAATTGAAATGCACACTCAACTAATTAATCACACAATGGAGAATATCAAAATGCTGGAAATAACTGATGAAAATAGGAAAAAAACTTATGCTAGGTGGTCAGCTGCCATGCACACACATCTACTACTAAAAATATGACTTGCATTTACTAAAACATAGTTAAGAACAGAAAATAAAATATGACAAGTCTCTGCTTAATCTGCTGCAGCAAAAGTTGCAGAAAAACCTGTCACCAATAAGCCTTCTTCTAAACTTGGAAGTGGCCCTTGCTCCCCTATTCTAGAAGAAGGCAGAAAAACTCTCTCTTAACTACTTAAACACTCAGACATTTAATGGGACAAAATATGAATGAGAAATCCTGCACTTTATTTAGTCTCAAGCAACATTACAATATTTGCAGGAAAACCTGCTAAAAATTACAATTTGCCACAGATCTACTTTCTTACCACAAGTCCTATCCTTATTCTCTACTTCTCTACTTCTCTACCTCTCTACCTCTCTACCTCTCTACCTGGCTCAACCAACATGGGAGCCTATTATTTATAACATTCTATTACATATGCCAATCCATTCTGTTGCTGCCTTTCAGGGATTTAGCAACTGTTCTAAAGAAGTCTTCCTGAAATGCAACAAATTGTTATGCTGCAACATATCCATTTTCCTTGTTGTGTGTCATCCATTGGGAGAAATGCATTGGAAGGGGTGAGAAAACTCCTCATACAGCTAGATCCATCTTCATCTCACCATTTTCCACCTTTTTGACCATTTTGTTTATAGTTTTGACCAAAACTGGTCCTGTTCTGCTCATTCCGGAGCTGCTCCGGAATATCAGGTAGTGTAACAGTTTTGCACTTATCCATGCATCAGATGTGTAAGAAAGTGGTTTTGACTGACTAAACAGTCTTCCTTCATTCCCAGAAGACCAATTCTATAGATTTTACATGCTGGAATTGACAAATTCCAAGCCATGCTATTTATTGATAGTTGGCTGGAATTTGTATGACTGTTTCCAGATTTCCTGCAATTCAATATTTTGACTGGTTGCTCCTATTTGGATCACGTGGAAGTGTTGGCAAGTGGAGAAAGAGTCACTCCTAGCCTCCCTCATCTGTTTCCAAGTGTTTCCTGCATATTTAATTGACAAATTCCATGCCTTCCTTCATAGTGACAGGTGGCTGGAATTTGTATGGACTGTCACCTATTTTTTTACAGCAGTCAAAACATGCCCAACTGCCCTTTTGGAGTGCTTATAACTTTTGCCTCGTAACTCCAATGTACACCAAATTTTACCCACATGTTCTTGGCTGTATGAATTACATCTGGTTCAATTTTCAGCTCTTAACTCCTCAAGAATTACTCCCAGCATTGCTGTCAAGTTGGCATCTAACACAGATTTTTACCAGAATTTCCAGCAGTCAAAAAGTGTGAAACTGTCATTTTGTGGGCCCCATAACTTCCAGATTATTTGTCCATATGCCTTAAAATTTGGGTCATGTGTTCTCTCCATTATGAAATATAATTGGTATGAATTTGGTTCCTTAAATTGCTTTGGATCATTCCCAGTAGATCCGCCAATATGCCCCTTAACGCAGATTTGCACCTGTTAACAACTCCAGAAAAAACTAAGGCATGAGCTCCAAAATGATGTAACCTTCATAACTTTTTATCTACAGCTCGGATTGACTTGCTTCAAAAAGAAAAGTTGTAGTTCTCGATGAGAGGAATCTATCCATGCCATCAGAATGTAATTTTACTATAGTATGACATCAGAATTGACATGATACTCATTTTTGACCTTTTACAAGTAAAATGCTTAAAATAGTCAAAACAGGGGTATAATGTTTCTAACATAAAATCATGTAAACAATTAACAATTAATATATTCTAATCAACTATTTGGCAATTTAACTTTGTATATTTAATAATATGGCAGTTTTTATATGTTAACCATAGTGCAAAATGAGGCATTTCCGGGCCTCATCACCCTTCTTGATAGTAAAAAAGATTTGTGGATGTTTATTTATTTATTTATTTATTATATAAGAGAGTTAGTTACTGGTAAAACGAGGTTCAAACTAGAGAAACTACTCCCAAAAATTAAAATATCTCTTAATGTAACCAACTCCCTTATAAAGTATAAAATAAATAAATTAAATTTTGCATTTTTGTTGTGATTCCATTCTTATGGTCTATATTTTTTTTGATGGGGTGATTGCTTTACAGAAATGAATAGGGTCTATAGATGTGCAATCATATACTTATACAATTTTAAATTTATAAAAATAATTTATAATCACAAGGTTTATTATATTTATATTTATATTAAAATATAATTTTTAATATTTTTTTATTAAAAAAAGTAAATTTATATTAAATTAAGATAAAAGCTTTTACAATAAAAATAAAAAAAGTGGGTGGGTTAACACACCCCATGGGGAATCAAACTAACTTTTATTGACAAGGGTTAGTAAACAAAGCCGCCAACAAAACACAAGTTTATCAATCATGATCATTGATGATCATTACATCAAATAAAACATATCATATGGGGTAATGTGCCCTGACATGTTATCTTGCATAAACTACTAGTGATTATGGGATGGGAATCCATCCCTCTGCATCGTGATTAAGGCCTTCGGTACTTGTGTCACTCCAACTAACAATTGGCCCAGGTGAAACTGGGTGAACATCACCCCACCCCCCAACCCGGTGGGATGAATAAGCAATGTCAACATTAGGTTGCTTCTTGATTGGTGAGGGCTAGGACTAGTTCCTATCTATGAAAGAACTTCTTGCATATGACGAAGGTCAATGATGAGAGCAACATCGAAAATACTCCTATGAAGAGCACTCTAGGGGGATCCAATTGACTGTACATGGATCATTGGCCCAGTGTGGTAGAAGAACTTGCAGATGATCCAACTCCATAGAAAATTTGTTGGCTTGAGTACATATCTATAGCCACATGTCATTAAAAACTTCTAATTTATTAGCATGAGTAAATGTGACAGAAGGTGTATATTGTTTAAAAATAATTCTGTTACGGGCCTTCCAAATATAAAAGAGCAGGCTAATCCTAAAAATGTACCACACTTCAAAAAGTGGGAGAGACAAATTAAAAGAGTCCTTAAGAAGAGCTTGGGGCCAAGAAACTCTTGCAGATGTAAATGGGAAAAAAAAAAGGAAAGAACCCATTCCCAAGCTTGCCTAGATCTTCTACAATTCCAAAAGAGGTGAGTACAAGACTCGGGTACACCACAAAAAGGATATTTAGGATCAGGAATTCCAAGGTGCTTCAAATGTTCCCCCAAGGGAAGGCCTTGACACAACAAGCTCCACGCAAAAAAATATTACTTGGGCTCAACATAAGTAGCCCAAACATTCTAAAATCTAGAATTCCATCTAGTCCTTGTAGAAAATAAGTCCCAATGTTGATTGATCTTAGGCACTAAAGGAAGATGAGGAGATAACCATTTACACCCCAAACAAGCCTTATAATTAAGCAAAAGAGTGTCAACATGCCATCTCCAGTCTGACCACCAAGGATGTTGCAAGTGCACACCAATATTGTGCAACATAAAAAAAGGGGTGAGAGCAATAACAACATCATATGTATCTTTTTTTGTACCATTCGACCTAAATGTGCATTTGAACTCATTCCATGGGGTCTAATCCTTGATATGGTGAGAAAAGAAATAAGTTATTGTAACAATACCCTTTTTGAAAAACCATTGAGCATGAATCCATTGCACCCGAGCTAAGGGATAACCTTGATGAAGAAACACAAAGGACCACCAAATATTCATAGAATTAATGGATAAGCCTTTACGGAAGCCATCTCCTCTCCAACAGATCCAAGGAGTGAGTTGCTACCAGGATTTCCATATACTTTTAATAATAAAGGAGCCAAAAATCTTAACAAAAACTGGAGCAACAATGAGAGAGGGAAAATCCAACCCTCTCCATGCTCTATGGTTTAAGGGAAGACCAAAGGAAATAAAATTTCAAACCAAAAATTTCCAAGCTTCAACTCCCCTCAAAGCCCTGACCACCCACTTAGCACATAGAGCAATACAAACTTTAGAGCAAATCTAAAATCTACCTGCTAATGACAACTTCTTAGTAAGATAGAAATCAAGTTTCTTTTCAACTCTTTGAAGAACATAATTCCAAAGCTAAGAAAAGGAGCCTTGAAATACAAAAGGAATACCAAGAAACTTAAAAACTTCTCCAATAGGGATCCAATTCCAATGATACCCTTGAATCCAAGGCGACATAGGCAAGGGATACTGTCTGAAGCAGGAGGTCTTCCTCCATTGTATGCTAGAACTAGAGGCTACGCAAAAGGTGTTCAGATAAAATAGAGTATTAGAAATAGATTGATCATCTTCCCTTATAGTAAGAAAAGAGTCATCAACAAAGTGACCATTAATAAGTTGTCCCTGATCATTTGAAAGAGCAATTCCTTTAATAAGACCTGCAAAAGCTTGAGCAGCTAAAAGATAGTTGAAGGCTTCAACAAAAAGCACATATAAAGAGGAAGAAATAGGACACCCTTACCAAATAAACCTAAAACATCCCACTACTTGAGACTGTGAATTGTTTATATTGAGAATATTCGAAGCATCTTTGAGTAATATTTTGAATGAAAATTGGCCCGAATCCTAAATATTTAAGCATAGCAAGAATGAATCTCCATTCAACACGATCATAATCTTTCTCAAAATCAATCTTAATAAAAGCATGTTTTGGTTTGACATTCGGGCCCATTCCATGCCCTCCCAGATAGCCTAAACATTGTCGATGATGTACCTTCCTTGAATAAAACCAGGTTGCTCTGATCTAACTATCAAAGGAAGAAGAGGCCTAAGAGAAAGATCCAAATATTTGAAAATGATATTGTAACTAGCATTCAATGAAGTAATTAGCCTCCAATTAGTGATCAACTCTAGGTCCCCTTGCTTGGGTATGAATTTGATATTACCCTTGTTAATAATTACTTCCAAAGAGCCTACTCAAATAGCCTCCAGATAAAATTTATGCATATTAGGACCAACTAAGTTCCAAAGACCCTTGTAGAACTCATAGGGAAAGCTATCCAGACTTGGTGCTTTATCATTTTCCATTTGAGATAATGCATCCTCTAGATCTATAAGGGAGAGTAGTTTATCACACCCTGCTCTTTGAGACTCTGAAACCTTAACTAGTACAACTACCATACAAGATGCCATTGCTTGCTCCCACTCAGGGGAATAATCTTGAGCAACAAAAATATTAGTATAGTACTTGACAAAAGCATAAATCATATCAGGAAGAGAGGTAAGCCTTATTCCATTATCTTGAATGACCTTGAATTGAGTAGCTTGCTTGAGAGGGCGAATCCTTTAAAAAAATTCTTTGGTCACCCTATCACCAACTTTAAGCTAATGAATATGGGATTTAATTTGAGCTTCCTAAGCCTCATAAAGTTCAGCAATTTTAAGTTCATGCCTCAATTGGGCAACATGAGACTAAAGTTCAGGATTAAATGGATAGGCCTCAATCCTGAGAGAAGCTTTGGCAAGATCATCATGAAGGATAACATTGGAATATCTTCTGAATTGTGCCATATTTTTCCCCAAAGTATGAAGCAAGACAGTTGTATGAAAATGGCATCATTCCACAATTCTATCCAACCCAACTCTCCATTAGGTCTAGGAACTAGATTCCAAACTTTGTGGATATGACAAACCATGGAAGGGTGTTGAAGAAAGAAAGTATTGAAAAAAATTGTGACTTGTAGTGTCTCTGAGGCAGGGATTTCATCAACACATTAAACATGATGGGTGAATGGTCGGAAGTAGTGGTACCAGGAATGGTTTAAAAAATAATATTTTAATTAATATTTAATTATTAAAAAATTAAAAAATAATACTTTAGGATTATTATTTTATCAAAATAAAATTACTAACCTATATTTTTTTTGTTAGTGTGAGAAACCCTTACAACGAACGCATAGGTTTGAGCAATCTCCTACCAACCATGACCTCTCATAAAGCCTAGAGCTATGCTTATCAATAGGAAATTTAACATAGATCCACCACACACCCACCCCCTCACACACTCGCCTACACTACGGTTTGAACCTTGGACCTCCCAAATAAAATCCAAAGCTCGAACCATTACGTTGTCCCCCTGGGACACTAACCTATAAATTAGATTCTACTTCCTACTCCATGAAGATCCCCTATACAAAATTTGAGGAAGAGGGAAGAATTCCCTCACAATTTTGAGGAAGGAATATCATCATCCAAATATGTGATATGATGTATCCCAAGGGAACCTACAACATCAGCTATAGCACTAGGAGAAATATCTTGAGGAATAGATTATTGATTTAGAAGCTTCAAACAGGCCTCCCTATGAATAGGAAAAGTTTGCAAAAGTTCTAAGAGGTAAATCTTGGTTGGGGTGCTAGCTAACTATTGTTGAATGTCAAAGAAGACTTTTGTTTGTGGCTTCAACACTAAGGTGGGTTTTCTACTCTTGTGCTCCTTTTTTGGATACTCTTCAAAACTAAGGGTGGTTTAGAAGGTAGATTGGATTTTGAACTCGTCTCCTACCCAAATTGTTGAGTTAGTTGAGCTTGATCTTGTTGCCTTGTAGTTATTGCTATCATACCAACCATATTTTTGTAGGGAGGTGGCACATTAAGATATGATACTTGATTAGTTGTTTGTTGCCCATGCTTAGGTAGGGGATCTTGGAATATCCCCATGTCTTGATTATTTGTAGGTGTTTTTTGAGTAGGAGGTTGAATAATTATTGGAGGAGTGTGGCTAGGAGGAGGTTGAGAATCTTCAATAACAAGATGACCTACATCAATTAAGTCCTAAACCACATGTTTCAACCTCTTACATGAATTTATAGTGCCCATTCACTTTATGATACTCACAATGTTTAACAAGTTTTTACTAATCAATTATAGTATCGGGTTGCCTTATTGGAGGTAACTCAATAATATTAGTTTCCAAGATTCACTTTAGTATTACCAAGATAGGTTGGTTGAGTCTCGTAAATTTTCTTCATGGGGATTTTTGAAGTTTTCTAAGTATCATATTTTGCAAAGTATTAGCAAAATTGTTGATAGATCTACTATCTGTTATCCCATCACCAACTACATGCTTGTTTTTATACTAGGTTTTCGTGGTCCTATATTCTTCTTTATTAGTTTTAAGTTGATCTCTTCGAATAATGGCTTGGTCTACCCTTCTTTCCAAATCTATTTAAATAGGTAATAGTTGATGTTTCCAATGCATATGATATTTGCTCTTATAAATTTCCAATAAAAATCTCTAGCATGTCTTAAGGAGGTAAGGTGTACTTTAGTCATCCAACTAAACTTCTCCAATGAGACAAAAATTTCAAAAAACTTTCATCTTTACCTTGTTTCAACATATAAACATCTTTCATAGTCATATTTTTCTCAACATAAGCTTTGAATTGTTGAACAAATAACTTCATTGTCTCTTCAAAATTCCTCAAAGAATGATGAGGTAGTTGATAATACCATTCCAATGCCATACCACCAATACTCTTAGGGAGCATATTTAGTAACAACATGTCATCATATATAATATCATGGAATGTTATCCTAAACATCTTTAAATGTTCAATTGGGTCCTTTGTTCCCTTATAAATAGGCAAAACTAGCATTGGAAAATGCGTAGGGTAGGTCCAAGAGGTGATTATAGGGTCTAAGGGCTGATTGCACATTTTCTTGTAGTTGTAGGTGAAACATGGATATTGTATCATATCCAATCTTGAAATAAGTTGTTTCACCACACTTGTCAAAATTTGCACATCAAGATTATTGTTGTGCAATACCCCTACAGTACGGAGGGAAGGGTTATAGGTAGGTTGTTGGAAGAGAACTTGGCTAATTTTGGAGGAATTAACACTGTTATGATATGGGTTATGATATGTGGTATCTTGTTGTGGAGGATAACTAGAATTTGGTGGAAAAAAAACATGAATGTTGAGATGAGCAAAATGGGGAGGAAATTAAGCATAATCTTGAGATGCACTAGTAGTTGGAGGAACTTGTGGAATTCTTCCAATGTTGGTGGTTATAGTAGTAACATATGCTAGTTTATAAAATGGATAAACATGATGTGAAGATTCAAACAAAGGATTGGTGTGAATGTCTTGAGGAGGAGAAGTCCCAACCTCTTTGAGTTGGGCTTCTTCATCCATAGCCTTATTAAATGCCATAGCCTTATTCAAGGTATCTTTGTGATGCTTGAATAAATTCTATATATGATCAAATTATGTGAAGGTAAGGTGTCCATTAGATCCCTTAGTAGGATCAAGGTCATTACCAGCTTTCTCATTTTATTCTTCTTCTAGATTAGGATTTTTCCTATCAATCTGGTCATCTTATTGATGAATCTCACTAGATTCTAAAATCCTTCACTTACTCCTAAGGTTGGGAGTCATAGGAGAAAGAGAAAGGATAGAGGAGAAAAAGAGAAAACTAAAAAATAGAAAAAGACAAGAATTTTAAGACGTTTTTAATATTTTTTTATTCTACACAAATAAATTTAGTGGTATTGCTTAAAGTTTTCAAAAAAAAAAGGAAGAGGCTTCCTAATTTTGCCACTAAAGGTATGCCTTCATGTTGGGTTCACCAAATATGTAGAGGAGGAAAACTACCTTGTTGCATGTGATTCTTGGCTAGATTCATTAGGAGCTGAGGTGACCACAAGGGTGTGTTATATTCTCTACACTCAAGAGCTTTAGGGATCAAAGGGTTCACTAGGAATAGTTTAAGGAATCACTTAAAGTCCAAGGATGGAATGTTTGATGTATATATTGAGAAAGAACTTATTTTTAGCTTTCCTAAGATCTAAGCTATGAAAATAAAAGAACAATGCAAGGTAAACAATGATGCATAATGACAAGAAGCTAACCCTAGGATGATTTTTTATTTTCAATGAGGACTAAAAACCTAAATTGCAATAAAATAGATATTTCCTTTTTAGCAAGGATTTTGAGAGAATGCATAAACAAAGTTAATCCTAGAATGCAAACTATATGCCCTTTTTCTTTCAAATGCCTAAAAATGAGACCAAATATTTTTTTTTGTTTATTAATATAGGTTTGAAATAGAAATGGATAGAAAGGAAAAAAAAAAACATCCTAAGAAGTTTATTGAGAGCACTTACATGATCTGATGGTTGTCCTTAATTTTTAACTTGCATTCAGATATATCCAATAACTTTACAATCTACAAAAAAACTTCACAAAACCCTAGGAAAATTGGTTAGTATTTGGGGGCTTACTTAGTCCACTAGGTGACTAAGCTTGGATCCATATTATTCAATCCCCCTTGGTCCTTTTATCTCACCATTTGAAAAAAAAAAGTGATTGTTGACCTTTTTCAAAATGAACAAGAAGAAATGCAATAAGATGAAAAAATTTGAAAGATAGAGCACAAACAATAATATTATGATCCAAATGAAGCATGAAAACATAGACTGAGGGTTTGGGAGAAAAAAATTTCTCCCAAACCTAACAAATCCAAAATCACGTCCCATAAGGAGTGATAACAAATTTGGATCTACCAAAATTGCACACTATACGAGCAAGACATGAATTCACATCACAAGTGCAAGAACAATTTGCTAATGCAAAATAAGATACAAAAATACATAATTAATGATCTAGAAATATTAAAATGCAAGAAGAAACCTGGTGGTAGTGAAAGAACAATAAAAAGAATGAATGCCTCCACAAAATGGTAGACTCCACCTCAAGGCTCCAACACTTATCCACCAAGAATAGTAAATAAAAAACAAAGCAATAGAAGAACACTAAAACACTTGATCTTGCTAGGAGAATTCATCAAAAGCCTCTTAGCCAAAATTCACTTCCATTGAAAAATCACTTAGCATCACCTTTTAGAATCACTAAGCACTTTTAATTTTTTGACCTAGCACTTAGGGGAAAAAGAGGATCCAAACCCTCTATTTATGATAGGTTTGGAGATCAAAAGGATGGGAAGAAAAAGGTAAACCTAGGGAAGGGCCAATGTCCTAAAGTTTAACTCAAAATATTGGTTTTTCTAAGAGAAAACCCTGACTTTTTGAAATTATGCCCCATACTAGATGATCACAATTTTGGCAAAACTAGGAAAAAAGGTAAAAGGAAGGAAAGAGAAGCCCAAACTCATACCTTGACAGGTTTGAGATACTTCTCAAGGGCTATAGGAAAATTACTTAATTAGGTGGGTCAATTTTCTATTTCCACATTTTACCCCCTCTTTGATGTATTTATGGCCTAATAAATGTGTCAAAGAAATATGTAGACACCTATGGGCGAATAATGATGAACACAAAAAGGGGTGGCTGGTTTAGAAGGGGTGGTGTAAAAATGGTGTTATACATGACACTTTAAAATTTTTAATACAATATGAGGCATTAGGGACTTTAATGCCTCTCAAACCAGGGTACCCCCTCGAGTTTTGAAAACTTAAAAAAGGTAGACATAGAAGAAAAGAGAGCAACAAAAATAAATAAATTGGGCCAAAAATGCAATGAGGGAAGAGAAAAATAGGGGTATAAGAAGAGGAGAGGGTGAAAATGAATTTATTTCACTATGCAAGAAGAAGAATAAGAGCTTTGGAAAAAATACAAATGGTGCTTCCCGCACACTCGGAGCCATTGTGAGGGATGAGGTCAGTGCAACAACTAGAGTGAGCATGGATAAGGACTTGCCTCTAGACTAGGCGATATTAGACTTTTTAGTTATTTTAGCATTTTTTTATTTTTTGAGGAAATTGCCACATGTGACCCAACGTAAATTTGGGGTTCAACCACGAATTCGCTAGGGTGTGGATTCGACATAAGAAGGGAGGGGAAAAAATTGTGTCCAAAGAGAATGGGACACAATTTTAATAGAGAGAAAAGTAAAGAAAAAGTTAAAACGGATAAAGAAAACTAGAAGGGAAAAGAGAGACAAGACAGGTATGCTTAGATGTTATTAAATTGATGTTTTGTTTTATTTGTATTATGTGGAACTAATTTATAAAACAATTGTTATTTAGTTGCAACATGACATACTAGAGAGCCAAGAGTGGTAATCGAGCTCCTTGGAGGAGGAGCTATGGGGGCTCACATTGATAGATAAGGACACCCTAGGGGTGGTGGGGCTACTACATCTAGCAAAGATGCCTTGGGTGGAGGTAGACAAAGTGCTATTAACATTAGCAGAGATATGGTACCTAAAGTCTTCTAACTTTCAGTTATCTATGAGGGAGACAATGGTCACACTAGAGGACATGTGACACATCCTACACATCTCCATCAAGTGGAGGTTATTTTATAGAGCTTGATATTAATGGTTCATGCTTTAGAGATTGTCAAATAACTAGACCCAAAATATCTGATGGAGTAGGATCCATGTCGATGAGTTGGTAGGGTGCCATGGTGCTTATGATTTAACGATTTTGCTTTATGGGGTGGCAAAAGGATTCTTGGTGTGTCATACTAGTAGGTGATACCTACCACGAGCACTAGCCATAGTAGTGGTAGACATGTGATCCTAGAAGGTATGGTTCACATAGGATCCATATGTATTGACCCATCTATATAGGATATTGTATAATGTCGTGTGCAAACGACATATCATTCTTGTTTGTATGATCTTACTCCAGGCGTGTTGTTGGAAGCACATAGCAGTTAGAAGACTATGTGCACTATTAGGGCCATTGCCTAACCTAGAGTAGCCAACAACATATAGGTGGTCTAGAAAATTTAATTAGTTCTAGAGGATGTACATTAGTATATTGCCACTAGGGAGGTAGGTGATAGACAAGTTACAAGACCACATGATCATATGATGATCATGGTACCTACACCTTGGATGGACAAAGGACATGGAGGAACTGGTAAGGGTCAGGAAGATCATGTGGATCTCTATGGAGAAGGGGAAGCTAGAGCTCTTTCGATTTGATCAGATCTAATGGTAATTATTTATTTTTTAGGAGATACCAAACCTAGGAGACTACTGGTACAGGTAGGTGCAGAGGGACCCATTAAGAGTTCAATGGGATCCTAATGTGAGGATATGGATGAAGAAGAACCTAAACAATCCACTATACATGGATCCAATGATGGATTACATCAGGGTGGCTCTTAAGTACATGATATGGTATAAGAGCATTGTGTCCTCGAGGATATCCCCATCGTTTCTAGTATACAGGTGCTATTTTATAGGCCATTGAGTGCAGTTGGTACTTTGAGAGGTGATCCAACACACCATAGAGTGGTGGAAATAGGGCCAAGAGGCCCCATGACTAACACAAATATAGTTCTATATAGATATGGTGGTAATTACCACCATCACATTTGGGGGAGCAACAATAGATGCACCCATAATGGCTAGATTTGAGCTCAGAAAGGTGGTCAAATAGGCCTCCACATCGATGATAGTAGGATCAAGTAATACCACAAGTCAAGGAGACCCGACAAGCGAGACAAAGGTGCTACAATCTTAGATTGAAACCATGCATAGGGATATGGAGCTGCTCTAAGAGGATAGGACCAAGAGGATAGAGGGGATACAAAGTTCCTTGACAATGATACTCTTACCATAGGATATGGTGAGGGCTAAGTTAGACCACCTCAAGGGGGAGATAAGCCAACTAGAGAAAAATTTAAAGTGAGCTTGGGCTGAGGTGATGGTTTTCATGATCAATAGCTAATAGGGCAAGGTGATCTGCTTGCTATAGGTAGAGCTATAAAGGGTAGGGGAGAGGCTAGAGGTAGTCATATAGAGGGAGATATTCTACTATATCCTATTCTTCTAAGTGATTCTAGAAAAGTAGAGAATACCTCCATCATCCTCTCTTTAGACATAGGGTTGACCATGATCTAGTTCATAGACTACTACATATTCCATGAACAAGCTCTCACTAGGACCACCTCTAACATGTGGAGTAGAGGAGATAGTCTCATGGAGCTAGGGCTAGTATTGGAATGGCATGCCAATTTTAATTATGGTATGCATCACTAGGGTGGGTCGAGTGTGTCGAGATTAGATTGTGGCACACTGACTAGACTAACATGTGTACTCTCATTCTTGAGAAATATCATGTTGCATTATATAAATAAATGTGTTTATTTATGTGTCTTTGTAATTTTTATGTTATAGTGCTTTTAGGTTTGATTATGCATGAATAAGTGAAAAGAACGTAACAATGGATGCATGAATGGACTAAAATAATGCTATGCATGATGGTATGAAGCTAAATAATGTATGAAATGCATGGATGGATGAGGATATGAAATAAAAATATGATGGAAGAAAGAAAAGAATAATAAAGAAATAAAAACATGACTCTAGACAAAATTTCACCCCATAAAAATGAACCTTGAATTTAACATAGAGAAAATATGCACCCCATATGGACAGGGCACAAATTTGGCAAAGAGGAAAGAAAAGGAGAAAAATAAGAAGAAGAAGTAGAATATGGATAAGGTCAACAAATAAGAAAGTGCTTTGAATATGATATTTGAATCAACATAGACCACAAAATATCAGTATGATCAAATGAACATAGACCAAGTGAAAAAGAAAGAACAAGTGAAACCTTGTAGGTATGTATGCTCACAAATGAAAAAATAAAGGTTACCCCTTGCTCATGGCCATGAAGTTATCTTGTAAGGTGTTATGCCTACAAAAATAGTCAAGTGTGGAGTGACACTTGATATGGGTGTAGTGCTCGCTAATGGTCATAGGTGAAGAGATACCACTAGGATGTATGCTCACAAATGATCAAATGGAGGCTTTCCTTCACTTATGAAAATGAAGCTATCATGTATGGGGTGAAATATTTGATTGATTTTCCAAATTGAGTACTACCCGATAGGGGTGTGGTGTGTGCAAGATATGAGTGAGCAAAGCAAAACATAGCAATAATGTGTGCATGTATTAGACAGGAAGAAGATAGAAGCAAGGAGAAAAAACATATGTGTGTGTGTCCTTATTTAATTTTGATAGCTAAGATATGTGCATAATATGGTCAATTGTCGTAAGAACACCATAAAGGATATTCATGAGATATCTACCCTATCCTATGAGGATCCCTTAACAACCAAAAGATAAAAAAGGAATAAGTGTGAGCAAAACAAAATGAGCAGATAGAAGAAATAACATATATCCTTGTCTTGGAGAAAAGATGAAATGATTAAAAATTTCAAAGGAAAAAGAACATATAGGAGATGAACTATATCCCTTGACTTAGAGAAATTAGAATTGAATAAAACTTCCAATGTCAAGGACTATAAGAAAAGAGAAGAAGAGATAGAATACATGAGCAAATGCAATGATAAAAATGCATGAAGATGGGCCCTAGGTTGGGGATTCACTAGGCATCAAAGCCCTAGTATGAGTGTTGTGCATGTGAGTTAGAACCTAACTAGGTTTCATCACTTGCCATCCTCACGAAGTACTCAAAATCTACATGATAAAGCATACATTCAAGTATGATCAAGAACCAATATAACTATATGTGAAGCAAATATGCAATTCGAACAATGCCAGTAAAACCATACAAAATTTGATAGGAAATCATGTAGTATGAGCAAAAAAATAAAAATGTAGGATGAAGAATGAAATTTCATAATCATCCATAATATATTTTTAAGTGCATTATGTTCATTGGTTATTTTAAATATTGACCATCTAACATTTCTAAACAATAGGATCTTGAGCCAAACTTGGTCATTATGACAAAGGGATCTATCCAATTGGGTTGAAACTTACCTTTAAGATCTAAATAAGCATTGTTTTTCTTTTGGTTTTCCTTGAGTACAAGGTACCCACCCTCAAAATAATGATTGCAAACTCTCTTAGAATAAGATAGCTTGAGATAATTTTGAATAAGATAGCTTGAGATAATTTTGAAAGGCTCAAAGATGCTCTAATGCATGAATGTGTTTTTCATACAACAACACTGATTGGGTTAAACAATCTAAAAAAAAGTTAGCACACTCTCAGAATGTGCCTGTTATCTTAACAATAGGGAACCCATCAAAGAAAAGGTTATTATGAAGGATATATTTGCAAAAATTATCTCCCTTAGCATTTTCTTTGAGGGTTACAAGATGAAAGTTGACACATACTCTAAGTAGGCCTTCTTATTTGACAACAAGAATAATAACTCCTAACTACCCAAGGTCTTCATACAAAGAGATGGAATCCACTTGAGAACTAGAAAACTTGACATGTGCAACACAAGGAACTGGACAATTAAAGAAGAAGTTGTTTTGAAGGATATCCTCATGATTCATGTCCCAAAGAGTATCCCCTTCAACATACTCCCCAAGGTTGCAACTAACTCGGGATGCACAAAATTTACCACATTGCAAAATAGAATGTTAGTGGGATAAGGCAGTCCCTCATCCTCATCACTCCACTCTGAGCTTTGATGATCCAAATATTCAGTATAAGTAATGAGGTGATCATCATTATCAAATATAAAATATTGGTTTTTATTGGGTATGTAGCCTATGCCACATATTCTAGGCCAAAGCTCAACTTCAAAAGGCTCTTGAATACCTTTTTGTTATGCTCCCAAACCTTTATCTACGTGTTCCATACTAGATAGAATTTGCTTTGGAAGAGAGTAATCATTGGATAGGTAACAATGTAAAAAAATGCCCTACAGAAAGAGGGTTGCTACCATGGATCTTTTCTTCGAGGTATATACCCATGTAGTTATAGGTATACATGTTGATGTGTACTTCTTCACCCTTCGTATGAGGTAAACCCATAGTTCAAGGTGAAGGTGGCATCTTGGCTAAATCTAGAAGAGGTTCTTGAAGAAAAGGATTGACTTGATCTTGTGGTGAAACATTGATTAGAAATTTCTCGCTTATTTTCAAATTTTCAAGTTGCTTGGTGATGTGAGATGAAGAAACTGATGGACATAAATTAAGACTAGATTGAGCTTTCTCAACCATTAAACAATATTGGAATGAATGAGGGTTTCCCAAAATTATGATAAATTGATATTTGAATTCAAACTTTAGATATTGATGAAGAGTATAAGGGACAACCCTCATCACATGAATCCAAGGGCATCCAGGGAGGAGATTAAAATATGCAGGGCAAGGTACCACATAAAAAAATGTGTCTAAGATGTTATTCCAACCCTAAGAGGGAGGGACATAATATTGCATGTCTCTTGGGATTCATTGTTGAAATATTTGATGATTATATCATACTTAATTAAATCTTCCTCTTTTAATCCAAAATTTTGGAAAATTTGATAAGTACATAGATTGATGGAGGAACCATTATCTATCAAAATTTGCTTGATAAAAATTTCCTCAATATATGCAATGATGTATATGGAAGAATACCCTCACAAGTTTTAGGAAGGAATATTGGCATTTAAAAATGTGATATGATGTATCCCAAGGGAACCTAAAACATCAGCTATAGCACTAGATGAAATATCTTGATAAACAATTTGTTGACTTAAAAGCTTCAACAAGGCTTCCCTATGAATAGAATTTTGCAAAATTTCTAAGAGGGAAATCTTGGTTGGTGTACTAGCTAATTTTTGTTCAATATCAAAGGAGACTTTTGGTTTTGGCTTCAACACTAAGGGTGTTTTTCTACTCTTGTGCTCCTTTTTTGGGTACTCCTCAAAACTAAGGGTGGTTTAGATGGTTGATTAGAAGTAGAACTTGTCTCCTACTCATATTGTTGAGTTGGTTGAGCTTGAGCTTGTTTCCTTGTAGTTTTTGCTATCATACCAACATATTGTTGTAGGGAGGTTTCACATTACGATATGACACTTGATTAGTTATATGTTTTCCATGCCTAGGTAGGGGATCTTGGAATATTCCCATGTCTTGATTAATTATTGTACTTGTTTAGTAGGAATTTTATTGTTTGTTGAAGGATTGTTTGTATTCATTAAGTCCTAATACACATGTTTTGACCTCTTACATGAATTTTTAAGATGTCCCTCCACTATATGATACTCACAATGTTGACCATGTTTGTACAAATCAATTGTGATATCGTGTTACCTTATGGAAGAGAACTCGATCATATTAGCTTCTAAGAGTCACTTTTGAACCATTGAAATAGGTTGGTTGAGTCTCTTGGAGTTTCTTGGTGGAGGTTTTTAAGGTTTTCTATGTACCTTTTTTTTCAAGGTATTAGCAACAATATTGATAGGTCTACTATATGTTACCCCATCACCAACTACATGGTTGTTCTTATATTGGGTTTTTGTGGCCCTGTCCTCCTATTTCTTAGGTTTAAGTTGATGTCTTTGAATAAGGGCTTGCTCTACCATTATTTCTATATCTATTTCTTGTTTGAAATAGGTAATAGTTGATGTTTCCAATGCATATGATATTTGCTCATGTAAATTTCTAATAAACATCTCTAGCATGTCTCGAGGATGTAAGGTGTACTTTAGTCATCCCACTAAACTTCTCAAGTGAGACAAAAATTCTAAAAATATTTCATCTTTACTTTGTTTCAACATATAAACATATTTCATAGTTACATTTTTCTCAACATAAGCTCTGAATTGTTGAACAAATAACTTCGTTATCTCTTCAAAATTCGTCAAAGAATAATGAGGTAGTTTATAATACCATTCCAATGCCATACCACCAAGACTCTTAGGGAACATCTTTAGTAACAACATGTCATCATATAGTATCATGGAATGTTGTCCTAAATATCCTTTAATATTTAATTGGGCCATTGGTTCCCTTATAAATAGGCAATATCAGCATTGAAAAATGCTTAGGGTAGGGCCTAGAGGTAACAATAGGATCTAAGTGTTGATTGTACATTTTCTTGTAGTTGTAGGTGAAACTTGGAGGCTAAATCATATCCACTCTTGAAAACAGTTGTTTCACCATACTTGTTAAACTTTTCACATCGGGAATACTGTTGTGTAATATCCCTAAGTTCCCTAGGGGAGTGTTATAGGTAGGTTTTTAGAAGGAAACATGGCTAATATTGAAGGTATTAGCACTATTATGATATGGGTTATGATATGTGGTATCTTGCTATGGAGGATAACTGACATTTGGTGGAATAGAAGCATGAATGTTGAGATGAGCATAATGAGGAGGAAATTGAGTATAATCTTGAGATGCACTACTAGTTGAAGGAACTATTGGAATTCTTCCAACGTTGGTGGTTATAGTAGTAACATATGTTGGTTTATGAAATGGTTTAACATGATGTGAATATTCAAACAAAGGATTAGGGTGAATGTTTTGAGGAGGAGAAGTCCCAACCTCTTTGAGTTGGAATTCTTCATCCATAGCCTTATTCAAGGTATCTTTGTGATGCTTTAAGAAATTCTAGATATGATCAAATGATTTGAATTAAAGGTATCCATTAGACCCCTTATTAAGATCAAGATCATTACAAGCTTCTTCATTTTCTTCCACTTCTAAATTAGGATTCTCCCTATAAATATGGTCATCTTCTTGATGAATCTTACCAAATTCAGAAATCCTTCACTTACTCCTAAGGTTAGGATCCATAGGAGAAAGAGAAAGGATAGAGGATAAAAGAAGAAGACTAAAAACTAGCAAAAGACACACAAGAATTTTAAGATGTTTTTAATATTTTATGATTCTACGCAAATAAATTTAGTGGTCTTGCTTAAATTTTTCAAAAGAAAAAAAAAAGAGGCTTCCTAATTTGGCCACTAGAGACATGCCTTCATGTTGGGTTCACTAGATATTTAGTGGGGGAAAACTTCCCTACTGCATAGGATTCTTTATTGGATCCACTAGGAGATGAGGTGATCGTGGGGGTGTGTTATATTCTCTACACTTGGGTGATTAGGGGATCAAACGGTTTACCAAGAATGGTTTAAGAACTCACTCCAAGTCCAAGGATGGAATGTTTGATGTATATATTAACAAGAACCTATGTTTATATTTTCTAAGATCTAAGCTATGAAAATAAAGAACAATGAAAGGCAAGCTAGAAAACTAGCCCAAATTCAAAATCAGTTGCTTTCAGCCATGGAGTTTTCTTTTAGCCATGGTAAGTTAGCATGACCCACACTATGTATTTATAATTATCCAATAGGCCATCTAGTTGTTGCAAGATACCACCTATGTAAATATAAAATAATGCAGAAGGAACAAAATCACAGTTGAAGAATCGCAATTGTAAATTGATGTTACTCAATATATGATTAATGTTTTCGATGCCCATTTTGGAATATCCCTATTGTTCTAATATACCTAACTAAGAGGTGTGAAATGTGAAGGGATGTGTCCCTTATAAACATAATATATAATATAATACCATTAATAGGTTATGTTAGGAGGGTCCTAACATGCCACCCTCCTTAAAAGGAGCTTTGTCCTCAAAGCTTGTAGTGTGAATCTGCTAGTAGTATGTGCTCATGTTCTTGCACTATTTTAATATCATTGTTCCTCAAGCAAGGATATTGAGAAGGTGGAAGTGTTGGTGACTTTGTCATGGCTTGGAGAGAAAATAATTGGGCAACCCTTGCCTTTCCTTCTCTAGAAACCACCTTCTCCATGCTATGAGAGCTTGCTAGTCGAGAAGGGCTAGATTTTATCCCTTTAAGTGTATATGTGTGATCCTTTTGTGTGAAATTCATCCATAAATTTTCAAGATCCCATTGAATTATTTTGAGTGTTCATATCCATTACACACCTAAAACAATATCACAACATCCTAATGGAATTGCATACATGTCCTGTTTTAAGGTGTAATTACCCAAGGTGAGCTTAATATTACAGCATTTCCCATTACAAGTGATTATTTCCCCATTACCAATCATGATTTCAAAATTATTACAAGGATGGATAAAGCAGTCGGTTTGTTTTGCCATGTGTGGGTCGATGAGATTATGTGTACTTTCGGAGTCAATAAGCACAATAATATTTTTTTGTTTAAAGGAGCCAGACACTTTCATAGTTTTGGGGATGAATTTCCAGTGAGGGCGTTGAAGGACATTTCTAATGGACCATGAGGGTTATCTTCAGGTATCTTCCACTAGTTCGACTTCAATTTCCTCTTCCTCTGGTGTTGATTGACAAGGAGTAGTTGTATCCAGAATATAAAGTTGGGGTGTACTACATTTGTGATTCAGGACAAATTTCTCATCACAATAAAAACAAAGGCCTTTTGCTCTTCTTTCCTTCATTTATTCAGGGCTAATGTGTTTAATTGGCATGTTTTTAGTTAGTTTTTTATTAGTGGAAGTATTTTATGAGTCTGTTGTAGATATGTTTCTGAGTCGACGTTGGTTGTTGAATTTATCTTTGGCTAATTTGGCCAATCCAATAGTCTGTATCATGGTCGTGGGGTTAAAAATTTGTACCTCTAGCTGAATCTCTTCCTTTAATATGCTTTGATGAAACAATCATGAAAAATGAGGCATCTAGCCCTATTGTGCGGTTTGCCAATCTCTCAAATTTTGCTTGATATTCATGTACCAATGTGGTTTGACACAGTTTGGTGAGGGCTCCGATGAAATTTTTGAGCTTTCTAGGTCCAAATTGTACTAATAAGTTTTGTGTGAATTCTTGCCAAGTAGGGGTGTCGTTGGTCTTTTCAAACCACTAGTACCATTAGACAACATCATTTTCTAAGTGGAAAGATGCAATATGCACTTTTTGTACTTTCAAAATTATATTTAAAGAAAAATATTGTTCTTCCTGATAAATCCAGTTATTGGGGTCACCCCCTTCGAATTTTGGGAAATCCAACTTAGTGGTCCTGGGAAGAAAGGATGTGTGTGGTCCTCCTAATGTTGTTTGGTTAATTTGAACCAATGCCATAATCTGATTGAAGTCATCCATTTTCAAGTCAATTTTTGATATCCTTTATTCTAATTCTTGTCTTGTAGCGACGCTCTCCTCTTTGCATTGGCGTAGTTCTTGGTAGATTTTCTTGAGTGTGATATCCTGCGATCTTCTACCTTCTGCCATCGTCACTGCTTATTCAAGGTTTTTAATTCTTCCAATTGGTTGTATTTATATGTATTGAAACCAAAAATTGAACAGTTCTTCCACCAATTAATTGGTCTTTTATTTATTGTGGCCCAAAAGAGGTTTTGTAGACAATTTAAAAGAAAAAATTAAAAAATAAAATTGGTTTGGTGGACCTTACTAGGAGCATAGCAAGGGTAGGAAGGGTGGGGAGGGCACGACAATCAATGCATTGGTAGAGCAGTGGAATTTTAGGTGAGTGGCGATGGCAGATGAATGGCGATGGGAAGGGAGGAATGATGGTGGGTGAGTGGTGGTGGTGGTGAATAAGCGGTGGTCAAGGGTCTGGTCAAGGCATGAATTTTGAGGCAGAAAATTTTTGCCAAGTGCCTCCAACTGGCACTGCCCGCATGTGGGTGTGTATGCTTAGTGCACTAGGCAATCAACCTTGGGAGATTTATTTATTATAAAGCATTCCCTTGTGTTTCCCCATGACAATGTGCTATTAATCCTTTCAAGGCTTTTCACATCACTATCTCCGATGTCGTAGACTTATTTTTTGGTGTCAGAAAAATTAATAAAAATCTTAGCTTACAACTTTTTTATATCATTGGAAAGTGCAAGTAACGTCGTAAAATGGCTTTTGCATGTCGCGGATGGGAATTTGGATTTTTTATGTTTATGCCAAACTTGGATTTTTATCTGCTCTACTCTATTTTTGCTGAAAAAACTCACAGGGTAATTTGTTTTCTTCGTTCGGATGTCATTTTATGGGGAATTCAGCTATTCTATTCTTTTGATGTCCCTTCTGTGTGATGTGGCTTTCGAGAGTGATTACACACAGGTGATATGACATATAGGATCCTCAAAAATTAAGGGCTCTGCTTTTTTATTGTTCTGTGTCATTCCATCGCTTGGAAAAAAAAAAATTGTTGTCCCACAGTTAGTTCTTGTTAACTCAGCTATATGCATGTGATTGCTCTAGTAATGGCAATCTGAATGTTGGATTGTTTGTTTTGAGTGGTGTTGGTTGGGTAAACTCCCTATATGAATTGCTCTGATACTAGATGCAAGATACCACCTATGTAAATATAAAATAATACAGAAGGAATAGAATCGTAGTTGAAGAATCACAATTGTAAATTGATGTTACTCAATATATGATTAATGTTTTTGATGCCCATTTTGGAATATCCCTATTGTTCTAATATAGCTAACTAAGAGGTGTCAAAGGTGAAGGGATGTGTGTAGCACAATGATGGAATATTCCTGGTAGGGAGGTGTCTTCGAGATTTCATAATGATTATTAGGCTAAACCCAACTCACTTGCCAAATCGTACGGTCTCATGCTCACTCAAACTACCCTTGTACGAATTGTAATCATCTTGTACGACCCTTAATTACCTACATTGTATGATCTCAAATCATATAGTGTTAAATACTTTATGATATTGTACTCAAAAAAGTTGACCGATGCTTTTTTGGAGGCTACCATACACAGTTTTGTAATCAATCAAGTCAATCTCCCAAAACTGCCAAATCAATTAAGTTTTTATCAATCGTCTGTTTTGCCAAATCTGGTAAATGTGCTTTGTATGATTTGTACAGAAGTCAATGTATGATATATATGAACTAATGGTACATCATGGAAATATTTGAGATGTTCTACTGCTCCAATCTCTCTCCGGGATGTTTTATAAAGGTTTAATAGTACAAACAATACAATCTCCTTCATAGGCAAAACAACCTAACCGGGTTGGTGAGAGATTCCATGCACTTGACTACACTCAAAAATCATACAATGCTCTTTAATACATCTTTATAAATGTCCTCATGCTTCTAAATCATTCTCCATGATTCACCAGTGCCAATTTCCCTAACCAAGTTGCAACAATGCATAAAACTAACATATAACAGTAAGATAGAAAACTCAATTACACAATATCCATCCACAATTCATTATCCATAATTTATCAGGATCGTACACAATCATACACAACATCATTATGCTCATTAATATCTATATATTCGATTACAATATGTAAAACTATCTCAATTTAACTGCAATAACTTAGGAATCACAACTATAAGTACTTAACTCTCTATTCTAGAAACCAGTAACCAGTAAAATAATAGCCACGCCTACCAATTTTAAAATGGGGACTTATATAACATTTTCCAATACATTACAAAGTGGTTCTTGACACAATTTGTTATTCACAACTGCCCATGTACAACTGAATACATTATTTTGGCTTTTTCCTAAGTCTCATACCTTAATTAGCAAATCCATGCGCCATTTCATCTTGAATTTACATTTTCTTTGCATTTGAGTGAATTTTAGTGCACCCTATATGATTTTCTAATGCCCTATATGATTTTCCAATTCATTTGTATAATTTTTCCCTTCACTGTATGATTTGCTCCCCACTGTACGGTTTACAAAACTTGAGCGAATAGTCACAAAACTGTCAAAATCAAGCAAATAACTTCTTTTTCTTCTTGGAGGTGGATTTTTTACCTACAATGTGTCCCTTATAAACATAATATATAATATAATACCATTGATAGGTTATGTTAGGAGGTTCCTAACAGTTGTACCCCCACTTAAGACATAGATATGATGTAGAGAGCTACTCATGCCACCATTTCAAAAATGCCTAGGACTGAGCCACCCATGCCATCTGACGGTCATGTCATGTATGTGGACATGGATGCTATTATAATTTATCTGAATGCACTCCACTCACCATCCCACCTGACACCATTTCCATATTACAACAAAAACCATATTTTCACACTTGTAGCATGCCAATCAAATCATCACAAATCCACTTTTTGAACCAACTATTGCAAAAATTACTAACATCTATCCATTATCATCTCATCAACATCCTTCCATACCACCAAACCAAAATATCATCTGTAATAACCCCCTCTACAAATCATAAGTTAATGTTTCTTTGCATATTCTCGCATCCATCCCATTCACCACATCTATAGAGCCCATGCATCATGCCATCCATCATTCATTAGCAATACATTTTACCACCTACCCTCCACATACATCCACTAACATAGTTTCCACCCAACCAACTCAACCATATACTCCTGTATGGACATACCATCTTCATCTTCACATGCTATAAAATAAACTTTTTTGCATTTATAGTAGTTTCTTATGGACAGTGCCAACCAAAATATTAATCATGATCCACAACAATAGTCACATGGGGTATATCCTAACAAATCATCCATATCACATACACACATGTTATTCATCAAAGATCCATCTTGGGTGTCACGACCCCCAACCATAACTATGCCCACTAATCATACCATCATACCTCCATATCCTCAACATCATCAAAATCATCAGTAGCGCATTCCATAATCCATTTCACACTAAAATCCATCATCATAAAATCCCAACTATAGACACCTAAAATGCATCATGTCGAGGGTGACTACTCATATGGACATGCTACAAGACCATATGGAAGATCTTGGATAGACTCCAAGATAGAGCAGTGGTTCTAACCACTCAATTTGGGCTCCTTGGCCTAATCAGTCTGAACCGCAGCCCAGACCTATGGTTTACATATGAACCATGGCTGAGACCTATGGTTTGCAGTCTAGACCACAACTATGACCTACGGTCTTAACTGAAGTTCAGTTGGCCTTCAATCCGAGCCAAATCGGTTGGAACGGCCATTTGATCTAGAAGAGGGTGGTTGAAGGACAGAAGATGCCAGAAGCTTCCATTCAAACTGTCCTAACCACCCCTTCTTGATCTTGGCTTCTCCATGAAGCCACCCCTAGCCCTAGGGACATGCTATAAATACCCCCTTCAAATGGGGAAGAGATATACAGAGTTGATTGATCAAAAGAGCAGCGAAGCCCTATCGAATTGCATACTGAACACGTGCATTTGAGAGCTACTTTGCCAATACTCTAAAGATCAATTAGTCATGGATGCCCTAGGTGCCTAGGAGAGTCAAGAAGTGCAAATTCAGGCAAACAGAGGCCCAATCAAATGATTCAACCACCAAATCTATCGAAAGGACATCGAAGGCGACCCTTGAACATCAATTGGACAAGGAGGTCAAGCCCACTGCCCTTGGAATTGAGGGTAAGCCTATCAGAGTGCTAACCACGGCTCTCAGCCATGGTTTACAGTGCAGACCACTCATCAGAGCTACGGTTTGCAATAGAGGTATAACCACCTTCCTATTTCCATTTCTATCCGGTTAAATAGCTTAGATTGGTTGTTTTCATGATTTTATGGCAGTTTAGCAGATTTTTGATCGTAGAATTAGGTTAATTTAGCTTCTTTATGTTTATGCTTCAATTAGGACATTAATAAGTTCTTTATGCACTTTCATGCCTTATTTCACATATCTGATCCATGCATAGAGTAGTTGTTGTCTTTATTTACGCTATTGTATAAATCTTGATTCGATTTGCATAGTTTAGAAGCATCTTTTATACTTTCTTGATTGTGCATGTTTAAGGATGTCATTATGCAATTTACCTAAAAGGGCCTCATCATGAGAGGTTGCCTATCTTTTTGACATTCTTGTGTTGTTTCTTGACCGCAGGGAATAGTTTCAAAGGAGAACCAACTATCAAGTTCCTTCCCCATCATGAAGAAGAGGGCATCTCCACCCTAGAGCAGTTCGTGTCACCCTATAAAGGCACATTGAGCATCACACCTATCTTGAAGAGGATTACAATCACAAGAAACCTTATTGTAATATTGTATCAACGTGATTATCCCTAAGAGGGACGTAATTGTAACACAAATTGGACTTCATGAATAAATAAAGTGTTTATCATACATCTTGTTGTCAATTTTATCTTTTATGCATGTTGCTTATTCATTTACTATTGCAATAATGGGATTCTTGCCTCGGGTGTGAGCCTTTCTGGTGGTTACATATGGTGATCATGATGGAACTCCACATTTTATGCCCCTAATTTTTAACCCATGTGTTTTTTTTGATATCAGGTGCAAACCGCAGATGACAGTTGCGGTCTAATTGTTGGCCCGTAGCTGCAACCCGCGGTTCATACTACAGCCCACAGACCCAACCTATGGTTTACAGCAGACGCAATAGACAACAGAGGGATAAATCTCCATCAGATGAGGGTCTGAGGTAGGTCCAATTTTTAGTCTCTATCTCTGTTCTTACTATCTATGTTTTTCCAGAATGCATAAAATGAAATTTAATTAGGACATTTTAAGAAAAAGGAAAATGAATTAAGTCCTAGATTAGCATTCTATTTTTGCATCATTAGAAAGGTGCTGCTAGGAACAATGGATCTCTGATTGCAGTCCACCCTAGAATACAACGTGCTTGATAAATATTGTGTGTCGGTTTGCATGTTTGAGGCCCGATTAGAGGCCATTCGTCATTGTAATGTGCATTGTCTGAAATAGCATCTACATTAATTTGCATTCTCTGAATTTGAAACGTTCTTTCATTTTGCATATCATATAGAGAATGAGCATGAGTGCTACATGATGCATTTATTTTTGTACAATTAAAAAGAACCACACACACCATGAAACACTTAAACGCTAGTGAGTTGGGCTTGGCATCCAACCACTAGTAGGGTTCAACGACGGTGGGCGTAACTTCCATCCGTTGGCCCAAATCCTATGAACCCTTGATATATAGACCAATACCGGATCCAAGAACCATCTGTAGCCTAGAAAATTTGCATGTACTCCTCTTCGGAGGGTATAACATTGACTGGGTGAGATTGGGTGAGGATCTGGCAGGACCTATGCTCCTTGTTTGGGTGTGGGCTTCATTACCACACACGGGGGATTTACGCGACTTGGAGTTCATAGCCAAGTTGTCGAGCTATGAGCGTACAGGTGAAATCCATTAAACCAAGAATAAAATCCAACAAGTTTTACAAAAACATGATAAGAGTTTCTACAACTGATACAACACATATTGAAAACACATCAAACAGTTTAGGACTCACTTTTAAAACTTAAAATGAGATAATCATTGTTGTATACCTTGTTTGCTTAATAATAATACATTTAGACTCTAGGTACACAATGGTGGACACACGGGGTGGTCAAAAATGGTCCAAAGCCAACATCGATGACCAACCCCTAACTAGTTCACAACAATACATGTCGAATCCTCAACCACATGAGCGAACCGAACATCGTTCGGCTAGCATTCGAGGAGACAACTCGACATGGGGGAGCCAGTAGAGCAAACCCCAAATAGAGGAGCTTTAGTACACTCCTCTAGGCATATAGTAGAATAGGAAGCCTTCCAGCATGAGGGTGTTCCACTTGAGAGCCATTACCGAGACCATAATGCACGCGCATCCACGGGGTCGGTTGAAGAGTTTATTATGCAGGGGACCAGGTTGGTGCCCCTACGTACTAAGTCTACTGGAGGATCTATGGCTCCACCTTCTGAGTACAGAAGGACTAGAGACCCACCCATTCAGGGGTAGGCATATAGGCTCACAACCGAGCATAGAACTAGCCATACTCCCATGCGTGGTCCAACATGCAAAATCACCATTGACATATCAAAGGTGGGAGATAATGGTACACCACCGAATGAGTGATGGTGGTCTAGGTAGTTAGAAGGTCTAGGTAGTGTTCTAGAGTAGCTAGGCTACAAGCCTTCTGCTCCACCCACTCGAGCCCCGAGTGAGCATAGTGGGAGTGTCATCCACACTACTAGAGAACATGGGGAGGCTTCCAAGCGCCCTCATGTCATGCACCCACTATCTGCACATGGTGGTTCACAATATAGGACACAATAGGAGGCCAATGCCATCTTTACAGATAGAGGCAAAGGCACAACATATCAGTCTGATGGGTACAAAACCCACAAAGTTGCTCGTACAGAGCAGGGGTATCAAAGGCCTCCCATGACCGACCAGATCGATAGGTCACATCGACTGGCATCAGAGCAAAAATGCCAACTCCTCCAAGACCAATTGGAGGATGCTCGCCTAGAGAGGCAATGTATCGAAGATGAAAATATTCAAGCACAAAGGCTCATAAGACAGAGATTATATGAGCAACACATGCACGAGGAGCGTATCCTTGCTCAAAAGGAATGCGTAGAATAGGAAGATCGGTTAGCTAGGGCTGGCCTGTATCCTCAAGAAGAGCATCGAGAGCACACGCATAGGAAGGCTTTCTCACAAGCTGAGATGCACCAAGAGCATAGAGATGCTCGTACTCATGTTACTTTCGAACAAAGGGAGCGGCTACCACCGCTCAATATTCAAAGGCATAGACAACATGAAGTAGCAATGGGAGATGGATACGAACAGGAATATCCTGAAAGCTCCCGAGCTGAAGAGGAGGAAGAGCAAAGACCTCCATCTCACACAAGGAAGACAGTACCTCCTAAGCCACCTACGCATCAACTTAGGGAGGAGGACTTTCTATCTTCAGAGGCCTATAAGGCCTTGGCCGAGAAAATTAAAGCCATTGAGAGACAAGGCGCGACTATTCAAAAGCCGACTCTAAGGAAAATCCATAACGAGCCTTTGGATCCTTCAGTGCCTACTCCGACCTACCCTGAGCATTTTGACATGCCCAGGTTAGATAAGTTCAAGGGTGATGAAGACGCACAAGAACATGTAATGAGCTTTCTGGATGCTTGCTTTCAGATAGCAAGCAATGATGCCTTATTGTTGTGCACGTTCATCATGACACTTTTAGGGCCTACCCGAGAGTGGTTTAACCAGCTAAAGAAGCATAGTATAACAAGCTTCGAGCAATTAGTTGATGCCTTTCTTGAATGCTATTCCTTTGGCATCAAGAAATAGGCTAATATTTTTGATTTGGCTGCGCTAGCTCAGTGCGACGATGAGCCCATAGAACAATACAGAAAGAGGTGGAGAAGATTAATGGTGAAGTTGCCATTCCCCATTCCTACCATGGAATTAACTCGGATGTTCATGAAGAGTTGTGCCAAGCACATCTCGTTACTATTGCAGCTGCAACAGTACGCTACATTCGAAGAGGCTTTGGCGCAAGCCAAGGTGATTGAGGATATCAAGTTGCAAGAGGGCAACTTGAAGCTCAAAAATAGGAAATAGGGATAGAAGAAGAGTACCACGAAGCATCAGGGCAAGCAGGCCCATGTAAATCAAGTGGTATTAAATCTCCAATGGGAGGACAAGGGGCAATAGAAGCAGAACTACCAGGTCCAGCCTCCGCCTATGCAGTATGATAAGCGCAATAACTATAAGGGCAAAAACAAAGAGCAACGCCCACCTCGCCAGTTCACACCATTGATGGAATCATTGACGATGATTTTTCATCAGTTATGCGAGGCCAAGGTGATCATATTACCCGAAGTCAAGATGATAGACCCCAATCAACCTAAACCAAAGGGGTTTCAAGATGATTTATTTTACATCTTTCATAGAGTGAAAGGACATGACATCGAGGTGTGTTGGTCTTTCAAACACCTAGTGCAAAATATGATCGAAAAGGGTGAGCTTGTAGTGCCTCACAATCCGTAGGTGCCAGAAAATCAAAATATGGGGATTTATAAGAACCCCTTACCGAATCATGAGGCACCTCGAAACAACGTTGGTCAAGTTAACCAGGTACGAGTCGAACCACCTACCCAGGGGTTCGTAGGCATGGTCAATGTTGTTACTAGGCATAGGAGATATGAACAACAAAATCAACCTCGTGCTCCTATCCAGATACAAGCCACGCCGAATCAATGGTCGACACAGAATATTCTAGGCCCACCAACAAGACCGGTGGTGACCCTAAGGAGCAGGTTGGTCCAGAACCTGCAGACAACTCCTGCGAAGTTGTCAATATATGAATTAATTCAGTAGTCCCCGAGGCACAGGGAGACTCTTATGGATATTTTAAGGTCCATTGAAGTACAGGCCCAGGATGCGCAGGCATTCACAAATTTTGTGGGACATGTACAATAGTGTCAGGAACCGATGATCCAATTTTATGATCATGAGATAAGGACGGTTTCTACAACTACGGCTGACCCACCATTGCATATAATCGCATGTGTGAATCACATGCCATTCAAAAGGGTCTTGATTGATACTGGCTCATCGATCAACATAATAACGACCAAGGCACTGAGTCATTTGAAGCTACCTAAATCACACATTGTGCCAACTACATTTACATTGAGAGCATTTAACGACGCACTATGTTCGATTGTCAGCACAATTATCCTACCCATACAGGTGGGTTTGAAGACCATTTTAGTAATGTGTCACATGATAGAAGGGGCCATGCAGTACAACATTTTACTCGGTAGGCCTTGGATTCATGAAATGCGTTGTGTCCCCTCGATACTACATCAATGCATGAAATATATTCATGAGGGACTGGTTCATGTGGTGTCTTCGGATGAGGAGCCATTTAAGTTTGTGAACCTAGCAGATTTTCCTAGGGGTTTCATACTCCCATCAATGCACCTGGATGTTCGATCATCATCGCCAATAAGGAAACCAGGAGGTAAACCAGCAGTGCATGCTCAACCGATGCCATCTATGTCACACAGATCGGAGCATACCACCACCACTTCCTTGAAGCCATCAACATCAGTCATGCATCAGGATGATAGGAAATTAAAGGTGAATATGGGTAAGAAAGAGAAAGAGCGTGAGCCCGAGCCAATCATCGAAGACGTTCCCATTCCCATGGAAGTTGAGGAACCCCAAGACAAAGCCGAGGAGGCACCTCAGCCTACCTCACCTACATCTTCAGTAGGGTCATCCACACCACGGGTGATTGTACATCTCGCTAATACCAGATTAGGCGAGTACCTTATGCAAAATGTGACCTTCAGACCAATTCTGAAGACTGCATAAGAGATGGGCAGACCATCCACCCATCGTTATCCGATTGGATCGATGGTTCCACTAGGAGAACCACCTAACCAGACTAACTTCATCTATGCGGGGCTAGATCAACTTCCAATGCGAGAGCCCATGGATGAAGATGACGAGGAACATTTTGTGGTAAACATTCACTATTTGTCTAATCCAAAGTATGCCATGCAGATTTTTGAGCTATATCACTGGCATGGGTACGACCTTGGTCTCTTTGAACAAGGATGGAGGACTCTACTGGAACCTCATTATCAGTTAGTCACTGATAGATTCGGTCTAGGGTTACAGATACATGGGCAGGATGATTTGCTCATAGCATCCCTAGATCATCTGTACCTCAGCATGGCGGATGATATGGATTTTAATCCATATCATCTAGATCCCTCCAAATTCTGGAGGAATCACCCTATGATATCTGTCATCACCATTGAGCCACTCGAAGATCATCGTGAAGGGCTCCTTGAGCATACTGAGGTAGAAATGAACCCTAGAGATCAATAGGGACACCAAACCCATGAGGCATTCGATGACATAGACATGCAGGGGTGCAACCCCATGACTGCAAGCGATCTCGAGTTAGGAGATATTTGTAATGAAGATGGAGCGGAGTCCACCTCCGATATGAGTGGACCAGGCTATGATGCAGATGAGGATCCCTCAAACGATGATGGACCCGAGGATGAAGTCGAAGGCGCTTATATCAGGCCTTTGTATGCGCATCATTTATTGCCTATGGAATCGGTACAGGATACCGAAGAAATCCTTCCCAACGTTGATCATCCAGGGGAAGGGACCGAGATAGTTTTCTCGGTAGCATCGTACATGAGGTATAATTATCCAATTTTTCTGAATAGCGATGATAGTATGCAAGAAGTGAGATTCATGGGGCCTCACTTAGAGGAGTGCCCTCCAGGAGTGGGGGTGAATGAAGGATTCTATTATGACAATGATGAAGAAGATGAGCTAGAGAGGGCCTACCTTGGTCCTCCTTATTTGCATCACCACCATCAACCCATCGACATCGATGAGGTCTATAGGCAGCTACATGTTGGTCCACGTCTGAGAGCAAGACGGTTAAACCTGGATCAAATCCATCGGTTGGTTAATCCCCATCCATCGACCTACATGCAGCTCCATGAGCCGAATGATCCTATTTTGCATTCAGTGCATAGGGAGGATCCAATTATTCATAGTCCTCACAGGGAAGACCCTTTTGTGCCTGTGCCATTAGAGCCAGATCGTGGGTATGAGGACTATGCAGATTTTGTAGAGGTCAGTCCGTGTGGTCCTAGAGATCAATTCCATTCCATAAACATGGTCTCCATTGATTTGACCACTCCACTCCACAATCCAACAGATCCGTCTAAACCATTGTATCTTAACAAAGATGCTATCGACTGGGATCACGCTGATTCACCCGTTGAGCCTGAGGATTTCTTCCCCAATGAAGAAATGTTGCAACCTTTCCATTTTGCACCAGGTTGTGCATATGATGTTTATCATGCCAAAAATACTTCCAACGCGGAACCACTCAACCCGATTGATGACATTCATCTGATTCCTATGCCTCACCAACTGGAGGAGGGATCACATATGTCGGTAGAGGAAACCTTTGAGGTGGATATCAGTGATGATCCCACCAACGCAAAGAAAGTAAAATTTGGAGAGAGTCTCACTCCAGATGAGCGGGCCACCCTCATCCCTCTACTGAAAGAGAGACCAAATTTGTTTGCTTGGTCGTATAAGGATATGCCAGGTCTAGACCCAAAATTGGTTACTCATAACCTTTCGCTAGATTTGATGAAGAAGCCGATCAAGAAAAATCTTAGGAAAATGCACCCAACAGTGGCCTTAATGGTGAAAGATGAGCTGCAGAAGCTGTTGGATGTGGAATTTGTGATTTCCATCGATTATCCAGAATGGGTGTCCAATATGGTACCCATGGGAAAACCCGATGGAAGAATCCGTATTTGCACGGATTTTAGAGACCTAAATAAGGCAACACCCAAAGATTCATTTCCATTGCCCAATATTGATGCTCTCATAGATGCAACTACAGGTCACGAAATGCTCTCCTTAATGGATAATTTTTTTGGTTACAATCAAATTCAGATTAAACCCGAAGACCAGCACAAAACCACATTTATAATACCATGGGGAACATTTTGCTATAAAGTTATGCCATTCGGCCTCAAAAATGCTGGTGCCACATACCAACGGGCCATGACATACATTTTTCATGACTATATGCACAAAATTCTTGAAGATTATATCGATGATTTGCTAGCCAAGTCATTGCTATGAGAAGAGCATGCAGAGGTCTTAAGGAAAGTCTTCGATCACTTGATAGAGCACAACGTCAAGCTGAATCCTAAGAAGTGCGTATTTGGCGTAACTTCTAGAAAATTACTAGGGTTCATCATCTCCAAGAGAGGCATCGAAGTAGACCCAATGAAGGTCAAGGCCATTTTGGAAATGCATCCTCCCACCAATATTAAGGAATTAAGGAGCCTTCAGGGCAAGGTAGCCTCGATAAAGTGATTTATCACCCAACTATCGGATAAATGTCGACCCATGAATCGATTGCTACATAAGGGTGTCCCATTCAACTGGGATGAAGACTGCAAGGCAGCCTTCACTGAGATAAAGCAATACCTGGTGATGTCACCAGTGCTAGCTCCACCAAGGCCAGAGGTGCCTTTTCTACTATATATATCGACAACTGACTTTGCACTGGGAACCATGTTGGCCCAAAAGAACGTGCAAGGCAAAGAATAGGCCATATATTACATTAGTCAAACTTTGGTGAGCTATGAGCTCGGGTATGCATACGTGGAAAAATTGTGTTTAGCAGTAGTGTTCGCTACCAAGAAATTGTGACACTATATGTTAAGTCATACGACGTATGTTATATCCAAACAAAATCCTTTGCAGTACATGATGAGTAAGACTTATCACAATACACGTACTACAAAGTGGATCATGCTTTTGATAGAATTCGATCTAGAATTCATAAGCTAGAAGTCCATTAAGGGATAGGTCATAGTAGATCAATTAGTTGAGGCACCACTATCAAATAGTAGGCCTCTAACAATTGAGCTTCCAGATGATGCAGTCTTCATCGTATCTGAAGCTCCCAAACCCGAAGAACTAGAGAACAATGTTGATATGACTCTGTTCTTCGATGGTTCAAAGTGCGAACAAGGGGTGGTGCTGAAATAGTGTTCTTCACGCCGCAAGGAGCTCCAATGCCCTTGTCATTCAAGTTGGATTTTTCATGCACCAACAACAATGCTGAATACGAAGCCCTACTACTGGGCCTCCACACAGTTGTCACCATGAATATTAAGATATTGAACATCTTTGATGATTCCTTGCTCATAGTAAATCAAGTCAAGGGGCTTTTTTAGTGTCGATGTCCCATATTGAAAGCCTATAAAGATCTAGTTGATACATATTTGGCCAAACTGGAATGGTATGACATCGAGGCAATCCCTCGATCGTCAAATAGGTTTGCAGATACCATGGCTTCTTTGGGATCCTTAATCCCTTAGAATCCATCTACTGATTTCACTACCATCCATGTCAAGATGCTCTCTCATCCAGTAGTAGAGCGTGCAGCCTATGATAATAGAGAATCAGTCAACATGATCAGTGTAGAACCACAAGCTGAATGGTTCTGTAGAGTTGAAGACTTTCTTAAGAAGGCACCCTAGGGGTCATTAACCTCTCAGAGTCCCATGGGGAGTGGTACTACCATTCACCATAGGGTTTTTTTTGAGTCTGCATTTGCAAAAGTAAATACGTAGGGGGAGCAAGTCATCTTGGCAGTCGAAGCTGAGATTTATCAAAATTGGATGTCACAAATTAAAGACTTCCTAAAGCTTAGTATAATCCTAGAGGGATTACCGCATGTCACGAAGCGCACATTTAAATAGAAAGTGGCCAAATATGTCTTAATAGGAGACATCTTGTACCGAAGAAGCTATGATGGAGTTCTCCTTCGTTGCTTAGAGCCCCAAGAGGCATCATGGGCAATTTTGCAAGCCCATGATGGTACGTGCGGTGGCCATTTCAGCGGCATGGCCATCATCAAGCGCATCCTTCGAATGGGTTACTATTGGCCCACTATGGAGAAGGAGTGCAATGTGTATGTCAAGAAATGCGTTAAATGCCAGCATCACGCTAATCTCATGCACTTGCCATCGTAGGCCTTACAGCCCATTCAAGCGGCTTGGCCATTTGCTCAGTGGGGATTGGATCTTATAGGCAAGATCTCTCCTCCGTCATCAGGCCGACATACATTCATAATCATGGCTACTGAGTATTTTACAAAGTGGGTGGAAGCAATACCCTTAACAATGACAACCGGAGCTCGTATAGCAAAGTTTATACTGGAGCATATCATAAGTCATTTTGGGATTCCATCCAAAATAATATCGGATAATGGAACGTCTTTCAAGAACAAAACTATGAGAGCTTTGACATCTAAATATAGAATCAAACATAGTTTTGTGACTCCATACTATCCACAAGCCAACGGGTAGGTTGAAGCTTCAAATAAGATAGTGGTAGCCATCTTGAAAAAGATGGTACAAGAAAACCATAAAGACTGGCACATCCAACTGCCCCTTGCGCTTTGGGCTTACAGGACTAGTATTCGGACGCCCACTGGGGCAACACCGTTCTCACTAGTATATGGCATTGAGGCCATTATGCCCTTGGAATTAGAAATTCCAATGCTGCGCATCACATTGAAAGAGTTCATCGATGATGACACTGCACGACAAGCTCGATTGGATCAACTGACGTTACTTGATGAACATCACATGAATGCCCTGGAGCATCTTCACGTTTATCAAGAGTGACTAAAATGAGCTTACAATGTCAAAGTCCACTAGAGAGACTTTGAAGTTGGGGATCTTGTCTTGAAAGAAAACCAATAGAACTCTAATTTACCGCCAGATATGCATGACAAATTCATAGCTAATTGGCTAGGACCTTACATCATATCTAAAAATATTGGTCTAGGTACCTATCACCTAACGTCGCTAGGGGGTGTTGAAGAGCTTGAACCTCTCAACATCATCCATATTAAGGTATTTTATTCTTAAAGAGCATAGTAAAAGGCTCTGAGAGTTGCTGGTAATTGCTCGGTCATCCTAAAAGGCTCCAAACACTTTCATTAGTGGTTTGGTCAAGTCAAAAAGCTCCAAAGGCATCTGTAAGCCCTTTTGTCAACCTCAAAAGCTTCGAGGGTTTGGTCAAAACCACTCGGTCATCCCAAAAGGCTCCAAGGGTCCCTGAAACCGCTTGGTCATGTCAGTCAAAAGCCTCGAGGATTTGCTTGTAATCGCTCGATCATCCTAAAAATCTCCAAAGGCATCTGTAAGCCCTTTGGTCAAACTCAAAAAGGCACCAAGAGTTTTCTAAAAAAAACTGCTTGGTCAACCCAAAAGCTCCAAAGGCATCTGTAAGCCCTTTGGTCAAATGCAAAAGGCACCAAGAGTTTCTAAAAAATTGCTTGGTCAACCCCAAAGGCTCCAAGGATTCTCAAAATCGCTTGGTCATCCCAAAATGCCCCAAAGGTACCCATAATCCCTTTGGTCAATCCTAAAAGCTCCAAGGATTCCTAAAAATTGCTTGGTCAATCTAAAGGCTCCAGAGGCATGTACTCATCGTTTGGTCAATTATGAGGCTCAAAACCCATAAAAATTATAAAATCAATAAAATCCAAAAAAAATTGGTAAAGCATAAAATCCAAAAAAATTTGCATTTGCATTTTCATTTTGCATTCACTCATGCATCCACCGCATTACTGCATTGCATATAGGTATTCTTCATCCATTGCATTCCGTAATAGAAGGCATTTGTGTTTGTCAGTCTTACAAATGATGCCACGTTTGTGTTTAAATCATGCATCTTTGCATTTATCATGATCCATCATTCATGTGAGTAATTGTGTTTTTCAACACAACCTATAATGTTGCTATGGAGATATACTAGGGTTTTTCGGTCACTCAGTCATACCTAGTAGTCTTATCAAGAGTTGGTAGAAAGCTCACTTTGCTTTTGTAGCTAAGGTTCAGTTAGTATAGCCCTTAGCATATCAGAAGCCTATCACTAATCAACAAATTTAAACAATCCTAACAAGGACTAGGGGAAGATGAAAGCCATGAAGTAGGACCGGGTATCCTGAAGCGAAAAGAGTTATTCTTGCTTATCCCTCTGTGCGGACGGTATGGGAAATGTTGGCAGTTGGCAAAAGGACAAGTTAGTTCCCTATTCAGAATCCCTTGCTTATGATAAAATGAGCAATATACCAAAGAGATATCCCATATCAATCCTCATGATTGAGCCCCTAGATCGATATCATAGCTTGACTCCCTAGAGTGATATCCCATATTGATATCATAAGATCGATATTCTCAATCGATATACCAGAAATAGTTTTTCCAAGTAAATCTCCCCAAAGGAAAGTTTCTGAAGAAGAGTATCAAATGTAAATGCCAAAAAGTAAAGATCGAGTGAAGATCAAAAAACAGGCTTAAATCAAAGTTCAAAGTGAAGATCAAATTAAGATCATAAATCAAAAGTTCGAGCGGAGATCAAATGAAGATCCAAAATCCAGTTCGAAGAGAGATCAAATGAAGATCCAAAGATAGTTCAAAAAGAAGATGGAATCGACTCCCTTGCTTCACTACATATGAGCAAGTATCCCAAAAATTGAAGGATAGAAAGGAATGACCCTGAATCCCTAGAATTGTCAGCACTACTGTACCTTACGCATGATGATATGTCAGACGCATTAGCACCTCGCTTATGAACAAGACCAATGTTTGAATGTGGAAGAGCTAGCTTCAGGTGTCCTGCATTGCTTAGTGGCTTAGTCCAACTGAAATCTAAACTTGAGATTGGATAAGACATTTGTGGAACCCCTATCTTAGCAATGGGCTGAAAGAATCCCGCTTGACATCGGGGAACACTCGTGTCTTATCTTAAAATATTCATTTGCACACACAGGGATAATGAATAGTTAGGGTCTATCCTAGCAAAATCCTTTTATCTCAGAAGTCTAGTGTGGTTAGTATGCAACTTTTGATAAGTTTATTAGGGTGTTTGAGTATCACGAAAAACCTCAAAATATCTCTAAAAAGCAACAAATGCTACAAAAGCATAAACCAGTAAATGGTAAAAGTCATTGCAAATCATCAAATTTCAAAGTATCCAAGAAGCGATACATCATTGCATAAAGCACAATCAAGATATAGGATAGATACCGGATAAATATCAACAACGATGTTTAGATGGCCATTGACTATATCGTGCATATCATTCAAAGTGCGAAAGAAAATAGAATGACATATTATCTCATTCGCATCATGCAGCTTCATACCATTACATTTCATATATGGGTGATTAATTGATTAAATTCTTATCTTAAGGATTTTCAATTATAGTCATGATTTTTACACATCTTGTGGCATCATCCATTAAATTGTCAAATACACACTTGCATTCATTCCTTATGTTTTAAGTGATTAAAGCATACAGGTTCATTTACATTAGAATAACATCATGTAAATAAAGCATTTCCATAAAATAATGCATACAATGAAGCAATATCAAATATGCGTTAAAAGAAACCATAGCATCCATATGCATTTATCATCAAAAGCATATCTACGCATCTAGATCACTGCATATCATCATCATAAAATAAATAGCTATCTAATGCATGACATCACCATCACATCATATAGTATCAACATAACATAAGCATTGCATCCATGTGCATCACATAAACATAAGATCAAAAAAATAAATATATACACATGTACACAAAATGAGCTAGAAGAACACAAGCTTATACTGAGATGGGGGTGAACAGTATGACTTATTTTTACTTTTTCCTTTATATTTTAAAACAGTCAAGCAATATACCCAAAGCAATATTAAAACAATGCACAAAAACATCCACAAAGCGACATCAATTTTAACGTGGTTCACCCAGAATGGCTGGGCTACGTCCACAAAACTTCTCTCTAAAATTTATCTCAAATTTCTTTGGGAATCCTTCCCAATTACAATGTTTATGAGCCTCGGCTCAAAGGAGATACCTTCCCCTTATCAAAGTTCATGGATCTCTATCCACAGGAGACACCAATCTCCTATCTCTACTCTGGCTGGTGATCCTCTAGAAGACCTCTGCCTCCACTGCCCTTAGCAAATGAAACTCTATCCATAGAAGACACCTGTCTTCCTTGCTCTAGCTAGAGATCTATGTCTTCAACTTTGTCACCTCCAAAGCTCTATCTCAAATATGTACTAAACATAGTCCTTCGGTCTAGCACAAATCTGTCCTCAATCTCTGTCTCTGGTCTGGCACAAACCTATCCTCAAATTTGAACCAAAATCTGTCCTCAAATCTGCACTAAACTCTATCCTCAAATTTGTACTAAACACTGTCCTTTGTGCTCTCTACGCCTTCTGCATTCTTTGCGCAATCACAGCCGTACTCGATCGAACATCAACCCGTGCACCTCTGCGCAACCATAGTAGCACCGTCTTCACACACTCTGCTTCCTTTGTAATCTTTCACACTTAGAATGATTCGACGAAATGCACTCTGCACACTACGATCGAATTTTTCACTCTGCTCTCGGTGATCGAACTACTTGCTCTGCGCACTAACAGCGAACGTTGCACAAAAACCATGCATTCGATACTCACATCCAATCACCGCTCAACTCTCCAAACAACCCTCCTTTTATACTAACACTTTCAAGATCAAAAACTTGATCTTAGTTGGTTGCACAACCCTAAACTATGTCAGCTGCAAACCCTAAACTACGTTGACTGCAAACCCTAATCATCATCGACTAAAATTTAACTTTGTCAGCTTCACTACCTCTGTAACTCTTCTGTAGATTTTGCCAAAAAACTACAACATGTCGTGATATCGTGACACTTTTACAACCGTACACTTCCTTTTGGCTTTTGTCGTGATATCGCGACACTTCAGCCTTTGTCGACTTCAATTAATCTCTTGTCGTGATATCATGACACTTTTTTCTTAGTCAACATCAACTTTGCTTTTGTCACGATATCGTGACACTTCTCCCTTTGTCGACCTCCTTTCTGCTTTTGTCATGAAATCGCGACACTTATGCCTCTACAGACTTCGTCTTCACTTCTGTCACGATATCACGACACTTCTATCTTCATAGCCTTCCTCTTTGATTTTGTCACAAAATCGTGACACTTTCTCCAACCGAATGCTGCCATCTCAAACTGTCACGAAATCATGACACTTTCTGCATCTGATTGCTTTATCTTCAACCTATCGTGAAATCATGATGCTATCAACTTTTCGTACTCTTTCTTTGCAACCTGTCATGAAATCATGATGCTTTCAGCTTTCGTATGTCTTCTTTGCAACTGGTCGTGAAATCATGACGCTTTTAGCTTTCGTACGTCTTCTTTACAACCTGTCGTGAAATCGCAACAGTTCTAATTTCAGACTCTTCCCTTTGCTGCATGTCACGAAATCGTGACACTTTATCTTGCTTCCACTTTGTCTTCTGACTTGTGAAATCGTGACACTTTTTCTCCTTAGCGCTTTTCTTTTCTTCGGGTCGCGAAAACCTGACATGTCGCAATATCACAACACTTTTTCTCCTGGACTCTCTCTCTTGCATTATGTCGCAAAATCGTGACACTTTTTCTTTCGGACTCTTTCTCCTGCAACATGTCACGAAATCATGACACTTTTTTGTCCGTTCAACCTTCCTTGCAATATGTCGCAAAATCGTGACATTTCTAACTCAAACATTCTCTCTGCTCTTTGAGTCGTGAAACTACGACATGTCACGATATCGCGAAACTTTTCTAACTTGCTTTCTCTCTCCTGCTTAAGTCACGAAATTGTGACATGTCGCGATATCGTGACACTTTTCTAACTTGCTTTCTTTTGAACCTGTCAAGCCGTAACCTTCATCAAAACAAATTATTTAACATCAAATCAAATTCCTTCAAAATCTTCTTGACATCAATGACAACTTATACACTTGAGCAAAGGCAATGTACCCAAGGTACCCAAAATTTCCAAAAATCTCCCCCTTTGTCATTGATGGCAAACCTTTACTGAAAACACGTCTCAAGAGCCAAAACTAAAACCAACTATGCTAACAGCTGAGAAACTGTGCCCACAACTGATAATCTTCCTTTGAAGTTTTGCTCCCCCTGACTTGAATATTTCCTCTTCACTTGAAGCTCTCCCCCTTACTCATATCTCTCCCCCTTTGTCATCAATGGGAAAGGTTCACCTTTGGGGCTCGGGACTAAGAATGAGCCTCTTAGCTTAGTCCCTCCCCCACCTCCTGATGAGGTGATTAATTATGGGGTGGGAGGAAAACTCCCATTAGGCACTGATCATCATCAACGTCTATCACTTCCTTGTTGGGCCTTCTCTTGAACTCTTTTTCCATATTCCTGTTCTTGTTCCTATCATTGTTCCTGTTCCTGTTATCATTCCTGTTCTTTTCTATGCCTTGATCCTTGGACCTTTTCATACCACTATTCCTATTCTTGTACCTTGGAAGTTTAGCTCTACACTGTCTAGTTGTGTGACATTCATTGTTGCACTTATAACAAGTAACAATGTTGTTTCTTTTAGGCATACCTGTTCTTTGAATCCGCCTGTTCTGACTAACCTTGTTTCTATTATTAGCCTTGCAAAAAATTGCCTTATGCCCAAACTATTTACAAGAGTAGAAATACCCTTGAAAGAAATTACCACCTCTAAAACTGTCATTTACCTTCCTTACTTGAGTCATGCAATGCAAAGCCATGTGACCAAACCTGTGACACGCAAAACATCTATTGTGAAATTTTCTTTTATTCGACCTCTTGGGTCCTGAAAACTTCTTCTTCTCATTTTGAAATCTGTTTTTTGTTTCTGCCTATCTATCACTCAAGGACTCATGATCTAAAATACTTTCCTCATCAGAACTCTCTTCCTTTTGGAGTCTCTTACTCGACTTTCCAACTTGTTCCTTGTGCGGCTTAACAAAACCAAGGCCTGTTTTATCTGTTGTCTTTCTTTGACCTTTGATGAGTGACTTAACCTTTTTGGAGCTATCTTGAAACCTGTAAAGCTTATCCTTGTACTCTTTAGTTTCTTCTTTCAAAGAAGCCATTTTTTGATCTAACTCACTATACTCAAGAACCTTAGACTCTAACTCATCCTTGAGTTCTTGCGTCTTAGCTATAGAGAAATCAAGATTTTCTATAAGATCATCTCTCTTCATATAACATTCATCTAACTTATCCTTGAGTATATCATTCTTATTTCCTTCCTTTTTCAAAGCACTAAGAGCATTAATAAGTTCACTTTCAAGATCCTTTATTTGTTTGCTTTCTAAATCATCAAAGCATTTTCCAGATTTCTTATCACTAGAGGTGCTACCTTTTTCAGAAACCATACACACATCTTCCTTACAGTTTTCTTAAGCATCCTCATACATACTAGAAACCAAATCATTATTTGTACAATCATCCTCAAGGTGACCAAAATTTCCACATCTAAGACATTTCATGATAATGAATCTATGTTTCGGTTCTTCCTCTTTTTTTGATATGAACAACATCTCATTTTCATTATCACTTGATGAACTTTCACTATCACTACTAGAACACTTACTTGCTTTGTCTAGGTAAAAACTCTTTTTGTGCTTGTGAGAATACCTCTTTCCTTGATTGTTGTGCTCATATTTGTCCTTCCTGTGATGCTTGTGCTTTTCAGAATCCTTGCTCTTAGAATCCTGTTTATCTTCATCACTTTCATTCTTGAGAATAGTACAGTTAGTAGCATAATGACCAAACTTTCCACAAGTGAAACATCTTATATTTTTCATGCTTTTGTGCTTTCTAGAGAACTTGCCTTTCTTGTTGTAATATGCCTCTTCATCACTAGAAGACTCATCACTCTCTTGAAGTTGTTTACCCTTGGATTTCTTGGTAGCCTTGAAAGCTGCATCTTTCTTGACATCAACCTTCACCTGAGTTCTCAACTCAAATGCTGCAAGTATACTATGTAGTTCATCCTTTTTCAATTTATCCAAATCTTTAGCTTCCTCAATAGCAGAAATATTTTCACTAAATCTATTAGGAAGAGATCTTAAAATCTTATCACAAACATCATTTTCAGCAAGCTCAAGACCTAAGTCTTTCATGGAGTTAACAACCTCATCCATACGAAGCATGTAGTCACTAATATTTTCATCATCATTCATCTTGAGTTGTTCGAACATACCTTTGAAGTGTCTCAACTTAGCATTTTTGACATTTGTATCACCGGTATGAACCACCTGCAACTGTTTCCACATTTCACTAGCTGTCTTGCAATGAATCACTTTGGTGAGATCTGCTTTCTGTAAGCCTTTTAGGATTGCATTCATTGCTTTTGAATTGTTATGATGTAGTAGCCTTTCTTATTTAGTATTTGGACCATGTACAGGAATAGTGTACTCATCTTCAATTACTTCCCAAACCTCATTACCAAGTGCCATTAGATGAACCTTCATCCTTGCACTCCAAAGACCAAAATCTAACCCATCAAGAATAGGTGTTGCATTGCCGCTTGAATAATCCATTGTGTTCTTAACTAGCTTTTCCTTCAAGCTGTTAAACTTTTCGAAGGAACCTGCTCTAATACCAATTGAAGAACACAAGCTTATACTGAGAGGGGGGTGAACAGTATAAGACTTATTTTTACTTTTTCCTTTATATTTTAAAATAGTCAAGCAATATACCCAAAGCAATATTAAAATAATGCACAAAAACATCCACAAAGCGACATCAATTTTAACATGGTTCACCCAGAATGGCTGGGCTACGTCCACAAAACTTCTCTCTAAAAGTTATCTCAAAGTTCTTTGGGAATCCTTCCCAATTACAATGTTTATTAGCCTCGGCTCAAAGGAGATACCTTCCCCTTATCAAAGTTCATGGATATCTATCCACATGAGACACCAATCTCCTATCTTTGCTCTGGCTGGTGATCCTCTAGAAGACCTCTGCCTCCACTGCCCTTAGCAAATGGAACTCTATCCATAGAAGACACCTATATTCCCTGCTCTAGTTGGAGATCTATGTCTTCAACTTTGTCACCTCCAAAGCTCTATCTCAAATATGTACTAAACACAGTCCTTTGGTCTAGCACAAATCTATCCTCAATCTTTGTCTCTGGTCTGGCACAAACCTATCCTCAAATTTGCACCAAACTCTATCCTTGAATCTGCACTAAACTCTGTCCTCAAATCTATACTAAACACAGTCCTTTGTGCTCTCTATGCCTTCTGCATTCTTTGCGCAATCACAGCCACACTCGATCGAACATCAACCTATGCACCTCTACGTAATCACAGAAGCACCATCTTTGCACACTCTACTTCCTTTGTGATCTTTCATACTTAGAATGATTCGACGAAATGCACTCTGCACACTACGATCGAATTTTGCACTCTGCTCTCGGTGATCGAACTACTTGCTCTGCGCACTAACAGTGAACATCGCACAACAACCACACATTTGATACTCGCATCCATTCAATGCTCAACTCTCCAAATAGCCCTCCTTTTATACTAACACTTTCAAGATCAAAAACTTGATCTTAGTCGGCTGCACAACCCTAAACTATGTCGGCTGCAAACCCTAAACTATGTCGGCTGCAAACCCTAAACTACATCGGCTACAAACCCTAATCATCGTTGGCTAAAATTTAACTTTGTCAGCTTCACTGCCTCTGTAACTCTTCTGTAGCTTCTACCGTGAAACTACAACATGTCGCGATATCGTGACACTTTTACAACCGTACACTTCCTTTTGGCTTTTGTCGTGATATCGTGACACTTTAGCCTTTGTCGACTTCAACTAAGCTCTTGTCATGATATCGCGACACTTTTGTCTTAGTCAGCATCAACTTTTCTTTTGTCACGATATCGCGACACTTCTCCCTTCATCGACCTCCTTTCTACTTTTGTCGTGAAATCATGACACTTATGCCTCTGTAGACTTCGTCTTCACTTCTGTCATGATATCGCAACACTTATGTCTTCATAGCCTTCCTCTTTGATTTTGTCGCAAAATCGTGACACTTTCTCCAACTGAACACTGCCATCTCAAACTATCTTGAAATCATGAAACTTTCTGCATCTGATTTCTTTCTCTTCAACCTGTCGCAAAATCGTGACGCTATCAACTTTTCATACGCTTTCTTTGCAACCTGTCGCAAAATCGTGACGTTTTCAACTTTCGTATGTCTTCTTTGCAACCGGTCGTGAAATCGTGATGCTTTCATCTTCCGTACATATTCTTTGCAACCTGTTGCAAAATCGCGACAGTTATCATTTCAGACTCTTCCCTTTGCTGCATGTCACAAAATGGTGACACTTTATCTTGCTTCCACTTTGTCTTCTGACTTGTCACGAAATCGTGACACTTTTTCTCCTTAGAGCTTTTTTTTTCTTTGGGTCACGAAAACCTGATATGTTGCGATATCACGACACTTTTTCTCCCGGACTCTCTCTCCTGCATTATGTCGCAAAATCATGACACTTTTTCTTTCGGACTCTCTCTCCTGCAACATGTCACAAAATCATGACACTTTTTCATTCGTTCAACCTTCCTTGCAATATGTCGCAAAATCATGACATTTTTGACTCGAACATTCTCTCTCCTCTTTGAGTCACGAAACTACGACATGTCACGATATCGCGACATGTCACGATATCGTGACACTTTTCTAACTTGCTTTCTCTCTCCTGCTTAAGTCGCGAAACTACAACATGTCGCGATATCGCAACACTTTTCTAACTTGCTTTCTTTCAAACCTGTCAAGCCGTAACCTTCATCAAAACAAATTATTTAACATCAAATCAAATTCCTTCAAAATCTTCTTGACATCAATGACAACTTATACACTTGAGCAAAGGCAATGTACCCAAGGTACCCAAAATTGTCAACAGAGCTAGAATGATCATATCATATAAATATGTGTCCAAATGAGTACATATGGAGTATGCAAAAATTCCCGTAGGATACAATAGTGTAGGTCCTCGACCTTACACCAAAAATGATGATATATCAAAATGTAGTTTGTGGTATAAAAGCCCTAGCTCTTTTTGCTCCCCCTGTACTAGAGCTCTCACCACCTCCTTTAGTACTATGCTCAAGAGCCTACTCTCCATGCTGTCATGTTGTGCCCTGCTGGCCGCCCTATTGAGGGCTCTATGTGCCACCTATCTTGAAGAGGTCTAGCACTCGTCCAACCACCACATGTGCAATGGGCACCTCTATGCACTGATACCTATGGCTGGATGTGGCAATCAACTACCCTACCTCCCTAGTCCTAGTATGATTGTTGCTGCCATGTGTACTAGAGGACCTGTGTGTCCTCTCGCTCTGATGGGTATGATGGCTCGAGCTAGCAATAGACTATACTATACTCCTGGTCCTAGTTTGCTGAGACTCAGGAGCGAAAGGATCCTTAGGAACCTATAACCCATGCATATCTATGTAACCTACCAGTTGGTCTACTCGAGTAACCTGGGATGCATGCATATCATTAGTCCTCATGACCATATATCGTAATCGCTTGACCTTAGCCATAAGATCCTGGCTGCCTGGTACAACTACTACTGGTGCTATCGAAGGCCCCATGATAGCTTGAGGAGATGGCATAGCCCCCTCGATACCTTAATCAGATCTCTCTCTACTATTGTCGCATCTCGATGTGCCTGAGCTAGCTCCAGTGTAGTCTACAGTGTCTGAATCTATGTCTCTATAGTTGTAGCCCACGTAGTTAGAGTCTTAATATATCCCTACACCTTAGTCAAGTGCCTATTTGTATTAGTAAGCTAAGCCTATAGAGTAGTAATCATCGTATCTCGCTCTCGTTGTTGAGTTTGGAACCTACCAAGCTGACTCTGCAAGTTAGGCACCTACACTAGGAGCACCCCCTCTATGCTGTTAGGAGGGACCTCACTCTCCTTGGAAGCCTCCTCATCTAGGTAAAACTTAGGAGCCTCCTCAATGACAACCTTTGTCCCCCAGTCACCCTCTATCCTCTGGTGCACCCTACACCCATCAGGATCCACCTTTGCCTCTATTGTTGTCTAGTCTAGCTCTCGATCCAAAGGCCATGTCCAGTACCACCTGAATAGTGACCACCATCCATCATATGTTGGGGTAGTCGTAGCCGTCTCTACACTAGTCTCTTGGTAGTCATCAACCTCATCTCCTAGAGCCGTAGGTTGAATCCATGGTAGATCCCGCTCTAATGCTAATCGACGGTACACAAATGGGATCTCAAGAATTTCCTGCACCATGTCAAACTTACGTAGGACACAAGATAAGAACTAAAACTCCTAGATCTCAGTCTTTTGATCGAGTAGCCATCTATCTTCGTGAGCCAGTCAAAGCATCTCACCGACCTCAAGCAATTCAGGACAATCCATGTATGGTGGCCACTAAACATCATTCGGGCCAAGTGTTGTGAATTGAGTAATATAATGTTGGATGTCACCAACATGAATCTTGTTGCGGGTGCCCTCCTCCTTACAAGGCCAGTAGGCAATATAGCACTAGCGCTAGGCAGTAATAGTAGTAATATCCAGTGACATATCCTTAGGATGTTCTATCCTAATATGATACCAACCCCAGATATGCAACAGTAGACTGCAGCTCATGCCCTTACGACTCCACTCAGTAAAATAGTATAGCTCCCTGTACAGGTGGCATAATAGCATGCTGCTCCAAGCTAAGTGCAATGGCTAACTAGTAGAACTATGGATGACTCTCTAGATGCTAGATAAGATGTTTTAGGGAATCCTCATGCCTGAGTAGTATGGAAGCACAATCTGTACCATGAGGATCATGAAGACAGCAATGCAGACTGAAAATATGTGCTTACCCTCCCAGTAAGCAATGTGGACTCCTCCGTGGTCAATAGCATCCTGAGCCTACTGGCTCCAATCTCCAAATATAGCATAAAAAATGGGCTTATTAGCCCCAGGTCTAGAGGATGCAATGGCCTCGCCATCGATAGGGATCATAAATATCTAATACACATCCTCTAAGGTGACATTCATTTCACCTATGGGCAAGTGAAATGTATTTGTTTGGGTATTCCAGCACCTGGACAATGCAGTCAAGTAAGCTTGGTTTACCTGAATAGTGGGTAAATCCAAAACATAGCTAAATCCAATGGCTCAAAACCAGTCACACTCACCATCTGTGAGCTGTCCTTAGAGATTCTTAAGTAGATTTGGCTCTCTCGCCCTAGAGGCCAATGTCTGGAATAAAATCATACTATAAGGAAAAAGCTAACTAAAAATGACAAAATTAGTAAAAACTAATAAAAGTGCAAAAACATGTCATCATGCAGGTCTACAAATAAAATTTGTCAATCAGACAGGTCAAAAATGCATTAAATGATATTAATTGCCTCTAAAAATTCAAAAAAATTAAAAATTTTGCAAAATTTTCCTAAAGTTGGTGAACTGTAGGTCAACCCTATGGTCCGCATGCGATCAAAATTTTACCATTGGAAGTTTGAATGCTGATCGTAGCTGGCAGGTGTGGTCCCCAATTGACCAATTGAGAACCACAGCTAGTACCTACAGTTTCTATTTGAATTCCAGCTGGGTGCGATATTGTGGAAAAAAATATTAAAAATTAAAACCCTAATCTAGCTAGCCTAATCTAAGTTTTAGGTTCGTTGCCAGCAGTTTAATTGGGTTCATTTATCTCATTTCTTAGTGAGGTTAATTTTACTAGTAAAAAATGCATGGGCTAGGTATTGAATTACCTTACCCTCACTCTGACCTCGATTGGATGAAGCTTCCTCCTATGCTACTATTGTATGATAGGTAGAATTTCAGTATGATTAGATAGGGTTTCAGAGCAGGTTTAAAGTTGTCACTGTCAGAGCTTTGAAACTGTAAAAGAATAATGAGGTAAAAAGTGAAAATTTGAAATTTTATATCTTTTTACTATTCCACGTGGACTATAGTTAAAACTTGCAGTCCAAGAATTAGGGTTTTGCGACCACATATCTTAGCCACGGTTCCCAAAATTTGCAAAATGGGAACCGCACATCATGTTTGCGATTAGCAACTAGAAGAAAAACTAGTAAAATCCCACCATGGGAAGGTCTAAAAAGGTAAATCAATGACTCCCATTGGATCAAAATTTCAATAAAAGCAATCAATGTTGCAAATTTGGTGATGTTCAAGCACCATGATTAAATTAAAAAAAAAAAATCAAATAATTAAAACACCAAATGTGCCTCGTATTCAGTAATTTACCCTATACACTTGGTGGTTGCAGCGACTTGCGATCCATGCAATCCAACAAGATGAGTAAATAACCATAAGGACATTTGGGGAAAAAATTTTCATCGTTGATCTGATATGCTTCTTCTCAATCCCTATGAAAGCCTTCATGGCTGGACTGCTCCATGGGAATGAGGCATTTCATGTCATGTCTCCTATGACATATTTTCAGCAAATCATCGACAATTTGATTCAACACAAATCTGATTGGATTTATACCATTTTGATTTCCTAATATGGCTATTGCAGCCTGACTACTCCATGGGATAGGAATGTGCAAATCATTATTAATAGTTGGAATCAAAAGCTGAACTAGGCATAGCCAAGCATTTAATTTGCTCAAATCTAAATCTATTTAGATCATCCATGGTGGTCAAGCGACATCGTCACTTCATACATTGTCATTACCCTCATTGACTCATCGCTTGAGGGGGTAGTCATAGTCATAATACCCATCATTTCTGATAGCAGTAATAAAATCAAGGTTTTAACTGTTTTCTAGAAGATCCTAAGTTTCTATTTTTATAGAATCATATTGATAGCTTGGCCATGCAAACACCGGGTATGCTATACCAAAAACACACCTTAAGGAAGCTAATCAATCACCCTATTCACTCTTTGTTACCATCACCACCTTACCCAAAAAAAAATTAAATACCAAAGTTTGATAAATTCAAGGGGGATAAGGACCCTTAAGAGCATGTAAGCAGATTTATCCATGCATGTTTTAGAATCCAGGAAAACAATGCTTTAATGCTTTATACCTTTCCTCAAAAATTTGGAGGAGACACCCTATATTGGTACAATCATCTCTCGCACCAAATTATTTATACTTTTGAGCAATTAGTAGACAAATTCTTGTAATTTTTCTCTCTAAATGTTAGAAAGAAAATAACATTTATCGACTTGTTCAACTTATGCCAATTTTAAGATGATTCGATTTATGACTTTGGAAACCACTGGAGGGAAATCATCACAAAATTACCATTCTCCCTCCCCATGGTAAAATTGACCCGAATGTTCACAAGTTGTTCCAAACCAATCTCATTGTTACTACAATTGCAATAATATAGAACATTTGAAGAAGCATTTTCCCAATCTAGAGTGATAGAGGAAATAAAAATCCAAGAGGGCAAGATAAAATTGAAAAAGAAAGAATAGAAAAATAAAGGACAAAGGGGGAATAACTAGGGTCAGTCCAAAGCTGGTCATGTTAATAAAATAGTCTTGAGCCAACCACCATTGCAAACACAATAAGCTCAAGCCCAAGTACAACAACCTCCATAACAACAACAACAACAACCATAGAATTATCAGACGGTTCCACCCCCATAACAACTACAAAATCAAGCTCAACCTGTAGACAATCATCAGTGTCAATATCAGCCACCCCAAAATTACACTCCATTACCATGCCAAAGATGAAACCTAAATATGTAAATAAACCAAAATATAGAGGCTATAAGGAACAATTGTAATGCACATTTCATTGATAGAAAAGTCATGACATTGACAAGTGTCATGCATTCAAAAACATCATGCAATATTTGCTTGAAATGGGACATATCAAGATTGATAACCCTTTTGCCCAACAAAACCAAAACCTTAGTATTTATCAAACACCACTACCTCATCATGAGGCAAATCAACAAATGACTAGAGCATCGACTTCTACAATTCCCCCCAATCAACTCAATCATATATCTCAAGTGTACCAAGGTTTTGTAGGGGCCATTCATATAGTCACCTATGGGTTAAGAAACACGAATCACACACAACATGCAAATGGATTGACTCAAGAAGTACCCAATCCTATAGCACAAAAATAAATGTGCCCATACAAAAAAACCACATCATTCCACCTCTTCCATCCATATTCAAAGTCATCCACCTAGACTAATCATCACATTGAGAAGTTGGTTGACACAAAGCTTAAGGATGGCCTCGACCAAGTTATCCATATATGATCTTATATAGCAATCTCCCCCACATCGTGAGGCATTTATGTAGATCTTAAAATTTATCAAACTCCAAATAGAAGATCCCAACATCTTCAATACCTTTGTGGGAGTGTTTAGAATTACAAGGAACCTTCAATTATATTCTATAATTTTGAATAAAAGAGCATATCATAGGAGTTACCCAATCCTCTATCGCATATTGTAGCTCATATTGATCAAAATTCCTTCAAATATATGCTCATTAATACTCGTTCCTCTATCATATCATCATCACCAAATCCATCCAACATCTCAAATTGCCACCATCTCACACCACCACATCCACCTTCACCTTGCGGGCATTCAATGATGCTTTGTGCTCCATTGTAGGAAATGTAGTTCTACCCATGACAACAGGGGTGAAAAAAATCCATACTCTCTTTTACATCTTAGAAGGAGCCATGTAGTAAAAAATACTTCTGGTATTTTCTTGGATTAGGTAAATGAAGTGTGTTCCCTCAACATTACATCAATGCTTGAAATATGTGTATGAGGGAAAGGTCCATTGCATTCTAGTTGACGCCAATCCATTTAAGTACTACAACATGATATCCAATCCGTATGAGCCATCCCTTCCATCCACTCATATTTTCGTTCAACCACTCATCATCAGAACCACTCTGAAACATGATACTTCATCCAAAGCACCCATTTCAAAGGCCTTGCCAATTGTTGATCTTGCCTCTGCTTCTCAACCTGCTAACCCAATTTATGTTTTTTCATCCACTTCATACCACTTCTCAATCACACCTAATCATCCTGCCAATAACCCATCATCTTCATTAGCACTCATAACCACCAATACATACCTACCAAATAATCCACCTATTTTTCAAGCACCCTTCATCTTTTCATCCCAACCAAATCCACCCACTTCTAGCCAATCCATTCAACCAAAATTCATATCAACCCCCACCACCCATTGTCTAACATATAGGGCCACTTATTTGAGAGGAACAGTTGCAGCATAATCCATCTCCTCCATCCAAGCCACAAGCCACAATTGAAGCCTCCACCTCTACACCCGATTCATCCACATCCATGCCGACTCAAGTTGTAGTCCATCTTTCCAATCCAAGAATTGGTGAGTACATAGTTGAGAGTATCACAATAACACCACCTATTTAGACTGTTAGAAATTATGATCACTCACGTGACCCATCTTTAGCCATAGTTGTAGGGTATAGCATGGGTTTAGAGCCAAACATGATTAAATTTTTATATGGGGAAGTGGATTCTTCATTTGATCCACCTCCTCCTAATGAAAAACCATGCAGGAATTTTGTATTTATTTAGAATATTTGTCCAACCCAGATTTCCCCATGCGATATTTTCATCAGATTAATTTTTAGGGATTTGGTCTTGGATGACATGAGCAAGGTCCACATGATATAGTTAGTCCCAACTATCAAGAATCATATGATCACTCTAGCCTAGGATATAGGCCATCATCTTCAAACTCATCCTTTGAGCATGCATTTCAACAACTCACCCTAAAGTCCAAAGATGAGGATGAAGAGATCAAATACAATGATGATAGTGAGGATGAGTTTTTAGACCCAGAGTTTGCACCTTATTTACATGAGGAATTTTTGAAAATGAGACCACATATATTATTGATCAATTGCATTTCTGATCATTATAAAGACTTCTCAAAAATGGAACCAAACATGGACATGATCAATCCCATTTTTTATGGTCATGAAGAAGATGTGTTCCCTATAGTGCCCGTTGAGAGAGAAGAGAATTATGTTACAATTTTTCCTATCCATCAACCCTTCCTTCACTTGCATATTTCATGAGAGTGACCTGAGCGATATCCACCATCACCACCTTGTTTGCCTTAAAAAAAACTCAGTGTATTTCATGTATCCATCCATGCATTCCACCTACATTGCATACAGATGTTTCATTTATTTATAATTGTTCATACCATTCATCATATTAGAGATCATTTGGTTAATTTGGATAATTGCTAGTCCACTATGTCTTGTTGCCTTAATCAGGGGCACCTTAGGTCAAACATTAGTCACCAATCCATCAACCGCAATAATTCACAACTTTCCTTATGATATTTTTATGATTAAGGGGTCCGCATAAGATAGGATAGATACCGTATAGTCATCAAAAATGATGATTATATGGCCATTGATAATTTTATGTACACCTTTTAATTATCAAAATCTTGTAGGAAAACTACTGCCACATCTTGCATAACACCTTGTTTTCTATACAAAATTTATGTATTTTCAATCACTCAACCACTCCTAGTGTTTTAAGCAACCTCCATTAAAAATCGAACAAACCTTAGGTGCTACAAGTTGTTCCTGGTTAATCAAGTTTCCTCTTGGACCACGCACATCAAAATATATTAAAATATTGTTAAGCCTAGGAATGATGAAGTCATGCATTGCTATTGCCATAAATCAAATGGTTTCTCCTATTCATCCAATTATGTGCATGGTCTAGAAAGCTAAAGAATTACAAAAAAAAAATCTAAAGAATTGGCAAAAGGACAAGCTCCCCCTTCACCCTTCAAAAAAAAAGAAGAGAAAAATTCCTTGCTCCTCCTCAAAATGAGCAAGCATCCCAAAAGAAAAAAATCACCTTGTTCTCCTTCAAAATGAGCAAGTTCAAAAAAAAACCTTGCTCTTCCTCAAAATGAGCAAGTATTCCAAAAAGCAATAAAATCCCATTGCTCTTCTCCAAAAATGAGCAAACCCCAAAAAACAATAAAAATCCCCTTTGCTCCAAAAAAATGAACAAAGTCCCAAATATAATCCAAAAATACAACAAAAGAAGGGAAAGGAACTTGAATTCTTAGAATTCTTAGTGTTTCAAAAACCGTGGGGTGATCCTCATTATAGTAATGGATTGAATGAAAACCTCTTGGCAATGGGGTATCCTTATGCATGACAACATGTCTATCACATTAGTGACCTTATTTGTATAGGCCTATATCGCTCTCAAAAGATATAGCTTATTGGCATAAATTATAATTGATTAGTCAACCCTTACTCATAATGAGACATAAAAATTAATTACACACAATTGGTCCTTGAGAAATTTAACTCCACTAAGACAACCGTGACATCTTCTGAATTTGAAAGATTAATAGAATGAGTTTGTTTGAGATCACTAGGATGTTTGAGTCTTTGAAAACAACTTTATACTCTTTATTCTTAAGGTAAACAAAGTTATAAGCAAGCTTTCATTCTATACCACAATCACATTATCACACATGTGCAATAGCCTATTTCATCCTACAAAAGGTAATCAAACTGGTAGTAATGTATTGGTGCCCCTGATTAAGCAATAAAGGAAAATTCTATTAAACAATGATCAATAACTCCTTTGAATGATAATTAATAAGGAAACATCATTCATTCACTTGCATACATCAAAAGGCTCCAAAGGAACCAAACTCCTTTGGTCAAATTTCAGTTCAAAATGCTCGAAAGGAACTGAACTCCTTTGGTCACATTCAAATCAAAAGGCTCCAAAGGAACCAAATCCCTTTGGTAAAATTTCAGTTCAAAACACTCCAAAGGAACAAAACCCCTTTGGTCACATTCAATTCAAAAGGCTCCGAAGGAATCTAACCCCTTTGGTCAAATTTTAGTTCAAAATTCTCCAAAGGAACCAAACTCCTTTGGTCAATTCAATCCAAAATGCCACAAAGGGGAAACCCCTTTCGTCAAATTAATTAAAAAATGCTCCAAATTAACCAAAATCCTTTGGTCAATTCCATCCAAAAGGCTCCAAAGGGGACATCCCTTTGGTCAATTTAGTTCAAAATGCTCCAAGGGAAGCACACCCCTTTTTTCAAATCAATTAAAAAATCTCCAAAGGCACCAAACCCCTTTGGTAAAAAGTTCTTCAAGTGAACCTTGTATCTAGTGATTTACTCTAAACACCTAGCGGTTGCAACGATTGGTTTTCTATGCAATCTGATAGGATGGGTAGCTCACCATAAGGACACTTGTTAAAAAAAACAAAGAAATAAAAAAATAAAAAATATCTACTTTATTCTAATCATTTTCACCTTTATTATCAATTTAATTGCTTTCATCATTTCATCTCTTCTCCATAGACTCATAACTTGAAGGGGTAGATAATATCTACAAATTCTAGTCTCAAATCAAGTCAATACTCAAAACACTCAATATTGGAAATTGCGTTCATTCAAGAATCATTACCAAAGACTATCATACACCTTTTTGTTGGGGTAGATCACAAGAAAAAATCTCAATCAAACAAACACTTGGTATACCTAAAGTCTAAAGTGTAGACTAAAGCCTATCTACCTACGGATGGAAGATTTACCAAAATTAAGTTCATCAATTTATCGAAAGTAATGATTCAACAATGTGTATTCTTTTCTATGATTGGGGTAATTCATGTTGAGTTTTTATTTGTGACCATCTTACACAACTCCACTTCAATTACAAATGGCTTCAAACCCCCCCTCAAATAAACATAAATACATTCAAATCATCATCTTGCATCATCATCATATCAAGTGAACCTTGTATCTAGTTCTCTACTCTAGTCACCTAGCAGTTGCAGCAATTGGTTATCCATGCAATCCAGTAGGATGGGTAAACCACCATAAGGACACTTGTTCAAAATAATTCCACATCATCATGTTTAAAATTAAATTAGTTTGGTTCCTCACTTTTTTGAATGCGACTGCATTCAAGCAAATTTGCACAAAGTTATATTTAAACTCTTTCCATGGGATACAAATACGAAAAACTATCACAACTCTCAATTGGGTAAGAATTGCTAAAATAACTAAGGTATTCATACTCCCAAGGTGGCTGGTTCCTTATAGCCATATCATTTGATAGGAATTGTTAAAGTAACTAGGGTACCCAAACTCCCTAAGTGGTTGGTTATTTTACCACATTATTTTGCACTTCATCGTAGCCAAAGGCAAAAATTTTGACAATGCAGATCCACCCCAAACTTGGGGTATCAATTTGATCTTGATTTACAAACATTTGCATTCATCATATCTACCCCTTTCCATTATTCACATTAATTCAATTTTCTTGTGGGTTTCATTCTTCACCCATTTGCCAATTGAGGTGGTAAACCAAAATTAAATTTTTTAAAAGTTATTCATCCTTACATGTTGAGAATATTTGAGTCCATTTCTACATCCAATAAAGCTAGGTGTCTCTTGTTTTTGCACTACATTTTATTTTACGTAACGTAGTACAAAAAGGGGTATCTATAGATACCAAAACCTAGGCACTTGCAAAACCATATTTACATAGCACATTCCAAATTTGCATAGTAAAATATATGCCTAAGTACAAACTTAGGCATATAAATCCTACATATTAAAAGTATTTTCCAGATTTTCTAAAGCTAGAAAATCTGCCTAGGATATCCTGCCTACCCACTAAACATGTGTCCTATTCACCTCACCACCACCCTTTCCACCTCTCACACACCCATTTCACCCTTGTCCCTTCACATGGGATATCCTTCCACCTGGATGAGACACCCTTGATGAATCATTTTGATTTCCCTAGATATGTGGTAACCTTAGCTTACCATTTGGCAATGCTAGCTTGCCACCTCTCTTTCCCTCCAAAATATCCAAGGGGCCTATAAAGGCACCCTCATCCCATCAACCAAAATTGGGCTAGAAAAATACACTGATACACTACCAAAATCCCCATAGGAAATCACTCGTGCACTCGAAGGTCAATTCATCGAGGTCCTGGATCAAATCTTGAGCTTTCTACCCTTTTAGAAAAATTGTCCACCGATGTTTACACAGAGGCAACTACCCTCCCATGGTTGGCCAACCCAACCCATGCGCCCATAGTTACTTAGAAGTACATTTTACCATCAATCAATAGATCAGGATTAGTAAGTTAGCAAGGCATCCATTTATGTTCTTTTTCTATTCTCTACGCATTGTTCACTATTTACATGAATTCATTTTCAGGGTTTTTAAGTAGTTATTTTTATTCATATTATGTGTTGCTAACTCTTTTGTGTGTATTTAAGTGTGTGCAGGTTACAGGTCTTTGAAGCAGTTGTTGAAGCTGGAGTGGCCCCTCACTAGATACTCAAGCCCACTCACCAACTGGATTGGAGCAAGAGAACACCAAAGACACCACCATTATTTGTACTTGGAAAAAAGACGTATTTCCCCTTTCTTCTATCCATTGTAATCTAAAAATTGAGAAATATTATAGTAAACAGACCCTTGCACATTCAGGGTACATCATTGTAAATGGAGACTAAGGCTCCATTGTTTCAATACAAAAAGCATTTTGTATGTTTACACTTGCTTGTCTTTATTGCATTGTTTGGTGTTGTCTATATTTTGCTTACACTAATGATATGGTTCTCCAAATTATTCACATACAAATGCAATCTCTCCATGTGCTTTTTTATATTTCTTAGACTAGATGAGTTCCTTCTTTTCCTCTAAATAATTAGTTGCCAATATATTAGCAAGGAAATCCCATAAATTATTCTTATGTAGAAGGGATTCCACCAAGATTTTCTATCAATAGTTTTTCTCATTAAGCATAGTGTACCTACAACATATGGTCCATGAGGTTCCTACATAATTTATTCCTCCTATTTATAGAACTAAATAAAACTACCAACATATGTATGAAGATATTAAAGAATCATGTGATTTATTAAAAAAAAATCTTCAAATATTACATGTGATTGAGTTATGACTTTAAAAAATTTCTCTTTATAACCAGAATAATTTCTAAGGTCACCAAAATTATAAATTTAATAGTACCTATAACTTATGGCATATTTCCACATGGTGCCAAAAACTGTAGCAAGTGTATGAATTAGAGGTTTCCTAGTGTTTGATTCATTGAGTAAGGAAGAAACAATGTATTGATTGTAGATTGTGTTGTTTAATTATTCTATGCATTCTTTATGTAGAAAAAATATTATTATAATACGGCCACATATGTGTCATGCTGACCATCAACTTACTCATGATGGCCACATCAACCCATCTAAGGCATAGTAAAGTGACATAACGAAAAATATATTTCAACCACTTTCTTGGTGGAAGCATAAATTATACATACCCTTAGCTATATATAACTCCTATAGGTATATTTGGTCTAAAGGCATCCTCCAACTAAGAGTATGAGTGTGTAACAAGGTGAGAGGAAATGTCATCAATGGTATACATGTGCATCTCAACCTAGCACCTCATTTTTCATTTTAATCAACATAGATAATGTTATCATTCATGGGTTATGAGTACATGCCATCAATGCCAAATAGGGATAGTAGATCTCAAACCTACAACTTTAGGACCTTAAATTTTTAACCAAATCTAATCGAGTTGTGTATCCACCTGTGTGCTATGTAATGTCCTCTAATTATGCATTAAAAAAAAAACAATTCATTAATGAAGGAAGAGAAGAGTGCATCTCAAAACATCCCATAAACACTCATACACATCTTGTTAATCAACATACCATATTGCCTAATTGTGCTTGGTTTTTCAATGGTCAAGGAACGATTTGTTCCAAAGGAATTTTCCTCTATAATAGAGAATATTCCTGAGAATATCCAATAATCCAAAAATTGAAATTTATAATTAAGAGAAAATTTTGTACAAAAATGAGCCCTTGGATGGCCAAATTTGACAAAGTGTTGAATTATGACCAACATAAAGTTTTGCAAATAATTCAAAAAAAAAATTGTTTACGCAATTCTTTTAACTGATCCTATACAACCTTTTTTAAAAATAACAAATATTAGGTGGTCCTCCTTTATCGAAACATTGTGGAACACATTCAAACCTATTGATGTCCTTTGCTTATTAGTTACAAGAATTTTCTTGTAACTATGGATGATTTCAAATTGTTCAACCTCTTCTTTTTCATTTTGAAATCCAAACAAGTTGGCCTCTTATCTATTATATAGTGGTTCCAAAAATATTTTAACAATATAAGGAAATGCATTTTTAATAAAAAAATCCCAAAAAACTATTTAAGGTTTGTAAGAAACCTAAAAAAATTGATCCATTATCTTGTGAATTTGATATAGTTGTGCCTTCACCAAACAAAGATTTACTAAAATGATCCATCATAAGAGAAAATTTAATTAACTAAGGAATGAATATCAAAATATAGGTATATAGTGAAAATCATAAATGAGTATTTTCCTTGATCCAATGATTATAAAAGTTTATTAAAGCAATAAAGTGATCTCATATTGATCCAAGCTTTAACTAGGAAAACCCTAAAAAAGATAATGTGAATCATGCAAACTCTTCCAAAATATACACTTCCTTTGGAATTGATGAAGGAGATCAAAAATATGGACTTATATATTAAGGGATGTATTCACCCACTTTAATGATATGTTGAAAATAAATAAGATATAGAAAAATGAATAAAATCAACACATTATTCAATGCAGTAAAATTAAATTACATCAAGAACACACATATGAAAAGTGTCATTAAACACCAATAAACTTACTAATGATGTCTCCAACAAATGATAAAATAATTCAGCAAAATGGGTTATAAATACAACCATGATATAAGTTACCCAAAATCAATGATAAAGAACTAAACAATAAGCAATAATAAAATAATACAAATAAACTAACCTCCAAGGTGTACATAGGCCCATAGGTTCATATATAATTATCATAATATCATCACCCTATGTCAAACTAGATTCAAATCTCTATGATATATTTTTTTATAAATAATCATAAAATTAAAACGATTCATAATTATAAATATTTTTGAATAAAATAAGCTTATATTATATTAAAAATACAACTTAATCATACAAAAAGTGGATGGATACGCACACCCTAGTAGGGTCCCAATAATCACACTAACCGCAAATGGTTAGGAGAAACCAAATAGCAAATACAAAGACTTTAGTTGGCTAACATAAAAAAAGAGGAAATTAAAATAATCCTCTTAGCCAAAAATCAAAGAAAAGCATGCATCCGTAGAACAAAAATCTTTTCCAGGCATCAGGGGGATAAAATTGTCCACATTGTCATCATGGCACCAAGGATATGCGACAATAGGATAATCCTAGCCATTATCATTAGTTTAAATACAATCCATATCAGCAATACTATTAATATGTTGTGCATTTATATCCCGGGGACGGGAGGTTTGGCCATCACCGTGCCAGCCCAAAGCATTAATTGGCACCGCCATGACCGTAACTCCCCAATCTGTAACCTGGTGTGAAGGTTTTCGATGAACATCACATCCATTCACCAGCCACGAATTACAAACACCATCAAAGTAATGATGTCTGGTCATCGGTGGAGGTTGAGACCAGTGTCTCCCCACCTGCAGTAATGCCCTGCATTCCCGATGAGATCGAGAATGAGATCCAGTACGATGTTATGACATCGAATCTGGGGGGTGACTGATAGTGCATGGTGCATTGGCCCAATGGTCCAAGAGAGTCCTCAGGTATTGTACTGAATGCCAATATGAATTTTTTCCACTTAAACCTGTATCTGAAGCACATAGTTAAAAAATACAACATACTTATCAGGTAAAGAAAAGGAATCAAAAGTTGTGTCTCTCAAAAAAGCTACATTGTTTATGGTCTTCCATAAGTGAAAAATAATATTGACTCTAAAAATATTCTAGACAAGCACAAGAGGAATAGAAAAATTAGGAGCATCGCCTAGCAGGGAATGGTGCCAAGAAAAAGAAGTGGCCATATAAGGTCGAAAGAAAGATTCCAACCACTTTCAAGCCATTTGAGCTTTACAGCATGACTAGAAAATATGAGTGCAATATTTAGGTTCATTGCAAAATAGCATTTTGGATTATCCATGCCCAAGTATTTCAATCATTGCCCCACATGCAAACCTTGAAAAAGTAAACTCCAAGCAAGAAAAGCTAGCTTTGGCTCAAGATAAGAGGCCCAGACCATGTTAAAACACAATTTCCACTGTGAAGACCTAGAGATTAATTCCCAGCACTCATTCAACTTACCCACCATGGGTAAGTATGGAGAAAGCCAAGAATACCCCAAACGAGCCTTGTACTGAATTAATAGGATGTTCTTTGGCCAGGTCCAGTCTGACCACCACGGTTTTTGGAAATGCCCGATAATTTTTGGCTATAAAGAGAAGGGAAGGCTATCTAACATAGTATCATACATGGTCTTATATTATGGTTTTAAATTATGAAGTCATCTAAAAACCTCCCAAGGAATCCAATCTTTGGTATGAGGAGAGAAGAAATCAGAAATGGTAGCAATTCCCTTCTTGAAAACCATTGAGCATGAATCCATTGAAAAGAGGTCAAAGGGGAGTCATGGTAAGTAATGACATATGACCACAACACGTTAAGAGAGGCTATGGAATCTCATTTTTTCCCATCACCAGACCAACAAATCCAGGAATTAAGAGCCTCCCAAGCTCACCAAATGCTCTACACCACAAAGGAGCCTTGAATTTTAATAAACATAGGTGTTGTAACAATAGAGGGGAGAGACATCCCCCACAAAAATTTCTTCTCCAAAGGAAGGAATGTAGAAATATAGTGTTTAATTAGAACCTTCCAATCTTCTGGGCCATCAATAGCTCTAAAAAACCACTTTGCACATAGATCAAATCCCTAGCGTTGACAATAAAACAGACCCATCCCACCAGAAGACTTGGGAAGACAGCAAATTTCCTAGGCTACTCTGTGAAATCCCTTCTTCTGGGAAGAGCTAGCCCAAAGAAAATCTCACAATAACTTCTCTATATTTTGGTAACAAACCTGGGATGGAATCCAGCAGGAAGAAAAATACACGAGTGGTAGCCAAAATCTTGGAGTAAACTTGGAATTTTCCTCCCAGGGAGATGTTGGAAATTTTGAGTAGTTTTGTTGTCATTGATGTTAAAATAATATTGGTTTAATTTTTACGTCATTAAGGACATCAAGTGGTTTTTCCAAAAGCAAGAAATTATTGGAAATGAATAGGATATAATATTTATTTTTAATATTATATGCCTAAAAAGGGCACAAAGGATGAATACCCAAGGAAGGAGAAGCAAGTTTAAATTAAATAATAATATTATATTATCATAATATTTCAGGCCAAATAATAAGGTGAAGAAAAACAAGGTTCAAGTTAAAAAGACCCATGAGCAAACTTACAAAAGGTTTAATTTAAATTAAAATATTTCAATCCTTGATTAAAATTTTAATTTAAATTAATAATGGAGGCAAAGGTTTTTAAATTTAATATTTAAAAACTAAATTCGAATTTTTAATTCGAAATGGTCCGATGTGAGAAGTAAAAAAATAATGTGCATATATATAGGAAATAAATCCCATTTCCTAAAGTCGAACTTACACCTTCAAATGTAAGAAAGAGGAGAAAATCGAGTGTTGCATCCTAGGAAGAAGCAAGATTCGCATTTCGAAGATATTGGAGAGAAACGATGTAATAAAGACAACAAAGTGATTTGACATTCTACCAACGGTCGTAGTGCAGGTGGTAGTGGGAAAAGTGCTAAGGCTTGCAAGGAGGATATCGTGGTTTGATCCATTTGATCGACGTTTTGCTTGAGGAAGAAGTTTTCGTTTGATTTGCTCAGCGATTTTTGTGAGGTAGTATTTAAGGGCAATGTGCATCGTTTGTCTCATGTGGGCACACAACCCACTTGGTGGCCTAGCTTGAGCTAGGGTGTTTGGAAGTGCAAGGTCACGTGGTCGAAATCGTCGAAAACATTTTGTGGGCAGAATGAATTAAAGGTATGCTATTCAATTTTTTATTCTCCAAGGTGTTGAAAATTGAAATTGCTAGAGATTATCGTGAGTTCTAAGTGCTTGAGGGAGTTATAAAGTAAAAGGAAAGATTAAAATATTTTATTTTGATTTTTGGTGATTGAAATTTATTTTAGAAAGTGTGGAGATTATAAGGTGTATAAGGGAAATTGTTGTGTATTTTATAATAATGAAATTGTTGAGTTAGATATTGTGAGTTTGGAGATTATAAGGTGTACAAAAGGATTTGATATTTTGTATGGAAAAATAATTTTTGAGAAAATTATTTTGTGGAAATCTTGAGATAGGTTGTGGCTACCTAACCCTAGTGTTGGCAAAGAAAATTTGATTGTGGTTAAGACAGGTTTTGAAGATATATCTCCATCAAAATAAAAGGTATGGGTACATCTTCTTTGCGAGTAAAATATTGTTGGATTGGATGTTGTGAATGCTAAGTTGGAGTGAAAAATATTGTTTGATAAGCATTGTTGGTTTTCGTTTTGAGATAGCCAATATTGATTGGTGAGGTTTTTCTGAAATGAGAGTTGATGTTAGAAACCTTGTTTGACAAGCATTGTTGGAAATGTTGAGTGAGCCTTCATGAGCATGATTAGGGTTTGTAAAAGATCATGAGTATCATTATTATGTGAGTTTTTTTTTATAAGTATTGTTGAATAATATTTCATTGAGTGATTGGTTGAGTGGAGTTGATTGGAAGTGTTGGAGTGATAGTTCAAGTTCTATGAAACAAATTGTTCTTTATTTCTGGATTGAGTTGAAGGAAATATTAAAAGTGATTAAGCATTATTGTGAGTGAAACATATTGAGTCTCTAACAATTCTCTATATGTTTTTGTGGTAAAACAAGAGATATTTAAAGTGATTGAGCATTGTTGTAAGTGTGAAGCATATTGAGTCTCTAACCATTCTCTATATGTTTCTGTGAGATTAAACAAGAATCTGTGTGAAGCTTTTTTGTGTGATTGAAGAAGTTTTATGTGATAGATTGAGTTGATTTGAATAAGCTTTTGTGAAAGCTTGTGAGCTGATTTGAGTAAGTCCTAGAGTGGACTTAAGTACTGAGTTGAGTAAGCTTTTGTGGAAGCTTACAAAGAAAATTTGAGGTAAGTCTTGGTGAAGACTTGTTGAGCATATTGGACAAGTTCTAGTGAGGACTTGTTGAGAAGATTTGAGGTAAGTCTTGGTGAAGACTTGTTGAGCAGATTGGACAAGTTCTGGTGAGGACTTGTTTGATAGATTTGATACAAGTATTTAAGAAGACTTGAGAGCAGAGTTGATTGATTAATTTTTTCAAACCTTGAGTTAAGGTTTGGGGCAGATCTAGTAGAGTTGATTTGTGATTGATTCAAGCTTTGTGCTAAGGCTTGAGGACAAATTTGAAGATATATTTAAGGATAGAATTTGGTGCAAATTTGAGGACAGGTTTGTGTCAGACCAGAGATAGAGATTGAGCATATTTGTGCTAGACCAAAGGACTGTGTTTAGTGCATATTTAAGATAGAGATTGAGCAGATTTGTGCTAGACCAAAGGACTATGTTTAGTGCAGTTTTGAGCAAAGCTGAGAGAAATATTTAGAGATGACAAAGTAGAGGATAGTAGTCTTCAATGGATAGATATCCTTTAGCCAGGGCAATGAGAACAGATATCTTCTTAGTGAGGATAGATTCTTCTATGGAGAGAGATCCACAAGCCAATTTAGTGGAGGTAATAGTCTTCTAGAGGATCACCAACCAAAATAGAGGAGAAGGAGTTCTCTTATGGATAGAGATCTATGAACCAGCTGAGGGTATTGATGTATCTTGTGGATAGAGATCCATGAACTTGATTATGGTATTGTTGTCTCCTTTGGACATAGGTCCATAAACATTGTAATAGGGAAAGGATTCCCAAGAGATTTGTTGAGAAAATTTTAGTGAAATATTTTCTCCGTGGAGTAGCTCACATTGGGTGAACCATATTAAATTGATGTCTCTATTGTGTATGGTGATTTGTGCATTGCTTTGATTACTATTTTTGATATTTCTATTGATATATTGCATAATATTATTTGGGAAAGAAAAGTAAAAAATGGTCTTATACTGTTCACCCCCTCCTCTCAGTATAAGCTTGTGTTCTTCAATTAGTATCAGAGTGGGTTCCTTTGGAAGAGTTTAACAACTTGAAGGAAAAACTTACAAGAACACAAATGGATTCTCATAATGGATCATTAGGAAATTTAGCACCATTGTTCGATGGGAACAATTATGCACTATGGAGCACAAGGATGAAGTTTCATCTAATGGCACTTGGAAATGAAATATGGGAAGTAGTTTAGAATAGATACATACCACCAGAAACTCCACCTATAGATATAGATGATAAGCTTCTACATCATTACAATTCCAAGGCAATAAATGTAATTTTGAGAGATTTGCATGAAACAAATTTTATAAAGGTTATGCATTGCACATCAGCAAAGGAAATTTGGGATAAGTTGAAAGGTATATATGAGGGAGACAAAAAGGTCAAAAGGGCAAAGTCTTTTGTGGAAGCTTACAAAGAAAATTTGAGGTAAGTCTTGGTGAAGACTTTTGGAGCATATTGGACAAGTTCTAGTGAGGACTTGTTGAGAAGATTTGAGGTAAGTCTTGGTGAAGACTTGTTGAGCATATTCGACAAGTTCTAGTGAGGACTTGTTTGATATATTTGATACAAGTATTTGAGAAGACTTGAGAGCAGAGTTGATTGATTGATTTTTTCAAACCTTGAGTTGAGTTTTGGGGAAAATCTAGTAGAGTTGATTTGTGATTGATTCAAGCTTTGTGCTAAGGCTTGAGGACAAATTTGAAGACATATTTGAGGATAGAATTTGGTGCAAATTTGAGAACAGGTTTGTGTCAAACTAGAGATAGAGATTGAGCATATTTGTGCTAGACCAAAGTACTGTGTTTAGTGCATATTTAAGATAGAGATTGAGCATATTTGTGCTAGACCAAAGGACTATGTTTAGTGCATTTTTGAGCAAATATGAGAGCAAGATTTGGAGATGACAAAGTAGAGGATAGTAGTCTTCAATGGATAGATATTCATTATCTAGGGTAGTGAGAACAGAGATCTTCTGAGTGAGGATAGATTCTTCTATGGAGAGAGATCCACAAGCCAGTTTAGTAGGGGCAATAGTCTTCTAGAGGATCACCAGCCAAAATAGAGGAGAAGGAGTTCTCTTGTGGATAGAGATCCATGAACCAGTTGAGGGTATTGATGTATCTTGTGGATAGAGATCCATGAACTTGATTATGGTATTGTTGTCTCCTTTGGACATAGGTCCATAAACATTGTAATAGGGAAAGGATTCCCAAGAGATTTGTTGAGAAAATTTTAGTGAAATATTTTCTCCGTGGATTATCTCACATTGGGTGAACCATGTTAAATTGATGTCTCTATTGTGTGTGGTGATTTGTGTATTGCTTTGATTACTATTTTTGATATTTCCATTGATATATTGCATAATATTATTTTGGAAATAAAAGTAAAAAGTGGTCTTATACTGTTCACCCCCTCCTCTTAGTATAAGCTTGTGTTCTTCAATTGGTATCAGAGTGGGTTCCTTCGGAAGAGTTTAACAACTTGAAGGAAAATCTTAAAAGAACACAAATGGATTCTCATAATGGATCATTAGGAAATTTAGCACCATTTTTCGATGGGAACAATTATGCACTATGGATCACAAGGATGAAGTTTCATCTAATGGCACTTGGAAATTAAATATGGGAAGTAGTTGAGAATAGATACATACCACCAAAAACTCCACCTACAGATATAGATGATAAGCTTCTACATCATTACAATTCAAAGGCAATAAATGTAATTTTGAGAGATTTGCATCAAACAGAGTTTATAAAGGTTATGCATTGCACATTAGCAAAGGAAATTTGGGACAAGTTGAAAGGTATCTATGAGGGAGACAAAAATTTCAAAATTGCAAAGTTGTAAAACTTCAAGAGAACATTTGAATACCTAAAGATGAAGAAAGAGGAAAACATTGTTGCATATCTACTTCGTATGGATGAGGTTGTTAACTCCATGCAAGAACTTGGACTTAAAGTTGGGGAAACAGATGTTTGTGATAAGATTTTAAGATCACTTCCAAAAATATTTAGTGAAAATATTTCAGCTATAGAAGAGATAAAATATATTGAACTTTTGACAGGGTATGAATTACATGGCATTCTCACAACTTTTGAGATGATAATAAAAGAGGAACCTATTCCTCAAAAATAAGCAACCTTCAAACCCACTAAGAAGAGAAAGGGTAAAAAATCATATTCAAGCAATGAGTTATCAAGTGATGAAGAAGAAAATTATGGTAGAAAGAACAAGGACTCAAAAAAATATCAAGGTATAAAATCAGTTACATGTTTTAGCTATGGAAAATATGATCACTATGCATATTATTGTCCAGAGGCTAGAAATAACAATTATGAAGAAAAACAAGATCATAAGAATAGGGAAACAAGAAAACACAGGTACCAAAATAAAAGTAGGTATGGACAAGGCAAGCAAGGAAAGAATTTTTTCCAAAGGCCTAAGAAGCATTTTTTATGCAGACAAGGCAAGTAAGAATTCAAGTGATAGTGATGGAAGCTCTTCAAGTAATGAAGAAGAAGAAACCCTATTTATGACAGTTGAAAAAGAAAATGTTAGAAAGAGAGGTCCAATGATTCTCAAGTATTTTAGATGTGGTGGTAAGACCCCAAGGTCTTACTATAAAATTATTAACAAATTAATGTAAATGTAATCGCAGGCCACTCAAAGGGGCTTCCCTTGTAATCGCTTTGCCACTATAGGGGGCTCCCTCCTTAGAATATATGCTTATTATTCTTCTTCTTGGATGATTTGATATGGATGGCCAACATAATATATATATCTACCCTAAAGCTACGTTGGTGAAGAGACATGATGGTTCATGTATGAAGAGACGTGATGGTTCACGTTATGAAGGGTTGTGATGGTTCACTTTATAAGTTAATAATATAATAATTAAATGATTAATAATACTAACTAATAATGTTAGGATTGAGGATCCTAACATGCCACCCTCCTTAAAAAGAGCTTTATCCTCAAAGCTCAAAGTGAGAAGCTTTGTCCTTTGTTTTCCAAGAAGGATTTGTGTAAGTTCTTGGACTCTTTTAATGTCATCCTTCCGTAGGCAAGGGTATCGAGAAGGATAAAGCGTTAGTGGGGGGTCACCAAGAACAAGAGTAGAATCTTCCTTACAAAAATCATGATGACGATGGGAGGGCAACCCTTGGGGTCCCTTAAACACATTAGAATGATGCATCAAAAGTGGTGGTAATGATTTTATATCCTTTTTTGGTTCCTTGGTAGAGCCAACGGATAAGGAGTGTGTAGTCACTCTACGTTGGTTCCAAATAGGTTTGGTCATATGGCAAGAACTCACTATTGGTGAGGAAGGTATGTGTAGGTCTTGTAGAGTGCATGTTTGGCTAGCATTGATCACTTTGGGTATGTCTACCTCATCCTTGCTTGGTACATCAATCACTTCTTGCACATCGACCTCATTGTATTCATTGTGGTGAGTAGGTGCACTGGTCGCTTCAGACACAACTACCTCATCAGCTTGCTCTATGGAGAGACAGGGATCAACTTCCTTCAATAAATACAATGTTAGTGTAGCACATTTATGTTGGGATCCAAATTGTTCATCACAATTATCATAGAGTCATTTTGCTCGTCGTTCCTTCATCTCCTCAAAGCTAAGATGTTTAATTCGTAAAGTTTGATTAGATTTGGGGGTTGTGTAAGTGCTTTGTGCCATTCCATTATGCATAGTTTTGGGAGCAATGTAAGTGGTTGACAATTTTTCCATAAGTGATTTCTCTAATCATTGTTGTGCATTGATTTTATCTTCAGCTAATTTTGCAAATCCATGGGTCTGCATCATGGTATAGAGATTGAACCTTGTCACCTCAATTCTAATTTCCTCTTTTAATCCCCTAATGAAGCCATTGATGAGAATTGATTCATCCAATCTTGTGTTGTGTTTGGTTATATCCTCAAACCAATTTTGATACTCACGCACAGAAGTGATTTGATGAATATCTTTGAGCAATTCCCACATGACTGTGTCCCACATGGCTCTGATACCAAATGGTAAGACCCCAAGGTCTTACTATAAAATTATTAACAAATTAATGTAAATGTAATCACAAGCCACTCAAAGGGGGCTCCCTTGTAATCGCTTTGCCACTATAGGGGGCTCCCTCCTTAGAATCTATGCTTATTATTCTTCTTCTTGGATGATTTGATATGGATGGCCAACCTAATATATATATATATATATATATCTACCCTAAAGCTACGTTGGTGAAGAGACATGATGGTTCACGTATGAAGAGACGTGATGGTTCACGTTATGAAGGATTTTGATGGTTCACTTTATAAGTTAATAATATAATAATTAAATGATTAATAATACTAACTAATAATGTTAGGATTTAGGATCCTAACATGTGGTAACTTTGGTCATCTTAAAGATAGTTGTACAAGGAGTGGATTTTATTTTAGTGAAGATGAATATGAAGATGCTAGTGAAGGTCCACCAAAATAAAATCTTCTTATGGCAATAGAAGGGAGTACTTCTAGTGGAAATAAATCAGAAAGGAATGAAGATGATCCTAAAGGTAAAAAAATAGAGGAAGAATCAGATAAAGGAGAAATTGATCTTGAGTGTGAGCTTATTTATGCTCTTGATACATTAAGAGAGGTAAGGAAGCAAACTCAAAAACTCAATCTTAAATTTCAAGAATATGATGAAGAGAAAGGAAATATTATAGAGGATACAACTAACTCAATAGTTAAGACAAGGAGATTCAAAGAGAAGTTAGAATCAAATATTTTAGAATGTGAAATGTTAGAGCATGAGGTGGCTTCACTAAGGAAGGAAGTAAAATATTATAAGTACAAGTTACACAATTTTGGGAGAAGCTCAAAGAAACTAGATAAGATTATCAAGACACAAAAACCTACATCAAACAAGACATATCTTGGTTTTGAACAAGTACAAAGAAAACAAGGAGAGGAGTCAATCTCAAGCTCCGAGGAAGAAGTTTTAGAAGAAGATATTGTAAGAGAGAGTGAGACTTCTGATAATGATTTGGACAATAGAAAGTTCAACAAGGAAACGAAAAATGCACAAATGAGGAATAGATGGAACAAGAAGCAACACAGGATAAAAGAGACTAAGATATCAATGTGGCCAAGGCAAGGTAATTTCAATGGATGATGCTTCTCATGTCACAGGTTTGGGCACAAGGCTACACAGTGCAGGACACATGAAATACAGGAATATGGAAATTTTAAAAATAGGCAACTTTTTCAAGGGTATTGTTACTCTTGTAATCAGTTTGGTCACAAGGCAGTAAATTTTAGGGTTCATGATAGGAATAGATATGGCTTCACCAAGAAAAACCCCAAGATATTTGCACCTTTAAAGAATCACAACATTAAGTGCTATAAGTGCAATAATGTTGGGCACATAATTAAGTGGTGTAGATAAGAACATCCAAAGACAAGCAGGAACAAGAATAGTCAGAGGAATCAAAAGTATTAGTTGAGGGAGAAGGTGGAAAAAGGTAAATATTAGTGTATTCTAGGAGTAGAGATACTCCCACCCTAGAATTAACCACCTCAAGAGGAGGTGGGGGAACGACTAAGCTAAGAGTCTCATTCTTAGCACCGAGTCCTAAAGGTGACCCTTTTCCATTAATGACAAAGGGGAGAGATTTGATTTAGGGGGAGAGCATTCAGTCAAGGGGAGTAGCTTCTCAAGGAAAGAAAATTTTAAAAAAGAAAAAGGAATGGTAAAATAAAGGGGTTGCCATCAATGACAAAGTAGGAGATTGTTGGAAATTTTGAGTATTTTTGTTATCATTGATGTCAAAATAATATTGGTTTAATTTCACCGTCATTAAGGACATCAAGTGGTTTTTCTAAAAGTAAGAAGGTATTGGAAAGGAATAGGATATAATATAATTTTAATATTATATGCCTAAAAAGGGCCCAAAGGATGAAGACCCGAGGAAGGAGAAGCAAGTTTAAATTAAATAGTAATATATATTATTATAATATTTTGGGTCAAATAACAAGGTGAAGAAAAACAAGGTTCAAGTTAAAAAAACCATGAGCATATTTACAAAAGGTTTAATTTGAATTAAAATATTTTAATCCTTGATTAAAATTTAAATTTAAATTAATAATGGAGGCAAAGGTTTTTAAATTTAATATTTAAAAACTAAATTTGAATTTTTAAATTCGAAATGGACCGACGTGAGAAGTCAAAAAATAATGTGCATATATATAGGAAATAAATTCCATTTCCTAAAGTCGAACTTACACCTTCGAATGCAAGAAAGAGGAGAAAATCGAGTGTTGCATCCTAGGAAGAAGCAAGATTCGCATTTCGAAGATATTGGAGGCAAACGAGGTAATAAAGGCAGTGAAGTGATTTGACATTCCACCGATGGTGGTAGCGCAGGAGAAATTTGACAAAGTGCTAAGAATTGCGAGGAGATCACGGTTTGATCCACGCGATCGATGTTTTGCTTGAGGAAGAAGTTTTTGTTTGATTTGCTTGACGATTTTCGTGAGGCAGTATTTTAGGGCAGCGTGGGTCATTTGTCTCATGTGGTCACACAACCCACTTGGTGGCCTAGCTTGAGCTAGGGTGTTAGAAATTCCAAGTTCATGTGGTCAAAATCGCCAAAAACATTTTGTGGGCAGAATGAATTAAAGGTATGCTATTCAATTTTTTATTCTCCAAGGTGTTGAAAATTGAAATTTCCCAAAGATTATCATGAGTTCTAAGTGCTTAGGAGAGTTATAAGGTAAAAGAAAAATTAAAATATTTTATTTTGGTTTTTGGTGATTGAAAATTATTTTATAAAGTGTGGAGATTATAAGGTGTATAAGGGAAATTGTTGTGTGTTTTGTAATAATGAAATTATTGAGTTAGATATTGTGAGTTTGGAGATTATAAGGTGTACAAAAGGATTTGATATTTTGTATGGAAAATAATTTTTAAGAAAATTATTTTGTGGAGATCTTGAGATAGGTTGTGGCTACCTAACCCTAGTGTTGGCAAAGAAAATTTGATTGTGGTTAAGACAGGTTTTGAAGATATATCTCCATCAAAATAAAAGGTATGGGTACATCTTCTTTGTGAGTAAATTTTTTTTGGATTGGATGTTGTGAATGCTAATTTGGATTGAAAAGGATTGTTTGATAAGCATTGTTGGGTTTGGTTTTGAGATAGCTAGTATTGATTGATGAGGTTTTTTGAAATGAGAGTTGATGCTAGAAACCTTGTTTGATAAGAATTGTGGTAAATGTTGAGTGAGCCTTCATGAGTATGATTAGGGTTTGTGAAATATCATGAGTATCATTGTTATGTGAGGTTTTTTTGATAAGCATTGTTGAATAAGCTTTCATTGAGTGATTGGTTGAAGTGTTGGAGTGATAGTTCATGTTTTGTGAAACAAACTGTTCTTTATTTCTGTATTGAGTTGAATGAAATATTGAAAGTGATTAAGCATTGTTGTGAGTGAAACATATTGAGTCTCTAATAATTCTCTATATGTTTCGATGGTAAAACAAGAGATATTGAAAGTGAGTGAGAATTTTTGTAAGTGTGTAGCATATTGAGTCTCTAAGTTTCTATGAGATTAAACAAGAATCTGTGTGAATCTTGTTTGTGTGATTGAAGAAGTTTTTTGTGATAGATTGAGTTGAGTTGAATAATATTTTGTGAAAGCTTGTGAGCTTATTTGAGTAAGTCCTAGAGTGGACTTAAGGACTAATTTGAGTAAGATTTTGTGGAAGCTTACAAATCATATTTGAGGTAAGTTTTGGTGAAGACTTGTTGAGCAGATTGGACAAGTTCTAGTGAGGACTTGTTGAGCATATTTGAGGTAAGTCTTGGTGAATACTTGTTGAGTAGGTTGGACAAGTTCTGGTGAGGACTTGTTGGATAGATTTGAGACAAGTATTTGAGAAGACTTGAGAATAGAGTTAATTTATTGATTTGTTCAAACCTTGAGTTAAGGTTTGGGGTAGATCTAGCAGAGTTGATTTGTGATTGAGTCAAGATTTGTGTTAAGGCTTGAGGACGGATTTCAAGATAGATTTTGGTGAATATTTGAGGATAGTTTTTTCCTAGACCAGAGATATAGATTGAGCAAATTTTTGTTAGACTGAAGAACTATATTTAGTGCATATTTGAGATAGAGATTGAGCAGATTTGTGCTAGATCAAATGATTATGTTTAGTGCATATTTGAGTAGAGCTGGGAGTAAGCTTTGGAGGTGATAGAGTAGAGGATAGTAGTCTCCAGTGGAGAGAGATCCATTAGCCAGGGTAGTGAGTACAGAGATCTTCTGAGTGATAATAGAGTCTTCTATGAAGAGAGATCCACAAGTTAGTGCAATGGAGGTAGTAGTCTTCTAGAGGATCACCAACCAAAGCAGAGGAGAAGGAGTTCTCCTATGAATAGAGATCCATGAACCAGATGAGGGGATTGGTGTCTCCTATGGATAGAGATCCATGGACTTGATTAGGGGATTGGTGTCTCCTTTGTACAAAGGTCCATAAACATTATAATAATGAAATTATTCCTAAGAAATTTGTTGAGAAAATTTTAGTGAAATATTTTCTTCGTGGAGTAGCCCACATTGGGTGAACCACGTTAAATTGATGTCTCTATTGTGTGTGGTGATTTGTGCATTGCTTTGATAACTATTTTTGATATTGCCATTAATATATTGCATAATATTTTTTGGGAAATAAATGTAAAAAGTGGTATTTTATACTGTTCACCCCCTCTCAGTATAAGCTTATGTTCTTTAGGATATTTTCTTGGTAATCCAATAAGAAAGTTTCTTATCAACTTTCTAGAGCACATGATTCCAGAGTTAAGCAGAGGTACTCTAAAAATCAAAAGGAATGCCCATAAACTTAAAAAATTTGCTATATTGAATCCAATGTCAAGAATATTGAGAAAGCCAATCTGGGCAAAGAGTAGCAGATTGTCAAAAGCAGGTAATCTTATGCCACTAAATTCTAGAGCCTAAAGCTGCACAAAATATATCAAGGCAATGCAAAGCATTGGACACAGATTGTTGATCTTCCCTAATGGTCAAGAAAGAATCATCATCAAAGTGTCCATTAACCAACTAAGCTGGCAAATTGGGAAGAGTAATTCCTTGAATATTTCTTTGAGATACTTGGGTAGCTAGGAGGTATCCAAAGGCTTTTGCATCTAGGATAAATAGAGAAGGATCAAGTAGGCAGCCTTACCTCATCGAATGAAATAGGACCAAGACATCAAATTGAGTGTTATTTAGAGTGTGCATAGTTGAAGCATCTTGGAAGAGCATATTGACAGACTTAACAAAGTTCAAACCAAATCCAAGTGCTTGTAACATGGTCAGAATAAAATTCCACTTAATTTTATCATAAGCTTTATCAAAATCAATTTTGATGAATATAGCATCCTACTAAGACTTTCTAGCCCATTTCACACCTTCCCGTACTACCAAGACATTATCTAGGATATATCAGCCTTGAACAAACCTAGTTTGTTCAAGCCTGATAATTAAAGACAGAATGGGACATAACTTTAAAGCCAGAGCTTTGGTAATGATCTTATAGTTGACATTAAAAAGAGTGATCGACCTCCAATTGGTAATAATTTTAGGGTCCCCAACCTTGGGTATGAATCGAATATTACCTTTATTTATTAGATAACCCAAGGAACTTGTGATAATTGCTTCTTGATAGACCTTAAGAAAGTCTAGGCCAATGAAATCCCAAAATTCTTTGAAGAATTCATAGGGGAATCCATACAACTCAGGGGCATTATCATTATTCATTTGAGAGAGAGCCTGAGTAAGGTTGTCAAGAGACAAAGGCGCTTCACAACTGGCTTTTCGCTTGAAAGAGAGCTTTTCTAACACCACTACACAACACTCAACCAAGCCCTATTGTCGACTAAGGGTGAGTGGTTGCGAAGAATTTTTTTTTAATAATGACGGACAAAGGCAAATATTATATCAAGAAGCTCCATGATTCTACCCCCATCTATTTGAAGATCTTGAAATCTCACAACCAACGAAGAGGGGCATAACCATTTGAAAAAATATTTAGACACCTTGTCCCTAATCTTGAGCCAATGCATTCTGGCACGAAGCTAGGCTCCTCTGACCTCCTAAAGCTCTATTTTATTCAACTCATGACGAATGATAGCAACATGAGCTTCCAAATATTGGTTAAAGGGGGAAGACTCATGTCTCACAAAGGCCTTTGATAATTATTTTTTGAGGGTAGAATTTGTAACCCTATTGCGCTTTGCAACTTTAACCCCAAGAGATTGAAGCATAGAAGTTGTACGCAAAATGGCCTTATTCCACAAAAAAATCTAGCCAACCGAGCTAGAGGGTCTTGGGAGAAGATTCCAGCATCGGGTAATATGAGCCCTCATAGCATCATTTTGAATAAAGAAAACATTTAGGTAAAATTATGATTGAAAACTTTGAGGAGATGCTCGGTTGGTAATGTCAAAAATAATCGAGTGATCAAAGAGGGTAGTGTCTGGTATGGCATGAACAAAAGGGTAGGACAGAGAAAGCCTTTTAAAGAAGAAGTGGTGGGAATATATAGGCATTGCTCAGTCCATACACTTTAAAACCCTCAAAAATCCTATTTGGAAATTAGACCGGGTGAAACCAAACATTCTCAAGGAAGTCAGACTGAGAGAAATAGTAATTAGGATATGACAACCCCAGTTTATTGTTCATGAAAAACCACGCTTCTATTTCCTCGACATTCCATCACATTGGCATGTGCCCAGCCTTATCCTGGGGTTTCTCAATCATGTTAAAGTCACCACAAAGCACCTAGACAACATGTGAAAGAGAAAAATCTAGCCATCACCACAAACTACACCGATCAAAAGCATCATTAGATGCCTACAGATTAATTATTCGAAAAGTTTGACCTTGAAACTCAAACAAAGTCTAGACAACTTGATTTGAGGGGTCCACCCCCCAAGAAACCACATTCCTCATCCACTTAATAGAGACAAAAGTAACAGCTCCTCCCTTACCATGAGTATGATGGGTTGCATGAAAGCAACCATGCGGCCACAAAAAATTACAGGTACAATCTAAATTAAAATAATAAATTTTAACTTCTTGCACACAAATAAAGTCAAAATTACCAAACATGTGAGAGACCTTAGCTAGCTCATCGTAGACCAGGTATTTTCAAACTGGATATATCAATCCTCTTACATTCCATGAGAGAAAAATAATTAAGCCTGGTCTAGGTGCATACTATCCTCAACAACCTTAGAGTCTTTGAGCTTCCCAAGAGCCCCAAATGTATTTGTGGTGAAACATTCTAAGTGGCCCTGAGCCTCGGTGCACTGCCGACACACATCTGTCTGGTGCCTCTTATCAACATTATACTCCTCGATGAACTATCGACGCACATCATATTTTTTGTGTCTCTTATCAACATTATACTCCTCCCTTTCATGAAGAGGGTTGCGTAAGCAGCATGCCTTGTAAGTTTGAGAGCCTACTAGACTCACGCCTTTTGGAGAGGAATAATTTTGAGGAGCAGAGGGGCATATGTAACCGATACTACATTTATAAAGGAAGGCCCAGTCCATGTTGTGGGATTAGGTTGAGGTTGCGTAATGACTATGGGTTCTTGAGGACATTGAACTGCAGCTAAAGAACTAGTTGTTGCATGTTATGCCTAATTCTTAGGGTTCTTGTTTTGTCGATTATGAGATACAGTAACCCACTCTTATCCCCTTTAAGTTGCATCACTAGGATGGTGGTAGGAGGAGGAGGTGCTGAAATATAGGTCTGAGCTCGACCGATCATAAGTGGGCAATCCCTAATTTTATGAGAAGACGATTAACACTGATAGCAGGTATTGGGTAATTTGATATACACAACACGTTGTCAATAAGTTTTCCCATCCAACGTGATATCAATATGTTCAACCAAATCCTTGGAAAGGTCAACTTTCATGCAAACTCGCTTAGTAGGACGAGGACAAAAAAACTTATCAGATTTCAAGAAAATAAATTTCCCAAAAGGAACGACTAGGATTTTTTAAAAAGGCCATGGCATGGGGAGACCAGGAAACTCAACCCAAAATGAGACTTCCAACGAGGCTTCCTCAATGATGGAGAAGGTACGGTTTTATTATTGTAGGACTAACAGGGAGCTAAGGACAGACTAGGGTCCTCTATTAAGCACTTTCTTAGCATGCTCTACTTCAGCAAAATAAAAAAATAACAAACCCTTGATGAGGTTCTACACATTAATACATTGAATACCATAGGGTTGCCATACTTGTTGGACCCAGTGACGAATCAAGGATTCGCTAGGAATACGTCCAAGGAAATAGCCCACTAAATGGGTGTTCTCATACCACTCACAGGCTTTGTTAAACTCAACATCAGGAATGATAACATGAGGGACAGAGTCATTACCTCGTGGTACACTTTCACTACCATCCTACGAGGATGTTTCCTGACCACCATTTTGCGCTCCAATAGTTCCAACAACAACTGAAGCTATTGTATGAGCAAAATCTATTAAAAAAGACCAAACCCCACCAGAAGGTGGAATTTATGTAGATACGTGGTAAAACCCCCGTAGACTCAGAATTAATGAGGCAAATTGAATATTAGGAGACATCCGCTAAAATTATGAATATTTAATTTAAGACACTTTCAATTAACATTTAAACGTTAAAATAAAATTATTTTATAGAGTTTTCTTAATTTTAAGCTCATGAAATTCTTTCTGAATTTGGCTTATCATATGTTTGAAATTGGCTCATCATATCTTTAAAAGAATATTATTTAGTGATAATTTTTTTATTGACAACTATAAAATATCAAAACCTCCATAAAGATTTTAAGTTTGCTTAACTCCAATAAAAAATTTCATATGAAAACATTTTTTATTAAAAAAAATTTAAATAGCATATTTGTTTTGAAAACATTTAATAATATTTAAAGTGTTTTTTTTTAAATGGCTGCTAATTTTATTTTTATTCCTTTCATGCACTATCAAGCTATTATAAAAACATTTTATGTGCCATACCTTAAAATTAGCTATATGAGTCAAAATAAGACATTTATTTATATTTAAAATATATTAATTATTATCTTTAAAATGTTTATATTAAATTAAATGTGTTATTTTTTTATTTTTATTTTTAAAAAGTAATATTTCTTATACACATTCTCGTTGCGATTGAATGTGTTATATTACATATATTACAAATATATTTTAATAAAGTATATAATAGCATTAGAACAATGTTTTTGCAGCTATGTATATTATCACCTTCTAAAAAGGGTGCAAAGAATAAAATAGTTTTTAATCACCTTCTAAAAAGGCAAAAAGAATAAAATAGTTCTTGATATGTTATATCATAGCAATAATATTCTAATTGCAGAAGGGTATAACCCTTCCCCAACCCAAGATTTACACCTTAAACCTCTATTCAAAGTTGCAAAGTCAAGTCTCCACTTTTAAGTTGCTCAAGTTGTTCTATATTTAAATACAACATATTAAATTATCAATTCATAATAGTATATTAATTAATTATATTTTTAATATTTTTTATTTTTATTTTTAAATATAGGTAAATATTGATGCATAAAAACTATGTTTTAAATGTAATCTTTAAAATCAGGTGTTGTAGGTGAGTTGGAGAGGAGAGGGCAATCCTTCGAGGGAGGTCTCGGGTTCAAATCTCCATCCTACCAAAAAGTTGAATTGGGTATCCAAAATCCAATTGACTTTGACGGTGTAGAACCCCCTGTTTGTGGTATTTCAGACCAAGGCGGCTCCACAAGGGATTTTTCGCTTTTAAAAAAAACAAAAAAAAAATGTAATCTTTAAAATCTATTTTTTAAAGTTTTTTTTTTTTTATTAAATATAGGCAAATATTTTATTGATGCATAAAAACTATATTTTAAATGTAATATTTAAAATCTATATTTTTAAAAGTAATTTTTTTTGTTACATAGAAATGGACAACATCTTTGTCATATTATTTGTCGACCCGAATATGGAAAGCTACCACTATAACCCCATGAGCCTCTTTCTGTCATATTATTTGCATATGCTGGGTTTGAATCTCGAAAGCTACAACTATAACCTCTTAGGCAAACTTTTACTTCAAATGAGGGGGACCTTAGAGGTGTTGGGGATTGAAACTACCTAAGCTAACAAACACTAGGTATATACTATTTTATTATAGATTTTTTTTTAAGTTCAACAATTTTATATGTTAAATAAACTTAATAATAAAATTTTGAAACTATGAATAGAAGTTCCAAAGTTTTAATTCAATAAATAAAATTTGATTAAATAAATATAAATTATAAGACTCCAACTAAAAAGTCTAAAGTTTGAATTTAATAACCAAAATTTAGTTGAACAAACATATATTAAATAAATAGCATTCGACCTTCTAAACCAATTTTGACTAATATTTAAAATGTGATAAAATGAAAAAATTATATGTACAAATCCATTGTATATAATTAGTTCGATGACCTAAGTTCAAATTATGGTACTTTGTATAACTTCAAGCAAAAAAAACCTAAGCAATTTTGGGAAGCTATTAAAGTTGAATAATTTATTAAAAAATAAAAGTGAAAGACCCTCCATTTTTATAAAACACGACCTTCAAACTTGATTACTCGTTAAATTTCTCTTCAAAAATTTTATTATATTCCAGGGCAAGGCAATAAGATATTTACGCGTGGGGCACGGAAAATTCATCTCATCTTATCAATAATATGAAACTACAGTGAAACCACTCTTTCATAATCGAGAACTTACAAGAATTAATATATCTTGTACCATATTCCTCCTACACTTAGTATTTTTATTTTTATTTTTATTTTTTTACATAGGAACACAATTTTTTTTATATATTATATGAATTGATAACATTCTTTCAATAATTGGAAGATATTTTTCCCTTTAAATTATTTAAGTTGTTTTCATAATTCTTGCTTCTTTTTAGTAAAGAAGATTAGAGTGAGGGAAATCTCCCGTGATGCTTATACTCAATCGACTCAAGTCAAACTTCTACCTTTGTTCAGCTTAAACATGCTTAAAATTTAAACCTAAATCTCTTTTAATAAAAGAAATAGAATAAAACACTACGCTCATTTTCCTGTGGCACAGTACATTCCTCTCCCCCTTCACTTGTTTTCATATTCACACTATATGAAACTTGTTTTCATTTTCACACTGATACGGTTTCATGGAATCACTGCTTCACCGCCTCCTTTGACTAAAACAAATAATATTATTTCTATCTGCGGACCTTGCATCTGAAGAAATTTAATTTTCGAATCGTCGAAGTCCGACGTTTAAGAGCGGAGAGCGGACTGCGCTCAGTTCACGGCGCAGTGCGAACGTCGGGGGCGAAGTATGAACTTCGCTCAGCGGACGGCGTAGTGCGAACGTCGAGGGCGAAGTATGAACTTCGCTCAGCGGACGGCGCAGTGCGAACGTCGGGGGCAAAGTATGAACTTCGCTCAGCGGACGGTGCAATGCGTACTTTGGGGGCGCCAACCAGACTGCGCAAGGTGCAACAGGACAGAAGTTGTCGAAGTCCGAACGGCGCACAACGGAGGCAAGCGGACTTCGCACGACGCAGGGCGAAGTGCGGACTGCGCCCGACTTCAGGCTTCGCTTGCGCACTCGGGCTGCGCTCGGATCTCGGGCGCAGTCGGGTTGCGGCAGCGAACTTGGAAGACTTCTTCCGGACTTAGCCAACTTTGGCTCTGCAATATTTTCTGCTCGAAAGGCTTGCGCGGCTGCGGCAATTGCTTGCTTGGTTGGGAGGAGAGAAACACCGAAACTGAGAGCAAAGTCTCGGATCTGAGCTCTAACTATTAGAACCCGAACAAAATCGCTCTGAGGCGATTTGTACAGAGAGCAACAAACTTTAGCACATAAAATAACTGCAAACCCTAAAGATGCCTAAAACAAACAACAAACTTTATTCATATGAAACGAGGGTTACAGAAGTCCTCAACTGAGGAAAATAACATCTGCAGACTAAGCTGCAGGATAAACTAAGAGGAGAAATGTCGAGACGTCTGCTCGGACATTAATCAGATGAGCCACACTGCTCACTGAAACGTTCTCCTTTCTTGCTCTATTCTCTACTCTTCTTCGCTTTTACACCTTCCTCCACCTCTTCCTCTCCGCCTCTTCTCCTCTCTCATGTCTGAAAGACCCGAACTGCCTTATATAGCCGCGGGGAGAGGAGGATAGGGTTTGTCCTCTGACAGGTTCTGACAGGCCCTCAACTAGGGTTTCTGACCAATCGTCGAACTGGCATTAACTTCTACGGCGATCGGATCTGTCAGATGTCACATCTGTCAGAGGGTAGGTGCGACGTCATGTCAAACCTTTTTGCCGGGATCCCCAACTGCGCGAGCGCAGTCCGGCTTCGCCCAAGTTCGGAGCGCAGTCTGGCGGAGGCGTGAAATCTGGGTTAATATTTCTAACACCCTCCTTTAAGCCTGATTTCACGAGCGCTTTGACTCCAAGCTGCTCTCGCAATCTGCTGAAGTCTTCCTCCTTCAAAGGCTTCGTGAAGATATCTGCCAACTGCTCCTTGGATCTGCAAAACTGGAGTTGAATTTCTCCGGACTTCACCAACTCTCTGATGAAGTGATAACGAATATCGATGTGCTTCGTCCGGCCATGGAACACGGGATCCTTTGACAGTGCGATGGCCGAATTGTTATCACAAAAAATTGTTGTCGCGCCTTCCGGAGGATAGTTTAGTTCACTCAGAACTCTTCGCAGCCAAACTGCCTGGCATGCGGCTGACGTGGCGGCGACATATTCTGCTTCGGCTGTGGACAACGCAACGATGGGTTGCTTCTTGGACGCCCATGAGACTGCCCTCGATCCGAGATGGAAAGCATACCCGGAGGTGCTCTTTCGATCGTCGGTACTGCTCGACCCAGTCACTATCTGTGAAGCCGACCAGGTCCAACTGGTCCTGTCTGGCGTAAAATAGGCCATTGTTCCGCGTCCCATTGACATAGCGCAAGATCCTCTTGCCTGCTTGCCAGTGCGTGTCCTTCGGAGTCTCCATGAAACGACTGATCAGACTGACTCCGAACATCAGATCTGGCCGAGTTGCAGTCAAATACATCAGACTGCCAACTAGCCTCTTGAACAGGGTTGGATCTACATTCCTCCCTGAATCCAGCTTGCTCAGCTTCAAACCTGTGGCTACAGGTGTGATGGCAGGTTTGCTGTCCTCCATCTTGAACCGCTTCAGGACATCCTTCGCATACTTGCCCTGAGAAATGAAGATGCCATCTGCCGATTGGTCAACTTCAATGCCGAGAAAATACTTCATCAGCCCTAAGTCCGTCATCTCGAACTCCTTCTTCATGGTTGTTTTGAATTGGTCGAACAGGACATTGTTGTTGCCAGTATAAATCAAATCGTCCACATACAGGCAGACGATAATGAGCTCACCTGCTTCATTTGTCTTCATGTACAGGGTGTGCTCATATGGGCATTTGACAAACCCATTTTCCTGAAAATAGCTATCAATCCGGCTGTACCAAGCTCGGGCGCCTGCTTCAAACCGTACAGGGCCTTCTTCAGCTTCAGGACTTTGCCCTCCTGGCCTTCAATTTCGTAACCTGGTGGCTGGTCTATGTAGACCTCTTCCTCCAACACTCCGTTGAGGAAGGCTGACTTGACATCCATCTGGTACATCTTCCAACCTTGTTGGGCTGCCAATGCCAGGATCATCCTGACTGTGTCAAGTCGGGCTACAAGCGCATATACCTCATGGTAATCGATGCCTGACTTCTGCTTGTAACCCTTCGCCACCGGTCCGGCCTTATGCTTGTCAACGTCTCCTTGGGCGTTGAACTTTGTCTTATACACCCACTTGACCCCAATGGTCTTCTTCCCTATTGGAAGATCTGTCGATTGCCATGTCTCATTCTTTTCAATGGCTGCTATCTCCTCATCCATCGCATGCACCCACTTCCGATTCTGACTTGCGTCTTCGAACTCTACTTGGATCAACTTCGGTAAAGAATGCAAAGTCGGAGTACTCTTCATCTATGTGGGTTTGGGTTGCCTCGTAGATTTCTTGCAAGCTCCTTGTCTTCGCTGGCGTCACCAGGTTCTGGATTCTACTTGCAAGTGGAGGCGACCGAGATGGAGTGGCTGTGCTACTGCTGGCACCGCTATTGCTGCTGGAAGTTGCAGGTGGCTGCACACTTCCTTCTTCCAAGTCAACAGACTGTACTATTGCTGGCTTTAACTGGCCAGTCTCTGACTTCCAGTTCCAGGCTTCATCTTCAAGAAATTTCACATCACGGCCGATGATGAGCTTCTTCGTCACAGGGTTGTACAGCCTATATGCCTTCGCCCGCTCACTGTACCCTATGAAAATGCACTTCTCAGCTCTATCATCCAACTTCTCCGCTTCTCTTCTGGAACATGTGCATATGCAATGCACCCGAACACACGCAAGTGAGCCACACTTGGCTTCACACCGCTCCAGGCCTCCTGAGGGATTTTGTCCTTCACACTTTTGGTGGGACATCTGTTCAACAGGTAGACTGCACATGTTACAGCCTCTGCCCAAAATTCATGCGACAATCCCTTCGCCTTCATCATGCTTCGTGCCATCTCCATGATGGTTCGGTTCTTCCTCTCAGCTACGCCGTTCTGCTATGGCGTGTATCTGGTAGTGAATTGCCTTCGAATTATGTGTTGCTTGCAGTAGTTATGGAATTCATTGGAGATGTATTCACCTCCACCATCTGTCCTGAGAGTCTTGATCTGATATCCGCTCTGTTTCTCCACCGAGCCTTGAACTCCTTAAATCCGGCAAATGCTTCTGACTTCAACTTGATGGCATAGATCCAAGTCTTCCGGCTGAAGTCATCTATGAATGTTAAGAAGTATTTGTTGCCGGCAAACGTGTTGGTCTGCATCGGACCGCAAATGTCTGAGTGCACCAGCTCCAATGGTTGTGATGCTCTCCAAGACTGATCGGAAGGGAATGAATCCCTGTGTTGTTTGCCGACTAAGCAACCCTCACAAACTTGATTTTGTTGCTCTATCAAGGGTAAACCCTTCACCATTTGCATCTTGTGCAGTTGATTCAGGCCACTGAAGTTCAGGTGACCAAATCTGAGATGCCACAGCCAGGTAGCATCTTTCACAACTGCACTCAGAGACATCAATGATTCATTCTGAATCTACAGCGGAAACATTTTGTTCTTCGTCATGGACACTGTAGCAATCTGCCCATGCGACTTGTCTCTGATGGTGCAAGCTCCATCTTTGAACTGGACCGTATGTCCCTTCTGCACGAGCTGTCCAACGCTCAGCAGGTTATGCTTCAGGCCAGGCACATAGTAGACGTCACAGATGTGCTTTCGTTCGCCGTGCCTGGTGCGGATGAGGATCTTTCCTTTCCCCATTACGGGAACCTTGTTGTTGTTCCCCATCTTCACTTCAGATTGGACTGTTTCATCCAGTTGGGAGAACATCTCCTTGTTCCCCGTCATGTGGTTGTTGCACCCACTGTCTAAGTACCAGACATTCTTCTGGCACTCCTCCTCAATGTTGCAAGTCAACAACACATTTCCTCCTGCCGCATTTTCGGTTTCATCCGTGTAATGGGCTTGTTGCTGGTTCTCCGTGGCCATCCATTTTTTGCATTGTGAGATGTAATGGCCGAACTTCTTGCAAAAATAGCACTGGACCTTTGACATGTCCTTCTGACTAGATCCAGCTTGCTGATTTCTCGAACTGCCTCTTCCACCTTGCTGATGGAAATTACAGTTGGTCTCCCCTTCGCTAGGGTTTGACCTTCCTCCTTGCTTGTTGCCTTTCCCACGCCTGCCTTTGCCTCTTCCTCCGTGAGAACTAGAGGCGCCATGGTGGGAATCTTGTCTGTCGTTGTCTCGAAATGAGACTTGAGCCCTGAATGCTTGCTCCAGAGAGGTCTGAGATGAACGGCTCAGCCTCTGTTCATGTGTCTGCAATGAACCCATGAGTTCGTCTATCGAGAGGGTTGTCAGATCCCTCGACTCTTCGATTGCTATCACAACCGAGTCAAACTTGGCAGACAGACTTCTGAGAATCTTCTCCACGATTCTCTGGCTCTGCACATTTTCTCCGTTCAACCGCATCTGGTTGATAATGTCCGTCGTCCGGGTGAAGAAATCACTCATGGACTCGGACTCACTCATCTGCAGATTTTCAAACTCCCTCCTGAGCATCTGCAGCTTCACCAACTTTACCTTATTGGTGCCCTGGTATGAGCTGGCCAGAATCTCCCAGGCCTGCTTCGCTTTGGTGGTCGATGCGATCCGCGGGAAGATGGACTCCTCGACCGCTTGCATGATGTAGAAGAGGGCCTTCTGGTCCTTCTTCGTGTTCTCTTTCAACAGGTCCTTGTCTGCTTGAGAGAGGGCGGCCAGTGCTGCTGCATCTGCCGGTTCTGGGTAGCCGTTCTCGACTAACTCCCACAGCTCCTGAGATCCGAATAGGATCTTCATCTGGATGCTCCAGTAATCATAATTTTTCCCGTTGAAGCGCGGGATCTGCAACTGCAAGTTGTTGCTAGTGGAAGCCATTCTGCTTCGGTCTCCGCATCAAGGGATCAGTGGCTCTGATACCAATTTGAAGAAATTTAATTTTTGATTCGCCGAAGTCCGACGTCGGGAGCGAAGAGCAGACTGCGCTCAGGATGGCGCAGTGCGAACGTCGGGGGCGAAGTGCGAACTTCGCTCAGTGAACGACACAGTGCGAATGTCGAGGACGAAGTACGAACTTCACTCAGCAGATGGTGCAGTGCGTACTTCGGGGGCGCCAACCAGACTGCGCAGGGCGTAGGGCATAACAGGATAGAAGTTGTCGAAGTCCGAACGACGCACAACGGAGGCAAGCGGACTTCGCACGGTGCAGGGCGAAGTGCGGACTACGCCCGACTTCAGGCTTCGCTTGCGCACTCGGGCTGCGCTCGGATCTCGGGCGCAGTCGGGTTGCGACAGCGAACTTGGAAGACTCTTCCGGACTTAGCCAACTTTGGCTCTGCAATATTTCCTGCTTCGGAAGGCTTGCGCGGCTGCGGCAATTGCTTGCTTGGCTGGGAGGAGAGAAACACCGAAACTGAGAGCAAAGTCTCGGATCTGAGCTCTAACTATTAGAACCCGAACACAATCGCTCTGAGGCGATTTGTACAGAGAGCAACAAACTTTAGCACATAAAATAACTGCAAACCCTAAAGATGCCTAAAACAAACAACAAACTTTATTCATATGAAACGAGGGTTACAGAAGTCCTCAACTGAGGAAAATAACATCTGCAGACTAAGCTGCAGGATAAACTAAAAGGAAAAATGTCGAGTCGGTTGCTCGGACATTAATCAGATGAGCCACACTGCTCACTGAAACGCTCTCCTTTCTCTGCTCTATTCTTCGCTCTTCTCTCCTTCCTCCCTCTTCCACTAGCCTTTCTTCTCACCTCTCATGTCCGAAAGACCCGAACCGCCTTATATAGCCGCGGGGAGAGGAGGATAGGGTTTGTCCTCCCGACAGGTTCTGACAGGCCCTCAACTAGGGTTTCTGACCAATCGCCGAACTGGCATTAACTTCTGCGGCGATCGGATCTGTCAGATGTCACATCTATCAGAGGGTAGGTGCGACGTCATGTCAAACCTTTTTGCCGGGATCCCCAGTTCGACTTCGCCCAAGTTCGCAGCGCATGGCGAAGGCGTGAAATCTGGGTTAATATTTCTAACAGCATCTGCACATCCTATGGCTTGCTGTAAAGGATGTTCAATTCATTAAGTCGATATCCAGAATGCAACATCCATTGCTTTTAACGACGGCGGTCAAACTATAGGGTTCCAGCTCTCTTATACAACCCATTGTGTATATATAAATTTTTTTTGCTTCATTTACTTGTTTCAGTTAACCTTGAATTTTGTTTAAAGCCATCAGAGAGTCGGAAATGACCACAAGTTTTTGAAATCTTTCCCACATGCACCCCAATTCATCGGCTTGCACCTTGCAACAACAAGGAACTTTCACAGTGTGGATTGACCTCCAACAAATTGTCCGCCTGAGTTTCAAAATAACACAGATGAGAGCCGAATTGCCGCAATAAAGAAGACAAGAGAAAGAGAGCTGCGTGGTAACAAAAGCGAAAGCCAGAAAGTGCAGAACAAAAATGCAAGCCGAAACATAGGAAATACAATTGAAAATTGTATGATTTTTTTTTTTTATGAATGAATTGAAATTACTGAAGTATACATTTATTGACCGTCTCCACATAAGATCATATGCTAACACGTGAACACTGTGCTAAACGAGAGTTTTTTTTTTTATTTTGGTGGGACATCATCCTCGATGAGGAGGAGATAGTCTGGCAACCTATCAACAACCTCAAATAAGCCTGTACAGAAGCGTTTTAGTTAATAACTTCCTTCTCTTAATAAAATATACAAGTAGGGAATATGGTCCACGGTTTCGTCCTGGCTTATTGAGATAGTATGGAGACGATTAAATTTATACCGCACCCATGTGTGGGAATTCCCTCATGGATGTGGTAGTTAACATCAGGGATTATAGCATAACAGTGAGGTCAGGGTTTCGCCTATTTCTTCCCCTAACGGTGCAATTCTTCCATGATACTCTTCAGCTTTGTAATTTTCTCGTTTTCTTGCACATAACTTTGGATTCTTGATCAAGCAGAGAGATTAAGAAAACAGTGTTCTATAAGCCAACAGGACAGCAATTTGCTGGCAATGAAGAGGAAACTGCTCGAGCCAGCACGACAAATTTTGCAGTTGCCGTCACTGTTAGAAAATTATCACAGACAGACATCATCTCACCATATGTAACGGTGACCGGTTCCCTTACGCTGATTAAGGACTAGCTTGAATATTATTTTGGGCCTTGCTCGGACTTGTCTAAATTTTCGCATCGGTCTCCCCGTGAGTTTCGCCAGAGTTGAAAATTAACCTGGACCAGATGGTCCCATCTGGCGGCAATATTGATAATGGAAGCTTCTACGAACTTTGAAAGTCAACTGCATAATTACCGTATAAAACATGTGCAGTCAAATCATTGTTTGGTCCTCAAATCCTATTAAAAAGAAACCTCTCTGAACATGCCCTGAAAGCTGCAAGAAAATTCCAGTAAGGTTCTCCATAAGGGCCTATATATTTTCCAATCTATCAAACGCCACTTCATTCTTTGGGTAGCAATTGTATTTTATGTTCTCGCTGGTGCATTTCTTCTGCTAGACATAATCCACACGCTTTCTTGTATTTTTTTTTTTTTTATCAATACGCTTTCTTGTATTTGACACGCGGGTGGGTCTCTTAAGATATTTTGTGAATGGATAAGGTTGCATTGGAGATCGTGGTCATCTCAGCCGAAGATCTCAAAGATGTCAGAAAATTTGGGGGGCCCATGTGCACATTTGTCACTCTGTGGACGGACTCTACCAATCAAAGCTCCACGCAAGTAGATCGAGAGGGAGGCAGCTATCCCACCTGGAACGCTAAGTTCCAGATGGACGTCAGCAAGAACTTCCTTCAACAGAGGGGTTCCAGCCTTGACATACAAATTTACTGTAAGACCATGTTGGGCAACAAGAGAATTGGATATGCTCGAATGCCTTACTCCGATATTTTGGAGGGATATGGGTCGCCCGACTCAATACATCTTCTGAGCTATCGCGTTACAAGGCCGAGTGGGAGGCGTAGAGGTATCATTGATTTATCGGTAAAATTTTTAGATAAAATTGATTCGTGTTTACGAATTTCAGCGCCCGACATGAAATTTCCTGCATTTTCTTCCAAATCGAGACCACAATCGGCCCCAAGTTACAGTAATAGGCCACAGAGGCAGAGTAATGGTAATAACGGTTACGCCATTGGCATTCCGTTGTCAATGGTGCAGCAATCGCAGTTTACGGCCAACTCTTATACTGCGGTACCAACGTCTCGTTTTGCCCCAGAGAATTCAATATATTCGGACTTCCATTATGCACCATCCAACGGTTACCATAGCCGTGTCTCTGCGAGTAATTTTTAGATATTATGTAAATTATACTAAAATAAAATAGTATTTACATTAAAATATAATCTCATCTTTGGATTTCATAGTCTCATCTTTAGATTCCAAACCTTTGCGCTTCTATTTTGAAATTTTAAAATGTTCGTTAAAGTTTTAATCATGTTACAACTTTTCAGTAAACACTGGATATGATTTTTTCAAGGAAATTTGGCAATGATTTTTACTTGCTTGCAGAGGTAGAGTATGCTAAGATGCTTCGTCATTTACGAATGTAATGTTAGATACTGTTTTCAAGTGGTATATTCTTATGTTGACCAATGTAGGTGCGTTTTCTAATTTCTAAACCGTGTCAACCGTGAATGGTGGGTCACCAGCGTTGAAAAGGTTGAGACCGTTAAACAATTGCGTTCTCTTTTTGCGTATGTGGGGCGTTGTACACCACTTGAAGTTGAAGTATTAAGGAAACACATTGGACATGTTTAATTTGGGTAATTTGGGTAAAGGTAATAGTCTCACTTTACAAACTTGAGACACAGGGTCTCCTTCACTTTGGGTTATTTTTACGGAAGAGTCGCTCCAAATTGTTTTTTACAAAAGAGAGGTAGGGATTATAAAAACAGCTTCAAATGATTTGACCAAAAATTTTTAAAATAATATTTATTAACAGTACCCAATTATTAAGGATGAAAAGATGTTTCCAATTCCTTTGATATCAAAATGAAATATAAGATTTTAAGATGAAGAAAAATAATAGATATAAATATAATGAAATACTCGTTAATATATATTGCGTTTAAATTGATTTTCCAGTCAAACTGACAGTTGATCGTCCAAAGCGTGCCTGGTTATTTATTAAGGATGATATAACAATCAATATCAAGGCATTTCTGCATTTTGTTGGATATTTCTGCATGCTGGTCGTTTTTTTTTTCATCTTGAAAGTAATTGTTATTATGATCGTAAGTCAAATCATCTTTGTCCTCTCTCGAAGATAAAATAATTAGTTTTTTTTTGGAAAATGCTTTTAAAGTTTTTTTTTTATAGTGGAGGATATTTTTTATTTAATATATAGTTATTTAATCATATTTTATATAATAAAATATAGTATACAATCTCACATCGAGTAAATTTATGTTCTAAATCTTTATACAAAGTTTCCAAAGTTTCCCTAATAAACCATTCAAATTATAACTACTCATCTTATTATTTCTATTTTTTTAAAGGTCCATAAATCAATCATATCAACATTTTCAAATATACTTTAAACCAAAACATTCACATACAATCTTAGACTAGCTAGGGTTTCTTGTGGAGGCTTTGCTAGGGTTTTTCGCTCGCATGTTGTTGTCGCCTATTTGCTCTTTCATCGACCGCCATACCGCTAGTGCCCTTACAGGATCTAAACACTATGTCATTCTGTGTAACTACTCCACCTCGGGTGAGGGGCTCCTTCCCTTTTGATGGTCGCCTCTCAGGCTACCATTTCACTGGTTAGTGAAGTTGTAGTTGTGGAGAGCCATGGCACCAGTAAAACAACCTAGGAAGTTTATCCTAAAGGTAGTTCCTTTGTGTCGGACATAGTCCTACCCATGCAGGATTTTGATAAAGCTTGCAACTGGCTTGAGAGTCACACCTTGGTTGGGTACTTTCTAGGAGAGGATTCCTAGTGACTCGCTAATCCGTCAATGGATTCAACAAGTCTGGCATCCATATGGCATAAAAGTTGACCATATTCAAAACCTTACTAAAGGTTTTTTTCATTTTTAGTTTGTTGATCCATAGCATGTCATTGCAGTTATGAGCAAAGGTCCTTGGTATGTTAGAAATACCCTTTTAATTCTTCAGCCCTAGCACCATAATTTTATAGTTTTTGTTGATGTTTCCCTGCGTGTCCCCATTTGGGTGGAATTCTTGGGTCTCCCTTTGCCCCTTTGGCCATTCTTGCCACAACTTGTCGCACCCATTGGCAAGTTTGTGTGCATGGAGCCACATAAATTCTATGTTGTGCGACCATACAAACACATCTGCATTGAAATTGATCTCTCAAAGGACCTTAAGGATTCTATTGATATTTAGGTTGGTGAGACCCATTTCCAACAATGGGTGGTTTATATCAATCTCCCCAATACCTATTATCGGTGTCAGTCTACAGCTCACAAGATAAAATATTGCCCTCTTATGGAGGGAGGGGAGGAATGGACATCTATCACCAGGAAGAATGGTAAAGGAAACTGATCACAACCTTCTGTGGGAGCTGGTAAAAAGGAGTCTCAACCGAGCTCTCAGTCAGGGAGCTCTCATGCAACCTCTACAGAAGGAACTTCTATTTCTCTTCCTGTAGGTACCTCTAGTGGTAATAACAAAAATGTTTCCCCAACTCTTCAAGCCTCCTAGTCGGCTAAGCCATCAGCTATGCCAGAGTTTATCCCCTCAAGCGGATGCCCTATCTCTCCACCTAATATGCCTAGTGAAGTTCCCTCATGAAACCCTCATCGCTCTCGCAGTCTAGTTAGGGAGGCCTCATGCATCCCTCTGGAGAAGCGATGATAGATAATTTTTTTGTGAAAACCATAATAGGTTTCTCACAAACACCTTTGAATCTTTGGTAGATTTTGAGGACTTTGAGGTCATCGAAGGAAATATGCTCCTCGATCGTGTCTCATGAAGTGCATGTCTTGGAATATCAGGGGTTTGACAGATCCTGTGCGCAAGTACATAGTGCGTCAGGGTTTGGATGAATTCAAGACCAAATTTGGTAGTATTGATATTCTTTGCCTTCAAGAAGTCAAAGTCACTAACTTTATTTTGTCAAGTACTTGCTCCTTTCTCTGGCCTCGAGGCCACACCTTTCATACTATGCATGACATAGGTAAAGGAGGGGCAGTCATCTACCTTTCAGAACCTTATCATTCTAGATTGATCTCTTGGGGTTGTGACCCTTCTAATCATGTCGTCTGGGTTGTGATGGAGATTGATGGCCATCTTCTTGGTGTGCTCAACATCTATGCACCTAATGATGCCAATGATCATTGTGCACTTTGGTGGTGGGTGACGCTCTCTCTCCCCCTTGTTGTTTGGTTGCTCTGTGAAGACTTCAATATGATCGAATTCCCACATGACAAGGTGGGTCTTCTTCCCATGAGGTGGGTCATAAGGGAAAGAGAAGCATGGCTTTTCATGAAAGAAAATTTGGGGCTCTCTAACCCCAATAGCTACTTTTTACCCTCTTCATTCCCAACTAGTGTCTTGGTTCATGTGGTCTAACAATCAACAAGGTGAGAGTCATGTTCTAAAAATATTGGATAGAGCCATGCTCTCAAATTTTGATATTTTCTCCTTTGAGCGGCCCTCATCTTCTTCTCCCTTTGTCTCTGTCCACCCCGAGCTCTGCTTGTCTGACCATTCTCCCATTTCCTTTTCCATTCTGGTTTCTTCTACCCCCACTCCTCTTTCTCGATCATAATTTTACCTTAATACCTCTATTCTGCACCACCCCATGTTGAGGGCCTATGTTATCAAAATTTGGAACCTAGTCCCTAGATCGAAAGGGGCCTCAGATTAGATTGATTGGTGGAATGCTGCTATCCAATGCACTACCAGCTTCCTACGCTCGCTTGGGTATAAGATTGCTAAGCTTCATCATCGCTCCAATATTGCTCTTAAGCGGGAGTTGGAAGTGGCCTCAACTCAGCTTCAATCCAATCCTTTCAATGAGGAGCTTCAGAGGCACCTCGCTATGGTTAAACACCAACTTCTGATGGTAGAGCACTATGATGCCAAAGGGGCACAAATCAAGGTGAGGTTGCACTAGCTCAAATTTGGAGATAGGGTGACCAAGGAGTTCTTTCAATGCTTGCATCCTCGCAATCAATTTTTGGGTATTAAAGCCCTTAACATTAATGGAGAGCATGTTTCTAAACTTCCTAGTATTCTCTCTTCTTTTGAAGAGCACTACTAGATTATGTTTGCGGCTCAGGCCCGCTCCCCGCAATGTGACCAGGCTCTTAAATCCTACCTTTCTGTTGTCCCAGAGCGACTTTCTGAGTCTCAAAGAGCTACCTATGAAAAGACCCTCTCTTTGAAGGATCTAGAGGAAGCTCTTTCTCAGATGGCCAATGATAAGTCCCCTGGTCTTGATGGCTTCCCCTATGAATTCTACAAGTCCCTTTGGGACACTGTTGGGCCTGATCTTCTCAAAGTCTATCAGGAGGCCTTCTCTAAGGGTTCTTTGGGCCCTAGTATTAATCAAGGGATTATTAAATTTATCCCCAAGGCTGGTGATCCTAAAATCATCACCAATTGGAGACCTATTACTCTCCTTAATGTTTCCTATAAGATCATTGCCAAAGCCCTGGCTTTACGCATCCACCATCTCCTTCCTATTATCATGCGCCCAAAGCAAACTAGCTTCATTCGGGGTAGGTTCATCCTTGACAATATTATTGTTGTCTGGGAAGGCATGGAGTGGGCTCGCAATTCCAACCAATGATCATTGTTCATCAAAATTGACTTTGAGAAAGCCTATGATAGGATCGATTGGTCGTTCATTCTAGCCATGCTTAAAGCTCTTGGTTTTGGGCCCTGCTTCATTAGTTCTATGGAAATGTTGTTTGTTGAGGCTTCAGCTATTTTATCCATTAACAGACACAAGTCCTCAGCCATTGGGCTCTTTCGATCCATTAGACAAGGTTATCCATTGGTGCCATCCCTTTATGTCCTCGTTGCTGAAGGGTTTGGCTATTTACTAGCTCACCATGCTGCTCAAGGGTCTATTCGAGGAATTTCTCTCCTCGAAGGTGAGACTCAGTTGATCAATGGTCATTTTGTTGATGACTCTTTCCTCACTCTTATTGAGGAAGAAGGTGTCATTCAACAGGCGCTTGCCTTCCTGGACACTTTTTGTCTAGCTTCTGGATCCTCCATTCAATGGAGAAAGACTCAATGTTATAGGCAGTCTCTTGACCCGATGCCCCACTGGCTTAGTCAATATCAATGGAAGATCATCCAAGAGGGGGAAATATTTCATTTTTTAGGTATTCCTTTTGCCTTTAACAGTTCGTTGCCAGAGTTGTGGAAGTATGTTATTAATAGGGTGGAACAGAAACTTACCTACTGGTCCACCAAGAAGCTCTCCCTTGCTGGTAAATTCTAAATTTGCACAAAAGTCCTTGCGACCACCCATGTTTATTATTCTTCCTATTGGGTCCCATCCAAAAACTACTATAAGAAGCTTGATAAGCTTTTGTGAGACTTTTTATGGTCCTCTTCCAATAATGGTTCGGGATTCCACCGTGTTGCCTAGGAGTATTGTTGTCTTCCCAGAAGCCATGGTGGGCTTGGCATTCACAATACCCAACATCAAGGTTGGGCCCTCTATGTTAAGTGGGTCATCAGAGCCCTCATAGGTAATGAGGCCTAGAATATTCTCATTCGACACTATATCAGTGAAGGTTCCCCTTTTGGCCATAAGAGTTGGAGGGGCATGGGGTTCCCTTCCCTCCTTGTTGCCCCTGTGTCTATCAAAGTGTCAGGATCCTTCATCATTAGGAGCATTTGGAAAGCCTAGGAGAGTGTTAAGCCTTGGCTTATATGGAATGGCTAGAGCTTCTAGCATGGCCTCTCCATCAACCAGATGAATGTTTGGTGGTCGCCTGTTATCACCTACCAGGGTTCCCCACTTGCGTAGGTTCCCTGGGTTCATGCGCTTAGATTCTTTCGCAAAGGTGTGTGATGCATCACTGATTTCTTTTCTCATCCTACCAGGGATTGGCTCCCTTGGGATGACTTCAGAGCCAAATTTGGGCTTAGTCACTCTGACAGGGATACTTTTGAGGTTATCAAGGCTGCTCTCCCTAACTCCATGTTACACAAGATTTTTGTGCTTTCGCAACGACCTTGGTGGAAGGACTAGAAGTGGTATCCAGACACTCCGCTATGAAACTATAAGGCTCGATTGGGGTATGGATGGCTCTCTCCTTGCCTCCCCATGATTGATAAGCTCAATCAATGATGGAAGGTCTCCTCCCCTCGACCTGTTTGGATGCGCAGGTTCCAGACTACTTGGGCTCCTTTCTTGGAGCCCAAACTTTCTTATTTTTCCTAGAGTCTTTTGCACCAAGGGCTTCCTATTGGGGAGCGTCTCCAACATTTAGGCATCCCTAACCCTTCTTGCCCTTTTTATCTTCAATCTGAAGACTTTGTCCATATTTTTTGGGTTTGTGCTCGTGCTCATTCCCTTTGGGAGTGGCTTTTTTCCCTTTTTTAGACCCTATTCCTTCACCACGTTTGAGTGGAAGCATATCATTTTGGGAGACCCCCCACCCTTGCCAGCTATTTTCTTTGAAGTGTGGCACTTGTTTCGTATGGCGACCATGTTCAGCATATGGAGAGCTAGAAATGATTGTATCTTTGGTAAGTGTTCTTCCTCTTTGCACATATCTGCTTTTGAGAAGTCTAATATTATTTCATCTATGTATTTTTAGATTACAGTTCAAGCCAATAAGGTGGCCATGGAGCTCACTCATCTTCAGGAGCTTATTGATCAGTGGGGGAATGCATCGTGCATAGTCAATCGGGTTCCTCTTGAGCAGGATACTCCTCGAAGCCGATCCAGGTCTAGACAACAGTGTCGCTCACTCCCAAACTGCACTCCTATCCCAGCTCAAGGTCCTTACAGAGATGGTCGTGGCTACTTGACTATTCCTCTCTCCCCCCAACTCCTCGACTTGATGCCTGGGATAATTTAGGAGCTTCGATGATTGCTGCCAACCAAGAGCCATTTGTTTATGGTTAGGAGGATGTTCCCAACACTTCTGGATAGGGGAGGGACTCAGTGCCAAAGTCTCTTGATGCTACTGTTGGGTGGGAATCAGTCCCAAGGGTGGCTAAACCCATATAATGGAGCCTCATCATTATGTAATCAGTTAGTTTTGTTGTCCATCAGTTCTGTAAGGTAGTGTTGATTAGTTGTAAATTGTTTGCTTGGGTTCCCACTCTGTTTTGATGGGGATGGTTTTTTGGCTGATGGTGTTAGCCACGTGGCGTGTTTATCCACCTCTTTTTTTTTTTGTAAAAATGTATTCTATTAATTTTTTAATATAATACCTTTTTTACATAAAAAAACATTCACATACTTCTAGCCCTAAGTTATATATATCGATAGATAGATAGATAGATATATTGCTTTGGTTTTCTAAGTGTTTATCACAATATGGTTAATTAACTACATATTGGCCATTAAGATATAATTATAATTACAAATTTAATTATAAGCTTATTTAGGCTTGTTTGACTAATAAGAAGAGTAAATTCATTTTTTTATATATTTTTATCTTTTTTATTACTTTTAATTTTTTTAAATCATACTTCTAGATTGTAAAGTTTGTTTGAAACACAATATTTTTATATATATCTTCTTACATGGTACATTATATTTAAATATAATTTTCATTTGAAAAATAAGAATATATGCCTATAGAATTTGGGATAATTGTTTGAGTAAAAAATTTTATACCATAAACTAATATTCCAATCTCATGGTTAAACCTTAACATTTAGTCCATGAAGTTTAGAATAATTGGTGGAGAGAAGTTTCATATTCAAAACCAATTTTCAAATAGCATAGGTAAACCTTAGCATATAAATCAAATGGTATAAAATCAACTAATTGAATTCCTCAACTCTCAAGGATGAAACCCAAGTTTAAATCATGACTAGTAATATACACATAAATAATACTACTTTGTAGCCATGATGCAATATAACCCATTAAGAAAATAATTATTATTCTAATCAATATTAAAAAAAATATTAAAGAATACATTCAATTTTTTAATATAAAAATATCATTTTGCACTGGATGAGTGCTAATAAGGATGAGCTTAATGTTGACTTAGTGTCAGGCTCATGGTATCGACTTAGCACTTACTTAGTGCCATTATATCATCAATTGTAAATTTTGATGCTAAGTCATAAAATATAGTAATGTATGTAATAGGCAAGAAGATGATTAGCCTAAAGAAACACATGTTTGAACTCATTGTTATTGACTTAAATAGCATGACATAACTATTTTGGTTGTATCATTCAATGACATCATTAGGAGGGGAAGAGAGGATGATTCACAATGAAGTAAGCCCTTCACCCAACCAATTGATAGGTAATTTCCAAGGGGCATACATAATGATTTTCTACAATCAAACAAACAAAATACTAGGTTGTTTATCAAAAAATATTCCTCTCAATCCTCACACGAGATAGGGGGAGAGAGAGAGTGATATTAGAACCCCATAATTTTTTGCATAAATTAAAATTTGGATTTTTTCATAATTCTTGAAGTTTCATTTTCTAAAACCATATAAGATTATAAAATATTCATTAATTTTATTTTATTGGTGAACCTATATGTTGAGATAAAGTTTGATGTTATCTAAGATCAATACCTTGTATTTTCATAGCCCAACCATGGGAATAATCCATGGTGAAAAAGGTCTTCCCCAATGTTAGATTTCACAAAAGTTTCTAGAAATAAATGGAATCAAACATTGTCCAGTACTGCTTTAACAAAAAAATACACAACAAAAATAGAACACAAAATATAATAATGTTTGTGGACACCAAATAATATCACTAAGAGGAAATGAAATTACACTCCAATTGATAGATCAAAAGGTTTATATGAAGTGGTATTTATACCACATGATATCTTTAGATCAAGGTTGTGAGATTGATCCTCAGAAATAAAATATTATAAAAATTATAAAAGCATATTTTTCAAGTTTTACATGGGTCCAAAGGGAAAATATAATAAATACAAGTACAAATACTCATGTGTGGCCTCAAGAGAAGCTTAACCACCACATATTCTATCTTTTCCTCTTAAGATAAATGGAGGACATGGAAAGAGACCCTTACTATGCATCCCTCGTTAAGGGATACTCCAACTCCAAAAGCTCCTACATGTGTATAATAGTGACCTTAGGCATGACCTTAATCAATATATTTTTTGTCTGCTCTAATGAATCCACAACTATTGGATCTAGCATCCTAAAAGCATGAAGTCATCTCACAAAGTGTATCCATATCTCTATGTGCTTTATCTCCTGATGGAATATTGGATTGCAAACAAGATGAATAGTTCTCTTATTATCAAAAATGATGAGTAGAAATTTCTAAGATATGTTAGTCTCCTCCAAAATCATGAGCATCCATATAAGATGCTTAGTCATATCATTAGAAGCATAATATTCATCCTTCATGGAGGATTGGAAAATAGTGTATTGGTGTCTGAAGCACCATGAAAACAAGAAAAATCCAAATGAAACACAGTCTATGGTGGATCGTTGTTCATCTAAGTCACATACCCAATAAAAATATAAAAATTAGAGGGGAGCCAATGGAGTAGTGAATACCCATCTGATAGGTCCCTCTAATGCACTTGATAATCCTTTCAGTTATTCTCTAGTGACTCTCTTGGGGTGATTACATATATCTATAATAATAGTTAACAAAATATATATTAGGTCTAATGTGAATAAGATAGTGAAGTCCTCGCATAGGAGAGCAATGTAGCATGATATCAACTAAATGTGTGGTGTAATCAGCCCAAATTTTTAGGTCTAAGGCTAAGGAAGTTTGAGCAGGCTTATAATGCTCCATCCTAAAATGCTAAATAATATCCAAAGCATACTTGGGATGAGAAATAGTGATGCCAAGCTCTATTTGATCAATCTAAACCCTTAAAAAATAATGTGAAAGACCCAAATTTATCAATTCAAAGGTGAAACAAATCCATGGATTTATCTTCTAATTATAATAGAGGAGCTACTAGTGATGAGAAGATCAACAATAACATAATCACAAGTCTTCACACCCTAACGTTTAATGTAAATATCATGTTCAATATCATATCACTAAATCCCACAACTAAGAAAAAGAAATGGAGCTTATCATACCATGCACAAGGATCCTATTTAAGTCCATACAAGAACCTAGTGAGATGATAAACTAATAGAGTGGGTCCCTCAACCTCAAAATCAAGTGGTTATTACATGTAGATTTCCTCCTAAATCCCCCATGGAGAAAGACACTCTTCACATCCATTTGATGCACCTTCTATATATAAGAGGCAACCATGGATAGAAACATCATGATTAAGTATATCCTAACAACTGGTGCAAAAGTCTTAGAATAGTTGATTCCCTCCGATATTGAGAGTCCCTTAGAAACAAGCCATACCTTATGCTTCTCTACCTGACCATCTAATGTGTATTTGATCTTGTAGATCTATTCCTATCCAACAATATTCTTCCATTATGGAAGAAGGACCAAATTTCAAGTCATGTTCATCATCACTGCCTCATGTTATATCAACATAACATCTTTCCATTTTGGCTTACCCTTAGCATAATAATAAGAGAGAGGATCATGATAATGTGCTACCTTTGAAAGCAATGCTCAAGAAGGATATTTTTGAATTTTCTCAAGAGATAGATTAGGATAAGCATATTTTAGAAGTATCTTAACCCACTTGGTTGTTGGATCATGTGTATCCTATGATAACTCAACATCAAAAGCTAAAATGGAAGAATCCTATTCATCACCACTCACCTTGTTATGTAAGATTGAAGCATTCTAAATTGATGTATTATGTTCATCTTGCCCTGATATTAAATAAAAGAGTGTTATCTGTGGTGATGCTTATGAAGGGTTCAAACTAATAGGTAAATAACAACCACTTAATAAATATGAAGAAGATGGTCAAATAAGAATAGATCCAACTAAAATCTTAGAAGAACCAACTAAATTAGAAATAGTCAAAGAGTCAAAATAATTAGTGACCAAAAGCTCAGATGATGGGGTGGAAGAAGTACTTGAATAGATCAAATATTTTATTTCAAAATACAAATAGGCAAGGAATCCAAAGTCATATAGTTGCATTATAGGATAACTTGTTTGTTTCATTATCCCTTGTTTGCTTTCAAAAGAAAAATTCTCTTTAGATTAGTAAATCATTCAAATTTGGAAAGCATCCTAGGTTATATATTTTGTTTTCTTACACTCTTGCTTGATTGCATCTAGTTTACAAATTTAGAGATCATTTCGCTTAAGTTTAGTAAATTTTATCTTAAAAGGCTTGTTAGAGAGAAAAAAATAAGGTGTTTGTTGATTAACTCACAAAACACATCTTGAACTTGGAGCTAGAGCCGACTCGCATGAAATCAATGTTCAAGTCTTCTTTAGAAAGAGACTCGGGATGATAGCAAATCCTACATGGCAGCGAGGTTTCAAATTTACACTACTATTAACATTCTAGTAATCTAAAAAAACATAAATGTCAAGGAATAGAATACATTGATCTATAATTTAGAGTTATATTTTACTTTACTAAAAAATCATTGATGGTGGTAAGATATCTTTTGATATGTTAAATATGCCTAAAATATTTATGGTGGTAGTAAATAAACATGATGAAAATGAGATATGCTATGATATTGGCATTACTTGAATGAAGTTAATTGGTCCATGATGTAGAATCATTCTAATTTACATTATTAAAACAAGAGCCTTTAAAAAGGCATATTCCTACCCAAAATAGGGTGAACATGAAATTGAATATGGAATCCCAAGTTAGGGAATACAACAATAGATAAATTTGATTAGATAAAGAAAAATATTCTAAAAGATACAAAGAAACAAAACACGACATATTGAAGAATAAAATTATTTGTTAAACAATTGAATCCTTATCATTCTATGTTAATAGAATATTTAAGCTCCAAATATTTTATAAGGTAAGGAAAGTATTAATATAATTCTAATGATACATCTAACAAAATTGATGTGTAGCTAGACATGTTTAGAATAAGGTAATAATCCCTTGGTGAGTCAGATAGGTATTCAGATAGAAGACATGATCAACAATGAGTAGAAGATGAAGATTAGTAACAAAATGAGTAGGATGATAGGTGGTAACTCTATCTGTAATTTTGACTCATGGTATGGTTTGAGGATATTAATGTTGACAATATCATAACTAACAAAGTGTGGTGGAAGATCAAGTCAAAAGTTATTTTTAGACACCTATTGAAGAATCACATACGATCCATACTAAAGAGGCTTTATCTTGTTGTTGGACTTATCCCTAAATTATCATTTATGCAAGTAAAACCAAACTTTATAATCAATATGAAAATAATGATGAGTATAACAAAGATCCATAAACTTCAACTTAGACCAAAGATTCTATAAATATTGAATGAACTCTCGGTCCTTGTCCTACTCTTTTTGAAGATGGGATGTATAATGAGAAGACAATGATAAAGGTAACTCATACAAATCCAAGGTCTCAAAACAATTTTAAACCTCTATGTCTATTAAAATTAATAAAATTGTTAAATTATTATGTAAATATGAAGCCTCTTATTCATAGTGTCAAAGGCTATGCTCTTTATATGGTTTATGATTTTAAAATGCTATTACTTCTTATTTATAGTGTCAAAGGCTATGCTCTAAAGATATTTTATGGTTTTATAATGACTTAGAAAATGGTATCATTTAGTGGTGGTCATTTTGGTATGTGAATATGAAACTTTCTTGTTCATAATGTTAATGGTTTTAAGTTGAAGAGAGTTTATAGCATTATAAATGTATTATTGTGGTAATGCAATTGTTTGGTAAGATTTAAATATTAATTTCTTCTTTAAAAGTTAAGGAATTTAATTGGTTGAATTAATATTATTTAATTAAATTTTAAGGTTTAGTTATAATATTTGAACCATTATAAAATATTAAGGTTTAGTGGTAGTATCATATAGGTGGCACCTTATGGTCTCAAGATAGTATTTTTTACATGGTAGATTATGATTTTGTGGTGGTACAACGTCAACATTGATTATGATCTCATTTTATTGTGAGGAAGGTGGCCTTTCATCATCTCCTAATATTTTAATTTTTTAATGGCTTATCTTTTATTTTATTAATACAAAAGGTCTATCTTTTATTAACAAAAGGACTATCTTTTATAAATATCCTTAATCCATTAAAAAACTTTAACACATAAAAGGGGGTTTAAACCATAGTCAACAGATAAACATAGTGGATCAAACAAACCAACCAACAGACGGTTCGAGAACTAGGGCTGAAACATAGGCTCACAGATAGAGAGCCCGCCATAGGCACGGTCACTAGCACCTAAAAATTGGTGCCATAGTAGCTAGCCTAAAGGATGGCATGACCACTACTAGTGGTCATACCACTAAGGGGGAATCTTCCATAATAAGGCATGATGTGCCTTCCACATGCCTTATGTGGGATTACTAAATCCCCACACCAAAAAAAAAGTGCCAAAAACAACTCAACCTCAATAAATCGTGAAAATGATACATGAAAAGCAGTAACAAGGTAAGGAATCGATCGTAATAGACGCATAAATATGGATTTCACTAGCTTCCACCAAGCCTTTGGGCTTGGCTATCAATAAAGGGGTATGCTGGTCCTTTCAAATAGGGCTCGTGCCCCTCCCACCATGCATGTGGGATAAAGTGCAAGCCCTTAGGGACTCACAAAGCTTTATCCCACACACATCGTGTAGGGGCTTCACAAGCCTTTAAGGCCTATGGAGCACCTAGAAACCTCTAACCACCACTCGATGGCCGAGTGGTGGTGGAAGGAGGGTTTTTCCCTAGCTGTAGTGATTTGATCAACAGTGAAACTAGTTTTCGATAGGATTTGATGGAGATTGGTAATACTTTTTAACTTAATCTCATTTAGAACCCCTAAATAAAATCCCACACACATCATGTTGTTTTTTAAATTTTTTCTTAAAAATAAAAAGGGGCCAGATTTTATTTATCCACTAGCTGGTGGCTAGGAAATCCTTGCGCCCAGGTGGGTGGAGGCACCAGAGCACCAGATGGTGGTGTTGTTCTATGTGGTGGCCAAAAAAAGAAAAAGGGGTCGAAGGTCTTTGGAGGTAAAAGCAAACACCATTTTAAATATATAAAAAAATGAGAAGAATGAAATTTTAGATTTTAAAAGCAACCTAAGTTGAAGCTTGCTTGAAGAATAAATCTAGTCTCCCATCTACCCCAATCCTAAAGTCCTCATTTAGACATTAATGCCATCTACTAAAAGTAAAGGCATGTCTATCCAAGGAGGCAAGAGGAGGGATATTTTGATTTAAAAATATTTTTTTTCCTCTTTCAAAATATCACACCCCCAAATGCAAACTACTTAACCTTTATTTAAATTAAAAAGGTTTAAAAACTTTATTTGATTTGAAACATAAAATGTTCTCCTATTTTTATTTAATTTATACAAGATGGAGCTTCTTCTTTCTTTTACATAATAAAAAAAATATAAAGAGAATTAAAGAAAACTTTCCAAGTATTATTACTTAGTATTAAATTTAATTTAATTCAAATAAATCATTTATTATTTTTTAATTTTATTAATTTAAATATATACCAATACTAATATTGAACATTAGTATGGTATTCAAGTGGCATAGGTTTAATAGAACCTCTATGCCTATTAATCCCTTCCGAAGGGGGATCATACACCCAATCCACTTACACATAAACTTGCATGTATACAAAAGTGAGTAATCAAATGCATTAGACAAGGTGGGTGGTTCTTTGCAATTCCAATTGCCTATCCCAACTAAAGACTTATAGTAACTTCTAGGTTACCAACTTCAGGCCCTAGACAATTGGATTACTTACGACCACCAAAACAAGAAGCATGCATCTATATGAGGATAGTCGTTCATGTTACCTTGAGCTACCATCCACGAGTGTACCTGGTCCTACGTATTGACAATACATTAGCAGTACCATATTATTCAAAGATAAATCAATATAAATATTGCATAATAATTCAAAAGTATCAAAAGCTTAGTATCTAGTTATCATTGATCAACACATAGTCTTCCATGCAAAAAGTCCTACCAAAGTGGGTCATGACATTGTTATCATAAGAAATAAGGTAAAAATCCATAAAGGGATAATCCAAGGATGCCTTGTTTGTAAGGGACATTTCTCAAGATAAAAACTAAGCTTAACTCTTGGGACAAGTCAAAGTCAAGAGGGAGATCTAAATATCTTAGAAAATTTATATGAAAATGCTAGACATGTGGTAAATCTAGGCATTTAAAAAGAGATTGTAGGTCCGAAAATATTGATAAAAGTAAGGGATATGATGATGCTTCTTCCATAGAATCAAAGACCATAGAAGAAGGAGGGGATTCATACTTGTCATCTTCAAGTACACATTCAGATCGTGATGTGTGGTTGATCGAATTGAGGGCTTCTTTTTATATAACGCCTCACAAAGAGCGGTTTTGTGAATATGAAAAGTATAATGGAGGTGATGTCTTCCTAGGAGATGACTCAACAACCATAATCATAGAATGTGGGAGGGTCAAAATGTTGTTGAAATATAGAAGGGTCAAAACCCTCCCCAGTGTTTTGCATATTCTAATATTAGCCAAAAAATTGATATCTATGAGTAGAACAAGTGATGTATGTGTGCAGATAGTATTTGAAAAGGATACCTATAGGATGGTTTGACGAGAAATAGTTTTGGAAAGAGGAATTCGAATTGGAACACTATACAAGCTATTGAAAAACACTATAATTGATGGGTGTAATAGTTCTGTTGTTATTAAAAATAAAATAAAAAAAACCCCTACTCTTCCTATAGAGAAGACAATTCTTTGACACCAAATAATAGGACATATCATATAAAAGGGCCTTCAAGATTTGCATACCCTAGGTATGGTTTAAGGTATTTGATTTTTCTTTAGATTTTGATTTCTATGAATATTGTGTATATGGTAAATAAAAATTGAGTAAAGTTTCCATCTGGTGTTGCAAGAGCAAAATGGATTTTGGAGTTGATACACAGTTATTTGTTTAAACTTGTACCTATTCGATCACTTGGAAAATTATTGTACTATGTTTCATTTATAGATGATTTTCAAGGTATGCATGGATATATTTATTTGAAATAAATTTAATGTCTTCATAAAATTCAAAGAGTTTAAGGCTCTTGTAGAAAACTACACTAAGAAAAGATAAAGGTGTTACAGAAAGATAATGGAGGAGAGTTATGCTATAATAAATTTGAGAAGTTCTTTAAGTGGTGTAGAATAGCAAGGTAAAATATGACTCCATACACTGCTAAAAAAATAGACTTGTAGAAAGAATGAATAGGAAATTAACGGAAAAGGCAAGGAATATGCTCAATGTTACAAGGTTAGCACAAGAATTTTGGGCAAAGGTTGTGGGTACTGCATGTTACCTGGTAAATCGATCACCTGCATCATCATTGGTTGATAAAACTCTGTATGAGGCATGGACTAGTAAGAAAACCTCTCTTTAACATCATAAAGTTTCTGGTTGTGATGCTTATGTGCATGTTCCAAAGGAAAAAATGAGTAAGTTAGATAATAAAGCAAAGAAGTGTATCTTTATTGGTTATAAATATGGTGTAAAAGGCTACAAAATTTGGAACCCAAAAACTAGGACAATTTTTTATAGCCGAGATGTAATATTTAGAAATTTTAAAAGTGCTCTCAAGTAGGAAGAATAGCCAAAAGAGTAAGAACAAAAATATGTGCATTTTGAGTTCATGGATGAACAATCTGACCCAACAGAAGATGATGAATCAGATCCTCAAACTCTAGTGTTGAGAAGATCAAATCAAGAAAAAAAAAACCAAAAAGATATAGTTTAGCTGATTTTCATTCTTCTTTTGTTTTATCTATTACTGATGATTATCCTAGAACTATTAGGGAGGCACTTAATGCAAAGGATGTAAATTTAGGAAGAAGGCCATAGTTGATGAGATAAAATATTTAGAAAAAATAAGATATAGGGTTTGTGTTAGAGTTAGAGTATATTACATCATTTGGGTCATGTAAATGTACCACCTTTGGTACATAGTTAGAGTAGGAGATTACTTTAGGGGGAAGTTAGCTAGTTACTTCAAGCAATGTAATAAATGCACAAGTGGAAATGTGCAAGGTGTCCCCTTGTACAACTAGGTAGAGTGTTGGCCAAGGAATCTATCTTCCTATATAAAGGGCCTCATAGAGACATATCACATATCAAGTGCATTGTAGTAGAGAGTAGTAGATAGTAGTAGAACTCCTGTATGGAGTACAATGTAGCTCTTTAGCTTGTATTGATGGAGTGACCATTACCTCCATACTGCATTGTATTTTCATCATTTCTATTTATAGTATATTTCAATCATATTGCAGAATTACTTTCTTTCATATTTTTTGCATCTTATTAGGACCTGTGTTAGATCTCTCCCACTACATATATCCTCAAAATCTAATAGTGGTATCAGAGCCATGGTGAATCGAGATAGGAATAGGGAGAGTCACAAGTGAGGACTAAAATAAATCTCAGTTACAAAAATTCTGAGATTACATCTGGCTAGAGTCTTTCCACAGAGTTGTAGGAAAACTCGTGAAGACTAGGACTCAACATTTCATTCCACTAGTTTGATGGATCAACTAGTGAAGATTACTGATCTCAAGAGATCTGGATCTTTTCATGCTAACCATTATCTAAAGTTATTTATTGCAGGAAAATAGACATTGTGGAAGAGACTCCAGGAGTAGAGTCTTGGTGAAGTTTGGATATTGGAGATCTCCATTGCTAGATTGAAAAACAAAAAAAGGCTATAGAAGCCTTGATCAGAAGAAAGGCCATAGAAGCCTTGATCCATAAGAAATGGCCATAGAAGCCTTGATCTAGAAGAAAGGCCATAGAAGCCTTGATCCAGAAAAAGGCCATAGAAGCCTTGGTTCAAAATTATAAATTCTTTCATTCTAGTTTCTAACAACTTGTTGTAGGAAAAGGAGATTCAGAAAAAGGTTGGGAAGCTTCCTACAAGAGAGCTAGGAAGAATATCTTCTTAGAATCATTCCAGCACTTGTAGCAACAAGGAGAAGATTAAATATTTCAAAGACCTTGAAAAAAGGGTCCCATTACAAGAGCTACAAATCCTGTAGATTGTAGAAGTGAAGAAAAGGCCATAGTAGCCTTATAGCAGACTCAAGGAAGAATAGACTCTAGAAGTTGATTCAAGAAGGAGATAGGAGATTGGTGATCTCCATTCAAGATCAATACCTATAGAGTGTAGAAGTAGAGAAGGTTGTAGAAGCCTTAATTCTGAAGAAGACTTTAGAGAAGAATTCCTGATTCAGAAGAAAGACTCCAAAGAAGAGTTCCTGAAGAAGACTTTAGAGAAGAATTCTTGATTTAGAAGAAGAATTCATTTAGAAGAAGACTCTAAAGAAGATTCCAGAAGAAGAGTCCATAAAATAGGAGATTGGTGATCTCCTTTACTGATTAAAGACTTCTTTTAGAAGAAGTTGAAGAGATCCAAAGTAGATCTCATTGGAAAAACTTCCAATATTGGAAGAGATAGAAAGGGACTAATAGAGCCCTATTCTTGATCAGAGAAGCAACATATTTTAGAGATCCTAGAAGAAGATCTCATCACCAACACTTCCAGAAGTAGAAGGTTGAAGAAAAGGTCTCAGTTGGAAGACCAGAGAAGTTGCAAGATAGAAGACCTTGGAGAGGTCTCAAGGAGGAAAAAGAAGAAGGCTTGGAGAGCCTTGTTGTAGAGCTTATGGAAGCATCATCAAAAGAGTTCCTAGGAGAACTCATTGGAGAAATCCACTACCAAGGAGAAAGCTCCTGATAGTGAAGGACTTGGGACAATTATCGCCATCTGATAACAAGCCCAAGAGAAGAAGAATTTGGCAAGGAGTGCCAAATCCTAGAAGAAGAATCCAGTGAAGACCTCAAGATATTCAAAATCTTGAGAAGAAGAAGATCTTATTTGAAGATAGAATTCAACAAGAAGATTGAAGGAGGATTCAGATAGAAGAAGCCTACCAAATCTGAGAGATTTGGAGATTACCTCTCACAGCAAGAAGGCATAGTTTAGAGAAAAGAGTTCTCTAAATCTACAATAGAAAATAGAATATCACTGGAAGGATCAGGCCACCAAACCCTAGGCTCAAGATAGAAAGTTCAAGACCACAGTTTGGTGAAGCAAGAAGTTGCGAATTCATCCACTACAAGGCAACAACTTGGTGAATCAAACACCAAGATCTACATCTACTTCAGAAGCCATTAAAGGTAAGCAACTAGGGTGCAATTAGTTGAACTTCAAATTAGGGTTCATTATCAAATTCTATTAAGCACCATATTTGGATTAAAAGTTGCAAGAAGAAGAACCCATATTATAGTCTTCAAGAAAGTGCAAAAAGGAGAATTCATTTTAAGATATATTTGCACATTTAATAGGAGTTAGATATTTTTGAAAGAAATAAAATTATCATCTACCTGTTATCTATTTAGAAAGCAAGAAGACTACATCCTACAATATTGATTGTAGTGAAAAATTGTAGAATACTCATTAAGGGTTCATTACAGATTACTCTTGAAAAGTTGCAGAAGATTATTAAGTGCATTTAAAAATTATTTTGAGAGTTTATTGGAGCAATAAGGAGAGATTATTGTTACCATTAAAGTGCATTATTAATCCATTAGCACTACACTAGTTAATCTTTAACTAGTTACTCTCAAAAGGATTAGTTTGTGTTTGTTGATTGTTAAAGATCAAGGACACAAAAACCAGTAGATTATCAAAGTGTCTAGAGACACTATTTGGTGCATAGAACCTACAGCATTTCATGGCCCAAAGAAGCCACCAAAAATCAGATCAGATTCCTCCAAGGAAGTGGAGAAGAAAGCCACCATCAAATCAGCAAAAGAAGCTTCAAATCGAGACTTGGTGAGTCTCAGATTCAAAGTGCACTAAAGGCTATTTACAAAAGAAAAAATAGTGCAAAAATTACTTCTACAAAAAGCTTCTATCTACATGGTTATTAGCTTGGGTTTATTACCAAAGTAACCAAGCAAAGGAGAGAGTTGTCTAGCAAAGGAGACAATGTCAAATCAGCCCTTGCCTACAAGAAAGTTGCCATTAAAACCAACAGAATAGAGTGCAAAAGGAGGTGCAAAAAGAAGGTATTCTATTTACAAGTTTATTTACATTATCTTGCACCATACTAATCTATCCTACGTAGGAAAAAGGACAAAGTTTAAAGTGCCACAAAGGCACATTCTTCACAAAGGAAAACAACTCAAAGTGGTCGTGTAAAGAGCATTCTCCAAGCAAGGTAGAAGAGCCTCTCAAAAGGCTCATATCTTCTATGATTTGGATAGTCGAACCTGCAAGTAAACAAAGCACAATACAAAGAAAGGAGAAGCATTATATTCAAGGGCAATATTATCTACAAAAGGGATTTCATAATAGGTTGAAAAAAATAAGGGAAACAAAGCACTAGACGTACGTCCAAGGAGCATCATTGGAGTATTTCAAACTCCACCATAGTATTGCTTGAAGCCTTCAAGATCATTGCTCAAATCCTAGCTCCAAGTCTCCAAAGGTATTGCTCTCCACTCCAGCTAGAACCAACTCATACCAAGCACCATCGAACAAAGGAAGAGTTGGTCGTGTTGCATTGTTAATAAGGGTATTGCAAAGATACATTGAAGAGGTGTTACGTAGAAAGCTCATGCACAAAGGGAAGGTAACACTTGTCACCTAGAAGGAAATCCTAACGTTTCCCACATGAGCGCCCATCCATTGCAAGTTTGACCAAGAAAATATTATAGGGAAGAAGGTTGGTGTGTTAGAAGGAAGAAGACACATGTCATCAAAAATAATGAGCGCTCATCCAAGACTGTAACGCTCATCCTTTACCTGGAAAAATTTACAAGTGGTAATAAGCATCTTCTCATCCCTCAAGTGCTCAAAGATAACCATCATGACACTTGTCACACATTTCAAGATTCCTCTTCTATTAAAAGGTGCCAAAGACCAAGGAGGTCAGCATTCATAGTAAAATTCATAGCAGAATTCATAGCCGTATTCATAGCACATTCGTAGTAGCCTGAGTTGCAGCATGGAAGAAAGGTGAAGAGCATTAAAGGCTCTAGTCAAGGGAGGTCAAAGACTCTAGAATTGAGGTGCCACCATCCAAGCATTGAATCCAAGGAAGAATCAAAGCATTCCATTGGCTATAGCACCCAAAGAAAGGACATAAAGCTTGTTGTCATCTATGATCGAATTCAGCGTCGAATATTTTGGGTTTGCAACATTACAAAGGTAAGAATTTACCTTATTCTAATTTGCTTTCATTAATAGGAGTTATAAGGGTATAATATAAGGTTGAAAACTATAGGAAAATCAACCATATTTGAAAGCAAAAATTAAAGGAAATTTATAGCTTAATATTTGCAAATTAAACTTAGGAGAAATAAGGATTTCTACCTGGAAAATTAAAATTCCATTATTGCAAATATTATTGTTTTCTAATATTCCAAATTAGGGAGTTATAAGGAATACTACACCAAAGTAGGATATTGGAATTTAGAAACATTAAATATCAAATATCAAAAGCTATAAAAAGAGGTTCATTAAGAATTATCAAGAGTTGGAAATTAATTGGTATTCTTGTCTCAAAACTACATTAAAGGGGTAAAAGAAATCCAACCATTAGAACCTCATCAAATTAGAAAGTGCTTAGTTCAATAGGAGAAATAAGGAGTAACAAAAGTTGATTTTGGTATTTACAAAACTTTACAAAATCAACCTAAAATTGAACTACTATTCACAAAAAGCACTTTATCACTCATACAACATATTCAAAATCACTAGGGAGACATAAGGCATTCTACAAAACTTGATAATAATAGCATTCATTCAAAATTTATCAAGTACTCAATCCATTTGGGAATCATAAGGTTTCTACAAAATCTAAAGGATTTTATTAGAATTTTATCTCTTGACTAGGGAGATATAAGGAAGCCTACAAAACCTAAGCTCTACAAAAGGTCTTATCAAATCAAGTTCATATACTCTAAACTAGGGAGTCATAAGGTAGACTACTACAAATATTCTACAAAGGAATTACAAGAAATACTATTTCAAGGCACTATCAAGTCACTTTATATTCTAATCCAGGAAGCTATAAGGATGTCCACCTCAAGCAATACACTTAGAAGTGGAATGAGAAAAATACCAATATGGATTAAAAGCATGATTGATAATACAATGGATAGCAATAAGGAAAATGAAAAAGGGAAGGAAGAATCAATAATATGGGAAATAAGTTCTGAAACAAATAGCTACGAAAAAATAGATTCTTCTAATAAAATTGATGACCACATTCAAAAAGGATATCAAGAAGACAACATACAAAGAAGTAAAAATGAAATAGCTTCAATTGTGCACATATGGTTTAAGGATCTAGTCAAGGATATAGATAAACATGATATCCCTAAAATAGACTACAAAGTAGCCATAAAATCTCTATTGTGCACCTATTGCAATCAATACGATCATGAAAAGATCAACTGTTGGAATTACCATCCATGCAAATATTGAAGGGAAAAATCATTCTTCTTTCTTCTGTTACTATAAATACAAGTACTATAAAAGCCATGAAGAAATATTACTACACATAATAGATTGGTACTTTCAAAATCTTATTCCAGAAGCATCTACTAACAATGAACTCAAGCTTGATACTTATGAAGGTCAGAAAGATAGGTCATACAGAGGTGCAAAGGAGAGAAAATGGGTCAACTTTGATCCACTTAAGACATGCAAAATCATGAGATCACTAGTTCATCAAAGACATCTGATGCCAAAGAACAGAGGATTGGAAAAGACAAGAAGCTATAACATGAAGACTGAAGCAGCCAAAGAAGAACCTGATCAAGACCATTCTCAAGAAGAAGATCCATATTGAAGATTGAAATCTTCAATACCCAAATAATGTAATACAGGGGGTGTTAGAGTTAGAGTATATTACATCATTTGGATCATGTAAATGTACCACCTTTGGTACATAGTTAGAGTAGGAGATTACTTTAGGGGAAGTTAGCTAGTTACTTCAAGCAATGTAATAAATGCACAAGTGGCAATGTGCAAGTTGTAATGTGCAAGGTGTCCCCTTGTACAACTAGGTAGAGTGTTGGCCAAGGAATCTATCTTCCTATATAAAGGGCCTCATAGAGACATATCATATATCAAGTGCATTGTAGTAGAGAGTAGTAGATAGTAGTAGAACTCTTGTATGGAGTACAATGTAGCTCTTTAGCTTGTATTGATGGAGTGACCATTACCTCCATATTGCATTGTATTTTCATCATTTCTATTTATAGTATATTTTAGTCATATTGCAGAATTACTTTCTTTCATATTTTTTGCATCTTATTAGGACCTGTGTTAGATCTCTCCCACTGCATATATCCTCAAAAGCTAACAATTTGGTGAAGTTGCTTGATGGAAGAAACCAATTGGTAGCAAATGAGTATTCAAGAAGAAGTTTAATACAAAAGGTAAAATTTATGAGTACAAAGCTCTCCTAGTAGCAAATGGATATTCCCAGGTATCAGGAATTGATTTTAAGAGGTTTTCTCCTCTATTGCTAAACTAAATTCTATTAGATTTCTTTTGTCTATTGCTACAATATTTGACCTAGAAGTAGAGCAAATGGATGTGAAGACAACATTCCTACATGGGGATCTATAAGAAGAAATCTATGTCTCAACCAAAAGGTTTTATAGTAAGACGAAAGGAAGACTTGGAATACAGGTTGAAGAAATTTATGTATGGTTTGAAACAATCACCTAGGCTGTTGAATTTTAATAATTATGCATCAAGACTTGGTTTTTCATGAAGCAAATCTAATCATTGTGTGTACATCAAATTGGTTGGTGATCACTTTATTATTGTGGCATTATATATTTATTATATGCTGTTAATTGGAAATTATAGAGAAATCATCTAGAATTTTAATTCTCGCTTGTCATCTAAGTTTGATATTTTGGTCCTGCAAATTTCATCTTGGGCATGTAGATTAAGAGAGATCAGTCAAATAAGATATTTGGTTGAATAAGAGAAAATATATTGATACAATATTAAAGAGATATAATATGCATGATTATAAACCATTCAAGACTTCCATTTCTTTGGGTGTGAAGTTATCAACAGAACAATGTCCAAAGACACAAGAAGAGGAAGAGGAAATATCTCATGTTCCTCATGGAAGTGTTGTTGTCGAGTGTGATGTATGCCATGGTATGTACCAGACCAAACATTACCAATATAGGAGGAGTTTTGATTAGACATATGTCAAAACCAAGAAAAGAACATTGGACTATTGTAAAGCAAGTTTTTAGATACTTGTGTGGCATAATAGATTATATAATCTGCTATTAAGGGAGGCCTGAACCAAATAAGGTATTGAATGTATAAGGTTTTATATGTGCAGTTTTGACTAGAGATATTGATCGCTAAAGATCCATAAGTGGTTATGTAGTTTGCTTATTTGGTGGAGTAGTCAGTTGGATGAGCAAGAGATAAGTTGTAGTCGTACTTTCAACTACAAAAGTTGAGTACATGACAATCACTCATGCAAGTAAGGAAGTAGTATGGTTACAAGAATTGTTTGTTTATGTTGGATTCTTAAAGGGAGTTATAAGGATAATTTGTGACAGTCAAAGTGTAATCTATCTGACAAATAATAAGATAAATCATATTGTAGTATAGTACCTTTTTATTAGAGACATGGTTGAAGACAAGGCGTTTGTTATAATGTGCAGGTGTTGCATGATTTTCCTGTTTAATGATGGAATCTTCTGGAAAGTTCATGAAAACCCTTTTTTTGGAGAATCTTCTAGAAAGTTCACAGAAACCCTTTTTTTGGAGACTTTATGTTTTTTGGTATGACCTGGAAGATTCTAGAAGACTAGTAAACCCTAGAAAATTCCAGAAGGTTGTTTGGGTGGGAAAATTAGAAAACCCTCCCATTTTGTGATTATAAAAGAGAGTTGCATGTATGTAACATAGCATTGGAGAGTTCCTCTGAATAAATATATGTTTTTCTAAAAATATTGAGTCCTCCTTTTATCTGTTGTTCATGTTTTTGCTTGTAGTTTTTATTCTGTGTTTGTTTTAGCATATGCTCTATTTTTCTTTTCATGGTATCAGAGCACTATAGTAGAAGAGAGGCAGTTGTATATGCTTTGGTAGTGAATCGTGCTCTCCCTCTCTGCAACATTGGTTGTTGTGTCTTTATTTTGGAGTGCTCCTGAGGGCTAGTGCATTGTTTCACAGTTTGAGTGGGAGAAGAGAACGATTCATAGAAAATGAGCAACAAACTGGAGATTGAGAAGTTCAATGGATCGAACTTCACATTGTGGAAGATCAAAATGGAGGACTTATTGGTGGAAAGGGACTTGTGGGTTGCAATCACTGGAAAGCCCATTAGGATGGCACAAGAGGAGTTTAATAAGCTGGATAGAAAAGCAATGGCCCTTATTAGATTGAGTTTAGCAGACTCTATGATTTTAAATGTGATAGAAGCACAGTCTGCTCAAGATATGTGGAAAAAGTTGGAGAGCATCTACGCTTCCAAGTCAATAGTGAACAAGTTAATGTTGCGAAAGAAGCTAGAAAATCTCAAGATGAAGGAGAATGGTAAGTTCTCAGACCACTTGAATGATTTTAATATGCTAATGAAGCAGCTAAACTCCATTGGTGATAAATGGAGTGATGAAGATCAATGTCTGGAACTATTAATCAGCATGCCAGACTCATGGGAGAATCTTATTACTGCCATAAGTGTTGCTTCTGACAAGTTGCAGATGGAGTCAATGGTTAGCCAACTATTGAATGAGGAGACAAGAAGGATATATGCTGGTGAAGCATCCACTTCAGAGGTCTATTTAGCATGTGGATGCTCAAAGGAAAGAGGAAAAGGTAGATCTAGTGGGAGAAGCAAGTCTAGAGGTAGAGGCAGATCGTCCAACATAGGAAAGAAAATTTTTAGCAATGTGGAATGCTACTACTATCACAAAAAGGGGCATATCAAGTTTCATTGTCCCTTGTTGAAGAAGAAGAATGAAAAGGTAATAGAAGAAGAGATAATTGATAAAGTTGTAGATGAAAACTCCTCCATGTTTCTTGCTTCTTCTTGTCTATCAATTGAAGGGTGTCCTGAAGATTGGATTATAGATTCAGGAGCTTCTTTCCACATGACACCACACCGTGAGTGGTTTGTCAATTATAAAGAGGTAAATGGTGTAAAATTTTATATGGGTGATAATGCCTTTTGTGATGTAGAAGGAGAAGGTACAATTCTTATGAAGGATTTAGGTGGAAAAGTCAAGTATTTACAAAAATTTAGATATGTCCCTTAGTTGAGAAGAAATCTTCTCTTAGTTGGACAACTAACTAAAAAAGGAGTAATAGTTACCTTCTCAGATGAAGGATGCAAGCTCACTAGAGGTGCACTAGTGCTTGCAAAAGGAAAGAAGAAAGACACTTTGTTTAAACTGGATGTCAGCCCTTGTGAGAAAAGCCATTGCAATGTTTCCTCTGTAAAAGAAGCTAATGTGAAAAATGATGAAGCAGATGTTGGAGATTGTCTTCTTTGGCATAGAAGACTTGGCCATCTGGGAGAAACCAGCTTGAAGCAGTTGGTCAGCAAAGGCATGGTGCATGGCCTCAAGGATATCAGCTCCAACACTCTCAGCTTTTGTGAATCATGTGTGATGGGCAAACAAAAAAGGGTAAGCTTCTCTTATCACCCACATAGAGCTAAATCTACTTTGGATCTTGTTCATTCAGACATTTGTGGTCCTATGGATACTCCATCTATTGGTGGTGCACTGTATTTTACCACTTTTATTGATGATCATAGCAGAAAAGTATGGACTATATTTTTGAAGAAAAAGAGTGACATACTTGATCATTTTAAAAGGTTTGTTGCTAATGTAGAAAGGTAGACAAGCAAGCAACTTAAGATATTGCGTAGTGACAATGGAGGAGAATATTGTTCTACTAAATTTGAAGAGTTTTGCAGGCAGAAAGGCATCTCTAGACAAAAGACTACACCTTATTCTCCTCAATAGAATGGAGTAGCAGAGAGAATGAATAGAACATTGTTAGAGAAGATGAGGAGCATGTTGTCAGATGCAAAGCTCAGTAAAGGGTTTTGGGTTGAAGCAATTTCAACTACCAACTATTTGGTTAATTTATCACCATGCACTACTTTGAATGACAAGACACTAGAAGAGGCCTGGAGTGGGAGAAAACCATCAATCTCTCACCTGAGGGTTTTTGGTTGTGAGGCCTTTATGCACATTCCTACTGAAAAGAGGAAAAAGTTGGATGAAAAATCTAAGAAATGCATTCTTGTTGGTTATGGAGAAGTTGTTGGAACAAAAGGATATAAATTATGGATTTCGGATGAACACAAAAGTGTTTTTAGTAGAGATGTGATTTTTAAAGAAATTAAGATAACTGGAGATATTCAACAACATGAATTACAACAATAGTTGAAAGAGAAGGTTAGTGTGCATGAATGCACTATGACAGGTCAACCTTCAAGTGAAGCACATGCTCAACCCTATCAGCCTCAAGAAATAATATCTTTTGATATTTTAGATAGAGTTTCTAGCCTACAAAGACCTGGTGAAGATTTGCCTTCTTATGTGCCTGAAGAGGTGCATCAAGAGGATCAACAAATTTTGCAGCTTGATTCTCCACCTTGCATAGAAGAGGTCCAAGAATCAGTGGAGCAATCTAGAAGAACTAGAAGAGAGAAACATCTTCCCAATAGGTTTCAAGATTATTTTTATGGATTTACAGTTGCTTGTGATGATCCTCTCACATTTGAAGATGCCATGAATAGTTCAGAGAAAGAGCATTGGAAGAAGGCCATGCAAGAAGAAATGGATTCAATGAAGAAGAACCATGCATGGGATTTAGTTCAACAACTTGTTGGGAGAAAGATAGTAGGCAACAAATGGGTGTTCAAAAAGAAGTTAAGGCTTGATGGGTCTGTGGAAAGATACAAGGCCAGATTGGTTGCAAAAGGGTTCTCTCAGATCCCAGGTATCGATTTTCATCAAACTTATGCTCCCACTATGAAGTTATCTTCTATTAGACTTTTGCTTGCATATGTTGCTACTTTTGATTTAGAAGTTGAACAAATGGATGTAAAAATTGCATTCTTGCATGGAGATTTGAAGGAGGAAATATACATGCAATAGCTTGAAGGTTTTGAAGTAGGAGGTGCAGGTGTTGTTTGTAGGTTGAAGAAATCCCTCTATGGATTGAAGCAGTCTCCTAGAGAATGGTACCAAAAGTTTGACAGTTATATGTTGCAGATTGGATTTTTTTGTAACCCTGCAGATCCATGTGTGTATTACAAAACAAAAAGTAAAAGTTTTGTAATTTTGGTTTTGTATGTGGATGACATCCTCCTGATTGGAAATAATAAACAATTGATTTCAAAAACTAAGGAGTTATTGTCAAAGAACTTTGATATGAAGGACTTGGGTCAAGCACGCCATTGCTTGGGCATTGATATTGTCAGAGATCACAAGAGTAGACAATTATGGCTTTCCCAAAAGGATTACATTAACCAGATTTTGAAAGAATTTGGAATGCAGGATAGTAAACCTACCAAAACTCCTATGCAACCTGGAGTTAAATTATCTACAAAAATGTGTCCAACTACAACTGAAGAAAAGGAGAGGATGAAGAAAATTCCATATGCAGAGGTTGTGGGCTCATTGATGTATGCAATGGTATGTACCAGGCCTGATATTGCTCATGTTGTTGGTATGGTCAATAGATATATGTCCAATCCTGGAAAGGAACATTGGACTATTGTAAAAAGAATTTTTAGATATTTACAGGGTACTAAAGATCATGTTTTGTGTTATCAGCCCAAGAAGAATGAAGAGTTTTGTTTGCAGGGACATGTAGATGCAGATTGGGCAGGTGACTTGGACAACCGTAAGTCAACAAGAGGATATGTCTTCACTTTGTATGGTGGTGCAGTGAGTTGGAGGAGTAAAAAGCAAATTGTTGTAGCTTTGTCAAGTGTTGAAGCAGAATATATTGTTGCCACTGATGTTGCAAAAGAAGTTGTTTGGTTGATGAGGTTGTGCAAAGGTTTGCATTTGAACCAAGAATATGTTGGAATAAAATGTGATAGCCAAAGTGCAATAGCACTTGCATATTCTTCATCATTCCATGAAAGGACAAAACACATTGCAGTGAAATATCATTTTGTGCGTGATATGGTGGAGAGTGGAATGATCAACCTGATCAAATGCAAAACCCAAGAGAATGCAACAGATGCACTTACTAAGGTTGTCACAACTCAAAAGCACCAATTTTGCAACAATGAGATTGGGATAAAAGATTGCAGAAAAATCCTGCATCAAGTGGGAGTTTGTTACAATGTGCAGGTGTTGCATGATTTTCCTGTTTAATGATGGAATCTTCTGGAAAGTTCATGAAAACCCTTTTTTGGAGAATCTTTAGAAAGTTCATAGAAACCCCTTTTTTGGAGACTTCATGTTTTTTGGTATGACCTGGAAGATTCTAGAAGACTAGTAAACCCTAGAAAATTCTAGAAGATTGTTTGGGTGGGAAAATTAGAAAACCCTCCCATTTTGTGATTATAAAAAGAGAGTTGCATGTATGTAACATAGCATTGGAGAGTTCCTCTGAATAAATATATGTTTCTTCGTATTTAATTAGTCATCCTGTTGTTCATATTTTTGCTTGCAGTTTTTATTTTGTGTTTGTTTAGTATATGCTCTATTTTTTCTTTTCAGGTGTCACTATAAAAAAATGATACTCTAAAAAATGTTACAAATTTATTAACTAAACCTATGAGTATTGAGAAGTTTTCTTGGTGCAGGGAGACAATGGACTTAATTGCCTTGAGTAATTGAATTTGTGATTTGTATAGGCCCTACTTCAAAGTATTGAACAAGTGGGAGGTGCATGGTCTTATTTTTTGGGTAGTCTTCTTAATTAGCAAGTATGGGTGGTTTTAGTCCTTGGTCTTATTTTTGGGCTGGTCTCTTTAATTAGTAGGTATAGGTGGTTTTAGTCCATGATATTATTTTTGGAGTAGTCTCCTTAACTAACAGTATGGATGGTTTTAGTCTATGGTTTTATATCCATATACCTATATATATTCTAATTGCTTTGTTAAAAAGAACTTAATAATAATAAAAGACGAGATACAACTTTAAATTTCTAATTTTTCATGCAAAAGTTTTTAAAATAAATATAAGTATATTTTGTATATTCATATTATTTTTCTTTCTTTACATTAACACCTCTATGTTGACCAGATCTCTTAAGGAGGTTTCGCCTATTTCTTTCCCTAACGTGCAATTCTTCCATAATACTCTGCTTTGGATTATTGTTCGGGGAGCGAGATTTACAACATCGTGTTCTGTAAGCTACTAGGAAAGGCATTGCTGGCAATAAAGATGAAATCATTGCAGTTGTCAATATGACAAAAGTAGAAGAGACAGACGACATATACGACAGTGAAGGGTTCTCTTTTAGTAGTTTTCCAAGGGAAAATACGCTGATTAAAAATTAGATTGAATGTTAAAAAATATATATAGTAAAAAAAAAATAGTTTGAATTGGTTAGATGTCTCTCAATTTTCGCATCAGAAATTGTATTTGCCGCGGTGTCCTGTGGGCCAAAGACAGAAATATTCGGAAGCGGCCACAAATTTCTTAGTTGAAGCTTCTACGAACCTTTAAAGTCAACTAGTCAACGGCGTGATCAAAGTACAACTTTTGCGTTTGACTTATTTTAAGGAAACTTTCCCGAACATGCCCTTAAAATACCGAGAAGGCCATAGGAAATTTCCTGTAAAATGCCGAGAAAGCCAGAGGAAACCCTGAAAATACCAAGAAAGCCAGAGGAAAATTCCTGTAAGATGCCGAAAAAGCCAGAGGAAAATTCCTGTAAAACTCTAATCTCCGCGGATGAATCCTATATATTTTTCAATGTATCAAACACCACTACATAATTTAGGTCGCAAGTGTACTTTATATTTTGCTGGCTTATTTCTTCTGAGAGACATAATCCACAAGCTTTCTCGTGTTTTACACGCGGTTCGTTTAAGATATTTTGTAAATGGATAAGGTTGCATTAGAGATTGTGGTCATTTCAGCCCAAGATCTCAAAGATGTTAGAAAATTTTGGGGTCCTATGTGCACATTTGCCACTGTGTGGACGGACTCTACCAATCAAAGCTCCACGCAAGTAGATCGAGAGTGTGGCAGCTATCCCAATTGGAACGCTAAGTTCCAAATGGACGTCAGCAAGCAATTCCTTCAGGAAAGGGGTTCCAGCCTTACAGTACAAATTTACTGTAAAACTCTGTTGGGCAACAAGAGAATAGGATATGCTGTAATGCCATACTCCGATATTTTGGAGGGGCATAGATTGCCCGATTCAACACATCTCCTGAGCTATCGCGTGACAAGGCCGAGTGGGAAGCGTGGAGGCACCATTGATTTGTCGGTTAGATTATTAGAGAAAATTTATCCGTGCCTACAAATTTCGACATCCGACATGAAATTTCCTGCATTTTCTTCCAAAACGAGACCACAAACGACCTCAAGTTATAGTAATAGGCCACAGAGGCAGAGTAATGGTAATGACGGTTACGCCATTGGCATTCCGTTGTCAATTGTGCAGCAACCGCAGTTTCTATGTCCGCAACATCAACAGATTACTGCGGTACCTCCGTCACGTTTTGCCCCAGAGAATTCTATATATTCCAACTTCCATTGTGCATCCTCTTATGGCTACCATAGCCGTGTCTCTGCAACTAATTTCTAAATATTATCTTGTGGAAAGGAGGTAAATCATAAATTTGTTGGAGTTTTTTCGGTAAATAGCGGATATGTGGCGAGTGTGAGCATTAGGGTGTGAGTTTTTTATGGCACCATTTCACAATAATGAAGTTCATTATTGACGGATGTAAATTTGAAAAGAAGCTTGTATTAACCGTAAATTATATAAAGGGTTAGGGTTTGCAAAGAAAAAACCTAACAGATGTCAATTTGCAATGTTTCGAATATCGTTTCACTTTGACCGATGTGTGTTTTTTATTCCAAACCGTGCAAACGTTCAATTGGAATATTTTAGAGCCCTATGTCATAGCCCATTGGTAGAGAAAAATATTTTAGAGCCCGGGAATGAAGGCCAAAATTTCAAGCACAGGATAAAACCCAGATAAATAGAACCAGAGAACCATAAGAAACACTTATTTGCTTTTAAAGTAGTTAGGACTTCAACTGCAGAGTGTTATTTAAAAAAAAAATTATTTATTAATTTTTTTAACTTAATTATATTAAATATAATTTTTTTTAATATTTGAGATTTGAACTAGTCAATTATTTATTCTAACCATTAAACAAAAAACCATTCACAAATATTATTTATTTTTATAATATTTAAATTAAAGCTTATATTCTCAAACAAGTTACGGAATAATCTTGACGCGCTACCCGACAGGATTCTTATTTTAATGCTTTCATTAAATATTATTTTTAAAATTAATAAAAGCATCTTAGAACAGCGCCAGCAAGTGTCTTTAATTTTCCTTTTGCCCCTAAAGAGAAGGATTTCGCATTTTTATACTTTAAGAAATTAAAATCATTAATTTATTTAAAATTTTATTTTAATTATCTTTTATTTATTTAAAATTGTATTTTAATTATATTTTATTTATTTAAAAGCAAAAGTTAAGAGTATGTTTACTTATTAGAATATACAAGAAATCTTAAATATAAGTAGACAGTGATATTTGATATAATAAATTTTAAAGGATAAATAGGGGAAAAAATTATTGGTTTTAGAATTTTTTTTGTTTTTGAAATGGTGTTGGAATTTATTTGGCTTGTGTTTTTTTTGTTATTGTTAAGTTTAATATAATTTTCAAGTTACCTCTTGCTTTTATGAATGAATTTCATGTTATTGTGTTAGTTGATGATATAGATAGGTGTAAAGGTGTTATTACATTACAATTATTTCTTATAGCAATAATTTAATTGATTATAGGTGTTTAATGTTGGAGCTTATGATGATATATTTTTGTATTTGTAAAAATAACACTAACAATTGATTTTACAAGTAGTGGAGAGTCTTGTCCTCTTATATATAGGATAAGAGTGGACTAAATTTGTTAGTCATTGGGTAGGACGATAGCAAGTCATGTTCGATGATTGTTTTAGTTTCCTTTCTTTATCCAATTGTTTTCTTTCTACCACCTTTCTTAGATATTGGTGTTTTCTAACTTTGTCAAAACCCTTAAATAAGGATGAAATCATGATTAAGGTATGTATTTACATGTCCCTCAAAGCATGTGTTTTAAAAATTAACAATGCTAAGATCCCCATTTGAAGTCATGATCATGGTTATTGGTTTAATTTTAGGGTTTTTATGTACAATAATGATTCTTGGATGTTTTTACACCTAGGATTTAAACGACATGTTGTTTGAATTGGCAGTTGCAATTTTATGGATCCAAAAAGAGTAAAAATTAGTTTTCAGTTCCGAAGGGAATTATTCATTTATTACGCTATAAATACCCATTTCACCTACTCATTTTTACACCAAAACATTATTAAACAACTACAAAATGTTTTATTATCATTCATATGCTCTTGCTAACATCACTTTAAACTCTATGCATATGTTGCTATTGCAACATACAACATTTTTCCTCTCCCTTCCTTATCCTTGTAGGTACAACCAAAGCTATTAACTGCTAGTTTGTTACCTTTCATGGATGAGGATGAGACATTGATTACTAATTGACGACCAATTTCCAAGGTAGGTCAAACCCTCTACACATTGTCTAGGTGTGATCTCTCCTTACTATGGTGATGTTGCAAGGAAGTTAGAATAAGAGTGAGTATTTTATTATTCTTGTTATGATATGTTTTTGTCCTTGGTCTATCATAGGATCCTAAAAGGCTTTAGGAATGTCTACATCGGACAATGATGATGAGCGATGTGTTGAACCAAGATTTCCCCTTAATGAGAAAATTACAACAAAACTAAGATCATCATTTGATGTGGCGATTATGACAAAATATTCATGTATGTGAATGACATGCAAAATACACTTTACCAAAATCCAATACTCATTCTAAACCTCATGACAAAAAATGTAGTTGTGTTTATGATGACACTTAAAAAATCTTTGGCCTATTAGCTAGATAATTATAGGTGTGATATTAAAACAATAAATGGAGATTTCTAGGAGAGAAATAAAAGCTTTAAGGAGAGAAACATCCAAATAAATGCAAGATTTGATGATTGATAGTACTCAAATTTTGAGTGGCAACAGAAGCCATATAGTGCAAGTTGTTATCCCTCCAATTTGAAATCTCAATTCTCCTTCTCCTCCTACCTAGCTAGCCTTGGGGAGGCTTTACCTCCATCAGCTAATTCTACTTCGAGGAATTATAAAAGCCAATATCTAGCCCATGATGTGGAAGCTATGGACTTGTATTGGCACGTGCCTAAATTATTTTACGATGTAACAAATAAAGCTCAAATAGTCATTGATAAATTTACAATATATTATAGGGATTGGTTGCATAATGAAAAACTTTGCTAAAATTGATGACTAGGGATTTAGTAGAAAATGCTCTTGATTGATTTGCAACCTTACCTAAACACTCTATTAAGTCCTTGGATAATTTTGTCATAAATTTAAAACAAGAATTTGATGATGACATGACTATGATTGAGGCAATAGATATTTTTGTAAATAATAAACAAGGCCCTAATGAATCCATTATAAATTTTCACAAGAGGATAGAAAGACTTAAATGTCATTCTATTTTAAAATTAACTAAAGAGGCCATAATGGTAATGTTTGTAAATAATCTTAGGCCCTATTTTTAGTCTAAGATCCAAGAGCACAACCCTTGTGGTTTTTCTTCCCTTGACAAAGTTATACATTTTGTTAAAATCCTTGAACATTGGAGAAAGAAAGAAGGTCAAAAATCTTTGACACCTAATAACACTAATAAAAATGTTATAGGGGATGTGGTTTGCAATATAGCTATTCAGGATACTTATCATGATTCAGAGATAGATGAATCTCCTATGTATATGCTGACTAAATCTGGGAGTGGTTCAAAACCTAAGGATAGGATGCCTCAATGGACTCATAAAGATATTCACAAAATATGTCCACCACCTAAGATTAAAACTATCATATTAATGATAGGTTTGAAGAACCTGTATGGCATGATATTAATAAATTTTGTTGTTGTCATGGAACTTATAGTCATGATAATTCTACTTGTACGAACTTGTGTAGATTTTATCCTAAGAAATTATTTGGTCCTAATTTTCACATTGATCAAGTCAACAAGATAGGATTGGTTTATTTCATGAAAATAAGCATAATATCCAAAAAGGTATAATCACCCTTGAAACAAAAGTTTAGGTATCTAAAGTTGGGAATTTTAGCTCTGCTAGGGTTTTACCACAACACTCTAAGTAGGGTTTAAAATTGCTCTCTACCTATCCATGGCTGCATGTAAGGGACCTTATGGGGCCCTCCCTTTGTCCCCTTCTTCTAAGATATTTTTTGTAGACATAGTGAGGGAGATACAAGAAGTTGAGGATGAATCTTTGAGAAGTGATGCTTTAAAATCCATCTTCTTTGTTGCTACCACCAAGAATCCAATGGATAAAGGTTCCAGTCTAAAGTTAATGGTTATCTTCCCCAGGCTACCCACCACCCCAAGATTTTTATTGAACAAAGTTTTGTGGATAAAAATACATTGTACAAGATTAATCATGGTCTAATCTATAAATTTATTAGCATGAGACCATCTCTAGGGTTTATGACTTTTTGGTTTTGAAATAATTGGGAGCCATTAGAGGATATTTTAATATGCTTCATCAATAATGGATACTATATAGTGAGTTTCTCTTCAAGAGAAGACAATGACAAATATATTGAATTACAAAAGATAAGCTATGGAGCAACAAGTATTTTTATGCAACCCTAAAAGCTAGGATTTGATCCATGAATGGAACCTAATATAGTGGTTGTTCGGGTTAAATTATATGCTCTACCAATGGAATATTGGTGTAAACTAGTTTTTGAGAGATTGGAAAATTTCTTGGGTTACTATTTAGGAGTATCCAAAGATATAATGATGAGATCTTCAACCATTTATGCTCGAATCTATGTTGATATGGATCTTAATCACTCATTGCTAACTAAAATAGAAATAGATATGGGGGATTTAGCCTAGATCCAATAAGTATACTATGAGGCAATTCCCTTTTGGTATATGATTTTTTATAAGCATGAACATCTTGCCCATTTCTACCTAGAGACTATCTAGAAGGAGCCCATCCCATCAGAGACTAATGATAATGATGATAATATGCTCGAGGAGAAGGTAAAATCTCATCCCACAACCTCAAGCCCACCAAAAGAGAGTTTTAAAGCACCTAAGAGGAATAATAAGCAAAAGAAGAAAGTGACATGATCAAATCAAATGAAAGAGATAAACCTAAACATGTATGAAATTATTAATACCCTAATGGACATGGAGAATGAGATAACTATAATGGGAAAAAACCAAGGGGAAAATCTACCCTCTAAAAATGTATAAGTAGTCCAATAAATGATAACTCAAACAACATTTGAGATCAATATCCAACCAATCATGAACCATATTGGCATAACAACTTTAGAGAACATCAATCTAGTTATGTTTATGGTTGATAGGGATGTCTCAATGGAAGATAAAGATATAGACAAAGATAAGCTTGCTCTTGGAATTCAAAAAGTAGAGAAAATATTAAAAAATACCCAAGCCAAGAGTGTGGGAAGAAAATCAAACCAAGAATAATTGGTAATGGAGGGTGACCATATAGTAAACTAGGGGAGTGTAAAGTAGATTGATATTCCCAATGATTTTACAATCATGGAATGTTAGAGGGTTAAATGGCAGGTCTCATCAAATTATTGCTCATAGTTTAATTGAAAGTCATCATTTAGATTTCATTCTCCTTCAAGAGATAAAATCTTCAATACAAGTGATGGATAGAATAGCCAAGAAAATATGGAGATAGGTAGAGCATATGGCAGTTATGTCCTAGGGTGCTTCAAAGGGTATAGTGACTTTGTGGAACCCTCTAAATTGGAAAATAATTGATAATGTTACAGGAAGGGGGCTTCTCAAATATATCTTCAAGATTAAGAGTTTAGGAAAAAATTGTTGATTTCAAATTTCTATTGTTCAAATTTTTTGGGGAAGCAACGCCTCCAATGGGTAGTTTGATAAGAAATTAGGATAGGAAAGGAAAAGGAATTGAATAGTGGCTAGCAACTTCAATGCTAAGCTTTCAGCTAGGGATCAAGAAGGGGACATGCCATATTTGGATTAGGAGGATAGATTTATGATCTCTAAAGTAGTTGAACTCAATTTGGTTGATGTCCAATGTGTAAGGCCTTCTCATTCTTGGACAAACAAACAAGTGAGGTTGGTAAATAGGAAGGTAAAACTGGATAGATTCTTATTGTCTAAAGATACTTTTTATGCATTGGTCACTTAGGCTAGAAATCCTCAATTGAATAAAATCATACCACTTCTTAATTCTCTTGGAATGGGATATGGGGCATAAATATTTCTCTAGACCATTTTGGTTTGAGAATTTTTTTCTAGAAAAGGAGGATATCAAGGATAAAATCCTAGTTTGGTGGGAGGAGTGGCAACCTGCCCATGGGATAAAATTATTTGGAGTCTTTAAACAACTCCAACATATCAAATCCTAGCTCAAAAATTGAAAAAGAAACAACAAATTAGACTTTCAACTTTAGAGGTTTTTGCTGGTTACTAGGATGGAGGAGCTAGCCATACTCTTTTAGACTAAAAAACACTGGAGACTTGAAATATGAAGATGAAATATTAAAAATAAAGTTAGAGAGTATAGAAAAACATGAGGAGATCTATTGGAAATAAAAATCCAAAACTTTTGGGCTACTAGAGGGGGGCTGAAACAATAAGTAATTCCACTACTCAACCTCGGAAAGAAGACACTCCAACACACTACATAGCCTAAAAGACCTTTATGGTAATGTGATGGACACTATCCCAGGTATGTAGCAAGTTGTAAATATCTATTTTAAAAATATTTTCTCTGCTTTTACCCATCCTAATATTGTTGTGCAACAAGAGAGATACTTAACTATATCCCATAGATTATAACAACCAAACAAAACCAAACCCTCTTCAAAACTATGGATCTTGAGGAGGTGAGAGACATAGTTTTCAATAGGAGAACCAAAAACTCCCTAGGTCCTGATGGGTTCTCATTTGTATTTTTTCTAGGATTTTTGGGATGACATAGGGGAGGATGTAACAAGGGTAGTGGAGGAATCCCATGCAAACAAAAGCATTTTTTAGGCTATGAACCATAGTTTCCTTGCTTTGATTCCTAAAGTGGGAGAGGATTCCAACCTTGGAGACTTTCACCCGATTGTACTTTGCAATGTAGTCTACAAGATCATTTTCAAACTAATAGTTGAAATACTCAAGAAGGTATTGGATAGTATCATCTCTCTAGAGCAAGGAAGATTTATGGAGGATTGACAAATTCTAGATACAGTGATCTTGGCATAATAAGTTATTCATGTAATACATAAAAAAGGTCAGGAAGGTATGCTTATTAAATTAGACATGTCTAAGGCCTATTATAGAGTCCCTTGGAAATTCTAGATTGAATGTTAGAGAACTTTGATTTCTCTCAAGGTTGGAGAGAGTGGATCATGAGTTGTGTCTCTTTGACCTCCTTATTAGTCCTCATCAATGGTTTGGCCCCCTTTTATAGCTTTAGAAGAATTTGGAAAGGATATCCTATATCCCCATACCTCTTTATTAGTCTTTTTGAAGGATTGGGTAGATTTATTTTAAGGAACAAGAAACAAGGAGTTATCTCAAGAGTGTAAGTGGAAGCGATGAATCTAACCCATTTACAATTTATGGATGACATAAGGTTACTTGAAGCGACCAATGTTAGGGAAATAATAGTAATCAAATTTGCCTAAAATACATATCTAGAAGCTAATGTGTGTTGTTAATATCATCATTTAATCTTATGATTTATCAAATCCGGGGTGGTGTCCAAGGCTGTCTACGATAGAGGATTAGGATAGATTACAATTCAAACATTCAGATTACAAGCATTTCTTTAGTGAAATAGATGTTGGTTTAACCTTTTGGTGTCACACTAAATCTAATCTAAAAATTAGAAACTAAATGATCTTGCAAGAATTGAAATTGCTAAATTGAAATGTTGTTGAATTGAAATCTATTTTACTCTTGCAAAATTGAAATAACAGAATTGAACTTGCTCAAAATGAAACACACATGCTGAACACTTGTCAGTGTCCTGTTACAAAAGGTCATAAATATTCTGTTACAGTAGCTGACAACAAAATAAAGAATACTGGAACTTGGAAAAAAGTTATTAAAGCAAGAAAAATAGGGGATAACATAATTACTGCTAACTTATGCTACTTGTTCAATCACAGAAACATGAAATAGGGGAATCACAAATCTAGCTATTTTTTTATCGAACACACACTTATGCTATATGAAAACACAACTTAAAACATAAAAACATCACATGAATTCAAAACAAAAGTTAGTATGCAAAAATAATTAAAATTGACAAGTGATCTGCTAAAATAAAATGTAGTAAAGTTCAGAAGAAACCTGTCAGTTAGTCCTCCTTCTAGGCCTGAAAGTGGTCCTTGCTTCCCGATATTGAAGAAGATGGAGAAACTCTACTAACTACTTAAAACTCACACTTGCTCATGAATAGAAATTGATAAAAAACTACACTTTTATTAACTATTGCACACCATTACAATGCTGCAAGAAATTCCTGCTATCTACTGAAAAACCTATTACAAGCTATTATCTATCTTCCAATTTTCTATACCCTTAGCTCAACAAATTACGAGAGATTTTATTTATATTAATCTATTAAAATTCCTTGTGCTCAAATTAGTTTATGTTGTTTCTTAGTGATTTTCCAATCAATTCTAAAACTAAATAAGTCTAATTTAGAATAGTGTATGCTGCAATAATGGTTATTTGTCCTTGAGATGCATCTCTGGTGGTGGGAGTGCATTGGAAATGGTGGAAAATATTCTTATACACCTATTTCTACCTTGAAATACCTTTTCCCTACCTTTTTGGGTGTTCAAACCTCCGTTTGATAAAAATTGGCCACTTTTCCTTTCATTCCAGAGCTTCTTCGATATATCAGGCTGTGAAACATATTCCATGCTTAGATGCAACTAAATTGGATACCAATGTAGTTGTAACTAGATAGATTGTTTACCCTATCCTTAAGAGGTGATCCCAATTGGTTTTGCATGCCTTGGTTGACTAATTTCATGCCCTGCCATTCATTGGCAATTGGTTGGAATTTATATGGCAATTTCCTGCTTTTTCCAGTTTTTGCTACAAAGTTATAGAAAATAGATGCTTCTTTCAATTCAAACTAATCAGCAAGCAGGAGAAATATTCAAATATCAACACAAAGAATTACAACTTAACATACATCAATTTGCTATTAAAATTACATATTGCATTCACCAAGAAACCATACTGAAATAGTGCAACAGTGCTACACAATTGTTCCTGCTCTGTTATACCTTTTTGTTGTCCATTTAAACCATGTGGGAATGCTTCTAAATAGGTCATATGTCTTCCTTAGTCCCTATGAACTCATTCCATCTATTTTCTCATGCTTTTATTGACAACTTCAAGGTGCTCCTATAAAGTGACAACTTGCTGGTTTTTGTATGGTTGTTTTCTACAAATTTCTAGATTTATGATAGTCCTGGGAATTTGACTCCAATTTGGATTTTAAACATGTTTAAGGATGGGAAAAAATTCAAATACCATCGTGAAGTTAATGGACATCACCATACAATATTTTGCCAATTAAAATGCACATTTTATTGGCTACTTAATCAAACTGAAATAGTGCAGAAATGTGTAGAAATCTATAAAATAGAGTATTATGTTCCTAAACATTTTAACCATGCAAACACTAATATATAATGCATTAAAATCATATAAATTAACATAAATAACATAACATAAGGTTTATGTGGTAGTTTGAAGTAACCAAAAACATGTCATGGATGAGGCAATTCCTGGCCTCATCATTCTCCCCCCAACCTAATATAATGCATGCCCTCATGCATTTTGTAGGGCTACAAAAGCACATAGGTCCATTTTTTGATTCCAGCTCTTCCAAAATAGCACATTCCCTATATAGTATCCTCTTCTCTTTTGTAGCTATATGAGCCAATCCTGGAACTAGTCATCCGGTTGAGGATCACTATCAAGGAAATAAGAAACATGGGTGATAATAGTAGGCAATATGTACCTCAGACCTATCCACTGATGTTCCAATGTGAGGATGGTCTGCATCACACCTTATGCTCTTCTTATGGACCATAAAAAGTTGATTGGTGAGATAGGTTCCCTATTTTTCAGTGATACCGGCAATTCTACCCACATGACCTTACTGACTAATAAAACATCTGTAAAATTTTTTGCACAAAACATCTAAAAACCAATCATGGAATCCTTGAGGTTATTTAGATAAACAAGCCTAATTTTTGGTTTGCTCATCATAGTAAAATACTGACTAGTGGAGATCTTATTATTTGGCTAGATATGTCTTATCAGTAGCTCAGATTTCAATTCAGTCTCCTTATTCTACTCTCTTCTTTATCCCAATATATTTTATTTTGCAATGTGGATAAAAAAGACCTTAATTGAACATCCCTTGTGAAAATATGAGGTAGGAACTCCACATCCTCAACCATGAAAAATTTGTGTAGGAACAACTCACAAATTAAATTCTTTTGTTCTTCTGGGCTATGCAGGTAAGCATCCAAAAACTCTTTATCAATGTTCAAATCATAGGAGAGATTAGAATGAATTCTCATTATCTGCCAACGCAAATACTTCTCCTTAAGGATGAGGCTGTAAAATTTAGGTGGCCTCCTACATTGTACCAAATATTCTATAGTGATTACAAGGTATGCCATTGAATTTTAGAAGCGCTTGAATCAACTACAGAAGGTGGTGCAAAATACAGAAAATATTTGGTACATTTTGAGTGGATGTGTGGCAGACTATCATTCGTTGCTTTTCCAAATTTTCAATTTTTAGAACATGCATCTTGGGTGATGAGATTGTTCAGCAATGAATACTCTATTGTTGGTCACGAATTAGCCGAGTTGGAAGATTATAATTGGTGGTGACTCATCCTACTCCGTAGACAACGAATACAGATTGCGTTGATCTCCATACTCTTGCTTGTTGAGGCGTTGTGATCGAATGGTGTGAATATTGTAAAAGAAAATGAGGTATCCATTTTCCATCAAACCCTGATTCAATAGCACTTGGGAAAATGCAATATGTGACCCTTGGTACTTGCGCTTTGACTTTTATGCCTCCTCGGATGATGTGGCAAAACAAACAAATTTCCTTACCATTTTTATGCATGTGCCATGTGGAACTTTGAATTTCAAAGTTTGCCATGAATTTTACATTTCAAACCTACCCATTTCTCATTTTGAAGCTTAGAAACTCGTTTTGAAGCGTTTTGTATTTTCCTATCATTTTGTCAAACAGTTTCTCATTCTGAAGTTGTTCTCATTCGAAGATCTAAAATTTTCCACTATAAAACAAATAAAACTACATTTTTCTCCCGAAGCTTGGTATCATTATGAAGCTCTATGAAATATCTGCATGGATATGTAATCAAATTTGTGCCTAATTTCATGGGGCTGCCACTTTCACCCATTTTTCTTTTTTTACCCATAAAAACCTGCAATTTGCAGAATAGCAAGAATTCCCCTTGTTTCCTCTGGACAGGTTGGATGTTTTTGGATTTGCCAAACCCTATGAATGTTTTTATGCTAACTAGTGATTTAAACACACTACATACTAAATGCCTACAATGATAAAAAATGCAAGAAACACATACCTGATTTGAACAATTATCATACACTCTACCATTGGCTGCTTTTGCTGATTACTAGCTGATTTTTTTAAAATAAAAAAAACAAGTGCACCTGGTGAAATTTTTACAGTGGTGGAACAAAAGTGGGTGGATCAAATCAAGGAAATGCACACCAAAAAACTGGTTTTCATGCAAGCCAATTCAGAAGCACCTCCAGGGAGGTTTTCACTACTGAATTATTCTTTTTTTTCATTTTTTTTTTGCCATCTTTTTTTTCATCTCTTTTTTTTCATTTTTTTCAAGATTCAAAAAATATGATCATTTGGAATCTTTGTCAGAAGAGGAAGCCTCTTCTATCATATGCAAGTTTGACTGTGGGAAATATCGAGCAAATTCCACCTTTGTTAGTGGTTTATGGTACAACTGTAAACAATGTCCATTCACCACTAATGTCCTCCTTAAATCATCAATTGAAGAAAGTTGAACAACTTCATTCTCAAACTCCTCTGGTTCATCCTTACTACTCTTGATGTGATCATCATGCCACATTCTCCATTGTTGTTGAATGAAATTTGTTTGGTGAAGTGCCTCCAACCAAAGTTCATCCAATGCATTCAATTGCAAAAATTATTTGTTTTGTACCTGCAACAACTCAATGCCAACTTCTAAATATGTATGAAGTGTTAGTAAAGCATGAGGATGTTGTATCAATGTATCAAACAATTTTACTTCCTAGTGATTAGTCAACCAACTATTGATGTTCAATGGTTGTTTTGGCTGCATTTCAATTTGTGTCATACCAGGATGTATTGAACTGATTCTTGGAAAATGATGCATTAATAAATTAAGAGAGCAATGGTGTGGTGGAAAGGAATGAAAAATATGTGTATCTTTATCAAAAATAATTCTTGAAGGAATTAACTTTGATAAATGGAAATGAAAAGATGAGAAAAAATGATGCCATCCATGTGGTAAATGAAGAAAACTATTTTGTATTGGAATGGGTGACAAATTTTTAGAATTTTGTTTTTCATCATTCCATAATAATTGTTGAATAGTATTTGGTTCATCTTTAAAATCTGAATTTTGAACATGTTCATCACAAGTAGACTTTTTGTATGAATCCAACCTTTTTACATTATCCTTTACAACAATGGAGGCCAAAATTGAAATATTCTTTTCTTTTTTCTTATGTGTTTTAAGAAATAGTGAACTTCCTAGACAATCATACTTAGGTGGAGTAAGTTTTCCTGCAAGCAAGTCAACTAATTTTCCACCTACTTGCATGGTTTCAGGATATACTTTTTTTTTCTTGGTTTCTTAAAACACATTTCTTGAACAATCTTATTAATGATTGGTACATCTTTAATAGCTTGAAGTAAAGGGATTTTAATAGTTAAATGTTTTAATTCCCTTATCCAATCTGATTTTAAAGATGTCATTTTTGATGTCTCAAATTATTCAAGAGATGATACTTTCTTTGATGAGTTATCTTGTGGGAGGTTTTCTTGTTCTTCTTGATGTTTTTCAATGTAGATTTGTTTTCATGTTCATTTTATTTAACTCTCATTGCTACAGTGATAAGTGGAATAGGTTCAAGAAGTGGTTTTCCTGAACACAATTGAGTGTTATCATAGTCCCTAGCATTTATTATGGTTGTATTTTTTGATTTAGCCATAGAGACAGGGGTTGCCTATTTAACAATGTTGGGATTGGCCATAGGTTGAGCTGAAAATAAAGGTTGTTTTGCTTCTTGTTGTTGTTGTCCCTGAGAGAAATTATGGGTATGAGTAGGCAATAAATTTAATTTCTGTTTTTGATAATGTTGTTGCCCTTTGTACAGTTTTTTTGTTGTACCCATTGATATCCCTGTAGTTTTGGTTGCAACCATGGTGGATGTTGTTGATTCCATTGTTGTTTCATCCATCCATGTTGAGACCACTCTTGGGAATATGCCCATGGTGGTTGACTCCAATATTGTTGAAGTGGACTTGAAGCAGACCATGGCATATACCAAGGATTATTTCCCCAATGTGCAAGAAATTGAGAAGCATTATGATATGGAAACTTAAGAAAATTATCCCCTTGTCTTTGTCCTATAAAATTGAACTCTTTCATAGGTTGAGACTATTTTTCAAAGATACTTTTGAGTTCTGGTAACAATTGACATTGATCTGTAGGGTGTCCTTTTTCACAAATGCTACATGTAGCAGGTATACAAGTTTTGTTCAAAGGACATTCATGAAGAGAGTGTTGCTTCTCACATATTGAACAAAATATGGCTAAAGGTTCAACATATTTACTCTTTTCATCTACTATTTTATCAAGATGTATAAAAATATCAGCTTTCAGATTAGCAGACCCTTTCATGCATTCTTTCAAATCATTTGTGTTACTACCAGTTTTGTGTTTTCTATGCTTTGAACGAGAATAATTTTTATAGAGTTCAATGATTTCCTGAAATTCAAGTGTATGTGCATCTCCTCTTCCCAAAATATCCAATACATCTCTAGATTTGTCTTGTAGTCCTCTTAAGAATATGACTTTGCAAATTTTAGGTTCAACACTTCCACATCTCTTATGAACAAAAGAAAATTTGTCTAAATAGTCTTCTAAAATTTTATTTTCCTCTTGTTTCATTCCAAGCAATTCATCATTTTGATTCTTGACTTGACAATATTCTTGGTATCTCTCCAAAAATATATTTTCCATCTCATCCCAAGTTCTAATTGAATTAGGTGCTAAGGTGATAAACCATCATAGAGCTGACTCTTTAAGAGTGGAAGGAAATAATTTGAGCTTTTGATTGTCATTAGTGTAATCATGAGCTTGACATACAATCTTAAACTCAAATAAAAACATATCAGGGTCTTCAGATGTAACTCCCTTGAAATTTGGTAACACTAAAGGTGAAATGGCCTTCATGGGAGCATTTTGATTAGGATCTAATTGAATGGGATTTTGAAAAGTTTTAGCAGGTGTACTAGTTGCACTAGGGTGGAGCACATTACTGGCTCTCCCTAGATTCTCTTGTGAGCCTACCATTATAGGTTCCCAACAACAATTATAAATCCTGTTAAAATGTCCTGATTGTATGGATTTATCAAGAGAAAGTGGTGTTGAACTACTGATTTTACCTTCTTGTAATGATTTTCCAAGGGATCCTGTAGTTCTTGAAATAGATGATTGTGATTCTCTGAGAATTCCAACATTTTTGGAAATCACAAATTTAGACAAATTTGACATAGTTTCAACCTCTTGTGAAAATTTTCTTCCTGTGGTTTCTTGCTATGCTTGTTTTCTAAATGGATTGAAATGCAACTATCAATAATTGTTACTTATACTAGCTATTATATTTAGATTTTACTCTAAAATTCACAACTTAGCACACTTAACAACTATTTGACTGCTTTTACCCTCTAACAACATCGTGTTCCCCGAAAATGGTGCCAAAAATGATGTGTGTCATTAATAGCATCATTTAATCTTATGATTTATCAAATTCGAGGTGGTGTCCAAGGCTATCTATGATAGAAGGTTAGGGCAGATTACAGTTAATACATTCAGATTACAAGCATTAATTTGGTGAAATAGATGTTGATTTAGCCTGGTGGTCACACTAAACCTAATCTGCAAATTGGAAACTAAATTATCTTGCAAGAATTTGAAAACTAATTCTAAATTGAAATGTTAACTAAAGTTCAAGAGTCTATTTTACTCTTGTAGAATTGAAATAATAGAATTGAAATTGCTCAAACTAAAACACACATGCTGAATACCTATTAGTGTCCTATTATAGAAGGTCATCAAGCTTCTGTTATAGTAGTTGACAACAAAATAAAGAATGCTAGAACTTGGAAAAAAGTTACTAAAGCAAGAAAAATAGGGGATAACATAATTACTGCTAACTTATGCTACTTGTTCAATCATAGAAAAATAAAATAGGGGAATCACAAATCTAGCTATTTCATCAGCTGACACACACTTATGCTATATGAAAACATAACTTAAAACATAAAAACATCACATAAATTCAAAATAAAAGTTAGTATGCAACAAAGAATGGAAATTGACAAGTGATCTGCTAAAATCTACTACAACAAAGTTTAGAAGAAACTTATCAGTTAGTCCTCTTTCTAGGCCTAAAAGTGGCCCTTGCTTCCAAATCCATAATAAGGTGGAGAAACTCTACTAACTACTTAACACTCAAACTTTCTCATGAACAATAATTGATAAAGAAACTACACTTTTATTAACTATTACACAACATTACAATGCTACAGGAAATTCTTGCTATCTACTGAAAAATCTATTACAAGCTATTATCTACCTTCCAATTTTCTATGCTCTTAGCTCAACCAATTATAGGATATTTTATTTATACTAAGCTATTACAATTCCTCGTGCTTAAATTATCTTATGTTGTTTCTCAGTGATTTGCCAATCATTTTTGAAACTGAATAAGTCTAATTTAGGATAGTGTATGTTGCAACAATGGTTATTGGTCCTTGAGATGCATCTCCAATGGTGGGAGTGCGTTGGAAATGGTGATAACTAGTCTTGCACACCTGTATCCACCTTGAAATACCTTTTCCCTACCATTTTGGGTGCTCAAACCTCCATTTGATTAAAACTAGCCACTTTCCCCCTCATTCTGGAGCTTCTTCGAAATATCAGGCTGTGAAACATATTCTATGCTCAGATGCGACTAAATTGGATACCAATGTGGTTGTAACTAGATAGGATGTCTACCCTATCCCTCAAGAGGTGATCCCAATTAGTTTTACATGCCTTGGTTGACTAATTCCATGCCCTGCCATTCATTGGTAGTTGGTTGGAATTTATATGGCAATTTCTTGCTTTTTCTAGATTTTGCTGCATAGTTATAGAAAATTGGCACTTCCTTGCAATTCAAACTAATTAGCAAGAAGGAAAATTATTCAATTATCACCATGAAGAGCTACAACTCAGCATACATCAATTTGCTATTGAAATTACATATTTTATGCACTAAATAACTAAACTGGAATAATGCAACAATGTTGCACAATTGTCCTTGCTCTGTTATACCCTGTTGCTGTCCATTTACACCATGTGGAAATGCTTCTAAATAGGTCATATGTCTTCTTTAGTCCCTTTGAACTCATTCCATCCATTTTATCATGCTTTACTTGACAACTTCAAGGTGCTCCTATAAAGTGACAACTTGTTGGTTTTTGTATGGTTGTTTTTTGCAGATTTCTAGATTTATGATAGTCTTGGGAATTTGACTCCAATTTGGATTTCAAACAAGTTTAAGGGTGGGAAAACATTCAAACACCATTGTGAAGTTAATGGACTTCAGCATACAACATTTGGCCAATTGAAATGCACATTTTATTTGCTACTTAATCAAACTGAAATAGTGCAGAAATGTGCAGAAAATTGTAAAACAGAGTAATATGTTCCTAAACATTTTAACCATGCAAAAAATAATATATAATGTATTAAAACCATCTAAATTAACATAAATAACATAACATAAGGTTTATGTGGTAGTTTGAAGTAACCAAAAACATGTCATGGATGAGGTAATTCCTGGCCTCATCAGAAGCCATAGGCTAGGAAGTGAATACAACCAAATTCATGGTAGTGTTCTTTAATACCGAAAGGGGGATCCAAGATCATATTCTAAACATCTTAGGCTTCTCTCAGGGCTCTCTCCCATTAGACTACCTAGAGTTTCCACTCTACATAAGAAGTTGAAGGTGGCAAAATGGAAAACATTGGTGGACATAATTGGTGTGAAGAAAAATAATTGGACAAATCATTGGTTTTATTTTGGAGGAAGAGTGACTCTTCTTCAATCAATGGTTCAAGAAATGCTAGTTTACAAGTTCTCTATCCTTGTTGCTCCAATTAGAATCTTGAAGGAGATGGACTTGCTCATGCAAAAATTCCTTTGGGATGGCCCAAGGATGGGTAAGTGATGGGCTCTAATAAGTTGAGGTAAACTTTGCTAGCTTAAACCAAACAAATAAATGGGAATTCAAAAAGCAACATTGAATAACCAAGCTCTAATAGGCAAGCTATATTGGAGATGAATCTCTAATTAGAAAGTATTGTTTAGCAAAGTCATTACTAGTAAGTATTTCAGTAATATTTCCCATGAGTAAGCAGGTCACATCCCTATGGGTGGCCAAGGTTATATTTTTTGGAAGGTATTGAAATTAGAAGAGAAAATGGTAAAACCAAAACTATTTTGAAAAGTGGGTAGAGGGGATAAAGTAGGATTTTGGATCAATTCTTTGGACCAATACCCCCTCTTAATTTCAAAATTTCTAGATATGTAGCCCCTTCAATAGATCCTTTATGCTAGAGATTGAATCAAAACAACATGATATCTAGATACAAGGCAAATTGGGGCATTCTATCTTATGCAACTAATATGGTGGGAAGAGTGGCCAGCCCCAATATCCCTAAATTTGTTACCCCTATTAGAGAGGATATTGAAACAATACCACCTTATAGGAGAAGAGGAAGAGAAAAATATAGCTTAGGCTCATGGGAATTTAGACATTTATACAATTTTGGAAGGTTATAATGAGTTGCTCCCTCCCCATTGGTGTTGTTGGATGTTCCATGGGATAGAGTATGGTTAGAAAACAACTTCTCAAAAATTAATTTCTTTATCTGACAAGTTATTCATCAGAGCTTCCTTGCCTATGATAATTCATAGAAGAGAGGTTTTCATTACCCCTCTAAATTTATAATGTTCAATACTCAAGAGGAGACAATAGATCATTTGCTCTTTTAGTGTGACTTTGCCTTGGAGTTGTGTATCCAATAGGTTGATCTCTTCAAGGCTCATCTCAACCAACAATTAATACTTACTAATATATAAGAGGTCTAGAAATGAAGAAGGTTAATAAATAATTTAGTTTAGTTGGGTTGCTCTCTAGGTCCTATATTTTTTTGGTGGCACATATGGTTGGAAAGAAATACCAAAGTTTTTAGAGAGGAATACACTTTGATAGAGCTTGTTTGGCAAACAATATTACAAAAATAGTAAAATATCATGTGGGGATTCAAAAGAACTAGGAGGGAGAGAACATTGCTAGGAGGCAGACTCATGGGGCTTGGCAACCCCCACACCTAGGCAGACTCATGGAGCATCCAAGGATAACGGGGAAATAGGAATTGGTTTCCTTAGAAGATATTATAAGGGGAAGGCCTTTTATTGGGAATTAGAAGGTCTAAGAGTAGCAACAAATAATGAATTTGAGAATTTAGAAATTAGATAAGGCTCTCTCAATGCTTAGGAGAATGGAGTTCAAAATATCATAGTGGAGTTTGACTCACAAATTTTGGTGGGGTCACTAGATGAGATTAGAAATTTTAGATCGAGTGCATGGTGAATCAAGAACATAATAAATATGATAAAATCCATCTAGGAGTAGTTTGAGAATACCATTTTGATTCATGTATGTAGCGGAAAGAATGTTGTAGATAAATGTTTCGCTAAAATGGAAAAGTGAGCATCTTTCTAGTTACTTGTTGAAATATGATAAGAATAGGGATACTATAGATTGGATGGAGGTGAACCAATAAGTTTATTACTAACCAATAAGAATTTGGGCAATGAAGTATGTAGGACCATGGTATATGATTATGATGATTAGCCTCTACTTTGAAATCACATTGCTACTTGTAGCACTCCTAGTCCTAATTTGGGATAGCCTCCAAAGTCATGGTAGGAGAGATAAGCTATTCTAGGCTCTCTAGAATAATATAACCAAAATTGTAATCAACATAGGATTTTATGTTCTTTGGATAGCACTAAGAAATTTGTGGCCCAAGAAGATGTTATAGTTAGTTTTATTAGGATATTAGGGCTAGCCAAAAGTGGAAGGCCAATTATTGTAAATTTGTGATGGCTTTTGAAGCCTTATACTTAATATAAATTACCATAGAAAAGTAATCATAGGATCAAATATAATAAAGTTAAAATATAATGAATCCAATAAAGATAATGTAACAAAGATAAATGAGCCAACTAATATGTATAACATTCAATAATATAATGAAGTATGAATGTAAAGCCTGAAATATGCACAATAATATCACTTACAATACTAGTTGCTCAAATGTATGCAAACTTGTATTACTCCTCTTTTTGTTACAAATATCTCATAGAAATGACTCTATAGATAATGTAGAACACTGTAGATCTCTATGTAGCTCATATAGCTCTTATCTCTCATATATCTCATATATCCTCTATGGAGTAATATATAGCCATTATAGGATGACTCTTTGGTTACTATGACTCTTCCTTTCCATATGCCAAGCCTTATGACTCTTGGCTTCTATACTTGACACTTGCATACACATGACACTATCTTGTATGCACACTTGTACTTGACTCTTCACATAACTCTTCCTAATATAAGGACACATGTGCACACTTACATATTGGACACTTGTGCACATTTACACTCATAACACTTGCACACATATTTACATGACACTTGTGCATTTCTTGCACATTATTACATTACATGAAATATTAACTCACTAATATAAGAAACTGTTAGAAATAGAGTATATTACATTATTTGGGTCATGTAAATATACCTTTCTTGGTACATAATTAGGATATTAGGTTACTTTAAGGGAAAGTTATCTAGTTACTTCATGTAATGTAATAATTGCACAAGTGTCAATGTGCAAGCTGTAATGTGTAAGGTGTCCACTTGTACAACTAGGTAGAGTGTTGGCCAAGGAACTTATCTTCCTATATAAAGGCCATATATATAGAAGATATATATCGAAGTCATTGTATCATAGTTATTTTATGGTAGATATACAATAGGGTAGTATGTGTGTGAGCTATAAGATCAGATCTCATTCATGGATCAGTAGCTTATACCATGGAGTGTCCATTTATTCCATAGCTACTATTGTAATCTTTTTTGTCATTTCAGTCATCTCATAGATTTAATTTATTTATTTCTGCATCTTGTGATTACTATCTTCCATTGTATGTGGTATCAAAAGCTAACAGTGGTATCAGAGCTATGGTAGATCAAGATACAATAGGTCTATAGGGAAACCACCATTATTATTAACTCTATTTGTTTTGAGAACCTGATGCGCCATTGGACCAGTTACTGTCAAAATTTCTCAGAAGATTCTAGGTGGTAGAATTAGGGAGAGTTACAAGTGAATACTAAAATCTCAGTTTTAAAAATACTGAGATTGCATAGGGCTAGATTATTTCCACATCGTTGAAGGAAAACTCATGAAGACTAGGACTCAACATTTGATCCACTAGGTTGATGAATCAACTAGTGAAGCTCAGAGATCTATAAATACTTACCTAAAAATTTATTTTATTGCAGGGAATTAATACTCAGATAATTGGAACACCTCCTACAACAAAAATCTAGAAGAACTCAACTTTGTTATCCGAAGGTCGGAGTACCTTCATAATGTAGAGATTAGTTGTTACAGAAAGAAGAATACTTCAGAAGAAACTTTTGGAAAAGAATCATGGTGAAGTATGGAGATAGGAGATCTTCATTGATAGATTGAATAACTTCATAAGAATAAAAAATCCATATAAGCCTTGATACATAAGAAAAGGCCATAGAAGCCTTGATCTAGAAGAAAATGCCATAGAAGCATTGATCCAGAATAAAAGTCCATATAAGCCTTGATCCAGAAGAAAAGGCCATAGTAGCCTTGATATTGAAGAACATGCCACATTAGCCTTGATACTAAAATAGGTCACATATACCTTTATCTTGAAGAATATTCTAGAAGAGAGTATCTAATTTAGAAGTAGATTTCAATACTAATATTTTTGTTGTAGGTAAAGGAGATCCAATAAGTCGGGAAAGCTTCCTACAAGAAATTTAGGAAGAAAAGCCTCTTTAGAATCAATCTAGTACCTGAAGCAAAAGATATCAAGAGGAGATCTCATTGAAGAAATTCTAGACTAGGAAGAAGGACTAGGAGAGTCCTACTCGAATCCAAAAGTAGAAGAATCAAATATCCATGAGAAGATCTCAATGCCAACACTTAAAGAAGTAGAAGATTGAAGATAAGATCTCAAGGAAGACTAGAAGAAGCTTCAAGATCAAAGACCTTGATAAGGCCTCGAAGAGAGTAAAAGACTAGGAAAGCCTTGCTAAATAAATCATCAAAGGAGAACTCACTGGAGAAATCCACTACCAAAAAGAAGCCCTTTATAGTGAAGGACTTGGGAAAATTGTCACCATCTGATAATAAGCCCAAGAGGAAGAGAATTTGGCAAGGAGTGCCAAATTTGAGCAGAAGAAAAATCCAATGAAGACCTCAAGATATTCATAATCTTGAGAAGATACTGCTTGAAGTTAGAATTCAACAAGAATAATTGAAGGTAGAAGAAGCTTATAAAATCCAGAAGAGTTGAAGATTACCTCCTATAGTAAGAGATCACTACTTCAGAGATACAAACTTCTCCAAATCTATAGTAGGAGGAGATTACAAGAGGAGATCAAAGTCACAAAATCCTAGGCTCATGAAAGAAAGTTTGAGATCATAATTTGGTGAAGGATTTGTTTAGAATAGTCTACATAGGGCTGCAAGATTCTACTCAAGGTAGCAACTTGGTGATCTTAGGCACCAAGATATACATCCTCTATAGAAGCTAAAAAGGAGCTAAAAAATCATTTAAAAAATGTAAGAAACTATTGGTGCAAGTAGATTTATTAGTTGGATTACTTATTATATTTATTAAAGCACCTTCATCTTGATTAAAGTTGCATAAAGGAGATTTATTTTGCAATATTCAAGTTTTCAAAAAGAAATATTCTTTTTAAGGTTTATTTTCACATTAGGAGTTGATTAGATTGTAGAATTTCAATAATCTATCAACTAGCCTATTATCTACTTTGGAAAGAAAAAGAAGACTATCTCCTAATATCTTGCTTATAATAAAATTATAAAATAATTCTTGAAGGTTCATTTAAGATTATTCTTTATTAGTTGCAGTGAATTGATTAAGTGTATTTTCTTGAGAGTAGATTGGAGTGATAAGGTTTAATCTATTAGTGCATTAAAAGTAGAATTTGTTAGATTTATTTGCACTATCATTACTCTTAAAAGAAATTATTTTTGTGCTTTGAAATAAAGGCTACAAAATCTATTTTGTATCAAGTGTCTAAAGACACTCTTAAAGCACATAAACCTGCAACTCATAGTGGCTAATAGAAGCCACCAAAACTAGTTAGTACAAGCAAATAAAAGCTAACCAAAAAGAAGCTTCAAATATTGAGACTTGGTGACTTTAAAATCCAAAGTAATTAGGGTTAGTGTAACTAAAAGAAATCTTATGTTCTACAACATTTACAAGGTTTGTATTCACCATCAATCATCCAAGCAAAAATGGTAAGGAGTCTAGCCAAAGAGACATTCTTAAAACCCTTATTTTGCACTCATTAATCTGCTATAAAAATAAGAATCTCAAACCTTCAAAAGAGTGCAAGAAAAGGTAAAATAAAAATATTCTATATACATGTAAAGGATACATGGTATTGCACTTTTACAATACATCAAACACAAGGGAAGGAGTAAATTTAAAGGTGCCAAAATAGGCACAACAGGTACAAGGAAAAATCCAACCAAAATAAGGGCCAAAGGATCGAGCGTTCTCCAACAATGAAAGGGAATTCTCTCCAAGAATGGATCTGCAATATAGAGGAAGCTTTTATATAAATTAAAACAAGCCTACCAAGGTTATTTACATAATCCAAAGGAAATATATTACAAAAATTTACGTAAACCATAGAAAGGATAAGAAGCTATTTATGTAAAAAAAAAGGATAGAGCACATCCAGCATTCAGACGCATCAAGCTTCACCTCTATCAATGTGAAAAAGGAGCACAACGAAGGTATAATAACAAAGAAGAAGAGTAGATGCTACATTGGGAATAACATCAATAGAGAGTAGCAAAAGAGCTACCTCATCCTCGTTCGAAGCTCCAAGGTGGCTCACGAATTACCTGCAAAAGAAAATACGTTGTTTGTTGTTCAATAAATCAAAGCAAGCTAAGGAGGAAGATAATCGAAGGAGTTATAATCTCCTTCTTGGAGGTGTTACATCAAAAATCCCATGCAAGAGGGTTGAGTGCCACTTGGCATAATATACCCTATCGGCTATCATATCTCTAACACTCAAGATACGAACGCTGAGGAGTTTCAAGTGCTCAAATAAAGTTTAATATGTTACAAAGGAGTAATGGTCGGTGCAACAACATTACAAGAAGAAGTAGCAACACTCTCAAGAAACGTAGGTGCCATGTGTCCATCATTAAATACCCTTTAAATGCAGTGTAGAGGTTGAGAAAGGACAAAATTTACATCCAACATTCATAGTGTAAAGTGGAGAGAAAAGTGCAGTCAAAGGATAGGAGCAATAGCCAATCTATTTCTAAGCATAGCATGGAAGAAGGATAGCGTAGGAGCATTTAAGACTCCACTGAAGAAGGTCAATACATACTCTCCAAGCATCGAAGAGTAAACTCGATAGACATACCACACTTGATCATTCAGATTCTTCAAGTCAAACGCTACATAAAGGGTACGTAAAGGACTATTATATATTAATCAAACCCAACACCATTCAAGTGTGAAGTCAAGGGGCTAAGGTAATAGAACTATCTCATTAATATTTCTTTCAAACATAGGAGATATAAAATTAAAATTTCAAGGATAACTTTAAGGTTGAGAAAGCAAAAGACATAGGAAATAACTTAGCAACAATTAAAATACTATTTTTAAACTAACCTAGGATATATAAGGCCTTCTACTTAGGTTAAACTATTTAATACTTTGTAAATATTATTATCTATTCTAATTTTCCAAATTTGGGAGTCATATGGTGTACTACTAAAAATTGATTTATTGGAAATTAGAAAAAATAAAATCAAAACTCAAAGGGTCATTATAAGAGTTTTATCAAAAAAATTTAAAGGTTTGTAATTATAATATTTACTTGTCTCAAATCTTACCAAATCGATACAAAAGATTCAACATTAAAACCTCTTGAAATCTAGAAAAAGTGCCTAGTTCAATAGGAGGAATAAGGACAATATAAGTTGATTTTAGCATTTACAAAACTTTACAAAATCAACCAAGATTGAATTATAACTTACAAAAGCACTTTATATCTTGTCCAAAACATACTAGGGAGTCATAAGGTATTCTACAAAACTTAATATAATATCAACATCTATTGTTTATCAAGTTGCAAATCCATTAGCAATATATAATCTATCTACAAAATCTAAAAATCCTTAAGAGTACTTGTTATCATTACTAAGGAGACATAAGGAATCCTAAAAGAATCAAAGGATTAATATAGGTTTTATCAAATCAAGCTTATATACTTCTATTAGAGATCATTTATCCTAATAGGGAGTCATAAGCAAATCATATCTTATTTCTTCAAGAATGTTATATAATGAATGTGGAATTTGCTCTAATAGAAACCAATCTATAAAACATGAAAATATGTGGTACATTGACTTAGGAGCTAGTCATCATATGATAGGAAATTTACAATGGTTCAACTATCTTGAAGATACCAATGGCTACAAACTATGAATTACAGATAACCAAACTTATCATATACATGGATATGGATGTGTAACACCTAGCAGATCATTTTTAAATCTTCTACTACAAAAAGTATTGTATGTTCCTGGATTAACATTCAATCTCATTTTAGTAAGCAAGTTGGTATAAGATAATTATATGATCAAATTTAAATATATGGATGGAATAAATACATGTATCATCATGAATCAAGGTGAAATTAAAGCAAAAGGGTCAATCCATGGAAATACATACATCCTGGACTCAATGGATAATCCACAAGATACTGTGATATTTAAAAATATTACTAACATATTTCCAAAGGAACAGGTTGATGAAAATGAAGAACTAGTACAACATAGAGCCAAGCATAGAAGAATCAAAATCAAGAAGATGAGAGGAAAATTACACCATGCTCTAATTAGCCATAAATACTCATAACCAAAAAATGATACGTGCAAGAAGACCAATGAAGGTGGATGGATAGAAGACATCAATGAAGAATCTAAAGAAGACAAAGATCATTTTGAAGAAGAAGATCCAATTCAAAACCATCATATGGAAGAAGATCCACATTGAAGACTAAGTCTTCAATACCCAAATATTGTAATACAGGGGGTGTTATAAATAGAGTATATTACATTATTTGGGTCATGTAAATGTACCTTTCTTGGTACATACTTAGGATATTAGGTTACTTTAGGGGGAAGTTATCTAGTTACTTCATGCAATGTAATAAATACACAAGTGTCAATGTGTAAGCTATAATGTACAAGGTGTCCACTTGTACAATTAGGTAGAGTGTTGGCCAAGGAACTTATCTTCCAATATAAATACCATATATATAGAAGATAGATATCAAAATCATTGTATCACAGTAAGTATGTGGTAGATAGGTAGTAGGGTAGTATATGTGTGAGCTATAAGCTCAGAGCTCATTCATGGAGAAGTAGCTTATATCATGGAGTGACCATTTCCTCCATAGCTACTATTGTAATATTTTTCATCATTTATATTTATAGCACATTTCAGTCACCTCATAGATTTACTTTATTTCTTTTGGCATCTTGTGATTGCTATCTCCCATTGTGTGTGGTATCAAAATCTAACAGACACAACCCTAATATAATATTTACAATTATTTACCAAGGTGGTACATTGGCATATACCAAGTAATTTAATATTCTCCAACACCCCTCTATCTTACATTATTTGCTTATTGAAGACTTTAGTCTTCAATACAATCTTTTTCCTTCATATGATTTTGATTTTGGATTTGACCCTGGTTCTTCTTCCTTTATATTGTCTTCAACCTTTATTCTTTAATTTGTAGATGGATTTGTAGTGCAATATGTTGATGTTCTCTTATCTTTTTCATCGTCTCTATTTTTTGATTGATCCAACATATTCGATGGTAAAGATATTCTTGATTTTTATTTTCTATAACCTGTCTCTCAAAATATTCAATAGTATTATTTTAAACTAAAACAAGATCTTGAGAGAATCCAATTGAGTCTAAAGCATAAATTCTATTTCTAATTGATCATATAGCTTCTATCTCATTTTGATTCTTAATGAGACACTTATTAACTCCATTTATATATTTGAACTCAATCAATCTTTTGCTTTCTACTAGCTTAGTTACTAAAATGAGATTAGTTGCTAATCTAGGAACAAACATGACATCATGTAACACAAAGTTTGAGAATGGTGTACTAGGTGTTACACATCCACTTCCATGAACATAATAGCTCTTACCATTTACAATTTTTAAGCTAAAATTATCTTTGACCTCTAAACAATCAAACCATTATAAATTGCCTGTCATATGATGACTAGCACCAAAATCTATGTACCAAAGATCTCTTTCTTTTTGAATGATATGATTATCTCTATTTGAAGATATTTTGCATTGTTGATGAAGTATATTTAGTGAAATTTGACCTTGAAATTTTCCATAATGTCTTTTATAATGATAATTTCCTCTTAATAATTTTTTGATTAGTTTTAATCAATTTCCTTTGGTGTAGTTTACCTTATGTCTTCCTAGGTTTTGAATAAATTTTCAAGTTTCTAAATTTTCAAAAACCTATGATGTTGAATTTCTTATGACTCCCTAATTAATTAGAAACTAGAAAAATAAGAATGTTTGCAAATTTAATATTCCTAAGTTTGAAGTAGGCTTCCTTATCTCTCCACAATTAAATAATTTGCAAATATTCTTTGACCTTTCAATTTCAAGAAATAATAAAGTAACCAAACCTTCAAATGCAAAAATCACTTTATAACTATTTCTACTTATCACTCCAAAAACTCTAAAAACCTTAATTAAACTATTAATTCACCTTTTCACTCCAAATTAAACTTTAAAACATTAAAAAAATAAAAGATCAAATAATATCCCTTATCACTCCACTAAACCTTTAGGTTAATATTTAAAAAAATTAATCAAAAATCTAATTTACCTTACGTAGGCTTTTGATGGTAATTTTTCTTAGCACTCACTTCTCCTTTCTAGCTTTAAAAAACAATTTATTGCACTCTGTTTGGACATTTCACTGATACCTCGTGTTTGAATGACTTGCATGTGAATAGACACCCATGCATTAACTTATATTGCCAAGAAAACACTTCACTATCTATTGTTCTATCTTCATTCTCCCAATGCGGTGCACGAGTTTATAAATGAACATTTGGCTTTGGTTTTGATGCTTCTTACAAAGATGTTACAATGCTATGACATCTGAATGCTCCTTCATAATGCTTATATAGACACATGATTATTGAATGATAAGTTTTCTTATCCAATATCTCCTTACTGACAACTCAAATGTTTAACACCATGTGGTGCTTGGCTCTTCGATAGATGGTGCTTGATTCTCCAAACCCTAACACTTGAATCTCCAACTGCTAGCATTTCAATTCTTTCCCCCTATAAGATAATCTCTTGCACTTTCTATTTGATATATGTCACCCAAATGGCTCTAGGGTTGACAGTTTCCTTTACTTGGGAAAGCTTGACATCTATGTTAGACTATCTCTAATTGCACTTCCCTTGGTTTTTCTTGTGTACTCACACTATCCATCTATGTTGCAATGTTCCTTTCTCTTTACCTTGATAATGGTACTTCCTCTTTACCTTGGCAATGGTGCTTCCTTTTTATTTTGACAATGGTGCTTCCTATTCCACTTTTTTTTTAGCAATGGTGCTCTCTCTTTATTTTGACAATGGTGTTTCCACTTTTATTTAGTAATATTACTACCTTTGATGTAAATGGTGCTTAAAATATTTCCATTTCTTCTCAATTTATTTGTAGGTAAATTTGTATGTAGAGTATGGCATCAAAAACTGTGTCTTCGATCATTGGCTGGATGGCAACACTCTTTCTATTACACCTTAGACTTTAGACATGAATTTGTTGTTATAGTAGGTGTTCAAACTCTAGATCATGCTCACCTAGGTACTTCATTTTTATATTAGTTTAGCTTATTTTCCCCACCCACTTTATGTGTGGATATTTATTTTTATCTTATTTAGATATTATGGGAATATTTGGTATTCCTAGGGAGTTACACTCATTGATTACATTTGGAGGGTTGAGATATTTTCTCCATGGATCATATTGCACCTCCCTGTTTGTACGATGGATATTGATCCTTGTATATTTGTTGATCTTATGATTGTGGTGGATCTTCCTTGCCTATTTAAGCAAGGCTTCTCCATTGTATTCATAATCAATTTTGATATAGATATAATATTGTAGTTTTTGTGTTAGATTTTGTTATCTTGTTTCTATTTTCTAGTATCTCTATTTTGGTTAATGTGGTGTTGTTTCAACCTCTTGATCCTTGTGGTTTGGTTTAGTGTTTTGCATTTTTTCATTATTCCTTTCATTTGCACTATGAAATTATCCCATAAGCTTGCTGACTGATTGCACCTAGAAATGGTTGAATAACATTCTCTATTCACTGGCCAAATAGAGGTTTCTCTTTCCCAAGTAAAGCCTTTGTCTTCTTCAATGTAGTGGTGCCTTAGAAAATATATATTATCTTTGTAGTCTAGATTCTTTTGTGGCTACACCTTGGCTGAAACTATATCTCGATTATTCCCTTGTGGTATTAAGCAATGTGCCATATTGAATGTCTTAACGTTGCCAAATATTCTTCTTATAACACTATCTTATTTTTTCTTTGCTCAATATAAATGTTGCCCTGCTCTCTTGAATTGTTACCTTCAATTTTGCTATCCAATGTGGACTTCTATGAATTTACCTTTAAATATTCTTTGACTACTATCCTTTACCTTTCAAAACTTGTTGAATCTTTATCTTCAATGTTGCCCTTGTGGCATTCAAAATTTCCTTCCAAATACTGCCTCTATCTTGGTCTTCAAGTTGTTTTGCCTTGTGTAGTTTTTATGATGTCCTTTAACTTGGATTGTCCTCAAGAATTTCTAATGTATTGAAGTCTTCTTGCTACCTTCAAGTTTTCTTACTTGCTTGCTTTCTATCTCTATAGAGCAAGTTATATTAATGGTCTATTTTCTTATTAAGGACCAATATTCAATCTTCAATAGGACCTCTTTCTTGGGTCTTTGAGTCTACCTTCAATGGGATATTTTTCAAGTCTCCTTTGTCTGCTTCAATAGGACTTCTCTTCTGGAGTCTTCTTTCTCTGTTGGAGACTGCATTCTATTCCGAATAGATTTCTTGGAATAGGTAAACTCAATCTACCTTCTCAAGGTCTATCTTTGAGACCTAAAACTTTTATCAATATCTATATCTAAAACTTAACTGCAACTCAAACCAATCCTGCATGAGGAAAGCTCACAACCTTCAAGCAATCAAAGATGAAAATCTTATCTATATGTTGTAGGAAGCTTCTCAAATTCTGAAGATTAATTTTCATTGCAAAAAAATCTTAGATAACTTTCTCTAGCATTAATATGAAACTTCTATAAATATTTTCAATAACCTGAAGCAAAATGGCAATGACCAACTTTTCTTCTTGAGTTGGTTCTTTCTAAAATTTGAATCTTAATCTTCACTAGTTGTTCTTCAACCTAGTGGTAATAATATTAGCTTCACTATTTTTTCTTTAACCTAGTGGAAATACTTTAACTTCACTGGTCTTTCCTACCCAACAATAATATCCTTAACTTCACTGGTTTTTTTTACCCAGTGGTAATATCCTTAACTTCACTAGTTTTTCTTACCCAGTGGTAATATCCTTAACTTTATTGGTTTTTCTTACCCAATGGTAATATCCTTAACTTCACTGGTTTTTCTTACCCAGTGGTAATGTCCTTAACTTCACTAGTTTTTATTACCTAGTGGTATTATGCTTAACTTTTTCAACTTTCAAAACCTATGCAAGTAACCTTGTTGTGGCTCTGATACCATTGATGGTTTTTGAAGCCTTATACTTAATATAAATTACCACAAAAAAGTAATCACAGGATCAAATATAATAAAGTTGCAATATAATGAATTTAGTAAAGGTAATGTAATAGATATAAATGGGTTAAGTAATATGTATAACATTTAATAATATAATGAAGTATGAATGTAAAGCCTGAAATATGCACAATAATATCACTTACAATACTAGTTACTCAAGTGTATGCAAACTTGTATTTTTTTTGTTGGATAATAAGGGGTTGTACTTGGGTCCCCCACCCTTGAAAAATTGCATCTATCTTCTTTAGATCTTGAGAGTTTACAAATAGATACACTTCTCATCTCAATTGAGATGCTATAGCTAGAAACCTATATCATTTTACATAAAATGTTTGACTTCTTAATTTTCAAATTTTGGATCTTTTTCAAATTTCTGTATGAATACAATTAATTCATAATTTAGCATCTTTCTTAACATTTTCCTATGGCAGCCTTCACAATGCCAAAACTTCACCTCTACTATCTATGCTTTGCATCGTAGTAGAGTAATAATTCCAAATCATCACACTATCATAATCCGCTTTACCAAATCTGAATTTCTAGTTTCCTTCCTAAAACACAAGTGCAACCACACAAATTATAATAAATAGTCTAAATGAAAACACATTATTTTTACAAAATAAAGCAGATATTACCAATGGAAAACATTAAAGTAAATATTAATCATTAATTGATTTAGGAAATCAACATTTTTTTTCAGCTTCAACTAAACTTTCTACTTTCTTTAACCATGGAAAGGAGAATTTAACTTCACGATCCTCAATCAAAAATACCTCTATTGGCAAGCTTATATACACATTTTTTTTCTTCCTTTAATATATGTGTAAACCTAATTTCTTCAAAATATTTAGCAAGATATTGAATTTCCACAATTATCTTTTGTATGTTCCATGGAGTCTTTGCTTTCTTCAAAATTGCATTTATTACTATGAGAGAATCACCTTCTATCCATACTCTATTCCATTTCATTTTTTTATATATTTTTAACCCTTCCAAAGCTTCCCAAGCTTCAAATTCATTATTTGTCTTAAATCCACTATTGAAAGCATAATGAGACAAAATATCTCCTCTATTATTTCTAATTATTTCTCCTCCTCCTCCTATTGGTATTGGATTTCCTTTAGATGCTCCATAAAAATTTAATTTAACCCACTCCATATCTGGTGGTTTCCACTTTATATTCTTTGCCTTATTTTTGCTTCTCTTGTACCCAACATCATAATTCCATTTAATGACTTGACTCCATCTATCAAGGCTCTCTACTTCCAAATTAGGGACTAGGTGAGTTGATAAGGTTGGTTTAGACTCCTCTATGGCTAAACATATCTTCTTTTTCATTACCTCTAAACTGCTTTCATTTCCTTTAAATATTCTTCTATTCCTTTCTAGCCATATAGTCCAAAGTATTGTATCTTTTGATATATTCCATATTGTCTTTAAAGCCTTAATTTTATAAGTGCTCTGCCATTGCTTTAACCAGTCTTCAATTCTGCTATTCATCACCATGCTTTTACCAAATATATTAAGAATCTGTTTCCATAGATTCTAGACTATTGAGTAATGCCCCAATAGATGGTCTATACTCTCCTCCTTATTAAAAAAAACATATTGAGAGGGGCCATGAAAACCCCTTTTCATAAGGTTATTCCAAGAAAAAAATCTTCTATGACCTACTAGCCAAACAAACATTTTGACTTTAGTAATGCTTGGACTATCCCAAATATCTTTCCATATTCTAGTGATACTATTATTTTTTTGGTGTGGAACATTATATCCACTTCTTGTTGTGTATTCTCCTGATCTATTCAACTCCCAAATCAATTTATCCTTAGCTCCCCTCAAAATAATCATAGTTGTTATCTTTCTACTCAATTTCCTCCTAGCATCAATGTCTTGTATACTTGTAAGAAAATATTCTTTCCATTTGTATCTTCCTTCTCGATACTTGTACAAAATGCTTAAAACCCTATCACCATATTTGTCTTGAAGCAATCTCATTCAAGGTTTCAAAATTGAATCTAAATTGAGTGGTTTTTTATCACACCAAGTATCCATCCAAATAGATTTTTTTCTCCAGTTCCCACCACCCATATTAAACCTTTAATCATAATATCAATAGATTTTTTTAAACCATTCCAAAGAGCATAACCATTTGGTAGAGAGAATGTAGTAAATATTAAACTTGGGTCATTGGGATCAACATACTTAGAAGAATTCTTACCCATTGTCTTTGACTCTCTTTGTACAATCTCCAGATAAATTTTTTCCTAAGAGCTAAGTTTGCATCTGTAAGAACTCTTAAACCAAGACCTCCCCTAGTTTTATCATCACACAAATTGCTCCATTTCACCAAAGGAAATTTTATTTTATCTTATACCTGACCATGAAAAGGATCACTTAATATATATTAAACTTTTTTCAACTGATTTTGGCATAGAATACAAAGATATATAATATATTGGAATGGCTTGTAAGACTAACTTAATTAACTGCACTCTTCCTGCTAACGATAATAATCTACCTTTCCAAGCTAGAAGTTTATTCAAAACTTTACTAATAATGAAGAACACAAGCTTATACTGAGAGGGGGGTGAACAGTATAAGACCACTTTTTACTTTTTCCTTTATACTTCAAAACAATAAAGCAATATACCCAAAGCAATATCAAAGCAATGCACAAAACCATCCACAAAGTGACACAACAATTTATGTCCACAAAACTTTTCTCTAAAAGTTATCTCAAAGTTCTTTGGGAAACCTTCCCAATTACAATGTTTATGAGCCTCGGATCAAAGGAGAAACCTTCCCCCAATCTAAATTTATGAGCCTCTGCTCAAAGGAGATACCTTCCCCTACCTCTGCTCTGGCTGGTGATCCTCTAGAAGACCTCTACCTCCGTTGCCCTTAGCAAATGGAACTCTATCCATAGAAGACACCAGTCTTCCCTGCTCTGGCTGGAGACATCTGTCCTCAACTCTATCACCTCAAATATGGTCCTCGAATTTGCACTAAACACAATCCTTCGGTCTAGCACAAATGTCCTCTTCCTCTGTCTTTGATCAGCACCAAACACAGTCCTTCGGTTTGGCACAAATCTGTCCTCAGGTTCATCTCATAGAACTATCAAACTCAGCTTCACAAGTCCTCTGCTAGGACCTATCCAAATCTGCTCACAAGTCCCCAATGGAACCTATCCAAAACCTGCTCACAAGTCCCCAATGGAACCTGTCCAAAACTTGCTCACAAGTCTATCAAGAACACTTGCTTGGCATGAACCCACAAAGAGAATGGTTAGAGACCCAATGTGATTCATCCACCTCATAGAAGCATAAAGAGAATTGTTAGAGACTCAATATGATTCATCAACCTCATAGAAGCATAAAGAGAATTGTTAGAGACTCAATATGTTCTATACTTAACTCCCAATCTCAATCTCAACTCAATCTTAAATCTCAAAAGAATAATATAGATGTAGTATGCTTTTCTCAAGAACATGAAACACAACCCAACAATTGCCAACCAAGCAATATGTCATATAACAATGATACTCATGTTCTTTCCAACAACCAATATCTTTTCTCAACCAATTAGGGCTTCAACAACAATGCTCATAGACAAGGTTTAACAAACAACATTCAACTCAACATTAACCTTGAAGCATTCAACCAATCATCACAAGAAAAGGAAACAAGTAGAAATCCTTTTCCCTCCAAAGATATTTGAACAAAACAGCCACCAACACAATATCACCAAATGCAAAGAATAACTTGTTCAAATCAACTCAATGGAGTAAGCCCAATATCATGACTCAAGTAAAAGCAATAACTTGATCAACCAACTTCTATGGAAGCAACTCAACCATCAACCTCAACACAGCCATCCAAGGGTTTCACCAACTCAAAGCAAGTATCAAGACTCACAACTATAAACCCTAGTGCACAATGCTTCCACTACCTCAAACCAGAATTATGCATTCACCAAAACTCTCATCAATGATAACAATGCATAAGGAGTCTTCAACAAACCAGAAACTAAGACTTACACCCAACCAAAGGAAACCTTGTTGAATACCTTTTCACTCCAATCTTATTTCAAGAAAACATACACCAATCATACTCATAAGAAGAATGTGCCCATACCTTATTGAAGTGAAGGAACCCCTTTGGAAATCTGCCACAATCATAAAGTTCTTTTGCCAATCTTCACAAAGGTTAGTAGATCACAACATAATCAACATTAATCCACTTTTCAATAATCATCACCAAGGTCTTTTAATTGCACAACTTCCTTATCTCTCCTAAAACCACTTGTACCATAAAATAAAATAAATCACAACTTTGCATAACATTATAACTCCAATATTATCTACATATTACACAAATATAGTCATTTCCTTATTGTACCTTTTCGCTCCACCTTCCTATAGCTTTTCAGCCTCCTTTTATATCAAATAGTCACAATAAAATAATTAAACTTCAAGTGGTAGTTCGGACATACCTTTTACCAAAGTCCCCTTCGTTTCGAACAAACAAAAACTCCAGACCTCACGGGGTTAGTAGCGCCTTCGCTCGGACTAGCAACCGTCTCCTCCAAACTGTCGGATGGGATCGAAAGGAGATGATCATATATTTATTTTTCTCCCAAAATTGATCATATTTTCAATACTGCCGCATCGTCGAAAGAAAATCGAATCTCATGTTCATTCTTCAATTCCCAGGTGTTGTCGCATCATATTAATCTTGGAATTTTGCATGACCTTTCATTCGCTTCCGCGTCGTTGGATATTCAAACACATGCTCGATTTTATTTCAAGGAAATTTTGCTGTCACTCCGTATTCGTCCTCGAAGTGCTCACTCTTATTATATTTAATCACACTTCCTCAATCACTTAACTCCTTCTCCCTTTCGATTGGACCATGCTTGACATCTTCCTTCGCTAGCGCAGGGGCTCCGACGAAATCGTAATTGCACAAGGATTCATATCATTAACATTCACTCATTAATGAATTCCATTGCCACCTTTTATATGTACTTCGATGCATTACCAAACACGTCGGCATTTCCAAACATTAATACTTTAATTTAATTTTAAAATATTAATTTAAATTTTAAATAAATAAAATTTAAACTAAATATTTAAAATTAAATATCTTCATCACCGGGGCACCTTTTTCAACGAAACGAAGAGCCAACTTGGGTTTTAAGAAAAACCCATTTCAAATCTATTGTCCATGGTTTTAAATAAAACCTTTTATTTTGTCTGCATTGGTTTTCACAAAAACCCTTCCGCTTCTTGACATCAATGACAACAACAACACTTGAGCAAAGGCAATGTACCCAATGTACCCAAAATTGCCAACAAATAACGTTTTGTCTCCTCCATTTGAAGCAACCTGCAAATACTCATTTTGATATTAGTAGGAGTGTTAAGGAAGTAAATTTAATATTTAGTCCTATTAACGTTTTGTCTTAAAGCTCTTTTGTACTCTATTTAAAAAGTTATTCAAAACTCTAGTCTCATTTATCCTTGCCCTTCCAAAAAGGGATGTATTGTTGTGACGTCCTTCACAATGACCCCAAAATTTGGGGACCCACTTGAAATTTGAAATTTATTTGAAATTCATCTCTATATGTGGTCGATTTCATTCATCCTTGGATTTTGAGAATCCATATTCGTAATTGTTGTTTTGGTTTCAACGCCAGATGTTATCTCGTGATTCATGGGTTTCTTCTTTGTTCTCGTATGGTTATGTTGTGTGGGTAAATATTAGTATGTGTTATGTTTTATTTTATAGTTATTTTATATTATTTTGTTTAGGTTTACTTGGTTATGTTATTATTATTGTTTTAAATTAATTAAATTTTAAAGTTTTATAGCTTTATAATTTAATTTATTTAAAATTGTTATTTTATAAACTTGATTTAAATTAATTAAATTTTAAAGTTTTATAACTTTATAATTTAATATAGTTAGAATGGTTATTTTATAAATATGTTTTAAATTAATTAAATTATAAAGTTTTATAAATTTATAATTTAATTATATTTAGGAAGGTTGTTTTATAAATGTTTTATATTCTAATTAATATTTGTCTTATTGGCAGGATTATAACTTTAATTTTTGAATGCCAATGAGGAGAAATATTAAATCCTTTGAAAAAGCATTGGTGACATTAGGGTTTCATTAAGAATTCATTTTTTCAACTATATGGAAACTATAATGGAACGAGAAAGAACCAACCATGTAACGAATTATTCAAACTATAAATGGAGAATGAAAATCCAAGAACGGGGTCGAAATTTTTTGCAGATAAAGAAGGAAGAAGATCTGAAGGAGCAAAGGAAGGAAATAGAGGAAGCTACAGAGAGTTCAAATTTGCAGAGAATCCAGATGTTATTGTAAGATCATATATATTATATTAAATGATTTTGATTCGAATATGTGTGAACACTGTATTTGAATTTTAATGAAATTATTTAATATAGTTTTCCAAAATTAATTTTTTTTTGAAGATTGCATCATTTCATTGTCTTGTTGTGTGAATACTAGTCGGTAGTGAATTGGTTTAAGTCTTTGTGATTGGTAGTAGTCTGTAGCATTTGTCCGAGATAGAAGATCGGTTTCTCATAATAAAACTTTTGATTATTTATTTTATATTAAATGATTTTTACATAGCCTAGTTCAATTTCATAAGAATTAAACCTTACACTAGGTTATCAATAATTTATTATTTAAATATTAAATTATTTTAATATTTAAATAAATAAATTTATAAAAGATAAATGAGTACTCTGGTTCCAACTTTGATTTAATAAATTTGAGAATTAGGGTTGATATCTTTTATTGAAATTTGTTTGGATTTCATGATTTAAATACAATTTTATTTATTTACGGATCCAAACCCTACATTGGAGGATTATATTTGTTATTAAATATTTTATTACATAAATATTTAATAAGAAAATAATACGAGGAAAACATATTTATGAACTTTATTTTCAAATCATAAGATTCACAGTTCATAGATCAGTTTTATATTAAAACCCTATGGATTATAATTATAAGGTTTGAAAACCTTACAATTTTGGGGTTAAACATTATTACTTTTATTCATTTTCCAAATATTTTAATGTTTATTTTATATTTGGGATGAATAAAATATTGTCATTAATTAAACCCTTATATTTTAAAGGATAAATATTTATAATCAGGATTTATATTTCATTTGAATTTCACATACTTTGATTTTTATTAAAGTAATTGAAATTTCATATTAATTGAAATGCTAGATTAAACATTTGATTTAAACCATTCGAAGCATTTTAAATAAAATGTTTTTTTGAGATAATATAATATATTTGCACAATTTATTAAGATTATAAGGTAAATTTATTATTTAGAGAAAGAATTGGTGAAAAGACACTTAATACCTAATAAATTCTAAATTAATTACCTGATTTCCAGGCCCCTTTTTAATAGCACTCGCAAGCCATTGAAATTATTCAAGCACTTATTTACGCACATATGTATGACACATAAAAATATTAAGTGAGAACCTTGGAGAAGTTTAGTTTCTTTGCAAGAGAGGACTTTGAGTCCTAGTTGTCGAGTAGTTTTGTAACCTGACAAAATCACACATCAACAAATTGGCGGTAGGAGGGAATGAAAGGTAAATATTTTATTTTCATTTGAAGTCTTTCAAATCTTAGTTTAAAAAAAAAAAAAAATTCGATTTATGTGCATTAATGTTAATCTGTCATAAATTCAAAAATTAGGTTATGATTCAATTCTTGTGAATTTTCATACATAGCGTTGCATATTAAATTGGTTCAATGGAAGAAAATGATTTACCCTATTTTGAGCATGGTGGGACAATTACAGTTGAAGAACATATTTAGGCATATAAAAACATTATGTTTCATTTTCAAATTATGTAGGAAGATGTTCTCTGTAGAATATTTCCATACACATTGGATGAATTTTCTAAAGATTGGTTTATCAATTTACCTGCAGGTTCTACCGCTTCTTGGAACCAACTAGAAACAATATTTTTTGAAAATTTTGGAACATTGGTTGACATGGATTTGTTATCAAATCAATTTTACTCTATTTGTAAAAAATCTAATGAATCTATGAGTCAATTTAATGATAGGTTTCATAAGTTGTACATTGAAATAGAGATACACTTTATCATTTCAGAAGAAGAAGTTGTTCAAATATGCTTGGAAGCTTTAGATCCTTTTACTATTAAGTTGTTAGAAAAGCATCCTAAAAATTTATCCTTATCTAGCGTCTATGATGGGATAATAGTTGTAGAACAATGGTTGATTTCAAGGGGAATTTATATGGGTAGATTATCATTACTCAACCTTAGGGTTTCAAATCAATTACCACCTATGAGTCATGATACACATTTTTCGACACCATCGAATGAAATTGAATGTCCTAGTTTTTCAACCACTTTTGATATTATCCAAAAGGAAGTGCAAGTTTCAAATCCAATATCCATAAATGAGGATTGTAGTAATCAATTTTATTAAACTGTAGAAATGCATGAGTCTTCAGAGATTGGAGGAATTTTAGATCTAACTAGCTTTGAAACATATGATAGAATAGAAACTTCCATAGAGTTGAATGAAACAATTAAAGCTCCAGAATTGAAAGATTCTAGAGGTAATTTCATTATGATTGATCATTAAAATTTATTACTTGAGGAAGATGAGTTTTTCATTGAAGATAAATTTTTTGAAAGTGATGAATGTGAACTTGAAAAGCATTCGATTGTTGAATTTACAGAGTGTGAAGAAATGGTTGAACATCACTCCCTAATTTTAGAAGATGATTATTGTTGGTGGAATAAATGGGAGAATTTTGTTTCTTTTTTTTTGTGTGGAAAACATCCCAAAAGGGATGCCACTTTCGGGTAAGACCCAAGGAGGCAGGGATATTCATTATGTCAAAAATGCCTAGGACTCGGACCTGGCCTACTACCTTTGACATACTCAAGGAGCAAACAAACACACAAAACCAATTTAAAAATAAGTAAATAACAACAAAAATAATAACATAAAATAAAATAAAAAACATGCTCCTTGAGTGTGTCAAAAACAAAAGCACAACCAAACACACACACAATAAGATAAAATAAACCACAACACGAGCCACATAGAAAAACACAAGCACCACATAACAAAACACAAACAAGACAAAAACAACAAAACACTAAAAAAACATAACCCAAAAAAAATGAAAAATAAACACAAACAAAACCTAAAATATTAAAAAAATCAAATAAAAAACAACAATTTGTTTCTCTTTCTAATGAAGTACTTGCTTCACCTAAAATACAGGACACATTGCAAAATTTAATCCTACAACTTAAAATAAGCAGTGATCAAGCATAGGGACAAATGCATCAATTGCATATTTGGATAATTATATAAATCATTCTCATGAGACAAAGATTGAAGATGCTAAAAGTGATATTCTTTTAGACAGTGGAGAGGTCCTAGAGTAGACTAGTTTTGAAACATATGATAAATCATGACCTTTCATAAATTTGGATGAGATCATTGAAAATGATGATCAAAATTTTCAATATCCTCAAAATAATGATCAAGAAGAAATAAAAGAAGGGATAAAATCTCATCAAATGTTAAAAAAATATGATTATTATAATAGTTGGGGAAGATATGAGAAATTATTTATTTCTAATTATCCTACTGATAAATTTTCCATTTCACTTGATATGCAGGATGTTGAAACCTCTATCTTGCGTGAAGATATGGCAATTTTTATTCAACTGGAAAATGGCGTGCCAATTTTAGAAGTAGAGAACGTTCTAAAATTTGATCATTTTTAACATGAGTTTGTAGAACACATTTTTGAACTAGAAAGAGAAGAAATGGTAAATGCTTCTTATGATTCATTTGTTTTAGATGAAGAAGAGGTAAAATATTTTTTTTCATTCTTGAATATTGAAGATCTAAGTGAAAATTTTCATGATTATATTGAATATTCAAATGAAGAAACTTCATGTATAGCTAACAAAGAATCATAATTTCCTATTCATCCTAAAGAAACTATTCTTGATTGGATACCTAATTTTGATGTTTTTAAAAAATAGGTCATTGATGAAGGAATACGAAATGATGATGATGATGATAGAGATCATGAAGAAAAAGAAAAGACTACAATGACTCATCAAGTAGTGGTAAATGAAAGTGTACAAGACGTAGAATCTTATCCATTATGTCTAAACATTCAAGAATTAGGTAAAACTTCATCTAATCATTTATTAAATTCAAAGGCTATTTATGGTCAAATGCGATTGAGGGTTGATAAATAACTAGATCGGATTCCTATTCCCACTACAAATCAGATTGTATTTCTAAATTAAAAAAAAGATATGCTTTAATTATTAAACCATGTCCATCAACAATTGGCAAATGAATTTAGGATACAAACTTATACAGATCCTCTTTTATTAGATATCCTAGATTCTTGCAAAGTGTTGCATGAGCACGATTGGTCTAAAAGCATAGATGATGATTTTGCTTTAAAATTTTTAGAAGTAGTTTCTTATTTGAAAGAAATATTATATGCTTATGAAAATGAAAACTTAAGTCAAAGTGAACAATACGATTTGGAAAATTACATCTCATTGGATAATCAAGAGATAATTGAAGATCATGTATTCACTTGCAGAAATAATGAATCACATTCTAAACATCAAATTGATTATAAACTTGAATCAAATTGGTGGGATGAAAAAGGCAAAATGAAATTTGTTATATTGTTTAGCCTAATTTTATTTTGGTTGGATTTGTATAAGATTTGGCATACATATAACAATATATGTTTTTTTCGTGCCAATCGTATTTGGGATCCAGGGAAATAATGGCAAAATTTTTGTATTGTCTTGTACATTATGTATATTTTTGTAAATAGTCTTTTGGATTTTGTTTTCTTGTTTTTGTGTTTATAAATAAGTTGTGGTTTTGTAATGTTTTGTTATTTGTTCAGTTGTCAATGTTGTCAAGTTTAGGAAGTGGGTTCACTTGCTTTATCAACTTTGCAATTTTGGTTTTACAAATTTGTATTTTGTATAGCTTGTTATTTTGAGATCTTGTTAGGTATTTTACTAATTTTGTTAGTTGCTGATGTTGTTGATGTTTTTGTTTGTTTGGTGAGTTTGTTAATTTTTATTGTGTTTTATGTTGTCTGTTATGTTGCAATAAATTGGCTTTGTCAAATTTTGGAGTTTCATTATTTTGATGTGTGTTGTTGAATTTGATAAAGTTTTGGTGAGGTTTTCTTGATTGGGGTAGTTGTTATCAAGATACTAATCATTTAATGATTTTATCTTATATTTGGTCCTAGGTCATATAGGACAAAATTACCTGTTTTGAAAGCATGCAAAACCTAAAGAAAAAGGAAAATGAGATGTTAGTGTATATCTTCATGAATATGAATTAAGATAAGGAAATTTGAAATATTAGAATCATATTGCAAAAGCTTCACAAGTACTACAAACACTTTAAAGAATATATTTTGAAATTCTGAAAGTATGAAGTTGTCAGTTTAGCAAATTAAGGTGAAAAATTCCATATACTCTTTCAACCTTACCTGATCTCTAACCCAAATGGCAAGTGGATGTTTTGCAAAGTACCTTATTATTGGATAAAAATAAAAATAAGAAGAAAAAAAAAAAAGAGGAAAAAATGATGAATACAAAAAAAATTAATGATAAATCTATCACCGCAGTCTAGATAGCATTCACCGGGGCTATAGACGTCTAACTGGTAGTGGAGATAGGTCTAGACTGAAATAAAAAATATAAAATGCAAAAATTCACCTAATATATGGGATATTCAGATAATCTCTATCGGGGCTATGAATGCCTGGATGACAGTAGAGCAATGTCTGAAGAGAGCCAGGTGGAGGTATACTTCAAAAGAGAAAATTTTCATAGACTGAAATGCAAAATTGACAATGGAAGGCTGAACGATTTCAAAGATATAGAATGAATCACTTTACACACACCGAGCCAATGCTGATGATTCTACCATTTCATGTTGAATTGGTTTGTTCACATTCTCTAGATATTATTGATGCTCATGATTCTAATATTTGGGTTTTTGTTGTTTTCAAAAGTTGGATTCTTAAGTCCAAAATGTCCAGGGACATTTACTAGTAGAGTCACCATTTTTTGTGACATCCTTCACAATGACCCCAAAATTTGGGGACCCACTTGAAATTTGAAAGTTATTTGAAATTCATCTCTATATGTGGTCGATTTCATTCATCCTTGGATTTTGAGAATCCATATTCGTAATTGTTGTTTTGGTTTCAACGTTAGATGTTATCTCGCGATTCATGGGTTTCTTCTTTGTTCTCATATGGTTATGTTGTGTGGGTAAATATTAGTATGTGTTATGTTTTATTTTATAGTTATTTTATTTAGGTTTACTTGGTTATATTATTATTATTGTTTTAAATTAATTAAATTTTAAATTTTTATAAATTTATAATTTAATATATTTAAAATTGTTATTTTATAAACTTGTTTTAAATTAATTAAATTATAAAGTTTTATAACTTTATAATTTAATATAGTTAGAATGGTTATTTTATAAATATGTTTTAAATTAATTAAATTATAAAGTTTTATAATTTTATTATATTTAGAAGGTTATTTTATAAATGTTTTATATTCTAATTAATATTTGTCTTGTTGGCAGGATTATAACTTTAATTTTCGAATGCCAATGAGGAGAAATATTAAATCCTTTGAAAAGGCGTTGGTGACATTAGGGTTTCATTAAGAATTCATTTTTTCAATTGTATGGAAACTATAATGGAACGGGAAAGAACCAACCATGTAATGAATCATTCAAACTACAAATGAAGAATGAAAAGCCAAGAACAGGGTTAGACATTTTTGCAGATAAAGAAGGAAGAAGATCTGAAGGAGCAAAGGAAGGAAACAGAGGAAGCTATAGAGAGTTCAAATTTGCAGAGAATCCAGATGTTATTGTAAGATCATATATATTATATTAAATGATTTTGATTCGAATATGTGTAACACTGTATTTGAATTTCAATGAAATTATTTAATATAGTTTTCCAAAATTAAAATTTCGTTGAAGATTGCATCATTTCATTGTCTTGTTGTGTGAATACTAGTGGGTAGTGATTTGGTTTAAGTCTCTATGATTGGTATTAGTCTATAGCATTTTTCAGAGATAGAAGATCAATTTCTCATCATAAAGCTTTTTATTATTTATTTTATATTAAATGATTTTTACATAGCCTTGTTCAATTTCATAAGAATTAAACCTTACACTAGGTTATCAATATTTTATTATTAAATATTAAATTGTTTTAATATTTAAATAAATAAATTTAGGAGGACTGCCCAAACTATCAAATTTTTTTCAGCCATATCTCACTCATACGGACTCGGATTGAGCTGAAATTTTGAGGGTAGATGCCTGAAAAACCCTAGAATGTCTCCATTAATTTTCATATCATTTGGAGCAACAAATATCCTAGCGCATCCCTATGTTTTAACAAGATATTTGGCAAGTGGCTATGTGAGGGTTTCAATTGGGTTGAGTGCAAGCAGCTCTAGAGGTTGGTTTTTAGGGCCTTCGGGCCCTAGCGGCCAATATTTTTGTGGTTTATGCTCAATAGTTTAGCAGGAAATGTTGTAGGGGACCCAAGATGGGTTAGAAATTTATATTTCAATAGATCATACTATGAACTTGAGTGACAACGACTTTCAATTTGATGCACAAAATAAAAGTGAATACCATACCTTACCATGACGTCTAGGGCAAGGATTAAAGAGATCACAAAATAAGTTTCAAGTAGTTGATCAAAAAATGGCTCATATCTCAAGTGAATTTGGTTCTAAGGTGCACCCACAAAATAATTCTACTATGAAAACCCTTGTCAAGGGTAAGAATTTCGAAGACTTAGCCCCAAAAATAAATTTTAGGGATGCCCTCCATGGTGGATAGCCTCAACCCAATGCTAATATCAATCTTAGGGCTTCCCATAAACCTCTAAGAATGCCTAATATTGATCCCAGGAAAATAGAGTCAAGATGTCTTAAAGCAGTTGATGGAACTCCTATTTTTAAGCTTGATATGGGTAACATTCAGATTGGCATTGAATATTTGGAAAAAAGAGGACTAATTTTTCGGTTCGTGGGTTTTTGTCTGAGTCTATATGCTTTCAAATTCTAGGCTACAAAAATCTGGAAAACTAAAGGTGAGTTACAAATCTCTATTTATCCAAATGGTTATTTTCTTGTTTTATTTGCTAATAATGAAGATAGAGAGAAACATTTTCAAGGGGGTCCTTGGTTTTTTTGAAGGGCAGGGCTTTTCATGAAGCCCTGGCATACTAAATTTAAAGTCGAAGAAGAGATGCCTTCTATAGCTCCCGTGTGGGTTAGAATATTTGGCCTCCCTATTGAATTTTGGAATCCTACTATTTTTTCTTCAATTGGAAACTCTTTAGGAACTTTTATGATGACTGTTAATTGTACTCAAAATTTTGAACATATTATTTATGCTCGAATTTGTGTTTTAATGTATTTTGACAAACCCCTACATAAAAAGATCTCATTACAATTTGGGTAAGACACTTGGGAGCAAGATCCGCATGCGTAGAGCAGTTGGAAAATGCCCTAGGTTATGGTTGTGGTTGACCCAGGTTCCATTCCCACTGCCTCCACCCTACTGGATATGTAGGCATAGTTGGCAAATGTCCTGTGTGCTGGTAGAGGCCGACAAGGCTCCATTTTCTCTATGCCCAACCTGTGGATATATTAATAATTCAACCCCCTTGTGACTGATGCCATGTGGTATACCCGGATGGGACAACTACGGTTGGCCATAGAGCTAGGTTCTTGGGGCTTCTAAACTACCCAATTTCATCCATGTGTGTAGAGAAATTGGCAAATGCCCTGGGTGATAGTTGTGGCCGACCCAGGTTCCATTCCCACTGCCTCCACCCTGTTGGATATGTAGGCATAGTTGGAAAATGTCCTGTGTGCTGGTAGAGGCCGACAAGGCTCCATTTTCTCTATGCCCAACCTATGGATATATTAATAATTCAACCCCCTTGTGATTGATGCCATGTGGTATACCCGGATGGGACAACTACGGTTGGCCATAGAGCTAGGTTCTTGGGGCTTCTAAATTACCCAATTTTCTATTCGCGTGTGTAGAGCAGTTGGTAAATGCCCTGGGTGCTGGTTGTGGTCGACCCAGGTTCCATTTCCACTGCCTCCACCCTGTTGGATATGTAGGCATAAATGGTAAATGTCCTATGTGCTGGTAGAGGTCGACAAGGCTCCATTTTCCCTATGCCCAATCTATGGATTTATTAATAATTCAACCCCCTTGTTTGTGATTGATGCCATGTGGTATACCCCAGTGGGACAACTACGATTGGCCATAAATCTAGGTTTTTAGGGCTTCTAAACTACCTAATTTTATCCACATGCGTAGAGTAGTTGGCAAATGCCCTAGGTGCTGGTTGTGGCTGACCCAGGTTCCATTCCCACTACGTCCACCCTACTGGATATGTAGGCATAGTTGGAAAATGTCTTATGTGCTGGTAGAGGCCGAAAAGGCTCCATTTTCTCTACGCACAACCTGTGGATTTATTAATAATTCAACCCCCTTGTGATTGATGCCATGTGGTATACCCAAGTGGGACAACTACGGTTGGCCATAAAGCTAGGTTTTTAGGGCTTCTAAACTACCCAATTTTTATCCGCATGTGTAGAGCAGTTGGTAAATGCCTTGGGTGCTAGTTGTGGCCGACCCAGGTTCCATTTCCATTGCCTCCACCCTGTTGGATATGTAGGCATAGCTGGTAAATGTCCTATGTGTTGGTAGAGGCCGACAAGGCTCCATTTTCCCTATGCCCAACTTGTGGATGTATTAATAATTCAACCCCCTTGTGACTGATGCCATGTGGTATACCCGGATGGGACAACTACGATTGGCCATAGAGCTAGGTTCTTGGGGCTTCTAAAACTACCCAATTTATCCGCATGCGTAGAGAAGTTGGTAAAATGCCTTGGGTCTTGGTTGTGGTCGACCTAGGTTCCATTTCCACTGCCTCCACCCTATTGGATATGTAGGCATAGCTGGTAAATGTCCTATGTGCTGGTAGAGGCCAACAAGGCTCCATTTTCCCTATGCCCAACCTGTGGATGTATTAATAATTCAACCCCCTTGTGACTGATGCTATGTGGTATACCCGGATGGGACAACTATGATTGGCCATAGAGCTAGGTTCTTGGGGCTTCTAAACTACCCAATTTTTGAACCATTAAATATGCAAATTTTATTCAAAATAAAACAAACTACAACTAATTATGGAGGTCAAATATGGCGGGAGCAGGAGCAGGAGCAGGAGTGAACGTAGGGCAGGGGATAGGTTCAGTGCATGGTATAGGTTCTTGATCGGGATCGGGCTCAGGGTTGGGTTCAGGCACATCAAGGCCCGGTCCTGGGCCAGCAGGACCCTCAACGGGCCCAGAGGATGGATCTGTGCCTGATCCGTTTGGTAGCTAGGGTGGGGTTGGCATCTTGGGCCCTAGCCCCTAGGCCAGCCTCGATGCGAGCGAAGGGCTGGGGAAAAATCCCCCTGATCCTGGGCTGGGCTTTATCGTAGGTGGGCCCAAACCCTCCTATCAACAGATCTTGGAGGGCACTAGGGCCCCTTCTTGGGCTCTAGGGCTAGGTCTTTCCCTCGAGGGCACCCACATTTCTATCCAGGAGGAGGTCTACTCCGCCTTGGTAGCTAGTTCCTCTGCCTCCCTGGTAGGGAAATTCTTGGGAGGGCATCCCGACATGGAAACCATTCGTAGATGGGCGGCTACCAAATGGAAGGTTTTCGGGCACATCCAGTTGGTTGCCCTAACCAAGGGCTTCTTCATTATCAAACTAAACAATAGTGAGGATGCCGAAAAGATCCTATCGGGTGGGCCCTGGTTTTTGGGGTGCAAAAGCCTCTTCCTCAGGAGGTATGGAGCTGACTTCCACCCCAACACCCAAAGCATCAACTTCGCCTCGGTCTGGGTTTGTCTCCCAGACCTTCCCTTCCACCTGTGGCATGAAGACGTCCTCAGACTCATTGCTCAGTCGGTCGGGGACCTGGTGGCCTTTGATCCCACTACCAAGGCAGGATCCCGAATGGTGCATGCCAGATTTTGCATCAACACCAATCTCGAATCCATTCTCCCCTCCTCGATGACCATCTCTTCTGGGTCCTTATTTTGGAGCCAGCCCCTGATCTACAAAAACAAACCTACTTTCTACCCCACCTGCAGCACTCAGGGTCACCTCTCCCACCAATGCTCAATTTCTAGAAAGGCTAAAGGCCCTCTCCCAGGTCAGGCCCCATCTCGAGGGCCCCCTCGTGATGACCCCAGATCCCAGGCCTGGACCACCAAGGAGGCCCCCCCTCTTGCCCCAAAGGATTCTCATGTGGACCCCGATCTGGACTACGGTCTTCCCCAGGTTTCCCCTCCCGTTGCTCCCTCCCTTGGGTCATCTTTCGGGGCCTCGATCCTAGGTTCTCCCTCCCTGCCTGCTTTGAATCCCTCCTTGCAGGCCCTTACTTGCACCCCCCTCCAGGCAAGCAAGTCATTCGGGCTCCCTTCCCCACTCGGCCCCCTCTGTTGGGGCCCCCTTCTCCCCCTCCCACTCCCTCTCTCCCTCCCTCGACCCCCTCCCGGCCCTCTCGATGATTGTTGTTGGGCTTCCTCCCTTGGAGTGCGAATCTGAGAGGTCCGATGAAGAGATTGAAGCTAGTTCTTCGTCCGGGCCCAACGAAGTCAGCCCTAAGATGACCCGGAGTAGGACCTTTGCCACATACTTTGGTAGCAAACTCAAAAGAGGGCGGTCCACCCTGGGCGATCAATGGACAAGGATCACTGAAGATGACATAGCCAATGGCTCCCAGGCAATTCTCTTTGACATTGGTGCAAGCTTCTCCAAGACAGACACCATCCGACCCAAACCCCTCACTCAGACTGGGAAAGGGGGCAAGCGACCCCTCAAGGGTTTCAAATGAAGCTCATCATCTAGAATATCAGGGGCCTCAATGGGGCCCCCAAGAAAAGGATCCTTGGCCAACTTCACAAGCATCATCGCCCATCCTTCCTCCTCCTTCAGGAGACCAAAATAGATGATGCTACTTCCCGATGTGTTGCCCAAGCTACTTGGTGCAATTGCGAGTCCCTGTCTACCCCTATGACTGGCTCAGCCGAGGGTTTGCTATTCATGTGGGACCTCTGGTCTTTCGAGGGAAGACTCATATCTTCATCCCCTAGAATCATCAACATTCTGGTCCATTGCATGAAGTCAAGGTGCTCATGGATTTTGTCCAACGTCTATGCTCCTAACAGTCCCATCGAGAAAGCGGCCTTATGGAAGGAAATTAGCTCGATGAGAGAAGCCTTTGCCCCCCTGCCCTAGATCTTGGATGGGGAATTCAACAGCCCTCTGTTCCTCTCTGATAAAAGTGAGGGATAAATGGTTCAGGGCAATATCATGGAGGACTTTGGAGCCTTTACCGCCCTCAATGATCTCATGGACGTCAGCCTAAAAGGAGCCAGGTTCACTTGGTCCAACAGAAGAGCGGGAGCAAATCATATCTAGGTTAGACTAGACAGGGTTTTCTTGTCCAAGGAAGCCCTACCCATGTTTGTCGATGCCACACTATTGGCCCTCCTCAAAATTGGGTCTGATCACAGCCCTGTCCTCCTTGAAATCGATCATAGACACTCCCCCAAGAGGCATTTCTAGTTCAAGTCCATGTGGCTACATCACACTGACTTTCGGGCCTAGGTAGGCCACTAGTGGGCTCCCCCCATCCCTGGACGCCCCTCTGAACAAGTCTTCCACAAGATAATATGCCTTAAAGAACAACTTGAGGTATGGAACAAGGAGGTTTTCGACAATATCTTTGAAAACAAAGTGATACTCAAAGAAAAACTCAAAGACCTCGAGTCCAGATTTCAAGCAGGCTCCCAAGACCCAGGGCTCAGGTAAGAGGAACGCCTTGCTCTCAGCGAATATCATAACATTATGGCTAGGGAAGAAACCTTTTGGAGACAGAAGTCGAGAGCCTTGTGGCTCCAAGATGGCGATGCAAACACTAAGTTATTCCATGCGTCGACTCTCAGGAACAGGGGTTCAAATAGAATTGCTGAGTTGGTGGGCAGTGATGGCAGAATCATCAAGGAAGAAGAGGACATCCAGGCTGAAGCCGCTCAATTCTTCTAGGAGCTCTTGGGTGACAGCCCCCCCATGTCCCCAGAAGTGGTTGATTCCCTTCTTGAGCATATTCAGTCTTATTTCTCGACCATGGCAAATCAGATGCTTGTGCAGCCCCTGTCTAACTTTGAAATCCATGCTGCCACCTTTTCCATGAAGGCTGAGGCAGCCCCGGGCCCGGACGGATTCCCCCCCCAATTTTTCCAATCATTCTAGGACATCGTCGGGTCGAAAGTGTGTGCTGCCACCCGGGACCTGCAGACTGCCAGATCCATCCCTAGAGGTATCAACTCCACCTTCATAGCCCTAATCCCCAAGACCCAGGCAGCTCGATCCCTCTCGAATTTCTACCCCATCAGCTTGTGCAATGTCCTGTATAAAATCTTGACCAAATCCATGGCATCCCGACTCAAGGATATCCTTCCCCTGATTATTGCCCCCTGTCAGGGCAGTTCGGTCAAAGGCAGATTGATCACTGACGGTGTCATCATCATGCATGAGGCCATCCACTCGGCTGTCCTATCCAAAAAGGCCTCCTTTCTGCTCAAGCTGGACATGAACAAGGCCTTTGACAGAGTTGACTGGGATTTCCTGTCCAAGGTCCTCCTTAAGTTCGGGTTCCACCCTTCCTGGGTCAGGCTCATCAGCAACTACGTGTCCTCCCCGTGGTTCTCTATCCTCGTCAATAGGTCCCCTACCGGGTTCTTCCCCAGCTCCAGAGGCCTCTACCAAGGTGACCCCCTATCCCCGATCCTCTTCATCATCCTAACTGAGGCCCTGGGGTGTACCATCTCGGGTGCTGTGACCTGCGATCTCATTTTAGGCATCAGGCCTGCGTCCGACCTACCCTCTATTTCCCACCAACAGTTCGTCGATGACACCATCATCGCCACCTCAGCCTCAATCCTCGAAGCCAAAACTCTCAAACTTATTTTGACCCTGTATAAGGAGGTGGCTGGCCAAAAAATCAACCTTTGAAAAAGCATGATTTTCTTTATCCATACCCCCTTGGCTAGGCAGATAAGAATCGGGCAGATTTTGGGCTACACCCCTGGTTCCCTCCCCTCATCGTATCTCGGGCTTCCCCTATTTATAGGTGCATCCTCCAAGGCATTGTGGGGCGGGGTGATTGAGCAGATTTAGAGAAAGCTGGCCCCCTGTAAAGGTCACCTCCTCTCACAGGCTGGTAGAGCCACCCTCTTGGCGACAATCTTGCAAAGCATTTCGATATATTTCATGTCGGTCTTTAGAATCCCGACCTCCATTGCAGATCACTTCGAACAAATTCAAAAATGCTTTCTCTGGTCGGACAACGAATATAAGAAGAGGATTCCCCTGGTTTCTTGGCCCCTGGTCTGCCGCCCTAAATGTGAGGGAGGGATCGGGCTCAGGCGGGTGGTCCTCATGAACAAGGATCTCTTGGCCAAACATGCCTGGAAGGTGCACACCAACACCCCTAATGAGTGGGTTAGAATCATGCGCAGAAAATACTACCATAGCCACCCCTTCCTCAGTGAATCTCAGCCCCGAGATGGATCAGCCTTTTGGAAGTCCTTGATCTCCACCAAAGACATAATCCAAAAAGGGACCAGATGGATCCTCGAAGACGGAGCCAAGATCGACTTCTGGGATGATAGATGGATTCATGATGAGGCCCTGACTATCGACAGAGAGCTTCTCGCTCTCAAACCAGGGCTGGCAGACAAAGGACCCAGAGTGGCGGCCTATCTTTCCCAGAACCAAGGGCGTGCTACCTGGAAACCCATCATTGATCCCAGGCACCCACTTCAAGCTGTCAGGCTCTAGTGCCTCCTCAAGGTGACTGTCATCCCGTCCTCCGAAGGACACGATAGATGTGTTTGGCATGGTACTCCCAATGGAGTCGTTTCTATCAAATCTGCCTACAATATCCAAAGATTACCCAACGAGGCTCCCTTTCCAACCTGGCAGGTGTAGGCCAAGAAGTTGATCCCCAAAATCAGCCACTTCATTTGGGTGGCTGTCCAAAATAAGATTCTGACGATTGAGAATCTGATCAAGAGGGACTTTCATATCTCGAATAGATGCTTCCTTTGCTGTGCTTCCTAGGAATCCACCAATCACCTCTTTATCAACTGTCCCTTTTCGTCTGAAGTCTTGGGCCTTATCCTTTCCCAATTCTCTATCCAATGGGTGGCCTCCAAATCCATATTTGACCTCCTGTTGTAGTGGCCCAACCCCTTTGCCCATCCCTTCATCTGCTTCCTCTAGAGTTCCTGCCTTCCCCATATGCTTTGGCAACTCTGGCTAGAGTGCAACAATAGAGCCTTCTCCTCCTCAGCCCGTTCCCCCCTGTGGATAGCGACCAAGGCAGTGACCTTTGCCCTCGAGAATTTTGGCTCCATCCCCTTGACCGAGGTGCCTCGGCGGTTGGGCGAAGCCACCCTTCTATCCTCCATCAGAATTCATCTTCCCCTCCTGGTCCCCCCCACCCCCTCCCATCAATATTTGACAAGGTGGACTACCCCCCCAGGATGGGTCAAGCTCAACTTTGACGGTGCTTCTAAAGGCAATCCCGGGCCCTCGGGTGTGGGTGGGGTCATCTGCGACAGTCACGGGGCCCTGATCTTGGCGTACGCTGCTCCGCTTGGCATTCAGACCAACAAATTTGTCGAAGTAGCAACTCTCCTCAGTGGGCTGACTACACTTAAGGATTCTGCCCCAAAATTCATTATCGAGGGTGATTCCCAAGTTATAATCAAAGCTTCCCGTAGCTTGGGAAGTTTCTCTTGGCACATCCACAACTCCATTCGGGAAGTCCACACCATTATCCAAGGGATCCCTGATCACACACTTCGACATGTGTACAGAGAAGTCAATAGGTCAGTAGACTTCATGGCCAATCAGGCCACCGCAGCAGAAGATTTCACCACCTAGACCATGAACTTCCTTGAAGATTGGTACTTCCTTATCAAAGTTTTGAGGCAATTTGGTTTCTCTAAGGATTGGATGGATTGGATTATGGGATGTATATCTTCAGTTTCCTACTTAGTTCTTATCAATGGTAGGCATTCTTATTCATTCCCATCTTCCAGAGGTATTAGGCAAGGTGATCCGCTATCCCCTTATTTATTCATCATTCTTGCTAAATGCTTGGGTAGGACTATAACCAAAAATAGGGAAAACAAAACTCTTGAGGGAGTTACCATTGCTCATGGAGCTAGACCTATCTCTCATATTCAATTTGTGGATGACTCTACTCTTTTAGGTAAAGTTACAGTTAAGGAAGCTTCTAATATTAAGCAAATCATTAGCTATTTTTCTAAGGCTACTGGGCAGTTGATAAATGAAAATAAATATTGGAATTGGTTGTTGGACAAAGTCAAGAAGAAAATTGGAAATTGGACCAACAGGTGGCTTTCTTCTGGGGGTAGAATAACCTTGGTAAAATTAGTCCTTCAAGCTATTCCTATTTATGTTTCTTCCGTTTTAAATATCCCAAACGCTGTTCTTCGAGAATTGGATCAAATCAGTCATCGTTTCCTTTGGAGTGGTACTAAGGAGAAAATAAAATGGGCCCTGGTGAAATGGGATACTTTATGTCTTCCTAAGAATGAAGGGGGGTTAGGATTCCGATCTTCTATTAATAACAACAAAGCTTTAGCTGCTAAATTATATTGAAGTATGTTGCATAACCCCAATGCTCTTTGGGCCAATAATCTCCATGCTAAATATGCTGAGAACAAAAGTCTTGAAGACCTTGTTCGCTATCAAATTCCTACCAAATGTTCTCCCATTTTAGCAGTTCTTAAGACTGGTGAGGATTTGATAAAGAAAAAATTATTTTGGATCATTCATAATGGTCAACAGGCAAATTTTTGGACATATTATTGGGATGGTCACAAGCCTTTGATAACTCAGTTTCCCAATTGGAGGTCTTGGATGGAGGAGCTTCATCGAGCTAACTGGATAAAGGTGGCTAATTACTATCGGTACCATACTGGTAATTCAAAGGTTGGTAGATATTGGATCCCTATTGAGGACTAGCCTATTCAAATACTAGAAAGGCAAAGACAAGATATCCAAGGCATCCTTCATATGAGATCCCTCTCTTGGTCCCATGAAAAAGATTGTTTTGGATGGAACAACACTACTAAGGGTGAGTATTCAGTTGCTCAAGGTTATTTGACCTTATGCAATAATAATCCCAACCATTCTTTTGATATTTTTTATCTATTGTGGGCTCAAAAGCTCTGGCCTAAGGTGAGGTTCTTTAATTGGCTTTTATTGCATCGTAGGGTGCTTACTGGTGAGCAACTTATGAAGCATGGTTTTCATGGCCCTTTTAGATGTGAAATGTGTGAAGAGAATGTAGAAACTCTCAACCATATTTTTATTGAGTGTACTTTAGCCTCCGAGCTATGGAGGAGAATGGCCACTTTACTTGGCTTACAGTGGTCCAATTTTTTTTACTTTTGAACAGCTTTGGAGGGATTGGCCTAATCAAGAGGGTTTTGATCATTTTATTAGGTAGTTAGTTTGGAAGGGTTCTACCATTCTTATTTGGAATATTTGGAATGAAAGGAACAACTGAATTTTTAATCAATATAGGAAGGATATTCACTATATTTGGAAAAATACCATAGCCAACTTAGTTTAATCAGTCCATCAACTCTTTAATTACCCCTAAAACTCTCACCAAAGATGGGATCAAGTGATGCAAATATTGAATATTAAATCTTCTAAGGGCAACCAACTTAAAGGGAATGTGAGTATTAGTAATATGGATAGGACAAGAAATTGGCAACCTCATCCTAAGGATTTTGGAAAAGTCAATATTGATGGAGCCTTTAGAGGGAACCCTGGAAAAGCCAATGTGGGAGGAATTTGTAGACTTTCAGAGGGCTCTTTGGTTTTTACTTTTGCTGAGAATTTGGGTATTCTTTCCAATAACCTTGCTGAGGGGTATGGTATCCTCAGAGGCCTTCAGGAGGCTACTAAGGTTGGATGGGAAAAGGTGTTAGTTGATTATGACTTTCAACTTATGATTAATCTCTTGAAGACTCCTAATAAAAATAATGATTGAGAAGATTCAATTAATCCAGATGGTATTTTTGAAAGTTGATTACAATCATGTGGTCAGATATCAAAACAAGAGTTCTGATGCTTTAGCTAATTGGTCTTTGGACAAAGGTTATCTTACTTGTTATGGCCACCCTCTTAGATGGTGGGCTTCTCAAATTAGGGAAGCTCTTCTTTCTATCATTTCTTTGGATGGATCCAGTTCTGAAGGTACCTAGTTTCTTCTTGTTTTTTTTTGCTTCTCTTTGGTTCATTCAATTTTTTTTTTAGTTCCCTAGCTCATTCTATTCTTTCTTTTGTTTCCCCTGTTGATTCTTGCCTTAATAGTCTTCTGGTCTAGATAGGTCATTGTTATGTTCAATTTTTGTTTTCTTTTTTCTATTTTGTTTTTTAAGGTGGGTGGGTTCTTTTGTTTTGTTTTGTTTTTGTGTTATTTGTGTTGTTTTTTGTTGTTTTTTGTTGTTCTTGTGTTTTTGTTGTTTTATGTTTTTTTTTTTTATGTTTTTTTTTATTGTTCTTGTGTTTTTTTCGTTCTTGTTCTTGGGTTTCTCTTTCTTTGTGTTAATTCGCGTTTTTATTTGTGAGTGTTTTCTATGTTTTTTGTTTTTGTTTATTGTATGTTGTTGGTAGTTTTTTATTTTTATTTTTATTTTTTTATTTTTTAGGTTTTGGTTGTGTTTATTTTTCATGTTTTTTTTTGGGTTGTCTTTGTAGTGTTCTGTTATTTTTGTCTTGTTTGTGTTTTATTATGTGGTTCTTGTGTTTTTATATGTGGGTCGTGTTGTGATTTCTTTTATCTTATTGTGCATGTTTGGTTTTGCTTTTGTTTTTGACACAATCAAGGAGCATGTTTTTTATTTTATTTTATTAATTTTGTTGTTATTTATTTATTTTTAAATTGGTTTTGTGTGTTTGTTTGCTCTTTGAGTATGTCAAAGGTGGTAGGCCAGGTCCGAGTCCTGGGAATTTTTGGCGGAATGGATACCCCTGCCTCCTTGGTTCTTACCCGAAAGTGGCATCCCTTTTGGGATGTTTTCCACAAATTAAAAAAAAAATTATAAAAGATAAATGAGTACTCTGGTTCCAAATTTGATTTAATAAAGTTGAGAATTAGGGTTTATATCTTTTATTGAATTTTGTTTGGATTTCATGCTTTAAATACAATTTTATTTATTTACCGATCCAAACCCTACATTCGAGGATTATATTTGTTATTAAATATTTTATTATATAAATATTTAATAAGCAAATAATATGAGGAAAATATATTTATGAACTTGATTTTCAAAGCATAAGATTCACAGTTCATAGATCAGTTTTATATTAAAACCCTATGGATTATAATTATAAGGTTTGAAAACCTTACAATTTTGGGGTTAAACATTATTGCTTTTATTCATTTTCCAAATATTTTAATGTTGAATTTATATTTGGGATGAATACAATATTATCATTAATTAAACCCTTAGATTTTAAAAGGATGAATATTTATAATCAGGGTTTATATTTATTTTGAATTTCACATACTTTGATTTTTATTAAAGAAATTGAAATTTCATATTAATTGAAATGCTAGATTAAATATTTGATTTAACCCATTCGAAACATTTTAAATAAAATTTTGTTTTTGAGATAATATAATAGATTTGCACAATTTATTGTGAGTTCTCCTTTGAGAATTTCTTCAATAAATATCTCCTAGCCTTATATTATCTCTTATAATATAAGGCTAGAAGAAGTCCACTACCAAGGAGAAGTCCTTGATAGTGAAGAACTTGGGACAATTGTCTCCATCCAATAACAAGCCCAAGAGAAGGAGAATTTGACAAAGAGTGTCAATTTAGAGAAGGATAATTTGGCAAGGTGTGCCAAATTTGAGAAGAAGAATTTGGCAAGGAGTGCCAAATTTTAGAAGACAATTCTAGTGAAAGACCTCAAGACATTCAAAATCTTGAGAAGAAGGTCCCGCTTGAAGTCAGAATTTGAAAAGAAGACTTCAATATAGAAGAAGCTCACCAAATCTTGGATATTTGAAGATTACCTCTCATAGCATTAAGGCACTGCTTCAAATACAAATACTTCTCCAAATATATAGCAGAAGGAGGAGAAAAAAAGAGGATAGCAAACCACAAAATCCTAGGCTCATGAAAGAAAGTTTGAGACCATAATTTGTTGAAGGAGTTGTTCAAAATAGTCTACAAAAGAGCTGCAAGATCCTCCTCGAAGCAGAAACTTGGTGATCCTAGAAACCAAGATCTACATCCTCTATAGAAGTGACAAAAGAGCTATAGATACTTTTAAAAAAAGGTAAGAAACTTCTTTGTGCAAGTAGATTCATTAATTGGATTACTTATCAGATTTTTTAAAGCACCAGAATATTGTATTAAAGTTACAATTAGATTACAGTCTTCAAAAGTACAAAAAGAAAGATTCTTTTAAAGGTTTATTTGCACATTGATTAGGAGTTGATTAGAATTCTCAATTACTTCTATCAACTACCTATCATCTACTTTGGAAAAATAAAAAATAATACTAAGTCCTACAATACTAATTGTAGTGAAATTACATAATAACTCTTAAAGATTTATTTTAGGTTATTCTTGATTAGTTGCAGTAAATTGTGTAGATTAAAGATACAACGCCAAACAAAAGATAAAGAAATCACGATAAAAAGTAATGCAGAACACAGTTGTACAAAAAAAATGATTTTTATTAATCAATGGAGTTTAGAAACTCCTTTTGAGTACAACAGGGCCTGTAACCCTTTTCGTGATACAAGATTACAATTTGTGCTAGGGTTCTCCGAAACCCTAGCTGGCACAATATGGTGGCGTCTCCAAAGAATGTATCTTTAACCTCAATAGAATGAGTGGGCTTCGTTGTATCCTTTGGCTCGGACCACTCCAGCTTAAGCAGCTGCTATCATCCAATCAAATCTGCCATTAAAATCCTGCACATATTAAAACTACAAAAAGGTTAGAAACTAGTAAGAGGGCTCCACTGTGTGAGCCCTCAAAAATAGTCTAAAACCCTAGAAATGAAATAAATAGAATGCAAAATCTAACGACGGATTAATACATAAAAATATTACTTGCTTTAGAATCTATACCTCTTTTTCTGTTAACGCGACAAGACCAGGCGACACCTGGAAGTGATGTAACTGTCAAATCGGCTGCGGAAGGTGCCCTGGTGCGATCGCTGAACGCCCGCGTGCTTTTGGATCGGGGTTGCAGACGCCGGTCTGCGTCTGTGGCTATGGGTAAACGCCCGCGGGCACTTGTGACAAGAATGGGGGATTACGCGAATGTCTGCGAAGGGATGGCGACGAAGTTGGCGACGGATGCGGCGATGGATGCGACGAAAAGGGACGGCGATGGATGGGTAGGTTTAGCCGAAGAAGAGATAGATAGCGATAGATAACAAAAAAAAAGATAGTAAAAGAGATAGGGTTTGAGCCATCAAGGTGACTCAATTTATAATCTACTCTTAGGGCACACTTTAGGGTTTTAACGACACTTTGAACGTGTGGCTAAGATTAAAGTGGATCCAAGGGTAGAGAATAAATCTAGGTTGTGAAACAGATTAAGATGGATGGACGGATGAGATTAAATGAAGGATGGACGGCTCAGATTAAATCACTTAAAGTATATTTATATATATATTAAAATATATTAAAATATTAAAATATATATATATAAATATTAATTTAAATAAATTTGGAAATGAAAAATGGTGGGAAAGGTGAAATTGGGCCAAATAATGGCGGGAAAAGGTGAAATTGGGCCAAATAATGGCGGGAAGGTGTGGATTTGGGCCAAATAATGGCGGGAAGATGCATGTTTTGATATGTTTTAATTTTTTTGATGCATATGTGATGGAATGGAATGCAAACTTATAGATGATTAATGCAAGACTAAGTATATAACATACAAATCTATGGATGATTAATGCAAGACTAAGTAAATGATATGTAAATCTATGGATGATTAATGCAAGACTAAGTAAATGAAATATGCATTAAGAAGCACTCATATTTTTAGATAGTTAGATTTAGCCAATTGTTATCATAATTGTTTAATCAGGGGCACCGAACTTGGTGGCTTGTGAATGGATGACGTATGGAATGACATGAATATCGAAGAAGATATGGAGGACGATATGGAAGAAGATATGGAGGAATACTGTTTTACAAAGACTCAAACATGCTAGTGGTATCAAACAAACTTACTAATACTTGCCTAATTCAACTAGGACCAAATGTGTGTGCATGCGAGTTCATTAACCAAATCAAAAGCATGGTAGTGACTCTAGGCAATCAAAAACTCGTGTGTGTGCAAGTGTGTTTGTTAACCTCATCTTGCATAAATTAGGTAACTCTGTTATGGAGAAGACCCCGAAGCTAGTTTGTCCGTATGAGCATTGAGAGGTCTCTTTTTGAGGAGAGACATGTCGCCACGCAATGAGTATACTCCACTGCCAGTCAAGCGTCTATAGCCCCGGTGAAGGTTAACTCCATAGTCCATGTTGTTTTTGACCTTTGTAAGCCTTGGGGATGACTACCTATCCATCTGACTGTACAAGTAGTATGATCCTTACAACTTATTTGGGATCAATGGTGTGTGAAAAATGTTCATTTCCTTAGAGCTTTGGGGAATCGGATTCTCAACCGAAGTATAATGAGAATTTTACACTATCCTTACTACTCTGTTTATATTTATATTTTGTGATTGCTTGTGATAGTGGTAAGAACCACTATTTTATGGACTATGTTTGCATGATAGGACAAACGAGGATTACCATTTTCACTTCAAGGCACAACCCAAGGATGGTGTTATCTCTCTTTGACACAAGATGTTTTTAAGATGTGAAAATGTGATAGGTTCAAGACTGCTTTTGAAATCATTTCCCAATACTCAAGATTTTATTTAGTGTAATTTGTGATATGGCCCTAAAGAACTTTGACATGCATTTCAAAGTTTTCTTAAAACACTAGGAATGGTTGAGTGATCGAAAACATTTTGGCAATGTAAATATGTGCAAATGGAAAATGGGTGTACGAATGACAATTCGGTTTGATGGATTTTATGAAGGTGCCCCTGATTAAGGCAACATGACTTTTGCTTGACCAAATTTTATATCCAAAAGATAGAATGGTCTCTAACATGATATGCAACTATGGCTGAAAATGAAATGTTATGGTTTTCAATGAGATGTATGCACATGAAATGCAATGGTTTTGAATGAGATGTATGCAACTAACAATGAAATGCAAATTCTTTTTATTTTATTTGTTTTTTTTTTTACAAGCCATGTATATATGTACATATAAAATTCAAACTATGCATAGAATGCCCTCAAGTGTATAACATTAAGTGGTTCGGGTCCTTCCTCTCCCTCTAAACTGGCAAGTCTATAAGTTCCATTACCCACTCTTTCAGTGACCATATATGGACCTAACCAATTAGCCGCAAATTTATCTCGAAGATGCGGCAATGCATTGGTGTTTTGTTGATTTTCTTTAAGGACAAGATCTCCTACTTGAAATTCTCTTAGATGAACTTTGGCATTGTAAGCACGTTTCAATCGGTCTTGATAAACTCGCAAATGCTCTAAAGCATTGATTCGTATTTCATCTATGAGTGTGAGTTGATCAAGACATGCTTGTCTAGCAAGTATCATCATCGATAAATTCCTGCAAAGAAATTCGCAAGGAAGGGATCTCGAGCTCAAGAGGCATGATTGCTTCAGCTCCATAGACCAAAGAAAATGGCGTTGCCCCAATGGGAGTTCTGATGCTTGTTCTGTAAGCCCATAATGCCAAGGGGATTTATGTATGCCAATCTTTATGATTTTCTTTAACAAGTTTATTAAGAATAGCAATTATGGTCTTATTGGAAGCTTCGACTTGTCCATTGGCTTGTGGGTAGTAAGGAGTTGAGAAACTATGTTGGATATTATACTTTTCGCAAAGAGCTCGAACATCCTTATTCTTAAAAGACTTACCGTTATCAAAAATGATTTTAGAGGGGAATACCAAAACGACAAATGATATGGTGAAGTATAAACTCCACAATTCTAGGACCTGTCGTACTGGTTAGAGGAATAGCTTCAACCCACTTTGTGAAGTATTCAGTGGCTGTAATGATGAAAGTATGCTGTCCTGAAGAGGCAGGTGAAATCTTGCCAATTAAATCGAGACCCCATTGTGAGAAGGGCCAAAGGCTTTGGATGGGCTGTAAAGCTTGTGATGGTATATGGGTTAAATTAGCATGTTCTTGACACTTTTTACATTGTTTAACATATTTGCAACAATCTTGTTCCATAGTGGGCCAATAATACCCCATACATAAAATACGCTTCACAATGGCCATTCCACTAAAATGACCACCACAAGTACCATCATGGGCTTCAGCAATAGCTCTATGTGTTTCACCTGCTTCTAGACAGCAGAGGAGTACTCCAACACATCCCCCAAAAGAACAAAACGAGCTGCATTTTGCTTAAAACAGCGACGGGCAGTTCGAGACAAATCAGATGGGAGTGTTCCAAACTTGAGGAAGGCTACTATCTCACTAGACCAAGGCTCATATGGATCCGAATGGATAAAGCAAACATCTTTTTCATCCTTAGAATCAGCACGAACAATTGCAGACTTAGAGATTATGGAAATGATTAGGGGCTGTACCTCTCCAAGGGAGTCCTTTGGAATCAATGATCCAAGAGAGGCCATGGCATCCACAAATCTATTAGTCGAACGAGGCAAACTAGTGATCTCATACCAATCAAACTTAGAGAGCAACTTCATTGCTACATCATGATAAAGCTTAATGGTAGGTTCTTTGGCTTGGTATTCCCCTGTAATTTGTTTAACCACGAGTTGAGAATCCCCAAATATCCAAATACGCTTAATGCTCATAGCTATGGCTGATTGAAGACCTAAAATTAAGGCTTCATACTCTGCTGTATTATTGGTGCATTGGAAGTCTAGTTTGAATGATAAAGGGATGGGAATCCCTTGAGGTGTATGAAACACAACTCCAGCACCTTGACCTTTCGCGCACTTAGAGCCATAAAAGAAAAGCGTGATGTCAACATCTTCCTCCGGAATGATGTCCTCTTCTTGTTCAGTGCTAGCAAATACCGAAACATCTGGGAGCTCAATAATCAAAGGATGATCACTAGGTAGTGGAGCTTCCGCAAGTTGATCGGCTATAACTTGACCTTTAACGTATTTTTGGCTAATGAATTCAAGATCGAATTCTGTAAGAAACATTATCCATTTAGCGGTACGAGTGTTATTATAAGTGCGAGACATCATATAACGCAGAGGGTTTTCTCTAGCTATGACATATGTTGTATGGCTAAGCATATAATGACGAAGTTTCTTAGTGGCAAAAAACATTGCTAAGCACAACTTTTCCACATAAGCATATCGGGTTTCATAGCTTACCAATGTTCGACTAATATAATAGACAGCTTGCTCATGATTTTGTTCATTTTTTTGTGCAAGCATTGTCCCTAAGGCAAAGTCCGTTGCTGAGATATAAAGATTGAAAGGGACCCCTGGACGAGGCGGAGCTAAGACTGGCAGAGATGCTAAGTACTGCTTGATGTCATCAAAGGCTTTCCGACACTCATCTGTCCATGAAAATTGTACCCCCTTTTGTAGTAGGTGGCAAAATGGCCTACATTTATTAGAAATTTGTGCAATAAAGCGATAGATTGAATTAATCTTTCCTTGCAGACTACGCAACTCCTTCAAATTAGTTGGGGGACACATTTCCATAATGGCTTTGACCTTGTTTGGGTCCACCTCAATACCTTGTTTAGAGATAATAAAACCTAGGAGTTTTCCTGAGGTAACACCAAAGACACATTTCTTAGGGTTCAACCTTACTTTATGCTCTAGAAGCCTATCAAAAACTTTTTCTAATACATCAAAATGCTCTTGTCGAGTTTTAGATTTTGCCAATAAATCATCCACATAATCTTCGATAATCTTATGCATATAATCGTGGAAAATATAAGTCATGGCTCGTTGATAGGTTGCACCTGCGTTCATAAGGCCAAAGGGCATCACCCTGTAACAAAAAGTTCCCCAAGGTGTGGTAAATGTTGTTTTGTGTTGATCTTCAGGGTTTATTCGAATCTGGTTGTATCCTAAAAATCCATCCATGAACGAAAGCATTTCATGACCAGTGCAGGTGTCGACAAGAGTATCAATGTTTGGAAGAGGAAATTCATCCTTAGGACACGCTTTATTTAGATCTCGAAAATCGATGCAAACACGTATCCCCCCGTTAGGCTTGCGAACGAGTACCATGTTAGAAAGCCACTCAGGATAATCAATCAAGACGACAAATTTAACATCCAGAAGTTTTTGAATCTCCAATTTAACTATGAGGGCCACGGTAGGATGCATTTTCCTAAGTTTCGTTTTGACGGGTTTAGCATCTTTTTGTAAGGTGAGGTTATGGACAACCAAATTAGGGTCTAGGCCTGGCATGTCTTTGTAAGACCATGCAAATATCTCCTTCTTCCGCTTGAGTAGAGCAATCATTTGCTCTTGTTCCTCTGATGATAGACTTTTAGCCAGTTTCACAATTTGGGTGCCATCTTGGTCTGGACTAAGGTCTACATCGATAGTTTCTTCAATAGACATGTGGGAACCTTCCTCAAGTTGATGGGGAGTAGGGATCAGATTTATGTCATCTAAAATGTCATCAAGCTCCTGTGCCTTGCTGTCGTCTATGTCTGCCTGGAAGACCTCTGGCTTAGAATATGAAGGTGAATGTGGAGGTGAAGGAGGAATGTAGTTGACGGAAGCCCTTAACAATTCCTCAGAAAGGATGAATTCTGAAATAGATGGAGGGGATGAAATCCGATCCATGCCAATCAGGCTTGGGTTGATCAAGATTGGCTTATCCGGATCATATGGATTATGGAGTGGTGTGAATAAGTCTTCGAAATTCATTGTCGACTTATGGAAGAAAGGATGGGCGGAATGGAAGGGAAAACCGGTGAAGATCTCGGAAGACCTGAGATGCAAAACAACATAGTTTTTGAGTTTTTTTTTTGAGTTTTTTTTTTTTTTTTTTTTTGTAGTTTGAATTTTTTTTTTTTTTGTAGTGGTGAAAACCACTATTACACACATACATAAAGCAATAAAGTATTTTTATATATTTTGATTTTTTTTTTTTTTTTGGAAATTTTCTGATTTTTTTTTTTTGGTAGTGGTGAAAACCACTATTTTAGTATATACATATAATACAGGTTTGGATTATGGCTTATGGATGTGGCGGAGGGGGTGGTTCACCTCGTTCTTGTGGAATAAGCAAGCGAAAGATGGCCTCTTGGAGAGGGAACAATTGGAGATAAAACTCGTCTTGTTCAGTGAGGGTAACAATTGGCGCCGACTCTTCTTCAGATTCATCACCATTTGACATGACGTCAAATTCTTCATAGGCTTCATCTTTGGATTCGTCGGGGTGGAGGATTTCTTCTTCTGAATTAAGATTAATGCTTTGAAAATCTCGTTCAAAAGAAGAAAGGGATGGAAGTGGTTGGTAGCCCAGACCAAAACGCTTAGTGGGTCTCTGATATGGCATATCGATGCGTTCAGTTACCCCTTGCTCGTATCGACCTAGGACAAATTGTTGCCAATTATGTCTGTGGAAATAGCGAGAGGGAAAACCCTCCATCCTTTCGATATTGGCAGGGACTAGATGCTTAGGTTCTAGTATGGTGGTAGGACTAGAATATGACTCTATTCCCCCATATACAAAATTAATGGAATTTGGCATAGAACCCATGTTATAAACCGATCCAATGGATAAATGTTGGTCATGTGGACGACCAAAATATTTAACTGTTTGCACATTGAACGGTGTGATGTGGACATCTTGGATGGCATACTCACCAATACCTACATCAGTGAGATGGACCTTGACTTGGGAGGGAGAAAGACTAGATGATGGAATAGAAGAATGTGGGATAGAAGAATTGGAAGGATTTGGTTGGGTTGATGCTTCACTAACTTGTGAAACATTAGCTGGTGATGGTTGGGAAGATGGAGGAATAATAGGTGATGTTGAAGAAGGTGTAGAAGAATGGGGTAATGACGTGGAAAGAGATGATTGGTCATGGCCACATGTGCATGTGGTCACTGATGAAGAAGAAGGAAGATTAGGAGATGAAGAAAGTGGTGAATGAGATGGAATAATGGAAGATGAAGGTGGTTGCGATATGATGGGTATCTCCTCAGGAATAGGAGCTTTAGAAGAAGATGGTATAGAAGTAGATGGGGTCAAGAAAATATGAGTGGATGGCAACACAATATCATAAGGATTTGAGACATAGTTGCAATGTTTGAAGGGTTCAATGTCAGCAGGTACACAATGAACCTATCCCTCATATACATACTTCAGACATTGATGTAGTATAGAAGGGACACATCTCATCTCCTTAAGCCAAGGCCGTCCAAGCAATACATTGTATGCCATGGTCCCTTCCAAGATGTGAAACAAGGTATGCAAAGTTCGGGCCCCTACCTCAATGGGCAAGATAACCGTGCCAACCATGGAAGATAAAGCATCATTGAATGCTTTAAGAGTAAAAGTCGACTTTGTGATAAGGGATGGCGATGGCTTTAGATGACTCAAGCCGATGTTGTAATGATATTGATTGAGGAACTGGTGTCAATTAAGACTCTCTTGAATGGCTTGTGATCGATCTTGGCCATGATATGCAATGGAGGATCTATACTTTCTGTTGACATAGGTTTGATTTCAAAATCATAGAAAGTGATGGAGGGCTCCATGCATGTTTGAATACTCCCCACAAAGTTGTTGAATGCATTAGTATCTTGAGTTTGAAGCTCGATTGAATTCAAAATTTCCATTAATGCCTCTCTATGCGGGGGAGATTGTTGAATGAGGTCATAGATCGATAACTTGGCAGAAGCCATTTTTAAACTGGTAGTTAATCGGCTACTCAATGACATGATGGGTCATTGGCATTGAGTAGAATGATTTAGCGGTTGTTGAGAAGTACTAGCATGTCGTTGGGTCACTGTTACCTGAGGTGGATAGGGGTTTGTACAGTGGTCGTGGTTCAACCTGATTTGGTTGGTTCGCCCTTTGACCCCGGGTTACTACGTTAATAGTACCCACAAAACCTTGGTATTGTTGTACATGGTTGACTTGATTAGGAGGAGTTACCTGAGTTACTCCCCCTAAAGTTTTTGGAGCTTCCTCCCGATGTGGAAGGGGTGTTTGAAATATACCAAGATTTTTATTTTGTTGGGCTAAGGGGCTATCCAATTTAATGGCTCCAATCTCAATAAGATCTTGGATCACATGTTTGAAAGCTGTACAATTATTGATATCGTGCCCATTTTGCCTATGATAAGGACAAAATAAGTACTCTTTGTAATACTTCCCCCTTCTAGATGGTTCTAAAGGTTTAAACTCAGGTAAAGTTAACCGATTTGTGCTATATAACTTGTTGAATATGACCGCATATGGTTCATCTAAAGGTGTGAACTGTCACTTGGGACGATTATTTTGCCAAGGTCGAGTTTCCATGGTTGGCCCAGTATTGGGAGCTGGTTGAGTAGGGGCGGGTACCGCATGATAAGTAATTGGTTGCGGTTGACTTTGCATTACTTGTTGTTGTTGAGCCATTACGGGCTGAATCGCCACCACTTGATTAACTTGGTTAACATTTGAGGCTGTACTAGCCTGTGTTTGTTTGTTTTGGCCATAATTATTATTTCGTTGTTGGCCCTTTTGTTGCCATTATTTTCTATGGGGTTTTAAAACATCATCTTGGACTTTAATGTCTTCTATGATACTTGCTTGGGCCAAAGCCTCTTCAAAAGTCCTGTATTGTTGTAATTGGAGTAACCAAGAGATAGGTTTTAGACAACTCTGGGTGAACATTTTGGTTAACTCCTCCATTGGTAGGGAGAATGGAAGTTCATTAATGATAGCCCTCCAACGGTTTCCAAAGTCATAAACAGTCTCATCGTCATGTTGCTTGAGCTTGTATAAGTCGGACAATGAAACTTTCCTTTGTACATTTAGGGAGAATCGTTCTAAAAACAGATTAATCAATTGTTCGTAAGCATAAATGCTATGGTGAGCTAAATGATTGTACCATTGTACAGCATCTCCCCCTAATGTCTGAGGAAAATTTCTGAGCATAAGAGCGTCATTATTTTGGATTCTAAAGCAAGCATGCATGAATGAGCTCACATGTTCATGAGGATCCTCAGTTCCTCAAAATTTGTCAAACTTCGGTAATGTGAAATCGGTCGGATATGGCGGTGAAGGTACCGAAGGATGAATTGGTTGATTGATCAACGACCTTAGCATAGGTTTCTGACTAGATGAGCCAGGCATGTTGAGCATAAGGTTGTCAATCTGTTGTTGTATCGCATGGAGTCGATAATCTTCATGAAAATTTTGACTTGTTTGATGATTATGAGGATGCAATGGAGGAGTTGAAAAATGATGAGATGGGATGAAATTGCCTAGATTAGGCGGTGTGGAATGGACAGGTTGTTGGTATGGATGATACCAAAAAGAAGGTGATTGGTTTGAATGATGAACTGGATCGGGTTGGGAGAAAGGTGGGGTAGGAATGGACACCACCGAAGATTGGGGTACCCGGTGGGGCCCGAGCTAAGAAAAGGCTGGTCGGGTAGAAATTGGTTGAGGTGTAGGATTTACTACGACAGGTGGTTGAGAATTTTGTTGCTGTTGTTGCTGAAGCAACTTGTCGAGGTACTCCCTAACCTTATTAATCTCTAACCCAAAGGAGGTGGGATGATTGGATGAAGGTGAGGGCAGGCTGCCATGGTAGTCACAGAAGACTGCATAGCAGGGGCAATGAAGGTGGCTGAAGTAGGCGGTACCTGGGAATAAACAGTAGACTGTGCCCCAGGTAGGGTGAAACCATAAATGGTTTTGGAAGAAGAGTGTTGAAATTGGTCATGGCTAGAGGAGGTTCCACCAACCTCATAGAGAGAATTGGTGTACACCCGAGTAAATGGAGGAGAAAGTGGTCGGGAAGACACTACATTTGTCTCCAAAGGAGGACAATTGAGCATCTGGGAAGATGTTGGAGATGAAGTCGGCTGAGCAAATACAACATTAGCCTCAAAAAAAGGGTTAGTGTAGACCTGAGTGAAACCAGCGGGTATGGTTGATGCAATATCCTGCTGAAAAATAGAATCTTGCATAGGGGAATCTTGGATTGGCTCAAGGACATAGCCAGTGCCATTTCTTAAGTGAGTTTGCACTTGGGCCATATCAATGTGGGTAATATGACAAGAATTGTCTTCCTCCATGGGCATGGCCATGTGATAGATGGTAGAAGGACGTGAAAGACCTGCAAGCGAACCTGCTTGAAATTCACTAGGATAAGTGGCTATGTTGGTGGTGGGGATGTTCTGTGAATTACCCATTTGATTATTTAGATTTAACATTTTAGATTGATTCCTTGTTAAGACCATGAAGCAATAAATCTAAACAAATTCAGAAAAGAAGAATGCAAAACTTAAATGATAAATTTACACTAAAGAAATTATCAAAAAACAGTCACAACCTAGGTTTCAACCAATATGTCTTACCTGCGGTTAATTAATTATTTTCTGATCTTAATCTGCAATAAATTTTAAGTGTTCGGTTTATGAGTTTTGCATGTGATCTAATCTTGAATTATTCACAAAAAAGGTAAAAACTATGGCTAGGAAAGGACAACGAGATTCTTATCGGTGATGAAATCCAGCAAGTTTGCTCGGGGGTGACCTATGGTGTCTGAGGCGAAAGTTTAATGGATGGAGATGAATTCCATCATCACTAAACTTCAAGCAATACCTGGTGATGAAATCCAGATATTACTTGTTTTAAATGCAATATGAAATGCGATGAATTTTATTTTAAGTGTTTTAGTTGTCTAATGTATACATACAAAGCTATAAATCAAAAGTTCTAATGATCTAAGCAAGAGGCCACTGAAAATATGCCATTTCCTCTTAAGAAGTGGAGTACATCGTTTAAAACCCCCTGCCTACCAATGATATCAGATATCAAAGGAGCAATCGGAAGGTTCGTCCACTTCTCTGCCTAGAATCACCCAATGGCAGGAGTACTATTGACATCCAATCAATAGTCCTACTTAGATAACTAAAACAGATAATTCGTAGCTATTCTAATATGCAGCTAGGTATGCAATTTTTTTTTTATGTAAGCAACAACCAATAATGCAATGCAGAAAAATGTAACTAAAAATGTAATAAAAAAAATGTATATACAGCTTAACTTTTCTTTTCCAGATTACTTAGTTTTTGTTCATTTTAAAGTAATGATCTGAAAAAGAAACAGAATACAGCAGAAAAACCAAAAACGTAAAAAGTATAGTTTAACAAAGAAAAAAAAAACGCACTTACTCGGAAGCCTACGCTTTCTCTGTGAAACTGCCTTCAAACGCCCAAGGGAGTCTGCGCAGGCTGAAATGCCCCTCTGCATTTCGGATCGGACTTCCAGACGCCACTCTGCATCTGCTGTGTTTTCTTCAAACTCCTCAGAAACCCTAGTTTGCTGGAACAACGAATTTCACGATTTCTGGAACCTGCAAAATAAAAACAGAAAACATGAATAGATCAGTAAAGCAAGTATTAAAAACATGAAACCCTAGGGGGTCCCACCGTGATCGCCATTTGTAGATTAAAGATACAACGCCAAACAAAAGATAAAGAAATCATGATAAAAAGTAATGCAGAACACAGTTGTACAAAACAAATGATTTTTATTAATCAATGGAGTTTAGAAACTCCTTTTGAGTACAACAGGGCCTGTAACCCTTTTCGTGATACAAGATTACAATTTGTGCTAGGGTTCTCCGAAACCCTAGCTGGCACAATATGGTGGCGTCTCCGAAGAATGTATCCTTAACCTCAATAGAATGAGTGGGCTTTGTTGTATCCTTTGGCTCAGACCACTCCAGCTTAAGCAGCTGCTATCATCCAATCAAATTTGCCATTAAAATCCTGCACATATTAAAACTACAAAAAGGTTAGAAACTAGTAAGAGGGCTCCACTGTGTGAGCCCTCAAAAATAGTCTAAAACCCTAGAAATGAAATAAATAGAATGCAGAATCTAATGGTGGATTAATACATAAAAATATTACTTGCTTTAGAATCTATACCTCTTTTTCTGTTAACACGACGAGACCAGGCGGCACCTGGAAGTGATGTAACTGTCAAATCGGCTGCGAAAGGCGCCCTGGTGCGATCGTTGAACGCCCGCGTGCTTTTGGATCGGGGTTGCAGATGTCGGTCTGCGTCTGTGGCTATGGGTAAACGCCCGCGGGCACTTGCGACAAGAATGGGGGATTCTATAGAATGCTGCAGAAGGGATGGCGACGAAGTTGGCGACGGATGCGGCGACGGATGCGGCGATGGATGCGGCAAAAATGGACGGCGATGGATGGGTAGGTTTAGTTGAAGAAGAGATAGATAGCGATAGATAACAAAAAAAAAGAGATAGTAAAAGAGAGGGTTTGAGCCATCAAGGTGACTCAATTTATAATCTACTCTTAGGGCACACTTTAGGGTTTTAACGACACTTTGAACGTGTGGCTAAGATTAAAGTGGATCCAAGGGTAGAGAATAAATCTAGGTTGTGAAACGGATTAAGATGGATGGACGAATGAGATTAAATGAAGGATGGACGGCTCAGATTAAATCACTTAAAGTATCTTTATATATATATTAAAATATATTAAAATATTAAAATATATATATATAATATTAATTTAAATAAATTTGGGAATGAAAAATGGCGAGAAAGGTGAAATTGGGCCAAATAATGGCGGGAAGGTGGATGACTGACACGTGGCTAACAGGAAGGTATAGATGACTTACAAGTGGCTGGATTTTGGTGTCTACAAATTGTTAATGCATTAATTTGAGAGTTGATTGGAGTGATAAGGTGTAATATTAATGCATTAAAAGTAAACGACTTGCACTATTGTACTACTCTCAAAAAAAAAATAGTTTTGTATTTTTGAAGGGTACAACATCTGATTTGTATCAATTGTCTAAAGACATTATTGAAGCACAAAATTTGTATCATATTGGGGCCAAGAGAAGCCACCAAAAATAGGTTTGAATCCTTTAAAAACTTGGAGAAGAATACTACTAACCAAAATAGAAATAGAAGCTTAATAGATTGAGACTTGGTGAGTCTCAAATCCAAAGCATTACAAGGTTAATTGCTTGTTACAAAGGGCATAAAATTACTATCACAAAAATCTTCTATCTACTTCATTAAAATATTGGATTTATCATCAAATTTTCCAAGAAAAAAGGGTAAGGAGTCTAGCTAGAGAGACATCCTCAAAACCCTCATATCTGTATTCAAAAATCGGCTACAAAGGCAAAATTTTAGACCTACAAAAGAGTGCAAGAAAAAGGTGTAATAAAAGAAGTTTTATATACATGTAAAGTTACATGGTATTGCACTTACACAATATGTAGGAATAGAACATATTTAAAGGTGTCTCAAAAGGCACAACTTCTATAGGGTAAGCCATCCAAGGAAGGACGTACGTGTGCACTCCTCATCCATAGCAAAGGAAACCACTCAAAGGTCTCACTCTCAACATATCTTGAATGGATGAACCTACAATATCAAAGCCCATACAAGGGTGTTATCAAGCTACATTTACGTAGATATAAAGGGAGCTCATCTACGTAGGGAAGGAATCAAATAAAATTCTACCAATGTGGTATGGACAGCATAAGCAAGTGGATATCTACACTACAAATAAGTACAAAAAAAATAGTGTGTTGAAGGCATAGTAGAAAGGAAAAAGGTGCTACATTTAGGTCTCAAGCTTGGTGAAGATCATCCACCAAAGGCAACACCAATATCACATTTGGAATCGCCATTCGAAGCTCCACAACACTTCATCAAATCACCTACAAAATATAAGGTTTCTTATTTTCCAAGAAATGAAGCAAGCTAAAGAGAAGGTATATGAAAGGAGTTATACTCTTCTTGGAAGCGTTATAGCATATGTCTTCATACAGAGCATTTGAATACCACTTGGCATAATCTTTCTATCTCTCAATGCTCAAGAACCCCCATGCAGGAGTTACGTGGAATATTTAAAAGGAAGGTTCCACTTGGTATCCTCCACAAGCCTCACACAAGTGCCCACATGAGCACTCATTCATTACGTAGTGCCAAAGAATCGTTAGACAAGAAAGCTAGTGCATTACAAAATAGTAAGTGCTCCTACGTAATCATTGTGACACTTGTCACAAAAACCAAGATACATCTTCCATAAAAATGGTGGTCAAGGAGTTAAAAGTACAATTAAGGTAAGGCAACAATGGAAACAAGCACATCGATAGCACCCATGCCATATTACAGTAGTAGCTCGACAACTACATGACAGCAGATCGACAACATCTTGGAGAACAATCCAAAGGGAAATTGTGAAGCATATTAAATTTTGGTCAAACAACATTAAAGTAAGTGTTGAAACTAGCAGCAAGTGCAAGTATCTCACAGTGCCCAAGGACAGTCTACCATCGGTTATATAAAAGGTACAATTTCCATTTAATTTGCTTTCCATATAAAGGGAGTTATAAGGTTATGTTATATGGTTGAACTATTGGAAGGAATCAATCTTCATTTGAAAGCAAAAACATAGGGAAATTAAATATTAATTTTCTAATATTTACAAAGCATAACATAGGAATGGATGAGGAAAAACTACTCTGCTAGGGTTTGATGGAGAAAAATTGCTCTACGGGGATGGTAGCAGCTTTCGGAGGAGGTCTGAAAAATTGGAGGAATATCGTGATGGCATCGGGTCCGGCATAGAGAGTGCATGCTCATGATGTTTTTTCATCTGAAAATTATTGGAAGGAACAAGATTTTCTAGTGCATGTCGAGAATCGCTTGTTAAAGAAAAATTGATGTTTGGAACGATGTGAAGCCAGGCCAGTTCTAGTGGTTGAACCAGACTCGGTGGAAGAAGATATGGATTATCTAACTAAACATGCCCTTATTGGTAAATTTTTTGGCATCCAAATTTCTCTCCCCTTTGTGGAGGCTTGGGTCAGGAAGACTTTGAATCCTGAAGGTGATGTGGAGGTGATGCTAAGTGCGAACAACTATTTTATGGTGGTTTTCTCTTGTATTGTAGATCGTAACAAGGCATTTGAAGGGGGTACTTATTTCTATAACCAAGTGGGACTCTTTCTTAAACCCTGGCATGTGGGTTTCAACCCATCAGAGGAGCTTTTATCCCGGGTTCCAATATGGGTGCGGCTTCCATGGCTCCCGTTGGAATTTTGGAGAACTGATATCTTGCATAAGATTGCCCTTCTGCTTGGGAAGCCGGTTGGACCATCACAACGGACAATGGATTAAAAGGTAATCTCTGTTGCTCGTATTTGTGTTGAAATTGACTTAAATAATCCTATTACAGATTCTATTGAAATACAATTTGGATCAATTACATGGGTTCAAAAACTTGACTATGAAGCTCTTCCATTTCATTGCTAGATTTACCATGAATATGGCCACCTGCAAAGAAAATGCCCTAATTTTGTCTCACATGTGGATTCAAATCTTGGGCCCTCTCGATCTGGATAAAGTTTGGATAAAGTAAAAGCCCAAATAAATGAAGGGGAACGAGATAAGGAAGGTTTTGTTCTGGTAAAAGCCTAAAACAAAGGACGAAGGGCAAACAAAGACCTTAAGGATAGCCAGCCAAATGCTCTACTCAACCATTTTGAAATATTATATGATCTTGATCAGTGCATGGAGATACCTAAAATTTCGCTACCTGATGCAAATATAACAATGCCGAATTAGATGTCTCTTCTTGAGGTGGAACTTAAGGAATCAGATCTAGGGGGTTTAAATGAAGAACAAAGGGCTTTGGATCTGAGTATAGGAGACATGGTTGGGTCTAGCCCTATAAGGGAAACTATTTTATAAAGTGGTATATATTTAGTGATGCCCTCTCCTACTCAGGCACTGATGCAATCATCCTTGGACTGCAAAACTCCTATGGTGTTGGGATTGCAGCATAAAATAATTAAAAAAAGTTTTTCGGATAAGAATATGAAGGTGGGTCGGAAGAAGGACTAGGATAAAATTAAGTTAATGGGGGAGAATTTGGTGGAGTCAGGCTTGGTGAGAATATTGGGCTCCCATTTTTATAACCCCTAAAAATGATTATCCCATCATGGAATGTAAGGGGGTTGAACAACATCCCCAGACAAAAAGTTGTTCGTGATTTGGTTTGTGTGCATTCTTTGGATGTGGTGTTTATTCAGGAGACTAAATTGCCTATTGATAGTATGTTCAGTATTACTCCCAAGTTGTGGATAATGGGGCAATGCCTATGTATTTGTGCATGTGGATATGCTGGTGGCGTCGCTTGTTTATGGGATCTATTTAAGATATCCCCTCTTACTTGGATTTCCAATGAGATGGTCTATTTCAATGGTCAAGCATGATTATGAATATGGGGAAACCATAATACTTACAAATGTGTATGCTCTTGTTGATTACAATGGTAAAGTGAATTTGTGGGAGCACATTTGCTTTGTGAGAAGTTTGGTTCCCCTGTACCCATGGATTTTGGCTGGAGACTTCAACTCTATCACTTGTTTGGAGGAGAAATGTGGTGGGGTGGACCATCTCGAGCCTTTTTCTTCTATCTTCAGTGCTCATATCCAGGCCCTAAACTTGGTTGAAATCAAGCTAGATAATGGGATCTTTACTTGGAATAATAGAATATGTGGGGAAGCTTCTATCTCGGAGAGACTAGATAGGTTTTTGATATCCAGTTATTGGATGGGTAATAACAGAAGTGCTAGTTCTATGATTCTGGAGGGTAGGGGATCTGATCATTGGCCTATCAAACTCTCTGCTTTGGATTTAGGGATAAAAAATAATCCCTCCTTTAAGTTTCAACTTATGTGGCTTCATGATCCTAAGCTTCATGATTTCATGCGAGACTGGTGGACCATTGGCAAACCTCCTCGTGGCACCGCTATGTATTCCTTTATGAAGTGACTACAATTTGTAAAACATAAATTGAAGAGATGGAATAGACTAATTTTTGGGAACCTTTCCTTGGCTAAGCTGGCAGCTCTTAGGAGGATGGAAGAAGCTTCAAGGAAGATTAGAGATCAGGGATTCATGAAGAAGCTTCTTATTGAGGAATTTGAGGCTGTCAAAGACCTTGCTAAATGGGAACTGAGGGAAGAAATTTTTTGGAAACAAAAATCTCGAGTAGATTGGCTTCAGGAAGGGGATAGGAACATAACCTTCTTTTATAACTCAGTTAAGGCTCATCGTAATGGTAACCTGATTACCTCTCTTGTGAATTCTCAGGGTGCCCTGCTCTCTTCTTTCAGGGATATTTTAGAAGAGACTAAGAGGTATTTTTCCTCTCTCTTCAAGGACTCCCTATCAAATGATGATAATGAAAAGCTTATTCTAAACTATATTCCAATGATTGTTTCTAGAGATATGAATGAGCACTTGATGGGTCCAATTTCCCTTGAGGAGTTGGAAAATATTGTATTCAATATGAAAAAAGGAAAAGCCCTAGGTCCAGATGGATTCCCGATTGAGTTTTATCAAGAGTTTTGGGATTTAATCAAATTTGATATTTTGGAGGTGGTCCATGAGTCCCAAAAGAACAAACAGATGCTAAGGGCCCTAAATTCTACCTTTGTGGTGCTTATACCCAAAAAAGAGGGAGCAAATTCCTTGGATATGTTCAAGACTATTGCTCTCTGCAATGTTGTGTATAAGATCATCATAAAAATTATTGTTGAGAGGTTGAAGATATGGTTGAGCAAAATCATCTCTTAGGAGCAATGAGGGTTTGTTGTTGGCCAACAAATCTTGGATGGGGTTGTTATTGCTACAAAAGCTATTCACTCAATGTAAACTTCTAAGGAGAAAACTATGTTCATTAAGTTGGACATAGCCAAAGCCTATGATCAGGTCAGATGGTCCTTTCTTCATAAAGTTCTTGTTGCTTTTGGATTTGAGGAGGAATGGATTAGATGGGTGATGAGTTGTGTTTATTCTTCCTCATTATCTATTCTTGTTAATAATGAGCCATCAGAGTTGTTTGAGGCCTCAAGGGTATTGAGGCAAGGAGATCCTTTATCTCCTTATTTGTTTATCATTATGGTGAAAGGGTTGGGAATATTGCTCAAGTCTCAAGTCATGCAGGGTCTCATTCAGGGGTGGAAGTGGAATAGTATTTTGCCACCTCTTTCCCACCTCCAATTTGTTGATGATACTGCTTTTTTGGAATTTGCCACTATCAGGGAAGATGGAAATATTAGACAGTATCTTGATATATATCTTGGTGCTTCTGGTAGTTGATTAATGATGACAAGTCTTCTATTTTCTTCTTAAATACCCCTCCTCTTATTCAAGCCAGGATTGCTCATATTCTAATATTCCAGGTTGGGACTCCCCCCTTCATTTATCTTGGTATTCCAATTTCATTTCATCCTCTACCTAGATCTTCTTGGTAGTCTATGCTTGATAGGTTTAGAAGGAAGGTGAATCACTAGAATTTCATATGGCTATCCATTGCATGTAGAGTGTTGCTTTTAAAATCTATTGTTCAAGCTTTACCCATTTCTATATGTTGTGTAAAAATAGGTCCCTCTCACTTCATCAAGGACATGGATGTTTTTTCAAGATAATTTTTATGGTCTGGAAAACTTGATCAATCTAAATGGAGTTTGATTAGGTGGGATTTTATATGTAGGCCAGTGCAATATGGAGGCCTTGGATTGTGACAGACAGCTCTTTTTGGGAACGCTTTGGATGCAAAACTTTATTGGAGATGGTGTACCTCTCAAGATCAAATTTGGGCTAAAATATTATCTTGTAAATACTTGAGAGGTATTTTTGAGGCTGATATCTCTAGAGTCATCTTGGTTGGGAAATGTTCAGTTATCTGGGACACTCTGAAAAGAGGAGCTAATTTAATCAAGCAGAGTTTGTTTTGGATTTACAATAATGCTCTTTTTTTGGAGGATTCTTGGGATGGTCACCCTCCTATCTTGAATCAATATCCTAGGTTACGTTCCATAAGCATTTTTTTCTTGGAATCATGCTGGTCTCGTGTGGAGGACTTTAAAAAAATCTAGTCTTTTGGAAATATGGAGATGTACAGGTGGAAATATCTACAAGAATGGCCCAAGGGGGGACTGGCCAAGGATAGAGAGGTGCTTGCTCTTATTCTTATGGGGATACCTTTTTCTTCATTGAGGGGTAAATATATTCTTGCTTGGAACCTTGATACTAAGGGAACCTACTCGGTAGCCTATGGTTATCAGGTTCTTGATAAGCAAAAGTATGGGAGTCTTCCTATCACTTGGTGGAAAAAGGTGTGGAACAAATTTGCCTGGCCAAAATGTAACTTCTTTCTCTAGTTGGTAGCTCATAATAAATGCCTCACTTGGGATAATGTGAGGAAGATGGGATTTTAGGGTCCCTCTTTTTGTGTCCTTTATAGTAAGAATGAGGATGACTCTTCTCATTTATTTTTCCAATGCTCATTTTCCAGAGACATTTGGCACCGTTGGTGGAGCACTTGGAACCATCCGTGTTTTCATGTGTTGTCCCTGGTGGTGTTTTGGAGTAGTCTAGGCAGACCTCCATCCAAGGCCCCCTTACTTTGGATGTCTTGGAATTTGGGCCCTTCTTGCATAATCTAGCAAATTTGGCTTGAATGGAACCGACACATATTTCAGGGTAGTTATTTGGTTGTTCAATAGATTTGGTAAAGGATCCTATTTATGGTTCAGGAAACCATCCATAGGAAATGTGATGTGGACCCTCTTTTGGATTCTAGGGAGGAGAAGGTACAACAAGCCCTTGGTCTCTTTTGGGATGGTGTAAACTCTTTTAGCCCTAGTAGGGTTCCTCAGCTCAGCAAGAAGGTTAGGAGAGATGGTAGGTGGAGGCCACCCCCTAGAGGAGTTCTAAAAATTAATACTGATGGATTGTCCAGAGGTAATCCTGGACATGCTGACATTGGTGGTGTTGGGAGATATTCTACTGGTGGTGTCAGTTTTTTTATTTTCCATTTATAAAGGTGTTCACTCCAAAAAAATTATGGAAGCTCTTGCAATTCTTGAGGCCTTGCAGAGGGGGTTTTCTCTTGGCTGACATAGGATTATCTCGAGTCTGACTCTCAAATTATGGTTAATATTTTAAAAAGTAAAAGGGTGGAGGAATTTAATTGGTAGTTGGCATCTATAGCCGTTCAGTTTCTCAGAATGAGTGAAGAGTTCAAATTTATATCCTTTGTGCACATTCCAAGGGAATGAAATGTGGTTGTTGATTACCTGGCCAAAAGAGCTTTTGAGCTACTGGATCCTTGGAGTATCAATAATTGGGAGAGTCTCCCATCTAGGGACTCTCAATGCTTGTGGGAGTTGATCCACAAGGATGTACAGACTTAATGTGGTTTGTTCTTGTTGTGTTTTTCGGGTGTCATTCTAGTCTAGTTGTTTTAGCTTATTTGGCTATTTATTTGTGTCTTGGTTGGAAGCTCAATTGTACTCTCTAATCCAGAATTTTTATCAATAAATTTTTACCCCTTTATTTAAAAAAAAAAAGCATAACATAGGAGTAATAAGGAATGCTACTTGGAATTATTTCATTTTTGTAAATATTAATGTATTTCTAATTTTCCAAATTTGGGAGTCATAAGGGCTACAACTCCAAACTAGGTTATTGGAAATTAGAAATAAACCAAGGGATATAAAAAAGGGTTATTAAAGCTTTTGATTAAAGTTAGAATATTATTATATTCTTGTCTCAAAACTTCTCTTAGGGGATAAAAGCAATCCAACATTAAAACCTCTTTAAATTTGAAAAGTGCTTAGTTCAATAGGAGTAATAAGGTGTTAAGAAGTTGATTTTTGACCTTTACAAAATTTGTACAAAATCAACCAAGATTGAACTATATCTTTACAAAATAACTATATCATATCTCTAGGAGTCATAAGGCATTCTACAAAACTTGATAATAATAATATCCTTCAAAGATTATCAAGTTGGGAAGATATAAGCTATATCATATCTCATAACTAGGGAGACATAAGGAAGTCCACAAAATCCAAGAATTGATATTAGGGTGATTAAAATGGCATTCTTCCTAGCAAAAACTCAACTAATCAGTGGTCCAAGTTATTTCTCTTGGAAAAAAAAGTGAAAGCAATCTTAGTGTATGAAAAACTTTGGGATGTTGTCAAAGGGAAACCATAAAGACCTATCACAGGTGAAACTGAAATCCTAAAGTTTGAGGAAAATGATTCAAAGGCCTTAATGATAATTACTTTTGCTATCATCGATGATATTCAACCATATATTAGTTCAGCCAAAACATCTTCAGTTGCATGGACAAGCCTACAGAAATTTTTTGAACGAAAGAATAAGACAACCATTCTTCATCTTCAAACTCAACTTCACTCATTTAAGATGAATAGTGGAGAGAGTATAGAATTTTACGTAAGGAAGGTAGCAGATATCAAAGAGAAATTATGAGCTATAGGAGAAACAGTTAAATATGAACTTCTCACTCAAGTAACCATGAGAGAACTTCCAAACAGCTATAAATATTTGGTCACATCTTTATAGGTTTTAAGCAAAGATACTTCTTTTGATGACTTAGTCAAATATACTTCAAGAATATGAAGTAGAAAATACTATGAAATATGAGATGACTAACAATGCATTGGCATCAAAATATAATCCATAGGGAAATATTGATTGTTCAGAAAAGGGAGGAAAAACATGGTATTGTTAGATATGCAGGAAGAAAGGTCATAGTACCAACTATTGCAGATACAATTCCAAAAATCAAAAGCATGGAAATCAGATGTACAGTGGGAATAAATTTCAACAATATCAAAGTAACCTTCATCAGCAACAATTTCAACGACCAACCAATTATCCTCATCTGGAATATCAAAAGAGAACTCAAAAGGGATACCTAGCTCAGAGGATAGAAGAGGTTGAAGAACTGGAAGAATCCACAAACACCTATGAGGTGAAAGCTCTATTAAAAAATGTTACATACTGTAAAGACACTAAATATTTTCTCGAACAGGTTACCAAGAATATAGAGGAAGAGTATCAAGATCAAGTTGAAGAGGAAGATCCATATTGAAGACTAAAGTCATCAATACCTAAATAATATAATACAAGGGAGTGTTAGAAATAGATTCTATTCCATCATTTGTGTTATGTAAATGTATCTTCCAAGATACATACTTAGGACATTAGATTACTTTAGGGGAAAGTTATCTAGTTACTTCATGTAATGTAATAAATGCACAAGTGTCAATGTGAAATTTGTATATGTGCAAGTTGTCCCTTACATAGCTAGATAGACTGTTGGCCAAGGAAGATATGTTCCTATATAATAAAGGCCTCATAGTCATATAGATATGAGAAGGGGGATATATAAATATAGAATGAATTACAGCATAGTCGTAGTTAGTAGTTTAGTGTTGTGCATATCATCATATATTGTTGATGGGTACAATGTAGTATAGTAGCTTCATTAATGGAGTTTTCATTTCCTCCATAGCTACGTTGTATTCATTTATGTTATTTCTATCAAAGCATACTTTAGCATCTTACAGAATTACTTTCTTTTATATTATTCATTATCTTGTGATTATTATATCTCATTTCTCATTACATCAAAAGCTAACACAAATATGAATGTAAATGGCCAAAATCATTCATGAATATAAAAAATACTTACAATGAAAAATGAAGTATAATGTATATAATCTTCACTTTCTTACAATAATATGGAGCTTTGTCTCCATAATATAGTTGTATAAGATGACTCTTCAAGTTCTTGACTATTACAATTCTTACATAACTTTTGGCTTCTCATATTGCCACTTGTATGCAAGACTCTTGACTTTCTAATTACTCTACTCTTATGACACTTGTGCATATCTTGCACATGGAGAGAAATGTAAACTATAGATCAAATTATGTGATATTCTCTAGAAATCCATTTAAAAATGTATCTCCTTCACTAGATATGAACTAGTAGCAAGACAGGTCATCATCAGACAAGCAAAATCAAATGGAGAAAGGTATAGCAAAAAAATGAAACCAAAAATAACCAAGTTAAAAAAGAAGAAAAATATCCCAAAGAAGAAGAAGAACATGTGTTTATTGCACAAGTTTAGCCAAGTTAGCACAATAATGTTTGGTATCACTTCAAAGGAACCAAATATATGACAAGTCAAAAAAAAATATTTTCATCCAAATTATTCTAGCTATATAAAATATAATATAACTAGGGACATCAAAAGCTTAGTTGATCAAAACAAGCTACTAGAGAACCAAGAAGAGAACAAGACAAATGACTAATATTTGTAGCTTCAAATGAAGCAGATTCAAGCACCTAAAATTGAAGATGTATACTTTGAATGTGATTCTTCTCCACCCATAAAAGAACTTCATGCAAAAGACAACAAAGAAAATGAGGAATAAATACATCAATCATTTAAGATTCAACCTTTTATAGCACACCAAATAAAGCATGAATACATCGCTTTCAACAAACATCTTCTTCAGATGAACAGTGCTAGAATGAAGTAGTATAAAATAATTTATCTCACTACATCAAGTGATGATCAAAGCATGAAATGGAAATAAGTTAACACAGAAGAATCCTGGAAGCAATAGAATCTATCACAAGAAAATTTTGAGGTATAATCATACAAGGCTAGTCAAAACAAAGAAAAAGAATGAGAAAAGAAAATATTGCAAAAAATTTAGAGGGAATCTTGGCAAAAGATTCAAGATAAGAAAAGTGATGAAGATTTGAAGGTTACAAAAAATCAAACACTTCAACTAGAAGAAAAATAGTTGAAAACTATAAAGATGATGCCACTCCAATAGATATATCAATCTAGTACACTATCAAAGATATCATAGAAAAAATTTAATAGGAAGTAGCAAAGAGAATAAATGTCTCAAGGACTCAAATTCTTAAAATGCTTCAAGAAAGAAAATCTAGGAAGAAAAGAAGCACTTGAGCTTCTACTACAGCTATAGTTTGTAGAAAAACCCAATCCTTATCAACAATAATATCAATAGAAGGACAATGGTGTAAAGTATTAGACAACTTCCCTTTAGGATAAAGATCAAAATACAAGCATTAAGGATCAATTATGGTATTCTTATTGCATGGAATTTATAAGTATTAGATTTTTTGAATAAGTATTTGTAATCAATATGTTTTTGGAGTGCATGATTAGTGGAACCCAACACACCTACGTATTTTAGCATATAGTCTATATTGAGAGGGGAATTTCTCTCTCAAATTCCAACCCTAAATATTTTATCAAATTAGAAGCAAAAGAGCTAAAGTTAGAATCCAAGAGCCATAGCAAGAGCTAAGAGTTAGAGCAAGAGCCAAGAGCAAAATACAAAGGAAGAGCTAAAACTATGATGTAATAAGGGAGGGTATGTTAGGAATTATTACATCATAGCTCATGTGGCATGAGTGTGGTATAACCACCCATCACAAGGACTATACATGAACTATAGGACAAGGGTAGTTGCAAGATAATTTAGAATTTTTTTATGTCAAAAGTAGGCATCTTTTGCATTTAAACATCTACCATTTCATAATTTAAATCATTGAAACATTGAGTTGTAATATTATCACTAAAAATTAGTTTTACCTTACCTCGACTAGCAATCCTATGTGAAGCCTTGTCACCAAGGTAGACTTTCTCACCGTCACATTTACTATACTCTCAGTACCAATCCCTAGCACTATTACCTATGAATCATCACTAGCACTATTAGTAGAAGTAAAAAATGCATCACCACTAACATTATCATCATTAGAGGATTTTTCATAAGAGGAATCAACATCATTTTCCTTTTTTTTTTTTACATTCCTTCTTAACATGGTCCTTTTTACCATTGTTCTAGCATTTCACTTTATTTTTTTAGAGAGTTAGATCTACCCTTAAACTTTGATATATTTTTATCTCCCTTCTTCTTACTCCCTCTCTTCTTAGACCAACCCCTTACAAAAATATAATTTTAGAGGTACTATTCATGGACCTCCTTCTTAACTCCTCACTTAGTAGAAATGACACAATATTTCTAATTTCAACTTGGTTACTATACTAATTATAGCCATGATTAGATTATCCCATGAATCAGGTAAAGAACATAGTAAAGTAATGCATTTATCCTCTTCATCCATTTTAACATCTATGGATGCTAGTTGACTCAATATAATGTTAAAGACATTCAAATGATCAAAAATAGAATCCCCATATTGCATCTTCAAATAATACAATTTTCTTTGATAGGGATTAGTATTTAATATTATGTTTAATGTTATATTTGTATGTTGGCTAGCAAATAATGTTGCATAAAATTTGTAGACCAATATTTTTTTGTCAAAAGGTTTAATTAAAAGTTAGGTATTTTAATATAATTTTTGATAGATCAAGAGGGCCTATTTGATAGAAGAGTTAATTTAATTTCATTTGATATCTTTTGAATCCTTTAGAGGTGGTGTATCTAGTTATTTATATATTGATTTGTAATGTAAATATTCAGTTTGGTGTTGTTGAATCCTTCTCCCTATTTGTCCATATCATACTGGTATTAGATTGATTCACTTAGATTTATTCACTCATAAGTGAAATCCTTGAGGGAAGGATTTTCCTCTAGGAGATTCTCCCCTCCCCCTCAAAATATTTTAACTACATCTTCTAAAATTATTCCTCTGCAATTTTATTTCTATCTATCTTCATGATATATCTATGTTTCTTTCTTTGTCATAGATCTAGTTTATTTGGAATTAACGCACAAAATCAGTATCAGGGTTATGCATAAGGGGTCGGCCCCAAAATGTATTTATAAAATCAGGGTGAATCTAGTCGTAAGGTGTATAAACATCGGGGCGAATTTTTGAAAATTTTGCAAAAAAATTATCAAATAATGGCGATTTTTTGAAAATTGTGCACCAAAATTTTCAAAATTTTAAAATGGCAATTGATAGAAGCGACTGTCACAAGGCGACTAATAGAAGTGACTATCACAAGGTGACTGTCACAAGGTGACTATCACAAGGTGACTATCACAAGGCGACTATCACAAGGCGATTGTCACAAGACGACTATCACAAGGTGACTGTCACAAGGCGACTGTCACATGGCGACTATCACAAGGCAACTATCACATGGTGATTGTCACAAGGCAATTGTACCATGGCGACTGTAAGAAGGCGACCGCCAAAGATCATCAATAAAATGCTACCACGTGTCCTCTCCTCTACCACGTGTCACGCATCCATCGACTTCAGCCATGCAGACTTCTATAAATAGAATAGCAGGATCATTTTTCACCTTTCGCACAACGATTTCCAGAGCAATTTCATAAGGTTTTCCAGCATTTTTAGAGCATTTTCTATAGTGGTTTCAAAGCTTTTTCAGATGGTTTTCAGAGCTTTTTTTGAGCGTTTTCAGAGTATTTTTTGAGCTTTTTCAGAGGGTTTTCCCAAGGTTTTTTGAGCATTTTCAAAGTATTTTTTGAGCATTTTCCCAACATTTTTAGAGTGTTTTAAGAGGGTTTTCAGATATTTTACAGAGGGTGATCAAAAATGGCTAGCGCTTCCTCTCCTCTGCCATCCAAAGTATCATTCAAGAGCTACTATTGCTCGAACGTCAAGAATATTTTCAGCACTCCTGGGAGAGATTCCAATTGGCTTTACACCTTCGAAGTTGTTGGAGTCATGAAGATGCCACAGTTGGACGTCAACATCTCCCTGATGCAACAGATAGTTAGTTGCTATGACCATGATGTGTCCACTGTACAGATCAAAGTTGATAACAAGGATATTGTTTTTACTGTGAACCCCTCGGATGTGCAACGACTAACAGGGCTACCATTTTTGGATGGTCTCCTTGTTAACAACTAGTACGCATTGACTGAAGATGACAAATCAACACTGGCATCCAGATATGTCGTGAATCCAGACCATTTGAAAGGTAAGTTTTTAAAATTTTATTTTTATTTATCCTTAATTTTGATGTATTGTAGTTTCCATTCTCTAATAATGTTCTCTCTATTTTTTAGTTAATTCTTCTAAGTCAAAAAGGGGTTTGAACATTTCCAACGTTGCAGACAAATTTCTTTATGCCTGCATTGAATTTTTCTTGGGAAGGCTTATTCTGCAGGGGCGACCTACAAAAATATCATTTTGGGCATTGTCATTACTGATTCGATGTATTGATGGAGGTAGATATGATTGGTCCACCCACATTTCCAACCGCCTCAAACAGGACCTTCTTACTGCACAAAAAATTCAATCTATGTATACAATAACCTCCAACAACTTTATTCTTTGTCTTTTTCATGAAGCATACTACAATCTTCAACAAAAAAATCCTCCAACTGCATTGCACCCAGATTTGTTGGCTATTGGCATCCCTGAGAATGAAATACAGGTAAAATTATTTATTGGAATAGTCTCTCTTTTCTTTCTTTTCAATCAATCTAGTTATTTTCTAATTTTCTTTTGAAAATAGAGAAGAGCAACTCACTCGTCCAGTAAAAGGGATGCCACCATTAGGATTCAAGAAGCATCTATCGATTCTGACACGTAGTCACAATCATCACCAGTAACTCCCACCCATAAACGTAGGAGGTCTCCTGATGGACAACATACACGTATGACTCCTACTACTTCTGGACATGCATCTGTTGTAGTCGACGTTGAGGAAGTAACCTCCAGCTCACAAGGTAACCTTATTATTCAAAAGTACTATTTTAAATAATGTATTTTAATGATATAAAATTATATTTAGTTTGAGAAAATATTTTAACTATTTTCAGAGCAAGGGCATATGCTTGCATCATCAACGATAATGGCTGCAGAGTCTGAGTCGGGTATGTTTAGTTAAAATTGATCTATTTTAATCGCATTGTTTTTAACACTAGTTTTAATTTATATTTTTCATGTGAAATTTTGCAGAGGGATCGGCTAGATTTAAAAGACTCAAAAAATAGATGCCTCCATTGGGTGCACAACAAGAAAAGCAGCAAGCCCATCAACAGAAATCTAGTCAAGCCCATCAACATCGGGTCCGTCTACAACAAGTCCATCAACATCAAGTCCATCCACAACACGTCCGACAACCTTCACACCAGGCACCACCGGTGAGGAACCAATCTCGCATGCATGGGAAACAGTTCCTCACACCATCACATCGAGAAACCAATAGTCAGTTTCAGACACACACTCATGATGTGTCTCAATCTCTTGTTTCAGGGATACCATTCCCAATTTTAACACTTGATAATTTATCAAATGTAGAAAGCACATCTCAGATGCCCTCTTCTGCTATGAATCTCGATGATGATTTTATGTATTAGGATATGAATAATTTGAATTTACCACTAAAGACAAGTGATCTACTTCATGGTCTAGGGATCGATGATGAAGTAGAGGAGAATGTTGAAGCAGATGCCGTCGATGTTTCCTCTTCCCCCCACCAGCAAGTCGACACCCATCATCATTCGAACGATGATGATAAAGTAAACTTTTTAGAAAATGTTTTATTAGCAAACAGATGTAAGGCTACTATTATGAATAATCTTCTTGTAGATATTGATACATTAAGAGAATGGGAATATCGGGCCAAGGTTATGATCAAAGCAATAAATGGCCGATACAAGAACTTTGCACATAGAAAGGAGTTATTTTCAAAGGTAGAGAATGAGCCACAAAAGCTCGATGCTCTATTACGTAAAGCTGAATCTGGCACCGTGAAGGCCGATACTACAAACAATGATGAAGTTTTGGCCATTATGCTGGATCGATTAGAGAACCTCAATGTCGAAGCCCAAGCATATTTCAATGAATGGGAACTAGATAAGAAGAAAGTAGCAGTAGCAAAAACTGCAAGACTTACAACAGATGTAAGTTTTACATATATCTAAAAATCATTTTTTTCTTTAATATATTTTTTTAATAAATATTAATATTTTTCTCTTGTATTTTGCAGTCTAATTTTCAGCACTTAAAGCAACAGGTGACAGCCATGAAAATGTTGATCAGGACAACAAAAATCAGTGTGAATAATGCTATTGAAGTGAAGAAGAGACTACAATACATTGTTCGAGAAAACAATTGGCTGAAGAAGTTTATCAAAGATAAGGGCCTGGATGTGGAGGTTGTAGTAAAATAAAATGAGAAAGAGTTGAATGCACCATTTAGAGAAGATCCCGCGAAGGAAGAAGGTTTATTGCTATCAGGGATAAACACTACAACTGAAAGTTTGGTAAGGGTTGGTGCATTGGAAGCAAAGGATATTGAGGTAGATGCAACTGAAACTTCAGGCACTTTGCAGGAAGAAAAGTAGAACTGTTGTTTTCTTATTTGTGGAATGTGGAGAAAAGAAACATGTTGCATAGTTTTTTTAAAGACTCGTATATTTTTAAAATGAATCAAAAAGACAATTTCCATAAATTTTGTATTACTTTTTGATATTTTATTTTCAATATTGTGATGTTTTGATCAGTTGTGTGGATGGAATAAATAATTTTGAATTATGTGGATGCAATAAAATGTTCTTTTATGTTTTATGAAATAATTTGAAATGAATGAAATGCAGCACAAATATTTAGTTTGCCATACATGGTTTATTCAATACATGGTTTGCCATACATTGTTTTCAATACATGGTTTATTCAATACATGGTTTATACTTTATTCAATACATGGTTTGCTATACATGGTTTTCAAAATACATGTGAAAATAAATAATATTTGTAATTAATATTCTGTTGAAAACTGATGGAATAAATAATTTTGAATTATGTGGATGCAATAAAATGCTCTTTTATGTTTTATGAAATAATTTGAAATGAATGAAATGCAGCAAAAATATTTAGTTTTCCATACATGGTTTATTCAATACATGGATTTTTCAATACATGGTTTATTCAAAATATGGTTTTTTATTTATTATAAAATAAAAATAAAAAAAAAAAAAAAAAAAAATAATATTATTATAATATATATTTTTTAAAGAGTATAAATATAAAAAAAAAAAAAGGAAAAAAATAAATATTTGTAAATTGTAATCAATATTCTTTTGAAAACTGATAGCATAATATGTGAATTTGAAATCAAAATATCGTGTCTCAAAATATAATCAAATCTCAATATTCTATTGAAAACTAATAGCATAATATGTGAAATCAAAATACATGTGAAAATCAATAATATCTGTGATTCTGTAATCAATATTCTGTTCCAAAATACATGAAAACATGTCTCAAAATATAATCAAATCTCAATATTTTGTTGAAAACTGATGGCATAATTTGTGACATCAAATCAAATAAATGAATCAAATCCCAATATTCTGTTGAAAACTGATAGTTTAATACGTGAAATCAATCAAATGAAAGCATATTTGCATCATAATGTTGGAATCTGGAACAAACTCTTTTCAGATTGTGCAAAATATTCTGCACTCATACCAAAAATTTTGTCATCACAGTCTCATCAGTGTTACCATTATCCTCATCATCCTGAGTATTCATGACACCTCTTCTCTCTACCAGAGATTTCCAATATGACAAAGCTCTTTCATAAGGAAACTTCTCAACCTCATAGGTCGACACATATACTCTCAAACAATTTTCCAAATTTTTGTCCAACCTATTTCGAACTTTAGATTTTACATATGATAATGCACTAAATACCCTTTCATCCTCCATAGATCCTAAAATCATCATTTGACATAATTCATATAAACTAAAATATTCACTCATAGTATGTTGTAGGATACTACTGGGATATAATTGTTTCCACAAATGTGAAATAGAACCCCTTTCATGATGATTATTGAATTGTGAAACTTGAGCAGACATTGTTGTTCCAAAATAGTTTGATTGTTTTGTCAAAAGATCTTTGTTGAGAATGCCATTGATTTCAATACTATTGACTACCACACGTTTATTGAAATGGCTAGCAAGAGTGCCCATGTATTTGAGAAACAAACCATTTATATTCTGGTATTCATTACAAGGATCCCAAAACATCGGGTTAACCACACCCATAGCCTCAAGCAATTCATCTCTTTCAAAATGGTCTCTGATTTCTTTTGTCAATGATTCTGCTATTTGTTTCAGTTTAATTTTTGTATCTGTTACAACTACATGAAATCTATTGTATGTTATGGGTATTTGTTCAACTTCATTTGTAGCTATATCCATTCGTTGACCAAAATAATATAAAGGAATTTCCTTTTCGTGGACATTAATACATAGATGATCGTTTATATTGAACTTCAAAAAGTTTTGAGGATCATTCACGTTTGTCAATGCTCTCCAACTCTCAAACATGGGATCCATAAAACTTTGACCAGATGCGTACATCGTATCAATATGTAAGCAAATTTGTTTTCTCACCCTGATGAAATCCACAATATAAATCGATCTTTCTTGTGCAATTTTGATCAAAGTATTCATTTCTTCCAACATTGGAAGAATACCACACAATGTGAGAAGTGTTTCAAAGTCACTCATTCAAAATAGCAAATCTTTAGCCTTATCAACTGCCCTACGATTTGCATACATAAACCCTACCAAGGATTGATATTCTTTGAAAACTCTATATGTCGGTTTATACATTGAAATCCACCTAGTATCTACATCTTTTAAGAGTTTTTTACCTTCAATAACTCCTAGTGCAAACTGCTGAAACTCTGAAAATATTTTTGGACTACGCAAAAATAATCATGAATTTCATGGACAAGCTCTTCCACTCTCGCTACATTTGTAAATGTATCCACAATTTTGTATGCAAGATTCATTCTATGAGCCATGCAATGAATAGGGATCAAATATGGGGTAATAGATGTTTGTAGTCTAACACAAAGACCATTCCTGTGTCCTTGCATTGTAGCAGCACCATCAGCTCTGACACATATTAACTTAGTGGCTATTTCCATTTCATTCATTCCTGCTATTTCCTTTAGACTAGAAACAACAACATTGTAAATGTTTTCTGCATTGCAATTTTCCACCATCTTGCGTAGTCCAAGTAAATGAGGTTGCCTTAAATGATTTTCCAATGTGTAAACATGCATGCAAATCCAAGATGTGTTGTCAACAATAGTCACCTCATCAATTGAAAGTGAAATGAATTTGGCCTTTTTTATTTTCTCTTTGAGGTCATCCTGCTCAACCAATGATAGACATTTTACCATTTTCCAACCACTTCGATCTGACCAATGGGTGTTGGGTAAGTTCTGCACATCAGCTAGTCAAAATAGAGATTTATAATCAAGTAAATCAGACATAGGTCTACCCTTTTTAAGAATAGTGAGTACAACAACAAACTGTAAACTTTTTGAAGCTAAAGTGAACTTTTCCATTTTTTGAAATTGGGCTTGAATCGTTGCACCTTTCTCAACCAAAGTTTGCTTTTGTTTCATTGCTTTATCATATTCTTGTGCATATCTGATATGTGCACACTCTGATGCATCCTTCCACCTATAATTTTTTTGTATTGGTCCATCACTTTCTTTTGTTTTTATATAAACCTTTCCACAATGTTTTTCTACTATATCTTTCTTAACTTGCAATCTGTGATCCTTTCCGTGTTTCCAACTACAAATTACGCATCTCAATTCTATTATTACCTCATTACTATTCTCTGGAAGCACTGGCTCAACAAATGGAAAATCTGAAACCCAATCAAGCTGAAATGATCTGTTAATTGTCCATCTAGATGACCTTGCACGTTTATGTTTTTTAGAAGAAGATTCTTTGAAAGTAGGGACTGCATAAGAACTATTATTTTGTTTTCCATTTGGCGTGTTAGTTTTAGGAATCTCTTCATGTTGTTGTTCCATTTCTTTAAGAAAATTTTCATCTGTGGACTTTTCATTATCGTGGATATGTGGAAGTGGAGGCATACCAGGGTCAATAGTGTTTTCTGTAGAGATAATACTAGGATCAATACTAGGGTCATTATCATTATTCTTTTTAAAAGCATACCTTCTTTTAAAAAATACAGATAAACAATGGACAAAGCCATCAACCAAAAATCACCCTTCTTAATGAATGAAGACATTATATATAAAATTAACAATGTACAAAAATTAACTGGTTAGTAAGTAAAGGTGTTCATACCTTCAATTTGTGCAGATGTTGATGGCTGACTGGATTTCAAAATATTATGAAAGTATTTGAGGATACTCCTTTTATTGAAATATTGGCCTCCCTTCTTTCCACTGCCAATAGGTGATATTTTACCTATATAAATAGAAGAGTAACATGAACATCATTTTGAAAAATGGAAATAACTGGTAAAAGAGAGAACTACTATTCAAGACAATAGAATATCTGACCCAAGCAGGCTTGAGATTGGTGCCCAAATAATAGGAAAACCTCCTTATTGAGTGTCAATGAACAAAAATGTATAAAAAGGAACATAAATGGTAACAAAAACTTATCGATAAATGGTTGTCATTGTATGTCACTCACCTTGTGATAGTCGCCTTATGACAGTTGCCTTGTGATAGTCACCTTGTGACAGTCGCTTCTACTAGTTGCCTTCTGCTAGTCGCCTTCTGCTAGTTGCTTCTACCCATCACCTTCTACCAGTCACCTTCTACCAGTCGCTTCTACCGGTTTCCTTGTGATAGTTGCTTTGTGATAGTCACTTTTTGCTAGTCACCTTGTGAAGTCACCTTTTGACAGTCACCTTTTGACAGTCACCTCGTGTCAGTCACCTCATGTTATTTGCCTTCTGCTAGTCGCTTCTATCGGTCTCCTTGTATTAATCACCTTGTTTTAATTGTATGATAATGAGACTATGAGTGTCGTTGTCAGGGTTACCTATATATAGTGGGGTACAAGAGGTGAATTGGGTGAGATAATTTTTTTTAATAATTTTAAGGCAAAAATTAGGCAGGAAAACTTATTGTACGGGGGTGAATTTACCCTAAAAAAATTGATCCCGTAATTTTTGGGCAAATGGGCCGACCTCTAGGTTCCCAAAATTAGCAAAATAACAATTGTAAAAATCCTAAAATTCGCTCTAAATTGCGAAATTCGCCCTTGTGCATAACCCTGATCAGTATATATAAGCATCTACTTTTTTTATTTCCCCCTCTATGTAATTTCTCGATCATCGCTTGATGAAGTAACTTTAGCATGACCTTTCTTAGAAGACATCAGAAAATTCTTTAACATGTATTTTTGTGTATGTTAGTGGTCTTATTTAATTTTCATTAGTTTCATTACACATTCCTCATTTACCATCATTGTAAATACCTAATTCTTGGATCTTCCATTGGCCTCCATGTGTTGTTATACCCCTTGGCTAGAATTTTGTATAGGTCAAACAAACAAAAAATTATTTGGGTCAAATTACTCTCAAAGGACCCATCAACAACAATCAAATCAATATTGCATTCGTCATTCAACATAAGTCAAACAAGGAAGAAGGGCCAAACAAAAAAAGGTTTGTAGAGAGTAATAGCCACCATCATCTATAATTTTATCCCTTATGGCTTAGTGACTTCTTGCCACTCTATATATCTATTTGGGTCACCGAAATCCAAGATTCTACTACATCCATCAAGATTTTGCTATCAAAAACAATTTTTGTTGCATCTAGTTCTACATTTTTCCAATAGTAGATGGCTATGGTTACCTTCCACATCCACCATGCACCAAAAATCAACCCAAACATAGTTTTCGGTCTATAAATATTTCCATCATAATAGCACTAATGTCTTAGCCCTCCACGTCCTCTAGGGTTACCATGGTTGTGCCCTCTATTGGGATCAAATTTCTTATTTTTGTCATGTTTGGTTTTTGTAGCTTTTGGCAACATCTAGAACTCTCTTGTCATTTTTTTATGGACATATGGTAATTCAATAACACATTCTATGCAGACCTTTCACCTTGCATCCTATCTTGACCACGTGGTAGATTTTTGTTTCATTCTCTTCTTGGACACTTGGTTGTTTTAATCAATAGTTGATGATGGTATCATGATGATATTATCCCATATTTTATTCATGAATGTTGTTTCCTATTTTAAATACATTAAATTGGTAGTATATTTAATATATATTTAAGCAGTCAACACTTTCAGGATGTGCCCCCTGGCTTTGGAACTTTTGACTCTTTATCTTGATAAGTCCTCTCCTGATCACCTTCAAAATGCTTAGTGGGGTGTACATGTTTAATGGGGCACTATTATATTAGCCTTAAAAATATTTTATTTACTATTTTTATCATATAACGTGAATCATTAGAGGCTAATATAGCTTTTAAAATAAATATATGGGGAATATATTGCCAATTTTGAGGATTCAGATTGTAAAAGGCTTTGAGTCCCTTTTTGGGAGACTTTGTTTTTCATGAACATTAGGGAATCATCCTATTGAAAGCATAGCATTATCTATAGTCATTGGAAATATCTTTTTAAGTTAGATCCAATAGAAGCCTTGATTTACTATTTTGTAAAGATCTATTTTGACCTATGATGCTCCAAAATTTATGTTTCCCAAAATTAATTTTAGTAACATGTATCTTGGAGTGCATTTTTTGTTGTACTCAACACTCCTCACCACAATGTAAGGGAACTTAGTAACTAGTGATCTCCTTTATTACACCTAGTGATTGCAATAATTGGTTATCCATGCAATTTGATAGGATGAGAAGGTCACCATAAGGGCACTTGTCATTGTTTGGTAAAGGCTCTTCTTTCAAGGAATTATATCCTATCAAAAATCTACTTTTGAAATAAAATAAGTGTTGTGGCAACCTTGTTCTGTGTCTTGTTCTAAGGTAAGCTTATGGTAAACTTATCTTCAACTATCTATTGAATCGTATTTTGGATTTCGATTCCTATTTGTATGTGATCGATAGATATCACATAGATTTTCCTTAGAACTCTAGTGACATGTCTCTATCTTAGTGGATTTTAGCATTTTAGATTTTTAGATTAATTCATGTCTTCACAAGGAAGACTCATCAAGTTTCACAAGGCAATATCACATCAATTTGTTTTACATCAACTCTTGTATTTGGCTTACTGGATCCTTAGCTATCTCAATTCCTACTATTGCTCTGGTTGTTTTAATTCTTGCTCCTATATGATTTTTCTAGTTCTTTCTCCTATATGATTTTTCTAGTTCTTTCTCCTATCTAGTTGTTCTAGTTCTTGCTTTTATTCTAGAATTTACTTTTAGTTTATTTTCATTACCAAATAGATCGTGATTATCCTTCCTTATTTGTACGCATTGGAGTCAAATGCTTTTATAGTGGGAAGGAATTATGGGAATTAGTATTTAATATTATATTTTGTATTATGGCCTGAAAATAATGTTGCATAAAATTTGAAGGCCAACCTTTTTATTTTCTATCAGAAGGTTTAATTAAAAATTTTGCATTTGAATGTAATTTCTGACAGATCATGTGGGCATGCCTAAAAAAAGATTTAATTTGATCTTATCCAATATATTTTGGAAGGATCCTTCAGAGGTATTGTATCTAGCTATTTATACTCTATTTTGCAATGTAAATATTTAGCTTGATGTTATTTAATCCTTCTTTCTATTTGTCTATATCAAAATTTTATTAACTTATCCCATAATGTTTGAGTAGTATTTTTAGTAGAAACATTCATTAGAATGGAATAAAATATATGTAACCCTGTAGTACTCATTTACTTTCTATCCAATCTATCTCATTCATCTTGATCCATTACCATAGAAAAACAATTGGGTGTAGCAGTTACCATAATCCATTGGCATCTCTCTACCAAAAGGTCCTCCATTTTTAGTTTCCATAATTCAAATTTATTCTCACTGAACTTCCTAATCTCAACTTTTGAAGTGCTTGAATTAAAAATGCTTTTTAGATCAAACCTGTAATAAGACAACAAATCCCCCATTGTGATCAAGAAACCTACTACAAATAATATGTTCTTCTCAAACTAGATTATTTCCAACACTAGCTCTAATACCAAATGTAGAGATCTAGGGGATAATTAGTCTAATTAGGTGCATTTAATAATTCTTATAAATTCTATTTAAACCCTTTAATGGTTGATCTTATTGTGTATAGAAAACTAAAATAGAGAAGTAAAAAACAATAATAGTGAAAAATAAAAATAATACAATATATGCCCTACAAAAACCCTTTTGGAAAAAACCCAACATGAAAAAAATGAGTAGCACTTGTATTTATTCTTCAATAAAATCCAAATATAATTATGCACCTCAATATTGGTTAAACCATCAATCTCCTTCTTCCAAAATCTCCACTGAATTTTATGTTAATATAACCACTAGCTCAAGCCCTTAATAGAGGATTTTTTATTACAACCAATGATTTGTCCAATTGGTTACAACTAATCTAACCTCTCGTGAGATATTACAAATGATGATATAATTTTCTAAGGTATTCTTTCTAATGCTCTAACACCCTCTTCCAAGTGTCCAACAAATCTTTCCAAAGGTCCATAAGGGGATCATGGGCCCATACAACATTACATTATTTAATATTTTCCTAGGAAATTATATATTATAATAATATCCAAATATTATATCTAGGATTTGCAAGTGTACAACATACTTAGACCTAACAACCTTCCTTTGATTGGCCAAAGGTATGCATATTAAAAAATGATTACGTGGCACATAGGTGTGCCACATCGACTTGCTATCATAGTCCAACAAAATACCCAAGTAGCATAGTAGAGATTCAATCCTTGGTCTCATAGGCATAAATTTTGTAACAATAACCAACTTAGTAGCCATAACCATTGGAAACAAGGGTCAAGGCTTCTCACTTAATCCCTTGCCAAAGAGTAGTAGTCACGACAGACCCAAGCTTTAAAAAAGTATTTAGCATAGGATTTGAACACACAACTGCCTATCTCTAACACCATCCTACTATCCATCATAGATAACCATGATTTTAAAAAAGGTTTTCTCTTGAACAAGCATTTCTTCTTCCTTGGTTCAAAGAACAAAGATGTGATTCAAACACATGACCAACCTATTTCAAGTCAAGGGACCAATATCCACATTGTGTTGCCAAAAAGAATAAGATAGAGGTTGTTCTAACTCATCACTATCATGATCCAAGTAGAGAAGACAACATAAGGGGAGCATTTTCAATGATTCAAACCCAGGTTTTTCTTGCTTGAGCATCATAAGACATGTTCTAATATCCGCTATGCATACCTATCTATATGATACTGGGTACATTCCCTCTCCTTGAAGAGGGGTTACAAGCACTCAGAACCTTTTGAGAACCAAACTATAATCAACATGCAATTAAGTAGCTAAATTTGAATTTGAATTTTTTCTCCTTTTTCCTCCATTTGAATTGGTAATGTTTGAAGTGATTTTTTAAACCTATTTTTTGAAAGAAGCAAACTAACTCTCAATATGATAAATAAAAAATAAGAAAGTAATTCCTTTTTATCTATTATGAAAACAAGGCTTATGAAACTTATAGGAAGAAATATTACTAGAGATCAAAAGAATAATTAGAGGCTCTAAACAACATTTTTGCATGACTAAGTGAGGCAACTCCATACCCACTCTAATAACATGTTGGAGTTCACAATATTTTTTAAAAATAAATAGAAGCAAACCATCCACTCAAATCTTATACAAAATGCATAAAAGGAAAAAAAGAAGATATGGATATGATGGGCACCCATAAGCACCATAACTAATCATGATCCATAGATTATATTGCACAACACTCCAATAAAAAATAAGGAGTGTGGGGGGTTATTTATAGCAATACCAAAACCTAAAATTAGATTATAAAGTTTAACTTAAGCTGATATAACAAGTGTATTTTAAGTTAATTACAAATATTAAATAATTTTTAACCATAACAAGGTTAACCATGGCCCATTGGTATTACATAATAAAATATTACAATTTTAAATACATTACACACTGAGGTGCTTTTAGCCTATCCAATACATTGCACAGTGTCATCTCATAGACATGAATAAGATTACAAATTCAACATGATCAAAATAAAATATGTTGTAGTACTATAAGAACATTTAGTCCATTCACACCATCTATAATCAAAACCAAACTTTTGAGAATATCACGTAGAAAAATCTAGGAAACCCTATCATATTCTTTGTGCATATCTAATTTCATAAGCATATCTAGTTTTTCATGGAATGAACGAAATGTATGGCCTCCTAAGGAATTATTATACCATCAATAATTTGTTTACCATGAAAAACCACCTTGTTCCTTTGAGATAATATAATCTAGAATACCTTTCAACCTGTTTTACATAATTTTTAAAATGATCTTGTAAATCATATTACAAAGGCTTATTGCATAAAAATTATCAAAATATTTTGTCTTTCTTGATAACCAATGTAATAAAAGTGGCATTGATCTCACTTATTGTAGGCTTTCTTTTTTGGGCTTCTTCAACCACAACTAACGTATAATTCTTCAATAAATCCCAAAAAAAATGAAAGAAAATTGTAGGAAATACATCAAGCCCAAGTACCTTGTTAGGATGGAAAGAGAAAACTGCTCCATGTAGCTCCTCCATAGATTTCTTCTTTATCAGGCTTTCATTTTATCCCTATGTGATAATGGATGGATATTTTGTAAAAGCTTATCTTGTGCCTCTTTATCTTTCCTAGTATCTAGAAAAATATTTTTGAAATAGTTAATTACTTCCTTTCTTATATCTTCTTCTTCCTCAATATTCCTTCCATTTGGAGTTAAAATATTTTTGATGTGACAAAAAAATTGTTTTTGCTATAGCATTAAAAAATATAGTATTCTTATCTCCTTCATTGAGAAAATTTTCGCTAGATATTAGAACTAGTATGACTCCTCTTTTTTCAATGCATTTTGATAATAAAAAGTAACTTTTTCATATAAGGATCTTGATCCATTCCATTTATTTCTACTATCTCTTTTACATTTTATATCTTGGATTCAATTTCTTTCTTTTCTTTAAAAATGTTACCAAAATATTTTGCATTCCACTTCTTCATTTGCTCCTTTAAATATTTCATCTTTTGAACAAACTAGTACACATATGATCCTTCAAAATGTGCTTCATCCCACCATAACATAATCATCTAGAAGAAATTAGGGTCTTAGAACCACATAGACTAGTGTTGGAGGTATTACATTAATTGGTACCCTATAAATAATTTAGATTAGGGCATATTTAATATTTGAGTCTATAGTTTGAGTCTTGTTATTAAGTGTGAGTATTTGTCATGTAAATAAGTGTGGAGTTATGTGTGTGAGGTGTCATGTTAGTAAGTGTGAGTTATACGAGTGAAGTATCATGTTTATAAGTGAGGAGTATGAGCAATCATGAGAGGCTTTTTTATATAAATATGTGAGATGTATTATTATGTAAGAGATAAATGTGAAGAGTTAGATCTCTCATGAGAATGAGGAGATGAATATTTTAATATAAGTTTAAAGGTCAAGAGTCATGTGAATATGAAGATTCTCATGTATGTATATATTGAAGATAAAGATTTATAATATGTATCAAATAAGCATTGCATTTATTCATTGCTTAGTGTAAACATTTTTTCAATAAAATTTTAGTGAGTTTAATGTGCATTGTTTGAGTGATTTATTGTATGAATTTATGTCTAGAAATATTGTGAGATAACATGGAATTATCCTATGAGAAAAGTTATAATTTTCTAACAATAGTATCAAAGATACAGGGGAAAGAAGACTTAGCTATGAAGGAGATGATATTGAGCTACGATGGAGAGTAATAAGAAGACGCATCAAATATTAAGAGAAGTAGGGTTGATAAGTGTACCTAAGTATTGAAAGAAGTAGTGTTGAATAGATCACCCAAAGATAAATTTTAGGGCTAGGATTTCTCAAGTTCAATGAAGAATTTGTGAGAAGATGGCAAGTTGAATAGAGTGCTAGAAATTGTAAAAGATTGGAGAAAAATTGCCAAGGTAAGGTAGAGTTAATTATTTTAAGAAATATTATTTATTAAAGTGAAGAATAAATATTTTGCAGGAAGAAAAATTGAAGGGATTTATAAGAAGAAGGAAAAATGAAAGAATAAATCAAATTAAAGATTGAAGATTTAAATAAAAAAAAAAAAATTGAATAACAATAAAAAGAACAAAAGAATTATTTGAAGAAAAATAAATTGAATAAAGAAGAAAAATGAAGTTGAAAATAAAATTGAGATTGAAGAATGAGAATATTAAAGAATCAAAGAATATTAGGAAGAGATGAATTGAATTGAAGATTACTACGACCACCCTCCCATATGGTGGGATTCTCAAATAAGGGAAACTCTTCTTTCTATATTTTCTCTGAATGGCTCCAGTACTAGAGGTATCTATTTCCTTTTTACTTTGTTTTTGCCTCTCTTTGGTTCGATCAGGGTTTTTTAGTTCCCTTGCTTAGATTGATCATTCTTATGTTTCCTATGTTTATTCTTGCATGAATAACCTTTTGGCCTAGAAAGGCCAAAGTTGTTATCTACCTTTTCCTTCTTTTTAGCTTTTCGGTGTGTGTTGTTTTGTATTGTTTTTGTGTTTTTGTGTTTTTGTGTTGTTTTGGTGTTTTTGGTGTTTTTGGTGTTTTTGTATTTTTTGTGTTTTGTGCTTTTGTTCTTTTGTGTGTTTTTATTTTTGTGTGTGTGTTTGTTAGCGTATCTCTATTTGTTATTACATTTTTAGGTTAGTTGTAACTACTACCTATTAGCGGATAGTTAGATCCATTAGTTACGGGCTAACTTAAGCCTACATTGTATCTATTTAATAATTGTTCAATACATTATTGATTACTGTTTTTCATTACATGGTATCAGAGCCGTGTAATCTCGGCTCGAATGTAGCCTAAGATTGGCTTGGGACTTGGCGTTGAGATTGGATTTGGACTTGGCCAATTATCTACTGTTCAAACTTGACCTTGCCAACTTCTGCAGACCTAGAGGATCCCGACATAATGACCGTTTTTCATCACATGACTTCACACAGGGGGATTTTTTTTGGTGACATTTTGTGCTAATTTGCCTAGGAGGCAAGCTTTGTAAGAGGGGATAAATTTTGCAACACCAAGGGGGGACAAGCCTTCTGGAGTGCCCATTTTGTGCTTCCAAAAAATTTTGGACTCCCCGTCTCGTGATGGGGGAGGCACGCCAGGGGCGCTGCCCCTTGGAACCCCATACAGGGGAGATATAATTTTGCAAAACCAAGGGAGGAAGACTTATAAGGGTGCATTTTCTGCAGTGACCGACACCTTAGTCAATTTGCTTTTGCAAAATTCATTGTAAAGGGTGCATTTTCGACTATGACCGACACCTTAAGAATGGGTAGATCAAAGAAGAAACCTATCCCAAAACAAACTGATGATGTTGCAAAATCAGTTAAAGGCCCATATTTTTCCCCACACCTGGAAGGGATAGATTATTATAAATATGGCACATTTCATACACTAAGGAGTGGTGTAAATGCCATACTCAATGATTCTGCGTCTTGTGGAGACATGCAGAAAAATGGTGTTCTAATCCCTATTGGTGCTATAATGGGCATATTCATGTCATTTTATGCTCTTGACAAAGCACAACAAAAAAGGGACTTTAGTGAGGAAACAGAGGTCAAACCCCTAATGGTCGATGCTTGTAGTGACACAAGTGACCTTGAGCCCATGATGGCCAATGCTTATTGTGATACAAGAGACCTCATGCCTATGATGGCAGATATCAGTTGTAGCACAGGTGATCTCATCACAGTAGCAAATTTTGCTTGTGACACTAGTGACTTAAAAACTGAACCTCCTAAAAATGAACTCCATAATCTCATCAATAGTGACAAATGCAATATTGTTAAAAGCATTGATGAAGATGATGAAATTAGGTGTTTTGAAAAACACACCAAAGGATTTGGTTCCAAAATGATGAAGAAAATGGGATTCAATGGTGAGAGATTAGGTAAACAAGAACAAGGCATTAAAACTCCTATAATGCCAAATGTCAGGGCAAAGAATGAAGGCCTTGGCTATACTGGACATGCAAGTACCAGTAATTCCATGTTTGTAAAACCTAAATCTCCTACATCTCCTAAAAAGCATTGTTGCAGTCATTGTGGAAAGGCAGGACATGTTGCAGCTAAGTGTTGGAGATTACATCCTTGTGATTCATGTGGATGTATGAATCATTCTTCTTCAAAATGTTGGTACAAAGTGAAAATGGCCAACAAGGTTCATATTGATTGTGGATGGACAGATCTCACACAATGGACCATGATGAAAGAAATGTTGTATGGCTTCTATCGAAAAGGTAAAACCAATGGTAGACCCCGAGGAAAATCCAGTGACAGACCGAGTGGCAGTCCCAGAGATAATGACCCTGATACAAACCTAAAGACAGACCCAAAGACAAAGTTCCAGAGGCAGATCTACAGGCAGATCCAGAGGCAATGATCCAGAGGTAGTTTCATAGGTAGATCCCGAGATAGACCTAAAGGTACAATTCCAGAGGTATGCTTAGAGCCAGAGCTAGAGCCATGAGCCAGAGCCAGAGCCGAAGACAAAGCACGAGCCACCATTCTTTCATTTCTCTTATTCTTCTTCACTGTATTGGGGCAGTTATATACTTTACCCAAATATTGTTGTATGGGGGGATATTAGCATAGCTAGTAGTTATATTATTACCCAAATAATGTAATAAGGGGGGATGTTAGCGTATATTTATTTGTTATTACATTTTTAGGTTAGTTGTAACTACTACCTATTAGCGGATAGTTAGATCCATTAGTTACGGGCTAACTTAAGCCTACATTGTATCTATTTAATAATTTTTCAATACATTATTGATTACCGTTTTTCATTATAGTGCTTGTGTTGTTTTATTGTTTTTGTGGTTGTTTTATGTGTGTTTTGTGTTTTTTTGTTGTTTGTTGTCTTTTTTTTGTGTTTGTTTTGTGTTTTTCGTTGTCTTTTGTTGTTTTTGTGTTTGTTTTGTGTTTTTTGTTGTATTTTGTTGTTTTTGTGTTTTTTTGTTGTTGTTATTGTGTTTGTTTATATTTTTTTTTGTTTTTTTTTTGTTTTAGGCATGCTCTTTGAGTGTGCCAAAGAGGGTAGGCCAGGTGCGATCCTTGGGCAATTTTGGTGGAATATATATCCCTACCTCCTTGGGACTTACCTAAAAGTGGCATCCCAATTGGGTTGTTTTCTACAAATAAAATAAGATGAAGAATTGTGTTGGACATTTTGATTCAAAGTTGTCATTGATGTCAAGGAATGAAGTTGTCATTGATGTCAAGGAATAAGCTACCGTTGATGTCAAAAGGTCAAGAGGAACAATGTAAAGGTTAAAGGCAAAAGGGATTCATAATATTTTTTAATATTATGTGGAAGCATAAGTTAGAAGGATTTTTATTAAAACCAATGGTGAGAAAAATAAAAGGTTTTTCATAAAAACCCAAGGAAGCTTATTGAAAAGCTAAAGGAGGTTTTAATATTTATTTTATAAAATATTTAGATTCAAATTGAATTTAAATTTTATAAATAAATATTATTTATACAAAGTTGTAAAATGAGAGAAGGCTTTAATAAACCCAAAGGGATGTAAAAATTAATTTTTAAAATTTAAATTCTAAAAAAATTAAATAATTTATAAATTAATAAGTTAAAAATTGAAGTGTTGACGTTTAAGTTTGAAGAAAAATCAAAGCGTCGACGTTTATGTATGAAGGATAAAATTGATATAAAAACACTATGCCTTAGAGGTATTTAATCATCCTTTTGCTTGAATGATAATGTGTGCAATCATGTGTTGAGAACTCGTGCAAAAAAGAGAATAGAACATTGTTTTGAGTGCCAGCGAATAAGGATAAATCGATGAGCGCCAAATTGTAAGAGCCATCTAGGTAGCATGGCCTAGTGGCAAGTGGACATCGACTAGAGTGTTTGGGCATAGAGTGACATGCGATCAAATCGCGACGACAGCATTGTTTTGTTGGTTGTGATTATGTTGGAAGCACCAAAGCAAGCGGTGCACATTTTTGCATAGGCGAGTCGGGGAGGGTTATAGAGCACGTGGTGCTCTTTACTCCCCAAGCGAGTGCCTAGATCATGTGACGGTTGGATCCACGGCTAGGGCGCTGGTTGAGGCTACGTCGTGAGATCGAATCCCACCAAGGCAAAGGTAATAAATTTTGAATATAATTTTTATGTTGCCTAAGGTTTGACATGAGGTTTTAGGGAGTTAAAAGGGTTGTTTTAAAAATATTTTTAATTGATCATTATTTTTGGTAAATTGAAGGAATAAGGAGTTAGCTTTATTATTGAATAAAGTATTTGTGTCACATTGGTGTATTGGAAATTTAAATTTTTGAGAGGACTTCTTGCCATTGAGTTATTTTTGAAAAGGAGATTGCATTGATATTATTCTTGGTATTGAATATTATTGGGAGATTATAAGGTGTATTTGGTTAATTATTTTTATATGTTGATGGATGCTTTCTTTAAGATGGAGTGATAAGGTGTATGTGTGTTTTGATACTTGCATTGTATCTTCGAGAGATCTTAGTGTCTTCTAAATCCTTTTAGATTGGAAAAGAAGTATTTGTGGTTGTGGCAAATTTTAAAGGTTCCTTCATCATCAAGAAAAAGGTATGAGCACATTCTTCCATAGTTGAGTTGATTGGTTGGTTTTTTGGAAAATAAGTTTGGAGTGAAAAGGACTTGATTAGGGTTTCCTTATTGAGTGTGTTGAGTTAATGCTTCAAGGTTTTTTGGAATAAAGAGTTGTTAAAACCTTGCTTTATAAGCATTGTTGTGAAAGTCATTGGTTGAGTGAAGAACTTGAACTAGGGTTTGAGTATCATTGTTATGTGAGAGTTGTTTTATAAGCATTGTTGTTGAAGCCATTGGTTGTATGAAGAACTTGAACTAGGGTTTGAAAATAACATGAGTATCATTGTTATGTGAGAGTGGTTGATGAAGCATTGTTGGGAACATTTTGAGTGAGTATTTATATACTTGGACTAGGGTTTGTAAGAAAGGATTGTTTCATTGAGTGTTTGGTTGAGTAGAGTTGGTTAAGCCTAGTCAAGTGGATGTGTGAAGTGATTGTTCAAATTCCATAAAATAAACTATTCTATATTCTGAATTGATTTGATAAAGTGATTGAGTATTGATTTGAAGCATATTGAGTCTCTAAAAATTCTCTGTATGTTTCTAAAAGAGTGATTGAAAGTGATTGAGCATTGTGATGAGTATAGAGCATATTGAGTCTCTAAAAATTCTCTTTATGTTTCTATGAGATTGGACAAGTTCTAGTGTGGATTTGTTGAGCAAATTTGAGGTAAGTCTTTGAGAAGACTTGTGGACAGATTTGGGTAAGCTTTTGTGTAAGCTTACAATACAGATTGAGAGAAGACTTGGATAAGTTCTTGTGAAGAATTATTGAACAAATTGGACAAGTTCTAGAGAGGACTTAAGGACATATTAGTGTGAGCTTTTGTGGAAGCTTACAAGGCATATTTGAGACAAGTCTTTGAGAAGACTTGAGAGCAGAGTTGATTGGTTTGTTCAAATATTGAGTTAAGTTTTGGGGCAGATCTAGAAGAGTTGATTTAAGATTAATTCAAGCTTTGATTTAAGGCTTGAAGATAGATATTAAGGACATATTTGTGCTATACCTAAGTACTATGTTTAGTACAAATTCAAGGACAAGTTTTGGTGAAGATTTGAGGATAGGTTTGTGCCAAACCAAAGATAGATATTGAGGACAGATTTGTGCTAGACCGACGAACTATATTTAGTACAGATTTCAGATAGAGCTTTGGAGGTGACAGAGTTGAGGACAGAGATCTCCAACCATAGCAGGGAAGACAGGTGTGTTCTATATATAGAGTTCCATTTTCTAAGGGCAGTGGAGGCAGAGGTCTTCTAAAGGATCACCAACTAGAGTAGAGTTAGGAGATTGGTGTCCCTTATAGATAGAGATCCATGAACCTTGATTGGGGGATTAGTGTCTCCTTTGGACAGAGGTCCATAAATATTGTAATAGGGAAAGGATTCCCAAGAGATTTATTAAGAAAATATTAGTGAAATATTTTCTCTGTGGAGTAGCCCACATTTGATGAACCACATTAAATTGGTGTCTCAATTGTGTGTGATGATTTGTGCATTGATTTGGTTATTGCTATTGATGTTGCTATTGATTATATTGGATAATATTGTTTGGGAAAGAAAAGTAAAAATTTGTATTATAATGTTCACCCCCACTCCCTCTCAGTATAAGCTTGTGTTCTTCAAATTGAATTGAAGAAAATAATTTGAATATTGATTTAAATAAGATATTAAAGATTGAAGAAAGAAGAAATTAATATTGAAATAAAGAAAATTGAAGCAAATATTACAAGAAATCAAAGAAGCCTGTGAATATGTTGAAGAAGCCACCATACATTGAAGAAGTGAGCATGAAGATCAAAACCTGAGAACTTTGGAAAGGAGGAGATTGTGAGAAGAGAAAAAGGCATAGGAATTTCCTAGAAGGAAGAAGACCCTAAAAAAGCAAACTCATAAGAATTTTAGTCTAAAATGTACATTGTAGAAGAAATAATGTCCAAGGAAAGTATTGAAAGTAAATTTAAAAGTAACGACCAAGAAAGTATTGAAAAGCATTTTAGAAAAGCAGAGTATCTTTAAAATAAGATAAAATAAAGAATGGAATATTTATAATGGAATATTTGAAAGAAGTGCAAAAGGATTAGGTGGAAGGAACATTCAAACAAGTGGTAGTAAGAAGTTAATTCAACTATAGGTGGCTAGGAGGTTATATTTTTGGAGTACCATATGAGCATCATGGATATTATTGAAGATTTAGTCTACCTTGGAGAGAGGGATTACAACCCTAGATAAAGTATATAGAGCCATTGGAAAGCTAACATGCTATGATTTAGAGGGTGAAACAAATAAAAGAAATTATAGTAAGAAGTTCAACTATGGGAAAGTGAATGAGCCATTTTTGCTCGAGGTAGATAGTATTGTTTATCACATCTTGTGTCTTTCTAATGCTTTGTGAATCGTTATTGGAAAGGGTGGAAAAATTATTAAGTAGTTAAGGTAACCTACTCGAATATCAAGGTTGTGGAACATGTTCTTGGTTTGGATGAATAGGTTATTGTCATATTCAACTCACCCAAGGATAAGAGTAATAAGGGTAATATTAATGGTAACAATTTTGATGATAACAAAGCCAAAGGTAATGAGAGTGAGGTTGTGTGCTCTATCTAGGATGCTCTTCTCAAAGTGCATTCCATCATTGCTAAATATGAGAGTGAGAAGACTAAGGAGCACAATTTAACCACCCAATTGCTTATTTTGAATAGCCAAATTTGTACTTTTATCAAAAAAGGTGAAAATGTCAATACTACTATCATCTATATAGTTGCACTTGAGAAGATTCAAATAGATGAAATATGTGGAACACTTTTGTTTGCAAACAGAGCTAAACAAGTCACAAACTATGCAAAATGAATGAGATAATGATAGGTGCTAACTTATTAAAATACCAAAAGCAAGAGATTTAAGAACTACATAAAAAGTTTTAGGCATCGTGTTTTGAATTCCTAGAATAGAAAATTCTCAAGATATAAAATGATTTTTAAATTTTATACTAGAAAGGGAGAAACTAGCTATGGAACTTAAGGATGAGAGAAAGGCTCAACTAGAGCATGATCATCGTATCATGGAGCAACAATAGAAAATTAAAAACCTTAGAAACTTGGTTATGAACTTGGATCAAGATAGGAACTCATATAAGTTAAACAACTTTGACCATAGTTATCCTTAATAACTAAGTTTGGGTTTTTTTAGATCAGGAAAGGAAATCAATGGTAAACAGCTACAGGGATGGTTCATTAGATAATCATATTACATTAAGAAAAGAGAAATTTTAGACTACTTCCTTTCAAACATTATGTGATAGTTTACTAAAAATCCTTGTAGTCATTCCAAATTTGCATATGGTAGTCCACTTCCATTTGATTTTGATAATATAGTATATAAATATATGTGGATGAAAATGAATAAATGGGTTCAAGTTATAGCCAAGGTAGCTAAAAATATAAACCAACGTGATAGCACAAGTGACATAGACTATGCAGTAGTTATGGCTAATATAGTTTTAGATAAATACAAAATTAATGTTGATATTGATTCATCAATTGACCAGTAAATGTGTTATTGATCAAGTTACTTTGGGAGGCAAAGCTTACCAAATTACTATCAACACATACACATATATAAGTAGAATGAAAGCATATTATTGAGGGTTGTTTTGAAAATATTTTAAAAGAAGTAGTTCAAAGAGGTTATATTGCTCTGGTAGAAGGCTTGTTGGTCATGCAAGAGAATATTAAAGGTATAGGTGAAAATACATGAAGGAAAAATGCCTTCATACCAAATAATGTAATACAAAGGGTGTTGGAGGTATTACATTATTTGGTACATTGTAAATAATTTAGATTAGGGTGTGTTTAATATTTGAGTCTATAGTATGTGTATTGCTATGAAGTGTGAGTATATGTCATGTAAATAAGTGTGGAGTTATGTATGTGAGGTGTCATGTTAGTAAGTGTGAGTTATGTGAGTGAAGTGTCATGTTTAGAAGTGAGGAGTTATGAGCAATCATGAGAGACTTTATCTTTATGTAAATATGTGATATTTATTATTATGTAAGAGATAAATGTGAAGAGTTGGATCTCTCATGAGAATGAGGAGATGAAGAGTTTAATGTAAGTGTAAAGGTCAAGATTCATGTGAATATAAAGAGTCTTATGTATATATATTGAAGATAAAAATTTGTAATATGTATCAAACAAGCATTGCATTTATGCATTGCTTATAGTAGATGTTTTATCAATAAAATTTAGTGATTTTATTGTGCATTATTTGAGTGATTTATTGTATGAATTTGTGTCTAGAAATATTGTGAGATCTTGTGGAATTATCCGATGAGAATAGTGATAATTTGCTAACAACTACAATCAAAATGACTTTGGATGACCATTATTGGGTAAATCACAATTTAAAAGAATGGTTTGTGGTCCAATCCTACTTGCAATAAAATATCTAAAGAGATTGTATATTATGGTTGCAACCATGTGTTGGATAATAAAAATCTATCTAGTCTTTCTACTATATGAGTTTACCCAGTGCAATTTTTATCCCATGTATATTGAAAAACTGAAGGAATAATATTGCAGAGTCAATTTGAATTGATAAATAAAGAAAAATCTTGTATTGATTTAAACCATCCTAGAATACCACCCTTCTTTTCCAAAGGAGATAAAATAGATTTGAAATCACCCCCAACAATACATAGATTACAATTAGAAACCATCATTGTGTTTGAAAAAAATAATCTAAGGTCCTTCCAACATCTTTCATATGGAATAACTATAGTTGGAGCATATACATTTATAACCCCAAGTTTTATGTTTTCCTCTTTCCTTCAAAATAGTTTAGCAACCCAATTACTTTTTACTTCTAACGATTGCCCATCCCATTTGCATTTATCGCATATTTTTCCAATACCATATAAATATCCTATATAAGGAATTGATAGAGAATCACCCATCAAATAATCCTTACATTCCTCACCACTTAATTTTGTTTCTTGTATTAAAATATACTCAAGACTACAACAACCTATTATTTTCTTAATAAGTTTTTTCTTAGGGATCTTATCCATACCCCTAATATTCTATGATATCATTTTCATCATTATCACTTTTTAATTTTATTAGTGGACTTAGCCCCACTTGTTAAATCCTCTAATATTTTTATTTGGATTCCCAACTTGATATCCGTTTGAGTTTTTCTTCTCTTTGTTCATGCTTTTATGGCCATACTCTCCCTTTTCCATTTCAACCAACACTTTCATCTTCATCAATATATTCTACTTTTCCATATTATTAATAATGAGACTAATCTTCTAAAGACTTATATTTCCATGGAAACACTAAATTTCCTTGCATATCCTCTATATGTTTTTCTTTATTGTGCTACTCTTGAAACCCTAAAGTGCAATGGATACATTTTGTACTACTTCCATTGTTATTACAAGGAGAATATTTTATACTACTATAGTAAAATGAAGATGATTTACCTAGATTAACCTTCACCTCCTTAACCTCATTTGCTTTAACATTTTCCTCTTCGTATTCCTTTTATTTAAAATTTGCATCCTCATCAACTCTTGTGTTTAAACTTATGCATTGTACTTCATCATCCCTTGTTTCATTTTTCTTCTAATGGTTTGTTTGAGTGAACTATAATGGCCTTCCCATGTTATGATATAGAGGGATATTTTTGGCACTTTATTAGGATAAAAAACCTCTTGATTTGACCTAGCTTATCTTATAATATTATCTCCTTATTTTATATTAAATTTTACCTCATGCCCAAATATTTTGTTCTCTTTATCCATCATATTCACTTTACAATATCTTACTCGTTGGAATATATTACATTATTTGGTACATGCTAATGTACCATATTTGGTACATATTTAGATTAGGAGTATGTCTTAGATTAGATTTTGAGATTTACTTTATGCAATGTAATAAATACACAACTATTGTTAGAATGTGCAATGATGTAAATGTGCATGTTGTCCATGTGTACATGAGTCTATAGAATAGGAAGATGAAGAGTCATGGGAAGGTGAAAGGTCAAGAGTCACATCCCATTATATATAGGCCTTAGATATAGAGTAAAAGAGTGAGAGAGAGTAGTACATTAGAGTAACACAAGTTAGTTACAATGTAGAGCATGGAGTATTTGAGAACTCTATATTTTGTATGAAGATTCTATTTTTGTGAACTCTCATTAATGGTAGACTTATGAGTTATTACAGAAGTTTTTTATGATTTTTACTTGCTTAATATATTATCATTATCATATATTTAATATTGCATGCTCATTTTAGACCTTGTGATAGCTTTTTCATTAAATTTAGAGCATCAAAAGCTAACAATGGTATCAGAGCCACAGGGGAGATTGATAGGAGATAGGATATCCACAAGAGAGATTGAGATGAGATAGAGAGATCTCATTTTCAAAAAAATTAGAATTGCTTTTTGGCTAGAGTCTTTCCACAAGGTTGTAGGAAAACTCGTGAAGACTAGGACTCAACATAGATCTCTTTCCACTAGATTAAAAGATAACTAGTGAAGTTTATTGATTTTTAGAGATCTAGATATTTAGATGCATTTGCTTGCTGCTATCTAAAGTTTATTGCAGGAGATTAGTTTCTAGTTGCAGAAAAATAAAAAATTGAATATTGAGGAGACCCAAAGAAGGAGATCCCCATAGAAGCTTGAATATTGAGGACACCAAATTGAAGAAGGATGAAAGAAATTCTATTGAAGATAGAGAATAGAGAAATATATCCAAGAGAAGAGATCTCATTGAAGGACTTCCAGATATGGAAGATAGAAGATTGAAGATTGGATATAGAGGAGGATTAGTAAAATTCCTATTGAATATTTGAGAAGCTACAAAATTTGAAGACCCAAGAGAAGAGATCTCAAGCAAACTTGGTAGGAGAAAGAAGAATAAGTCTAGAGAAGTCCTATTGAAGAAGTTGAAGAAGTGGCCATTGGATAAGATTTGAAGAAAGCTCAAAGTAGAATTTTGCAAGAAGGAGTAGCTCCTAAAAAATAAGGATTTGGGATAATTATTGCCATCCGATAACACACCCAAAAATAAAAATAATTTAGCAAGAATTTTATCAAATTTTGGAAAGGTTCCTTGAAGATCTCAAGACATTCAGATTCTTGAGGAAGAGGCCAAAAAATAGGCCCAATTTGAAGTCAGAATTCGATAAGAATATTGGAGGAGAATTATTCTAGAAGAGGCCATAATATTTGAGAATTTAGAGGACAACCATAATAGATTTTTAAGGTTGATTTGAAAGGATAAGATTGTTGTTTTTGCAGCAGAAGTTGAAGAGTCATAAGCCAGCAAATTGAAGGTGATTTAAAGCTACAATTTGGAGAAGATTTGGGAAGATTTTGAAGTGCCCTTGAACAACAAATTAAAGGAGGAATTGATAGCAATAGAAGGTAAAAATTTGGAGGAATTGAATGTTGTTTTTGGACAGCAATTTAAGGAGAAGAAATAATATTTTTTGAAGTAACATTTGAGGAGATTTGAGCTGTAAATTTGAGCAGCATTAAGAGGAGAATTTAGAGTTGTGTTTTGGAGAATTTTGGGGTATACTTGTGAAATTTTTGGATAGAAAAATAAAGGAGGAATTGCTTGCATTTGAAGTTGCAAAATTTGTAAGTTTTTGGACAACAAGAGGGCGGAATTTGAATAAGGATAATTATTGCAAAATAGAAAGACATCTAGACAACATAGAAGCTGATTCCTAAATAGTGTTGAAAGCTGCAAATTAAAGCCTTTTGAACAACAAGCTAGAGGCTAAAAGGTAGAGAGTTAAAGGCAACAATTGAGTAGAAAGGAGAGCTACAAATTTTATAAATTCGAGGTAGCAAATAGGTGAACCAAATCACCAAGAAGACTAGCTACAAAAGGAGGTCAAAAGGTGTGTATAAGTGGTGCTATGAAAGTTCATTATTTAAGAATTTATAAGGTTTTTTGAGAGCACCATATTAGAGTCTTTTAAGGAGAAAAATCTAGTTTGAGTTAAGTATCTCCAAGAAAAGGAAGGAGACATCATTATCTTGGAACCTACAAAATCATAAACAACATAAATTTGAGTTAAAGATATTGCTTGAAAGGAGTAATAAGTAGATATAACATAGTGAATGCTAAACAAAGCAATAGAACCATTAGAAGGTAGAACAAATTTTAGTCAAAGGAATCTATTTTCCAAGTGCTACTATGTTGAGAAGCATCTCTATTCGGCTAGTAAATAGAAGGAAATTTTGGTGCAACAAAATCTGTATTTCATAGTTATTGAAGAGTGTCATTACTCATTTAAGGTGCAAGGAAATATATTCAACATCATACTCCATGACCTACAAGTAAAAGCAACATAGTATAAGGTGCAAGAGGTTGGTTGAGAAGAAGCAAAATTAAAGCTTAGAAGAGTCGTAGGATTCAAGGAAGAGTAATCGAGTTCGAAGCAAGAGCACGATTAGCCAAAGTAGAGTGTCATCACCACCCAACCGAGAACAAAATTAAGGAAGAGCACCACCATTGTAGAAGCATTGGTGAAGTTAAGTAAACCATTATTGGAAGAGTTAATGTTAGAAAGATATCTTCTACATCAAAAATAAAAATAGGAAGGTGAAGGGTTGCATATACTCCATACAAGATCATTGAAAAGAGGATAGTGAAGTGTCAATCAATATTCATATTATTTGGAGGATATTTCTTGATATAACTCTTGCTACCCAATGCAATAATAAGGTGAAATGACTGAGTAGCACCCAACATAATGTATATTTATTGAAACAGAAAGAGGAGCACCAAAAATAGTTGAAGATTGCTCATTATTGAGCATTAAAAAGAAATGAAGGGTATTGGAAAATCAACACACGCATATGGTTGTTGCTTTCCACTTGGCATATTAGAGACAGAGAACCAACCACCTTGAAAAGACAGTCTGAACACCAAGAAAACTAAATCATCAGTTTATTTTCAAATTTTGAAGAATACCTAAAGAAGAGTGCATAGCGTGATGACCAGTAAGGAGAGAACATTAACTGAAGGAATATTATAGTCCATAAGCCGAGGTGCATACATGGAGGAATCAAGATCAATTGGAGCTCATACCTAGAGGAATTTTAAGTACCTAAAACCCACCTATAAGAGTAGGTGAAGAGGTATTGAAAAGGTAGAGTGCCAAGAAAGAAAAACCATTATTGTAGAGAAGATGAATGATTCCAGCATTGAGAAATTTGGAATATTACCAAGGAGTTTGTAATATCCATTGCTAAGTGTTACGAAGGTAAAGGGTGCTAGAGACAATTGTCACCTAGGAAAAGAAGCACCAAGCACTATGTTTTATAACATCTCTTACAAGCAATAAAGGCAAGGGTCAAATTACCACTTGATAGGAATGGAGGATGTGTAAGAATATTGCACAATTGTTGCAAGAAGAAAGAAGAACGTAGTCAAAATTCTTGAAGACTAAGTTTGTGAGTGTCTAGAAGGAGAATTAAATACTTTGCAGAGAAATTAGATCACTTAAGAGCATAGGTTGCAGAATCAAGTTAAGTTTAGCACACCATATACAAGGAGGTATGATTTAATTTATAACATTTGCAAATATTAAAGGAGGTATAAGGCATATTATTGAGATTAAGATTAATTACTCAATTATATTTAAGGTTATTTGAATAATAGGAGAAATAAGGTGATAAATTATAACCTTAGAAGAATTATTGAATGCCTTAGAAGATATTTGAAGTAAGAAGCTTTTTGAGATATTTTGAAATTACTTTATTCAATTTTTTAAGTTCATATTGCATAAGATATTTGCAAATAGTTTAACTTGGAGGAACAAGGATTTCTACATAGAAATATTAATTTTGCAAATACATTATTTTCTAAATTTTCAATTAGGGAGTTATAAGGAATTCAACACCAATTTAAGTTCTTGAAATTTAGAAACTACATTATTGAAAATTGAAGGCTATAAGAAACACAACATAGAGTTGTTGAAAAGTTGGAAAATTATATTGGTATTAGTCTCATGCTCAAATTAATGAGACATAAGGAATCCAACTTAAAATTCTTGAAATTAGAATTGCATCAAAATAGTCTATAGCTTTCCATTCATAAATAGGGAGTCAAAAGGGATTCAACTCAAAAAAAAAAGCTAAGTATCATATCAAAGCCATATTAAAACACTAGGGAGATATAAGGTATTCTACAAAATTTGAGAATTGAAAAGATATTATCAAATTTGATCATATACTAGGGAGTCATAAGGTAGTCAACCTCAATGTTTTTTAAAGTTAAAAGATTCTATCAAAAACTATTTTCAATATCTACTACTAAGGAGCAAAAAGGATGTCTACTCCAAAGAGTTCATTGAATAATAAAATGGAAAATGAAATTAGAAAAGAAAGAGTAAAAGTTATAAAATATGGAATCAAATATTTGATTGAAAATTTTAAAGGAAAGTTAGACTTAGTTTCAAGTTTCATCTATAAGGAAGCTTTAGAAGAAAATTTTGAAACATTAGAATACTATCTGCATGCTAGAATATATGAAGCAATTGACAATAATAAAGATAGTGTTATGATTCCTTTGAATGTTACTAGTATAATATATATGGCATTACTTACACTTAAACATTTCAAAGAGAAGAACTTGAAACAAGAGGAGTTGATTGAATCTCTCAAGAAGAAAGAAAAAGTGGATAAATCATTTTTAGAAAAAGTATTTCATTCTTCATGTAATATTGATGCTTCAAGTACATCTAATTCATAATCTTACCATGATGCTATAAGTGAACACTCAATGTTCTATATTGAAGAAGACTTGTAATATGAAGGACAAAGGCAAAGATAAAATATTTTTCAGGAATATGATAAGAACTTGATACCTCCTAAAAGCGTAAAGACAAACATTAATGACAAAGATAAGCAAAAGAAGAAATAACGTAATCAAGGAGGAATACAGTACAAAGTGAGTTGAAATATGAAGATCATATTGAAGACCAAAGTCTTCAATAACCAAATAATGTAATACAGAGGGGTGTTGGAATATATTATATTATTTGGTACATGCTAATGTACCATCTTGGGTACATCTTTAGATTAGGAGTATGTCTTAGATTAGAGTTTGAGTTTTACTTTATGCAATGTAATAAATACACAACTATTTTTAGAATGTGCAATGATATAAATGTGCATGTTGTCCATATGTACATAATTCTATAGAATAGGAAGATGAAGAGTCATGGGAAGGTGAAAGTTCAAGAGTCACATCCCATTATATATAGGCCTTAGATATATAGTAAAAGAGTGAGAGAAAGAGAGAGAGAGAGAGTAGTACATTAGAGTAACACAAGTTAGTTACAATGTAGAGCATGGAGTGTTTGAGAACTCCATATTTTGTATGAAGATTCTATTTTTGTGAGCTCTCATTAATGGCATATTTATGAGTTATTACAGAAGTTTCTTATGAGTTTTACTTGCTTAATATATTTTCATTATCATATATTTAATATTGCATGCTCATTTTAGACCTTGTGGTAGCTTTTACATTAAATATAGAGCATCAAAAACTAACATTGCTATATGTTTGGTTTCATGACATTTGCAACATTAGAATGCAATATTTTCATAATCTACTTGTTGATCCCATTCTCTTGATTCAGATTTAATTCTAATGGATTGTGGCAAAGGTTTTGAAATATCCATGGCAACACATATTCGAGTGTATATAGCATGCCTTCTCTACTTAGTAGTTGGTCCTTCCTAGATAAACTCACCTAGAGTATTGCCAATATTCTTCAAAATCTGCTTATTGATGAGTTAATAAGGAAGTCCAAAAAACCTAATCCATACCAAAAGCCTTTTAATAATCTTTGTCTCTATAGAAAAGTACTCACTCTATGGTTTTAAATATAATGTATCTTTACCCCTAAACCTAGGGTCTTCATCCATTATTTTATCACTTATTTTTGAACTAGAGAAGATAAAGATGAAATTTCATTTTAGGAAAAAAGTCAGAGTAATTTGAAATTAGTACCCACTTCCACTTGATCCAATTTTGAATCTTAAAAAAATTTGGCAGTATACATGGAACTTACATATTAACCCTCTAGTTTTAAGAACCATTATATCATGCTTGATATTTAATCCTTGATAATCACTTTTAGCAGAGTATCTATTACCTGGATAGGATTTTCCATATATTCATTCTTCCTCTTATCGCTAACTAGGGCATCCATTCTTCCAATTAAGACATATTTACTTCGAGTAAGGACTTTCAAAAATGACTTTCCTACCATATTACCTATATTTTATTCACATGAATCCTTTAGTTTTTGAGTTTCTCATAAGATTTGGAACAAGTAATAGTGGCCGCTCCTTGCTTACACTTTGGTTCCTACTTCCTGCTTTCTCTTCTTGCTTCCTACTCACACCTTGCCTCACTCCTTACTCTCCCTCGCTTCCAACTTGCACTCTACTATATTACCATTATTATTTTTAAAGTTAAAATTTATTTAAAAATAAATTTCAATAAATAAAATATAATAATATATAATATTATGATCATGATTATAAATAATTTTTAAAAATATGATAATAATAATATCAAAATACTATAATTATCTAAGGTAGTGTGAAGTATTGGCAAAGGGATGTAGCTACATGAGTTCAACTCCAATTCAATCCCTTTGTTAGGATAAAAATTCTTGTTATACAAAGACTTACAATAACATAATTTGTTTTATTAAAATACTACCATGACCTATTACAACTACGGTGTATTTCAATCCCCGTAATAAATTAAAAAGGTTAAAATATTAAAATTATCAATAATAGATTAAGTTTATTTTTTGAATTGGTGATTGAAAGGACAATTTTTTTTTTTTAATAATATTTCTTATACATATTCATTATGGGGATTGAACCCGGGTCACATCGTCGATAATACAATTGGCATTCTTATCGGCAGACCACACTCACGGAGATACAAATTTCATTTTTATTACATTCTAATTATACTATTACAATAATGATACTATATAACAAATTGTGTTATTATAAGTTGTCTTATTTGAAGAGTATTTGTACAAAGTAAATATTTGAAATTAATTTATATAATTACATCTCATTTATAACTACAACATCATACCATGGAAAAAAAATCTTTTTTTAATTATATTTTATATTCTTTTACTTCAAATTATTTTAAAATAAAAATTAAATAAATAATATATAATAATTCAAATTATTATTAAAAAATTAGTTATATATAATTCATCTCACCTATAATTTATTTTGTTAATGAAAAGCAATATAACATATTAAAAATTTGTTAAGGGGTTTAAAATAATAAGTATGAAATTTTAATATTTTAAGTCAAGGTTCCAATCTCATAAATAAACTTTAACATTTATCGAATGATATAATTTTAAGTTACTAATTACTTAAAAATTGATTTAAATTTTAAAAGATAATAAATACACAATTTCTAAAAATAATGTAATATTATTTAAAAATTTGAGAATTAGTTACATCCCAAGTACTATCTATGGGAGTTCAAATATCAAGATAATGTAATAAAAAAAATAAAAAGTGAATGGATAAGGTTGCGTTGGAGATTGTAATCATCTCGGGGCAACATCTCAACGGCATTAGAAACTTTGGAAGGCCCACACGTTCATTTGCCACCGTGCAGTCCGACTCCATTAATGAAAAAACGACCAGAGCAGAATTGAAATGATTTTCTGTTGACCAGGCCAAAACATTTTATGATTTTGAAATGAAATGAGTTTATGTTGACCTGGCCAAAACATTTTATATTTTTGAAATGAAATGATTTCATGTTGACCATGCGAAAACATTTTATGAGTTTGAAAATTAGGCTATGGTGTGTAACTTTCTTTTATTTAAATTTAATTTTATTATTTTTTATTTAAAATTTAAAAATTTAATAATATTTAAGAAAAAAATTAATAAAGTTAAAAAATTTAACATCTTTTTATTATTTCGAGTGTTTTTTTTATAAGTTTTTGTTTTCTTATTTTTATTTTTTTAAAACTTTTATTAGTAAGTTTACTTTTAGAGTGTTTTTGTATATAATCATGATGTGATGTTCTTGTAGGCTTCACATTCCATAACAAAATATTTTTTTGGTTTACATTATTGTTGTTTTGCAAAACATATTTGTTTTGACTATATCTTGATAATTTGTACATCTCTCAATTTTACATCAAAGATGGTGTGAACTGAAACTTAGTTGGGCTATAAGTATTTTTTTCCTTAAGCATTTTTTTCCTTCCATTTCATCTTTGCATCTATGTACTTTTTTTGGTTGTGTTCACAGTTTGGGTTGAACTCACTTAAGTATAATTGTTTTTTCCTTTTTAAATTTTCAGTCCATATGACAAGTTTGAATTTGTTCTTCCCATTCTATTTAATTTTTTTGTTGGAGTTTAGGACCTCATGAAATTTGATGTTCGATTTTTCATTCATTTGGTGTTTTCTTTCATCCATGTATCTTATTTCTATTCAATGATTCTTTCATTATTTACTTTGGCAACCTGGTATCTTCCATTCTTTATATTTTCTCTTGGCACCCCAATAGTAGAAAAATCTTTGTTTTAGCAAGTAAAATCTCATATGGGACCAATGTTTTAATTATAAAATTATTTGTAATCAATCATTTTAAAATTCTTTCTATTTGCAACACTGAAATAAAAACAACCCAAAAAGGACCTAGTTGTTTTCCAATCCCATAGCTCTGCTTTTTTGTTCCTATTATAATAACAACCCAAAAAGGATCCTAATGGTTTTCCAGTCCCATAGCTCTATTTTTTTGTCCCTATTTAGCAATGAGCAGATTGCCCTTCATCTTGCTTGTATTCATTTCATCCTGTATATTTTCCAATTGAGTTTGGTTTAAAAATCTAAACCAATGTATTTGTATTTTGTTACTACCTCTAAAGGATTTCCTTCAATTAAATAATATGACTATTTTTACTCTCCTCGAGTAGAGATGTTAGGATCCTCGATTCTAACTTGTGGTTTTACAATAAAAATAATGGAAGATGTTAGAAGTTCAATAAAATGAATCATTATTTGGAAAAGGATCATTGTTTCACTAGTAAGGGAAATCCCTCCAATGTATATAATTAAACAAATATATTCTTCTTCATGGATGCCTTCTTACACAACTATCTACCCTATTTTATATTTACCCTAGAGCTACATGGATGAAGGGATGTGACTATTCACGTTAGTAATTAATAATATAATAATTAATGAATTAATAATATTAACTATTAATGTTAGGATGGAGGATCCTAACATGCCACCCCTCTCAAAAGAAGCTTTGTCCTCAAAGTTGGGACTAAGGAAATTGTTGTTGAAATTGATGAGGCACTTTCCAAGTAGTATTTGCACAAGTTTAATGTCACTTTTTTGGAGGTAGGGATATCTTGAGGATCGAAGCGTTAGTGGAGGGTTGGTTGCCAGGAAGAATAGGAGGATTGTTATGATGGTGGGAGGCAACCCTTGGGGTTCCTCAGACACTTCAGAAGGTGGTAACACTTCTACATCTTGTTGTTGTTCCCTTGGAGAGTCAATAAAAAATGAGTGTGTAGTCACATTTCTACCTTGTTTTTGGATAGGTTTTACCATGTGGTGAGAACTCACTATTTGTGAGGAACTTGTGTGTAGTCTTTTTAGAGTGTATGTCTGGCCTTCATTGGTCACTTCTTGTATGTCTACCTCATCTTTTCCTGGGGCATCAATCACTTCTTGTACATCGACCTTATTGCCTTCATTGTTGTGATTAGGTGCTTTGGTCACGTCTTGCACATCTACCTCACCTTCGCCCTCTATGGAGTGACAAGGATCAACTACATTCAACAATTGTACATCTACCTAATATTTGCCCCCATGGAGGGACAAGGACCATGTAATTTTAATAAATACAATGTTTATATAGTGCAATGATGATGGGGTCCAATTTGCTCATCACAATTATCGCAGAGGTCTTTCACTTGTCATTCCTTCATCTCCTCAAAGCTGAGATGTTTAATTGGTAAATTTTGGTTAGGTTTGGGGGTGGTGTAAGTGGTTTGTGATTTTCCCATAGGTGGTTTTCCTAATCGACGTTGAACATTGAATTTATCTTCGGCTAATAAAGCTAATCCAAAGATCTACATCATGGTGCAAGGATTGAACATTTCCACATCCTTAATTTCTTCATTTAATCCAGTAACGAAACAACTTATGAGAAATAATTCATCTAACCTTGTGGTGTGATTGATGAGATCCTTGAACTGAGTTCGATACGCATGCATAGAAGTGATTTGACGAAGGTCGGTGATATTAATTGATGAAAGCATGTTGGGGTCTTGAGATCTTCCTCTATCGTTCACTTGCGTAATTATTGTTGGAAGTTGTCACTAAATTTACTAAAAATCATAATAAAAAAGTGTTGTGAACAGTCATCGATAAAAGTTGCTAAAAATCGTCGTCAAAATTTGGCAACAATTTGTCATCGGAAATTATTGTCAACAATACTCATCAGCAATTTGTTGTCCAAAATTTATCGTCAAAAAATTGTTGCAAAAATTTAAAAGTAGTTTGTCTAAAAAATTGTTTTAGCAACTTTATTTTAATTTGAGCCCTCCCAATGATCAGTAATTTCAAATTAGAATGGACAACGTTCAATTTTTAGACGGGAGAGCATTGACAGGTGGGAAGCACGAGTTAGAACAATGACAAGCACAATGACAAGTGAGAAGCATGAGGCAGGACTGGGATAGGGCGGAGAATGAGGCATAATCGGGGCAGGGTAGATTACAAGGCGACAACAGGGTAGGGCAGAGCATGAGGTATGGGACGGGTAGGACAACAACTAGCAGGAGAGTACGAGGTGGGTGGCATTAGTGATAGGCAAGAAGCACGAGGTAAACAACAAGATGGGTGCGAGGGAACAGCGAAGCAAAGCGGGTCGAGCACGTAAAAGGTGAGGATCTTATGTGGCCACCAGAGTGGTCACAACTCACTACCTAAGACAAGCGCCTTTTAAACCCTTTTGCTTTTCTTTCCATAATGGATGTGGGACTGAGTACCCACAAAAAAAATTATTTTTTGTAAAAAAACCTTTGAAATCCAATCTTGCACACATGGAGGCCATTGATTTATCGTCGGTATGAGGGCACTGATTGGTTGAAAAAAAACCTTAGGTTTTAATTTTTAATAATTTTTTGGATTCATCATTGTATTCTTTTGGTGTCGAAGGTGAAATTTTGATCTGAGTTTTTGATTTTTGCTGGTGACACACAACACTACGAAACAAATTGCACATAGCTAATTAATGTCGATGGATTGGAGTTGGGTTTGTGATGGTAAATTTGGTGATTTTTTTGGTATGACAATTATGGAGATGGTGAGGTTCTTATCTATATTATGATGGTGAGCTATGTTTGATACCAAATGATAGGACGATTGTTATGTGGAAGGGATGTGAAAGGGAGCCTAGTGGAGAAATAAAACACAACAATATTTGTTAACTAGAGCGACGGTTGTTCGATGTGATGTCTAGCTTGCTAGCACATGAGATGGTGTGGTGGTGTATGAGACGGTTGTAAGAGAGACAAATGATACTTGTATTGCGAGTTGCGGATGATTTTTATCGAATTGTGAAAATAGTGGATGAGATCCAGCATGGCGGATGATTGGCTCTGATACTAGATGTTAGGATCCTCGATTCTAATTTGTGGTTTTATAATAAAAATAATGGAAGATGTTAGAAATTCAATAAAATGAATCATTTTTTGTAAAAGGATCACTATTTCACTGGTAAGGGGACTTCCTCCAATGTATTTAGTTGAACAAATACATTCTTATTCATTGTTGCCTTCTTACACAACTATCTACCCTATTTTAAATTTACCCTAGAGCTACATGGATGAAGGGACATGACTATTCACGTTAGTAATTAATAATATAATAATTAATGAATTAATAATATTAACTAATAATGTTAGGATGGAGGATCCTAACAAGAGAAGACCATAATTTTAGTATTGCTAGTGTTTACCTACATCTCAAATTATTTACAAAAATGCTCTAAAGCTTTTAGATGTTTTTTAAAACTTTCAAGTGTCTTGCCAATCAAGATGAGACCATTGGCATAGAGAAGAAGTTTCGTTACATAATTAGCAATTCCCTCTCCTCTCATCCTTTCTACCTATTTTTTCAATTTGTCAATGTAAATGCCAAATAAAGTAGATGATAATGGAGAACTATATTTCACCCCTATATCATTCTGAAAACACTCTAATAGTCCTAGATTTTTTATTTTTTCCATCACCTGCTCATAAATTCTATGTATAACTAGTTTATAGATGATTGAAATACCAATTTCTTTCATTATTTTCCATAGTTTATCTCTAGGTATTGTGTCAAAGGCCTTTTCAAAACAACAATAAACTTATCCTTTTTCATTCCATATCCTCTCTATTAGGTGCCTTAATGTAATGCAATGATCTATTGTTGAGTTCTTTGTTCTAAACCCTACTTGCCCTATTGCCCTCTTTCCTTGATTTTTTATCCACTAACTGATTTTCTTTTTACTATGCTACCAAATGATATTGCAAAAAGAGTGTTAATCATGATGGTGCAATAATTTGAAGGATTATTTGGTCTCCATTTTTATGCAATGGTATGACTTGGTTGGTTATCCATTCTAATGGAAATCCTCCATTAATAATGTCACTAAATATTTTTGGATGTGTGGTGCAAATATGTTAACCCCATAATATTTCGCTTGCAAACAACCTATATTCTAAGCTTTACATGTTATTTTCTTTATGCCCTCTACATCTTTCAGAGAAAAAATCCTCAGTTGTGTTAATTATAGGAGGGGTATCTTTTTCTTGATTTCTCTCATATAATTGCTTAGCATATTGCAACCATTGTTTGTTTGTGAAATTATTTTTTGTGTACTTTTTGCTTTGTTATATCTCTTTTCAAAATTATCTTGGGCTATGCTTTATAAGACATATCAACTTTTTGCCTTGCTCTTATGTATTCTCCTTTTTTTCACTAGATCTTGTTGTTTGTTTTATTTTTGCCAAGTTCTTTCAAGGTTCTCCTTATTGCTTTGCAATATTTATTATACCATGGATTTACAAGGAATATTTCATGTACTATGACTAGATTTTAGCTTCATGAAACTACTTCAATTTATATATCTTTTTTATCCTTGAAATGAACTTTGTTGAACTAACATATTCAACTAGATTGTTTAAATAAAGAGGGTGAAATTTAACCCTATTAGAACGACAGATTCCAAATGCACATTGGCAAGCACTACCTCCAAAAAAGGGGGTTGAATTTTCTAATATAAATTTACTATAAAACCACAATGGTAAATAACAAAGTAGAAAATGTAGAATTGGTGTGAAGGGAAGATGAGACAATCCATTCCCTCAAAGTGTCTCTCCTTTCCAATCTCATTATGCACACCCTATACACAAGAGTAGCCAACTTAGACTACCTTCTCTAGGCACTCATCGCACCAAAGAGAAATCCCAATGTCAACTACCCTTTTTAGGTACTCCCAGCTCCAAACAGTAGAAGACATATGAGTTCGACCTGCCTGCTATCTCCATGCACACACCGTACACAAAAATGACCATCTCGCAAATAATATTTCCCATCATGTGCCATAATCCCATGTGGTATATAAACTTTACAGATCAAGGACTATGCTTCTTGGACAAGCATAAGCTCAAAAATATCCATCTTTGTCACTAATAGATCAAGCTTACCCTTTCACTAACTTATCCACATTGACTTGCTAGTCTCCATAATGGGTAAATTAGTTATTTCTAACCTCTTGGAACCTATGGAGGATTGAAGATCCAACTATCTCTAATGTGTTGAATGCTAAAATTCTTGTGATTAGCATCAGTGTCCCCTAACATCGTGGTTCTCATTCCCTTGATTACCACCACCATAATATTCAACCAAAGTATCCCTTCACTCTCGACTCAATCTATTCCTTGGCATTGAGCCCATGGATTACCCCCATCCTCGATCATCCATATTGTCCAACTCAACTAGTTGAACCCCTAAAACCCACAATCATTATGGAATATCCTTTATATGACTATTAATTAGCCTTCACACCATGGGTCCCACCCTGGGATGTTCCAAAAGTCTAACTCACCCCAATCTGCACACTCACTCAATCGAGCTATCAAGGTTCTGAAGACACATGCTTATATGAGAGGGGGGTGAAAATTATAAGACCAACTTTTACTTTTCTTTCTCAAACAATATTATCCAGTATTATCAATGGCAATATCAATAGCAATAATCAAAGACATGCACAAATCATCACACACAAGAGAGACACAAATTTAATGTGGTTCACCCAATGTGGGCTACTCCACGAAGAATATATTTCTTCTAAATTTTCTCAACAAATCTCTTGGGAATCAATTCTTTATTATAATTTTTATGGACCTCTATTCAAAGGAGACACCAATCCCCTATGCTCTGATTTGTAGATATCTCTCCACAGGAGAACTCTTTCCCCTTTTCTTTGGTTCATGGAACTTGATCCAGGAGAACTCTATCTCCTAAACTGGTTCGTGGATCTCTCTCCACAGAATAACTCTATCTCCCCAACTGGTTCATGGATCTCACTCCATAGTAGAACTCTTTCCCCTTGCTCTAGTTTGTGGATCTCTCTCCACATGAGAACTCTATCCCCTTGCTTTGGTTTGTGGATCTCTCTCCACGGTAGAACTCTTTCCTCTTGCTCTAGTTCATGGATCTCTCTCCACAGGAGAACTCTTTCCCCTTGATCTGATTCATGGATATCTCTCCATAGGATAACTCTATCCCCTTGATCTAGTTCGTGGATCTATCTCCATAGGAGAACTCTATCCCCTTACTCTGGTTCATGGATCTCTTTCCACAGGAGAACTATTTCCCCTTACTCTGGTTTGTGGATCTCTCTCCATAGGAGAACTCTTTTCCCTTTCTCTAGTTCATGAATATCTCTCCATAGGATAACTCTATCCCTTATACTCTGGTTGGTGATCTTCTAGAAGACTTCAACCCCCACTGCTCTGGCTTGTGGATCTCTCTCCATAGGAGACCTTTGTCCCCACTGCACTGGTTGATGGATATATATCCACTAGAAACTATTGTCCTCTTTGCTCTATCACCTCCAAAGCCTGCTCTCAACTCTGTCTCAAATCTACACCAAAATTTGTCCCAATTCTAGCATAAATCTGCTCTAACTCTACACACAAATCTGCACCAAATTCTATCTCAAATTTACTCTAACTCTATTCACAAATTTGCACCAAATTCTATCTCAAATATGCTCTAAATTTTCTCATAAATCTGTACCAAATTTTATCTCAAATCTACCCAAGCTTTAACACAAATCTTGAACAAATCAACAATCAAACCTACTCTCAATTCTGTTTCAAATCTGCCCTCAAGCCTTCTCAAATACTTTCTTAAATCTATCCTCAAGCCTTCTCAAATACTTTCTCAAATCTATCCTCAAGCAAAGACTTGCTCAAATTTATCCTCAAGCCTTCTCAAAGACTTGCTCAAGTCTGTCCTCAAGCCTTCTCAAAGACTTGCTCAAATATGTCCTCGAGCCTTCTCAAGACTTGCATACAAACACAACTTAAATCTCTTCAAAAATATTTCTTCACACAAACAAATTCTACTTAGAATTCGTTTAACCTCTGGAACATATAGAGAATGATATGCTTTATCAAAAACTCAATATGTTTCACACTCACAAATCTTGTACTCAATTAACCACTATCTATATTTTGCAAAATTCCTTTAAAATCAAATCAAAACAATGTATAACAAAACTGGTTTATTCTTCTTGTAAATTTTCTCTCAAATATCAATCACACCAATTCACAATTTCTCTCATAAACTTGATCTCAAATACCTTTACATTTGCTATCAATATCTCTCAAATTAATGTTCAAAATATTTCACAAAGATGTACTAACTTGTCTTCAACCCTAGCACAAGTAGTTCACAATCTCTAACTCAAATGGCTCAAACCCTTTCAACAATAGAAGCATATATTGTTCTCAAATTATATCCCAAATGTTTCCAAAAAATTCAATAATTAAACACAAGATCCTCACTAAAATATTTCTAACAATGCTTATCAAACAATTCTTAATTTTCTCTTATGTAGATATGTCTTCAAAACCTGTATTACAAATAACTAATTTTTCTAATACCACTTCAAGGGTTATATTGCAAGATATTTTCTCAAAACATCCACATGAATATTCACCTCAAAAGATATTTCACCATACAAAAATTAAAATAAAATATCAAACCACTATAACACCTTATTACTCCTTTTCTTTCATGCAAAATAATGCTCAACAAAACAAACCAGAAATTACACACACGTATTTCACATATACACCTTATACCTCCTTCTTATGAAAACAAAATAATGCACTTCAAATTTCAATAAGACCAAAGAGATTATCACTTCATCTCATGTATCAACCAAGCACTAGCAATCTGAAATTTCACCTTTCATCCCTTTCTAAAACAAAAATTAAATCACTTTACTATCCTTATAGCTCCCTAACCATTTCATATAACAATGATGAAAATTGACTAACCCTTATAACTCCCTAACCAAGAACTAAATGCATACCTTTTAAAAATTTTAATTCTACCCTCAAGCGCTATCGTCCTTGTACGAACCCGTGACCTTGCTGGTCCCTGCACCCTAGCACAAGGACAAACACCACATGGGCTAGTTGCCCACACAAACCCAAGGAGCACATGCTCCTTTTTCTCCTCTATTGTCGGTGCAAAAATTTTTATCACACAAATATCCTCTATGCAAATCGAACTCCGAACCTGTCGCCTACAATGTGCTATGCAAACCGAGCTTTCCAGCTATACTACCATCCTATGTTGGATGATGTTTGGGCACCCTCTATCTTAATCTCTGCACTACCCCAACATTCACAAAACTGGCATCTTCTTCCTCTCCATTGAAAAATGAACGATGATACTTTTGGGCGCACAACTTTCTCAGTGTTTGATCATCATTAACCACCTTAACATGCAATATTTATATGCCATAGTTGGCATTGTCTTTGACGTCGGTGCTCGAATTGCAAACCTTTGGTGCCAATAAAATATTATATTTTAATTATAATAATTTAAATCCAAGGAATTTAAATATTATAATTTCTCTTAGGGCCTTTTCTTAGGTTAAAAATTTTGCCACCATAATTAATCAATTTAACCTTTTTCTTTTGCAAAAATTACCACCAAGGTAAATCATATAGACATTTTTATTTTTCCTTTTTCAAATACCATCATGGTAAATCAACTTGACCATTTTATTTTTCTTTTTTAAATACCACCATGGTAAATCAACTTGACCCTTTTATTTTTGTCAATAACATCACGGAGAAAGCTTTTCTTTCTTCTTGTTGCCTCATACCTCATGCCTCATGTGGCCTTTGAAGAATATTCTCACAAAAATTGCTCAACTTAGGACATCAAACATTTTGACATCAATGACAACACAACATGCTCAAATTTCCAACATGTTCTAGATATCTTTCAATGACCTCACTTCCTTGAAGCCAACTAACTATCTACAACAATGACGACTCCATTGATATCCTTTGACTTGTGACTTATGAGCTCCACCTAACTCCATGGCTCATTCTATATTATGTATGCCTAGTTTTATTAATAACTTGTAGAAGGCTTGGAATAGTATTTAATAGTTTGGTCCCTACCTTGTTGAAGTTGTTTCCATTTGAGGTATTATTCATTATAGTCATCTACTGGATAGAACTCATCTTTGATGGCTTCAATAAACTACCTAGGTGAGGTCGGTATTAGGTATGTTGATGTCAAAGTTGTCAATATTGACTTGCTTGACATGTGAATCCCATAAACTATGAACAAATATGGAGGCTCTTAAGAGTATAAATATAATCTTCTTATCATTTTGAGAAGTTATAGACACATATGTACTATTATAGTTTATCCAACCAATCCCCGTGACTTCTATGTAGATATTTGCCTAAAATTTAGGAATGAAAAGTTTACCTAAACTTATAAGGGCATGGAACTTCTAAAGGTCTTTTACATTAAAGAAAGATAAGAGGATAAATTATCTATAGTATGGACTCATTACAAAATATGTGAAAAATTTATTAAGTATCTCCATGCTTTGTCTTGACAATGCTTCATCTAACATCAATCATATAGAATTTGATCCCTATTTCATTCTCCATCTAATATCTTGTTGTGCAATAAGGAAGGCATACAAATATATCACTTGTTATGATTCTACTCTCTTGATAGACTATTCTTGTTCAAGCTTGCATGTAACACAATTGCCGATTATGCTCTAATACCATTGATCTAGTTTTTTTGGGACAGCTTGATATTTTTTGCACTAATGGATAGAAGGACAAGAACAAAACAAAATGAGCACAAGTATTTTGTATTATTAACCAAGAAAACTATACAATAATATATGTAGGAGAGATGTGTGAATTATTCTTCCTATTCTCAATTCTACTTGCTATGAATATGCATGAGAATACATGTTTATATATAAATAGAAGATGAAAGAGCATTGAAGAAGATCAAATAGTTCATCTTCAAATGGTTACAAGACTTAAATTATAGTTATAGAATTATCAATTGTTGGTATTTTAGTGGTGCTATAATTGAAGATGGTACTATAGGTTTTAGTGTCAAGGTTGATGTTGGTACCATATGGATGATGCCTAAACAATAATTCCAAGTTGATGATGCCATGGCACCTTGATGCTAAGCATAAATAATCATAACTCCAACATATAAATCCTTCAATACTACTTAGAGTTTAATATATGATTAGTTATTTTTGTAAGAGTTGAAATGATCTATATAAGAGTGCTCTAATACCAATGTTAAGAAAAATTGCTCTAATACCAAATGTTAAGAAACTTTAGTCTCATAAATTTAAAAGCATCCTTAGATATGTTAGAAAATAAATAACTCAATCCATGAACAATCCATACAAAACAAGATATGTGAATACCCTTTAGGTATCCAACACCAATGTCATTATTAAGGAAGAAACCATACCTCCTAATAATAGTCATGTTCTCCTAATAATAGTCATGATAATAACAACAACACCATAAAAAATAATAGTCATAATATTGTTCTCCTTTTTCATGGCCAATCTAAAAAGAACTCCATAATTACCTACTATTGATTTTTTCATGTGACTTACAAAACCAAAGGAAATATCATGTAGACTTAATTTATCTTGCACATCTGGAAAACCATTTCCAATGCTCATTACAACTAATATATATTTCATATATTGACATGAAAAATTTGTCAAAGCAGTATCAAAAAAACTTAGTGTCATAAATATCATCACCGATTATATAAAAGTTTATCTCTCTTAATGATATAATTCTCATTTTTTTGGACTCTCCCCCTTCAACTAGTTCTTCTGCATGTCTAAAACTAGCATGCATCATGATAAAATTTGGTTAGAGTGATAGTATTCACTTTGGATTTCTTTTTGTGGTGCAAATATATTATCTCCTACAAAGCCAATAATGAAAAAAAAACATTGGGTGGGAAGATCATTTTGGACAATCGATATTCATTGGCTTACTAATAAAAGCCATGCATATGCTTGATAATAAGATAAATAAATTTATAAATTTTATCCATGAATTCATTAGCACTCGTATTAACAAGCTCTATCTTCTTTGAATCAACCCTTTATTACTTTTTTTAAGAAATATTCATATAATAGAAATGTATTTGTAAATAAACAAATCCAATAAACTTATCATTCAAAGTTATATAAAACATGTCAAGATATCATAGAAGTAATTTTATATATAAACGTAAAGATCATAGTTGAACTACGTACCTTTTCCAATTAAGAGTCACTTTTATTTGTTGAAAACTTTAAAATATTCCCACATGAGGAGCAATTACCACTTATGTAATCATTTTTAAAATCTAATGCCTCATCCTCCCTTTGTAAAGCAATTTTTGGATGAACAAGATTGGTTCCTCAAGAGGGAGAGGTAACATGGGTCTTGTCTTTTGTCTTAAGTTTTTGAAAATTTCAAGATGAAACTCAAATTTAATATGGTATCTACAACATGTCTCCCTTAGTTTATTTTCTCAAACCAACCAACTATTAATCTTTTCAAATAATACTTGCTCAATTGTTACATCAAGTTATTCTTTATAAAAGCTTACATAGATATATTTTTGTGTCACGCCAATAAAATACTTTGGATATGTTTACCTCTATTTTTGACCAAGATATATTGATATTACTTGCTTATTATCAAGTACAATGCATCTTCTCCTCTCAAAATATAGTTATGATCTTATATGTGGCTTGATCTATTTTATCATTATGAGGATATCTATAAATGAATGCCTAATTAGACTCAAGATCTTCCTCTTTAATATTTCTCTTCTTTGAATACCTTTCTAGACATAGTAGGATTCTTGGATTCTTGGAGATAGTAGGATTATTGTTGATGATGATAAGAAACCTAAATATTCAGGTTGATCCTCAACTTGATCATGCATAGGTTCACCTCCCTCAATGTTGATGGTATCTCCTCTTTCTTTAGCCCTTGTTTCTTGATCTTTATTCCTTCTTTTATTTCATGTCATCTCTTTTACAATATCTTTGTTAAAATTAGTCTTATATTCTCTTCTTGACATGTTATGTATGGTGAATTCTCATGATTAATATAAAGAGCATATAAATGTAACAAGACTACTAACAATTACATCGTACCAAATCTAAAATATTCTCTTCAACTAGCAAAAAAAGATAAAAATAACATTCAAAATAAGGATGCATTTATTAGTAAATTTACACTTTATGATGCACAAAATATGTATTTATGATAACATAAGTTAACAACTTGCTAGGTCATCTAATAATATAAGAATCAGTAAAATAAGAGGATTTATGCTCATATACCTTATGACTATTAGGAATAGTGATAATTTGACTCATACCATTTGATTAAACCATGATCAATGTTTCAAATATCTTGAAGGTGAGGTTGTAATAAGGAGATCCTTATAGACTATCCTAATGTTTTCCATCACATGGAAAGTGAAAAAACACAAGATAAGAAAATGTGATAAGTAATACATGGTGTGGACCTATGAGTACTCACTATATTATGGGATAAATATGGAATCAAAATGAGGTGTGGTTGAGTTTGTCTTCGTGTCAAAAAGAGCATTATGGTATAGCATTAGATATAAAAATTAAAACTTACTACTAAAAAAAATAAATTGATAAATTTAGTTCTATGTACAAGAGCAAATTTTACATTACAATTGTTGGTTCAATTTTAGTATTTTCTTCATTCCATCTTGATGAACTTGCTAATCAACATGTTGCTTGCATAGACCATTGAGGTTCCTTATAAGTAGATACTAAAAATTCTTTAGTAATATTCTATAATCATAAGTTGGTCCCACCTATGCTCTCATCAAGAAAAAGATACTACCTATTATGCAATTAGTAGCATTATAATGCTAAGTGATATTCTATTTACGAATAACCTCTAGTACTTTTATGAATAATCTAAATCCTACATTCTATTTCTTAAAACCACTCTTAGATTTAAGGACGGGTCCTAATGTGATTTTAGTGTTCACAAATTGATATAATAAAAATTCCATTTTAAAGGATATCATATTATACATGTTAAAATATCATGTGATATGAAAATAGATATTATAAGGAAATAGTCTACTATCACATACATTGCTCATATTAAAAAAGGAATTATAATTCCTTTTCCGTCCATTTTTATATTTATGCTAATATTTAGATTTATGAAGAAAACATATAAAACTAACTCAACATATAATTTTTTAATATTATACCTTGTTTTAGACTTACCACTAATTCTCTTATTTTTATGACACTCTTCTACAACATTGCTCCTATGTTTTTCCATTGCATGATTTAAGAATTATAAACAAAAAGTATCCTCTTATTTAATATGACACATATTGTTTTGTATCGGTGAACTCTTTGTGAAAACAAATAATTTGATCATTTATTCATCTAACTATATATATGGTTATATATCGTTAGTGAATCAACATTAATGTATGATATACACATTTAATTTCCTTAGACAAGCAAAATGAAGGTAAGCCCAAAAAGTAGCCAAATAAAGAAACGTGTTAATATGCCCAAAAATGCTTAGGAATATTATTTATGGTCATGAATTTTTTTTTTTAAGTTTGTAAATCAATGCTGGAAACCTATCATGAACAAAGTCTAGGTGTTGATGTATATAGTTTTATTTCTACAAGTACCATGAAGAAATACACTCTTGATGTCTATATTACTACTATTTTTTGTGGTAACTTTGTACACACCTCTAAATGAGATCTAAGACTCAACTTGATTTGCAATTCAGTAAAATCATCTCTAACTCAAACTTGTCCTAATCGAAAGTGCAACTTAATGTACAAGTAAATCCTCTTGCTCTAATGCAAAACACTCTAAATAAAAAATGGTATTGTCTCTCCTTCAAGAAATTATAAAAAACAAGCAATACAAAGGAATAAGATAGCTTATTTATAAAAATATAGGTTGGACCTTTCATTTACTAGGATACACGTCAATAAAAACTAATAATAACAAGATTTAACTAGTTTAAACTTTGGCTACAAATTATAGTAACTAAATAAAATCATAGGGAAAAGTTTTAGTTTCCTAGTTTTTGGACCAAAAATCCACCATACTTGCATATAGGCATTGTGCCCTAGACACTGACCAATGGTTAGTATTTAGATGAAACAAGATTTCTCTCGATTTCAACCTCTAGAGAAGGTTGGCTCCTTGAAATGATTATTTATTTAAAAGGAAAAGGGTTAAGAAGGAATAAGGGTTAGAGAGATTCAATAAATATGGATGGAATATAGTGTAATAGTATTATATCTCACTAAACAACATGCTAACACAACTAATTACATAATACCTAACAGACTAGCCATTATCAATTGCAACCACAAATTTATTCAACTTAAACATTCACTTTAATCATTTTAATTCCAAGTACTTAAACAATTAGCAATCCAATATCGATCCAAAAAACAAAATTCACTTTAAAATAATAGACTAAGTATTTGAGTGTAACAAAAAATACTCAAAGCAAAGAGTGCATACATAAAAACCTGTAATTGAACATTAATGGAGTTCAAACATCTATCACTTCATTAATTTGTCATAATGTTACATAGCAATATTAGGCAAGGACTATAGAGTTGACCCCTTATCAGAGCTCGCATGGCTTATTTATAGGTTGCATATTGAAACTTGTAGCATAATATTTACAATTAGTTATAAAATGGTTATAAAGATAGCTTGCTAGGAAGGTTCTAGAAGCTAATGTGGTTGTCCTAGATCTCATTCTGCATTTGAATTTGAATTCTTATGAAATCCACTCTGTCAATATGCAACTGCTCTCTAGAAGTGGTCTAAATGTATGCAAAAAATATATCAGAGCTATCACTTTCATGTTTGGGTGGTGTTCGGTTCACCATCTAGAAGGCACTAAGGCAGTTATAGTTTTTGCTTAACATCGCTCTAGATTTTAGTATCATTGTTTCAGTTTTGTGCAACAGGTAGCTCCAATATTATAATTTTTGCATAAATTTAGGCTTAGGAGTGATGGTGTTGACGTCATCACCAAGGAAAGCTCAACTTGAAGGAAATTTAGCCTGGTTAAATGCAGACTATTCACAGTTACATATTTTTGAGGATTTGCTTTGGCGTATGTAACTATGGAAAACCCTTGTATTAATTCAAACAAACTTTAGGACCATTTCCCCTTGGGTTTTAGATTCTTTGGTTGCTTCTATATTTTTAATGCTTTTATATATGCCTTGTTTGGTCAGACTAGAAGAGTGTTCATAGTTACATAATTTTTGAAGATTTATTCTAGAGTGTGTAATTGTGAACTACCCTTGGGTATGATCAGAGAGATCCTTAACAATTCTTCCTCAGGGATCCCATGCTCTCTTATTAGGTGTAAGAACCCTCTATTTTTGGAATTATTTGCAAAGGAAACATCCTCCTAATAATCTCTTATATAGCCCTACAAATATGTCATGGAAGATGCTTTACTATGCCTCTTTTTCTGTGTTTGTTGCATTTGATCTACTAGAAGAAGACTTTTGTGCACCATTATTATCTTTTATTCCATAGAGTCTTCCTATTAGTTCCTTATTATGTATGTCACTTTGCTATCTCATTGGCTAATTGCCTTATTTTTCAAAGCTATATTCAATTTTTTTTAATTTACTTATCAGCTATTTACACAAAAATATGGCATGTTTGTCCACGCTTGGCAAAGGCAATTTCTTGAAATCTATCCTAGAAATCTATAACGCCCTAACCATATGATGTCAAATTTGAGTTTATCCTCGTGATAGATTCTTTGGAACACACAACTTCTATTAGGGGCTTGTTGATACTAGTTCTATTTTGTTCCCAAGTAATTTTAGGCTTTGGACATGTATGATAGCCATGGATGATTGTTCTGAGTGAAGCCAATAGATAGATTTCATCTTCTTAAGCATTGATCCTCCCAATGTCTCTTTTAGAGTTTCTAGAAGCACATTTGTTATCAACCTGCATCTTCTCATCAAATCTCCTTGATTTAATGTCTAGAATCATTGGAGCTTGTGATTCTCCATATTTTAAACAAAGCTATAGTTGATTGCTAGGTCTAACTGTTCCTCCAAAAAACTTTTGGGGTTGTGGCCATTCTTCCATGTATTTTGCCATTCCAATTTTGATTCTTATTTTGACCAATCATTTATTTCCACATGTGCATACCAAGCACCTTTCCTTGTGAGATCTACTTTTAATTCTCCATATTCTTCAATATAGAAGGATTGCAAACCTTGACTAGATATTCTAACTAATTTTCTAACACAAGGAATGATCATGTGATTTCAGTCTTGGCTCATGTTCCCTTTGATTTATTCTAAAAACCTTTGGATAAGTATGCACCAAACAAGGGAGGTACATCAACAATCACTATATCTTGCATCACTACAATATCCAGGTACCCATGTATCATCATTGGGAATCTTTCTAGAAGACCAATTGCTTTCACTAATTTTATTTTGAATTGAAACCACTTGGGTTCCATTCGACAAAATGTTAATCTCATACTCTTGTAAACTTCTTGAGGTATAATTATAATTTCAAAATCTAGATCTACCACACAATTATGTAGTATATAAGCCTCTAGGGAAAGAGATAAATAAAAAGGAATAGGCTAGCAATTTTCCATACCCAAGAATGATCTCTTTGTTGTTGAGCTCTACAAATCATCATTTTTATTTGACTCTTCAAGAGATAACTCCACTAAATCCACCCCTTCAACAACTAATAAGTCTCTTCTTAGATCTATGATGTACTTTGTGGAGCCATTATTCATTTATTTTGAGACTTTTCATGTTTAGGAAGGGGATTTGAATAAGCCTTGAAACTGGGTTACTATTTCAATCCTCTATTTTTGAGTCATAGTTGGAAAATACTTCTTATATAGCTTGATTCTTTATTGACCCAGTGGTTGTGCCTCTTGACTTAGTATCTAATCATATGATTATGGATTTATCTTTTCATTTTGTGCATATGGACCTTGGTCATAATAAGGGCTATCTTCTATTTCTTGTTGGCTATAGGTGTGATTCATTTTCTCTAAGCATGGTCGTTCCAACTCTATTGTAAAAGCCACCACATCTTCCATCAATAGAAATTCTCACGGGTACACATGACGCATACATCTTCTATTAGCATGAATCTCATTAGGTAATGAAAGGTTGCACGTAGCTAGGATTTTAACTATCTCATTAATACAATGCTCTATCGCATGTTTTATAGAGAACTCGTCTTGAGATCTTGTCTTAGGCTAGAAGAGTCGCTCCTTCATATTTTTGACATATTTTGTTAATTTTTGGATCAATATTTTTAATTCTTGTTCTATTTTACATGTATAGTGGGGGTGTAACTTACTACGAGAGGACGGGGTGAATATGACCTAAATTGTTCACAGTATGGTGTGTAAGACACATTTAGGGATGGATCGTAAGGGCATACAGTGTTCCTAGGAGGGATTGTTCTTGCTGTGATGAGCATATTTTTTGCTAGTATGGCTTCTTGAAAATCTATGAGAACCTTTTCTCCTTAGACAGTTGAATTAGAATATTTAAGTCAGGATGGAAAGAATGAATATCATAAAAGGTATGCTTAAGTGTGAGAAGGTTGAAATTCTTGAGGGATTCTCTTCCAAGTCCTTTTTAATTGAATATTGAAGTCAAAAATACTTTTTTGGGGGACTCTTTGGATGGAGGAAAAATAGGTAAGCAACAAAAATGGATCTCTAGGATCCTCAAATTCAATGATAAGAGCTTTAACTAATTTAGACCAAGTACTAATGCTCTTATCTTCTAAGGATTGATATCATAATAACACTTTTCCCTTGAAATATTGAATGAGTAATATAATCTTTATATCTTCAAAGAAAATATCATACATAATAGCTAAAGAAGTTGTCTTGATAGTGCTCATAAGCTATTTTTTATCATCATCATAACTAGGAAGGAATTTCAAGACAATATTTGGTATTTCATGGAAGATTGATATATTAAAGGGACCAGTATCATATCAGGTTGAAAAAAATTATTTGATCATGAGAAAGAGGTTTGACCTCTCTTTTAGGCAATTCCAAGTTTGATCTTCAGGGGAGTCATCGAGTGAACATACATTCTCCACATATGAGGTCAAGACTACTCACCAAATCTTGAACCCTTCGAGAAAGTGAGATGAAACAACATAATTCATCCCACCAGGTGTGCCAAAAATTACTAAACTATTGGATCAAAATCTGTCATACCTACGGATAAGCAATGCACCCTAGACTCTAGCCTAGACTCTAGCCAATGGTTAGTATTGGATGAAATGAGATTTCTCTCTATTTCAAACTTTGGAGAAGGTTGAAACCTTGAAATGATTATGTATTTAAAAGGAAAAGGGTTAACAAACCATCCATTTTCAATTGTAACCACAAATTTATTACATGATACTTAACAAACCAGCCATTATCAATTTCAACCATAGATTTATTCAACTTAAACATTCACTTTAATAACTCCAAGGACTCAAAAAATTAGCAATCGAATAGCAATCCAAAAAGAAAAATTCACTTTAATATAATAGGCTAAGCATTTAAGTGTAACAAAAATAACTTAAACCAAAGAATGCATACATAAAAACCTACAATTGAACAATAATTGAGACCAAATAACTATCACTTCATTAATTTGCAACAATGTTACATAGCAATACCAAGCAAGGACTATAGAGTTGATCCCTGTATTAGAGATCTCATGGCTTATTTATAGGCTACATATTGAAACTTGCAACATAAGATTTACAATTATTTATAGAATTGTTACAAAGACAACTTAGCAAGAAGGTTCTAGAAGCTAAGGTGGTCATCATAGATCTCATTCTACATTTGAATTTGAATTCTTATGAAACTTGCTTTGTCAATCTGCAATTGCTCTATGCAAATGGCTTGAATGGCTATAACGGATTTGTTAGAGCTATCACTTTCATGTTTGGTTGGTGCTCAATTTTCCAGCTAGAAGGCACTAAGGTAGTTACAATTTTTTCTTAACACAACTTTGGCTTTGAGTATCACTATTTTGGCTTTGTGTAGTAGGCAACTCCAATCTTATGCTTTCTGTACAAAGTCAAGCTTATGAGTGAGAGTGTTGATGTCATCATCGAAGGAAGCCTGACTTTGTGCATCTCAATCTCATGCATGGATATTTTGAATATGTCACTTGCACAATCCTAGGTTGTTTTCCTTTAAGTTCTTATGCCATGTTTGAGGTGAGCTCGTCTTCATGCATCATGGTTTTGTGCATTTCAGCTCCTAGTGTCTTTTATTTTTGTTAACATCATCATATGCATAATCCCATCTTCATGCAATCACAATTTTGTGCATTGAGACTTTAAACATTATCGGAGTGGTGTGACATTGTGTTAACATTATTACTAGGAGGGAACTAGTTTTGAGCATCATCTACTTTAAACTTTGATTTTGGAGATCCTAATTTTGTGCACTAACTTTGTGTAATGTCAGGCTCCAGTGTTGCTATGCTAATGTCACTGGAAATTTTTTTTATCTTTGTGCATCACAATTTTGTGCATGTTCCTAAATCCATGAAAATACTTATCCAATTATACAAAAAAAGAAGTCTAGCTCTTGAATTACAAACGTGGTCACAAATTTAACCTACACTAGTTAACATAGATTTGGGTGTTTTAATTTACTCATGAACATAGGTGGTCAAGGGAGGGGTTAATTTTATTTTAGTTTTAATTTCTTTGGGAGGAGAGGGACATAGGATAGGTGCACTCAAATTTAAAATACTTATTGAATTTTTCAATCTCACCCTATGCATAGGAGGTGTCTCCTATGATAGTTGAAGAGAAAGAAAGGTGAATTCACACCAATGGTTGGAACCTTAGGCATACCTAAAAAGGACTATAATTTTTAGAGCTATGAATATATTTGTTATAACTATGTTGAACATATGGTAGGCTCTAATATTAACATATGCTTGGCATTGTACATTTAAGTAGATGCACAATTATATTATTTACTACCTCTATCACCCCATCTATCTAAGGATGAAGGGAAGTTAATCAAAGAAGCCTAGTATTTATACAAGACCAAATACTTGACCCAAAAATACTAAGAAATTTGGTATTCCTATTAGACACAATTATATATGACAATCCAAAATGAACCCAAACATGCTTGGATAAGAATTGGGTGGTTTCTTCCTCTAAGATGTTCTTCTGATAAGGCATGAAGATAACCATTTTGTAAACCTATCAACTACCACATATACACAACCATTCCTATGATGGTTCCTTGGTATGCTTAACATGAAATCCAATGAGATTGATTACCTAATTTTGTTAGGTGTCGGCAGTAAGGTGTATAATCTCAAATTCCTATTGGAAGGTTTTGCAATTACATAGACTATGCATGATCTGGCGTACCTATGGACATCATGGTGAAGCTTAAGCCAATAAAGTTACTTTTATAGAATAGCTAGTAACAATCATTTTGTAACAATCATGTGTGTATGTTTGATAGTCTCCTTGTCCATAATGTAATGCTTCCAATGGTGATATTCTTGGACAATGGTATAGAGCTCATGATCATACATAAGATATCTCTAAACTACATCATTGAAAATTTTATTATGGTAAGCGACTGGACACCTATGTTGAGTGAGGTTGATGCCAATTATATAATTTGATGCATATATCTCAATCTCAAAAGGTTATTATAGGTCTAGTAATATAAGATATGGAGTAGAGAAATATTGTTGCCTCAACTCTTCAAATATATTCTATTGTGTTTATGTCTAAATAAAATTACCTTTGATATCTTCATTGGTCACTTGATTGATTGGCCAAGTTGTGGCAGAGAATCCCAACATAAACCAATGGTAAAAATTTACAAGGCCCAATAAGCTACAAAGCTTTGTCAAGATATTTGGGATAGGCCAATTTTAGATGACTTGGATCTTCTCTAGGTTAACATAAAAATCCATGCTCATCAATGGTGAAACCTAGATATTGAATATGTCTAGCATTAAAATAATACTTATATAGGTTAGTTCTTAGTTTATGCAAGCATAAAGTGCTTATAACTTGGTTGACATGTTGAAGTGTTTTACCCATGTTCTAATGAACATAAGAATGCCATCTATGTAGATGACCCAGATAAATTAGTGAATAGTTGTAGTAAGTTGTTCATCATCCATATGAGCATCTTATGTGCATTGGTAAGGCTAAAAGGTATGACCAATGACTCAAACATACCTTCTTTGTATTTGAAAGTTGTCTTTCATATATCAACTAGCTTAATCAAGATTTGATAATATCCATATACTAGATCAATTTTAGTAAAGTATTTAGTGCCCCTAAGCTTGTCAAAGAGATGACCAATACTAGGAATAGTATAGTTGTTCTTCACTATGATCTTATTGAGCACTCTATAATCAATAGAGAGTCACTCAAAGTTATCTTTCTTGCTAGATAATATAATTGGTCTTCCAAACATAATGGGTTCAATGTGTCCTTTATTTCTCAACATCTAGATGTAGTGCTTAATCTCATAATTATTTAGAATAAAGCATAAATAGACTAGTACATTGGGTAGAGGTATCCCTAGTACCAAATTAATAAGATGTTTGAATTGAAAATGAAGAGGAAACCCCTAAAGTGAAGCAAAGACATTGTTGTAAATGGAGAACAATTCATCTATTTGGTGTAGTTGTCCTTATTGGGAGTTTACAATACACCTAGGAGTAGTGACAATGAGCTTCTTCCCTCGTTGAAGTTTGGTCATTATAAGAATTAATTTTTTTTATTTGATTTATTACCTTCCAATGTTGTTTGGTGTTGATTAGGGACATTTTGATGAGTGATCCCATATTTAGAATCTTATAGTGGTGGTCATGGAGTGTGATGATAATGTCTCATGACCTAGACTCGTGGATGCCATCGTCATTCGACATGAATGGTTGCTTAAAGATAACATCATATACATAAAGGGGAATTATGTGATAGATTACTTCCTCTTAGAAATACTTGATAACATAGGAGAGGCAACATTGCTTTGTGGTATTTTACCTTGCTAAAGCCACCTAATATTGTATGGTTGAGGATATGGCATCAGAGCTAGTTTCATCCTTTTGACTACATTTGTTGAGGTAAGTTCTTCTAGCTATTGGCATCCATAATAAAATTTAGAGGTTCTCCTTTCATCTATATATTTAGGACCGCTTATTTTATGGTTTGTGTTAGGTTTAGGACCGCTTTTGTCCGTTTGGATTGACTTTTGATTAATCCATTTTCCTTTGACATTTTTTTACCCCTAAACTTTGCCTAAATCTTCATAACATAATAATATGCTTCTCCTAGTGTGGTGATGTAAAGTAATTCTATATCTATTTGGATGTGTTTATGCAAACCAGTGTAATGTTTAAGTATCAGTGTCATTCTATATTGTGTATTCCTAGTTTCATTAACTTGTGGAAAGCTTGGTGTAGTCTTTGATAGATTGCTCCCTGCCTTGTTGAAGTTATTTCCATTTGATGTATTATTCATTATAGTCACCTACTGGATAGAACTCATCTTTGATAACTTTAATGAACTTTTCCTAGGTGAGGTTGGTGTTGGGTATGTTGATGTCAAAGTTATCAATCTTGACTTGCTTGACATGTGAATCCCACAAACTATGAATAAGTATGGAGGCTCTTAAGAGTGTAAATGTAATCTTCTTAGCATTTGAGAAGTTGTAGACACCTATGTACTATTATAGTTTATCCAACCAATCCCCATGACTTCTATGTTAATATCTGCCTAAAAATTAAGAATAAAAAATTTACCTAAACTTAGAAGGGCATGGAACTTTTAAAGGTCTTTTACATTAAAGAAAGAGAAGATGATGAATTATCTATAGTATGGATTCATTACAAAATATGTGAAAATTGATTAAGTATCTCCATGCTTTGTCTTAACAATGCTTCATCTAATATCAATCGTATAGAATTTGATGTCCCTATTTCATTAGCCATCTAAGATCTTAATATCACTTGGTATGATTTTACTCTCTTGATAGACTATTCTTGTTCAAGCTTGCATGTAACACAATTGCCAATTATGCTCTAATACCATTGATCTAGTTTTTTGAGACAACTTGGTCTTTTTTGCACTAATGGATAGAAAGACAAGAACAAAAGGAAATGGGCACAAGTATTTTGCATTATTAACCAAGAAAACTATACAATAATATATGTAGGAGGGATGTGTGAATCCCTCTTCCTATTATCAATTCTACTCGCTATGAATATGCATGAGAATACATGTTTATATATAAATAGAAGATGAAAAAACACTGAAGAAGAACAAATAGTTCATCTTCCAATGGTTACAAGACTTGAAAGATAGTTATAGAATTATCAATTGTTGGTATTTTAGTGGTGCTGTAATTGAAGATGATACTATAGGTCTTGGTGCCAAGGTTGATGTGCGTGCCATATGAATTATGCCTAAACAATAATGCCAAGTTGATGATATTATGATACCTTGATGTTAAGTTAAAGAATTACCAAAATAATTAATATTAACATAAAATCTAAAAAACTAAGAGAAAATATTTGATAATTTATTTTAAATACTATAAAAATATTTGTCAAAATAACTTTATTAACCACCTTAGCCATTTTATTTACTTTCTCACAAACAAAAACCTATATTGAAAATGTATAACAAATCTTATCAAAAACTATTTTTTTTATTTGTGGAAAACATCCCAAAAGGGATGCCACTTTCGGGTAAGACCCAAGGAGGCAAGGGTATCCATTCCGCCAAAAATGCCCAGGACTCGGACCTAGCCTACCACCTTTGACATACTCAAGGAGCAAACAAACACACAAAACCAATTTAAAAATAAGTAAATAACAACAAAAATAATAAAATAAAATAAAAAAAACATGCTCCTTGAGTGTGTCAAAAACAAAAGCACAACCAAAAACGCACAATAAGATAAAAGAAACCACAACACAAACCACATAGAAAAACACAAGAACCACATAACAAAACACAAACAAGACAAAAACAACGGAACACTACAAAGACATAACCCAAAAAAAACATGAAAAATAAACACAACCAAAACCTAAAAACTTAAAAAATAAAATTAAATTAAAAATAAAAAACAACCAACAACAGACAATAAACAAAAACAAAAAACATAGAAAACACTCACACATAAAAACACGAAATAACACAAACAAAGAGAAACCCAAGAACAAGAATGAAAAAAAACACAAGAACAATAACAAAAAACATAAAAACAAAACAACAAAAACACAAGAACAACAAAAAACAACACAAAGAACACAAAAACAAAACAAAATAAAAAAACCCACCCACCTTAAAAAACTAAACAAAAAAAACAAAAAAGAAAAAATAAATAAAAAATGAACAAAACAATGACCTATCTAGACCAGAAGACTATTAAGGCAAGAATCAACAGAGGAAACAAAATAAAGAATAGAATGAGCTAGGGAACTAAAAAAACTGAAAGAACCAAAGAGAAGCAAAAAAAAAAAAAACAAGAAAAAACTAGGTACCTTCAGAACTGGAGCCATCCAAAGAAATGATAGAAAGAAGAGCTTCCCTAATTTGAGAAGCCCACCATATAGGAGGGTGGCCATAACAAGTAATATCACCTTTTTCCGAAGCCCAATTAGCGAACGAAACAAAAGATAACGCTAAATCCTATGAATTGAAAGTGCATGAAAGGAAAGAAGCATGAACGAATCGAAACCAAATAAAAAGCCAATATGGAAGACAACCCTTTTTATTAATATGCTTCAGAACTCGGTTACAATTTGCCTCCTCCCTTTTTAGGGGCTAGGAGCGTTAAATGTGTTCTTGTCACATCAATGGATGCTATTCCTTCTTTCGCGTGCCCACATGTAAAATGGGCGGACCAAACGTCATCGCCGCTTGCGTTGATGAGTCTTGACTCCTTGCTGCTCCTCTAATGTCCAGATCCTGCGTTCAAGGAAACAGAAAATAGTCAATAGCACCTGTAGATAAAATGAAACATGCAATCCCCACGCCTTCAATTAGTGCATGCAAAATATAAATAAAACGATAACTAAAATAGATCCAAATGAACTAAAAACTTGACAGGGGCATCAAAACATCATCGGGAAGGCACTGCAAATGGAACAGTCAGAAAATTCACCACAGATTCGTATTCGCTCCGGGGCGGGACGAATAGACCTGCAACAAAACGTCAAATAGCACTGTCCCAAATGTCACATCCGGGAAGCTCCAAATCACCTGCAAAGTTGGGGGTTAGCTAAATGGGGGTATTTTGGGAAGACCCGGAAGGTCAGATTTTCCCAATTTGGCCTCTATCACCGGGAATTTGATGATGCTACCTGCATGTTAGTAAAGGCGGGAAATGATAGAAACATGATCAAAAATGCTCAAAACGATGTGAAATTTGAATGACAACCTATCTAAGCAGCATAGAATCAGATGCAAAAATAATAGAAAGGAAATCTACCACATATTTCTAATCGCTCCGAGGCGGGGCGATTAGGACTGCAGCAGTGTGGGGGCGCCCGGGGGCAGGACGCCCGTCGTTTGGGGCCCGATTTCGGCACCAATCCACTTGGGATGGGTCCAAAACCTCTTGTGGGGTGTTGTCAAAAAATTTGGTAGGATGTTGTGGCCAAATGTCAGGTTTTGGTTCCGGATTTGCGCTTCCAATAACCACCCTATGACCTCCCTTCCAAAAGAGATCAAGGATGTGAAAGGCACAAATCAAAAGGTGTGTGTGGAAGTAAAATGGCAAGCACTTCATTGCTCAAAATGCTCCTTCTCTCTATATTTTTGTGGTGAGAAAACTCACCAATTTATAGACCCGGAGGTCTCTTTTGATTGAGCATGCAGAGGCGCCACTTGGCAATCATGCCTTCCCAGGGGGAGAAGATTCCTCCCTGATTAGGGGCTCCATGACTGCCCTTGTAACTGCCTCTAATGCTCAAAAATGCTCACTCACACTCCCATGCAATGAAGGAAGAGTTAAGTGGTGGATCTGAGCTGCCATTTGTCAAGATTTGACTTTTTTCCCATCAAACCTGCTATTCGCCCCACCCTGGAGTGAATATTGCTAATCGTCCCTGGGTGGGGCGAATACCAGTTTGTAATCGTCCCTGGGTGGAACGAGTATGGAGCAGAGTGCTTGAAGGTGCCAAATTGACCTCTGACCTTCCAAAACTACTGTGTGAGTGGTTAGGACCACTTGTTTAACCTCTGGGGGCTGCCCTGGGGGCTGTGTGTGTCAATGCGATCAGTGTTTGCAGTCACATAATCGGATTGGTGTTGTTTTGGTGTCTACAGATGCCCCTTTTTGGGATGCGTTGTGCGTGGCGCAATGTTGAGCAAAAATAGATAACCAAAGCACTAATGATTAGGGTTTCTTAGTAACCTAACCAACTTTTGATGCCCCAAGTATGGAAAGGGCATGCATTCTTGAATCCTTGCTTCTGACGAGCGAAGGAACTCAATTCAAGTGTTAACCTTTTTCGGTGAGGTGTTACTTGATCTTGGACATTGATCAGTCATGAATAGGCAAAGGGCGCAACCTTTTGTCTATGGGAACCTTGAGTTCATGATTCATGAATGCCAAGTGTTTGATCAGCTTGTGATTATTGCTTGTTTGCTGCCCCAAGCAGGGGCGTGATTGTCTTTGTCAATGATTCTTTGAATGCATGCCATTTCCTTGATTGGGTGTGTATTTGTTGATTGGTGACTAAGTGTGACTACCCCCTCAAGCGACGAATCGATGAGGGAATGACCTACATGAGAAAAGTGATGAGTCACTTGACCCAAGATGACTTGTGTAAGGGTGCCTTCAGATGTTTATCTTTGAATGTGTGTGCAGTTTTTTGACATTTAGACCTATTTTTGGTGGGTGTTAACCCTTTTTGTGACGCTTTTTGGAGCTGAAATTGTCAAAAATTCGTCTTCCCGTGGAGCGGTCCGGCTATGGTAGCCTTCTTAGGGAGTAGGATAGTGACAATTTGTGACCCCAATGTCATTTTTGTATGCCAATAATTTCAGGCGCAAAGGCGCCTTTGTTCGGCAATGTTATTGCTATTTTTGGGTGGGTTTGGACCCTTTTTGGGATGTCATTTTGGGATGAAATTCTCGGCAATCCGTCCTCCCGTGGAGCGGTCCGGCTATGGTAGCCTTCTTAGGGAGTAGGATAGTGAGGATTTGTGACCCCGACATCTGTTTTGCATGCCCGAAATGTCAAGTGCAAAAGCACTCTTATTGGACAATTTTATTGCTTGTTTTTGTTCATTTTGGTGCATTTTTTGTTGTTTTTGAAATTTTTGCTCTGTAATCGTCCCTGGGTGGGACGAATACCAGTTTAGTAATCATCCCAGGGTGGGACGAGTGCTAACTAGAGTGCTCATCCTAGGGAGGAACGATTACAGGCCTAAAAGCCTATTTAAGGGCCAAAACTAGGGTTTGGGCTCATTTGCATTCTATTTTTTGGCGATTTGGAGCTCTGAGGAGGAGGAGGTCGATTCTGCGAAGCGAAGCGCTGCTAAATTTTTCCAGACATCATGAGTGCATGAACCGGGTCATCAGGTGGTGGAGCCGATGCGAGACCGGTGAGTGCTCCTCCTCTTTATTGTTTGTGTTGTAGTTTTAAAACCGTAATTTATTTGTTTGTTTTGTAGGTTGTTTTTCAAATTAAAAATGAAACCTTAAAAAGAAGTTGTTTTGTTTTGTATGTGTGTGATTATGTGTGAATTTTTTTGTGTTTTGTATGGCTTCATTAAAACTTAGGTTGAAACCCTAGTGGAAACCATGTTTATTTGGAATTTGTGATAAACTAAAAGAAACCCTAGTCTAACAAAAATCAAAACTTAACTTAAAAAGACTTCGTTTAAAACTTTGCTTAAAAACTTGGCTTAACCCTAGTTTAACAAAGACCAAAACTTAGCTTAAAACTTAGTTTAACCCTAGTTGTTTGTGGTTGTTTTTGTTTTTATTAATTTATCAGTTAACTTTTTGAGTTAAAAACCCACGGGACTGAAAAATTGCTTTTGAATTTTTTGTATTTTTGTTTTTAATTTATCAGTTGACCGTTAGATTTAAAAACCTTAGGAACTGAAAAATTATTTTTGAATTTTTTTGTTTTGAATTTATCAGTGTAGACGTAGAGTTAAAAACCCTAGTGACAAATTGTTTTTTTTGTATTTTTGTTTTTTAATTTATCAGTTGACCATAGAGTTAAAAACCCTAGGACTAAAAATGGTTTTGATTTTTTGTATTTTTGTTTTTAATTTATCAGTTGATGTAGAGTTAAAAACCCTAGAATTGATTGTTTTTTAATTTATCGTTGTTAGAGTTTAAAACCTTTGGTGAAAAATGGTTTTTTGCTAGAGTTAAAAACCCTAGGACTAAAAAATTGTGTTTTTGATTTTTTGTTTTTAATTTATCAGTTTAGACTTAGAGTGAAAAACCCTAGGGACTGAAAAATTGTTTATTTTTTGAATTTTTGTGAATTTTGTCGCTCGTTATTTGTCTATTTTTAGTTGTACATTATTTTATGCATTGTTGTATATTCATGTTTGTTGTACAGTTTATCATGTTTTTTAATGTTTTTGTCTTGTTTTCTTTTGCAGATTGTGAAGAGCCGGTACCGTGTGCCTACGATTTTCTTAGAAGCGTGGGAGGCACTGACTTTGGCTGATTGGGAGTGGCTTGATGCCCTTGGGCTCAAGCAGGTGACTCAGCTGGAGCCTGTGGTCGGGGATCGGGCCTATCTGATGGCCCTGATCAACTTGTGGGATCCCCGGACCAACACCTTCCATCTCCCAATAGGGGAGATGATAGTGACCTTGGAGGACGTTTATCGGATTCTATGGATTTTGATAGATGGATTGCCGATCAGGACGACGTCGCGGGATCAACGGACAAGTGGTCTGACACGCTGCTTTGGGCATGGGGAGGAGGTGGGTGTGGATAGCCCAGTGGAGAGGGCAGAGGGCGACTACCAGATTGGTGGCATTCTTGTACGGTGGTGGCTAGAGAGGGGCGTGTTGGGAGTGAGGCACGTAGTACTGATGGGCCTCATTTCCAACATGTTGCTACTTGACTCTTTGGGTGCGAGGTTCCCATGGAACTTGTTGGATGTGGTCTTTCGGTTGGTGGAGTGTCCGATGCATGAGCCCTTGATTATGAGGTGGGGGCAGACACTGCTGGCACAGCTCTATGATGAGTTGTATGAGGTTCGCTAGAGGTAGAAGGGGATTGGCTGTAGCTATCTATTGTAGAGCTGGGCTTGGCAGCACATAGCGGTGGAGAGGCCGATGGGGTTGTCATGGACTACTCGGGTAGAGATGGTGGATAGGGATATAGGTTATGCGGCTCTGTGGCGGTGGTCTGAGGAGCAGGGGCAGAGTCGGTGGTGGGCAGGTGTCGTAGGGCACTATGTTGATGCCTTCGCTCGGCTTACTCCAAGGGAGGTGTTCTGGCACCCCTATCGGGACTGTCTAGCCTAGCTTGAGGCTGGAGAGTGGCTCTGACGGGTTCGTAGGGGGTGATGGCTGATTGGGCGACATGGGACCGAGCAGGAGTTCTTCCCTTATGGTTGGGTGACATGATAGTTTGGGGTGCACCAGGGGTTGCCTGGTGAGCCCTTGGTCTATCGATGTCGGGGACGAGAGGACTCTAGTTTGGCCAGTCATTGCACCGTTGGGTGAGGATTCGGATATAGTGATTGACGTCCCGGATGTGGATGACGTCGAGACTACCATGGAGTATGACCAGTGGTGGACACTACGGTGATGGCGAGGAGAGGGACCACTGGGAGGCGCAGAGGTAGCAACAGTAGGCGGGGAGGGTGGAGAGGCACTAGGAGATGATTGGGGAGCTCCGCTGGAGGATGCGGATATGGTGGAGGTGGATGATGTGGGTGTGGATTTTGGGGTTTCGGATCATTCGGAGATGCAGGACGTTTCGGAGTAGTGGGAGCCTGAGCAGCCTATAGTCTCGGATTCGCCTATGCACCATGCTGTCTTGGAGGGTGTGGAGGCGAGGTTACGCATTGAGAATGCATGATTGGAGGGGCTACTATGGAGGTGATATGAGGAGCTAGGGGAGGCTTTGTAGGAGAGGGATCTCCTGTGGACTCAGTTGGTTGAGCGGGAGAACGCATTTGCTATGTACCATCGATGGGATGGGGACACGGATGCTGCATGGGAGAGGGATCTTCTATGGATGTAGCTAGTAGAGAGGGAGAAGGCATTGGCATAGTGCGATGATGTAGTAGCTTTGTATCATCGATGGGAGGCAGAGTGGTTTTGGCATCGGATGGATTTGGAGGGAGAGATAATCCGCCTCGGGGGCGGATACCTGAGCCCTCTGGAGGTGGGTCTTCATGCCAGACGAGGGGCGATGATACTGAGCAATCAACATCATCTCATCGCAGGTGATTGGATGAGGGGGGCGCTAGTGGTCATGATGCGAGGGCGAGCAACAGCCACCCTGAGAGGTCCCATAGGACCCACACCATGGGGGTAGTTCTCGTCGCACCGATCCTGCGTGATCATGGTGGCCGACGCCCTAGGCTTGGGGGTTTTTGAGTTTTTGCTTTTTGTGGGGTCAGAGGACCGGTTATTGTAGCCTACGGGCATTTTTGATGATATATATACAGATGACTTTATTTTGTTTATACACGTGTCGTGATTTGATGTTATGCACAATGATTGTTGAATGTGTATGTATGCATGTTAATTTATGTTGATGGATGCATATGTTATGATGAATGCAAATGTTTCTAATTTTTATGATATGCAAATGGAATGGATGAATTAAATTTGTGATTTTTGGTGGTGGCACCATAGACTGTTTAGAACTTATGGCTTTTTGTCCTAGGCGATTGCTGTGGTAAATGACTTTTTATGTATACATGCTATTTTTGTATTTTCTGATGGCAATTCGAGGATGAAAGATAGCACAGTTGGTTTAGAATGTAGTTAAGGTTTTCTGAGACTCAGATGTTTTAACTAACTAGCCACTACTGTATTTTTATCTTACAAGACTTTTGGACAAGGTATGAATCGGACTTGTCTTTGACCAAGTTATTTCACATCCTTGTGTGTGCAATTGAGTTCGTTTATGTGGTATTTGTCAGGATACCGCCAGTGCTGAATAGGTTTGTCAACCAAACCTGTACTGAGGATCACCTAATTAGCTCCACTAACTCCTTTGTTGTATTTAGTCAGATTAATCTACGGTGCTATCTAGGATACCATAAGCTAGCTCATCCACATGCAAACATTGATCTGTACACAAGTTAATGTGACAGATATATCGTCATGCGGGAGGTTTACCACCAGTGACCGATAGGCTATCCACCAAACCGGTATTGAGGTTTACTTCATGACCTTCTGAATGCTGAGAGTTCCAGGGATTCAAGTTCGACTCCCTTCTTTTCTTCAATTGTATTGGGATACTTGCTCTTTTGTAGTGATAAAAATCACTATTTATTTTTGTTTTTTTCTTTTGAGCAAGGGATTTTGAATATTGAGTGATGAGAATCACTATTGTATGTGCTTTTTGATGTATGCACTTTGGTTGTGATGTCAAATTTTTTGGAGTTTTGACTTTTGCAAATTTTTGATGTTTTGCAACTTTTTGAGAACTTGGGATTCTTGGGGAATTGGGTAGGGAAGATGCTTGTCCTTTTGCCAACTCTCAGCATTCTTGGGGTCATTCGCATAGGGGGATGAGCAAGATAACCATTTCACTTATGGTGACCTGGATTACTTTACAGATTTCATCCTTCGTTCACACAACTTGGGAATTATTTTATGTGTTTTAATTTGTGTTGGGATGCTACGTAACAAGGTGTGATCCAAGTAGAACTCTACCTTTGTAAAATCTATCTGACTTTGTACAGTATGTGGCTAGAAAGCTAATGACATTTGAATGATGAAAACTCTTGATACATTAGAAGACAACCGACTATGATATGGTGAAAAATATGTGAATGGCATTTATTTTTGATGGACTATTTATAGAATGGAGAAATGTGGAAAATGATGGATTTGCCAAATAATTACAGTCTATGGTGCCTTGGCTTGTATGACCACAAATATGTAATGTATGGATGTGATGCTTAATGCAGCTATATATTTTTGTGTTTTTGATGGATTTATTTTTGTGAGTATGAAGATGAGATGCAAAAAGAGCTCTTTATTGTTGTGATGATTTTGAGCATGCATGGAAATGAGATGCAAATTTTTGTTATTTTTGATGATTTTATTGTTTTTGAATTTTCTTATTTTTGACCAAGCGATTGTGGGAATCCTTGGAGCTTTTGGTTTGACCAAAGGGATAATGGGTACCTTTGGGGCATTTTGGGGTTGACCAAGCGATTATGGGAATCCTTGGAGCTTTTTGGGATTTGACCAAGCAATTGTAGGAATCCTTGGAGCATTTTTGGGGTTTAACCAAGGTGTTAGAATCCTTGGGAGCTTTTGGGGTTGACCAAGGTGAGAATCCTTTGGTTTTTTTTTTTTGACCAAGTGATTATTGGAATCCTTGGAGCTTTTGGTTTGACCAAAGGGATTATGAGAATCCTTGGAGCTTTTGGGTTGACCAAGCGATTATGAGAATCCTTGGAGCTTTTGGTTTGGGCTATGGCTCTTTTAAATATGGAATGGCCTCAAATGACTGATGTTCAAGGGTTCTAGTTCCTTGATTCCATCAAGAGAGGCTAGCCGGTATGTTCCAGGTCCTATTTTACTATCGATGACATAAGGACCTAACCAGTTTGCCATGAACTTGTCCCTTAGATGGGGTGGCAAGTTAGAATTTTGTTGGTTCTCTTTTAAGACTAAGTCACCAACCTGAAAGTCCCTCAGGTGAACCTTCATGTTGTATGCCTTCTTAAGTCACTCTTGATAGATACGTAAATGCTCGAGAGCATTAACGCGTCGTTCGTCGAGCAACGTAAGCTGGTCTAACCGGGCCTACCATGCAGTGTCATCATCGATGAACTCTTGCATTGATATGCGTAGGGAAGGAATTTCCAACTCGAGAGGCATGACAGCCTCGGAGCCATACACGAGCGAAAATGGAGTTGCCCTAGTGGGCGTCCGAATGCTAGTGCGATAAGCCCACAGGGCAAGTGGGATCTGAATGTGCCAATCCTTATGACTGTCTATGACTATCTTTTTGAGGATGGCAACTAGCATTTTGTTTGACGCCTCTGCTTGCCCATTTGCCTACGGATAATAGGGTGTCAAAAAATTATGCTAAATTTTGTACTTTGTGGTCAAAGCATGCACGTCTTTGTTCTTGAATGACGTCCCATTATCCGAGATTATCTTGGATGGAATACCAAAATGACATATGATATTATGTAAAATGAACTCCGAAATGCGGGTTCCAGTCATAGAGGTAAGCGAAATTGCTTCCACCCATTTGGTGAAGTACTCTGTGGCCATTATGATAAACGTGTGATGGCCTGACGATGCAGGGGAGATCTTTTCGATTAGATCTAAGCCCCACTATGAAAATGGCCAAGCCGATTGGATCGGCTGCAAGGCTTGAGAAGGTACATGTGTCAAATTTGCATGGTGTTGACACTTCACGCACTTCCTTACATATGCACAACAATCTCACTCTAAATATGGCCAATAATAGCCCATGCAAAGAATGCACTTTGCGATGGCCATACCATTGAAGTGGCCACCGCATGTACCATCGTGCGCTTGGGTGATCGCCCAAGTGGACTCTTGCTGGTCCAAGCAATGAAGGAGGATTCCTTCGTAGCTATGACGGTACAAAATGTCTCCTAACAAGACATGCTTTGCCACTTTCTATTTGAATGATCATTTTGTGGCATGCGTCAATCCAAGTGGGAGGTTACCTAACTTGAGGTAGTCCCTTATGGGTGTATACCAATCCTGCTGATCGGAAACCTCGATGGTATGAATAGCCAATCCCTCTTGAAGTTCATCCCTAGCAAAAGTTGAGCGGGAAAGAACTTGTAAGAATAGCATTGTGTTGCTATTAAGGGGAGTAGGGGAGAACAAGGACCCCCAATTGGCATGATTCAGACAATCATGGATTCGAGAGAACTTGTCTAGGGATGGTTCAATCTGGATCAAGTGGATTCCTGGCGTTAAGTCAGAGCTTGCACGCTCCATCACTGATTGCGATAGTGTTTTGACTTGAATGGTTGTCATATCACCAGAAATGTCTTGCAGGATTAGTGACCCCAAGGAGGCCATAGTGTCCACAAAATGATTCGATGATCGAGGGAGTGCCTCGATGTCGTACCATTCAAGATTTGCCAGGAATTTGTCCACAAGGGCTTTGTAGGCCTGCAGAACTGGGCATTTACATTGGAATACCCCTTTGACTTGGTTGACAATTAACAACGAATCACCAAAGATGTTCAATCATTTGATGTTCATGGTGATTGTTGTCTGAAGACCTATGAGCAAGGCTTCGTATTCTGCATTGTTGTTGGTGCATGGGAAATCTAATTTAAATGACAGAGGCATTGGAGCCCCTTGCGGTGTGAAGAATACAATTCTCGTGCCACCTCCTTGCTCACATTTAGAACCATCAAAAAATAGGGTTATGTCGGCTTGTGACTCAGGCTCATCAAAATCTGGCGATTCTGAGACATGGAAGACCCCATCATCGGGTAGTTCTATGATCAGAGGTTGATCATCTTCGAGAGGAGCCTCTGCTAGTTGATCGGCTATGACTTGACCTTTGATGGATTTCTATCCAATAAACTCTATGTCAAACTCCATCAACAACATGATCCATTTTGCCGTGCGGCTACTATGATAAGTATGACTCATCATGTACCGCAATGGATTCTCCTTAGACACAACATACGTCTTGTTGCTCAGCATGTAATGGCATAGCTTTTTGGTAGCAAACACCACTGCCAAGCAGAGCTTCTCGACGTATGCATAGTTAAGTTCATAACTGACCAGGGTGCGGCTAAGATAGTAAGTAGCCTATTCTTTGTGAAGTTCATTCTTCTGGGCTAGCATGGCACCCAGTGCCACCTCAGTAGCTGAGATGTATAAGTAGAATGACACTCCTGGTCTAGGTGGTGCCAATACTGCGACGAAGCCAAGTATTGTTTAATGTCATCAAAGGCTGATTGGCACTCGTCATCCCAGTGAAATGCTACCCCCTTGTGCAATAATTTATTCATGGGTCGGCACTTGTCAGATAGCTACGCTATGAAGCGCTTGATTGACGTGACCTTTCCCTACAGGCTTCTGAGCTGCTTGATGGTAGTTGGGGGAAGCATTTCAAGGATTGCCTTGACTTTGTTTGGGTCCACCTCGATGCCTCATTTTGAGACTATGAAACCCAAGAGTTTTCCAGATGTGACGCCAAATACGCACTTCTTGGGATTCAATCTGACTTTATGTTCCATGAGGCGATCGAGGATCTTGCTTAAGTCATCGAGATGATCTGGGCGCAAAAGAGATTTGGCCAACAAATCATCCATGTAATCTTCCAAAGTTTTATGCATGTGATCATGGAAGATGTACGTCATGGCACGTTGGTAGGTGGCGCCAACATTTTTAAGGCCAAAGGGCATGACCTTATAGCAAAATGTCCCCCAAGGCATTGTGAACGCCATTTTTAGTTGGTCCTCGGGATTGATACGAATCTGATTGTATCCCGAGAAACCATCCATGAGGGAAAGCATTTCATGGCCTATTGTAGCGTCTACCAATGCATCGATGCTCGACAAGGGGAAATCATCCTTAGGACTCACTTTGTTTAGATCTCAAAAATTAGTGCATATGCGAATCCTCCCATCAGGCTTTTTGATGGGCACCATGTTGGACAACCATGGTGGGTAATCCACGTAGATGACAAACTATGCATCCAACAACTTTTGTAATTCATCTTTGACCATTAAGGCCACTGTTGGGTGCATCTTACATAGTTTTTGCTTAACTGGCTTGACTGTCGGATCAAGCGTTAGATTATGCGTGACTAGCTACGTGGATCTAGCCCCGACATGTCTTTGTAGGACCATGCAAAAACCTCCTTCTTCTCTTTGAGAAGGGCAATGTAGTCGGCTTGCTCTTCGGGGGATAGACTTACCCCTAACTTGATAATCTATGGATTCATTGGATCCGAGCCGATGTCTACGTCAGTCATCTCCTCGACCGACATGTGGGATCCGTCCTCCAACTGGTGTGGAGTTGGGATCAAGTGGATATCATTTGTTGAGTTTAGATCATCGTTAGGAACCTCGGGTCCCTCTTCAACATGGAAGATATCCTGAGTTGGCCCTGGGGTGAAATGAAGCATCTCACCGAAATGCCAGTACTCTGATGGGGATGGTGGTGAATTGACGCGATCCCAGTCTATGGCATCTATGTCTAGATACAATGACTATGTTGGATCGGCCGGATTGTGGATGGGGGTGGTTAAGTCAATGGAGATCATGTTGATGAAATGATTTTGGTCTCCATTACCATGGGTGTGATGACTCGAACATTCTGGATGATCTTTGTGCTCCGGATCTGGCTCTGGAGGTATTGGCATGAATGGATCGGCCCTATGTGTGGATAGGAGGACAGGGTCTACCCTCGACACTGATATCTCTATAGGGTCTCTGGGCGGAAGGTGTTCTCCGTATGCCCAAAGTGGTGGATTCAACACTTGGTCCCACTGCACTGGGTTTATGTGCCACTCATGCCCCGGCCCTATGTTTAGTTGTTCAAATATGTCATCAATATCCAATGGGTATTGTTGCTGCATCTTCCACATGTGATTGAGATATGCCATCTCAGTTTCATCTTCATAATCACTGTCGGAGATCCAAAGGCCTTCGTTGGTTCCAACAACTATTTGCGACATTAGAGGCTCATCTTGCTCGAGCAAATTGATCTGGCCCCATTGGGGTTGTTCCGCTCTCTACGGGGGGACCTGATTTTCTTGAGGTGGCACTTGCTCGATTGGAGCATCCAAAGGGAACATTGCCAAGAGGCTTTCTTGGTAATCATCCATGGGGGTCACTTGTGAGTGATTGCTATCTGATTCGAAGGGGTCCCATGGTGCTACCTCATATTCTGACTCATCTTCTGAAGATCCTTCTTGACCTTGTCTATACCTCTCTTGTAGGTGAGTTCTCGAACTTTCTCCTCTCTCGAGCGAAGGGAAAGGGTTGTTGAGGTCAACAAGGTTGGTTGTCAATAATGGGAGATAATCCCCCAATGTATATGTCGTGTTAGGGTTGGCATATGGATCTAATGCCAATCCCCCCTTGTTGCCTATCCCTAGGCCTTGCATGTTCTCTACCAAGATGTCCAAGGGTAGGGGATGGTTGAACCCTACTCCTGACTTGTCGTATGGCATTTGGTATCTTGGTTGGCAAAGAACACGCACTCCTTGCTCATATCTGCCTAACCCATATCCATGCCAATTGCATTGGCCAAGGTATCTCAAAGCGAAATCTGGGTTGGACAAATAGTTGACATCTTCTACAAAGGGCTCTTCATCTTCGTCCTCTTGCATGTATGGTTCAATACCATGATCAAGGCCCCCATACACAAAGTTTGTCTGGTTCGACGGGTAGCCTAGAGGAACAATAGTACCGATGGGGAGGCGAGGTCTCCCCATGTCCTGCATGGACTCCAGTGTGGGTGTTGCTACAATGTTCCACACTAGATACTCCCCTAGGCCCGTATTGGCCATCTCAACAATGATTGTTGGCGGTTGAGGGGGAGGGAATGAAAGTTCTTCCTGAGTCCACTCCATGTCGGGTGAACTAGGAGCCTCGACTTCCATTCTGCTAGGCATCTCCTTAGTAGAGATGGTTGAGACTGATGGCGGTGCCTCTTCTAGAGGTTTCTTCCCTTTGTCCTTCTGTGTGGCCACCATAGGTGGCATCGTTGGTGAAGGACCAGATGATGAAGATGGACCCGACTAGGGATTTGATGGACTTGTCAATGGGGATGCCTATGAAATCGAACCCTGTTTAGATGGATTCAACTGAAAATCCAAATGCATTGATGGAAGGGTCGATTGCGGCATCAGCTGCACCGCATTGCAATACTTGAAGGGTTCCAAGTCCATCGGGACTACATGCACCTGCCCTTCGAATGTATACTTTAAGCATTGATGAGCTATCGAAGGGACACACTTCATGTCCCTGATCCATGGCCGACCCAGCAAGATGTTATAGGCCATCTCACCCTCCAAGATGTGGCACAATGTAGGTATAGTCTTTTGTCCCACTTGGATGGGTAGGACAATTGTGCCAACTGTCGAGCATATTGCATCATTGAATGCTCGCAGTGTATAGGTGGAGGCCACTATGTGAGATGCGGGCAACTTGAGGTGCTTCAAGGCCATTGTTGTAATGATATTACTGGATGAGCCAGTGTCCACCAATACCCTTTTGTATGGAATCCCGTTGACCCATGCGATGACGTGCGGGGTGGATCTGCCATGTCACCAACCACTGATTTCAATTCGTCTTCTCGAAAGGTGATGATTGGCTCAGTGCATCATTTGACATGTCCCACAAAGTTGTTGAAGGAGTTTGCTTCATGGGGCTGCAACTCGATGGCTTTTAGTATCTCCATTAGAGCCTCCCGATGGGGCGTTGATTGTTGTATGAGCTCGTAGATGGAGAGCCTAGCCGATGTGGTCCTCAAACTCTGGGTGAGTTTGGTCCAAATTGTGGCCATTGGTCTAGGCGGAGGAGGTTGTGCAAGGTGCTGTTGCGGTTGTGACGTTGTTGGCACCTCTCCTGTAGCTATCGCGGGGCAGATGTGCTCGGGTACCTCTTGTTTCGAGTCACTATACTGATCATCCCTACATACCCCTGCATGGGGCAGTTCTGTGTGACCTCATTGACTTGTAGGGTCTTTGCCTATGCATCATGGGCAGGCAAGGGGTCTTTAAAGACCTCCATTTGTTGATTGCTTGGTGCCACGGGATTATCCACCGCTAATGTCTTGTTATCTATTAGGTCTTGCACCAAGCCTTTAAACTTCCAACATGCATTAAGGTCATGTCCCTTCCATCTATGGAACCTATAGTACAAGTCTTCCCTGTAGCCCTTAGGTTTTGGTGCATTGGGGTCTATGGGTTGAATCTCGAGCAAGTTGATCAAGTTTGCCGCTGACAAGCGGTCAAACAAGGAGTCTCTGGACTCTGTGTAAGGTGTGAATTGTCGCCTAGGGTGACGCTACTGATTTTGTTCTTGCCTCTGATTTTCTCTGTCATAACTGTTAAGAGGCACTGCCTGATAGTTAGCCTTTTGGGGTTGTGTTGCTTGTGCAGGCTTAGGGATGTTTATAGCAACCTGATTGACCACAGTGGGTTTCTGTTGTGTGGTCCCTATTTTGGTGTTCTTAGACCATTCTTTCTTCTTTGGCTTGGCTATCTCGCCATCCTGAATCTTGATCTCCTCAATGATTCTGGCTTGCGCCAGAGCTTCCTCTAAAGTGGCATATTGCTGCAGCTGCAATAGCATAGAGATCGATCTCAAACAGCTCTTTGAGAACATTTGGGTGAGGTCGGACATAGGAGGGAGGTAGGGTAGCTTTGAAAGCAAAGTCCTCCACCGGTTCCCATAGGCCGCCATGGTTTCTTCCTCATACTTCCTGAGGTCTGGCTAGGTCGCTTAGTGATGCCTTCTTCTTGGTGTTGAAGGTGAAGCATTCGAGGAACGCATCCACTAGCTGATCTAAGTTACTAATGTTGTGCTTTGGCAATTGAGTGAACCAATCCGAGGTAGGGCCTACGAACATGGTGATGAATGTTCTTAACAACAAAGCATCATTGTCCTGAATGCCAAAGCATTGGCTCAGGAATCTAGTCACATGCTCTTGGGCATCTTCCTCACCTCTAAAGATTGCCAACTGAGGTAGTTTAAAGTGTTCATGGTAAGGGGGTGCTGGCACTGACGGATGCACAGGATGACTACGGAGTTGGCGTAAAGTGGGCTTTTGGGGCCCATAAGTCTTGGTCTCCATAGACTCCAAGCGCTCTAACAACGCTTTATATGCATCGAAAGATTTAATCTCTTCCTCCTTAGTTTGCTCCCATTGTGGGTTGTGGGAAACTTGAGGCCTATGGAGGGGTGGCCGGATAGCAGCCCCTCCGCCTTGGTAGGGCATTTCGGCCCACTCTTCTTCTTGCTCATACTCCTCATAGGCTTCTTGAGGAGTTTTTGGATGAGACCTATAACCATGGGTGGGTCCCCGCGGAGGGTGCCCATCATTGTTCCTGGGAGTGGCCTCCCGCTCAGGTCTAGGAGGTCTCGGAGGTAGCACTTGGTAAGGTCATGGAGACCTATCTCGTACCAAGGGGTTGCACCTCTCATATGGTTCTTCTCTTTGGGTGCGAGGGGTTGGAACCCTCTCAGGCATAGTGTTATGGAGCAGCTCATCTGTTTGGCACCGAATGCGCTCTTTGCTAAGGCGATATAGATGCTCTAGCTGTTGTTGGTCTTGCTCAAGCTGCGTGATCTGCGCTTGGTGGGCGACATGTCTGGTGACTGCCAGGTCAATTTGTTCCACCATCTTGAGTCTAGGAGGCCTAGATGCCTCTCCTATGCATTTATCTCGATCATGATGATCCGAGATCTCTATAGGTCACTTCCCTCTGTCGAGGTTGGCGGCATTCACTCGAGGCTCTGGCCTCAGTAGGTGATTCTGGTAGATAGCAGGTGCGGAGGCGCATTGCTCCCATGCTGTGTATTGCTCTTGAGGAATGTAATGGTCTTCCTCATGCTCCCTTTCGTATATGTGAAAGGGGCGGGCAGAGTTGGCTCACCTTGTTTGAAGAGCCTTGTGCTCTAGATTTTGCCTATTATTTCTAACAATGATGGGGGGTAAAGGAGGGATGACATAATCATGTGGCCTCTCCTCATGGACCCTATGTTGTTCTAGCACTTCATCATGCGGTGGCCACTCATACCAAGCTTCTAAGGGAGCCTTCCCATTTATATTGAGTGCCACATGTAAGGACTCCTCCTGAAAGGGTCTATGTTGGATGGGAGTGCCCCTCAAAGGGGTGCCTCTATAGTCCCATTCTGAAATGGCATGATGTGGACTCTCTTGTGGGTCAGGCCGCCAAGGTGGTATGACCAAGTCCTTGGGGCTATAGCGGAGGTGACTTGTGCCCCCTTGTACACTCTCCGTAGCTCCTGCCCGTGATTGGGCTTGGCTACGGGTGTACACCATGGTGGTGTTTTCCTACAAGATGCGTAGATTTTTATTTCTTTTTATGATTTTTATGCTACACTAAACAGAAAATATCACACACACAAAGCAATGATTATCTCGTTTAAAGATTAAAGGTGTGCCCTAAACCTGGTTTAGTGTGTTTTGATTTTTGTTTTGAAAGCTTTTGTAAAGAACGTTTAAATGCAATATGATGGCTCTTATGACTCCCAAAAATGGTCGCCCCTTCGATATACCATTGCCAGGCCGATATACCAACCTCTCTATATACCCGCCCTTACGTGAGGGAAACTATTGGTACGTGAGAGCAGATGGTACGTGGAACGTAGGCGGTACGGAAGGGGAATCACCCTATTTTTGACACCTACCATAGAAGACTTATCCTCATGCATTCTGGGAATCACCCCAGCTACACTTTTTCAGCTTTCATCAGGATTTACGTCTAGCAATAGTAGCGATCGGGGTTATGGATGCAAAAATTCAAGCCAAGGTGGTGATGAAATCCACCGTTGGTCTTGATCAAGGGTTGGGGTTTTACGACCAGCTCCTTGGTGTTTAAATTGCCACGTGATGTGTGGGGTTATTTTTATTTTGCATAAAAGAAAGCAAACATGCAGTAAAAAAACTTTCCCTAAGCAAGCAAATAACCAGAAAATAGAAAACAAGAAACAAAAAATGACAGGAGTTCAGGACCCCTACCTCTTCTCTGCCCAAATCTGCTGGTTCTGAGTTTCTATCCTGAAACTGCACAGAGAGCTATTCATCCCTGGGTGGGATGAATAACAGAACTGTATTCATCATAGGGTGGGGCAAATGCCCATTCGTCCCTAGGTAAGACGAATTCCAGCTCTGTATTCGCCACAAGTTGGAACGAACAACGATCCAAGCGTTTGAAAACTTGGTACCTGCAAGCAAAAACAATCAAGTTTTGATCAGATTTCTGATCTTAAAAATAGAGGACAAGGGTCCCACCGTGATCGCCACTGAAAGCACGAGGATACGGAAACAAAAAGGAAAAGCCAAGATGCGATGCAAACGAAACAAAAGATAACGCTAAATCCTATGAATTGAAAGTGCATGAAAGGAAAGAAGCATAAACGAATCAAAACCAAATAGAAAGCCAATATGGAAGACAACCCTTTTTATTAATATGCTTCAGAACTTGGTTACAATTTTCCTCCTCCCTTTTTAGGGGCTAGGAGCGTTAAATGTGTTCTTGTCACATCAATGGATGCTATTCCTTCTTCCGCGTGCCCACATGTAAAATGGGTGGACCAAACATCACCACCGCTTGCGTTGATGAGTCTTGACTCCTTTCTGCTCCTCTAATGTCTAGATCCTACGTTCAAGGAAATAAAAAATAGTCAGTAGCACCTGTAGATAAAATGAAACATGCAATCCCCACGCCTTCAATTAGTACATGCAAAATATAAATAAAATGATAACTAAAATAGATCCAAATGAACTAAAAACTTGATAGGGGCATAAAAACATCACCGGGAAGGCACTGCAAATGGAACAGTTAGAAAATTCACCACAGATTCGTATTCGCTCCGAGGCGGGACGAATAGACCTACAACAAAATGTCAAATAGCACTGTCCCAAATGTCACATCCGGGAAGCTCCAAATCACCTACAAAGTTGGGGGTTAGCTAAATGGGGGTATTTTGGGAAGACCCAAAAGGTCATATTTTCCCAATTTGGCCTCTATCACCGAGAATTTGATGATGCTACCTGCATGTTAGTAAAGGCGGGAAATGATAGAAACATGATAAAAAATGCTCAAAACGATGTGAAATTTGAATGACAACCTATCTAAGCAGCATAGAATCAGATGCAAAAATAATAGAAAGGAAATCTACCACAGATTTCTAATCACTCCGGGGCGGGGCGATTAGGACTGCAGTAGTGTGGGGGGCGCCCGAGGGCAGGACGCCCATCGTTTGGGGCCCGATTTTGGCACCAATCCACTTGGGATGGGTCCAAAACCTCTTGTGGGGTGTTTTCAGCAAATTTGGTAGGATGTTGTGGCCAAATGTCAGGTTTTGGTTCCGGATTTGCGCTTCCAATAACCACCCTATGACCTCCCTTCCAAAAGAGATCAAGGATGTGAAAGGCACAAATCAAAAGGTGTGTGTGGAAGTAAAATGGCAGCACTTCATTGCTCAAAATGCTCCTTCTCTATATATTTTTGGGGTGAGAAGACTCACCATTTTATAGACCTGACGGTCTCTTGGGATGAGCATGCAGAGGCGCCACTTGGCAATCATGCCTTCCCGGGGGGAGAAGATTCCTCCCTGATTAGGGGATTCATTACTGCCATTGTAACCGCCTCTAACGCTCAAAAATGCTCACTCACACTCCCATGCAATGAAGGAAGAGTTAAGTGGTGGATCTGAGCTGCCATTTGTCAAGATTTGACTTTTTGCCCATCAAACCTGCTATTCGCCCCACCCTGGAGCGAATACTGCTAATCGTCCCTGGGTGGGGCGAATACCAGTTTGTAATCATCCCTGGGTGGAACGAGTATGGAGCAGAGTGCCTGAAGGTGCCAAATTGACCTCTGACCTTCCAAAACTACTGTGTGAGTGGTTAGGACCACTGTTTAACCTCTAGGGGCTGCCCTGGGGGCTGTGTGTGTCAATGCGATCAGTGTTTGCAGTCACATAATCGGATTGGTGTTGTTTTGGTGTCTACAATTGTAATCAACTTTCAAAAATCCCATCTGGATTAATTGAATCTTATCAATAATTCTTTTTATTCTCCAATCCACCTTATGATTCTTAGAAGGATTCTTCAAGAGATTAATCATAAGTTGAGATTCAGACTCAACTAACACCTTTTCCCATCCAACCTTAGTAGCCTCTCGAAGGCCTCTTAGGATACCATACCCCTCGGCAAGGTTATTGGAAAGAATACCCAAATTCTCAGCAAAAGTAAAAACCAGGGAGCCATCGAAAGTCTACCAATTCCTCCCACACTAGCTTTTCCGGGGTTCCCTCTAGAGGCTCCATCAGTATTGACTTTTCCAAAATCCTTAGGAGGAGGTTGCCAATTTCTATTCCTATCCATCTTACTAATACTCACATTCCCTTTAAGTTGGTTGCCCTTAGAAGGTTTAATCTTCAATCTTTGCATCACTTGATCCCATATTTGGTGGGAGTTTTGGGGGTGATTAAGGAGTTGATGGACTGATTCAACTAAGTTGGCTATGGTCTTTTGCCAAATATAGTGAATATCCTTCCTATCTTGATTAAAAATTTGGTTGTTCCTTTCATTCCAAATATTCCAAAGAAGAATGGTAGAACCCATCCAAACTAACTGCCTAATAAAATGATCAACACCCTCTTGATTAGGCCAATCCCTCCAAAGCTGTTCAAAAGTAAAAAAATTGGACCATTGTAAGCCAAGTAAAGTGGCCATTCTCCTCCACAGCTCAGAGGCTAAAGTACACTCAATAAAAATATGGTTGATATTTTCTACATTCTCTTCACACATTTCACATCTAAAAGGGCCATGAAAACCACGCTTCATAAGTTGCTCACCAAGTAAGCACCCTACGATGCAATAAAAGCCAATTAAAGAACCTCACCTTAGGCCGAGCTTTTGAGCCCACAATCGAGAAAATATGTCGAGAAGAATGGTTGGGATTATTATGGCATAAGGTCAAATAACCTTGAGCAAGCTGAATACTCACCCTTAGTAGTGTTGTTCCATCCAAAACAATCTTTTTCATGGGACCAAGAGAGGGATCTCATATGAAGGATGCCTTGGATATCTTGTCTTTGCCTTTCTGGGATTTGAATAGGCCGAGTCCTCAATAGGGATCCAATATCTACCAACCTTTGAATTACCAGGTATGGTACCGACGAGTAATTAGCCACCTTTATCCAATTAGCTCGGTGAAGCTCCTCCATCCAAGGCCTCCAATCGGGAAGCCGAGTTATCAAAGGCTTGTGACCATCCCAAGAATCTGTCCAAAAATTTGCATGTTGACCATTATGAATGATCCAAAATAATTTTTTCTTTATCAAATCCTCACCGGTCTTAAGAAGCTGCTAAAATGGGAGAACCTTTGGTAGGAAGTTGATAGCGAACAAGGTCTTCAGGACTTTTTTTCTCAAGCATATTTAGCATGGAGATTATTGGCCCAAAGAGCATTGGGGTTATGCAACATCCTCCAATATAATTTAGCGGCTAAAGCTTTGTTGTTATTAATTGAAGACCAGAATCCTAACCCCCCTTCACTCTTAGGAAGACATAAAGTATCCCATTTCACCAAGGCCCATTTTCTTTTCTCCTTAGTACCACTCCAAAGGAAACGATGACTGATTTGATCCAATTCTCGAAGAACAACCTTTGGGATATTCAAAATGGAAGAAACATAAATAGGAATAGCTTGAAGGACTGATTTTACCAAGGTGATTCTACCCCCGGAAGAAAGCCACTTGTTGGTCCACTTTCCAATTTTCTTCTTGACTTTGTCCAACAACCAATTCCAATCTTTATTTTTCTGCCTTTGAATATTTATGGGAATACCTAAATAAGTGATTGGAAGAGAGGTCTTCTTATATCTTAGTTTATCCAAGACCATGGATTCCTGTCTAGTAGAGCAGTGAAAGAAAATAACTTTAGATTTGTCTTCATTGATCAACTACCCAATAGCCTTAGAAAAACAGCTAATGATTTGCTTAATATTAGAAGCTTCCTTAACTGTAGCTTTACCTAAAAGAGTAGAGTCATCCACAAATTGAAGATGAGAGATAGGTCTAGCTCCATGAGCAATGGTAACTCCCTCAAGGGTTTTGTTTTCCCTCTTTTTGGTTATAGTCCTACCCAAGCATTCAACAAGAATGATGAATAAATAAGGGGATAGCGGGTCACCTTGCCTAATACCTCTGGAAGCTGGGAAAGAATGAGAAGGCCTGCCATTGATAAGAACTAAGTAGGAAGCTGAAGAGATACATCCCATAATCCAATCCATCCAATCCTTAGAGAAACCAAATTGCCTCAAAACTTTGATAAGGAAGTGCCAATCCACTCTGTCATAAGCTTTGGATAAGTCTAACCGAATGAACATGGAAGGAGAATTTTGCATATCCATGGAATGGATGGCTTCTGAGCAAGAACTATCTCATCTACTATTTGACGTTCTTCCACATAACCCCCTTGCTGCGGGGAAATAATCTTATGCAAAAGAGGCTTCAACCTTTACTGCCATGATTTTAGTAATGATTTTGAGAAGAACATTACATAAAGCAATAGGTCTAAAAGTTGAGATATGATCAACCTCTTGAGCTTTTGGAACAAGAGTAATATAAGTTTTATTGATAACCTTCAAAATTTCTTTGGCTTTCCTGGCTTCTTCCACCACCTCTAATAAATCAACATGAAGGATATCCCAGAACTCTTGGTAGAACTCAATAGGAAAACCATCGGGACCTGGGGTTTTCCCTTTTTGCATTTTAAAAACTACTTGTTGAAGCTCATTGATAGTAACGAGAGCAGTCAAAATAGAGTTCTCCTCGGAGGTGATAAGAGAAGGGATTGCTTGAAGAACATTATGTTGTGAAGTTGAGTCAAGGGGAGTAGCAACAAAAATATTGGAAAAGTAATCAACAACAATAGAGTTCATGCCATCCCAAGTATAAACAACATCTCCAGAATCTGATTTTAAGGAAGAAATAAAGTTGTGAGATCTTCGAGCTAGAAGAGATTTGTGGAAGAAATTTGTGTTTCGATCTCCTTCTTTGAGCCATTGAATTCTAGATTTTTGCTTCCATAAGATTTCTTCTCTTTTTTCCCATTCCTCTAGCTGAGTTGTGAGTTTAATTTCATCTGCACTTCTCTTCTCTGTGAGGCCATCTAAACGGATTTTCTTATTCAAATTTTCAAGATGAGCAATAACTTCATGTTTTTTTTTATGAACATCCCCAAACTCTTTCCGAGTTCCAAGTCTTGATTTTGGATTTAATGTATTGCGGTCTTTTGGCAAAACAGAACATCTTAGTCCCATGCCTAGGTTTACCTTCCTTCCACCATTGTTGCACATGAGGTCTGAAGGAAATGTCTCTAAGCCACATTAATTGAAAACGAAAAGGAGAGAAACTCACATTGGTTTTCCACATTTCCACCATGTTGGCCAATGATCCGAACCAACATTATTAAGAGTCTTCACTTTAGGAATGTGACCATGGATTAAGAAATTTTCAGAGAGCAAAAACCTATCCAATCTCTCCATTATACAAGCTAAGCCTTGCCTTATGTTAGACCAAGTCATAAGGCCATTATCCGGTTGGATATCCACAAGATGGAGGTTTGCAATATATTCGCTCATGAGGTCGGTGCTTTTGTCCAAATTTCTATTTCCCCCCCTTTTCTCATCCAGAGAGAGGATGGTATTGAAATCTCCTCCGATCAAGATCCAAGCTTTAGGAAAATGAGAGATAATATGAGTAATATCCTTCCACTTGTCTTCTTTTTTCTCCAAAGAAGTCGAAGCATAAACAGTAATGTAGAGCATAATCTGGTTGGAATGTCTACTTTGAATAGCTATAGCCAACAAACCCCAACTGCCAACCATATGGTGAATAACTACCTCTTTTGGATCCCAAAGACAAGCAATGCCACCCGAAGTCCCTTGGGAACTGAGGGAAACCACTTTTCCAGCTGGCCAAATTTTACTGGCAATTAAGTCCATATCCTCCATTGACATCTTTGTTTCTTGAAGGAAAACAAGATGTGGATGATTTACCTGAATCATTCTTCTAATTTCATTTTGTTTTGAAAGACTCCCTTTGAGTCCTCTAATATTCCAAGTGATGATCTTCATTAATACCGGGGCTAAAAAAGTTGGGAAGGGCATTAATCTTACCTTCCTCTACAAGCTTTTCACCTTCTTTTACCATATGATATTGATTGGTCTTGCGACCTACTTTTTGATTAGAATCCATCTTCAATTTTTTTTTCCCTGTTTCTTGACTTATTCCAATTGAATCTGAGATGGCTTCTAACCTTGAAGAATGCTCGTACACAGCCAAAATTTTACTAGATGGTTCAACGAAGTCTATATTGGGACCTGCATTATTTGAAGTTTTGACATTTGAAATATTGTTTTTCTTGTGTAAATTTTCTCCTTTTTTTTCTGTTGAAAACCTTTGATTTGTTGGTTTGTCTCCGAGTTCTTCCCTTCATATTTAAATTGTGTTTCTAAGATTTCAGTTTCCATTATTTCCTCTTCCTCACTTGGGACATCATTTGTGGAAAGGATTTCAAACATATTAGCGAGATGACTTTGATTGATCCTTCATAACTGGTTTTTTACGAGTGTTCTTCTTCTTAGGTATTTGGAAACTCGTTGAGTTTATATCTTCTTTCTTTTGATCGGGAATTTTATTTGGGCAAGCATTGGCCAAATGACCATATTCATGGCAAATTCTACAACGAAAAGGAATGTTCTCATAGTCCACTACTTGCTCCCAAGTGTCTTCCCCAAATTGTAATGTGATCTTTTTAGGTAGGGGTTTGTCAAAATCCATTAAAACACAAATCCGAGCATAAATAATATGTTCAAAATTTTGAGTACAATCAGCGAGTCATCATAAAAGTTCCTAAAGAGTTTCCAATTGAAGAAAAAATAGTAGGATTCCAAAATTCAATAGGGAGGCCAAAGAGTCTAACCCACACGGGAGCTATAGAAGGCATCTCTTCTTCGGCTTTAAATTTAGTATGCCAGGGCTTCATGAAAAGCCAAGCCCTGCCCTTCCAAAAAACCAAGGACCCCCTTGAAAAGTTTTCTCTCTATCTTCATTATTAGCAAATAAAACAAGAAAATAACCATTTGGATAAATAGAGATTTGTAACTCACCTTTAGTTTTCCAGATTTTTGCAGCCCAGACTTTGAAAGCGAGATAGACTCGGACGAAAACCCACGAACCGACAAATTAGTCCTCTTTTTTCCAAATCTTCAATGCCAGTCTGAATGTTACCCATATCAAGCTTAACAATAGGAGTTCCATCAGTTGCTTTAAGACATCCTGACTCCGTTTTCTTGGGATCAATCTTAGGCATTCTTAGAGGTTTATGGGAAGCCCTAATATTGATATTAGCATTGAGGTTGAGGTCTATCCACCACGAAGGGCATCCCTAAAATTCATTTTTGGGACTGAGTCTTCAAAATTCTTACCCTTGATAGGGGTTTTTAGAGTAGAATTATTTTGTGGGTGCACCTTAGCACCAGATTCACTTGAGATATGAGCCATTTTTTGATCAACTGCTTGAAACTTGTTTCGTGATCTCTTTAATCCTTGCCCTAGACGTCGTGGAAAGGTATGGTTTTCACTTTTCTTTTGTGCAGCAAATTGGAAGCCGTTGTCACTCAAGTTCATAGTATGATCTGTTGAAAGACAAATTTCTAACCCATCTTGTATCCCCTGCAACATTTCTGCTAAAATATTGAGCATAAACCACAAAAATATTGGCCGCTAGGGCCCGAAGGCCCTAAAAACCAACCTCTGGAGCTGCTTGCACTCAACCCGAGATGAAACCCTCGCATAGCCGCTTGCCAAATATGTCGTTCACACATAGGGATGCGCTAGGATCTGTGTTGCTCCAAATGATATGAAAATTGGTGGAGACGTTCTAGGGTTTTTCAGGCATCTACCCTCAAAATTTTAGCTCAATCCGAGTCCGGATGAGTGAGATATGGCCGAAACGAGTTTGGCAGTTTGGGCAGTCCTGCGAAAAACGTCTCATCTCATTATTTGCAAAGATATTTTTCGAGGGGTTTCTCACATTCATCTTATCAAAAGCTATTATGTTAAATACAACTCTAATGATTTTGATACCAGGAACAAAAATATTAGATATAATGTCGTATTATAATGTATACTAAAATAGTAAAGCAACCTTTCGTCCACCTATTGGCATTAGTCTTCAGCAAAAGGATGTTTTTTATACATAAAGGAATCGACAACTACCTTTCCCTTTCGAACAATTGATCATAGGGTCAAGTTGCAACTACCTTTTCTTTTTGAACAATTGATCATAAGGGTCAAGTTGCATTGCCTTTTATTGTAGCATCAAATTCAGGGTGCTACTACTATAACCCTTATCTTGCTCGATAAACACGTCCCAGAGTGAGAGATTTCCTTGGTGGCTCAGGGTTGGTACCGTCATCAAGTTGACGCACACTCAACAAATTTAGATCATACTACTACCTTTGCTCAGATTGGGCATGCTCCTGAGGTTTGAACCTAGGTCTCGCATACTCAACGGACTCGGGTCATACTACTATCTTTGCCCAGTTAAACATGCCCTCGAGGTTTGAACCTAGGTCTCCTTTTGATAAGTGCCTTGCTCATATTAGGCATGCCCCCTAAGTTTGAACTTAGGTCTCGCACACTCGGCAGACTTAGGTTATAGTACTACCTTTGCCCAAGTTAAACATGCCATAAAGTTTAAACCCTAAACTCCTCTTAATAAGTACCCAATACCTTACCAATTCACTAACCCTTGGAGAAGCTAGATTCCAATTCATAACCCTCGGGAAGTTGGCAAAACTATGTTGCACAAATCAATATTTTGCATATAAATGATACAATCGTGTACAACACCTACGACATGCATAGCCGCTACGTGGCCTTTTTGCTATTATTGAGGTAGGATATTAAATAAAAATAAATCGAAATACCATAATACTAAAGCGACCGGAGGAGCCATCTCTTATGTCTACGTGCAGAGTCCGCTCAAGTGTATAAATGACCATACCCAAACCCTACGTTGACAATAGTAATAGTAATAATAACGACTACTCCTATAGGCATATGCCAACCTGGCCGGAAACAAGATATAATGGTGTATAATTGTCCCTGGAAAACAAGTTCGAATCACGTCCCCGTTGCGCGTGCTAACCGTCCCTTACCATGCATGATAAGACAAAGCAGAGACTTATGAATAGTCACGCTTATCCAGTAATAATAACGTCTACTCTTTGGCCGCACCACATGCAATTGCCTGAAAAAGGAAAGTAACGCTCCCATGCTTGAACCTCCCATGGTCAAGGAGGACCTCCTAATTTCATGGCGTACAAAATCCATCTTAAAAGCTTAGGTAACTATGTTAACGTCAAAGAAATTCAGGGGATTCAAATTTGGGGGCTCGGAACAGGAGACCTTCCTTTTCATCGAGATTCCCAAAAAAGTTAATCGACTTTAGGTTGCGCACAATCTTTTGTCTGCAAAACCGACTCAGAGCGTAAGCATGTCGGAATTTGCAGTTATCAGAGGTATTTAATCTCGCTTTCTTAACGTCCCATCAATGATCAAGCAAGCGTAACTGCAATTTTCCATTTTCCCATCATGATTATCCGCTGAACTGTCCCTCACAGTCTTCGCAGGCGATCAGCTTGACTGCATTGCGCAAATGATTGCGGCCTCCAGCCCACCATGATATTACTTGTCCAAGAGAAAATGAAAATCTTCTACGGCCGTCAAAATCTTTTCAGCCTTAAAACCGTAGGCTTGTCGCAGAAATTATCACAGATATGGTGTTTGTTTTGCTATATCATTGAATGCCTGTCTCTGCAAAAGTCTGGGCAGTCAGTGCATGGGTGTATGTAAGGCTTATGGTCTAGTCTAGTCTACTTCAATCTTCGTGGAGTGAACACTCCTTTTTTTTTTTAATTTCTCTGAAAGCCGTAGCATTGGGGGCCGTATTATGCAGCAATCGTCTAATTCAAATGGGTTATCGCCTCAAGTAAAATAAAAGAGGAAACTAAATGCAATGAGATGAAGATCTGTGACTATATCCATGCAGAGTAAATACGACAGTTGTTGCACTAATACCGATCAAATTTGAAGGGCTGCCAATTGTTGTAATGGCATGACTCTTCCTTCCCTATTAGGGTGTAGTGGTTGCGTGTGGTGTAATTCTCTGGGCCCTGGGGCTAGAGGTCTATCTTTACAAGGAAACTATCCCTCCTGCAAGTACGCTCGGATTGTGTATGATTCACGTATTGCGTGATGAGCCCTCTGCTGATCAGAGTACATCATGAGATGACTCTTTAAGTACTGTTTCCAGCCTTATGTCAAGATGCTGCATGCCTGACTGTGGATCCCAGCTTAAGCCGAATGGGTATGGGATTGGGATTGGGATTGTGCCAGTAAGAGATGCAAAAACGGGCTACTCCGTGCTTTTTGTTGGAAAGTTCTGATGACCATCATCTAATTCAGGAGGCCAATTTGGAGGTTTCTGATCAGTTCGCTACCGTAGTGATTGATTGCTACAAGGGGCAGGCTATCTGGAATATTATTACTTTAAATTAAGTTAATCAATCTTCCTTTCATGGCTGATACAATCAGTCGTTCTATATAAGATCACCAAATGCCTTTCCCTCGTGGGTGTGTTGAAGTTTGTTTCTAGTATTAAGTGCTGTTGTGAGAGTTGAGAATACCCTGTGGTTTGAGGTGTGGAGTCATGGAGGTTTCCAGGCTGTTACTGTTGGTCATGGTCATATCTGTGTTGAAGGTGGTGCCTGGGATCAGCTCCGATTTGAAAGGCCTTGTGGCATTCAAGGGAGCTCTTGACAATGCCGAAAGGATTGCAGACTGGAACATGAATGACTCCTCTCCCTGTGGGTGGACTGGGGTGGCCTGCAGGAGGGGCGCTGTGAGTTCTCTTGTTCTTGCGGACATGGAGCTGAAGGGGCCCATTCATCCTGAGATTGGGAATCTTAAAAGCTTGGAGGTTCTCAATCTGAGCAATAATTTTCTCTCTGGTAGCATCCCCAGCCAAATCTGGGGACTCTCCAAGCTGAAAGTTTTGGATTTGGGTGGCAACTCTTTGTCTGGTGGAATTGAGGCCAGCATCCAAAGTCTTGCAGAGATCCGAGAGCTTGCTCTGGGCAGCAATGCTCTGTCGGGGAAACTGGTGCCGGAGCTGGGACTGCTTGCGCGTCTGGAGATGTTAGATTTGGGTTCCAACTTTTTCAGTGGCAGTATTCCCGCAGAGTTGGGCATGCTGTCTGAGCTGCAGTACCTGAACCTTGGTGACAATAGTCTATCTGGCGCTATTCCATCACGGCTTGGGGGATTAGAAAAGCTTGTGTTTCTTGATATGGGCAACAATTTTCTTACTGGTAGCTTGCCACCAGAGCTTGGGAAGCTAAGCAAACTGGCGTCTTTAGATGTATCAAACAACTCACTTTCAGGCGTTTTTCCTCCAGAGATCGGAGACATGGTGAGTTTGACTGATCTTTACCTTGGAATCAACAAGTTTTCGGGTCTTTTGCCTGCAGAAATTGGTAATTTGATCAATTTGAAGAATTTGTATTTGCCTTCTTGCTTCATCCGAGGACCTGTTCCAGATGAGATATCTAAGATGCAGTCCCTGAACAAGCTAGACCTTTCCAACAATCCACTGCGTTCCCCCATTCCACAAGCCATAGGAAATCTGAGCAACCTCACCATTTTGAATGTGGTAAATGCAGAACTCAATGGCACAATCCCTTTTGAATTGGGCAAATGCAGAAGGCTGAGAACTCTGATGCTTTCCTTCAATTTCCTGATAGGTTCTCTTCCTGACACTCTAGCAGGCCTTCCTATATTATCCTTCTCTGCAGAGAAAAACCAGCTTAGTGGGCCTTTGCCTAGATGGTTGGGAGAGTGGCAGGAAGCTGATTCTATCCTGCTGGCTACGAATCATTTCAGTGGGCACATTCCTCCAGAGCTTGGAAATTGCTCTACTGTGAATCATATCAGCCTGAGCAATAATCAACTAATAGGCGATATTCCCCGGGAGCTTTGCAATGCAAAATCTCTTACTGAGCTTGATTTGGAAAACAATTTCCTTGTGGGTACCATTGGAGACACTCTCATCAATTGTAGGAACCTTACCCAGTTGATCTTGACAAACAATCAGATAACTGGTAGAATTCCCCCGTATTTTGGGAGCCTGCCTTTGATGGTTCTAGATTTGGATGAGAACAACTTCACAGGGCCAATCCCTGAACTAATATGGAATTCCAGTACCCTCATGGAGTTTAGTGCAGCAAATAATTATCTGGAAGGAAAGCTTTCTGGCTACATTAGCAATGCAGTATCGTTGCAAAGATTGATTCTAAGTAATAACAATCTAGAAGGTGAAATTCCCAAGCAAATTGGGAGACTATCCAGTCTTCAAGTGCTTTCTCTCAATGGAAATCAGCTGGGAGGTGAGATTCCTTCAGAAATTTCTCAGTGTATCAGTCTCACTACTCTTGATTTGGGAAACAATCATTTCAATGGATCAATTCCCAAAACATTTGGTGATCTAACACAACTACAGTGTTTGGTTATTTCTCATAATGAGCTCTCTGGCTTCATCCCAGTCCAGATATCGTCATGTTTCCAGCAGATTGCAATCCCAGATTCCAGCTTTGTGCAGCACCATGGAGTCTTTGATCTCTCCTGGAATCAGCTTTCAGGACCCATTCCGAAAGAAATTGGTGAGTGCATTGTAGTTGTGGATTTGCTTCTTAACAACAACAGGCTCGCGGGAGAAATCCCGAAATCTCTGTCACGCCTCACAAACTTGACTACACTGGACCTTTCCAGTAACTACCTCACAGGGGAGATTCTAACTGGGTTTGGAGAGTCTCTTAAGCTTCAGGGTCTGAACTTGGCATTCAATCAGCTTACAGGTACAATTCCTGCAGCTTTAGGGGATATCAGTAGCTTGGTGAAGTTAAACTTAACAGGCAATAAACTTGTTGGTGAGATCCCTGCGTCTTTGGGAAATTTGACCGAGCTTACACATCTTGATGTTAGCAACAATGAACTCTTAGGCGAACTGCCTCCTTCTTTGTCAAATATGGTGAATATTGTTGGGCTTTATGTGCAGCAAAATAAGCTTTCTGGTAGTATTGACGGGTTGTTCTCGGACAGAACTTCATGGAGGATTGAGACTCTTAACATGAGTTTCAATTTTTTTTGTGGAGACATTCCACGGTCGCTGGGAAATCTTTCTTACCTTAACTACTTGGACCTGCACAACAATGGATTCATAGGCAGTATACCTTCAGAGTTGGGCAGCCTTTCACAACTTACATATCTTGATATCTCTGGAAATGATCTCACTGGAAAAATTCCTGATGAATTCTGCAATCTATTAAGTATATCTTTCTTCAACCTTTCAGACAATCTGCTGGAAGGGCCAATTCCTAGAGATGGAGTGTGTAAGAATTTCACAAGGTTTTCCTTACAGGGAAACAGGGCTTTATGTGGAGGGACTTTGGGACTGAAGTGCCATAGAGAAAAATCGTGTCGGTTGAACACTTGGGGACTTGTCGGAATCTCAATCGGAAGCATTCTTGCAGTCTTAAGTTTATCTGTTGCTCTATTGAGGAGGAAAATGCTAGGACAGCAAGCTCTTCTGGATCTAGAAAATGGAGGTAAATTCAATTCAGCAATAGAACCAGACATCTGCTTTCTCAGTAGCAAGTCCAAAGAACCTCTCAGCATAAATGTGGCCATGTTTGAGAGGCCTCTTCTTCGACTGACACTGGTTGACATTCTTCATGCCACCAACAACTTTTGCAAGACCAACATTATTGGCGATGGTGGGTTTGGAACAGTCTACAAGGCCACACTTCCCAATGGCAAAATGGTTGCAATCAAGAAGCTAAGCCAGGCGAAGAGTCAAGGGCACAGAGAGTTCCTAGCAGAGATGGAAACCCTAGGGAAAGTGAAGCACACAAACCTGGTTCCTCTTCTTGGGTACTGCTCTTTTGGGGAGGAGAAGCTGTTGGTATACGAGTATATGGTTAATGGGAGCCTTGATCTGTGGTTGAGAAACAGGGCAGATGCCCTTGAGGTTCTTGACTGGCCTAAACGCTTGAGAATTGCCTTGGGATCTGCAAGAGGGCTTGCCTTTCTTCACCATGGCTTCATCCCTCACATCATTCACCGCGACATGAAGGCCAGCAATATCTTGCTAGATGAGGATTTTGAGCCCAGAGTTGCAGACTTCGGATTGGCACGCCTCATAAGCGCTTGTGAAACTCATGTGACCACAGATATTGCAGGAACATTTGGATACATTCCTCCAGAATACGGGCAAAGCTGGAGAACTACCACTAGGGGGGATGTGTATAGTTTTGGAGTAATTTTGCTTGAGCTACTCACTGGAAGGGAGCCAACAGGACCTGAATTCAGAGACATAGAAGGTGGTAATTTGGTTTCTTGGGTTAGGCAAATGATCAAGACAGGTCAAGCAGTGGAGGCCCTGGATCCCATGATTTCCAATGCGACATCAACAACTCGGAAGATGCTGCAGATGTTGCAGGTGGCAAAAATCTGCACTTGTGATGACCCTGTCAGGCGCCCCACAATGTTGCAGGTTGTCAAATTCTTGAATGGTATTCAAGACCCTCCACAGAAATGAAACACACCTCAGTCCACTCTCTGTGTCTGCACAAAATTTTGGGGACCTTGGCTCAGTCCCGTGCACGATTTGGTGAATCTTTGTATTTTTGTGCGCTCTTTTCTTATGAATTGGATAAGTAAATTCACAGCTACTGTCAGTGTTTGTCAATGTGGAATATGCCTGAAAGGAAATGTGTTTTGTATTTCATATAACGCGAGCTGTAAGAATTGTAGTCAGGAAACTATCCAAAAGTGAAGTGTTGTAGTCAGGAAACTATCCAAAAGGTGCTTTTGTACTTTTTCCTTTGATGGCCTGGGTCAGCGGGGACCTTAAATTTGTTTAGCTTGTCTCTTTGACTTTAAACAGTCCCTCTTTATTTTTGGAAGCGATATGTAAACTCTCCCATGCTTTTGGCTAACTCCAGATATCTTCTAATAATTAGTCAGTCACATGTCATTTTTAATCTCCACAAGTTTCAACCTGTTCGACGACTGTTGATTATGTTATGGGACTTAAATGAAATGCTAGTAGCAAGGAGGACCTATAATTTTTTTTTGTGCATTATTCTTATTACGTACAGCACGAATAAGTTAAACCTCATAATAACATGTAGTGACATTTACCATTTCAAACTTTTAAGTATAATAGATTGTATAAGTGTGGTCATATTTTCTAAAGCCATAGTAATATGGTGTTTTTCTTTTGATTTGTACTTATATCAATGGTATATAGTAATAAGGGTCTTCTTCTTTTTTATTTGTATTGGGACGTACATGGTAGGCACTCCCCAAAGGCAATGGTACAACTGGGACGTACATGGTAGGCACTCCCCAAAAGCATAATAACAAGAAACCTCCTTTTCGTTAATTTGAACTCAGATCACTGAAACTAAAAGCCAACTACACCAACAACAAATTAACACCAACAACATAAATGTCGTGTTATACACAACATTAAACTCATTATTGAAAGAGCCTCTCCATTATCCGATCAGGATGTTCCAACACTTGGCATTAAAATAACGTTCCAAGTTTTGCTTAGCGCCGAAATGAAAAAAGTATACTAATAATCAAAGATTAATTTAAATCTATGTATTTAATTTTTTTAATAAAATTATATAAAATTTGTATTAAAAAAGGTTCAACGTGCCAATGAAATAATGTTATTTATATATTAAAACAATATATTCTAAAATAATATTAGGAAGAAATTTAGTTTTGGGATAGATGGGGATGAAAATTTTCTAGGATCTTAGTGTTTGGATTTTATTGTAAAACAATAACAATGGGTTATATATATATATATAATTTTGACTAATTTAAAGGTTTTAATTGAAATTGATATTTTTGAAAAGTATTTAAATAGTAGTTAAGGATTAAGTTTAAATAGTAGTTAAAGATTAAATTTTAGAATAATGCTTTGGAACTTTTATTTTAAATTTTGAATATTATTAAAATTATAAATAAATGATTTAAGTTTAATAATTTTAAAATTCAAAAATATTGTATAAATTTTTAATCTTTAAAATTTTATGTGTTTTAAATAAGTAATTTTTTTTTTTTATATAGTTAGTATATATTTATAAATTTTATTTATTTATTTTAATCTTTAAAGTTTATATGTAACATTTTTTATCAATTTATCTATTGATGAAATCTTTAAACTTTTTGGACTTCTTAATCAACTCATTAACAAGAAGGTTTTGAAGAATATTGGCAATATTCTAGGTAAAGTTTATTTAGGAGGGACCAACTAAGGAGAGAATGCATGTTGTATACACTTGAGTATGTGTTGTCACGAGTATTTCAAAACCTTTATCATAGTCTATTAGGATTAAATTTGAATAAAGAGAATGAGATCAACAAGTGGACTGCAAAAACATTATTTTGATGTCACAAATGCCATGAAACATCATGGAATCTAGTCCAGTCCTTCTAGGTGCTTTTGTTATATCCAAGTTTGGGAGCCTTTCAAAACCTTACTTGTAATAGGTTTGGGGACCCTTTTAAAAACCCCTTCTACTATAAAAAAAAAAAAAAAATACCATGAAATTGGAACATGGCAAGAGATTACAAATTGAAAAAGATGAAGAAAGAGATAAAAAATTTAGGCATGAGGCAAACTTCAATATGAAATAAGGAGATCATATCATAGCTGAAGTTGAGTCAAATAAAGGGTTTTTCACCCCTAAGAAAGTGGTAAGAAAAAATCCTCAACATCATCAAATGGCAAAGGCCATTATAGTCCACTTAAATCAACCATTAGAAGTAAAAATGACTCAAGGGATGAGGAAGTACAATGTGCAAGTTCAAATACAAAAAGAGTTAAAGGTGCAAAGGAAGATGAGGAGGCAAATTTTAAAATGAATGAGGTGGAGGAGGTCAAGGTTAATCCAAGTAAATCATCTTTGTGTAGCATAAAACCTTCTACTCGCAATATAAAAAAAAGTAGTACAAAGTAGATCCCTTACACTTTAGGATTTTAAGAGTAGCACAATAAAGAAAAGCATATGAACGATATCCAAGGAAATGTAGAGTTTTTAGGGCAACATGAGAAAATAATGACTATGGAGGATCATCCATGCCTTATTTAAAGCACATAAAATTGCATTTATAAATTTTATTTATTTATTTTAATCTTTAAATTTTATATGTAACATTTTTTATCATTTTTTTTATTGATGAAATCTTTGAACTTTTTGGACTTCTTAATCAACTCATTAACAAGAAGGTTTTGAAGAATATTGGCAATATTCTAGGTAAAGTTTATTTAGGAGGGACCAACTAAGGAGAGAATGCATGTTGTATACACTTGAGTATGTGTTGTCACGAGTATTTCAAAACCTTTATCATAGTCTATTAGGATTAAATTTGAATAAAGAGAATGAGATCAACAAGTGGACTACAAAAACATTATTTTGATGTCACAAATGCCATGAAACATCATGGAATCTAGCCCAGTCCTTCTAGGTGCTTTTGTTATATCCAAGGTTGGGAGCCTTTCAAAACCTTACTTGTAATAGGTTTGGGGACCCTTTTAAAAACCCCTTCTACTATCAATCAAAAAAAACAATACCATGAAATTGGAACATGGCAAGAGATTACAAATTGAAAAATATGAAGAAAGAGATAAAAAATTTAGGCATGAGGCAAACTTCAATATGAAATAAGGAGATCATATCATAGCTGAAGTTGAGTCAAATAAAGGGTTTTTCACCCCTAAGAAAGTGGTAAGAAAAAATCCTCAACATCATCAAATGGCAAAGGCCATTATAGTCCACTTAAATCAACCATTAGAAGTAAAAATGACTCAAGGGATGAGGAAGTACAATGTGCAAGTTCAAATACAAAAAGAGTTAAAGGTGCAAAGGAAGATGAGGAGGCAAATTTTAAAATGAATGAGGTGGAGGAGGTCAAGGTTAATCCAAGTAAATCATCTTTGTGTAGCATAAAACCTTCTACTCACAATATTAAAAAAAGTAGTACAAAGTAGATCCCTTACACTTTAGGATTTTAAGAGTAGCACAATAAAGAAAAGCATATGAACGATATCCAAGGAAATGTAGAGTTTTTAGGGCAACATGAGAAAATAATGACTATGGAGGATCATCCATGCACTTAGGGTTTTTAGGGAAAAGATAAAGGAAAAAGTGTTTATGAGGCTATTCTTTGCATTTTAGAATTTTTTAGGGCAACTTAAGTCTTTAAAAGATAAGTCTCGTTATTAATAATATGGAAAAATAAAATAGACTAATAAATATGGAAGTGTTGGTGGGAATGGGAAAAGGAGAGAGGCCATCAAAACATGAACAAAAATAAAAAGAACCTCAAAGGGATATCAATTTGGGAAGCCTAATTAAAATATCACGGGTGTTAACAAAAAGTGGGGCTAAGCCCACTAATAAAAATAAAAAGTAATAATGATGAAAATGAGATCATGGAATATTAGGGGTATGAATAATACCCCTATAAAAAAAGTTGTTAATGAACTAATAGGTTGTTATAGTCCCAAGTTTATATTGATACAAGAAACAAAATTAAGTAGTGAGGAATGTAAGGATGCTTTTAAAAAAAATTGGAAGATGGGTGATTGTCTAGAAATTTCTTCTATAGGAGCTTTAGGCAATATTTACAATAATGTGGGATAAACATAAATGGGATGGATATTTGTTAGAAGCAACATGTACTTGGGTTGTTAGACTATTGTGCAGGAAAGAGGAAAACATCAAAGTTGGGGTTATAAATGTATATGCTCCAACTATAGTTACTCCTTAGAAAATATGTTGGAAGGACCTTAGCATATTTTTGTCAAACACAATGATGGTTCATAATTGTGATCTATGGGTTCTTGGAGGTGATTTCAACACAATTTTATCTTGTTTGGAAAAGAAGGGTGGTACTCCTGGATGGTGTAAATCAATGCAATATTTTACTTCATTTGTCAATTCAAATAGCCTTAGGGATGTTAATACTTCAATTTTTCAATATACATAGGATAATAGCACATAGGAAAAAATCATATAGCAAAAATATTGGATAAGTTATTGTTATCTAATACATGGTTGCAAATAGAGCCTACAATCTCTTTAGATATTTTACTATGAGCAAGATTAGATCACAAACCTATTCTTTTGACTTGTGGTTTACCCAAGGTCATCCAAAGCCATTTCACTTCTAGTCTATGTGGATCCAAGACCCCAATTTCTTCCAGATGGTTATGTTATGGTGGGATGAAGAAAATTTTGAAGGATCATATATGTACAAGTTTGTTCAAATGATAAAATATTTAAAGGAGCAAATGAAGATTTGGAATGCCAAATATTTTGGTAATATTTTTAAAGAAAATAAAAAAATTGAATCCAAGCTCAAACATTTACAAGAGATAGTAGAAATCAATGGAATGCATCAATATTCTTATGTGAAGAAAAACAATTACTTTTTTATCATCATAATGAAATGAAAAAAGAAGATTCATATTGGTTTAAAACATCTAGGGATAAATGGCTCAAGGAAGGAGATAGAAATACAAAAAACATTCATTCTATAGCAAAAACAAAATTTTCTTTTTGTCAAAATCAAAATATCTTAAATCTAGATAAAAGAAATATTGAGGAAGAAGAAGATATAAGGAAGGAAGCATTTTAATTTTTTATTTTTTCAAATGCTAGGCAAGATAAGGAGGCATAAGATAAGCTTTTGCATAATATTCCATCAATTATTACATAGGGAAAAAATAAAATCTTGATGGAGAAGATATCTATGAAGGAGCTATATGAAGCAGTTTTTCCATTCCATCCTAATAAGGCACCTTGGCATCGATAGATTTCCCACAATTTGATTTCAAAATTTTGAAATTTATTGAAGAGTGTTATGTTGGTTGTAGTTGAAGAGGGTTAGAAAAAGAAGGATGCAATAAGTAATATCAATGCCACTTTTATTACATTGACTCAAGAAAGGAAAGACAAAATATTTTGATAATTTACATCTAATAAGCCTTTATAATATCATTTAAAAAATTATGGCAAATAGGTTGAAAGGTATTATAGATTGCATTATCTCATAGGAACATGGTGGTTTCATTCATGGTAAACAAAAATTGTATAATCATTACGCATAAGGTCAAACATTATCTTCATTCCATGAAAAAACTAGTTATGCATATGAAATTAGATATGAACAAAGCATATGATAGGGTTTCCTAGATTTTTGTACATGATATTCTTAAAAAGTTTAGTTTTGATTACAATTGGTGTAAATGGATTAAATGTTGTTAAAGAACTACAAAATATTCTATTTTGATCAATGGTTCTTCTATTGGCTATTTTAAGTCATATTATGGAGTCCTCCAAGATGATCCACTATCTCCTTATCTATTCATTATTCTTGAGGAGGCATTAGGGATATTTTTCTTAAAGGCAAAAATAGAAGGAAAAATCAAATATATTTAGGTTGAAAATAATGTTCCCTTCATATTTCATCTCCAATATGTTGATAATACTTTTATTTTGGGTCATCCCTCAATTAGTGAGGCCATGGATTTTAAATCATATTACCATGCTCTGAGAAGGCTACTAGACAGTTGGTTAATACTATAAAATCCAAAAAAAAATCATTAAAAATGCCCTAGATTTGCAACTAATTATTTTGGATATTTTAGGGTTTAAAAATAAAAAATTTCTATCAACCTACTTGAGTATTCCTTTGTATCATAAAGGAAATAAAAAAGGAGCTTTAGATCTCTTGTTTGGATAGAATGAAATCTTGTTTGGCATGTTAGAAAGGTAAGTTATTAACCATGGCAAGAAGAGTACAACTCATAAAGACTATATTGCAATCCATCCCTATCTATATGACATCATTTTCAAGATTGGTAATAGGTATAGAATCAAAAATCAATAAATTTTAAAAAGACTTTCTTTGGAAAGGGTGCGAGGAAAATTTTAGGTTTCCTCTTTGTAAATGGGATAGGGTTTGCAAAGGAAAGAATATTCAAGGACTAGAATTGTAGACTTAGGTGTTTGGCCTTAAGGGAAAAGCCTAGGTGGAGATTATTCAAAGATCAAAGAAAGAATTGGGTAAAAGTGTTACTTCAAAATTATATATGTTCTTTTGATGCAATGAAATTATTTAGGAAAATAACCCTACCTAAAGGATTACCAACATGGAACTTCATATCAAATAGTTTGTAATTGATTAATAATCATATTAGATGGTAAATTAATAAGGGGTATTCTTCAAATTTTTGGTTTGATGCTTGATTGAAGCCATATCCTCCTATTTTATATCCAATGGAAACCATTGGCCTATGCATATCTATCTTGTAAAGGTTCTGTTGGTCACGAATCTGCCACAGGAAAGGATTTTAACATAAATGCGCCCTAGACCCGGCCAACATTGAAAGGCCGAGAGAAAGAAATGTCTCCCGGACCAATCTCCAGAGAGGGCTGGTTCCCTTACTAAATTCTATGCTGTTGAAGACTAGAGTTGCAGGAAAGAAATAGGAAATATGCAGAAAGAAATGGGAAATATAGCCACAGGCCAAATTTGTCAGATCGGGAAAGATTAGCAGCAGATAACCTCAAGCACACTAACAACATATAACAAAATATAACGACGTAATCCACTTACAACCTTGCACAGATAACCTCCAAAATCGCATTCCAGAACTCACTTCCTCACTAGCAATATTTAAACTCAGATGCAGAATTCAAATTAAGCAGCAGATAAGAAATACGAGCGTAAATGAGGAATGCATAAGATAGAAGGAAAAACACACATAAAATTGCTTGCAAAACCCAGAGGCCAAATATCTTTCATTCATGCAAAGAACTTGAAAAGTTTTTCAGCAAAAGTCTCTCTCTCGATCCCTCTTTCTGAGATATACATTGATATTTATAGAGGTCTTGCCTCTTTGTAGCATTTAAAACATGAAACGGACTTCCTCGAGATCTACAAAATATACAACAGAAATAAGGAAATGATCCCCTTAAACCAGCCTCGGAGAAATCAAAAATTGAATGAAACAAGGAACCGATCGTCTTCATTAAATGGTCATCCTCGGAGCATGCTTGGACCGTTAGAAAATCATGAATAGAAGCTTTGAATAATGGAGGCATCTTCAATTCTGGTGGCTTCGAAAGCTATAGGCTTGAGCACGTTCTTCTATCTTGCACACATTGGAAAGCAGCAAAACATTAAATTCTGGAGAGCTTTTAATCCTTGGAAATCACAATACTTCATCGGGCCGTTGAACTGCTTTCTAGCATGAAATTGTGACGGGTCACAAAATGTGACATGTCATGAAATCGTGACATATTCTCTCTCCGTACGCTTTTGCCACTTTGGGTCACGAAAACCAAACATGTCATGAAATCGTGACGTATTCGGCTCTTTGTTCTCCTTCGTCACCTTAGGTCACGAAAACGCGACGCGTCACAAATTCGCGACGTTTCGTACTATTCTGCTCCTCCCTTGCTTTGCTGTCGCGATTTTGCGACGTTCTTTCCCCATGTTGTCCTTTCGTTGTTTCGAACCGCAAAAACGTGACAAGTCATGATTTCGCTACATCTTTCTCTCTCCTCGCTCTTCCTTCTTCCTTTCTTCTTCCTCAAATCGCAACATGTCACGAAATCGCTGACAAATTTTCTTCTTGGCCTTCATCCTCTTAAAGTAGCGAAATGAAAAAAAAAAAATATTTGTCTATTTAGCTTTTTCTCCACAATATGTCAAGAAATCGTGACGTTTCCTTGCTTTCTCTACTGTTGCCTTTTGTCGCGATATCGCGACGTCTTCTTCTTGCTTGGTCTCATCTTCAAAAGTGTCATGAAATCACGACGCCTTTCATGCCTTATGCTTTTCTTTCCACCTTGACCGCGATAATGCGACATGTCGCGATATCGCGACGTTTTTACATTTTGCCCCTTGTTCACTTTTCTGTCACGATATCATGACGAGGTTCATTGTCATTGCCCTTTGCTCAATTATGTCACGATATCATGACCTTTTCTATCACTCTGCTCCATGGCCATCGCAAGTCACAAAACGCGACATGTCACGATATCGCGACAATTTACCTTGCTTCCGTTGACCACTTTGACCATGATTTTGGAACACGTCACGATATCACGACATTCTTCGACTTTGGCTTCTCTCTCCTCCAAAAAACCCACGATAACGCGACATGTCACGATATCGCGACAGTTTTGAACCCGTGCTCTCCATGCTATTTTTGGTCGCGATATCGCGACAGTTCTGACTTAGCTATTTTGGCACCAAAACTCGTAGAGAAACATAGAGGAGTGAGAACTTTACAATTTATGCATGAATAATCAACAATCAAAACAATGTGGCAAAAATGCCAACATTCTTGGCGGCTCATGGGGTATACAGTTCTTCGTATGCATGAATCCTAGGCCTGAATCCATTGGGCAACAGAGTCAAGAAAAATTGGAGGAACAGAATGCTGACTGATGGGGAACATCTCTGTGGACTACTGCAACAAACTCTTGCTGATATTTGGAAACTCAAATAGATCCGCATTGCCTAGCTTACCAGAGTGCTGTAAAAGGATCTCCATGACAGTGATGAAAGCACCGGGTTGCAAAAATAGAAATGAATGGAATGAACGGAGTGAGGACTATGGAATGGAAATAGTAAATGATGGAATGGTGGGAATGGAAGGAGTGAAGCGGTAGATACAACAACTGAAGAGGGAGCTACTGTGTCACCAGCTATGGGGATGGAGGAAAAATGAATAATGAAATGGAAGTGGATGGGATGGTGAAAGCGGTGGAAACTATGGATAAATGCTGAAAAGAAAACATGGATTAGAAGAAAAGGAAAAGAAGAAACGGGAATATCAGAGAGGGGAATAGAAACAACAATAGTGGCTTAATTACGAACAGTAGAAGAAGGAATGAGCGAGGAAGGGAATGAAAAGAAGGGAGGGGAAGGAAGAAATTGATAAAAGCCACTATCTGTTGGGAAGGAAGAGGAAAAAAGAAAGAAATAAACGTACCTGCGGGCTCGCATGCAAAAAGAGCCGAAGTTGACAGAGGAAATCCACAATACTTTTTTTTTCTTTTTCTGTTTTCTTTTTTTTTCTTTTTTTTTTTACAAAAGCAAAATAACTGTACAAGGTAATACTGGACTCATACTTCATGGAGTGTAGGCTTTCAGATGAAAGTCGTTCACCGAAATAGGAAGTGGGCTGCCATCCAAATCTTCCAGATGAAACGAATTTGCTGCATCGGCACTGACAATGCGGAATGGACCCTCCCATAGAGCATCAAACTTCTTGTGCATTCCCCGGCTTGGCTTTCCTTTCATTCCATTTCAGGACCAAATCACCCACCTTGAGTGGACGATCAACAGAATTTTTATGGAACCATTTTGAAACAACCTGTGTATGCTTAGCAAACTCCTCATAGGCCAAAGAACGTTGCTCTTCCAACTGCAACAACTGAGCCAACCGCATATCCATGGAATCCATATCTGCTTCATCATCCTGAAATCCCCGCAACCGTTGCAAAATTGGTAATTCTAGATGAACAGGAAACCTTGCCTCTTTTCCATATACCAGGGCATATGGTGAAGTCTTGATAGACTTCTTGATTGAAATCCTATCTGCCCATAAGGCTTGATTCAGCAGAAGGTGCCATGATCTCTTGTTATCCCCCAAGGATCTCTTCAAAATCCATAGCAAGTTCTTGTTTGTGGACTCCGCCAAGCCATTCCCCTGAGGGTAATAGTTAGAGGATGTCTTCAGGAAAACACCATACTTGTTTGCAAATTCCGCTAGCTCAGCTCCAACGAATGGAGTTCCGTTATCTATGATAATAGCATCAGGAATGCCAAAACGTGTGATCAGCCCTTCGATGAAAGAGATCACCACATCTTGATTTGCAACCCTGGTTGGAATAGCCTCAGACCATCTCGTGAAATAATCTATAGCCGTCAAGATATACTTGTGTCCAACTGAAGAATTCGGATCAATGATCCCAATAAAGTCCAATCCCCACTCGCTGAAAAGGTGCTTCAACCTGAATTGGATGCAGGGGCAATGATGCATTTCTAACCCTTCCTGTATACCTCTGACATCCGTCACATGCTTGGGCAATCCTGAAAGCATCTCGTGAACAAAGTTGGCCAATAGTAACCAGCCCGAATAATTTTCAAAGCCATTGGTCTACCTCGCATAGTGTCCTCCTCGATATGCCGTAATGAAACTCCTCCAGGAGTCTAGCCTTCTCTGATTCCTTGACACACCTTAAAAGAACGCCATCAATATTCTTGAAAAACAATCCTTCAGGCAACAACACATACCTGAGAGCTTGCAGGTGAAACCTTCTCCGTTGTGAGGCATTTAACTGTGAAGGGCATCTGCCAGTTGTGAAATAGTTAATCAGGTCATCAGCCCAATCTTGTCCTTGTACTAAGAGGTTCACCAGATTCCTATCTCCAGCAAGATCATCTGCTTGATAATCAACTATCCCAGATGTCGCAGTCTTTGCTAAGTGCTGGCATAAGGCCTTACCCCGCACCAGCTTGGTCGGATGAATCTCAACATCAAATTCTTGAATTTTGGTGACCCAACCAACGCGTTTATCACCCATCTCACCCTGAATGATGAAATTCCTTACATCGGGATGTATAACATAGACGACTGTCCTACTCCGAGATATAAAATGCTTGAATTTCTTAAGAGACTTCATGACAACATATACCTGCTTTTCAATGAAATTATATCTTGCCTCATGAGGTAAGATAACCTGACTAAGGAAAGCAATGGGCCTTTCATTCCCATCATCTCCTTTCTGTGTGAGTACTGCGACATAGCTCTCATCTTCTCCAACTGCATACATAATGAAATCTTTTGAATAATCAGGATTAATTAATACAGGAGCCTGCGCTATTCTGTCCTTAATCTCCTGGAATGCCTCCTTCCTCTGAGTCGTCCACTTAAATTCTGCGTCCTTCTTCAACAACTCAGTCATGGGCTTGACGACCTGGGCAAAGTCAGAAATGAACTTCCTGATAAAATTAATCTGCCCGAAGAAAGACTGCAGCTCTTTCTTATTGGCAGGGAGCGACAGCTTTCTTCAATGCTTCGACTCGAGATGGATCAATTGCCAAACCATCTTCTGAAATGACATGCCCCAAGAGTTTACCTTCCTTCACTGCAAAAACCGACTTCTTTGGATTAATGGAAATACCAAACTCTCTACATTTTCCAAAGATTTGCCTCAGATGAGAACAGTGATCTTCCCGTTTATGTGAAAAGACAGTCATATCATCAAGATAAATGACAATAATCTTGTTCAAAAGCTCCTCGAATGCAATGTCCATGGCTCTCTGGAATGTGGCCCCAACATTGGACAATCCGAAAGGCATGCGCTGATAAGCAAAAGTGCCCCACTTGGTTGTGAATGCAGTCTTGTACTGGTCCTCATCCCTAACCCAAATCTGGTTATATCCAGAGAAACCATCTAGCAATGAGAAACGTCGAGCCCCAGCAACAACATGAAGTATCTGATCAATGCGAGGCAAGGGATAGTGATCTTTCAGAGATGCACGGTTCAGATTTCGAAAATCTACACACAGTCGTATGTCTCCATTTTTCTTTCGAACCGAAACCAGATTAGCGACCCAAGTCGAGTGCTTAACCGGATATATAATCTTGGCCTGCAACATTTTCACAAGTTCGGCCCTCATGAGAGTCTCAATATTTGGGTTCACTGGTCGCTGCTTTTGCCTGAAGGGTTTGACTCCTTCTTCCAACTCAATAGTATGCTGAATAATCTGCTTGTCATATCCCCTCAGATCCTCGTAACTCCAGGCCACGATATCAAAAAATTCTTGACACAGTTGCCTAATCTCTTGCAATTCATCAGGAGTAGAATCAGTCCCAATCTTAATGACCTTATTGGGTTCCAACTGCAGCTCCATATACTCCTTCTTGTCGATCTCAATCCGATGTTTCTTGGACCGATCATGCTGATCAAACAAACTTTCTAGAGTGATAAGACCTTTCGAAATATGATTATTCTATAACCGAATCGGACCATCAGTTTCTTCGTGCTCCAAGGTTCTTCCTTTGATAGTGGCAACTTCTTGAATCAAAAAGTTAACAATTTGCTCATCACTCTCGAAGACTTGCCGGAAAGTATCTTTGTCTGGGACACTAGGCCTGTACACCATTCTTACTATCTTTGGTTTCTTTACTACCTGCTCAATGGGAGAAAAATTTGCTCCAAGAGATGCTAGAAGATCAGCATGCTTATTCAGCTCTCATGAAATGGCTTGAATACTCAGAGCTGTGAAAGACTCAAACAGGTCCCAAACTTGGTTGCGATATGCTTTGAGATAATGCTGCTTGGAAATACACCTGTTTGTTACTTGGTTTACAATCAACTCGTAATCACCAAAAATCTGCAACTGTTCAATTCCCAATTTTCTTGCCTTTTTCAAGCCTAGGCATAATGCTTCGTACTCGACAACATTGTTAGTACAATTCCAAGTGAGACGGTATGAATATGTTCTTTGTAAACTAGAGGGAGAAATCAGAACAATACCTGCTCCTGCACCATTTTTGCATCTTGCCCCATCAAAATACAACTTCCATAATTGATCGTGGATAGAGCTCTGATCATCTTGGTTAAGGAGTACCTACATTGCACCATCCTCGAGCTTTGTGATAGAATAACAACCGATTTCGGTCTCTAGCATTGAAATCAAGCATTGAAAACTCGTCTTCCAACTGAAGCTCATCCAAAACCTCATTCATCAAATCAGAACCTTCTAACTCTTCGGTTAGCATGTTGACAGACTGCATGGTCTTTCCCCGCTTCATCCAACCTTTCAATATGAAAAGAGGAAGGTTTTTCATTATGAATCCAGATTCTCTTTCCTTTAAAAGGGATCTCCAAGTGAGAATAATCCAATGAAAGATAACCTCCCAACTTTGCAATAAATTCTCTTGATAAGCACATACTGAAATACGGTTCTAGATCAACCACAACTATCTCCTGAATGACTGTAATCTGAGGCATACTGTGTAAAATAATCGGGACATCCTTGATTACACCTATTGTTTTCATAGGAGTACCATCTAACTGCAAGACTCCAGGGCTACTTCGTGTGTATTCCATACCCATAACTTCACAAACTGCCTTTGGCATGACAGTTGTAGCGGCACCGAAATCAATCATGCAGTTATGCACGATCCAACCCTCCATTCGAAGTGACAGATAAAATGGGGGTGGTCTATTCTTACCAGTGATTGAAGTGGTTAACGCTTGAGCATAAATTGTCTGGGTAGGACTCTTCTCACTATCCTTCATAGATTTCAAGGATTCTTGCAATAAATCTACCTGTCCAGGCAATTGTAATGCATCATAAAGACTAACCTTAGCTGGGATCTTCTTCAATTCTTCGACAATGTTGTATGCAGCCGCAGCAGATTCCTTCTTTTCAACTGGGGGGTCATATCTGCTCCGATACTGCTGAGTGGCTTCTACTCTCAACCTTTTAGTCAATGATGGGTACTTCAACTTTTCTCTTGCTTGTTCCTCTGCTTTCGATCTTGCCTGTGTAGCTACGGCTTTTTCTTGTACTCTGTGTGGAACAAGATCTTTTGGTAAAACAGGCGCATCTAGCTTTGATACTGGCATAGGAGTTTTCACTTGTTTTCTCAAATCAGCTGGCACTTTTAATGGCTCTAGCTCAACAGGATCTACTGTGACAGGCTTCTTTCCAGTCCTCGTGAGAACTGAAACTTGTTCTTCAGATGGAACCATTAAGCTATGACCTACCTCAGAGATCATGTTGACTTGCCCTCCCGAAGAACTAGCGGCCAATGTCTGCACATAATTCAAATGAACCATGCAAGTGTCTTCACCATGTGGATCATTACATGTTGAACACCAATATGTTCTTTCTGCAAGGACCGCATCTTCATTTGCCAAAATAGTCAGGTTCTTCTCGGGTGCTTTGCTTGTTGAAGCAGCTTGTTCTCTAGTAATCGACGGAGGCTGAAATCTCCTAGGCTAGAAATCTCGCTCAGCTTGCTTCCTTTCAATAAGTGTGATCTTATTGCCCATTGCTCTTATAGCAGAATTGGCAGATTTTACCTCTTGCAAGAGTGTCGTATAAGGATCAGGATTTACAAGCGCAGGAGGTGCTGGTAAGGGCAAAGGTGCTGGTGGCACCGGTAATGCTGGGAATGAAGTGGAAGCGAGGAATGGCAGAATGCTGGGTGCAGGCAACTGGGGATTTGCTGAAGTAGGGAGCTGAGGAACTGGGATGGGTGCAATCTGAGGTGCACTGGAGCTCCATGATGGAACAGGGTACATGGAAGACATAGATTGCGAAAATGAACTAGGATATAAATGCTATGGAATATCAGGTAAAATGGGCATTGCTACCTTTGGAGGAAGCCTACCGATTGCAATCAAGTCTGCCTCCACCTTTTGTGCTTGTTCGAACAGTTTTAGGAAGGTCATCACATTGGACTGCCTGATCGCCAAGCCAATGTCTGTGTTGAACGCTCGAAGATAGTAGAATGTAGCTTGCTCATGGGTAGGGCGAAGACCTTCAGGCACTCGCTGCCAGCTTCTGGTAAATCGAACATTGAAATCTGCTATCGCCTCCTGCGGGTGCCTCTGAATTGCATTAAACTGATGCAACAATGAAAATGGATCAGCCTGTTCATGAAAATTCTTAATTAATAGTTCTCCTAGCTGATCCCATGATGCAATAGTGCCTGGTTGCAGAGATCGGTACTAGTACAACAATTTTCCTCTCAAGGATAATACTAATAACTTCACCATCACATCTTCATCTGTTATATCATGAATGGCTGCCAAAGAAGCTATATCATGAATATGTTCATATGCAGTCTTACCAATACCATCATAGGTTGGCAAGGCTTTCAAAGCAGCCTGGGAACTAGATTTTGAGCCTACAAATTCAAGGCTCCTGAACTATTCCATGCTGAAAACTGCCTAGGTTGAGGATACTGGGCCATTGGGACTAGTGGATGTGACTGAGAAGATGGAAAACTAGTAACAATACTAGGGATTTGTGTGGATATGGCAGATGATGCAAGCGATGGGGAAACCAACCTAGAGTGTTCACCTCTTTTTGTGCTGTCAAGTTCAAAAACTCAACAAGATTTTCAACTTTTTTAGACTTTGATCTCGTGATCATGAAGTACAACTTTCACTGTATCCATGTTCAGAGATTTTTGGGTACTGCAGAGTCACCAAATGTTCTAACTATACGGCATGAAGGCGAACATTAAACCCTCAATACTATGGGATCTTTTTGAGATAGAAATAGTCTGTCCCACCGGGCGTGCCAAAAACTGTTGGTCACGAATCTGCCATAGGAAAGGATTTTAAAATAAATGCACCCTAGACCCGACCAACATTGAAAGGTTGAGAGAAAGAAATGTCTCCCGGACCAATCTCCAGAGAGGGCTGGTTCCCTTACTAAATTTTATGTTCTTGAAGACTAGAGTTGCAGGAAAGAAATAGGAAATATGCAGAAAGAAATGGGAAATATAGCCACAGGCCAAATTTGTCAGATCGGGAAAGATTAGCAGCAGATAACCTCAAGCACATGAACAACATATAACAAAAGATAGCGACGTAATTTACTTACAACCTTGCATAGATAACCTCCAAAATCACATTCCAGAACTCACTTCCTCACTAGCAATATTTAAACTCAGATGTAGAATTCAAATTAAGCAACAGATAAGAAATACGAGCGTAAATGAGGAATGCATAAGATAGAAGGAAAAACACATAGAAAGTTGCTTGCAAAACCAGAGGCCAAATATCTTTCATTCATGCAAAGAACTTGAAAAGCTTTTCAGCAAAAGTCTCTCTCTCGATGCCTCTTTCTGAGATATACATTGATATTTATAGAGGTCTTGCCTCTTTGTAGCATTTAAAACATGAAATGGACTTCCTCGAGATCTACAAAATATACAACAAAAATAAGGAAATGATCCCCTTAAACCAGCCTCAGAGAAATCAGAAATTGAATGAAACAAGGAACCGGTCGTCTTCATTAAATGGTCATCCTCGGAGCATGCTTGGACCGTTAGAAAATCATGAACATAAGCTTTGAATAATGGAGGCATCTTCAATTCTGGTGGCTTCGAAAACTACATGCCTGAGCACGTTCTTCTATCTTGCACACATTGGAAAGCAACAAAACATTAAATTCTGGAGAGCTTTTAATCCTTGGAAATCACAATACTTCATCGGGCCGTTGAACTGCTTTCTGGCACGAAACCATGACGGGTCACGAAACGTGACATGTCACGAAATCGTGACATTTTCTTTCTCCGTACGCTTTTGCCATTTTGGATCATGAAAACAAACATGTCACGAAATCATGACGTATTCGGCTCTTTGTTCTCCTTCGTCACCTTAGGTCACGAAAATGTGACGCGTCGCAATTTCGTGACGTTTCGTACTATTCTGCTCCTTCCTTGCTTTGCTGTCACGATTTTGTGACGTTCTTTCCCCATGTTGTCCTTTCGCTGTTTCGAACCGCGAAAATGCGACAAGTCATGATTTCGCTACATCTTTCTCTCTTTTGTTTCAAAATGTCATCGAAATCGTGACATTTCTCTTTTGTGTCCTTTTCTTCTATACCGCGAAACTGCAACATGTCGCGAAATCGCGACACTTTTCTTTCTTGGCCTTCATCCTCTTAAAAGTAGCAAAATCGAAACATGTCATGAATGATCCACCATTTTCTCTATTTAGCCTTTTCTCCACAATATGTCATGAAATCGCGACGTTTCCTTGCTTTCTCTATTGTTGCCGTTTCGTCGCGATATCGCGACGTCTTCTTCTTGCTTGGCCTCATCTTCAAAAATGTCATGAAATCGCGACGTCTTTCATGCCTTATGCTTTTCTTTCAACTTGACTGCGATAATGCGACATGTCGCGATATCGCGACGTTTCTACATTTTGCTCCTTGTTCACTTTTCTGTCACGATATCACGACGAGGTTCATTGTCATTGCCCTTTGCTCAATTATGTCACGATATCGTGACATTTTCTATCACTCTGCTCCATGGCCATCGCAAGTCATGAAAATGCGACATGTCACGATATCGCGACATTTTTACTGCTTTGCTTCCGTTGACCACTTTGACCATGATTTTGGAACACGTCACGATATCGCGACATTCTCCGACTTTGGCTTCTCTCTCCTCTAAAAGACCCGCGATAACGCGACATGTCGCGATATCGCGACGGTTTTGAACCCGTGCTCTCCATGCTGTTTTTGGTCGCGATATCGCGACAGTCTTCGGACTTAGCTGTTTTGGCACCAAAACTCGTAGAGAAACACAGAGGAGTGAGAACTTCAACAATTTATGCATGAATAATCAACAATCAAAACAATGTGGCAAAAATGCCAACAAGGTTCAAAGGTCAAATATTATATTAATATGAGCAATAACTCTAGATTATGGATTTCTATTAGTAACCTAGTTGAAGGAAAGAAACTCAAACACATTGCTGATAAACTTCAAAAGATGCTTCAAGAGTTTTATTTACCAAATTTTATATGAAAATATGAGTTGGTTTAGAATATATCAAAAGATGGCGGATACTTAGTCAAGTTGGGATATAAGGATTTTTAGTAATCAAAATTTCTTACTCCCAATTTTTTTTTCTTGGAGGAGTGTTTGGCCACTAGAGGCCCTCCCTAAGGCCTCAAAATTCCTTTGGTTAGTAGTCCAAAGTAATATTATTATAGGAGAGAGTCTACAAAGAAGAGGATATCATGGACCTTTTAGGTGTGCCTTGTGTGAGAAGGATCTAAAACATCATATCATTTACTTCTTCATTGTCCCTTTACTTACACCATTTAGGGTCACTTTTTTAAAAATATGAGAATATATTGGGTAGCTCCATCAACATTGAAAGAGTTAATGAAATTTTGGATTAATTATTTTAAAGCTAAAGCATTATGCATCTTGTGGAGGATTGGTCATGCCATTATTTTTTGGAATTGATGGCTTAAAAGGAATAATAGAGTTTTTAAAAATAAATCTCAAAATCATGCCCAAGTTTAGAATCATTTTATTGCCTCTCTCACAAAATATGATGCTTGTCATGGGAAGTCTCAAGTGCAAAAGAAAGAGGTGCTAGCCACTTGGTTACAAGATTTGAATATACATGGAAGGGTCATCTACAATAATGGATTTAAAACAAAGGATCTAGTATGACCTAGGGTAAAATAAAAATTTCTAGAAATTGGGTTTATCAAAATTAATTTTGATGGTACTTCTTAAGGAACTATGGGAAAAGCCAATGGAGGTGGTATGTTTGCAAAATAATGAAGGCAAAATTCTCCTCACTTTCCCAAAATCATATGGAACTTCAACTAATAACTATGCAAAGGCTAGGGCACTTCTTACAAGGATCAAAATTGTCATTGAAAAAAGATGGAAATATATTCCAATTGAGGGAGGTTCACAAATTTTCATTAATGCTATAAACAAAAATGGATGTGGAGATTGGATGAAAATAACTCCATCAACTATTATGGGAGGCAACCTCTTGGAAATATGAGCCCATCTATTGAGAAGGAAATTGGGTCTTGGTAATTTAGCCAATTGAGGTGTTGATCTTCATATTGGTGATTAAAATTTTAGAAAGTAATTGGCCAAGTGAGATTTTATCTCTTAATGAAAATGATATCAAGGTGTTAATTGTGGAAACATAGCTCTGATGAAGATAAAAAATATATTTCATAGAATATATATATGAATTAAAAAATATTTGTGATAAAAGGAAAACATGGATATGGTTTAATTGTCTTAGGAAGAAATGTAATAATTTTATATTTTGATTAGAGGGACCACTAATAGAATCCACATATAACTTATTAATAAATAAAGAAAAAAGAAAAAATATTATACAATGCTAAAATTTGTAACTTTTTCAGTATTTTGTAAATGGTTTTTTTGGATGAAAAAGCCATTATATTAATAAAATAATGTCTAATCATACAAAAAAGGGTGGGTGGGATTAGCACACCCCGTAAACCAACACACTAACCACCGTGGTTAGGAGTACACAAGAGTGTCAGAAATAGTCCACAAAAATCCAGATAACAACCACCAAAACAATGTCAAATATGTCGACTCATAGCGTAGGGCACATTCCCCCAATGCTCCATGAGGGTACGTAAGTACTGCAGCTCCACATGTACTTTTTCAACCTGTACTTGAATCTGTAACCAACAATCAAAGAATATAGCATATTTATCAGCAACAGAGAAGACACGCCCGACATCTTGCTGAGAAAAAATAGCTCTATTCCGGGACTTCCAAAGATAAAATAGGGTACCAATTCTAAAAATATTCCAAACAACACCCAAGTTGAAGGAAAAAGCAATAGGGTCACCCAAAATAGCATGCACCCAGGTAAAATCCTCTTGCATAAAAGGTCTAAAAAATTCAAGAAGCCACTCCCAGGCCGATTGAGCCCGATCACAAAACCAAAAAACATGCAGTAAATCTTTCGCCTGTTCGCAAATCGGGAAAATGGGATTATGAACACCCAGATGCTTGAGCCTATTGCCAACAGGCAACCCCTGGTGCAAGAGGCTCCAAGCAAAAAAACTTTGTTTAGGTTCAATATAAGTAGCCCAAGCAATCCGAAACCTCTTATTCCATTGGGAGGGAAGAGAGACTAAGTCCCATCTCATAGTGAGCTTATCAACCATTGGAACTTGCGGGGTGAGCCATTTGTAACCTAGATGAGCTTTATATTGCAAAACAGGAAGCTCCCCAGGCCAACACCAATCTGACCACCAGGGTTTTTGAAAATGCTTATGCAGTTTGCACCAAATAGAAAATGGAATACTATCAATAACCACCTCATAAGTATCTCTATCACCAGGATTTAAATTGTGAATTTGATGAAAAATTTCCCAGGGTATCCAACTCCTGGTATGTCGGGAGAAGAAATAAAAAATGGAAGCAATACCATGCTTATAGAACCTCTGCGCTCTGACCCACTGCACCAGAGCCAGGGGAGAGCCCTGCCAAGTGATAACAGGAGACCACCAAATATTCATGGAAGGCAAAGAGGCACCTGCTTTGCGAAAACTCCCTTTCCAACTGAGCCAGGGTTTGAAGGCCTCCCAGGATTTCCAAATACTCTGAATGACAAAAGAACCTTTAACTTTAATAGGGATAGGGGTAGTAAGAATGGATTGCAATCCCACCCCTTTCCAAATTTTCTTCCCCTGAAGCAAACCAGAAGAAATGCAATGCCTGACCAACACTTTCCAAGATTCATCCCCAATTAAAGATCGGGTGATCCATTTAGCACAAAGGGCAAAACCTTGTCGGTGACAATCAAACAAACCCATGCCTCCATAGTCTTTGGGCAAACAACAAATTTCCCAGGCTACCCGATGAAAACCTCGTTTGACAGAGTCTTTGGCCCACAAGAAATCTCTCAGAAGCTTATCCAACTTTTTATAACAAGATTTGGATGGAACCCAACAAGACGAATAATAGACATGGGTAGTGGCTAAAACCTTAGAACAAATCTAAAATTTTCCTGCCAGAGAAAGTTTCTTACTAGTCTAGTAAGAAAGCTTCTTGTCCACTTTCTCAATAACATACTACCACAATTGAGTAGAGGAACCATGAAACACAAAAGGAATTCCAAGAAATTTAAACACCTCACCCGACTGAATCCAAGTCCATTGGAAATGATGCAGCCAACATGGCAGCTGGGATTGAGATTGCCAAAAATAGGAGGTTTTTTCCATTGAATAGAAGAACCAGAGGCTAAACAGAACACCTCTAAGCAACTAATAGCCGAGGAAAGGGATTGCTCATCTTCTCAAAGTGTTAAAAAAGAATCATCAACAAAATGACCATTGACCAACTGACGATCATAATTGGGGAGAGCAATACCCCTGATTAATCCTTGATCCACCTTATGGGCCAACAAATAGCCAAAAGCCTCTACAACAAGAATGAAAAGAGATGGAGCAAGAGGGCACCCCTGTCTTACAGAACGACCAAGAGAAATTGATTGAGATTGACTATTATTCAAAGTAAGAACAATTGAAGCATCTTGAAATAACATAAGAACGATGCTCACAAACACTGGCCCAAAGCCCAAAGCCTGAAGCATGGCAATGATGAAGTACCACTCCATATTATCATAGGCTTTCTCAAAGTCAATATTAATGAATAAAGCATCTTGTTCAGAATTTCTTGCCCACTCCATACCTTCCCAAATAACAAGAACATTATCAAGAATGTATCTTCCCTGAACAAAGCCAGTTTGTTCAGGTCTGACAATCAAAGGCAGGAGAGATTTAAGCTTAAGCGCAAGGGCTTTGGCAATAATATTATAGCTCACATTAAGCAGGGTGATCGACCTCCAATTAGTGATGAGCTCAGGGTCTCCAGACTTAGGAATAAATTTAACATTGCCTTTGTTAATAATGGAACCTAGTGAACCACATTGCAGGGCTTCAAGATACACTTTGTGGAGATCAGAACCAAGCATATCCCAAAATTCTTTGTAGAATTCACATGGGAAGCCATCAAGACTAGGTGCCTTATCATTGGCCATGAGTGACAAGGCATTTTTTAGATCTTCCAGAGAAAGAGGAGTGTCACAGAATATCATTTTCTCAGGAGAAAGCTTGTTGGGGACAACAATGGTACAATCAGCAAGAGCTTACCTTCTAGCATCATCAAGGGGTTGAGAAGCAAAAACACCTTGATAATGTGAAACAAAGGCTTTGACAATGTCTGGAAGGTCTGTGAATCTCTGCCCATCAACTTGAATGGCTTGAAACTGAGAATACTGGGTAGGAGGTCTGAGGCATTGAAAAAAATCTTTGGTCACTCTGTCCCCCACTTTGAGCCAATGCATTCGAGCACGTAATTGAGCACCCTTGGCTTCATACAAATCAACTTTTTTAGCTCATGCCGAATGGAAGAAACTTGGGACTGAGCAAGAGAGCTGAAAGGAGAGGCTTCAAGCCTGAGACAGGCTTTGGATAGCTCACTCTACAAGGTAAACTTAGCCTATTTCTACCGCTTTGCAACTTCAACACCTAGAGTCCGCAACACCTTAGTGGTTCGTTGAATGGCAACATTCCACCACTCAATCCTTCTAGAAAGACCATCAGGTCTAGGAATCAAATTCTAAATGCGGCATATATGAGCTTTCATGCTAAAGCTATGCAAAAAAGAAACATTCAGGTAAAACTATGAAGAATGCACTCTGGGTTGAAAGTTTAACTTTGCCACCGAGAATAAAATAGGTGAATGATCAGATAATGTAGTACCAGGGAAAGTCAGCACATATGACGAAGAAGGTAAAATATGGGAGAACTGAAAGTTGTCACACTCAAAAATCATGGCTCTATCCAATATTTCCAAAACCTTGGTAGAAGCAGCCTAGAAATTGGACCAGGTGTACCAAAGAGCCTGAGGGAAGTCAGAAGGCGAGAAGCGAGAATTAGGGTCATAAAGGTGAAGCTTGTTTTTCATAAAAAACCAAGCTTCCCTTTCACCTAAGCACCATCGCATCGGAGCATGACTGACCTTGTCAGAAGCTTTCTCCACCATATTAAAATCTCCACAGAGCACCCAAGTGGTAAATGGTAGATTCATGGTAAGCCATCTCCACAGCTCACATCGATCAGAAGTGATGTTCGAGGCATACACATTAACCACCCCAAATGGTTTTCCATAGATCTCGAGCAAAATCTAGACAACTTGATTGGATGGGTCAACACCCTAGGTCACAACATTCTTCTGTAATCGAGGCGCAAGGATAGTGATGGCTCCCCCTTTTCCTGAGGAATGCTTCATGGCAAAAGAGGCACTTCATGGCCATAAAAAGTCACATGCACACCATAAATTGAAATCAAAAATCTTAACTTCTTGTAGACATAAAAAATCGAGGCTTCCATGCACTCGAGAAATATTTGACATCTCATTTTGGACCAAATATTTTTTGACCAGGTCCGTCAGTCCTCGAACATTCCATGAGAAGAAAATCATTGGGATTTGTCAGGATGCATGATCTCCATGACATCCTCTACATCACCCAAACCTTCAAGCGAGCCATAAGAGTTGGAGGCCACATGGAAAGCATCACTGATTAGCTATCGATGTTTGTCATTCCAAACAGGGCTACGAGAGCGGTGGACCTTAAAGGCCCGACCCTCCTCCATCGAAGAATTATCTGGAGCTACCACCACTGAGGCAAAAGAAGGGCCCGACCAAAGAGATTGAGACACCGACAAAACTAGGGGTTGCATGCCAACAATCGGAGGGGCCGTATCAACAGGAGTCTGAACATCTTCAGTAGAAGCTTGCATGTCCCGAGAAGGAGTAGGGGTAGGTTGCACAATGGAAACCAAAGCTTCCTGCTGCTTAGCTCCATGGGTTTTCCTACTAGAAATAGTAGTCCATTCTTCAATGTTTTCCTATGAGCCATTAGCTGGAGCCACGAGAGTGGGCGAGGGATTTACCTTATATTTCCACTCCATCAGAGGACACTCCCAAATTTTGTGAGCTACAGATTGACACCGATAATAGGTATTGGGCAAATTGATATAGGTAACTCTTTGCCTAAAGGATTGGTCCCCGATCTTGATATCAATAAACTCTTGCAAATCCTTGGTAAGGTCAACTTTGATACAGATCCTTCTAGTGGGTCGAGCGGAGAAGAACTTTTTGGCTCAAGACAAACAAACTTACCTAAGGGGGCAGCTAAAGTCTACAAAAAACCCCAAAGGGAAACAGGAAGACCGGGGAATTCAACCCACATCGGGACTTCCAGTGCAGCTTGGTCACTGACTTGGAAATCCCTAGAGTAGGGTTGCAGAATCAACAGAGAATTACGGACAGTCCATGGTCCCCTAGATAGAACCTTTTGTGCTTGAGCTGGGTTTGAAAAGTGAAAAAGGAAATACCCTTTGGTAAGGTTTTGTACATTCTCCACTTTGACTCCATATGGGCCCCAAACTTGCTGGACCCAGGAACGAATAAGGGTATCATATGGGATACGACCCAGAAAATAACCCACCAAGGTATGACTTTCAAACCATTCACAAGCCGTATGATATTCATGCAAAGGAATAACAGCTTCAGGGACAGGGCCTTTACCTCGTGATACACTTTCGGAATGAACTTGTGCGAACGCTTCCCTAGTGCCATTGAGCTCTCCAGCAAACTCAGAATAAACTGAGCCGACTGTATGAGCGACAACCATTAAAAAGGGTGAACTAACACCGCCTCAGGGCGATGTTAATGCAGCAGACAGGACTTTCCCACCCCTAAACCTACCAAGCTAGCAACTATTTTTTGCTCCTGTAAATGGGTTTTGCCAAAAGGTTTTAATCAACATCAACTAAAGTCATTTTGGAAATTTCTTCTTTTATATTAAAAGTTAAATATAATCTTTGTCACCTAAATTGATTGTAGATTTCTTGAAAATTGAAAATGCTATTGCTGTCAACTTTGGCTTGAATAATATCTTTCATTCTCAAATAAAAAAAATTCTTGCTGATTTCTCAACCTATTTGAGGAGTGCAAGAAACCTATCCATATCCTCAACAATATCAATGATAAGTTATTTTATTCCTAGATCTTAAAATCTATAGGCTCTCCATTCCTTCATTATTAGCTTTAGGGTTCATTTTATCAATATTTTATCTTCTAGATTGACTTGAATTTTATGACAATCCTAAGATATAAAGGGGATACAAGGGTAAAGTGAAGAGTTGTAAGATAGGTCAAACACACATATAAATTCAACTAGTGGATTCTAAGTAAAACAACATCAAAGTATTTTAAGACAAGTACAAAGAAAATGTTATGTAATTAAATTCGATATCAAATAAGTGAACTAAAATGCAAGTAAAGTTAAGAGTTTACAAGAGATGAAATAAATAAAGGTATTAAACTCTTAAAGATGCTTGACTTGATGCATGATATTCACTCCTTGATCCTAATGTTTTCTTCTTTTAATGCTTGAAGATGCTCTTTAAAGATACATTTTTTTGATTGAGCCTTAGTTGACTTTGAGATAAAAGGATTTTGGAAAAAACATGATAAGGAAAGGTTCTTCTATAATTATTATAGATAGAAAGGAATAGTGACTATAATTGGATCATAGTTCAATTGTATGAAGGAATAAGAAGGAATATGTCACTACTATTATGAGTTCTCCATACATTTCATCTTGACTTGTGATTGGAGGATCTTTGCAAAGAGTGATTTAACGCTCTATTTGTATGCTTTTATTATATTAAATAATCTCAATTTGAATTTTGACCAAATAGTGATGATGTAATCAACCTCAAATCAAATAATAAGGATAAATTAACTCTATTAGGATCAAAGAAGCCCAAAATAAAAGGTTATTAAGACTTAGTTTATATTTAATAATGATGACTACAATAGGTATTGCAATATTCAAGATAGGCTGTGTAGGACAACATTGTAGTAAATAAATTTATAGTCTATAATGATGGTCAAATTAGCTAGGTGTTGTAGTTAATTCTAGAGGCACTATAATAATTAAAAAATAATAATGGTCTTAAAGCCATTCAAGTGTTTCTAAGGTCTTCTAAAAAATTCTTGCTAAATTTCTACTTAGAATATAAGGATTAGTTAGAAATTTGGAATAAATAGCATACCCTATTTTTCACCCTTGGGCTATGGATGTGCCTCTTGGACTCAAAAATTATTTGTAACTAGATAAGATTTTGATATAATAGTTTACATTATGTTACTTTAGATATTATATGGATTATATATTTTAATTGGTTATATGGAATTGAAATGAGTCCTATCCATATTACATCATGACCACATAGTGGTATTATAATAACGTGCCAATTATGAATGTACCTGACAAGATTCAATTGTGGGTCTGCTAAAAAATTGAGGAGTTTTATCCCTTGAGCACATGCCATTTGATGATATTATATGGATATTATGACATTTGGACTTTATATTATGGACAATAATTTTACATGGTTTTATTAGGTGGAAAAATAAAATGGGTAGTGTCCATTCATATTTTATGGATTGTTATAATTAATAACAAAACCCATGTCATGTTTGTGTGGAAAATGTCTTTATTCAATTGATGACATGAATAACTAGTTAATCATATTTATTAATAATTATTAAGGTTTAGTTATAAATAAAGTGAAACATAAGAAAGTCACTACAGTTATAAATCTCATATTTGTTAAGATGAAGGTATTAGAAATGAGTGAGCTTCTCCTTCCATTATTTTTAAAGAGAGGTCTAGAAGGACATATGTTAAGTCTTTGTTGGAGGACTCTCTATTTTAATCAAGAGAGACTTGTGTAGAAATTAAATAAAAAAAAGGGATGTGGTTCCATTAGATTATCCACTTTAAAATTCATTATGAGCATGTGAGACATGAATTTTTAAAGTGTTTGATTTGTGCTAAACTCCAATTTTGTAAAATGATTAATTTCTCATTTTATGTATTTTTGAATATTCTAGCTTCTATGCTAGTGATTTTTATTATTGTTAAGCAAAGGGTAATGCCAACAAGGCCATTACATTTGGATCAAATTTGAGGTTGAAAACTTTAAGGGTTTAGGGATATCATGGTTGCAGAATGTTGATCTTGTGTTAAGATGGTTGTATAAATCTATAAATAAAATAAATTATAAATTTTACTAATCTCTATAACATATGGGGTGGTTTGATTTGAATAGGAAATGTAATGAATAGATATACAATAGCTAGAAAAATGGTATATCTATAGGAATACTCTTTCAATACTACCATGTTACCTATAATGCTACCTTGTTAGCAACCAAAACCTCAATATGGTATTATTCCTAAGGGAAGCATTATGGATGGAACTACCTACATGATAAGGAAACTCTAGATACTTACCTCTATATGATGTTGGATGTGTAAATGACTAGGTCCAAGGGTTCTTAGACATGCTCGTAGATTTTGTAACAAAGCATGGACTATTAAAAAATATATACATAACAAAAGAAAATATAAATAGTAAATGGAAAGGGTGATCTTCATTATCATCCAAATCTTCTTTGCAAATCCGATCTTACATTATAAGCACCCTTTCTCTCACGTGCATAATCAGGGTCAATCATAAAGGATGGATCTTTTGAATAATCTTGATTAAGAGATTATGATTTCTTCAAGGTAAGAAGGATCCAAGGTTGCTATGTTGTAGATTGACCTTAAAAAATATCAAGGGAGAAAACCAAAATATAGGTTTCTAAGGTAAGGAGTTAGAAACATAATATTTCCATGTAAGGAGCCCACATTTTACTTTTAAATGCGAGAAAACCAAAATCTAGGTTTTCCATATAAGGTAGTTGACAAGTAAAAAATAAAAAAACCTCCATTTACATTAATGACTCGTGTAATGTATTTTTATATAATGTGTTGGTTAGATTTGCATTTTGAAATGAAGAGGACTGATGTTTAATTCTCAGTAGCCTTTAGTTTCATTTTTGTTGGAGAATATTACATTATTTGGTACATTCTAATATACTCTCATGGTACCTTATGATACAATTGTAAATATTAGAATAGGATTTGAGTCTATAGCTTAGGAGTATAATTTATATTTCCCTTTATGTATGTGTCTATGTGTAGGATGTGCACAAATTTCATGTAATTACATATGCAAATATGTAAAGTGGGAATATGCACAAGTGTAATGTAATAATTTGTGTAAGTGTGTGCACAAGTGTCATGTAGTAAAGTGTGAAAGTGTGCAAGTAGGAATGTGAAAGTGTCATAGAATAAAGTGTGCAAGAGTGAATAGAGTCAAGAGTCATGTATACGATGTCAAGTTGAGAAGCCAAGAGGTATGATAGGTTTATATTATGCATGGAATAGGAAAGGTTGCATATCCTAGATATGTGAGAAGAGAAATAGTCAAAGAGTCCAAGAGTCACCTTTCTAAGGTTATATTATGGAGGTAAAGCTCCATGTATTGTATCGAAGAATTCATTCAAGCATTGATAATATTGAAGCTTGTATATAGTTTGAGCAATTCTATTATAAGTTTTCTTCATGTTATTTCATGAATGATATTGGCCATTTTACTTCATATTATTGTTATTTACATGAATGTTATGTTATTTAATATTGGTCATTTATATTAAATTGCTCTAATATTTGAGACTACTTAAGATCCTGGATATTGGGATGTGTAATAATTTGGCTAAAAAGCCAAAAATTTATTGAATAAACAATAAAATGGATGCTACATCAACACTTCGCAAAAGGTCACCTATCTGAATACTACTCTAGGTAAAACATGCTTGACTATGAAGTTTTGATGGAATTTTGTGCCTCCTTTTATGTTTAATTAATTGTCTAATGTCTATTTTAAGTTACTATAATATTGTAAAAGCCCCTTGATCTTATTAACTATTTTCATTTCCTTTCAAAAGATTTAATTTTATGCATTTTATAAAAATGTAAGTCTATCATGTTTTTATTTTTTTCAAAAATGAGTGTTGTAAAGAGTGAGAGAGAAAATATTGAATAAAGGGATATTATAAATCTTATAATTGATTGGGCATAATGTTTATTTGAAAAAATATTTTATGTATATTATTATCATTTATTTAGAAGTGCATAAAAATTGTGATTATTTTCAAGGATTATAGGAATAGTGTTAGGATTGGGTTGACAACAATAATATGAAATATTATCAACCATATTAATTTAGAAATAATAATATTAAATTAATTTTCTAATTTTGCATGGCAATTAAAAGAAAATGAATGTAGATATTTTTAATTAATGTAAATTCTCAATAGTTACTCTTACCATTAAATCAAATGGCTTCAAGAAGGAAATTGACTTGACAATGGGAAGTTACCTAACTAAGAGACTATTCACAATGATCTCAAGGTGCATGTAAGAGCTCAAACCTATTTTAGGTACCAAAAACTCACCAACTTTGACCCTTTTGATCCTTCAAGGAGTAGTTGAGTTATTGAGGGATGTTACAGATCATTTTCCATTATGATCAAAATAGGATGGGTATTAAAGGATCCATAAGTCAAAGGGGGTTGAGTAGGAGGATCATTAGGAGACTTTAAAACTTAAAAGGACTAGATCAATACCTATATTATTCTAATACTTACACTTGATATTGATGTGAGATTAGATTCTCATTTATTTTTGGATGGTTTTCTTCACTACCTCATGAAGATTAAATATTCTAAGTTTAGAAACATAGAAGAAAGGATCATACCAGAGGCATTGTTAAAATGTAGTCAATGTTGATTCACCATTTGATAGGTTTGTTGAAATGAGAAGGCTCATCTACCCATTTTTTTTATAAAGGAGAAATTTGTATTATAGTGATACTATTAAGAAAAGTCCTCAATATTGACTATCAATGATATGATCTGGGAGATATTTGACGAAGGGTTTTGGAATATAAATATTTTAAAGTTTTTAATGGTAATTATTGATGAGTTTTATAATCTCCAATAGGTTTGCATGGTGGTGGATGAGTATTGGGCTTAGTTCTTGGCACTTATAAAATATGTTAGCTATATTAAAGATGATTGATTGAAGGTGAATAAATTCACCTAAGGCTTGTAGTTGCTCATTCAATGAGAGGTAAACCTATGAAGGTCAATTATCCTAAATAAGTAAATTAACCTAGCATATCATATTGAGCAATGCTACCCAGGAGGAAGCATTGGGCTCATTAGATTTACTAATATGCCATAACTAAGGGATCAATTTCCTTTCCTCAGGGGTGATCCCTATGAACATCTTTGTCTCAATAATAACAACAATGTTAGATGTGATAATCATACTAATAATCTTATTCATAATAGAATAGATAGAGGGATAATTTAAGAGGATATTAGAAGGAAATAAACCTACCATGCCATATAAAAAAATACTACCTAATAGGAACTAGGAAGAGGGAACATTAGGATTATCAGATGTAAGCATTCAAAGATGACATAACTAAGGGATTAATTTTGTTCCTTCAAGAAGGATCCCTATGAACATCTTCTTCTCAATGTTACATATCATAATAAACCTAAAAATCTTAGCCATAATAAAGTGGATAGAAGGATATTTCAAGAGGACCTAAGAATATACCTTAGTCTCATCTCCTAATAAGTATCATATGCATCATTTCCAATAAGGATCAACTCCAAGTCAAGGATATTTAGTTACTAGTGGGTGGTCAAGGTAGTCATATAAAATTCTAGATGCACCTTCAATATGGGATCCTATTAGAGGATGTTTCACCTATGAGGGATCTCAATACAAGAATAAGTGTCCTCAATAAGAACACACAGAGACATCAAGAATCAATACCAATAGTTAGAGACATGATACTAGCACATCATGTCTATGTTGTAGTAAATCACTATTAGGAAGAGTACCAAGCCATGATGACAAAGATTTTAGGTAAAATATGTGTCAAGAAAGTTTCTATTTTGTTTGATATTAGAGCTATAAATTATTTTATTTCACTTTCTATTATACACAAGTTCAATATGGTGGATGATAGATGTATTAACTCATGGATAGTCAAGATGGCCATAAATGCTAGGCATATAGTGCAAACCAGATTCAAAGATTTCCACCTTGACCTAGGAAGTTTTTCCAATAAGGTAGAGTTTCATGTGCTTAGATTCCTATGTGATTTTTTTGGGGTGAGCTAGCCTCTACTCATTGAGCCAAGATATATTATCCACTAAAGAAAATAATGTGTAGATGCTTGTGGTGTGAGGCATTTTTAGTGGTATCAAGAATAATTTTTCTCTTTGATTTATCTATACCATGCAAATGAGGTATTTTAGAAAGGGATGTCAACTCTATGCCATCACAATAGAAAATAAAGAAACCATGAAGGAGGAGGTGAAGTCTACAATGAATGCTTATTCAATTCTCAAGAAGTTTGAAGATGTATTTCTAGAGGATTTACCTAGATTACCTCCTAAGAGGAATATATATTTTACCATAGATATTGTTTTGAGTTTCCAACCAATATCCAAGGCATTGTACCCAATGACCATATCTAAATTATGTGAGTTGATATCATAGTTATAGGAGCTTTTGGATCATTACTTGATCCACTTGAATGTTTTCTATGAAGAGAACCAATTATCTTTGTGAAGAAGAAAGATGTTTCTATAAGTTTATGCATTGATTATAAACAACCAAACAAGTCGACCATTAAGAATAAATAATTTCTTTGCATTAAAGATTTATATAGTTAAATAAATGGAGCACAATTTCTCTCCAAGATATATTTTAGATATGGGTAGCATTAACTTCATATTAGTGGGTACACTATTCCAAATATTGTATTTTGGACTAGGTATGAGTTTATGGTGGTACCTTCTATTTGAATAATGCCCCAATAGTCTTCATCAGGTTACACACAGATGCATTTAGAAAATATCTAGATAAGTTCATACTAGTGTTCATAGATGATATCTTAATTTGTTATTGTATCTTATAGGAACATGAAGAGCATTTGTGAATTGTATTATAGAAAATACAAGAGCATAAATTATATGGAAAACTTTCCAAGTATTCATTCTTTTATATAGTGATCAAATATCTATGACATCTAGTATTTGGTGAGGGCATATCTATTGACCATTGCAACATTATATCAATAGAGGAGTCATTGAAATAGACTAATGTGTGTGATTTATCTCAGATATCTCATCCCTTCACGTTTCTTTAGACCAAAGTAAAGAATTTTGAGTGGACTAATAAATATGAGGTAGTCTTCTAAAATATGAAAACAAAGACTTGTGTATATTCTTATTTTTTAGAGGAGGGACTATGTGGAGTCCTTATACAATATGGATTAGTCATTACCTATGAGAATAGAAATATCAATGACCATGCATTGAACTACCTAGACCATGATCTATAGTTAGCAATAGTGTGCATGGCCTAAAGATGTGACTTAACAAGTTTCTAGTGGAAAGTACCATATAAAAACTTACCAAAAAAATAAGTTATAAACTTTATTTTAAATTATAGTTTAGGTTTCATATCAACATAATTATCTAAACCTAACCAAAAGTATAGGGTTTATATGAGATAAATTACTCAAACCAAGTCTCTTTATCATATGTTTTGAAAATTAAATATTGTTTTAACATGAAATAATTATTGTTCTTGTATTGGATTTCTTAACACGTGATTTGAAAGCAATAACAATGGTGCCCCTTATCCATTGGTAAACATTTTCATTCCTCTTGTTTATTGGTATCACTTATAAAAACAATATATTTGGTAAGAACAATAGAAAAAGAATATTTTCATTCAAGTTGAGTGTTGGACTTGCAAGCAGTCCAGCTTAGTTATTATTTTAGGTCAGGTAGAACTGGGAGTCTTTCCCCCCATTTTTTGTTTTATTTTTATTTATTTTAGTCGTATATTTTTATTTTTTTCCACTAGTACGCATATTTTTGTTATGAAGCGCACGAAAATATTAAGGGCGTGCGAAGCTCACCCACCCCCTTTTAGTTTGTGCACTCCATTTTTTTGAGCGCATGGAAGTCTTAAGGGCATGCAAAGCTCAGGTGCCCCATTTTTGGTTCATGTGCTCCATTTTTCCAAGTGCATGAGAGTATTAAGGGTGCACAAAGCTCGCACATCCCCTTTTTGGTTTGTATGCTTCATATTTTTGAGTGCATGAAAGTCTCAAGTGCGTGCGAAGCTCGTGCGCCCCCTTTTTGGTTTGTGCACTCTATATTTCTAAGTGCATAAAAGTATTAAGGGTGTGTGAAGGTCGTGTGCCACATTTTTGGTTCATGCACTCCATATTTTCGAGCGCACGAAAGTCTTAAGGGCACGTGAAGGTCACACGTTCCCTTTTTGTCTATGCATCCCATTTCTTCAAAGTGCACAAAGGCCTCAATATAGAGAAGAGTATGCACCCTAATCCATGAATGACGTGTGGGATGCACCATACCCAAGAAATATGAAAGAAGACAAATGGACAGACTAGGTTCTTAGCGTAGTTATCCGATCAAGCATATTGAAATAACTTTCCTCCTACATCAATGAAGAATTGGTTTGTGCACCCAGCCCCCATGGCACGATAAATAATACTTGCTCAGCCAATAATAAAGCAACATACCACCTCGTAGTTGTTAATGTAGTTATAAAAGAATAAAGGTGGCGACATCCTACCAACAACATTGATGAGGGTATTTAAAGTTGGTGCATGCATAAGCTGCAGTATGCAAAAGTTACAGAGTGAATACGAGATAGTAATAGATAGGGAAGAAGCTAAACAAGAAGGAAATATTCACAGCCTATAATATCATCTCAGCCTAGCTCCCTAAACAAATAGCTTCTACAAGCATTACACCAACTGAGGTGACGGATGTCAAGTCATATATAGGAAGAATTATGGGTGTCTCACCAATTACAAAGAATATGAGGACTAAGGACCCTAAGGTATTTATGGCTAAATCTATATCAAACCAGGAAAATACATGAACTAGCAGTCAGATCTAGAGGACATCACCATCTATAGCTTCGACCCGATAGAAGGAGACAACCAGTGCCACCTAACTCTGCTTAGGGGACTTTTTATGAGGGCACAAAGGGATAGAGATGAATCGAGCCTTATCTGCAACAAGTGGACTACCAACATAGAGAAATTGGTCTATCCCAAGGTATACCATTCATAAAACCTCATCACATGGTTTACAGTAGCTTGTGACCCCAAGAATAAGACAATTAGAGACCATGCCAACCAAGTCGCTTTTAGGATCACTGCTAATAAAATTAGGAAAGTGTTCAGGCTCACCACCTCCACTCTACCACTAGATTATTAGGTACTCTCTTTTCATTCCAACTACATGCTTGATACTTCTTTTTCCAATAGACTTCTAAAGCACAATAGGTCTATGCCCTCTGAATTCCATGTTCGTAAGTCCACACTCTACCCTTAGGCCCAAGATTACCCGAACATGATCAACCTGGTGTTAGGAACGAAATATTTGGATTGAATTACTAAATAGGTCATGTTCTTGATCATCCAATGTAATAAGAGAGCGTATACCCATGTATAGGTGGCAAGACATAATCAGCGACATGAATCAAGAGTTATCAGCATTACAAGAGGTCATTCTGGCCAAAAAAGAGCATCTTCCCCCATTTCTTGTATTACTCGCTCTTAATTCACCTCGTGTTGGGTCAAACTCATAGCAAAATATTGGATAAATTCTTGTTACCTAATACATGGTTGCAATTAGAGCATACAATATCTTTAGATATTTTACTATGAGCAATATTAGATCACAAACCCATTCTTTTGACTTGTGATTTACCCAATAATGGTCATCCAAATCCATTTCACTTCCAGTCTATGTGGCTCCAAGACCCCAATTTCTTCCAAATGGTTATGCTATGGTGGGATGAAGGAAATTTTGAAGGATCATATATGTACATGTTTGTTCAAAAGATAAAATATTTAAAGGAGCAAATGAAGGTTTGGAATTCTAAATATTTTGGTAACATTTTCAAGGAAAAGAAAAAAATTGAATCCAAGATCAAATATTTACAAGAGATAGTAGAAATCAATGGAATGTATCAATATTATTATGTGAAGAAAACAATTACTTTTTTATTATCATAATGAAATGAAAATGAAAAATTCATATTGGTTTCAAAAATCTAGGGAGAAATGGCTCAAGGAAGGAGATAGAAATACCAAAAATATCATTCTACAGCAAAAAAAAAATATTATTTTTGTCAAAATCAAAATGTCTTAACTCTATATGAAAGAAATGTTAAGGAAGAAGAAGATATAAGGAAGGAGGTATTGTTTTTTAGATAATAGGCAAGATAAGGAGGCACAAGATAAGCTTATGCAAACTATTCCATCAATTATCACACAAGGATAAAATGAAATCTTGATGAAGAAGATATCTATGAAGGAGCTATATGAAATATTTTTTTCTTTCCATCCTAATAAGGCACCTTGGCCCCTATGCATTTCCTAAAATTTCTTTCAAAAAGTTTGGAATTTATTTAAGAGTGATATATTGGTTGTAGTTGAAGAGGCCTAGAAAAAGAAGGTTGGAATAAGTGATATCAATGCCATTTTTATTACATTAAATCTCAAGAAAGGAAAGATAATATTTTGTTAATTTACATCTAATAAAACTTTATAATATGATTTATAAGATCATTTAAAAAATTATGGTAAATAGGTTGAAAGGTATTCTAGATTGCATTATCTTAGAGGAACAAGGTGGTTTCATTCATGGTAAATAAAGACCAAACATTCTTTTCATTCCATGAAAAAACTAGGTATGCATATGAAATTAGATATGAACAAAGCATATGATAGGGTTTCCTAGATTTTTGTACATGATATTCTTAAAATTTTTGGTTTTGATTACAATTGGTGTGAATGGATTAAATATTGTTAAAGTACTACAAAATATTCTATTTTGATCAATGGTTTTCCTATTGGCTACTTTAAGTCATATTGTGGACTCCTCCAAGATGGTCCACTATATCCTTATCTATTTATTATTCTTGTGGAGGCATTAGGGACAATTTTCTTAAAGAAAAAATCAAAGATATTTAGGTTGCAAAAAATGGTCCCTTCGAATCTCATCTCCAATATATTGACAATACTTTTATTTTGGGCCTTAGTTAGTAAGGCCATGGAGTTTAAATCCAAAATAAAGTTGGTTAATATTATAAAATGCAATTTTTCTCATTAAAATTGCCCTATATTTACAACTAATTATTCTAGATATTTTAGGGTTTAAAAATAAAAAATTTCCATCAACTTACCTGGATACTCCTTTGTCTCATAAAGGAAATAAAAAATGAGATTTAGGTCTCTTGTTTGGATAGAATGAACTCTTGTTTGAAATATTAAAAAGGTAAGTTATTAACCATGTCAAGAAGGCTACAACTTGTAAAGACTACATTGCAATCCATCCATGTCTATATGACATCATTTTCAAGATTGGTAATAGGTATAACATGAAAAAACAATAAAATTTAAAGAAACTTTCCTTGGAAAGGATGTGAGGAAAAATTTAGGTTTCCTCTTTGTAAATGGGATAGGGTTTGCAAAGGAAAGAATATTAGAGGACTAGGATTGCAGAATTGTAGACTTATGTGTTTGGCCTCTTGGATTTGTTGGCAAGAAGCAAAACAACTTGCATTTGTTGGCAAGAAGCGTTGAGAGATAGAAGACATTGAAGGTGGAGTTACATGCATAGGAAAGGAGCACCACTTGCCACCTCAAGCTAAGGCATATTGTGCCACTTGGCACAACAAAAAAAGACACCTAAAATATTCTTAATTATGCTTACGCAGGAAGGAAGTTCCCAAGATAGAAATAACACTCATATTGAAGCGTTGAAGGTATCATTCAAAGGTTGAAGGTACATAATTATTGTGCATCATTCAAAGGAAGAATGTTGAAGGTTCACCAACTAACACTTACCAAGAACATAACCTCCATTTTCCACCTACACACCTGAGCAACGTACGCGTCACATTTTCTACAATAATTCATTTTACTAAGATTGTTTGGCCTCAGGTGTGTAGGTGGTAAACATAACCTCCATTTGCCACCTACACACCTAAGCAACGTACATAGCTCTATCAAGCGTGTCATTGCACTAAGATTGACTATTTAGATTATCACTAGTTTTCCATCAATATTGAAGGTATCTAAGATATAGATTTTAAGACAAAGAATAGGATGTTCAGTGGTCGGTTATACATTTTTGTAAATAGCACATCAACCATGTTCACGCACCTAATTAATGATAACCAAAATAACTGAGCACAAAATAGAGATAAAACACAAAGAAAGACAAATTGCCAAAATTGCTTTTTATATTTATTTTTCTTGATACAATGTTTACAAATGAATTTTGAATTGCCCCAAGTGTGTTGGGGGTAATGTTACAATGCTCTCTCTCTGTATTGATACAATGCTTTTGATAATGGAATGGGGGTCTTCCAAATCTTCATAGGAACAGGTGCTCTTCGTTCTCCAGCTACAGCTCCAAGGGGTGAGTGGGCTTTGGATATCCAATGCGGGGACCACTCCAACTTCAACAACTTCTCCAAAATACCTACCTCCTACACACATGAAAACCAAATGAGGGTTAGTAGCACCTGCAAATCAAGGCATAAAATGATGCTATAAAACCCTAGCCAGATAATCATGTAACATAAAAAATAGAATCAAATAAAACATAAGCCTTGCTAAATAAAACTTTACTGATCAGATTTTTGCATCGTACTCTCAACTTTACGAAACCATGGATGCGTGGTAGCAAATGGAAAACCATGCACGAGCAGTGGGAAAACCGTGCAGGTGCGGTTTCGACTGTGAAACCATGGATGTGCAATTTGGGCTGAATGATAGATTACCTCAGAAAATGGACCTCTAGGCTTGAGATGTTTCTTCTCCTTGGGATGCGTGCAAAGCTCTGATCCTATTTCGATAGCCTAGCGGTATGAATGTTCAGCCTCCCTTTGGTGGATGGGGTGAAGGTGCCTTTATAGGCCCCTTAGGGTTTTGGAGGGAAGTGAGAGGTGGCAAGCCAAGATTACCAAGTGGTAATTATGGGCTGCCAAATGGAGGGGGCAGTTAGAGTGAGTCACCCAGGGTGTCTCACTTAACTGGGGTGATGTGGATGCAAGTGGAGTGTTATGTGGAGGGCTACCCCATGTGAAGGGACAAGGGGGACAAAGGTGTATGAGATGTGGCAAGGTGGGGTAGTGAGGTGGCTAGGACACATGTCTAGTGGGTAGGCAGGGTATCCTAGGCTGATTTTCTAGATTTAATAAATCTGGAAAATAGGATAATGTGCAGGATTTTATATGCCTAAGTATAAACTTAGGCATATAATCTTATTATGCAGGATTTGATGTGGGGTGGCAAATGGTGACTTTGTGGATGACCAATTTTTGGTGTCTATAGATGCCCCTTTTTGTACCGCATTGTGTGAAACACGATGCGGTGCAAAAACCAATGACACCTATCTTTATTGGATGGATGGACTCAACTCTTCTCGATGCACAAGAATGACCGATTTTGAAAAAAATTGATGGCATTTTGATTTGTTTGCTTACCCCCTCAATTGGTGAATGGGTAAAGGATGAAACCCATGAGCCAATTGACCAAATGTGGATGATGAGATGAGGTGATTGGTGAATGATGTGAATGTGATGCAAATGTATGACATTGACTCAACTTGATGCCCCAAGTTTGGGATTGTTGTGTTTTGCAAATTTACCTTTGGTTCATTTGTGGCAATTATTTTGGTAAAATCATCAACCATGTTTGGAGTTCTCGTTCCCTTGTGATCATAGAAATTCCTTCCAAATGATGGGTTCAAGGAACCAATCATTCTGGGAATTTGATGCTCATGTGATTTTCGATTATTACCAAAGTTGATTTGATTATTTTCCACTTTTGACCCAACGGAAGGGGTTGAAGGATAACCTTGTGCAAATTTATTGTGAACATAGCCAAGCTCAAAATATTGAGGGACCTAGCTGATTAATGCCATTTTGATTTGATGGTGAGTGTCCTTATGGTGAGCTATCCATCCTACCGGATTGCATGGATTTCTAGTCACTGCAACTGCTAGGTGTATAGGATAATTCACTAGATATGAGGCTCACTAATTGATGTGATGATGATGATGATTATGATGATGTGATTTGTTGTTATGCTATTTTTTTGTTTTTTTTTTTTTAAAACCATGCATGTGGTTCTATCTTCCTCTAACGAATGTTTATCAAAAGGTGCAATTTTTGTGTGCTCTAAAAATGGGGAGGTTTTCACCATGAAATGTGGCTATATAAAGGGATGAGGGGTTATATTTCATTTCATTGTTGTGGTTTGATTCTTCTGAGCGTTTTGAGAAGAGAGAGTGAGATGGAGGTTGGTGAGGGGAGTGGAGTTGGTGCAGGTGCGAGTGGTGGTGGCTCGGTTGGAGTGGAAGCCGATGTCCGCTATGCTAAGGTAGGTGTTCTATTCCTTAGATTTTGGTTTTATTTGTTTGTTTTTTTGTTGTTTTTGTTTTTGTTTGTTTTTTTTTTGGCAACCACTAAGAGGGGTTGGTAAAATTTTTTTTTTTTGTTTTTTGCAACCACTAAGAGGGGTTGGTAAATTTTTTTTAATGATGAATGGGGTTGAATTTTTTAGAAAATGCAATAAATGTTTTGTTTTTTTTGGTATTTTATTTTATTTTTGTTTGGTAGGTTAAGTTTATTACTACTAGACATCGATGGCCTTACACTATCTCCAAGGTGTAGAAAGCTCTCATGCTCGATGATTGGAAGTTTTTAGAGGTTGTGGTTTGGAGGGTTGTGGATGGATGGAGACTATTCGAGCTGATGAGGAGTTTCTATATGCTCTAGTGGAGATATGGGACCCTGATAGGGGTTCTTTCCAGCTTTCGATAGGGGAGCTAATTATTACTTTGGAGGATGTTTATCACATCTTCCATGTGCCTATTGAGGGTTTACCTATGAGGATTGGCCATGATAAGAAGGTCACCCTTAGTCCTATTTTTGGATATGATTGGGATGTTGATTGGGAAGGGCGGTATTTCTTACCTTGATCTCTACAAGGGTAAGAAGTTGGGTGCCCTTTCGACTTTTGATGTACATACTAGGCAACATGTTGTTGCCTAATAGTATGGGCTCTAGGTTCCCTTGGAACTAAGTTTCTATTATTTGGTAGTTGATTGTAGAGCCATAGATCTATGCTTGGGCTCCCATGCTCTTGTGTCAGTTATATGGTGAGCTTTATGAGGTGAAGAGGTAGGAGTGAAAGGGTCTTAATTGTAGTTTGGTGCTCCATATTTGGGCATGGGAGCATATCAGAGTTGGTCATCTAGAGGGGCTACCCTGTGCTTATGATGGTTCACTTCCTCATGCTTTTGGTTGGTTAGTGAGGAGTCTTCTCCTACTCGCCCTCCTTGTATCGTGGATACTTATCGAGATAGCCTGAGTGCTTTGACATGTGATGACATCTACTGGTGACCTTGGAGAGGTCTTACTTGGGAGGATGATGCGGTGCAACTTTTTGGGTGAGATGAGGTAGATGGATGGTTGGTAGTCATGGGTGAGAGATGGAGTATATCTAGTTCTTATGGGTGATGAGATAGTTTGGCTAGTGTAGGGAGTTCTAGATGCTCCTATGATGTACAGGTGATGGGGAGATGAGCTTAGTCTTCCCTTGACTCTAGATTTTTGGATTGTTGATGATGTAGTGGATGATGCAGTAGTGGACGTTCTTGATGTAGATGATGTGAGGACTACTATAGATTATGATGCTTGGTTTGTAGCATAGCCTCCTTGGAGGCCAAGCTAGGTAGTGGATGATGTGGTCAGTGGGGATGAGCCTAATATTGGTGAGCAGGCTCCTAGGTGATTGAAGCACCATCGAGGTAGTGGTGGTAGGAGGTAGTCTATCATTGGTACAGTAGATAGATGTTGATACTAGGGTTGGTAGATATGGTGGTGATGGAGGGCATGATGGAGGGGGTGATGGATGATTGATGTTGGTGATGATGGATGGAGATGATCAGGGCTAGGATGCTCCTCCTCACTACATGAGGAGGAGTGGGGTGTATTGTAGGCTCAGTGGGATAGTCTAGGTGAGGAGGTGATGAGGCTAAAGGGTGAGGTGACTCAGCTTTAGGGTGAGGTGACTCGACTAAAGGGTGAGGTGTGTGAGGTTTAGAGGTGAGTTGGATGGGCTACGGGCTAGGTTGAGTGGGGGTGATGATGCTGCTACCATCGCATCTCTCAAGGCTGAGATAGCCCAATGGGTAATCCATGAGGGTCAAGATTTGGATGCTTCTCAAAGATAGGCATGGTATATGGCATCCCTTGAGGACACTTTACGCTACCACTAGATTTTGTCACCTCTATAGTCATCTTCTGTGTCAGGTTCCAATAGGTAGACTGAGTCTAGGCTAGGTAGTTTGAGGTCTCATCGACCATATAGATCACATGCTTCCTAGGCATCAGCTCAGGGACCTCGTAGTGGTCATGGGGGCGCTAGCTAGTAGCACTTATTACCTCTTTTTGTAGTTTTCTATTTTTGTTATGAGCCTTAGTGCTCTGATGTATACAACCTATGGGTATTTTGTACTCATGATATATATATATATACATGGCTTTTATTATGATTATTTTGTTGTGCGCTTTTGTTTTATTGTATGTATGGATGCATATGAGGTGATGTGATATATGATGTAATGGATGATTAATGCTATGTTCTAATGCTCATTTGGTATTTATAGACTCTTGCTTGATCAACATTATCTTATTGTTTAATCAGGGGCATAGATAGATGGTATTGATATGGATTTATGATATGTGGTAATGAAAATGTTATGGTTTTATTGGGTGGATGATCTAGGGTGTTCTTACAAAGACTCAAACATCCTAGTGACTTCAAACAAACCCATTTATGTATTTCACAGATCTTCATTATGCAAGGGTTGTCCTAGTGGTTTCAAATTTCTCAAGGACCAACTGTGTGTGCAATGATTATTCATTTCCCATTATGAGCTAGGTCAAACTAATCAATTGTAACTTGTGCCAATAAGCTAGCTCATCCGAGAGTGGCCTTAGGTCTGTACAAAAGAAGGTCGCTAATGTAACAGATGTGGTACCACGCGTAAGGATACCTCATTGCCAGTGGGATTCATTCAGCCCATTGTTGTAATGAGGATCACCCCATGATTTTTGAGACACTAAGAGTTCCAGGGATTCAAGCTCCTTTCCCTTATTTTATTGCATTTGGATTTTTGGGGATTGCTCATTTTGTGATGGAGCAATGGATTTTATTGCTTACACTTGCTCATTTTGAGGAAGAGCAAGGGGATTTTTATTGCTTTGAGATATTTTTCAAGATTTTTGCTCATTTTGAGGAAGAGCAAAAGGGGGAACTTATTGCTTTGAGATACTTTTTGGGATACTTGCTCGTTGAGGAAGAGCAAGGGATTTTGCATTTTTTTGGGATACTTGCTCGCTTTGAGGAAGAGCAAGGGATTTTTTTGGAATGAAGGTGGAGCTTGTCCTTTTTTCAACTCTGTAGCACTCTAGACCATGCACATAATTGGATGAATAGGGGAAACCTTTCACTTATGGCAATAGCAACTTTGACTTCGTTATTCCCAAGACTCACAATGTTTTTAATGTGTTTTGTTGTGTGTGGTCCAAGAGGAAACTTGATTGACTAGGAATGACCTATTGCATCTAAATATTGTTTGACTTTGAATCAAGTTTGTTCAAAATACTAGGAATGGTTGAGTGATTGAAAATATTGGAAATTGCTTTATGGTTGATGTGGTTTGCGATGTTTGTGATACTTTCGATGCAATATTTTGAAAATTAAAATATACACACAAAATAGTCAGTGGTCGCATAATTGTTATTGCTAACAATTATATGGTATCTATCCTACTTTATGTGAGTCCCTTAATTAGAAAAATATTATAGGGAAAGTTACATATTATTGTGATTGATGGATTGTTAAGTGATGTAGGATGCCCCTGATTAAGGCAATAAGACATAGTGGATTAGCGATCATCCAAATTAACCAAATGATCTAATGTAATGAATGGTATAAAAAAATGCCTAAAATGCATGTATGGAATGCATGGATGGATTTATGAGATGCAAAATGAAATATTTTTTTTTTTTAGCCATGTATATGTACATATATAAATTGTACTATGCATAAAATACCTTTAGATGTATTATGTTCAATGGCTCAAGTTCCAATATTCCTTCTAAGTTGGCAAGTCTATACGTTCCTGGACCCAACTTCTACTTGACAATGTATGGACCTAACCAATTAGCCATGAATTTATCTCTCAAGTGTGGCAATGCATTGGTGTTTTGTTGATTCTCTTTAAGGATGAGATCTCCCACTTGAAATTCATGAGGATGGACTTTTGCATTGTAGGCACGCTTGATGCGATCTTGATATACTCATAGATGTTCTAAGGTATTGATGCACCTTTCATCAAGGAGTGTTAATTGGTCAAGACGTGCTTGTCTAGTTGTGTCATCATCCATGAATTCTTGCAATGTAACTCACAAAGAAGGGATCTCGAGCTCAAGAGGTATGATTGCTTCAGCGCCATAGACCAATGAAAAAGGTGTTGCCCCAGTTGGCATTCTGATGCTTGTTCGATAAGCCCATAGTGCCAAGGGGAGTTGAGTGTGCCAATCTCTATGATTTTCTTTGACAAGTTTCTTGAGAATGGCTATCACTGTCTTGTTGGTCGCTTCGGCTTGTCCATTTTCCTATGGGTAGTAAGGAGTCGAGAAACTATGTTGGATATTGTACTTGTTGCATAAGGCTCAAACATCCTTGTTCTTAAATGACTTACCATTGTCTAAAATGATCTTGGAAGGAATCCCAAAATGATAGATAATATGCTGAAGTATAAACTCCACTATTCGAGGTCTAATCATAGTGGTCATTGGAATTGCTTCGACCCATTTGGTGAAGTATTCCATGGTAGTTATGATGAATTTATGTTGTCCTGAAGAGGCAGGTGAAATTTTTCCAATCAAATCTAGGCCCCATTGTGAAAAGGGCCAAAGGCTTTGAATGGGTTGTAAAGCTTGTGATGGTACATGAGTCAAATTGGCGTGATGTTGGTATTTTTGACATTTCTTGACATATTGACAACAATCACTTTCCATGGTGGGCCAATAATAACCCATGCATAAAATGCACTTTGCAATGGCCATTCCACTAAAGTGGCCACCACAAGTACCATCATGGGCTTCAGTTATAGCTCGTTGTGCCTCAATGGGATCTAGACATCGAAGTAGGACTCCATCATAGCCACGTCTATACAACACGTCCCCCAAGAGAGTAAAATGAGCTACTTTTTGTTTGAACATTCTTTTTGTAGTTCGTGTCATTTCTATTGGGAGGGTCCCAAACTTGAGAAAGTCTCTTATCTCATCAAGGTAAGAATTGTATGGCTCTACGTGGACCAAACAAACACTCTTCTCACCTTCAGACTCTGCTCGTTTGATTGCTGACTTGGACACTATTGTTATGATAAGCGGTTGGACTTCTCCATGTTCATTCTTAGGGATCAAGGATCCCAAAGAAGCCATTGCATCCACAAATATGTTAGTCAAATGAGGCAAGTTACTAATCTCATACCAGTCAAATTTCTCTAGCAATTTCATTGCTACTTCGTGATATTGTTTCAAGACTGGTTCCTTGCATTGGTACTCTCCCTTCACTTGACAAATGATAAGTTGAGAATCACCAAAGATGCTTATTCATTTGATGCCCATAGCTATAGCTGATTGAAGCCCCAAGATTAGGGCTTCGTACTCTGCATTGTTATTTGTGCATGGGAAGTCGAGTTTGAATGATAAAGGAATTGGAATTCCTTCGGGTGTGTAAAACATGACTCCAACACCTTGTCCTCTTTCGCACTTTGATCCATCAAAGAACATTGTCATGTCAATATCATCCTCGGGAGGGACTAGTTCTTCTTGTTCATTGATAGAAAATATCGAATCATCTGGAAGCTCTATAAGTATTGGTTGATCATTTGGTAATGGAGCTTCTACAAGTTGATCGGCTATCACCTGACCTTTGATGGATTTTTGACTAATGAATTCGAGATCAAATTCCGTTAAAAGCATTATCCATTTTGTGGTATGGGTGTTGTTGTATGTGCGAGTCATCATGTATCGTAGAGGATTCTCTCTAGCTATGACATAGGTAGTGTTACTTAGCATGTAATGTCTGAGTTTCTTAGTGGTAAAAACCACTGCTAAGCACAATTTTTTGACATAAGCATATCTTGTCTCATAACTTACCAATGTTCGACTAATGTAATAAATCGCTTGCTCCTTGTGATTTTCATTTTTCTGAGCAAGCATTGTCCCTAGTGCAAAATCTGTTGCAGAGATATAAAGGTGAAATGGGACTCCTGAATGAGGTGATGTAAGAACTGGTGGTGAAGCTAGATACTTCTTTATGTCATCAAATACCTCTTGACATTCAGTTGTCCAGGAGAATGTCACCCCCTTCTATAGCAAGTGATTGAAAGGCCTACATTTTTCTGAGAGTTGTGCAATGAATCATCGGATAGATTGAATCTTTCCTTGTAAACTATGCAACTCTCTCAAATTTGTTGGAGGTGGCATCTCGATGATGGCCTTGACCTTATCAGGGTCCACTTCAATGCCTCACTTGGAGATAATGAATCCTAGAAGTTTTCTTGATGTGATACCAAATACACACTTCTTAGGATTCAACCTTACCTTATGTTCAAGCAATCGATCAAAGACTTTCTCTAGAACCTCAATATGCTCAAGACGTGTTTTAGATTTAGCAATCAGATCATCCACATAATCCTCAATGATTTTATGCATATAGTCATGGAAGATGTACGTCATGGCACGTTGATAAGTAGCTCCTACATTCTTAAGGCCAAAAGGCATCACCCTATAACAAAATGTCCCCCAAGGTGTGGTAAATGTCATCTTGTGTTGGTCCTCAAGATTAATTCGAATCTGATTGTATCCTGAGAAACCATCCATTAATGAAAGCATTTCATGGCCTACGTAGGAGTCTACCAATTGATCGATATTGGGTAGAGGAAAATCATCCTTGGGGTATGCTTTGTTTAGATCTCAAAATTTAGTGCATACACGTACCCCCCCATTCGACTTATGAATGGGTACCATGTTAGAGAGCCACTCTGGATAATCAATTGGGACTATGAAATTCATGTCCAGTAGTTTTTGTAGCTCTTCCTTGATAATTAATGCTATGGTTGGATGAAGTTTCCTTAATTTTTTCTTGAAAGGCTTAGCATCTGGTGCTAAGGTAAGGTTGTGGACCACCAAATTGGGGTCAAGGCTAGGCATGTCTTTGTATGACCATGCAAATATGTCTTTCTTCCTTGTCAAGATGTTGATCATACACTCTTTCTCCTCTGTGGATAAATATTTTGTAATTTTGATGATTTGTGGATTATCCACATCTTGGCTAAGGTTCACATCGATAGATTCTTTGATAAGCATATGGGAACCTTCCTCTAGCTGATGTGGAGTTGGGATGAGATGGATATCATCCTCCACATGCTCAAATGACTCAGAGGTCTCCCCCTCTACTTTAGTTTGAAAAATTAAAGTAGATGAGGATGAAGATTGTTGTGGAATGTAAGCATTTGAAGCTCATAGTAACTCTTTAGATAGGATAAATTTGATGATGGATGGTAAGGATGAAATCCTATCCATGGTGATAAGGCTAGCATCGATCTGAATCGACTTCACCAAATCGTATGGGTTATGAAGTGGGGCGAACAAGTCAACAGAGATCATATTGACTTGGTGGAAATGAGGTGGCTGTGATTCGAGGAGTGATGGCTCACTCTCTCTAGGTTGCAACTGACCTAAAGTGGATGAATGGTAGTGCTGCGAGAGCGGCCAAGGTGGTGGTGGTGGATCTAGCTCAGGGTGCTCACGCTCCTTGTTGAAGTGAAATATGGTGTGATCTATAGGAAATATCTTGGTATAACACTCATCTCTCTCGATGGGCTCTATAGGGGCCACATCCTCTTGGGGACCATCAAATATTTGAATGATCCAATCTAAGTTTACTTCCATCTATCAGAATTCCCCAAAATCTTCATCGAAGATATAATCCCTAAAATCTTCATCGAAGATGTAATCATCTAGAATATGATCAATCATGAATGTATGCAATACAATATCTAGAAAGGCCTCATGTAAATGAGGTGCAAAGTCAGGGTCCAAGTATTCATCATCGGTATCATCACAATCATCACACTCATCGCTCTCCTCATCCTCTTCTTCATACTCAAGAGTGAGTCATTGAAAGGTATGGTTGAAGGAAGAGTTTGAGGTAGAAGGTCTGTATCCTAGACCAGAGCGATCATGTGCTTCTCGATATTCAGGCTCAACAATGTGATGTGGACCCTGCTCATGTCATCCAAGTCCATATCCCTACCAGTTGACCCTACGAAAATATCACAAAGGGAAATCTGGGTTGGATAGATATTCTAAATTTGCATTAAACTCTTGCAAGGGTTCCTCATTAGGAGGAGGTGGATCGGATGAAGAATCCACTCCCCCATATATGAAGTTGATCCTATCTAGTTGGGAACCCATTCTGTACACTACACCTATGGCTAAAGGTGGGTCACGTGGGTGACCATAGTCTCTGATTGACTCAATAGGTGGTGTAACTATGACACTTTCTATGATGTACTCACCAATGCTTGGATTGGCAAGATGTACTACAACTTGGGATGGTTGGGATGATGATGGCTCTATGGATGAGGATGGCGCTTCGGTGGTGGCTTGCGGTTTAGGTGGAGGTGATGGCTCCTCTTGGATAGGTGACCCTATCTGTGAGATAATGGGTGGTGATGTTTGGGGTGGATTAGGCTTGATTGGGTTGTTAGTTGATGGAGTGGGTTGAGCTAAAAATGTGAATGGTGTTTGTGAAGTGGGTGGTGTGGTTAATGAAGTTGGTGATTGGTTAGTAGGATGATCAGGTGTGGTGGAAAAATGAAATGTGGTGGATGAGGGTTGACTAGAGTTGATGCTTTTGGATGCAAAAGTAGGATCAACTATCGATAATTCCTTTGGGATGGGGGATTTTGATGAAGTGATGTTAGTGGGAGTGGTTTGGATGATGAGTGGTTGAATGGATAGATGGGTTGATGGAAGCAGTGGCTCATAAGGATTTGAGATCAAGTTGTAGTATTTAAAAGGCTCTGTGTCTACTTGGATGCAATGTACCTTGCCCTCATGTACATACTTTAGACATTGGTGCAATGTCGAGGGCACACACTTCATCTCCCTAATCCAGGGGTATCCAAGAAGTATGTTGTATTGCATCACCCCTTCCAAGATGTGGAAGAGGACATGAATAGTCTTCACCCCCATGGTGATAGGAAGAACTACGTTCCCCATAGTTGAGCATAAAGCATCATTAAAGGCCCTTAAGGTGAAGGTGGATGATGTAATGTGGGATGATGGTAGGTTAAGGTGTTTGATGGTGGGAGTGGTAATGAGGTTGATGGAGGAGCCGATGTCAATAAGGACTCTCTTGAATGGCTTCCTATCAATATGAGTGACTATGTGCAATGGAGGATCTAGTAAATCTGATGACACACTCTTCTCCTCGAAGTCATAAAATGCTATCGAGGGCTCCATGCATTTTTGTACACTCCCCACAAAGGAGTTGAAGGCATTAGGGTCTTCTGATTGTACTTGGATGGATTTTAGAATTTCCATCAATACCTCTCGATGTGGGGGTGACTATTGTATCAGCTCATAGATTGATAGTTTTATCGATGCCATTTTCAAACTCTGTGTTAATCAGCTGCCTAGGGTGATAGTTGGGTGAGATGGATTACTTGGATTATGAATGGGTGGAGGTGGAATGGATGGCCCTAGTTGTATGGGGATACTTGGTTGTGTTGTGGGAGCTTGGGTTGTACGATTTGCTTGTCTCTACCCATGGGTGACCACATTGATAGCCCCTACAAAACCTTGGTGTAGTTGAGACACATAGTTGACTTGGTTGGGAGGAACTGTAGAAGTTGATGCTCCCATTGCTTGTTGATTTGCCTCATGATGAGGCAAAGGTGTCTGATATATACCAAGGTTCTGATTAGATTGGGCTAGTGGATTTTCGACTTTGATCTTTCTTACTTCTAATAAGTCTTGCACAATACCTTTAAACCCATGGTAAGTTTTGATGTCATGTCCTTTTTTTCGATGATAGATGTAATATAAGTGCTCTCTATAGGCCTTTGATTTCGGCTTGCTAGGGTCTTTGGGTTTAATCTCTGATAATGTGAAAAGTTGTGCCGCATACAACTTCTGAAAGATAGATGAGTAGGGCTCTTGCAATGGTGTGTAATTGTATCTGGGCCTAAAGTGATGTTGTTTCCTTTCTACAAGTTGCATTTGATTTTGTACCTACTATGGGGATGGAACCACTTGATAATTTAATTATTGTGGTTGTTGTTGTTGTGTTTGTTTTTGTTGTTGTTGGGGTTGTTGGATCTGGACTTGGGCTTGTTGATTTGACTATGAAGGTTGGCCCAAGACTATCTGATTAACCTGAGTGGCCTTGGACTGGTCATGGTTATTCCCCTTTTGGTTCTTATTTTTCCACTCTTTTTTCTTAGGCTTGATCTCACCCTCTTGAATATTTATTTCCTCTATCACTCTGGCTTGGGCGAGTGCCTCATCGAATGTTCTATACTACTACAACTATAGCAACAAAGAGATGGGCTTGGCACAACTCTTCATGAACATTCTTGTTAATTCTATCATGGGGAGGGAGAATGGCAATTTAATCATAATCACCCTCCAATGGTTACCAAAATCATGGACCGATTCATCATCGTATTGCTTCAAACTAAGAAAATCGATCAATGTGGTTTTCTTCCTAACATTTAAGGTGAATCACTCTAGGAATTGGTCTGCAAGCTGCTCAAAAGTGTAAACACTCTGATGCGGTAGGTGGTTGTACCAATCCTGGGCTTCTCCCCCAAGTGTCTGAGGAAAGGTGTGTAGCATGAGTGCATCATTGTTTTTGATCCTGAAACACATATTTACAAATCTTGTCACATGCTCTCGGGGGTCCTCATCCCCCTTAAATGTATCAAACTTCGGCATCTAAAAATCTACTGGATAAGGCGGTGCAGGTACCGAAGCATGGATCGGGTGATTGAGTAGCTACCTTAATGTGGGCTTTTGATATTACAAACCTGGTGTCTGCATGGCAAGGCTATCAATCTGGTTCTGTAGGAACTAGAACTTAGGATCTTCCATAGGGTTAAAACCCTGGTTTGTTGGCTATTGTTGGTAATATTGTGCATTGTAGGTGGAATATGGATGATGAGGGATGTTAGGCTGAAGTGCATGATGATATGGTGGTTGATGGGAATTCTGGTATTGATGAGGTGATGGGGGTATGGTGGCATGCTGACCTGATGAGTTAGCATACATGTGATGAAGTGGGTTAGTTGCTATGGTAGTGGTTGGGGGATGCAATACCCAAGATGGATCTTGGATAAAGGTGTGGGTTTGGTGAGAGGTTGATGGTGGGTTCTGCTCAATCCTCTACAATTTTTGATGGTGTCAGGATTAATGCTATGATTAGCATTATCTAAAATCATTTGTTGCAGTTGCAAGAAAGCCTGTTGCATAGCAATTATCGATGATGTGGGTATAGTCACATATGAAGTGGATGGTTGGGTTGGTTGTGAGACAACTAGGTCAGTAGATGTAGGTGGGGGGTGGTAAAAGGTATTGCCATCGAATGAGGGGTGATATGATGCATGGTGCCCATAGGGGTTGTATATGGAATGGATGTGGGGATCTACGAAGTGACCTAGGTTGATGCTTCATAAAGGGGGTTGGTGTAGGTGATGTTCTGATGAGGCAATGTGATGGGTGGTTGGCTAGATGATGATGGATGGCTAGCCAGGGTAGCAGCAGTCGACTCAAAAAGTGGATTTGTGAAGACTTGGCTAGACTGCTATGGGTGTGTGAAGGTAAACTCCTGATGTAATGATGGCATGGTGTGAGATGGGATAATAAAGGTGGTGTTGTGGCATTTCCACAACTAGCCCCAAAAACATTGGGGACCCACCTTTTGTTTGTGTTTTTGAGGATTTTGGGGATATTTGGAGTGATAATTTTGATAGGTCACATCCTTGATAATTGTATTTCAGTTTCCAAAATCCCGGGTCGAGTAGTGCATGTGTTCATGTTTCCATTCAATTTTTCTTCAAGGGATTGTCGAGTGTCCTCTTTGTCGCTATTTCATAGTGTTTGCATTTTGGGTTTATGTTTGGGTTTTAAGTTTTAAAGAGTTGATCTTGGTGTGGTTCTATTTTTTTGGGTGCAATGATTAGTTTGATTTTTAAAGCATGAAATTGTTGGCAATTTTGGGTACCTTGAGTACATTGCCTTTGCCTAAGTTTAGTTGTTGTCATTGATGTCAAGGAGCTATTGGTAGATGTTGTTTTTGATGTCGAGAAACTATTGGAGCAATTTGTTTTTATGTCAAAGGATGTGTTTTTGTTGAAGGTTTTAGTTGGTCAGTAAGTCTCCAAGAAAATCCGAGTAGCCCAGTTGCCAAAAATCCAAAAAAAGATAAAGTAGAATAAGTTTGCAGGCTGTTGGAAAAACTGTCGCGATTTTGCGACATGTTTGAGGAGAGAGAAAGTCATGATTTCGCGACATGCAGGAAGGCAGAGGCAAAGCGGGCAAAAGTGTCACGATTTCGCGACATGTTTGAGGAGAGAGAAAGTTTGGCCAAAATTGTCACGATTTCGTGACATGCAGGAAGGCAGAAGCACAACGGGCAAAAAGTGTCACGATTTCGCGACAAGTTTCGAAGAAGTTGTATGGATGCAGAAAGTGTCGTGATTTTGCGACATGTTCCAGTTTCACGAGTAGTTGGCAAGAAAGAGCCTAAGGCAGTGAAAGCATCGCGATTTTGTGACATGTTTCATTTTCGCTAGTGCAAACCAAGAAAAGGATGAAGAAGCAAGAGGTGTCGCGATTTCGTGACAGAGTTGCTGATGACATCAGCAAAAGGCAAAGGTGTCGCTATTTCGCGATAGTTGCGGAGAAGAAGACAGTGAAGTCCAGAGTGTCGTGATTTCGTGACCAAAATCATGATGACATCAGCAAGAGGCAAAGGTGTCGCGATTTCACGACAGTTGCGGAGAAGAAGGCAGTGAAGTCAAGAGCGTCACAATTTTGCGACAAGTTTCATGATGACGTCAACAAAGGCTGTAGTGTCACGATTTTGTGATAGCAATGGAGAAGAAGGCAATGGAGTCTAGAGCGTCATGATTTCACGACAAGATTTATGATGACGTCAGCAAAGGCTGTAGTGTAGCGATTTCGCGACAACAAACCAAAGAAGGTGTACGACAGACCAAGGCATAGCGATATCTCGACATGTTTTGAGTTTCGTGTGAGAAAAGCTACAAAACAGCAGAGGCGGTTTAAGCCGACGAAGTTAACCTTGGCCAAAGAAGTATAAGGTTTTACAGCCGACGTGTTAAAAGATTGATCAGCTGACTAAAGAACAAGATTTCATCTTGAGATTGTGAGTATTAAAGGAGGACTGTTTGAGAATTTTTATGTATCGATGGATGTGTGCTTTCGAAGTGTGTGGCATTCGCAGAGTTAGTGTGACAAGCAAGGTTCGACAATCGAAAAATCAGAGAGCGAAGTTCGACTGCAACATCAAAGTGCATTTCATTGAATCTTCTAAGTATAGAAGTCTGTGTTGTTGTATACACAAAGAATGTGCTGCTATTTATGAGAAGACTGTGTGAAGAAGATTCTGTTGTGATTGTGACAGTGTTCGCACAGGTTGTGTAATAGAAAGAAAAGTGCACGTAGTAGATGCTGCTATAATTGCGAACGGTTGTGAAGAACAAATAGTGATCAAGTGCTGCTGTAAGTTGAGAAGAGAGTGCTACGGTAATTTAAGAAGACTGTGCTGCTGTAGTTGTGCAGACAGTGAAGAATTGTTTTCCAAACCAAGTGCCAAAAAGAACAAAGAAAGAGGACAAAATTATGCCAGACCGAAGGACTGTGTTTTGGTGCAGAAAAGAGGACCAGCTTGTCGTGACAGAGTTGAGGACAGAGATCTCCAGCCAGAGCATGGAAGACAGGTGTCTTCCGTGGAAAGAGTTCCAACTTGCTAAGGGCAAAAGACATAGAGGTTTTCTAGAGGATCACTAGCAAAGCCGATTTAGGGGAAGGTGTCTCCTTTGGGCTGAGGCTCATAAACATTGTAATCGGGAAGGATTCCCAGAGGTTTTGATATAACTTTTAGAGGAAAAGTTTTATCCGTGGAGTAACCCACCTTGAGTGAACCACGTTAAAATGGGTCTTTTATGTGTGATGCTTTCTGTCTTGTTTAATGTTATGTTGATGCCACTGCTATCTGAAATTAAAATTATTAAATGGTTTTATCTTATACTGTTCACCCCCCCTCTCAGTATAAGTTCATGTTCTTCAAAAATAAATTTATACATATGTGTCATATGTATGGATTTATAAATATATATATATATATATATATATATATATAGTAATTCAAAATGTTAGAATAAAAGGGAAAAATTCTGGGCAAATGAAGGAGGAGGGAAAGGGACCTGCTCCCTCTGAAAGCACGAGATTTCGAGCAAAGGAAACACTAATTGCAATATAACCAAAACCAAATACGCTTAAGTCCTAAAAACGTAAAGTGCATGAAATGGAAAAGAAACGCATTGGAAGAGACACAAGCGAATGGAGAAAACACAACCCTTTCATTAATATCCCTTGATCTCTATTACAATGACATCTCCTCCCTTTTCGGGGGCTAGGAGCGTTAAAAGACTTCGCTCCCTTGCAAAAGAGATTGGTGGATGTGGGAAGGTGAACTAAAAGGGATGCAAGTGGGTCTTCAACTCGGCAGCACTTCGTTGCTTGAAAACTCCTTCAACCTGTCTCTTTTGGGTGAGAAAAGTCCCACCTTTTATAGACCCATGGGGTCTCTTTTGGGAGGGAAGCACAAATGCCATGTGTTGGTCATAGGCGCCATGTGGCAGTCTTGTCTTCCCATGAGGGAGGGGAGTCCTCCATTGACTTGGGCTTTGATAAATGCCTTTTGTGACAGTCTTCTAACGGCCCCTCTGTCCACCTACACACGCGTGCAAGGAAGGAGTCATCAACTGACTATTCTGGGCTGCCACTTGGCGCCATTTGTCTTTTTGCCCGTTAAGCTTAGAATTCGTCCCACCCAGGGACGGATTCAGAATTCGTCCTGGGGTGGGACGAATTCTATTTTGAATTCGTCCCCGGGTGAGACGAATATTGGGCAAAGTGTCCAAGTGTGCCAAATTGCTTCTTGACCTTACAAAATTGCTATGAAAGTGGTTAAGACCACTGTTTAACCTCTGAGGGCTGCCCTGGGGGCTGTGTTTGTCAAAGCGATCAGTGTTTGCAGTCACATAATCGGATTGGTGCTGTTTTGGTGTCTACAGATGCCCCTTTTTGGGAAGCGTTGCGGGTGACGCAGTGCTGAGAAAAAATAGATAACCAAAGCACTAATGATTAGGGTTTCTTGGTAACCTAACCAACTTTTGATGCCCCAAGTATGGAAAGGGCATGCATTCTTGAATCCTTGCTTCTGACGAGCTAAGGAATTTGATTTCAAGTATTAACCTGTTTTGTTGAGGTGTGACTTGAACTTAGACATTGATCAGTCATGAACAGGCAAAGGGCATTTTTATCCTCGGGGGAACCTTGTGTTCATGATTCACGAAATGCCAAGTGTTTGATTGATTTGATTGTTGCTTGTTTACTACCCCAAGCAGGAGCGTGATTGTCTTTGTCAATGATTCTTTGAATGCATGTCATTTTCCTTAATTGGGTGTGTGATTGTTGGTTGGTGACTAAGTGTGACTACCCCCTCAAGCGACGAATCGATGAGGGAATGACCTTCGTGAGAGAAGCGACGAGTCGCTTGACCCAAGATGACTTGTGCAAGGGTGCCTTTAAAGGGTTTACCGTTAAGCGTGTGCAATTTTTCCAACATTTGGACCTATTTTTGGTGGGTGTTAACCCTTTTGGTGATGCCGTAATGAGGTGAAATCATCGAAAACCTAACTTCCCGTGGAGCGGTCCGGCTATGTTAGCCTTCTTGGGGAAGTAGGAGAGAGATAATTTGAACCTCGCCATCGATTTTATTTGCCCAGAGGTTAAGTGCAAGAGCACTTGTGTCCGGCAATGTTTTTTTGCTGTTTGTTTTTGTTGAATTTTGTACTGTTTTTGTTGTTTTTGTGACACCATTTGGGGATTAAATTGTCAAAAATCTGTCTTCCCGTGGAGCGGTCCGGCTATGGTAGCCTTCTTAGGGAGTATGATAGTGAAAATTTGTGACTCCAATGTCGATTTTGTATGCCCTTGTTGTCAGGTGCAGTAGCAATCCTATCGGGCAATTTTATTGTCTATTTTTAGTGCATTTTTAGTCATTTTTTGTTTTATTTTTTTTATTTTTTTTGTGCTGGCCTGAATTCGTCCCTGGGTGGGACGAATTCCACTGGAGAATTCGTCCCTGGGTGGGACGAGCGCTAATCGAGCGCTCGTCCCAGTCAAGGACGAATTCCAGTGCAAAAGGCCTATTTAATGGCCAAAACTTGATTTTGGGCTCATTTGTGTCATTTTTTTCTTGCGATTTTGGAGCTCTGGGAGGAGGAGGTAATTCTGCGAAGCGAAGCGCCGCTGGAATTCTCTCTGCCATCATGAGTGCACAAACTGGTTCGAGCGGCGGAGCCGAGGCGAAACCTGTAAGTGTCCCTAGAGTTTATTTTGCTTTTATTTAATGCATTGTTTTTGTGTTGACGCTTTTCAAAACTTTAAGATTTTTTGTGATGTTTTTGTTTAACAGTTAAGGTTAGAAACCCTAGAACTGAAAATTTGATCTGTTATATATTTCTTTTTTTTTGGTTGTGTTTGTGTTGATTTTTTTTTTTTTTGCTTTGCAGGTTGTTAGGAGCCGGTACCGTGTACCCGCTGCATTTACTGAGGCGCGGTTGGCATTGACCGATGATGATCGGGAATGGCTTGATGCCCTTGGGCTCAAGCAGGTGGCTCGACTGGAGCTCGTGGTTTCGGATCAGGCCTATCTGACGGCCCTGATCAAGCTTTGGGATCCGCGGACCAATACTTTCCATCTCCCGACAGGGGAGATGACTGTGACTCTTGAGGACGTCTATCGGTTGCTTCGGATTTCGATAGATGGTCTGCCTATTAGGACATCGCCGTTTGATCAGCGGACTGCTATACTTACGAGATGTTTTGGGCATGGGGGGCAGCTGGGTGTAGCAAACCCAGTGGAGACAGCCGAGGTGGATTGCCAGGCTGGCGGGATTTTGGTTAGCTGGTGGCAGGAGAGGGGGGTGTTAGGAGTGAGGCACGCATTCTTGATGGGCCTCATTTCTAACATTCTTCTCCCTGATTCGTCAGGTGCGAGGTTCCCGTGGAACCTTCTGGATTTGGTGTGGCAATTGGCAGAGTGCCCGATAGAGGCACCGTTGATTCTGAGATGGGGACAGACTTTGTTGGCACAGCTCTACGAGGAGCTGTATGGGGTCCGCTGTCGACAGCGAAAGGGTGTCAGTTGCAGTTTTTTGTTGCAGTGCTGGGGTTGGCAACACATAGTTGTTGAGAGGCCTACCGGGTTACCGTGGACGACTCGGGCGGCGATGGAGGATGAGGAGATTGGTTATGCAGTTTTGTGGCGGCGGTCTACGGAGCAGGGGCAGAGTCGGCGATGGGCAGGTGCCGTTGAGCACTACACTGATGCCTTTTCTCGGCTCACTCCAGGGGAGGTGTTTTGGCGTCCCTATCGGGACTGTCCAGCCTGGCCTGAGGTTGGAGAGTGGCTCCGACGGGTACGGAGGGAGCGGTGGTTGACTGGGTGGCACGGGACGGAGCATGAGTTCTTTCCGTACCGTCGGGTTACACGATAGTTTGGGGTGCGCCAGGGGTTTCCTGGTGAGCCCGTGGTCTATCGACGTCGGGGAGATGAGAGGGATCTGGAGCCACCGGTCACCGCGCCATTGGGCGAGGAGTCGGATGCGGTGATTGAGGTCCCGGATGTGGATGACATCGGGACTACCACTGAGTATGACTCGTGGTGGGTACTGCGGTGCTGGAGAGGAGAGGGGCCACTGGGAGGCGCGGAGGCGACAGTGGAGGATGCTGAGGCAGCAGGGGGTGATTGGGGGGGTCCATTGGATGATGCGGACATGGTGGATGTGGGAGATGAGGATGTGGACTTGGGTGTTCCGGAGCAGCCGGACATGCAGGATGTGGAGGAGCAGTTGGAGCCTGAGCAGGCTACTGTCCCCGCGAGTCCTATGCGTCCGGTAGATACAGAGGAGGTGGGGTCGGATGTAGGCGTTGAGATTGCACGACTGACAGAGCTGCTGCGGATGCAGGATCTGGAGTTGGGGGATGCGAGGCGGGAGCTGGGGGATGCGCGACAGGAGAGGGATCTTCTACGGGCTCAGTTGGCAGAGCGGGATAGAGTTTTGGCGTAGCGCGATGATGCATTGTCTATTTATCATCGACGAGAGGCAGAGTGGTGTCTGTACCGGATAGACTTGGAGAGGGAGGTCATCCGCCTTGGTGGGCGGCTACCTGAGCCTTCGATCGGTGGATCTTCGTGGCGGACAAGGGATAGTCTGACTGAGCAGTCAGCATCATCTCGTCGCAGGCGGTTAGATGAGGGGGGTGGTAGCAGGCATGATGCGGGGGCTAGTAGTAGCCGCCCTGCAGGGTCCCGTAGGACCCACACCACGGGGGGTAGTTCCCGTCGCACCGATCCTGCATGATCATGGTGGTCGACGCCTTAGGTTGGGTTTTTGGATATGATTGCGGGGTCTGAGGACCGGTTTTGTAGCCTACGGGCATCTTTTTGACGATATATATATATATACCGGTTTTATTTTTGGTTTTGTACATGTGATGATGTGATTTTTGTTATGCATGTTTATATTTATTTTGATGAATGCAGATGTTATGATGAATGTAAATGTTTTTGATGTCTATGTGATATGCGAGGTGAAATGGATGAATGACATTTGTGATGATTGCACTATAGGTTGTTTAAGAAGCTCTTTATTTACATGGTTTTTTTTTTTTTTTGTATTTTCTGATGGTATCATAAGGATGATAAGTAGCGCAGATGGTTTTGGAATGAATGTAAGGTTTTCTGAGATTCAGTCAGTTTTAACTCACCATCCATGACTGTACTTTATCTTACAAGACTTTTTGACCAAGGTATGAATCAGACTTGTTTTTGACCCAGTTATTTCATATCCCTGTGTGTGCAATTGAGTTCATTTAGTGGTATTTGTTAGGATACCACCGATGCCAGATGGGCTTTCAACCGAACCTATACTGAGGATCACCTAATTAGCTCCACGAATTCCTTTGTTGTATGTACTAAGATTAATCTGCGGTGTAATCCAGGATGCCATAAGCTAGCTCATCCACATGCAAATATTGATCTGTACGCAAGTTAATGTGATAGATATATCGTCATGCGGGAGGTTTACTTCTGTTACCCATTGGCTATCAACCAAATTGGTACTGAAGCTTGCCTTATGACCTATAGAATGCTGAGGGTTCCAGGGATTCAAGGTCAACTCCCTTCTTTTCTTCAATTGTATTGGGATACTTGCTCATTGTAGTGATGAGATCACTGTTTATTTTGATTTGTTTTTCTTTCGAGCAAGGGATTGGGGATATGGAGTGACGAAAATCACTGTTGTTTGTGCCTTTTGATGTGTGCACTGTAGTTTGTCAAATTTGGAGTTTTGACATTTTGCAAATTTTTTGTGTTTTGCAACTGTTGAGAACTTTAGGGATTCTTAGGGAATTGGGTAGGGAGGATGCTTGTCCTTTTGCCAACTCTCAACATTCTAGGGGTCATTCGCATAGGGGGATGAGCAAGATAACCGTTTCGCTTGTGGTGACCTAGATTATTTTGCAGGTTTCGTCTTTCGTTCACACAATTTGGGAATTTTTAGTGTTTTGATTTGTGTTGGGATGTTACGTAACAAGGTGTATTTCAAGTATGACTCTACCTTCGTAAAATCTGTTCGACTTGATACACTACATGGCTAAAGAGGAAAATGATGACTGAATCACCGAAACTCTTGGTACATTCCCAGACCACTGACCGTAGTGTGGTAAAAGTTATGCTTGGTGTTTTTGTTGTTTTTGTAACATGAGACAATGCGGAACAAGATGGACTATCATAGCAATTTCAGCCTATGGTGCCTTTGACCCGTATGACTACAAATATGCAATGTATGGATGCAATGCTTAATGCAGCTATGTATTTTTGTAATTTTGATGGATTGTTTTTGGTGAAGGTGAAGATGAGGTGCGAGAATATGAATTTTTTGATGAATTTGAGTATGCCTAGAATTGAGATGCAAATCTTTGTTGTTTTTGATGATTTTTGTTGTTTTGTTTTTTGAATTTCTTGATTTTTTTGACCAAGCGATTGCGATAATCGTTGGAGCTTTTTGGGTTGACCAAGAGATTGCGATAATCCTTGGAGCTTTTTGTATTGACCAAGAGATTGCGATAATCCTTGGAGCTTTTTGGTGACCAAGAGATTGCGATAATCCTTGGAGCTTTTTGGGTTGACCAAGAGATTGCGTTAATCCTTGGAGCTTTTTGGGTTGACCAAGAGATTGCGATAATCCTTGGAGCTTTTTGGGTGACCAAGAGATTGCGATAATCCTTGGAGCTTTTTGGGTGACCAAGAGATTGCGATAATCCTTGGAGCTTTTTGGGTTGACCAAGAGATTGCGATAATCCTTGGAGCTTTTTGGGTTGACCAAGAGATTGCGATAATCCTTGGAGCTTTTTGGATTGACCAAGAGATTGCGATAATCCTTGGAGCTTTTTGGATTGACCAAGAGATTGCGATAATCCTTGGAGCTTTTTGGGTGACCAAGAGATTGCGATAATCCTTGGAGCATTTTGGGTTTGAATTATGGTTCTTTAGGGGATAGAGGTACCCCCAGCTTGATGGTCTTTGCACTCCGGATCTGGCTCTAGAGGTACGGGCACGAATGGATCTTTCCTAGGTGCAAATTTTGCGAAAAGGAGGGCAGGGTCTTCCCTCGGCACTGCTGTCATGATGGGATCTCGAGGTGGACGATGCTCATCTTGAATTTGGAGCCATGGATCCAACACTTGGTCCCACCTCGCTGGGTCTACATGCCATTCATGCCCCAATAGTATGCCCATCTGTCCCATTAGATCTTCATGAGTTAGAGCGCGGTGATGTCGTCGCGCATGTCTGAGATAGTCCATTTCAGTCTCATCTTCTGAATCACTTTCATAGATCCAAAATTGTTCATCCTCTTCAAGCATCTGTTGCTTGCGACGTTGAGGACTCTTATTGTTCCAGATGAATTAATCTGGTCCCATTGCGGTTGTTCCACTCTTAGTGGAGGGACCCGATTCTCTTGAGACCGTGTTATTTCATCTCGGAACCTCTAAGGGGAACAGCTTTCAGAAAGATGTCTGGCAGCCGTTGATGTTCTCTTTGAGGATTAATCTCTGAACTTTCGCCTCTCTCTAGCAAAGAAGAGGGATTACCGTTGCTTGCCTGTGGGTGTTTGTTGACCATGGGAGGTAGTCTCCCAATGTGTATTCTGTATTCGGATTGGCATAAGGACCCAATGCCAATCCCCCCTTGTTGCCTATTTCTAGGCCTTGCATATTTTCAACCAAGATGTCTAATGGCAGGGGATGGTTGAACCCTACCCCCGACTTGTCATATGGCATCTGATATCTTGGTTGGCAAAGGATCCGCATCCCTTGCTCATATCTGCTCGAGCCCGTATCCATGCCAATTGCATTGGCCGAGATATTTTAGGGCAAATTCTGGGTTTGACAGATAATTGATGTTTTCAACAAAAGGCTCTTCGTCTGTTTCCTTTTGTTGGCATGGTTCAAGACCATGATCAAAGCCCCCATACACAAAATTTGTCTGGTTCGGTGGGTAGCCTAGAGGGACGATTGTTCCAATGGGAAGGCGAGGTCTTCCCATGTCTTGTACCGACTCCAGTGTGGGGGTTGCCACAACATTTTGCACTAAGTATTCCCCCAGGCCTGTATTGGCCATTTCAACAGTGATTGTTGATGATTGGGTGGGAGGAAACGGTAGTCCTTCCCGAGTCCATTCCATGTTTGGTGGTTCAGGAATCTTGGTTTTCGTTGCGTTGGGCGCTTCCTCCGTTGTTATTGTTGAAATTGTGGGCAACCTTTCTTCTAAGGGCTTAACCTCTTCCATGATTTGTTTTCCCTTGTCCTTCTGTTGGGCCATGATAGGTGGCGTTGATGATGAAGGAGCCGATGATGAAGTCTCACCTGGTTGGGATTTTGCCTTGTTGGCCACCAGTGGTGCCTGCGGTATTGGACCTTGTTTAGATGGATTTAATTGGAAATCCAAATGCGTTGAAGGGAGGGTCGATTGAGGTATGAATTGTACCGCATTGCAATACTTGAAGGGCTCTAAGTCCATTGGGACTACATGTATTTCTCCTTCATAAGCATACTTCAAGCACTGGTGGGCGATCGAAGGGACACATTTCATATCCCTGATCCAAGGCCGCCCTAGCAGTATATTATAAGCCATTTCACCTTCCAAAGACATGGCACAGTGTAGGTATTGACTTTTGTCCTACCTGGACTGGCAGAACGACTGTGTCGACCGTCGAGCATATTGCATCATTAAAAGCTCGCAGTGTGTACGTGGAGGCTGTGATGTGAGAGGCTGGCAGCTTCAAATGCTTTAAGGCTGTAGTGGTTATGATGTTACTCGGACGAGCCAATATCTATCAGCACTCTCTTGTACGGAATCCCGTTGACCCGCGCGATAACGTGCAGGGGTGGATCTGCCATGTCATTTGATATCGTTTTGACCTCATCTTCTCTGAATGTGATGACCGGCTCCGTACATTGTTTCACATGTCCCACGAAGGCGTTGAAAGAATTTGCCTCGTGGGGTTGTAATTCAATGGCTTTTAAAATGTCCATAAGAGCTTCTCTATGGGGAGCCGATTGTTGAATAAGCTCGTAGATGGACAGCCTAGCCGACGTGGTCCGCAAACTCTGCGTGAGTTTGGTTCGTATCGTGACCTCGGGTCTAGGCGGAGGTAACTCGCGTTGGGCGTTGTTGAGGATGCGATGTTGCTGGAACTTCCCTTGTAGCTACCTCAGGGGCAGCTGTCGGGTACCTTCTGTTCCTTGTTACTATGCTAATCATTCCCACAAATCCCCGTGTGGGAAGATCTTGTCGCACCTCGTTAATCTGGAGTGGTTTTGTTTGTGCCTCGTGGGCTGGCAAGGGGTCCTTGAATACCCCCATTTGTTGGTTGTTTGGTGCGATGGGGTTGTCCACAACCAATGTTCTTTTGTCGATCAAATCCTGGACTAGGTCTTTGAATTTCCAGCACCCATTCAAGTCATGTCCTCCGCGCCTATGGAATCTACAATACAATTCCTCTCTGTACCCCCTAGGCTTGGGAATGTTAGGGTCTATAATTTGGATTTTCGACAGAGTGACTAAATTTGCCGCTGACAAGCGGTCAAATAAGGAGTCCCTAGACTCCGCATATGGGGTGAAATTTTGCCTAGGGCGACGCGGGTAATTTTGCTCCTGTCTTCTATTATCTCTTTCATAAGCAGGAGGCACTGCCTGGTAGTTAGCCTTTTGAGGCTGCGTTTCTTGCACAGGCGCGGGAACATTTATCGCAACTTGGTTGACTGCAGCGTGTTGTGGTTGCGTTGTCCCAGTTTTAGTGGTTTTATTCCACTCTTTCTTCTTAGGCTTGGCAATTGCGCCTTCGCCTATCTTAATCTCTTCTATGACTCTGGCTTGCGCCAAAGCTTCTTCTAAGCTGTCGTATTGTCGCAGTAACAATAGACCGGAGATTGATTTTAAGCAACTTTTTGTGAACATCTGCATGAGATCAGACATAGGAGGACGGTAGGGTAACCTAGAAAGCAAAGCTCTCCATCGATTCCCGTACGCTGCCATTGTTTCCTCTTCAAATTGCTTGAGGCTCGCTAAATCACTTAGTGATGCCTTCTTCCTTGTGTTGAAGGCAAAGCGTTCAAGAAACGCGTCTACTAATTGATCTAAATTGCTTATGCCGTGTTTGGGCAGCTGTGTGAACCAATCCGAGGCAAGGCCTGTGAATGTGGTTATGAATGTTCTAAGCAACAATGCGTCATTATCTTGGATGTCGAAGCATTGGCTTAGAAATCGTGTAACGTGTTCCTGTGCGTCCTCTTCACCTTTAAAAACTGCCAATTGAGGCAACTTGAAGTGTTCGGGGTAAAGAGGTGTAGGCACTGAGGGATGCACCGGATTACTACGGAGTAGACGTAATGTGGGTTTTTGATGCCCAGCAGCTTTTGTCTCCACAGACTCCAAACGCTCCAATAGCGCTTGGTATGCATCGAAAGATTTTATTTCTTCCTCTCTTGTTCGCTCTTGTTGCAAGTTACGGTAAACTGGAGGCCTATGGAGGGGTGGCCGAATGGCATCCTTCCCCGCCTTGATGGGGAGTTTCAACATATTCCTCTTCCGGTTCATACTCCTCGTAAAATTCTTGAGGAGTCTCTCGGGCGAAACCTATGACCCCGATCAAGCTCTTGCTCGAAGGTACCCATCATTGTTTCGGGGAGTTGCCTCCCTCTCGAATCTATGAGGTCTTGGAGGCAGAGCTTGACGAGGTCGTGGAGACCTGTCCCGCACCAACGGATTACGCCTCTCATACCGTTCAGCTCTTTGGATGCGAGGGGTTGGCCCCCTCTCAGGTATTTCATAGCGTAACTCATCCGCTTCGCGTTGCATGCGCTCTCTATCCAAGCGGTGTCGATACTCTATCTCCTGATGACTTTGTTTAAGCCGCATGATTTGGGCTTGACGGGCGGTATATCTGGCGACAGCTGGGTCAATTTGGTCTACCCTATTTTTCTCAGGAGGTTCGAATGTTTCTTCTATGTGTTTACCTCGAGTTTGCTGGTCTAAGGTTTCAATGGGTCGCTTCCCTCTGTCGAGGTAAGCGGTATGTGCTCGAGGTTCTGGCCTCAAGGGGTGATCATGATATCCTGCCGGTGCGGAAATGCAAGGTTCCCGCGTTGTTTGTTGCCCTCGAGGAATGCGATGGCTTTCCTCGTACTCCCTTTCACGGGTGTAAAGGGGGTGGGCGGAGTTAGGTCGCCCTATGTAAGGAGCCCCGCGCTCCGGATTTGGTCTCTCTCGTTCCGATGATAGGTAAAGAAGGGACGCCATATCCACGTTGCCCCTCCAAATGGACGGTGTGCCTGTCTAGCGCTTCATCGCGCGGTGGCCACTCATGCCTAACTTCAAGAGGTGATTCTCTATTTATGTCAAGGTCTACATGTAAGGCATCTTCCCGAAAGGGGCCGCTTTGAATAGGCATACCCCACCGAGGATTCTGAATTGGATTCTTTTGTAGGTTAGACCTATAAGGCGGTATGACCAAATCCTCAGGACTGAAGTGAAGGCGACTTGTGCCTACTTTTTGTGTACCTTCCGAAGCTTCTGCCCTTGATTGGGCTTGACTGCGGGTGTACACCATTGCGGTGCTTCTATGCTATCTAAATAAGTTTTTATCTCGTTTATGATTTTTTTTTTTGTCTACACTAAGCAGAATTAAGCACACACATTCACAAAACCGTGATTATCTCTTTTAAGGATTATTGGTGTGCCCTAAACTGGTTTAGTGCATTTTGGTGTTTTGTTTTGTTTTTGTAGGTTTTGAAGATCGTTTAAATGCATTATGACGGCTCATATAACTCCCAAAATGGTAGCCCCTTCAATATACCAACCAGGCCGATATACCAACCTCTCTATATACCCGCCCTTACGAGAGGGAGACTATAGGTACGTGAGAGCAGAAGGTACGTGGTACGTAGGCGGTACGAAAGGGGGATTGTCCCGTTAATGGCACATACCATAGAAAACTTATCCTCGCGCGCATGGGAATCACCCCAGCGACACTCGGTCCTGTCTTCGTCAGGATTTACGCCTAACAACACTTGACAATCGGGAAATGGATGCAAAGCTAAGCCAAGGTGGTGATGAACCCACCGATGGTCTTGCTCAAGGGCTGGGGTCTTACGACCAGCTCCTTGGTTTAAAATTGTTGCGTGAAGTGTGTGGGATTCATTTTATTTAACGAAAATGAAACAAGCATGAATGACTTTTCCTATGCAATGCAGGATAAAAATGAAAATAGTCAAAGAAACAGAAACATAAACAAAAATTTTAACAGAGATTATAAAAATCCCTACCTCTTCTCTGCCTGCTCCAGTTGCTTCTGAATTTCTGCTCTGAAAATCCACAGGCAGGAATTCGTCCCTCTGGGAGACGAATTGCATAACAGAATTCGTCCCTCCCAGAGACGAATTTGAATTCGTCCCAGGGTCGACGAATTTTAGAATAGAATTCGTCCCCGCGCAGACGAATAGCGATCTGCAACAAAAAAATGTACCTGCTAAGCACAAAACACAAAAATTTAATCGCTTTCGTGATTTTAAAAATATGGGACAGGTCCCACCGTGATCGCCACTGAAAGCACGAGATTTCGGGCAGAGGGAGCACTAATTATGCAACATAAGACGAAATGTAACGCTTTAATCCTATGCACAAAAACGAAGAAAGGAGACAATTTGAAAATGAAAGAAAAGATGTAAAGAAATCACAGCCCTCTTTATTCAAATATCTTATCCTCGGTTACATAGACGTCTCCTCCCTTTTTGGGGGCTAGGAGCGTTAAATTCGTATTTGTTACAATATGTGACTTAGTCTTCCTCTTTCCGCGTGCCCACGTTTGAATGGACGGGCCAAGACGATGCCGTCGCTTACGCTGATGAGTCCTTACCTCTGCTGCTCCTCCCGCGAACAAAGAAACAACGAATATGTCGCTAGCACTCGCCGCAAGTGAAAAGTGTTCGTTCTTCTAAAATCATCAAAAGATGCATGCAAACATTTATCTAAAACAGGAAACAAAATGATTCTAAACAACTCGAAAACTTGACCGGAAGATAGAAAATGTTACCAATAGGCCATTGCCACTGAGACAACTGGCCAATCTGCCTTCAACTGGAATTCGTCCCCGGGTGGGATGATTTCTAATCGCAATCGTCCCCCGGGTGGGACGATTCTGAATTCGTCCCCGGGTGGGACGATCTTCGATCGCAATTCGTCCCCGGGTGGGACGAATTCTTCCGTGTTGAAGAAGCCGACCCGTCGCTGCTCCAATGTCGATTCTCGAGACCTGCAAAATGCCTGCAAACAAGGGGGTTATGTAATTGGGGCCATTTTGGGACGACCCAGATGGTCGGATTCTCCCAATTTGGCCTCTACCCTCGGGAATTTGATCTCGCCACCTGCAAGTCAATGAAACAACAAAGCGACACAAAACATACTAGAATCTGACCAAAAGTTACGAAATTGCAGCTATGAGTTAACCAAACATAATAACACAAAATGCAACCTGAAAAAGTAATCTAGAATGCTCTAAAACCTAGAAAGTGCGGGGGTGCCCAAGTGGGCCTCCCACCGTTGGCACTTGATTTCGGCGCCAATCCACTAGGGATGGGCCCAAAACCTCTTAGGATTGGGGGGTCGGCGAATTGGTTGGTTCAGGTGTCCATGTGTTGGATTTGGGTCAGGTTCAAGCTTCCAAAAGCCACCCAACAACCTCCCTTGCAAAAGAGATTGGTGGATGTGGGAAGGTGAACCAAAAGGGATGCAAGTGGGTCTTCAACTCGGCAACACTTCGTTGCTTGAAAACTCCTTCAACCTCTATATTTTGGGTGAGAAAAGTCCCACCTTTTATAGACCCATGGGGTCTCTTTTGGGAGGGAAGCACAAATGCCATGTGTTGGTCATAGGCGCCATGTGGCACTCTTGTCTTCCCATGAGGGAGGGGAGTCCTCCGTTGACTTGGGCTTTGATAAATGCCTTTTGTGACGATCTTCTAACGGCCCTCTCGTCCACCTACACACGCGTGCAAGGCGAGAGTCATCAACCGACCGTTTTGGGCTGCCACTTGGCGCCATTTGTCTTTTTGCCCGTTAAGCTTAGAATTCGTCCCACCCAGGGACGGATTCAGAATTCGTCCTGGGGTGGGACGAATTCTATTTTGAATTCGTCCCTGGGTGAGACGAATACTGGGCAAAGTGTCCAAGTGTGCCAAATTGCTTCTTGACCTTACAAAATTGCTATGAAAGTGGTTAAGACCACTGTTTAACCTCTGAGGGCTGCCCTGGGGGCTGTGTTTGTCAAAGCGATCAGTGTTTGCAGTCACATAATCGGATTGGTGCTGTTTTGGTGTCTACACCCTCTCCCTGCTCCCCTTTCCCTATTTCTTGCCAAGTCCCTGATTCATCCCAGGTCATCCCACTCTGGGAATGGTTTGTAGCAGATGATCTCCTTGGGGGGAGATCCTTGCCCACTTTCTACTCATTTCCTAGTAGTTTTTGGGGTTTCCTCATTTGAATCCCAAGCCTGGTGCTTCCCAGGGATCCTCTAGGGTTTCCTGCATGTTCCTGGGATCCTATCCCTGATATCCCTTAGGCTTTTCCCTAGGGGTTTTTTTACAGGTTGTTGCTGGGATCTGGTTCCTAGGGATTTCTCAGTCTGTGGTGGTTGCAGGTTAGGTTCTAATTCGCTTCCTAGTGCATCCCGTGAGGTTCTCTCTTCATCGAGGTTGGTTAGGGGGGGCCAATTCCTCTTTGCTCATGTTTCCTCTCTAGGATGTCATTGGTTGCTGGTGGTCTCATCCCTTTGGGTGGGACCATGTTCGTTTTCCTGTTTGAAGGCTTATTTTTGCTGGATCTATTGCTTGGTGGATGCTTTGAGCATTTGCATGGCCTTGGGGGGCCTCTTCCTGTGCTTGAGTTGTTCCCAACCCTAGTCCCAGTTCCTTGAAGTTGTTCATGTGCAAGGAAGGGGATTCTTGGTGCTTTCTACCGGGGTGCTTTGGGTTTTTTTTTGCATATCTCGATCTTGGGGGGATCGGTGATCTATGCATGCAGACCCCTGGATCCCTCAGTTTAGGTTTTCATGGATCTCATATTTGTGTCTGTTGCTACTTTCTACCTGGGCTTCACAGGTTTTCATTTCATTTTTTGTTCAAGGGATTATGCTTCTGGTCCTACTTCTTGGTGGACTCTCAGAGCTTGTTATTAGCCTTGGGGAGGCCTTTTCTTGTTCCTGAGTTGTTCCCAGTCGCAGTTCCTCTTCCCTAGAACTGTTCGTGAGCAAGGATGGTGGGTCCCTAGTCCTTTGTGGCTTTCGAGATCCTTTCTTTGTGCCTGCGTTTATTTTCCCTAGATCCTTTCGGCTTCCTCGTACTCCTGTTGGTGGGATTCTAGTGCTGTAGTTTCCCAAACCCGTTCTTCTGCTAGTTCTCCTGCTGGGCAAGATTTTCCATTTTTATTGGTTTTCCTGCTAGGCGGGATTTTTCAATCCCATTTTTTTGCTGGTTTTCCTGCTAGCGGGACGAGATCGCTGGGCGAGATTTTCAAATATTTTGGTTTTTTCGTTGGGCAAGATTTTTCAATCCTATTTTTTTGCTAGTTTTCCTATTGGGCGGGATGGGATTTCCTGTTGGGCGGGATTTTTAAATCTTTTGGTTTTCCTGCTGGGCAAGATTTCCTATCTGGTGGTTTTCAGCTGCTTCCCGTTGGGCGGGATTTTCAAATTCATCATCTTGCATGTTTTTCTGTTAGGAGGGATTTTTTAAAACTTGTGGTTTCCTGCTGGGCGGGATTTTTCAAAATTGGTGGTTTCCCGCTGGGTGAGATTTTCCAATCTACTGGTTTTCCCGCTGGGTGGGATTTCCAACCTGGTGGTTTTTGGCTGCTTCCCGCTGGGTGGGATTTTTCAAAACTGGTGGTTTCCCACTGGGCGAGATTTTTCAAAATTGGTGGTTTCCCGCTAGGCGGGATTTGTGGTTTCCCACTAGGTGGGATTTTTCAAAATTGTTTTTTCCCGCTGGGTGGGTTTTTCCAAACTGTCTATTTTTCGTTGGGCGGGATTCTTCAAATTGATTGTTCTTGACCTTTGGTTTGGTCGGTTGACCTATTGTAAAAAGGTTTTGGAGTCCTTTCAAAACCCACTTTTAATATAATTATTACCTACCAAAAAAAATGTTTGAATAAAATAAAACTTATTTATATATATTTTATAATATATAAGTAATAATAATAATGATCAAAACATCCACTTATATATTAAATTATACTTTATATATAATAATATTATATATAAAAAAATAAAATACGCTGGTAATGCAAAGGATACTATGATACATAGCGCGGACCACCATTTGACAGTGTATGGACTGTGTATGAGATAACTTAGAATTCATGATCATATGGAGCATAACATGGATGGGTCCCACTTAGCGAAGGTATGCATAGGCGATCGTCTCATCGAACAGTAGAATGGGTTGCTCAACAAGGGCCGAAAATGTAGGACGACAGGCATAGGTATAACATGCAACGATGAACACAACAGAGTGATAGGGCATCTGAGGCCCGGTTGTGTGGTGCAGTGGAAAAAGTAACAGATGAGATACATTCGATATACAATGTATGTCAGTGAGGTTGAAATTGGAAAATATGCAGATTGACAAAATATGAGGGTGAATATTATTACATTGTATTCAAAAAAATAGTTAAATGTTCTACAGGATACATAGAGCGTCAAACCAAAGCTTGTGACTATTGGGTATTCACATTTTAGCCGACAAGATTTGGTAACTAACGTTTGCGTGGTGTATAATTTATATGCTGATAAGGATATTGGGCAAAGTTTGGGCACCAAATAAAAATAAATAAAAAATAAATTATGTAATGCACAATATATACATAATGAGGAATGAAAGCGTTACGGGAATATACGCGAATGATTGCTTTTGAAGATAATGTTTCGAGAGCAAAATGAAAAAGACGTTTCTACACGTAGCCAAAGGAGGGAAAGTGCAGCAAGAATCGAAACAAACAAAACAGTCAAAGAAGAACACAAGGAAATGAAAAGGCATAAACAGTGAAAAAGATAAATTGAAAAGTTTTACACATTTTTAAATACGCCATTGAAAGAGGATAGAAGGGCTGGATTTTTTGAGAGCTGGTTGCACCATGTTGGAGGGCCAGATTTTTGAAGATTGTTTGCCAACGGCTGGACTGCATTTTCACCATTTGATGCCTTTTTGAGGGGTAAATTTTTGCACATTTTGTAAACCCTGAATATCATTTTTTATTGCAATATAATGGAGATATGGCAGATTTTACGCATTTTTAATGGTTGATTTGTATTATGTCCATGTTTATTGCACCCATTCCTTAGAAGCTCGCACCACATTAATTGTTTGACTACGTAATAGGGTAACGTTAATGCTGGTTTTTGTGCAGAATTTTATGCTTGCAGGATCTGTGGAGAAATCTGAAGTTGCAACATTTTCTGTTTTCGTTTTTCATTTTTTTATTTTTCTAACTTTATTTTTGCATTTTTTTTATTTTTAGACATTAAAATAAAAATTAAAAAAATTTCAAAATCCAAAAATAATTGCACAACTGCGTAGAATGTACATCAAAGTTTCATTTTGCACATTTATGTTTTTGTTCCGAAGTCATTTCAAATTTTAAAAAAATTATTTAAAGTTGTTTTATTGCAGATTTTAAAATTTCATTTTTCCATTTTGAGACCGAATCTGATATTTTTTCAGTTTTATATTTCATTTGCAAGCATAAAATGAACTCCCCTTTATGAAAACTCCAATTTCATCAAAGGAGGGTGAATTTTAATGACATTTCATAAGCTACCAATTTTGGAATATTAAATTGCCTTCTCTTCATAAAAATTTTGATTTTATCAAAGAGAGGCAATTCAAGCATTACATTGAAGGTTATTATTTTGAAGCATTAAATTATTTTCCTTTATGAAAAGTATTTCATTAAAGGGGGATAATTAAATGATATTTTAAAGCCATTATTTCAAGGCTATAAATTATGGTCTCTTTGTGAAAATCAATTTCACCAAAGAGGAATAATTTATTATTCATAGCAAAGGCTATCTTTATCTTCAAAGATAAGAAGCTACATTTAAGAAGCCTATTCATCATTTTAGATTCACATTCATAGATAGATTTGAATCTTTAATTTCATGTCTAAATTAGGATTTAATGCAATGTAAAACTTGATTAAAATCCACTTAATAAGGGAAGATAAAATATACCTTAAAATCCTCAAGATAAAAGGAACTAAGACACTACATCGTGGTCATATGAGGGCCAGTTCACATTTATTTTATGTGGGTTTCATGAACAATCATTAAAGTAGCATGGTAAAATAAACCAACACATGCCCCTTGTTTACAGTTACTTGCAATCACTAAGGTGTTCCTAACATTGAATTGATATATTTTTATTGAGATTACTAATACACATATACAAATGCTAATATATCAGAGACCTTGGAGAAGTTGCTTATTTAACTTCTTTGCAAGAGGGTATTATGGGATTAAAACCCTAAGGGAGGGTGTAATTTCACAATTGGGTAAAATTAACACTCAACAGGTGGCAACAATGGAAAAACCATACTAGCTGCATTCAGGTACATCTTAATGGTTTCCATGTCTACAAGCATGACACGACCATTCATGGGTGTGGATGGCTCACTCCCAAGGGTCTCAGGAATAGCGGTATAGGTAGCCCTATGCATGATGTATCCATCTAAAATAGGGGCACTACTAGAGGGCCCTGCATTTAAGTTCTAGGATGCATTAGGGACTACACTAACTTGCCCTAGCACCGAGGTGTTAGGGACCTGACTAGGCTAAGATGCCATAGGGGAAGACAACTGACTCTAAACTAATGCTAACTTTATGGCCTGACCATGGGTTATTACCATATGCTAAGGGTGTGATGATGTATGAAATGCAAGTGTAAGTGTGAATGTGTGAGATAGCACAATGTAAAAAAACACTCAAAGCAAACAAACAAACAAGATTTTTGTTCCTAAGTTCACACAAAGTTTTTTTTTGAAGGATTTTTTTTGTTTTGAAGTTTTTGTGATAAAAAGAAAAAGTGATGTGCAAAATGTTTTTCCCTAAGATGAATCTAGGCTTTCACCTGTATACTCACAATGACTAAACCTGGTGATGAAGTCCAGATAGCCATACCCACCAAAATATGGATATGAAACCCATATCCGATCAAGGAGCACAAGTACTACCAGTACTCACCCATATTGACCGCAAGCAACGATACACCCTTTGAAGAGGAATGTGTGCTATTTTTTATGGCTAATATTGTTAATTGGAGCCAGCCTTAGAAAAATATTAGGGTAAATATGTTGGTGGTTGGTGATGAAATCCAACCTGGTAGTGATGAAATCCAGCCGTTGCCAATGTTTATGTGAGTGTGTGAGGTTTGTTTAATTTATTGTGAGATGCAAAATTACAATGCAATTCTATTTAATGCCTAAATGCAGAAAACAAGAAACAAAGAATATAAAATAAAATTAAATCAAGGGTTGAAAGTTGATTTTAAGCAAGACTTTTGCCAAATTTTGTTGTTAGGACAAACCGCAGGTGAGCGATTGGTTCTGGTAAACTATGGATGCACACTTTACCAACTGAATGTGAGCATTCGGGAGGTCCCAAAAGTAGGTGTGCGGGTCCAATTGTGCAACATAATAGGGTAGAGCAGGCCTGAACCCCAAAAAATATGCCCAAGTTATTGCTAACTAGGCTCATGCATATGCTCTATTACCTACTATGATAGATGCAAATCCTCTTATTTTTTTTTATGTTTTTGATGAATGCTTTAATGCAAAATAAAGATACCTATCCTAGGACCTAAATGCAAATAAAACACACAGGACAAAGACCTCTAATTAGCCTAGATGAAAACACTAATACCAAAAAAATATAGATAGAAAGGGGTACAAAGTTGTGATCCTTTTACCGCTCCTTCTAGTTTGCTTCCACCGCAAGTCTACGGTTCCACAGTGCTGTAATCGCACACACACGTTTATCCAGACACCCAACCGTTGATGCACAATTCTATTGATCTAAAACTGTAGGTGTGCATTCTTATGAGTTCTCCATCGCAGGTGCACGGTTCCTCAAATCTGAAATCGTAGGTGCACAATTTTGTAGTAGCAGGGCTGAACAACAATAAGTTTCGAATCTGTCGATCCGAGATTGAATTTGCGTGTGCTTCCAACTCTCAAAACCTGCAAATCATAGAAAATACAGAGATTAGTAAATTAAATAAATAAAGGCAAAAACAAATAGGATCCTTAGGGGGTCCCACCCTGATCACCATTTTTATAACCAAAAGAACTAAGCAACAAATAGAAATAAACATAGAGAAACAAATTTGCCAAAATTGCTTTTTGTATTGATATTTGATACAATGTTTACAAATGAATTTTGAATTACCCCAAGTGTATCTGGGGTAATGTTACAATGCTCTCTCTGTATTGGTACAATGCTTATGCTAATGGAACGGGGGTCTTCCAAGTCTTCACAGGAATGCTTGCTCTTCGTTCTCTAGCTACAGCTCCAAGGGGTGAGTGGGCTTTGGTATCCAATGCGGGGCCACTCCAACTTCAACAACTTCTCCAAAATACCTACCTCCTACACACATGAAAACCAAATGAGGGTTAGTAGCACCTGCAAATCAAGGTATAAAATTGATACTACAAAAACCTAACCAAATAATCATGTAACATAGAAAATAGAAGCAAATAAAACATAAGCCTTGCTGAATAAAACTTTACTGATCAGGTTTTTGCATCATACTCTTGGCTCTGCAAAACTGTGGATGTGCAGTGGCGAATGGGAAACCATGCACGAGCGGTGGGGAAACCATCTAGGAGTGGTTCTGACTATGAAATTATGGACTAGCGATTTGGGTTGAATGGTAGATTGCTTCAAAAATGGGGTCTCCAAACTTGAGATGCGTCTTCTCCTCGTGATACGTGTAGATGTCTTATCCTATTCTGAAATCTTGGTGGTATGAATTTTCATATCCCTTTGGTGGATGGGGTGAAGGTGCCTTTATAGGTCCCTTAGGGTTTTGAATGGAAGTGAGATATGGCAAACCATGATTTCCAAGTGACAATTCTGGGCTGCCAAATGGAGGAAGCAGTTAGAGTGAGTCACCCAGAGTGCCTCACTTAACTGGGGTGATGTGGTTGTAAGTGGAGTGTTATGTGGAGGGTTACCCCATGTGAAGGAACAAGGGGGACAAAGGTGTATGAAATGTGGTAAGGTGGGGTAGTGAGATGGCTACAACACATGTCTAGTGGGTAGGCATGGTATCCTAGGTTGATTTTCCAGATTTTAATAAATTTAGAAAATAGGATAATGTACAGGATTTTATATGCCTAAGTATAAACTTAGGCATATAATCTTATTATGCAGGATTTGATGTAGAGTGGCACATGATGACTTTGTGGATGACCAGTTTTTGGTGTGTACAATGATATTTTAAGATCGCTCACAAAATCCTTTGTTATTATCTTCTTGGATGACATTATCATATACAATAAAACATAACATAAACATATTGAACATGTGATAATTATTTATACCTTATGTATGCACAAGTTGTGATGCAAGAGCCTACCTTCCAAAGGGCATAAATATTGATTCAATCATTGGATCGACTTGAGATTTTATGAGTTATATAATGAGGAGGAAAATGTCATGGCTAGGCCACAAAGGGGTTTAGATTGTTGTTTTCAAGCATTTTTGAGATTTTTTTGAGCCCAAATTCCTTCATCTAGTGCCCTAAAAATGGATTTTAGTGTTTTTTAAAAAACCTCATGTAAAACTTTAGAATTTAATAACTCATTTTTTAGACATGGTTAGGTGTTGATATTTTCTAGGATGCTTAATATGGGTGATACGATGATGTGTATTAATTTAGAGGGCTATCCGAGTTTTTTTTTTTCCTAAAAAAATGTTATTTGGCTAAAAATGTAAATTACCCAAACTAGTAATTTCTTATATTTAGGGCTTAAGATTTAGGGTTTTGTTTTAGGGTTTATTTTGGGATATATATTCCCTTGGTATCGCATTGTAAAGAGGTGAAATCTAGGAATGAGAAAATAAAGTATATTTTGGTATATTTCCATGTATTGCAGTTTGTGTGATTGGGAGTTTGCCACTTTATTTACATTTATCACAATTTATGTGATTGGAGGTTCTTGTCATGACCTCTTGTAGTTGTATTTACACAAATTTGTAAGCCAACATGGCCAAGTGTACCTTTAGCATCTACTTTTCTTATACCTAGTATACTTCATTGACCACTGCACGTAACATTACCAAGCTAATAACTAAAAAACTTGGATTATACCCATTGCCATTAGTTCATTTTAATCCCTAGAAATACATAAACATGGATTATCATTTAGGGATATCATCAACCAAGAAAATATATAATGATTACATCTTTATCATGGTTGGTAGGTTTTTGATAATGGCCATACAAGAATTTCCTCAATGTAACACGAAGTGCATATATATTTTCTAGAATATTTGGGTTCATTTTGGCATCCCAAAATCCATTGTATCAAATACATACTCTAAGTGTGGCATATTACTTAAGTAACACTTAGTTTTATTTCCTTCTTAGTCAAATGGATAGACTAAGGTAGGGAATATGATGATTGCATATTTTATTTGAATGTATAGTCATGATTATTTATGCATTTAGATGATATTATTCCCTATATTTACCACTCATAAATGTGATCCTTGCACAACTCCACAAGTCATAGTTCCTTTCTAAATATTTATTGTATTTTAGCATAACACTCGCCTAACATCACCTTCTAATCATTTGTTAGTATACATTCTCTAGATCATACCAAGAAAGTGGAAAAAGTCAAGTGCTTCTTATAGAACACATAGTATGCGAATCACCATATTCAAAAAACACTTAAATACCAGTAATAAAAGTACAAGTGTCATGATTATCATTCAATCCCTTATAATGTTTTGGTTGAATATTGGGTTTGGATCCATATTTAAGAGGACAACACATTTGTATCACATAAAAATATCTAACCCTTGTTCTATGGTATTTATACCATTATACATATGGTAATAGAAAATGATTTTATTCTCAATATATGATCATATCTAGGAATGCATCTAGTCTTCAACACAATTCTTCTTAAATTTTATATTTTAACCTTGTTTTAACCAAGGACAATGCAACATAGGATGGAGTTGGATCCAACTTAATTTGAATTTAGAAGATTATTTGATTGACTATGCTAGAAAACATGCTCATCAAAAACCCCATAACCTTTTAATAATTCTAAAGGTTGACCAAAAATTCCACTTAAGCTAATTCATAGACACTTGATTATGTCAAACACCAAATCCTTTAGCATTAATTACTTAATGTATATCTTCTCAAGCATCACATATATTTCCCTTATTTGAACCAATGATAACACATCCAATGGTCTAGTATCTTAGATCAATTCCAACTTTCTAAAATTCTTTGATTGATTACATCAACAAGTGCAGTTGCCAAGAAAACCATAACCTTTTCAAGATTATAAATTTTGGTCAATATGCCACTTACGATAAGTAATATATATTTTATTAGGACAAGTATTAATTCCTTTAGTTGGAGTTACATGCAATGGATAACATCATTACTTAATAAGGGATAATTGAATTGAGCAGAGTAGGGATCACTTAAGTCCTTCTTAAGACTAATGGTAAGATAAAAAAATATTACTTTCAAAGTATAAACTTTACATCTTGGAGAGACCTTGTTGATCAATACCATGTAGTATTAAAACTTCATTTTGACTATAAGCTTTAAACTCTACTCTAGCATAAATTCGAGTTGTTGATGATAGTATTACTCTTATTTAGGTGTCAATATATTTTGTGTCTATGCATAGTACACATAGGCATGCATCAAGTTCCGAATCCTACTGCCAAAACTAAACATCCATGGTTTATTTGAGGAATCTTCATACGTCTAGTACCATAAGAAATACACCAATTATTGGAGAATATGATTATCCAAATCTACCACTTGGAACCATAATAATGTGTGCAAAATATTATAAATATACTATATTATAAATACGTTTTTATAATCCCTATAAGTGGAATGGCTTTCACTCCCATATAAGTCTCATAATGGATTATATATTCTAGTATATAGAATGATATTTGGTATAGTTAGCTGTCTCACAATTGTTTCAGTATTTTTTAATTTTTATCTAAGGATCATTATTATATTATGATAGCTATCAATAAATGTGTCATTTTTTTTATTGTCTCGAAACACCCATTGTAGCCCAATACTCGTAAGACACAAACTAACTTTTGATGGTGTTGGCAATTATGCTATATAAGATCCTTTTATTTTATCTTTAGTTATTTTTACATTATCTATAAATATATGTTTTTTAAATTAGCTATATGGGACTGAAATGGGCCCCACCTATATTAAATTAATACCATATAGTGATATTACAATAATATTTTTGGTAGTTATGTACATATTTCTTGACAAGATTCAAACTTGGGTCTCCTCCTTGAAAGATGAGGGATTTAACCAATTGATATAATTCTATTTGATCTATAAATAACATTTATAATTATTTCACGTCTCATATTTTTTATAATTAACATCTCTCATAATAATTATTCTAATTTTTTTAAAACACCTTGTGGTTTGACAAAGTATTTGTTGTGTCCCATTCTACCTTACAATTTTAAAATATAAATCATCCCCTTCACTACATGAATTAGAAAATTTTCCACATGCCATCATTTTATGTCTTGTGATCAGATTAATAGATATATTCCCTTATAAATTTTTCATCTAAGACAAATTTACAAAGGGTGGTTTCTATTATTTACTAGCTTCGTGTAGATCCTCCATCAATCTAGAGTTTTTTTGGACATATTCAATCATATGAATAGATAATTTATTTTTAACCTTATTATAGGCATGAGAATGTGTTTTACCCAAATTTGGACAAGACAAAGAAGGCACAACACCTATGAGTGCAATCAATACTAAGTCAAATGTAATTTAACTAAATCCATCTAATGAGGGTAAAATGGAGAAGTTTAGGATGGAATAAAAAATTAGGAAAACCTAAGTGTACGAGCTATAATGTGTATAGATAAAGTGAAGTGATAGGTTGGGATATAAAACATACACACACTCACTCCCATCCCATACACAAATAGAAACTAAATATTTGGAATACTTAGAATACAAATAAAGTAAATAAATTGAAAGATCTTTGAAAGAGAAAAATATACTAACCTCTTAGAGGTGCTTGTCTTGATGTTTCCCATGATAACATTCACTCTCTATTGCTTAATAAGGTATTTTATGATGCCCTCTTGGATTCTTATGATTGAGCTTCACCTTGACCTCGAGATAAGTGGAAATCCTAGTGGAAGAAGGAATACTAACTAGGACAATAATTAGTGCCAAGAGTGATATTGTGATAGATCTATCAAAACCTCTTAGTTTTATTGTATAGAAGTTCCAAATGGACTTGTAGAAGACTTTAAGTGGTAGAAGAGGGGTTTTACGAATGAAAAAAACCACTTATAGATTTATGGAATTTTAGATGTAAATTTAATAGTAGAAGAGAGAAAGAGAGGCAAATCCAAAATTGAGATATCCTTGTATTTTATTTGAATTCGAAGTTGTAATAGATTTTATAAAATAGGGGAAACAAATCAAAACATCTTATTTTGATAGGTAGATATTGGAAAATGTAAGTTAATTAGAGTGAAAATAAGTTAATAATAAGATGTCCAAAATCATGTTTGAAATTACTTAATCAAAAGTATGGAGTTGGTGTAGGTTTATGTGGGTCTTATAGTAGCTACAATTATAAATATCCTATTTGTACTTGGACATTTATCCAATTACTTAAATTTATATTAAATAAATTTGTACTTCCAAGATGTTTGAGCATAGTTTCAAAATCATAGGATCTACATTGGAGAAACTAGATTTTGTACATCTCAGTATTTTTCTAGCACGTAGCTAAACTTTACAATTTGAGGTTTTTGTACTTTGTCAAATTTTAGGGTAGTTTTCAAGACTTGAATAACTAATATGATCATATGGTCAAGGATTTTATATATGATACTTTTATGATGTTATAAGGCTATTATTAGAGATATAGATAATATTTTAAGGGAAATATAAGGCTTAGCTTACCTCAAACCCCCATCTTAAGTGCCCTTTCCTAAGAAAATGAGAAATAAATTGAATCACATACCATGACTAGGTTTATAACATACAAAAGGAATATCTTTAATTGCTCAAACTAAACTTCTAAATCTTATACATTTTATTGGCCTCCAAAATACTACACCTTCAAATTGGCCTCCATCATGAATATCAATGGTGTTCAAGTACTGGAATGCGATTATACACTTTCCTTCCTCTCATAACTCTCATTTCCCTCCAACACATGTTTTTTCCAATGAAAAAGTAAATTATTCTATATTTCCTCCAACTCTAGTTAGTCTCTTAAAAATGAACAAAACATCATTTGATTTCAATCATAGTTTTAAATTGTTGCTTGTAAGATCTCAGATTAATTTTGATATTCGTAGACAAAAATTTCCTTTTCCTTTCTCCACATTCTTCTAAACAACCAATATATGCATATAATAGAATAATGAAACATGCTCAAATAATAATATGATCCATATTATCCTTTACATGGACCACTAATGTAAATGCTTCTCATTAAAAAATTAAACAATAGAACATGTTTTGCTTATATGATCAACATAATATCTTATTTGTACTTGGACATTTATCCATTTACTTAAATTTATATTAAATAAATTTGTACTTCTAAGATGTTTGATCATAGTTTCAAAATCATAGGATCTACATTGAAGAAACTAGATTTTGGACGTCTAAGTATTTTTCTAGCACTTTGCTAAACTTTACAATTTGAGGTTTTTGGACTTTATCAAATTTTAGGGTAGTTTTCAAGACTTTAATAACTAATATGAAAATATGGTCAAGGCTTTTATATATGATACTTGTATGATATTATAAGGTTAGTATTAGAGATATAGATAAGATTTTAAGGGAAATCTAAGGCTTAGCTTACCTCAAACCCCCATATTAAGTGCCCTTTTCCAAGAAAATGAGAAATCAATTGAATCACATACCATGACTAGGGAATTTTTATAACATACAAAAGGAACATATTTAATTGTTCAAAATACACTTCTAAATCTTCTACATTTTATTGGCCTCCAAAATACTACACCTTCAAATTAGCCTCCATCATGAATATCAATGGTGTTCAAGTACTAGAATGAGATTATACACTTTCCTTCCTCTCATAACTCTCCTTTACCTCCAACACATGTTTTTTTTCCAATGCAAAAGTAAATTATTCTATGTTTCCTCCAACTCTAGTTAGTCTCTTCAAATTGAAAAAAACATCATTTGATTTCAATCATAGTTTTAAATTGTTGCTTGTAAGATCTAGGATTAATTTTGATATTCGTAGATAAAAGTTATCTTTTCCTTTCTACACATTCTTCTAAACAACCAATATATGCATATAACAGAATAATGTAATACGGTCAAATAATAATGTGATCCATAGTATCCTTTACATGGACCACTAATGTAAATGCTTCTCATTAAAAAACTAAACAATAGAACATGATTTTCTTATATGCTCAACATTATAGAAAACATAATAAGATATTACCCATAAGCAAAGCAATACAAGAAAATAATAATTTTGATAAATATGGACTTCTTAAATACAATGGATTTAGAGCAAGGGAGAACAAGTGATGAATCATATACCATACTCCAAGATTCCAATGATGACCATGCATCTCTTAATAAATCCATGAGGACACCAAAAGGTAGTGAAGAAATTTATGCAATATGTCAATATAAGCTTGAGCAGCCATACACATTGAGTCAAATGTAACCATAATATAGACGAAAGCCCATCTTCATATTATCTATGAGCTCTACTCCAAAGTTAACATTAATATTTTAGCTGAATGAATTTATGGTAAGTAGTGAAGAGTGAGGAATATTGCATCATAAGCCAAGGTTTCAATACCATAAGTGGTTATCATGTTGATTCATGAGTAAACATAGGGTTTGAAGTTACTAAAATACATAGACTTAGAATTGAGTGACTATATATCTAAGGTTAAGTGTAGCAATATTATGGATTCAATTACACCCTCATGTATCTATTAGTTATGCACCCACTTATATATGTAAAGTATAATATAATATGGAGAAATGATAAATGGGATGCAATCTCTTGAGTAAATCCTGATTTTAAATCCCAAAATTATTATGGATACTTACTATTATATATTGGCTTGTAATGATATTATTTGTCACAATACCATAATAATATGATTTATTAAAATACCTCTTTCATGCAGTCATGATGTAGTATATATAAATGGGACTCATTTCAATCCCATTTGATTTACAAAAAAATAAAGATTAATATGGCATCCATATAAAGGAAAGAAAAATTGTTTTGAAACCTGTGATGGGAAAGCAAACCCATAAGAAAGATGCTCGATCCGTTCGTTATCAAGATATTAATAGTTTGCAACATATATGAATTACAATAAAAATTGTATGTTCCATAGATGTAGACAATACAAATTATTCAAATTTTGACCTTACCAATGTTAGAAAAAATAGTTGCATATTTATGATTTTTCATTAACAAAAAAGGGAAAAATATAGAATAATAAAAATTGTATTTAATACTTCAATTCCTCCTTGAATCATTTTTTTACTTCAAAAATGTGTTATGGTGGACTCCAAACAACATGTCAAGACATAATATGATTTTTTAATCATTTGGTCCTCCAATAAATAATTTTTCTAATATGTAAGAGAACCTTGTCATTTATTACTGATATGTGGCAACCTTAAATGGGTCACTTACATGTATATTTTCCATACAATTGAAACAACAAAATATACTTTGCTTATTACATCAAAATAAATAAAATATTATCACTAAAAAATAGAGCAACAAGATAACCACTGGTAATGAGAATATGATTAAAAAATAATAATAACACAAGAATTTGTGAGACAAAATACTATAGAGGAAGAAAATCCACAAAAAAAATTGTGACAACTTATATTGCTAAGGCATAGTTCAATTACAATATGCATGAACTAGTAACTTCTCTTTAAGAAAATGAGAGCACAAATATGTCACATAACCCAAACCTATTATATCTCTTACCTTGTAAATGGTTTAAAAACATAATAGCAACCATAGCTTATGTTGTTCTAGCAATGTGCAAAGAAATACAAACATGGAAGGTCAAAATTCATGTCTTTTCTTCTTCAAATTACTTAATGACCTTTTATTTTTGAATTATCTTTCCAACTCTTTTAATTTCTTTAAAAAGTAACTTGAAGTATTGAAGTAACTTCTTAATAAAAAAAGAAACATGGTGAAGCAGTACTCTAAAAACGTAAACTAGTTTCTTATTCACCAGATCACAGATGCACAAGTGAAGAACATACTCCTAGTGTTGCAGGATTTCTGATTCACCAGATCGCATTACACGGCAAGTGAAGAGCATAATACCGGCAACAAATATGTTTTAGAAAACAAAAGAAAAAAATATTAACACGAGTTAGGAAAGGAACAAAAGACACGAAATTGAATTTTATTTCGAAAAGAAGAAGTAATACAACATCAAAACTTTGAACGCGTTTCGACCTATGGGTCTCATCAACGGAGTGTGAGTTTAGAAGAAGTACAACACTTCTTTATAAAATCCTAACTCTAGTGGGGGAGCCATAATGTATTACATGTGGGATAAAAAAATTATTTTTTAAACCCATAAAAAATAGTAAAGACCGCAACATTATAGACCAAACAGTAAACCTAGGCTCATACCCCAAGAAAAATTACCCACCCAAATACAAAAACTTGCATTAAAAATGCATTAAAAATTACATTAAAATGCATTAAAAATTACATTAAAAATGCAATATACATAGTGGATAAAACATGTTTTAAGAAATTTTGTTTTTACAAAGATAAGCTCTCAAGGATTTTTTGTTCCTCCAACAAATGATGCCTCGAGCAATGTGTTTGAGCTCTCTATATTTTCTCCATTTTTCAAACATTGGAGAAATAATATCTGTGCCGATTTGAAGATCTCTAACAAAATTGCAGTTGTATAGCTTCAAAATAAGAGGAATTGTTTTTATTTTGGTTCCATGTCTGCGTGCTGCTCGCTCCAAAAATCTTGCTAAAAGTGAAGGTCTACAATCAAATTTAACTTTCTCAAACAAAAGCAAGAGAAAATTAATTTGATATCCCCTAGCTCTGATTCTTTTAAAAAATTTATTTTTAACAGAAATAAATCCATCTCTAGAGCTTTCTCTAACCAAAAATATGTTGAGTTCACTCATGATAAAGGCCTTTTTATGATGAACTGGATGATGGGAGGAAGCAGGGATGTATTGGTAGGCATTCATTGGCTTCTGAAACAATTTGGTGCAAAGAATTCCAGTTTGAGCAAAATCAGGTCCCTTAAAAAATGTAGTATCCAAAAGTGTTACTTCAAAATCAGAAATAAATGAAGTAATTTTAATATTGTCATATAAGGAACCATAGGCAGTAATAAAACCATTAAGATCCTCCTTAGGGCCATGCCAAACTCCAATGGCATCATCAATGTATCTTTTATAAAATAAAATATTTTTCACAACAACATTATTAAATACTTGTTCCTCTAGATGACAAAGAAATAAACAAGCATAAACCACAACAAAATTACTTCCCATGGCTGCTCCTCTTATCTACCTGTATGTTTTCCCTTTGAATTCCAAGTAGTATTGTGTTAACACTATCTCTACAAGCCTTACCACAAAGTTTGTCTTGGCCGAATCAAATTCATTCCTCAAAAAATGATGGATGGTTGTCAATCCTTGAGAGGTGGGGATGTTGGGATAGAGGCTCTCAACATCAAAAGAGAAAAGAATGATATCCTGAGGAAAATTATGACCATGCAAATCTTTAATTAGAGATATGGAATCCAAGAGATGATTTTTTTGCTTCAAAAAAATTGGCAAGAGCATATGATGAAGCCATTTGGAGGCAGGTTGGAGCATGAAACCACAGTAGGAATAGATGGATCAACCGGAATGAGATTATACACTTTACTTCCTCTCATAACTCTCCTTTCCCTCCAACACATACTTTTTTTCCAATGCAAAAGTAAATTATTCTATGTTTCCTCCAACTCTAGTTAGTCTCTTCAAATTGAACAAAACATCATTTGATTTCAATCATAGTTTTAAATTGTTGCTTGTAAGATCTAGGATTAATTTTGATATTCATAGATAAAAGTTATCTTTTCCTTTCTACACATTCTTCTAAACAACCAGTATATGCATATAATAGAATAATGAAATATGGTCAAATAATAATGTGATCCATAGTATCCTTTACATGGACCACTAATATAAATGCTTCTCATTAAAAAACTAAACAATAGAACATGATTTTCTTATATGCTCAACATTATAGAAAACATAATAAGATATTACCCATAAGCAAAACAATACAAGAAAATAATAATTTTGATAAAGATGGACTTCTTAAATACAATGGATTTATAGCAAGGGAGAACAAGCGATGAATCATATACCATAATCCAAGATTCCAATGATGACCATGCATCTTGTATTAAATACATGAGGACACCTAGAGGTAGGGAAGAAATTTATGCAATATGTCAATATAAGCTTGAGCAGCCATACACATTGAGTCAAGTGTAACCATAATATAGATGAAAGCCCATCTTCATATTATCTATGAGCTCTACTCCAAAGTTAACATTAACATTTTAGCTGAATGAATTTATGGTAAGCAGTGGAGAGTGAGGAGTATTGCATCATAAGCCAAGGTTTCAATACCATAAGTGGTTATCATGTTGATTCATGAGTAAACATAGGGTTTGAAGTTACTAAAATACATAGACTTAGAATTGAGTGACTATATATCTAAGGTTAAGTGTAGCAATATTATGGATTCAATTACACCCTCATGTATCTATTAGTTATGCACCCACTTATATATGTAAAGTATAATATAATATGGAGAAATGATAAATCGGATGCAATCTCTTGAGTAAATCCTGATTTTAAATCCTAAAATTATTATGGATACTTACTATTATAAATTGGCTTGTAATGATATTATTTGTCACAATACCATAATAATATGATTTATTAAAATACCTCTTTCATGCAGTCATGATGTAGTATATATAAATGGGACTCATTTCAATCCCATTTGATTTACAAAAAAATAAAGATTAATATGGCATCCATATAAAGGAAAGAAAATTTGTTTTGAAACCTATGATGGGAAAGAAAACTCATAAGAAAGATGCTCGATCCGTTTATTATCAAGATATTAAGAGTTTGCAACATATATGAATTACAATAAAAATTGTATGTTCCATAGATGTAGACAATACAAATTATTCAAATTTTGACCTTACCAATGTTAGAAAAAATAGTTGCATATTTATGATTTTTCATTAACAAAAAAGGGAAAAATATAGAATAATAAAAATTGTATTTAATACTTCAATTCCTCCTTGAATCATTTTTTTACTTCAAAAATGTGTTATGGTGGACTCCAAACAACATGTCAAGTCATAATATGATTTTTTAATCGTTTGGTCCCCCAATAAATAATTTTCCTAATATGTAAGGGAACCTTGTCATTTATTACTGATATGTGAAAAAACCCTTAAATGGGTCACTTACATGTATATTTTCCATAAAATTGAAACAACAAAATATACCTTGCTTATTACATCAAAATAAATAAAATATTATCACTAAAAAATAGAGCAACAAGATAACCACTGGTAATGAGAATATGCTTAAACAATAATAATAACACAAGAATTTGTGAGACAAAATACTATAGAGGAAGAAAATCCACAAAAAAATTATGACAACTTATATTGTTAAGACATAGTTCAATTACAATATGCATGAACTAGTAACTTCTCTTTAAGAAAATGAGAGCACAAATATGTCACATAACCCAAACCTATTATATCTCTTACCTTGAAAATGGTTTGAAAACATAATAGCAACCATAGCTTATGTTGTTCTAGCAATGTGCAAAGAAATACATACATGGAAGGTCAAAATTCATGTCTTTTGTTCTTCAAATTACTTAATGACCTTTTATTTTTTAATTATCTTTCCAACTCTTTTAATTTATTTAAAAAATAACTTGAAGTATTGAAGTAACTTCTTCATTTGCTCTCATTTTTCATGTGTTTAAATAGAATCCGATCTATCAATTTCAACATGTTCTACATCCTTCTTGCATTTATTGAAAAGAAGCAAAAAATATTTGTATTGGCCAATATTTTTACCTGATTTCCTAGATAAGTGTAATAGGCATCTCTCATTTAATTTTTTTGATGCTATATTGTTCTTGTTTAATAGATATTACCTAACACAATCGTAGAAACATATAGTTCTACAACATAAGATAATACCTCATCAACAAAGTTAACAAAATTTGCAAACATCGCTCTATGTTACAATCCAACTTTCATCTCAACATCATCATAAATTTTATTAATAAAATAAGGCTTAACATGGTTAAGAGTGCTCAAATCAATTTTCTTTTCCATATTTTTAGAAATCAAATTTTTATGATCTAGAATCAAGCAACGCATTCGCATGTGCTTTAAAAAGAAAGAAACACCATATATTCTTGATTGACATTATCTTCTTCTTTCTTCTTGTTAATTTGTTCTCTAAAAATAATTAATTTGAAAAGAACATGGCATCAACAATATTCTAATCCAAATTAGACTCATATTGTACCCATTTTCCTTCAATAGTGAATACTATAGTCTTCTTGCCTTTCTTGTTCAAGAATTCATCACTCATCTTTGGGTGTAGCTTCTAACAAATAGTACCTCTAAGGCCATGTTGGTCAATATGAGAGTCATAGTTATCTTATTTAGTTGTGGATGCAATGATTGTCATTTTTTGGAGTTGCTCCTTCCATTTATTTTTGGATAGATTACTTGGTCCTTCTCCTTGCTTGGCTTATTAGATGGGGCAAGCTCCCTTGTTGTTATTATCATTAATGCCATGAGATTTGATGTTATCCTATTCACAGCTTTTGATGGAAAAGAGTGAAAAATATCTAAATGAGGTTGAATTCTACCAAGGTATTTTCTATTAGCTCTTAGTCATTCAGTGAATCCCATTTGACATAGATTGTTCCTAAAATTTAACAGCATATATTTTAATATTTTTTCCTTGCATTGTTATAAGAAATACCACTTTTACTTTTTTAATTGGCATATCCAAGTGGATAAAATTGTTACATCATGATCTCCTTCACTTAGGTCCAATTTTTCATGGGTGGATTTTCATTATGTGCCAAATATTTTGTGTAGTTCCTCCACTAAACTAATACATATTTGAACACGTAGTCTTAAACATAAAGTATTTATGTCTTATTATATCCATGGACAATAAAGAACATATCTAATTATTGAAACAAATGATCTATTTATGCATTTTATAGTCATTTAAAAAATTAAGAAAACCTAATTAAAGTCATGTGATAGGTTGGGATATAATACATACACACCCTCATTCCCCTCCCACAAAGAAATAGAAACTAAATATTAGGAATACTTAGAATACAAATAAAGTAAATAAATTGAAAGATCTTTGAAAGAGAAAAAATGTACTAACCTCTTAGAGGTGCTTGTCTTGATGTTGCCCATGATAACATTCACTCCTTGTTGCTTGATAAGGTTATTTGATGATGCCCTCTTGGATGCTTGTGATTGATATTCACCTTGACCTCAAGATAAGTGGAAATCCTAGTGGAAGAAGGAATACTAACTAGGACAATAATTAGTGCTAAGAGTGATATTGTGATAGATCTATCACAACCTCTTAGTTTTATTGTATAGAAGTTCCAAATGGACTTGTAGATGACTTTAAGTGGTAGAAGGAGGATTTTACGAATGAAATAGACCACTTATATATTTGTAGGATTTTAGTTGTAAATTTGATAGTAGAAGAAATAAAGAGAGGCAATTTCAAAATTGAGATGTCCTTGTATTTTATTTGAATTTTAAGTTGTAATAAATTTTATAAAATAGGGGATACAAATTGGAACATCTTTTTTGATAGGTATATATGGGAAAATGTAAGTTAATTAGAGTGAAAATAAGCCTATAATAGGATGTCCAAAATCACGTTTAAAATTTAATTAATCAAAAGTATGAAGTTGGTGTAGGTTTATGTGGGTCTTATAGTAGCTACAATTATAAATATCCTATTTGTACTTGGACATTTATGGAATTACTTAAATTTATATTAAATAAATTTTTACTTCCAAGATGTTTGAGCATAGTTTCAAAATCATAGGATCTACATTGGAGAAACTAGATTTTTGACATCTCAGTATTTTTCTAGCACTTAGCTAAACTTTACAATTTGAGGTTTTTGGACTTTATCAAAATTTGGGGTAGTTTTCAAGACTTGAATAACTAATATAAATATATTGTCAAGGCTTTTATATATGATACTTTTATGATGTTATAAGGCTAGTATTAGAGATATAGATAATTTTTTAAGGGAAATCTAAGACTTAGCTTACCTCAAAACCCCATCTTAAGTGCCCTTTTCCAAGAAAATGAGAAATCAATTGAATCACATACCATGACTGGAGAATTTTTATAACATACAAAAGTAACATCTTTGATTGTTCAAAATACACTTCAAATTAGCATCCATCATGAATATCAATGGTGTTCAAGTACTAGAATGAGATTATACACTTTCCTTCCTCTCATAACTCTCCTTTCCCTCTAACACATGCTTTTTTCCAATGCAAAAGTAAAATTTTCTATGTTTCCTCCAACTCTAGTTAGTCTCTTCAAAATGAACAAAACATCATTTGATTTCAATCATAGTTTTAAATTTTTGCTTGTAATAGCTAGGATTAATTTTGATATTCGTAGATAAAAAATTTATTTTCCTTGCTCCACATTCTTCTAAAAAACCAGTATATGCATATAATAGCATAATGAAACATGCTCAAATAATAATATGATCCATAGTATCCTTTACATGGACCACTAATGTAAATGCTTCTCATTAAAAAACTAAACAATAGAACATGATTTTCTTATATGCTCAACATAATAAAATATTACCCATATACAAAAAAATATAAAAAATTAATAATTTTGATAAAGATAGACTTATGAAACATAATGGATTTAGGGCAAGGGAGAACAAGTTATGAATCATATACCATAATCCAAGGTTCCAATGATGACCATGCATCTTGTATTAAATCCATGAGGACACCTAGAGGTAGGGATGAAACTTATGCATTATGTCAACATAAGCTTGAGCGGCCATACACATTGAGTCAAGTGTAACCATAATATAGACAAAAGTCCATCTTCATATTATCTATGAGCTCTAATCCAAATTTAGAATTAACATTTTAGCTAAACGAATTTTTTGTAAGCACTGGAGAGTGAGGAGTATTGCATCATAAGCCAAGGTTTTAATCCCATAAGTGGTTATCATGTTGATTCATGAGTAAATATAGAGTTTGAAGTCACTAAAGTACATAGACTTAGAATTGAGTGACTATATATCTAAGGTTAAGTGTAACAATATTATGGATTCAATTACACCCTCATGTATCTATTAGTTATGCACCTATTTATATATGTAAAGTCTAATATAATATGGAGAAATGATAAATGGGATGTAATCTCTTGAGTAAATCCTGATTTTAAATCCCAAAATTATTATGGATACTTACTATTATAAATTGACTTGTGATGATATTATTTGTCACAATACCATAATAATATGATTTATTAAAATACCCCTATCATGCAGGCATGATGTAGTATGTATAAATGGGACTCATTTCAATCCCATTTGATTTACTAAAAAATAAATATTAATATTGCATCCATATAAAGGAAAGAAAAATTATTTTGAAACTTGTGATGGGAAAGCAAACCCATAAGAAAGATGCTCGATCCGTTTATTATCAGGATATGAAGAGTTTGCAACATATATGAATTACAATAAAAACTATATGTTCCATAGATGTAGACAATACAAATTATTCAAATTTTGACCTTACCAATGGTAGAAAAAGTAGTTGCATATTTATGATTTTCATTAACAAAAAAGAGAAAAATATAGAATAATAAAAACTATATTTAATACTTCAATTCCTTCTTGAATCATTTTTTACTTCAAAAATGTGTTATGGTGGACTCTAAACAACATGTGAAGTCATAAAATTATTTTTTAATCGTTTGGTCCCCCAATACAAAATGTTCCTAATATGTAAGGGAACCTTATCATTTATTACTGATATGTGGCAACCCTTAAATGGATCACTTACATGTATATTGTTGACACCAAAAATTAACAATTTTTGATAACATAATAAATTAAAATAATTATGCCTAAATAAAACCTTAGAAACACACTATAAATAATAATTAATCAAATTTTGAAATAACCCCTACACTTACAAAAATAACAAAAACATTATAAAAACACCAAAATAAAATAATAATAATCCCTAATCTTCTCCATATGCCATTAGTAATTAATTAAACTTAAATTATGCTAATTAAATATAATTTACAACCCCATTATAACATCATTTATTATTCCCCCTACATAGAAAACAACAAAATAATTAAAATAATCTTAATACAAAATTAACATTAATAAACATACTATTTAATGCCCCTTTATCATAATTATTCAATGTTCTAGGCACCACATTAAATATAAAATCTAGAAGCCTAGAAATCTCCCCTTTTTGATAATTAAAAATTTACCCCTAATTTAATATGCCACCTCACATGGTACTCCCCCTCATGGCATAAAAAGTAATTTTAAATTTAAAAATCATGCCAAGTCAAAGATGCATTTAAGCCACTTGGCCCAAGGACATGCCACTTTATTACACTTTGCAATTTAAAATTATTAATCCTTGCCCCCTTGGCCTTTGGAAATTAATTTTAAAATACTCTTTCATCCCCCTAGGACACCCTACCCAAAGCCCTTTAATGTGCCACCTCCCCCATGGGACACCTCACCATTTTTAGGAATTTTAAATTCCTCCACAATCCCCCATGTATCTAGAAACTAATTTTAAATTAGTTTCCATTCTTCTAGACCCCTTCCCTTCCCCAAGGTACTTAAATGCAACCCTCCACCTCACCCTCTCTAGATTTTTCCCCCAACTACCCTTGCCTATGTGGAGTCCATGTGGAGTCCACATGGCATCCTACTCACCCAAGGCAAAATTACCTATAAATACACCCTCCCATGACCAAATTAGAGGAGCCCAAGTTGTGCTAGCTACATGCTGCCAAAATTATCCCACACTCATGCCTTAGCCAAATTTCACACTTGCCCATTGTTTGTATATAACAGGTATAGTTATCATTTTCATTGCATTTTACAGCAGCAAGCTTTGTGTTTTATTATAGTTCAATATTGCATGAACAAAAGCCCAACTAAGGTGGGCTCTTTAACTACTAACCCTTCTCTTGGTTGTTTGTGTGCAGGTATATCTTCATAACCATTTGGGAGATATCTTTACCAACCCATATATACACACTCATACTCTCTTGATCACATTAGTTGTAGTTAGGGAGCATATTACACCATTGTTATTGTTAAAGCCTTCATAGGCATTTGTAATTGTAAAGAGACAAAGAGTCTTCTTTTGCATTGTAAAAGGCTCATATTTTGTAATAAAATTCATTATATACATTACTCTCTTTGTCTGTGTTAGTTTGTCAATGGTAGCTTCCTTAGCTTACATATGTTTTCCATACAAATGAAACAACAAAATATACCTTGCTTATTACATCAAAATAAATAAAATATTGTCACTAAAAAATAGAGCAACAAGATAACCATCAGTAATGAGAATATGCTTAAACAATAATAATACCACAAGAATTTGTGAGACAAAATACTATAGAGGAAGAAAATCCACAAAAAATAATGACAACTTATATTGTTAAGACATAGTTCAATTACAATATGGATGAACTAGTAACTTCTCTTTATGAAAATGAGAGCACAAACATGTCACAACCCAAACCTATTATGTCTTTTACCTTGCAAATGGTTTGAAAATATAATAGAAACCATAGCTTATGTTGTTCTAGCAATGTACAAAGAAATACATACATGGAAGGTCAATTTCATGTCTGTTCTTCTTCAAATTCCTTAATAACCTTTTATTTTTTAATTATCTTTCTAACTCTTTTAATTTATTCAAAAAGTAACTTCTTCATTTGCTCTCATTTTTCATGTGTTTAACTAGAATTTGATCTATCAATTTCAACATGTTCTACTTCCTTCTTGCATTTATTGAAAAGAAGCAAAAAATATTTGCATTGGCCAAATTTTTACCTAATTTCCTAGATAAGTGTAATAGGCATCTCCCATTTAATGTTTTTGATGCTATATTGTTCTTGTTCTTTGATCTAGAGATACTTTGTCTCTCCTCTCATGGATATTGCATCTCTCATCTATAAATAGATATTACCTAACACAATTGTAGAAACATATAGTTCTACAACATAAGATAATACCTCATCAACAACGTAAACAACAAATGTAAACTTCACTCTATGTTACAATACAACTTTCATATCAACATCATCATAGTTGATTAAAAGAATAAGGCTTAACATGGTTAAGCGTGCTCAAATCAATTTTCTTTCCCATATTTTTAGAAATCAATTTTTTATGATCTAGAAGCAAGCAACGCATTCACATGTACATTAAACAGAAAGAAACACTTCATGTATTCTTTATTAACGTTATCTTCTTCTTTCTTCTTGTTAATTTTTTCTCTAAAAATGATTGATTTGAAAATAACATGGCATCAACAATCTTCTAATCCAAATTAGACTCATATTGTACCCATTTTCCTTAAAGAGTGAATACCATAGTCTTCTTAGCTTTCTTGCTCAAGAATTCATCACTCATATTTGGGTGTAGCTTCTAACAAGTAGTACCTCTATGGCCATGTTGGTCAAAATGAGAGTCATAGTTATCTTATTTAGTTGTGGATGCAATGTGTAGCACCCTAAAATTGGCGCAGTAAAACCTTAGTAATTACAATTACTCTAGTAAATATTCAAATTCAAATTTTAACCTCCCAAACTGCCCGTTAACCGCCGTGTAATCCGTTTCCTCCTTTCCTGCGCCATTTTTAGAGGTTGTTTTGATCGTTTGACAATATTTTCGTCGATCAGACGATATCGCCTCAGATCGGACGATTTCGTCTGGGCTAGGACGTCTAGACGATCTGTTCCCAAAACTGATTTTGCACAATTAGCTTCTATTCCAACGACATCTCTAATCCGGGTAGAAGCGTGTCTGCATCGTTAGAGACCCTTCCCCATTGGAGATCTCCCAAATAGGGATGATCTCCAACCTCCTAACCTCCCTCCTAAGCTTATTTAATCCTAAGCCCTCCCCTTAGCACCCCCCTGGCTGATAATTCCTGTAACTTGACTTCACACGCATTAAGACATCCCAAATTGTTATTTGCATTAGTTCTATCCAATTTTTGTTGCAGGTACCTTAGTATTTTTTAGCCGAAGCAAGCTTACATCGTCATAGATGATCCTGTTCAGATCGGAGGTGATCCTGTCGAATCAGAGACAATTTCGTATCAATGCGAGACGATCTCGACTGCAATCACCATTGGGGGCAATCAGTGCCCAAAGTTTGCATTTCTTCATCTTTTCTCTGCTATTTTATTCTGTAATTAGCTAGTATATTTACTATTTCATGCTATCTTGCATCTTGGAGTTCACCCATCTAGATCAAATGCATAACTAAGTCATCAATTGTCATTAAGTCATCGTAATACATTCGTATTTTGTTCATTATCATCATGTTAATGTTATTGTTGTCATTTTACACTATTTCTCTCTGTTAGAATAGTTGTATTTTCTGTGTTTTGCACCTATTTCTCTATTTGTAGGTCTCTGACGAATTCATCTAACAAATTCGTCAGATCTCAAATGATCCTATCTGATAGCAGATGATCTTGTCAAATTAGAGGCGATCCTAACTGCTTCAAGAATCAGAATCTTCATCAGACATCCGGATCAGGTATGACTTTCTAAATCTTGCCTTTTCTCTCTGTTTTCTGTCTTAATTCTGTTTTATGTATTCATTTAATCTGCATCTTCATATAGAGTAATTTAGATTCATTTGGCCAAACCTAGGATATGGATGTTTAAGGATAAAATTGAACACATAAAACACATTCCCAACCTAGGCGTGGAAACTGCCATTAAATGTTTCCTGGTGAACCCACCATCCGTCGAAAAATCACCATAATACACCTCCCTTGAGAGGCGGGACCTTTGCAAGGCCTCTCAGTCTGAGGTATCATGCCATATTTTTCCCATCCTCCTTTCGAGCATGGATCCTATAGCCTGAAGGTAGGGATGTGAAAAATTTGGAGCGATACATTTTGGTGAACCCGACGTGAATGCATTTAAAACCTTTTGAAAACAAAAACAAAATAAAAATAAAACAACCAAAACATAGATGCATTTCAAATAATTTACAATTAATAAGTTGCATGTCATGTTTAGATGGTAGCTCCTAAGAAAATATTAGCAGTTACTATAAATGTTGAAAACCAATTGGCAGCCATAGAAATCAATTTTGTACTTAGTGTGCCTGAAACAGATAGAAATCAACTCTTGTGGGACGAACTTGATAGAAGACTTAGTCTCATTTCATCTAGGTCAACAAAACTTAAACAAATCAAGAGGCTAGTCCTAGATAGAATCCTGGATCCTCATCAACTCGTCTTTTATCATGAACTTCAGAGAGCCTGCCATAGATGGTTAGCTTATAGGAGAGCTCTTGTATCTTCAAAATTGTTCATCTTCGAGGAATACCTCGAGAATGCAGCCATTGTACACCAGTTCCTAGGTCATGTAGAAGACCAAGAGGTTGTTCTTATGGATAGGGAAATATGGAATAGAGTTCCTAGATCTGTGTTATATCGAGAGTATTGCCATGAGCTTTACTTCTATCAACCAGCATCTGAGACAGATAATATTACTATAGCTCTTTTCATTAAATTTTTGAAAGAAAATTTTCAATTTGAAGAAGAACACTTCATGACTCCTGAAGAACTTGAGCCCATTAATGATATTTATAAATTGTTTATAGAAAATTAGATCATTACTTTCAGTATTATTTCTTGCATTTATTGTATTGTTTGTTATCTTTACAATATTATTTCAAAAACAAAGAAAAACTAAAAAACATAACAAAAACCAAAACCTTTCATTTTTAAATATTGTAGTAGGTATATAATTAATATATACCTCTTAAGCTTGTTGCATATATATATATATATATATATATATATATATATATATATATATATATATATATATATATATATATATATATATATATATATATATATATAAAATATATATATATTTGCTAAAATCTAAATTAAGCACAATGCCTAAACTTAGGAATGGTAAACAAGCTGAAGGAGAAGAAGAAGATTGGTTAGAAGATAAAACTAGAGACCCAAATGTCCTTCCTGAAGATCCAATTCCGGAAGGAGAAACTCTAGATCAACCAAAATATGACCTAGGTGAAGACAATGAACAAGAAGAAAATGTTAAAGAGGATGGATCCTCATCCCCTAGAGTAGCTCCAGATGGAACTATTGCTTTTGACAACGTAGATCATTTCTGAAATTTTTCCATAATAACATTGGTGTTCTTAATATGGCGGTTTGTATGGATAAAGGGCAAATTAGTGACACTCAAGCAGCCATGGAACATATGTTTGATGTGCGCACTAATCCCTTGTCTTTCATTGATCAAGAAAGTGATAAGGCTGGACCATCCAATACAGATATGGTCACTATGATTCAAAACATGTCAAAAAAACAGGTTACCCAACCTCCTAAGGAACCTGTTATTCAGCCTAAAATCATTCCCACACAAAAGAAAACTTCCTTCACTGCTTTACTTCACCAAACTATTGATCAATATGCTTCAAGTAAACAAAAACCTAAAATGAAGTCAAACACCAATTTTCAACAATCTAGAATACAACATAATACAACTTCAAAATTCCTTCATAACACCTTTCCTACCAACAATTTACACAATAGCAACATAGCATCTAATCTTCATGTCCCTCCATCATATGCTCACAAAACCCATATCAATGCCCTATCGAACCAATATGGTGGGCAAACTAGTAATCTGGAAGCCATGGTGAAACAGTTAGCTTTGCGTATGGACCAGATAGATCCTTACCATCCCTCGTATAATTATCGAGAGATATGTAGTCAACCTTTGAATCCCATAGTTGTAGCACAACCATACCCTAAGCATTTTCCCATGCCCATCCTGCCTATATATAAAGGAACCGAAGATCCCATAGAGCATCTTCGCATGTTTAGGATAGCATGTCATGATATATCACATGATGACTTGCTATTACTAAAAATGTTCCCAAAAAGTTTAGGTGGAATGGCATTAGAGTGGTATTATCAATTGCCCACTCATTCTTTGAGAAACTTTGAAGAAACAGCTGAATCTTGTGTCCATCAATTTAGTGTCTACATCGAGAGGCATGTAACCATTAAAGATTTATATAACTTAAAACAATATAAGGATGAATGTTTTGCCAATTTCTTAGCTATATGGAGGCATTTGGCAGGAAAACTGCACTTTGTGCTACCTTATAGGGAAATGTTGGACATTTTTATCAATAATTTACAAGAACAAATATCTTATGAATTATCAACTGCTACTTTAACTACCTTCGATCAGGCTATAGATTTAGATCGAAGAGTAGAAGATGCCCTCATTAGGAGAGGCCAACTTAGGAAGAAGGATGATGAGAAAACATCCAGAAATCAATATAAAAACAAACAAGTTGTTGGTGACGGAGTCATTGACAGCAGAAATGTTGCTAATATCAATGCAACGAAAACAACAGAAAAATTTATATTGAAACCTCCTGATAAGCCTCCTCGAGAATTTACTAGATTAAATCAACCCTTATCAACTATCTTACGTTAATTACTCGAAAGAGGTTTGATCCAATTACCAGCTATCCGAGAACCTGATCCAACTATACCCGGATACAAGGCTGACTTACACTATGATTTTCATAGAGGACCCGGACACTCTACCAACGCTTGTAAAAGGTTGAAACATAAAATACAGGATTTGATTGATAATAATGAAATGGAGGTGCAAGCCTTCCAACCTAAACAAAATGCTCCTAATAATCCTCAAAAAAACATTCCCCAAAATCAAAATCAAAATGCTAATCAAACATTAGACATATTTCAACACCCTTTACCAAGACATGGTAAAGAGGTGGCCAATCAAATCGAACATCATAATGTTCCTCCTCCTACCCGATATGTAGGAACTATTAGTGGACATTTACTTAATCCTGATCCTCAAATATTTGACACAACCTTATCCCTGGTTACGACCAGGCCCTTACATAATATTCCAACTCCAGATTCTAGTGATATAGAATCAGATACTAAAAGTGAAATTGACATCACTTCAAACCAATCGAATAGTTCTGAAAACGAATCAGATCCTATTCAACCCAACACATATGCTATGATTCCAGAAGAACCATTTCCTAGAAGAGTTACTACTTGACCTTCTTCTAATCAATTCCTCCCTGATGAACAAGCCATAAATGCTAGACCGAGACCAGTTCAGCGTCTTCAATATAACATTGTAGGTACCATTGGAGTCGTTACCCGACAAAAGGCTCAAAATTCTCAACAAGAACCAAACCAGAATGATGGATCAATTCCATTTGTTTTGAAAAATCCCAATAAAGGGAATCATGCTTCCAATGTTCAACCTAAACCCCCTTACAATATTAATGAGCAATTATCCAATACTACAACCATAATTTCCCTTTTGGATTTGTTAAGATCTTCTCCTACCCATAGGGATGAGTTGATGCTTACATTAAGCCAAATGATGGTACCTCAAAACATTCAACCTGAAGCCATGGCCAATACTATAATCACTCGAGAAGTTGATTGTATTGACTTTCGGGATAAAGATATCCCACAACACAGTTTACATAAGGATAATCCCTTATATATTACTGCTATAATTGGAGATGTAGTCTGTTAAACGAGTCCCGATTGATAATGGTTCATCTCTAAACATTTGCACTCTTGACTTCTACCAACGATTTGGCTTTAGAAGTGATGAAATGAAGAAAACTGACATGATTATCAAAGCTTTCAATGACGAAACACAAGAAACATGTGGAGTTATTACCATCCCATTACAAGTTGGTCCTCGAAATCTAGATACCACTATGTTTATTGTACATTGCCCCGCATCGTACAATATACTCTTGGGTCATCCTTGGATCAACGCAATGCGGGCTGTCCCATCAACTTTACACCAATGTGTTAAATTCGAATTTAAAAATCAGTTGGTCACTATCCATGGTGACCCTAGACCCTTTGATATGTGTGCTTTTGCAGAACCTGTTGGAGTGCAATTTTGCCCTGCTCTGTCATCTACACATCCTAATTCTTATTTTTCATCTAAAACTGTGAAACACACACCCATAGCTTCACCTATTTCCCCTCCATTAATTCCATCCTCATATATAGATCAACAATCTTCTAAACAAGCCACTCTAGAACCTCAAAAAGATTTTCAATCTATGACCAATCCTTCATGTCCTATCCCTATAATTTCAAAACCTATAGACCCATCTCTTAACACTTCCACATTATCAACATCTATCATACCTTCCACATCTAAAAATATAGGGAATGATCCTTCTACATCTTACGCTCTTTCTGATGAACTTTTACCAGATTTGTCCACAATATTAATATCAGAAAAAATAAATGCTTTCATGCAAGATTCAATTCTTTTAAATAACTTGCCACCATCTCCTCATACTTTGGGCCTCCCACAACCTATGGGAAGTACTTACCAAGTCGAGAGTTGTGCCTTCATTTATAAAGGATATGACTAGGGAAGAATCCCTCGGAATATCAAAACTCATCATGAGGGATATGCTCGGTGTTATTTTACCAATGAATATATTAAAGCTAAACCCATAATGCTTAAAATGGGATATAAATGGAAAGGCTTGGGACCTTTCCAAAATGGCATGAAAGAACCTTTCGAGGTAGAACCATGGCCTGCCCGCTGTGGTGTGGGCCTATTTCCTAGTAAGGGTCAACCCTTTCCTTTTGAATATGATGATCAACTCATATGTTATCAAGATTATTTGGATAGGTGTGATGATTTGCCTCTAAAAAATTAGCCGCTTACATGTAACATGCTATCCATAGCTTACCCTGAAATGATTGCTGACTTCGATGAGGAGTTGGAAGGAGATATCTTCCACGACGTCTCTGTTGAAGAGATGTTACACAATGGATTTTATTTTGATGGTTCAATACCAACTATAGCCCAACTTGAGGCCACTAATCCTCAAGATGAATTATCCAAATTAACCTTACAAGAATTACAAGAATTGGGTGTTTCACCCGCCCCACCTAATTTTGAAAGAGATCTACACATGGAGGTAGAAAACGTCATTAAAATTAATATTGGAACTGAGGATAGTCCTCACATAATAAATATTAGATCAGAATTAATTTAAGAAAAACAAGAACAATATATTGCATTCCTTAAAGAGTATGAAGATGTCTTCGCTTGGACATATGAAGATATGCCGAGTCTCGACCCTTACGTAGTCATGCATCATCTAGTGGTCCATCCGGATGCTAAACCTGTTAAACAAAAACTTAGAAAAATGCATCCCAAAGTGGCTCTGCTAGTCAAAGGGGAGTTAGAAAAACTCCTAAATGTTGTTTTTATACAAGCTATTGATTATGCTGAATGGATCTCAAATGTAGTTCCAGTCACCAAAAAAGAAGCCACAAAAGTTAGGGTTTGCACAGATTTTAGAGATATTAATGCTGCATGCCCTAAAGATGATTTTCCTCTTCCAAATATGGATCAAATCATTGACTTTACTGCCAGGAGTGGGATGATGTCCTTAATGGATGGATTCTCCGGTTATAATCAGATCAGGATAGCTCCTGAAGATCAGGCTAAAACAGCCTTTATTACCCCCTGGGGTACCTTTTGTTGGAAAGTGATGCCTTTTGGCTTAAAGAACGTAGGTGCAACTTATCAACGAGCTATGACTTATATTTTTTATGATATGATGCATGATATCCTACATGATTATGTAGATGATATTATAGCTCACTCTATTAATGAAGATAATCATTTAGATGATTTGAGAAAAGTTTTTAATCGATTACGAGAATATCTTATTCGATTAAATCCAACCAAATGCATATTCGGAGTTAAGTCCGATAAACTATTAGGGGGTTTTAGTTTCTTTACGTGGTATCGAAATCGACCCTCTCAAGATTGCGGCTATCACTAATATGCCCGCACCTACTAATATATCTGAGTTACGAAGTTTACAAGGTAAGCTTCAAGCCATCCGTCACTTCATCGATAAGCTAGCGGACAAAACCGGTCCCTTTCTTAAACTTCTTAAGAAGGATGTCCCTTTTAATTGGGACGACAAATGTAGAGAAGCTTTTGAACTTCTCAAAAAATACCTCCTTAATCCACCTGTGCTTTCACCACCTAAACTTGATCGCCCATTCCTCCTGTATATTTTAGCTTCAGATTCTGCTTTAGGAGCTATGTTAGCTCAGCTTGATGATGCGAAGAGAGAACGTGCTAATTATTATATTAGCCGAACCTTCATCAGTTATGAAACCCGCTATACAGCATTAGAGAAACTATGTCTAGTAGTCATGTTTGCTACGCAAAAATTATGCCATTATATGCTTAGTCAAAAAACTTATGTCATTGCTAAATACGATCCCTTGAGGTATCTCATGAGTCGACCTTATTTATCGGGTCACACAACCAAGTGCGTTCTTGCTCTAAGCGAGTTTGACCTCACGTTCATAGGACAGAAGTTTTTTAAGGGTCAAATCATAGCAGATCAATTAGCTGCTGCACCCTTACAGTCTACCCATCCCCTCATCATTGAGTTTCTTGATGAATGCCTTCAATTAGAGGCAGACCATATTGAACAATGGTCCTTATACTTTGATGGAGCCCTATGTATGAGTGGGGCTAGTGCGGGTATTATTTTAATATCCTCGCAAAAACATCTTATTCCTCTGTCCTTCAAATTAACATTTGCTTGCACCAACAATACTGCTGAATATGAAGCTCTAATCCTTGGATTACGAGCTGCCTTGGTGCTAAAAATTAAACATCTATTAGTTTTTGGTGATTCTCAACTGGTTATAAACCAAATTAATGAATTTTATCAGACCAGAGATGATAAACTACGCCCATATAAAGCCTATGTTTTACAATTAATGTCTTTATTTGATCAAGTTACCTTGGAAGCTATTCCTCGAACTTGCAACCGTGCAGCTGATGCTATGGCTACAACTGCATCTCTCCTACCCTTGGAGTTAGATGACGAATATGCTACTATCATTATTCGTCGACTCCAGGAACCCGCTTCAAATAAATCATGCTTAAAACCTTTGGATGTGTTTATAATCAATGAAACTACTCCTGAACCTTGGTATACAGATATATTTTATTTTCTCCAAAATGGGACTTTCCCTGCCAATTCTAATAGAAACCAACGTCGGTTATTATGTAGACGAGCAAGTCGATTTGTAATAATTGGCAATACTTTATATAGGAGATCTTTTGAAGGTATCCTATTAAGATGTTTGAATTTAAAAGAATCCAAATCAGCCTTGAGTGAAGCCCACGATGGATCTTATGGAGGACACTTTCGTGGTAGTGTCATTGCTAAAAAGCTCCTTCGAATAGGATACTTTTGGCCTACCATGGAAAAGGATGCACATGATTATGTGCGCCATTGCGACAAGTGCCAGAAACATGCTGACTTTGTCCATGCGCCTGCACAAGAACTGCAGGCTATTTCATCTCCTTGGCCCTTTTCAAAATGGGGTTTAGATATTATTGGAAAAATTAATCCTGTCATCTAATGGACACAAATTCATCATAACCGCCATTGAGTATTTCACGAAGTGGGTTGAAGCTATGCCTTTAGCTTCCTGCACTGGCACACAAGTCTCTAAATTTATTTTTAATCAAATCATTTGTAGGTTCGGAATTCCTGCAAATCTCATCTTTGACAATGGAACTTGTTTCAAAAATAAAGATGTTAAAAAATTATGCCAAAAATACAAGATTCAACATCGTTGGTCCACTCCCTATTATCCTTAGGGTAATGGTCAAGCAGAAGCATCTAACAAAAACTTAATCAAAATCCTTAAAATATTGGTCAATAAAACTGGCCGTGACTGGCACATTTAGTTATATCCAGCCTTGTGGGCCTATCGAACTAGTGTTCGAACCCCCACGGGAACTTCCCCTTTTGTTTTGGTTTATGGTGCTGAAGCCATTTTTCCATTTGAATTAGAAGTTCCTTCTTTGGCTCTGCTACTTCAAGACACCGAAGTAGGAGATGAATATCGAGCTAGCAGACTCAGTCAGTTGGAACTCCTAGATGAAAAATGCATCAATGCTTTGGAGCATCTCCGTGCCTACCAAAACAAGCTTAAAAGATCATATGCTAAAAAATTTCGTCATCGATCCTTTGAGATCGATGACCTTGTTTTAAAAGAAAATAAAAAAAATACTAATGCAACTAAGGACCTTAAAGGTAAATTTGAGCCCAACTGGCTTGGACCATACATTATCACTGCTAAATTTGAATCGGGAGCATACAAATTATCTACCTTAGATGGTAAAGAACTTAAAGAACCCATGAATATTTTGCATCTTAAACGTTACTATGTATAAATTTGGTCATTTCATCCTTGTATATATTTGTTTAAAATATTTCAAAATCATTATTTTGTATTTCTTTCAATTTATAAATTCAAAAACACCAAAAACACCAAAAACATTCATAATCATCAAAATCTTCAAAACTATTTGTTGCATTTATTTATGGCACTTGTTAATTCAACAAAAAAACAAAAAAATAATAATGAAAATAAAAAAACAGCAATATTCTTGACTCTTTCGAAACCAAAATAATATAAAGAAGAAAGAAAGAGTCAACATTCTCAAAACTTCTCAAACAGTATTTATATATATCTTCTTACAAATTTTGAAGTTATATGTTTCAAATTATATTGGATAAATTAGCATTTATTTGGAATCCCTCACTTTCACAAACACAAAATAAATATCTTGATTTTATCTAGCATGATTACTAATCTCTCTTATATCAAAGTTCACAAAATTCAATTAAATAACGTTTGAGCACAGAGAATTGATCTTGTTATTTACTTAAACCAAGCACATCCTTTCACAATAAAATGATTATATTTGTAATTTCCATGCTCTGCTACATAGTAGAAGTGGTTTCTTGAGCGAAAATTTTCCCCTGCTATCCTATCATGCACATGGTCTAGAATCTTTGAGAATTGGCAAAAGGACAAGCTCACCCCTACCCAGAATAAAAATCCCTTGCTCTACAGCTAATCCGAGCAAGTATCCCTAGTATAGAACAAAAAAAAAAAACAAAAACAAATTTCAAGAAAAAGAGAAAAAGAAAAATGTTATTTTATATCATTACAACAATGTTTCAAGCATTATCTCAAAAATCAAGCAAAACTACAAAAGAAAGAAAAAACAAAGCAAAAAGAAAGCAATAAAATCCCTTTCCCTACCCTTTGAAAATAAAATAAGGGTTGATGAGCTTGAATCCCTGGAATTCTCAATTATTCGAAAACTGTGAGGTAAGCCCCATAACAGGTGGTTTGTGCCCAACCTGCTTGGCCTTAGGTAACTCCTAACGTGGCGATATGTCTGTCACATTAGCGGCCTTCTTTTGTATAGACCTATGTCTGCTTATGGATTAGCTAGCTCTTGATAATCTGACTTACATAGTAGTCTAGTATGGTTATATGCATCTAAATCATGGTTAATGAACACTTATTTGGTTCATTCAAATCACTTGTATCAAATTATCTTGCTCAAAACTAGTAAACGAACATAGCAATTGCACACACATTTTGTATTTGAGAGATTTTGTGTATCATTATGATAAATCAAGATTGGAAATGAACTCACATATGCACATGGGATTCCTTATAAATCTAACTTTTGTCTTTAAGATACTTTGAAATATTTTTTGCAAATTGTTTAGAATAAATTCATTTTCTTCTTTAAAGTATAGTTGTTTAGTCTAAAGACAACTACATGCATAATAGAAAAATCAAAATTTCTTTCAAAACCATACAATCAAAACACACACACACACACACACACACACACACACACACACACACACATATATATATATATATATATATATATATATATATATATATATATATATATATATTATCGACTTTCGCGACGATGGTATAGTTCTACAACCAAAATTGAAATTTTATGCCTAGTGCAAGTCCTCATCTTCATATTTTTTGTTTATTAAAAATCAACCATGCAATAAAACTATCTCTTTTTGGATTTCGTGATGATGGTATAAGTCTATACCTACATATTCTATGCCTAGCGCAAACCATTGTAACAATTTTTATTCCCCATTTATTTAAAAATCATGAAAAACATATGACTTAAATCATTATGTTATACAATTATGCTTTAAAACAAACAAACATTATCACTATTTCATGTCATTATGTCAACCTTCAATTTTGCAATGATGGTATAATTCCTAGGGAATTATCCAAAATTTTTATCACACTTAGGAATTTATGCCTAGCAAAAATCATTTTAAACATTATTTCATGCATACTATTTTTATGAAACTCTGAAAACAAACCATCATCATCATCATTTGCACCATTGCACCAAAGTCTTAAGACAGTCTCTTAAACACTCTTTTCCTTTTAACAATATTTCTATACTGGGATTATCTTGACGATCGAGTGAGCGACGACTCCATGAAATGGTCTATAATAGCGACAATATCCTTTGAAATTATTGTTAGAAGTCTCTTTTTATATTTTATCACATCACATCACAAACAACCAATTTGTTACATCAGATTATTTCATTTAAAATCTTACAGCATGACATCAAAATTATAATATTTCAAAACGACATAATTACATGAATCCTCAATCCAATCATCAAATCAATCAATCAAACATAAAAGCATCATAAAAATACATAAGACACAAGTCATATGATCAAAAAATATCTCATCTATATATATCACAAATATATATACATCATATCAAAACCGGATCGGTATGCCACAATCTATACCTCGGCATACTCAATCCTCTCTCAAAAATAATAAAAACTATGTCTCAATCTATACAGTGGAGTGCAGTAGTCTAGCCTCAAGAACCCCTCGAGCTCTCAGCCTCATCTCCTCCCCCGCATTGAGGTGGACGAGGTGGCCCCATCGTAGTATGTGTGGTACTACGAGTCCTAGTCATGGATCGGGATGAAGTCCTTGACGACCCAATCTTGATCAGATCCGCAATGTTAGCCGACAGTGGTAATCTCTCCTCCTCTAGCACCATCTAGTAGTATAGTGTCTGATAAAAAGTGATCTGGGCAATAGCCTGTGCTAGCTCCCGAGTGCTCGCCCCTTCACCCCGTGCTCTGAGGCGTGCAATCTCATCTCTGAGCTGTGTAACCTCAGCTCGATGGCATGCAGCCTCCTCCTGCGGAGGTCTGCACTGTGCTCGGAGATGGACTATCTCTGCTCGGAGAGTCGCTATCTCGCTGCTCTCCCCAGTGTCAACACCCTTGCCCTTATCAAGCGATGGTGGCCTCTCTCTCCGTGGATAAGGGGGTCTCTCCTCCCTCCTCTCCCGTTGTCGTCACCTCTACTAAGCCTGTGGTCTCCTATTCTATCTCTCGCTGTGACCCTGTGCCGCCTCAATAGCCGCCTGGCACCACCTCTCCATCCAACGCACAACTACGTGAATCGAACCCTGAGCCCTCGTCATCCGAGGAGGGTGGATGCCCACGTACCAGGCATCGTAGCCGTCGACTACCCCAGCATCGTCCCCATCCATTGGTTGAATGGGGGCATCATCTGCATATTGACTCTAGAAGTGCTACATATCTAGAGCCCCACTAACTGTGGTGTTATCCCGGATAGTCCAGGAAAACTCGTAATCCCTGAGAGATGGGATCCCCTGTTGTAGACCGAACTATTGCAAACTTGATCATACCTATGTAGTTCCACCTCTCCCCTCTCCATACTTAGCTAGCAGACTCGCCTGATGTGATCCAGCTCCTATCCATCCTCTGCCCACCCTGGATGGTCCCTCCAAGGCCTCCAAGTGATCTGGTCTGGGACAAGGTCATCCAGCAGTCTCCGAGACATCGACAGATCAATCTGTCGTTGTACCCCTCTTCGAATCCACCAATAGAAAACTCAGGGCCTCTCCCCATCAATCCCTGTCAAAGGAAGCCCTATCGGCCTCTGCACTACAATGTGATCCCAGCACCAAACCTGTAGTAGCGATGTCATAACTACATATCGGCCGCCCTTGTACACCACCCCGTGCAGGATCCTGTATAGCCAGCATAGAACAAAACTGCCCCAAGAAAATTTGTAACCATGGTCACGCATGTCGCAGATCACATCTGCTAGCACCCATGGTACCCTGCATCCGCTCTGGTGGCACAGCAGAAGTCCACCTACCACTCCGACCAAAACCTGTGTGAGTCTGGATGCCCCAGGCATCTGACGTAGTGCCTTGATGTTCACTTTGCCCTTCTCCAGGGCGAAGCTCAGATCGCCACACAACCACATCATAGCATGGCCCTGATTGGCCGTAAGAGTGATCAACCGTCCTTGTATGGGGATCCTTAGAATCCTCCATACATCCTCCAATGTGGGAGTCATCTCCCCTGTGGGTAACCGAAAATAGGAAGAACCTAGATACCACCTCTCTGCCAGGGATGTTAGTAGCCCCATGTCTGTAGAAACTTGTGGCATCTCTGCCACATGCTGTAAGCCGACCTGAGCCAGCTGATCTCACTCTGCCTGTGATAGAGTGGCCAAGTCATCTCTCAACCCACCGTATTTCCATTCTCTGCTCTTTAGCAATCCTCTCTGCAACATAAACAACAATAAAAAACAAATCATTAATAACAAACTCAAGTGATCAATAATGCAAGTTAAAATAAGTTCAATTTTACAAATGATGATATCGTCCACTATTGGACGATATCGTCCCACATTTGAGCACAATCGTCTCCGATTTTGTAAGCCGAAATCGTCCCTAATTTGATGAAATCGTCCCCCTTTCGTCGATTTCGCCCTTAGATGAAATCGACGAACTTAAGACGATTTCGTAGAAATCAGGACGATTTCATCTCAACGACATCGACAGCCCAAAAATGGCCGCGATGCTCAAAAATTGATCAAAATTCACCTAAAAAGCATGTAAATTCCAATTAAACAATTCTAAACTAAGTTTAGACTCTTACCCGTAGCCCGCACCGGACCTCTGTTGATCTGTGCACCGTCTCCACCATTTTTTGCTTGCAGAGCTCTAAAAACCAGAAAAATGAACAGTAAAAATGAATTAGGGTTTTACCCTATTTTTCTTAATTTTATTCAAAACACAATTAAAATAAAAACAATTAAAATTTTGCTTTTCTGCGTTTTTACCTCAAACGTTCGATTTGGGTAAAAACACGGAGGGGGCACCATAGTAAGCTTTCGTACGATTCGACTAAGAATCGTCGCCTAAAAATGGGAATAATTTTTGCTTTCTTGCAGATCGAGAAGAACTCATCTTTAACACATTTTCTTCGGAAAATTCGCTAAAGAGGGAGCAAAATGTAGCACCCTAAAATTGGCGCAGTAAAACCTTAGTAATTACAATTACTCTAGTAAATATTCAAATTCAAATTTTAACCTCCCAAACCGCTCGTTAACCGTCGTGTAATCCGTTTCCTCCTTTCTCGTGCCATTTTTAGAGGTTGTTTTGACCGTTTTATGATATCGTCGTCGATCAGACGATATCACCTCAGATCGGACGATTTCGTCTGGGCTAGGACGTCCAGAAGATCTTGTCCCAAAACTGATTTTGCACAATTAGCCTCTGTTCCAACGACATCTCTAATCCAAGAAGAAGCGTGTCTGCGTTGTTAGAGACCCTTCCCCATTGGAGATCTCCCAAATAGGGATGATCTCCAACCTCCTAACCTCCCTCCTAAGCTTATTTAATCCTAAGCCCTCCCCTTAGCACCCCCCTGGCTAATAATTCCTGTAACTTGACTTCACACGCATTGAGACATCCCAAATTGTTATTTGCATTAGTTCTATCCAATTTTTGTTGCAGGTACATTAGTATTTTTCAGCCGGAGCAAGCTTACATCGGCGCAGACGATCCTGTTCATATCGAAGGCGATCTTGTCGAATCAGAGACGATTTCGTATCAATGTAAGATGATTTCGATTGCAATCACCATTGGGGGCAATCAGTGCCCAAAGTTTGCATTTCTTCATCTTTTCTCTGTTGTTTTATTCTGCAATTAGCTAGTTCATTTACTATTTTATGCTATCTTGCATCTTGGAGTTCACCCATATAGATCAAATGCATAACTAAGTCATCAATTGTCATTAAGTCATCGTGATACATTCGTATTTTGTTCATTATCATCATGTTAATGTTATTGCTATCATTTTACACTGTTTCCCTCTGTTAGAATAGTTGTATTTTCTATGTTTTGCACCTATTTCTCTGTTTGCAGGTCTCTGGCGAATTCGTCAGATCTCAGAAAATCCTGTCTGATAGCAGACGATCCTATCAAATTAGAGACGATCCTGACTGCTTCAAGAATCAGAATCTTCATCAAACATCCGGATCAGGTATGACTTTCTAAATCTTGCCTTTTCTCTCTATTTTCTGTCTTAATTCTGTTTTCTGTATTCATTTAATCTGCATCTTCATATAGAGTAATTTAGATTCATTTGGCCAAACCTAGGATATGGATGTTTAAGGATAAAATTGAACACACAAAACACATTCCCAACCTAGGCGTGGAAACTGCCATTAAATGTTTCCTGGTGAACCCACCATCCGTCGAAAAATCACCATAATACACCTCCCTTGAGAGGCGGGACCTTCGCAAGGCCTCTCAGTCCGAGGTATCGTGCCATATTTTTCCCATCCTCCTTCCGGGCATGGATCCTATAGCCTGAAGGTAGGGATGTGAAAAATTTGGAGCGATACACAATGATTGCCATTTTTTTGGAGTTGCTTCTTCCATTTGTTTTTGGATGGATTACTTGGTCCTTCTCCTTGCTTGGCTTATTAGATGGGGTAATCTTCCTTGTTGTTATTATCATTAATGTCATGAGATTTGATGTTATCCATAATGGAAAAGAGTGAAAAATATCTCAATGAGGTTGAATTCTACCAAGGTATTTTCCATTAGCTCCTAGTCATTCAATGACTCCCATTTAACATAGATTGTTCCTAAAATTTAACAATATATTTTTTAATGTTTTTTCCTTGCATTGTTATAAGAAATACCACTTCTACTTTTTCCAGTGGCATATCCAAGTGGATACAATTGTTACATCATGACCTCCTTCACTTAGGACCAATTTTTCATGGGTGAATTTTCATTATGTGCCAAAAATTTTGTGTAGCTCCTCCACTAAACTAATACATATTTGAACATTTAATATTAAAATTAAAGTATTTATGTCTTATTATATCCATGGATAATAAATAACACATCTAATTGTTGAAACAAATGATCTATTTGTGCATTTTATAGTCATTTAAAAATTTAGGAAAACCTAAGTGTAGGAGATATAATGTTTATAGATAAAGTCAAGTGATAGGTTGGGATATAAGACATACACACCCTCATTCCCCTCACACACAAATATAAACTAAATACTTGAAATACTTAGAATACAAATAAAGTAAATAAATTGAAAGATCTTTGAAAGAGAAAAAATGTACTAACCTCTTAGAGGAGCTTGTCTTGATGTTGCCCATGATAACATTCACTCCTTATTGCTTGATAAGGTTATTTTATGATGCCCTCTTGGATGCTTGTGATTAAGCTTCACCTTGACCTCGAGATAAGTGGAAATCCTAGTGGAAGAAGGAATACTAACTAGGACAATAATTCATGCCAAGAGTGATATTGTGATAGATCTATCACAACCTCTTAGTTTTATTGCATAGAAGTTCCAAATGGACTTGTAGAAGACTTTAAGTGGTAGAAGGAGGGTTTTACAGATGAAATAGACCACTTATAGATTTTAGTTGTAAATTTGATAGTAGAAGAGAGAAAGAGAGACAATTCCAAAATTGAGATGTCCTTGTATTTTATTTGAATTTGAAGTTGTAATAAATTTTATAAAATAGGGGATACAAATTAAAACATATTATTTTGATAGGTAGAGATTGGAAAATGTAAGTTAATTAGAGTGAAAATAAGCCTATAATAGGATGTCCAAAATCATGTTTAAAATTAATTAATCAAAAATATGAAGTTGGTGTAGATTTATGTGGGTCTTATAGTAGCTACAATTATAAATATATTATTTGTACTTGGAAATTTATCCATTTACTTAAATTTATATTAAATAAATTTGAACTTCCAAGATGTTTGAGCATAGTTTCAAAATCATAGGATCTACATTTGAGAAACTAGATTTTGGACGTCTCAGTATTTTTCTAGCACTTAGCTAAACTTTACAATTTGAGGTTTTTGAACTTTATTAAATTTTAGGCTAGTTTTCAAGACTTGAATAACCAATATGAACATATGGTCAAGGCTTTTATATATTATACTTGTATGATGTTATAAGGCTATTATTAGAGACATAGATAATATTTTAAGGGAAATATAAGGCTTAGCTTACCTCAAACCCCCATCTTAAGTGCTCTTTTCAAAGAAAATGAGAAATCAATTGAATCACATACTATGAATGGGAATTTTTTATAACATACAAAAGGAACATATTTAATTGCTCAAACTACACTTCTAAAAATTCTACATTTTATTGGCCTCCAAAATACTACACCTTCAAATTAGCCTCCATCATGAATATCAATGGTGTTCAAGTACTAGAATGAGATTATACACTTTCCTTCCTCTCATAACTCTCCATTCCCTCCAACACATGCTTTTTTTTCCAATGCAAAAGTAAATTATTATATGTTTCCTCCAACTGTAGTTAGTCTCTTGAAAATGAACAAAACATCATTTGATTTCAATCATAGTTTTAAATTGTTGCTTGTAATAACTAGGATTAATTTTGATATTCATAGAAAAAAAATTTCTTTTCCTTTCTCCACATTCTTCTAAACAATCAGTATATGCATATAATAGCATAATGAAACATGCTCAAATAATAATGTGATCCATAGTATCCTTTACATGGACCACTAATGTAAATGCTTCTCATTAAAAAACTAAACAATAGAACATGATTTGTTTATATGCTCAACATAATAAAATATTACCCATAAACAAAACAATACAAGAATATAATAATTTTGATAAATATAGACTTCTTAAACATAATGGATTTAGGGCAAGGGAGAACAAGTGATGAATCATATACCATAATCCAAGGTTCCAATGATGGCCATGCATCTTGTATTAAATCCATGAGGACACCTAGAGGTAGGGATGAAACTTATGCATTATGTCAACATAAGCTTGAGCAGCCATACACATTGAGTCAAGTGTAACCATAATATAGACGAAAACCCATCTTCATATTGTCTATGAGCTCTACTCCAAATTTAACATTAACATTTTAGCTCAATGAATTTGTGGTAAGCAGTGGAGAGTGAGGAGTATTGCATCATAAGCCAAGGTTTCATTCCCATAAGTGGTTATCATGTTGATTCATGAGTAAACATAGAGTTTGAAATCACTAAAATACATAGACTTAGAATTGAGTGACTATATATCTAAGGTTAAGTGTAACAATATTATGGATTCAATTACACCCTCATGTATCTATTAGTTATGCACCAATTTATATATGTAAAGTCTAATATAATATGGAGAAATGATAAATGGGATGCAATCTCTTGAGTAACTCCTGATTTTAAATCCCAAAATTATTATGGATACTTACTATTATAAATTGGCTTGTGATGATATTATTTGTCATAATACCATAATAATATGATTTATTAAAATACTCTTATCATGCAGTCATGATGTAGTATATATAAATGGGACTCATTTCAATACCATTTGATTTACTAAAAAATAATGATTAATATGGTATCCATATAAAGGAAAGAAAATTTGTTTTGAAACCTATGGTGGGGAAGCAAACCCATAAGAAAGATGCTCAATCCTTTTCTTTCATGATATGAAGAGTGTGGAACATATATGAATTACAATAAAAACTATATGTTCCATAGATGTAGACAATACAAATTATTCAAATTTTGACCTTACCAATGGTAAAAAAAATAGTTGCATATTTATGATTTTTCGTTAACAAAAAAGAGAAAAATATAGAATAATAAAAACTGTATTTAATACTTCAATTCCTTAAATCATATTTTTACTTCAAAAATGTGTTATGGTGGACTCCAAACAACATGTCAAGTCATAATATGATATTTTAATCATTTGGTCCCCCAATAAATAATTTTCCTAATATGTAAGGGAACCTTGTCATTTATTACTGATATGTGGCAATCCCTAAATGGTTCACTTACATGTATATTTTCCATACAAATGAAACAATAAAATATACCTTGCTTATTACATCAAAATAAAGAAAATATTATCACCAAAAAATAGAGCAACAAGATAACCATTGGTAATGAGAATATGCTTAAACAATAATAATAGCACAAGAATTTCTGAGACAAAATACTATAGAGGAAGAAAATTCACAAAAAAATTATGACAACTTATATTGTTAAGAAATAGTTCAATTACAATATGCATGAACTAGTAACTTCTCTTTATGAAAATGAGAGCACAAACATGTCACACAACCCAAACCTATTATATCTCTTACCTTGCAAAAGGTTTGAAAACATAATAGAAACCATAGCTTATGTTGTTCTAGCAATGTGCGAAGAAATACATCATGGAAGGTCAATTTCATGTCTTTTCTTCTTAAAATTCCTTAATGACCTTTTATTTTTGAATTATCTTTCCAACTCTTTTAATTTATTCAAAAAGTAACTTGAAGTATTGAAGTAACTTCTTAATTTGCTCTCATTTTTCATGTGTTTAACTAGAATTTGATCTATCAATTTCAACATGTTCTACTTCCTTCTTGCATTTATTGAAAAGAAGCAAAAAATATTTGCATTGGCCAAATTTTTACCTGATTTCCTAGATAAGTGTAATAGGCGTCTCTCATTTAATTTTTTTGATGCTATATTGTTCTTGTTCTTTGATCTAGAGATACTTTATATCTCCTCTCATAGAGATTGAATCTCTCATCTATAAATAAATATTACCTAACATAATTGTAGAAACATATAGTGCTACAACATAAGATAATACCTCATCAACAAAGTCAACAAAAATTTCAAACTTCATTGTATGTTACAATCCAAATTTCATATCAACATCATCATAAATTTGATTAAGAGAATAAGGCTTAACATGGTTAACAGTGCTCAAATCAATTTTCTTTGCCATATTTTTAGAAATCATTTTTTTTATGATTTAAAGCAAGAAATGCATTCACATGTACTTTAAAAAGAAAGAAACACTCCATATATTCTTGATTGACATTATCTTCTTCTTTCTTCTTGTTAATTTCTTCTCTAAAAATAATTGATTTGAAAAGAACATGGTATCAACAATCTTCTAATCTAAATTTTTCTCATATTGTACCCATTTTTCTTAAATAGTGAATACCATAGTCTTCTCTCCTTTCTTGCTCAAGAATTCATTACTCATATTTGGGTGTAGCTTCTAACAAGTAGTACCTCTATGGCCATCTTGGTCAAAATGAGAGTCATAGTTATCTTATTTATTTGTGGATGCAATGATTGTCATTTTTTTGGAGTTGCTCCTTCCATTTATTTTTGGATGGATTACTTGGTCCTTCTCCTTGCTTGGCTTATTAGATGAGGTAAGCTCCCTTGTTGTTATTATCATTAATGTCATGAGATTTGATGTTATCCTTTATGGAAAAGAGTGAAAAATATCTCAATGAGGTTGACTTCTACCAAGGTATTTTCTATTAGCTCCTAGTCATTCAGTGAGTCCCATTTGACATAGATTGTTACTAAAATTTAACAATATATTTTTTAATATTTTTTCCTTGCATTGTTATAATAAATACCACTTCTACTTTTTTCAATGGCATATCCAAGTGGATAAAATTGTTACATAAAGATCTCCTTCACTTAGGTCCAATTTTTCATGGGTGGATTTTCATTATGTGCCAAATCTTATGTGTAGCTCCTCCACTAAACTAATACATATTTGAACATTTAGTCTTAAAAATAAAGTATTTATGCCTTATTATATCCATGAACAATAAATAACACATGTAATTGTTGAAATAAATGATCTATTTATGCATTTTATAGTCATTTAAAAAATTAGGAAAACCTAAGTGTACGAGCTATAATGTTTATAGATAAAGTCAAGTGATAGGTTGGCATATAAGACATACACATCCTCATTCCCCTCCCACACACAAATAGAAACTAAATATTTGGAATACTTAGAATACAAATAAAGTAAATAAATTGAAATATATTTGAAATAGAAAAAATGTACTAACCTCTTAGAGGTGCTTGTCTTGATGTTGCCCATGGTAATATTCACTCCTTATTGCTTGATAAGGTTATTTGATGATGCCCTCTTGGATGCTTGTGATTGATATTCACCTTGACCTCGAGATAAGTGGAAATCCTAGTGGAAGAAGGAATACTAACTAGGACAATAATTAGCGCCAAGAGTCATATTGTGATAGATCTATCACAACCTCTTAGTTTTTTTGTATAGAAGTTCCAAATGGACTTGTAGAAGAATTTAAGTGGTAGAAGGAGGGTTTTATGGATAAAATAGACCACTTATAGATTTGTAGGATTTTAGTTGTAAATTTGATAGTAGAAGAGATAAAAAGAGGCAAATCCAAAATCGAGATGTCCTTGTATTTTATTTGAATTCGAAGTTGTAAAAAAATTTATAAAATAGGGGATACAAATCAAAATATCTTATTTTCATAGGTAGAGATTGGAAAATGTAAGTTAATTAGAGTGAAAATAAGCCTCTAATAGGATGTCCAAAATCATGTTTGAAATTAATTAATCAAAATTATGAAGTTGGTGTAGGTTTATGTGGGTTTTATAGTAGCTACAATAATAAATATCTTATTTTTACATGGATATTTATCCATTTACTTAAATTTATATTAAATAAATTTGTAATTCCAATATGTTTGAGCATAGATTCAAAATCATAGGATCTACATTGGAGAAACTAGATTTTTGAAGTCTCGGTATTTTTCTAGCACTTAGGTAAACTTTACAATTTGAGGTTTTTGGACTTTATCAAATTTTAGGGTAGTTTTCAAGACTTGAATAACTAATATGAACATATGGTCAAGACTTTTATATATGATACTTGTATGATGTTATAAGGCTAGTATTAGAGATATAGATAATATTTTAAGGGAAATCTAAGGCTTAGCTTACCTCAAACCCCTATCTTAAGTGCCCTTTTCCAGGATAATGAGAAATCAATTGAATCACATACCATGACTAGGGAATTTTTATAACATACAAAAGGAACATCTTTAATTGCTCAAACTAAACTTCTAAATCTTCTACATTTTATTGGCCTCCAAAATACTACAACTTAAAATTAGCCTCCATCATGAATATCAATGATGTTCAAGTACTAGAATGAGATTATATTGTTTCCTTCCTCTCATAACTCTAATTTCCCTCCAACACATGTTTTTTTTCCAATGCTAAAGTAAATTATTCTATCTTTCCTCCAACTCTAGTTAGTCTCTTCAAAATGAACAAAACATCATTTGATTTCAATCATAGTTTTAAATTGTTGCTTGTAATATCTAGGATTAATTTTGATATTTGTAGATAAAAATTTACTTTTCCTTTCTCCACATTCTTCTAAACAACCAATATATGCATATAATAACATAATGAAACATGCTCAAATAATAATGTGATCCATAATATCCTTTACATGGACCACTAATGTAAATGCTTCTCATTAAAAAACTAAACAATTGAACATGATTTGCTTATATGCTCAACATAATAGAAAATATAATAAAATGTTACATATAAATAAAACAATACAAGAAAATAATAATTTTTATAAAGATAGACTTCTTAAATACAATGAATTTAGGGCAAGAGAGAACAAGTGATGAATCGTATACCATAGTCCAAGGTTCCAATGATGACCACGCATCTTGTATTAAATCCATGAGGACACCTAGAGGTAGGGATGAAACTTATGCATTATGTCAATATAAGCTTGAGTGGTCATACACATTGATTCAAGTGTAACCATAATATAGATGAAAGCTCATATTCGTATTATCTATGAGCTCTACTCCAAAGTTAACATTAACATTTTAGTTGAATGAATTTATGGTAAGTAGCGGAGAGTGATGAGTATTGCATCATAAACCAAGGTTTCAATCCCATAAGTGGTTATCATGTTGATTCATGAGTAAACATGGGGTTTGAAGTTACTAAAACACATAGACTTAGAATTGAGTGACTATATATCTAAGGTTAAGTGTAACAATATTATGGATTCAATTACACCCTCATGTATCTATAAGTTATGCACCAATTTATATATGTAAAGTCTAATATAATATGGAGAAATGATAAATGGGATGCAATATCTTGAGTAAATCTTGTTTTTATATCCCAAAATTATTATGGATACTTATTATTATAAATTGACTTGTGATGATATTATTTTTCACAATACCATAATAATATGGTTTATTAAAATACCCCTATCTTGTAGTCATGATGTATTATATATAAATGAGACTCATTTCAATCCCATTTGATTTGCTAAAAAATAAAGATTAATATGACATCCATATAAAGGAAAGAAAAATTGTTTTGAAACCTATGGTGGAGTAGAAAACCCATAAGAAAGATGCTCGATCTATTTATTATCAAGATATGAAGAGTGTGCAACATATATGAATTACAATTAAAACTGTATGTTCCATAGATGTAGACAATACAAATTATTCAAATTTTGACCTTACCAATGGTAGAAAAAATAGTTGCATATTTATGATTTTTCATTAAAAAAAAGGAGAAAAATATATAATAATAAAATATGTATTTAATACTTTAATTCCTCATTGAATAATTTTTTACTTCAAAAATGTGTTATGGTGGACTCCAAACAACATGTCAAGTCATAATATGATTTTTTAATCGTTTGGTCCCCCAATAAATAAATTTCCTAATATGTAAGGGAACATTGTCATTTATTACTGATATGTGGTAACCTTTAAACGGGTCACTCACATGTATGTTTTCCATACAAATGAAACAACAAAATATAGCTTGCTTATTACATCAAAATAAAGAAAATATTGTTACTAAAAAATAGAGCAACAAGATAACCACTGGTAATGAGAATATGCTTAAACAATAATAATAACACAAGAATTTGTGAGACAAAATACTATAGAGGAAGAAAATCCACAAAAAAATTATGAGAACTTATATTGTTAAGACATATTTCAATTACAATATGCATGAACTAGTAACTTCTCTTTATGAAAACGAGAGAACAAACATGTCACACAACCCAAACCTATTATATCTCTTACCTTGAAAATGGTTTGAAAATATAATAACAACCCTAGCTTATGTTGTTATAGCAATGTGTAAAGAAATACATACATGGAAGGTCAAATTCTTGTCTTTTCTTCTTCAAATTCCTTAATGACCTTTTATTTTTGAATTATCTTTCCAACTCTTTAAATTTCTTCAAAAAGTAACTTGAAGTATTGATGTAACTTCTTCATTTGATTTCATTTTTCATGTGTTTAGCTAGAATTTGATCTATCAATTTCAACATGTTCTACTTCCTTATTACATTCATTGAAAAGAAGCAAAAAATACTTGCATTGGCCAATATTTTTACTTGATTTCCTAGATGAATGTAATAGGCATCTCCCATTTAATTTTTTTGATGCTATATTTTTCTTGTTCTTTGATCTAGAGATACTTTGTCTCTCCTCTCATAAAGATTGCATCTCTCATCTATAAATAGATATTACCTAACACAATTGTATAAACATATAGTGCTACAACATAAGATAATACCTCATCAACAAAGTCAACAAAAATTGCAAACTTCACTCTATGTTACAATCCAACTTTTATCTCAACATCATCATAAATTTTATTAAAAGAATAAGGCTTAACATGGTTAAGAGTGCTCAAATAAATTTTCTCTGCCATCTTTATAGAAATATATTTTTTTTATGATCTATAATCAAGCAACACATTTGCATGTGCTTTAAAAAGAAATAAACACTCCATATATTCTTGATTGACATTATCTTCTTCTTTCTTCTTGTTAATTTCTTCTCTAAAATAATTGATTTGAAAAGAACATGGCATCAACAATTTTCTAATCCAAATTAGGCTCATATTGTATCCATTTTCTTTCAATAGTGAATGCCATAGTCTTCTTGCCTTTCTTGTTCAAAAATTCATCACTCATATTTGGGTGTAGCTTCTAACAAGTAGTACCTCTATGGCCATGTTGGTCAAAATGAGAGTCATAGTTATCTTACTTAATTGTGGATGCAATAATTGTCATTTTTTGGAGTTGCTTCTTCCATTTGTTTTTGGATGGATTACTTGGTCCTCCTCCTTGCTTCTTATTAGATGGGGTAAGCTCCCTTGTTGTTATTATAAAAATATCATGAGATTTGGTGTTACTATTCATGGAAAAGAGTGAAAAATAGCTAAATGACGTTGACTTCTACCAAGGTATTTTCTATTAGCTCCTAGTCATTCAGTGACTCCCATTTGACATAGATTGTTCCTAAAATTTAACAATATATATTTTTAATATTTTTTCCTTGCATTGTTATAATAAATACCACTTTTACTTTTTCAGTGGCATATCAAAGTGAATAAAATTTTTACATCATGATCTCCTTCACTTAGGACCAATTTTTTATGGGTGGATTTTCATTATGTGCCAAATATTTTGTGTAGCTCCTCCACTAAACTAATAAATATTTGAACATTTAGTCTTGAAAAAAAAAATTATGTCTAATTATATCCATGGAAAATAAAGAACACATCTAATTGCCAAAAAAATGATCTATTTATGTATTTTATAGTCATTTAGACATTTTAACCTTAAACTTGGGCTTCCATCTTGAATGTTAGTGGGATGAAAGAAAAATAGGACTACATGACTTCCTCTATCTTAATATTCTCTCTCTCTCTCTCTAATTTATTTTATAGGAGTTGTTCTCTTTTCTAGGAATAAATTCATCATTTCTTCAACTTTATTCCACCTTTTTTCAAGGATCAAGAAAGAATCTACATCTGCATTCATTATGTTTAAAAAATTCTTCTATTGATCTAGTTTTAAAATATTTAGATCTACAAATGACAAACCTTTTTCCTTTGTCAAATGATATTAGCTCACCTAGTTAAATTCCTTGACTTTTAAAGAGGAGACCTAGGTTCAAATCTTGCCAAGCAATACATGCATGATATCCAAGTTGTAATAACACTATGTGATACTATGTATTTTGGGTGGGGCCTATTTCAGTTTGAAACAACCATTAAAAAAAAAAACCTTTTTTCCTTTGTTTTAAATCAAATACAACACAAAAAATATTAGGAAAACTTGCTATAATATCAATATGATATGTGATTGCCTTCAAATCACTCACATAAATCTTTGTTATACAAAATAAAACAACAAAATATATCTTTCTCACTGCATGAAAACAAAGAAAACACAACTAAAAAACATTCATAAATAGAGTAGCAAAGAGGATAACCATTGACAATGAGAATAAACATAACCATAAGAATTTATAATAAATCCCTCTAAGGGAAGAAACTTACTAGGAAATAAGAGCATAAATTAGCTCACATGATCTAAATATTTCATAAATCCTAACTTGATAATGGATGAAAAGTGTAGCAATATCCATAGTTTATGCTTTTTGACAATAGTAAAATATAGAAGGAGATAGAAGTTCACACACCATGTTATTTCCTCCCCAATTCCTTCTCTAATGACCTTTTGTTTTTAATATCTCTCCAAAGTAAAAAAAAAATGACTTATTTTATTATCTTTTATGTTTGACCTTAGTATTCAATATAAGATCTATTATTGTTTTAAACATTTGCAAAGCCATAAATGATAGTATGCCTTATATTAACATGTCTCAAACAAAAAAATGTACACTATTATGTTGCTTTCATTATTTCAAAAAAAATATTTTCATTATTAAAAATATTTTTACACAATTTTTCATTAAGTTAGAAATGACCTAAAATTCAACTCAAGATATTATGAGTAGGGCATATTAGCCCTTTTACCTCCTAATTGGATCTTTTTTCTAAATGCAAGTTTATCGTGGTTAATTCAAATGAAATCTTTTTATCATTGAAAATATTTTTACACAATTTCTTTATTATATTAAAAATGTAAATTAACTCAAAATATCATGAGTAGGGTATAGTAGCCCTTTTACCTCTAATTGGATATGTTTGCTAAATAAAAGTTTAGTATGACATATCTTGAAGCACTGTACCAATCTTTTGCCTTTTAGTTGGGTCTTTATGATGCATCCAAGTTTATCATTGTATATTCTTATGCATGCAAAGTTCCATTCATATCATATGACATGCAAGTTAAGAGCTAAATGTTGAAAGTTGTTGACTTCTTACCTTATGCTTTCCTCATTATACATGTTGTTTTCCTTATTGACATATATATATTAATATTGTAAGTTTATTGTCTCCATATAAAATATACATGGTTGGTATAATATTTTTGTCTAAGCCTTTATTATTTCTTTCTCAAAAATTTAAATTTTTTATCATATATATGTTTTTAGTCATAAGGTGTATGACATGTTTTTATTAATCTTTTTAATAATAATTTTTGCCTAGTCACGAGAGAACAACGCAAGAGTTTGGGTTTTGGCTTTTTATAAGGTTTTGGCTCTTTTTCAAGAGGTTTGGTCATGAATAGGATGGAAATGCTCAACCCTAAGCATTGGTAGTAAAAGTTTCACATACTATCCAAATCCAAAATTTTGATTTTAAATATGCTTTTTTTTTTTTATAAGTAGCAATATATTTACAGCGGGTTTTTTGAAGAAGGATCCCAAAACCTTAGTTACATAGAAAGCCGAGGCTGAAATTAAGATTAAAAATCGGGGCTGTGCCCTTGGGCAACGATCCGAGGTCTGGGCCCTGGTGCCTACAAAAATCAGGCCAACTAAGAAACAGAACAACAAAATTTTTCCTGGGGCCACCAAAACAAGGAAAAGTCGTAAAACGACAAATGCTAATATCATAAAAACTACACGCCGTCACTTCGGGAGGCCCTGTAGCCGGGCCTGGCCTGGACGGGGCCCACCCTGTCAGATCAGCTCCACTCCCTATCAGGGCCATCGCCCAGCCTGTGTCGAAGTTCGGCCAGGGCATTGGCCGCTAAGGAAGCCGCTTTGGCGGACGCGGTCAGGGAGCCAATCGTAGTGTCAAGAAGGGCCCTGATTGCCAAGTTCTGCAGCCTGCTGCCGGAGTCAGAGCTGACTTCGGTGGGCTCCGGGGCCTCCACCTTGGCCTTCTTGGTGCTGCCAGCAGCCCTGCTGCTGCCTTGGGGACGGGCCTTTACGACTGGCACCAAGATGCGGGGCCCCGCCTGGGCCCTGGGCTGGAGTTCTGCACTTTCGGGTGGGCCTACGCCGCTTCGGGGAAGGGGAGCCTTCGGGGGAGGGGGTCTCCTTGGATTTAGAAGCTACAGGAGAAGCACCAGGGGAGTGAGCCGCTTCAGGGGGGGGATAGTGGACAGGGGAGGGATGCAGTGAAGCTGCGGTTGGTTAGCTAGGGCATGCCTATACAGGACAACCATGAGGCCTTGGTGGGAGGGCCGGGAGTGGCTCCTACGAGCTCGATCGATGGAAAGGCTCAAGGAGTACAGAAGGAACCGAGGAGTGCTGACCAGCGTGGCTCCACGGAGGTGGTTGAAGTAGCTAAGGTGGAAATTGTACAACCGCTGGTTCGGATCATCGTAGGTGATGTACTGCATCACCGGGATGATGGCCTCGTCAAAGGGGGTCGGGAGGTTGGTGCGAAAAAGATTGGCCTTATCCCACTGGTGCTCCGGGAAGCGAGATAACTCCTCCTCCCAATTATGCTTATCCCATCTGACGACTCTGCCTTTCTCCTCATGATGCAGGCCTGTAACCTTCGTCATAAACTCTTTGGTCACTTTGAAGTGGAGACCCTTCACTTTGACCTCGCCATCATTCTAGGTATCCAAAAAACTTTGGGTAATATCTTCGTCGGCCCCTACGAATTTGCTGAAGAAAGGGGTATATTTCTTGGCATTGGAAAATAACCTGGCCGACTCGCTCAATTCAAGCGAGGAAGGCTCGAGGAAGATGACTTTGGCAGCCATGAGGAGTGAACTGATAGCCCAAGGGAAGGGGAAATAGGGGTGGCCTGACCAGAGACGCGGGGACAGGGGGAGGGGGAAGCAGACAAGAATGCGGGAGAACTCTGCGCGCGACAGGTTTAAAAACTTGCAGGGGGCACGAAGGAGGGAAAGGGCCACCGGCATCGGGAAGGAGCGCTAGGGGCAGGGGGCGACGCGAGGTGGGAGGGGTTGAGGGGGCGCGGTTGATGGCTGCCATGTGGGGCAGGAGAGAAGGGCCAATGCCAGCGCTCCAGATGGCGCAATCTGAGCGGGGGATCAACTTGAGGGGACCTCACGGGATAGAGCCACGGGCGAACTGACGTAGCATGGGAATCTGACGGTGCGACATCCAAGGCGGGAAGGTCGAAATGGGCCGACGCGCACTCTAACTTGGACTTGCCAAATCTGCCAGCGAAGCTTCGTAAATCCAGGCTGGGATGAATCGAACGTCTGACATGGCCGATGACACTTGGCACCGTGAGGGGGATCTTGATGATCGGCTCACAAGCAAGAGGAGTACAGGGGCCAGTCAATGTGGTAGAGCAGACAGAAGAGGCACGACAATGAAACTTTAGGGCCCTAACTCGGGGTGGGCTAAGCACCAGGGCCCTCATCGTTGCTAGGATAGTCTTGCGAAGCTATTTGGACCAGATATTTAGGGAAGTTCGTGGTCCAGGTGGTGAAGTCTTCAGCTGAGATGGCTTGATTTACCATGAAATCGATAGCCCTGTTGCCTTCTCTGTACACATGCCGAAAGGCATAGTCGGGGAGTCCTTGGAGAATGGTGAGGACTTCCCGGATGGAGTTGTGAATGCGCCAAGAGCAGTTTCTTGGGCTACGGGCGGCTTTGATAATAACTTGGGAATCACCCTCGATGATGACTTTTGAGGAGGACCCCCTGAGGGCGGTCACCCCGTTGAGGAGAGTTGCTGCTTCGGTGAAGTTGTTAGTCTGGATGCCAAGCGGTGCAGCGTACGCCACGATCAGGGCCCCGTGACAGTCTTTGATGACCCCGCCCGCTCCAGAGGGCCCGAGATTCCCTTTAGAAGCTCCGTCGAAGTTAAGTTTGACCCATCCGGGGGCAGTCCACCTCGTCATAGATCGATGGGAGGGGGTAGGGGGGACCGAGGGGGAAGCTGAACTCCAAGGGAGGATAGGAGGGTGGCCTCGCCCAGCCGTCGGGGCACCTCGATCAAGGGGATGGAGCGAGAATTCTCAAGGGCAAAGGACACTGCCTTGGTCGCTATCCACTAGGGGGAACGGGTCGGGGAGGAGAAGGCTCTGCTGTTGCGCTCAATCCAGAGTTTCCAAAGAAGATGAGGAAGGCAAGAGCCCCAGAGGAAGCGGATGAAAGGATGGGCAAAGGGGTTGGGCCACTGAGATAGGAGGTCAGAGATGGAGTTGGGGGCCACCCACTAAATAGAGAATTGGGAAAGGATGAGGCCTAGGACTTCAGAGGAGAAGGGACATCTGATAAAGAGGTGATTAGTGGACTCCCAGATAGCATAGCAAAGGAAGCATCTATTCGAGATCTGAAAGCCCCTCCTAATCAGGTTCTCGATAGTCAGGATCTTGTTTTGGATGGCCGCCCAGACGAAGTGGCTGATTTTGGGGATCAACTTCTTGGCCCACACCTGTCGGGCTGGAAAGGGGGCCTTGTCATGGACTCTTTGAAGGTTGTAGGCAGATTTGATAGAAAATACGCCACTGGGAGTGCCATGCCAAATGCATCTGTCGTTTCCTCCGGAGGACGGAATAACAGTCACCTTGAGGAGGCGCTGAAGCCTGGAAGCTTGGAGCGGGTGCCTGGGGTTTAGGATGGGTTTCCAAGTAACCCACCCTTGGTTCTAGGAAATATAGGCCAAAAATTTGGGCCCTCTGTCCACCAACCCTAGTTTGAGGATGAGGAGATCTCTGTCAACAGTCAGGGCCTCATCATGGATCCACCTGTCTTCCCAGAAGTCGATCTTGGCTCCGTCCCCGAGGATCCATCTGGTCCCTTTCTAAATAATGTCTTTGGTGGAGATCAAGGATTTTTAGAAGGCTGATCCATCTCGAGGCTAAGATTCGCTGAGGAAGGGGTGATGATGGCAGTATTTCCTGTGCACGATGCTGACCCACTCATCAAGGGCGTTGGTGAACACCTTCCAAGCGTGCTTGGACAGGAGGGCCTTGTTCATGAGGGTCACCCGCCTGAGACCGATCCCTCCCTCACCTTTGGGGCGACAGACTAGGGGCTAGGAGACCAGGGGAATCCTCTTCTTATCTTCGCTACCCGACCAGAGAAAGCGTTTCTGAATTTGTTCGATGTGGGCTGCAATGGAGGCCGGGATTCTGAAGACTGACATGAAATATATCGAAATACTTTGAAGGACCGCCGCCAAGAGGGTGGCTGTGCCAGCCTAGGAGAGGAGGTGACCTTTCCAGGGGGCCAACTTTCTCTGAATCCGCTCTATCATCCCGCCCCATAGGGCCTTGGAGGATGCACCTGTAAATAGGGGAAGCCCGAGGTAAGAGGAGGGAAGGGAACCGGGGGTACAACCTAGAATTCGCCCAATTCTGATTTGCCTAGCCAAGGGAGTATGGATGAAGAAAATATTGCTTTTTCGGAGGTTAATTTTTTGCCCGACCGCCTCCTCGTATAGGGTCAAGATTTGCTTGAGGGCCTTGGCTTGAGGGATCGAAGCTGAGGTGGCGAGGATGGTGTCGTCCATGAACTGTTGATGGGACACAGGGGGTAGGCCCGGCATAGGCCTGATGCCCAAAATGAGTCTACGAGAAACAACACTCGAGATGGTACGTCCCAGGGCCTCAGCCAGGATAATGAAGAGGATCGGGGACAGGGGGTCGCCTTGTCGAAGGCCTCTAGAACTGGGGAAGAACCCGACAGGGGATCCGTTGATGAGGATAGAGAACCAGGGGGAGGACACACAATTGCTGATGAGCCTGACCCAGGAGGGGTGGAACCCAAACTTAAGGAGGACCTTGGAAAGGAAATCCCAGCCGACTCTATCAAAGGCCTTGTTCATATCCAACTTGAGAAGAAAGGAGGACTTTTTGGAAAGGAAGGCCGAGTGGATGGCCTCGTGCATGATTATAACTCCGTCTGTGATCAGTCTACCTTTGACCGAGCTTCCCTGGCAGGGGGAAATGATCAGGGGAAGGATATCCTTGAGGCGGGAGGCCATGGATTTAGTCAAGATTTTGTACAGGACATTGCACAAGCTAATGGGGCAAAAATTTGAGAGGGATCTGGCTTCTTGGGACTTGGGGATCAAGGCAATGAAGGTGGAGTTAATACCTTTGGGGATGGAGCTGGCAGTCTGGAGGTCTCGGATGGTAGCACACACTTCTTGCCCAATGATGTCCCAAAAGGATTGGAAGAATCAGGGGGAAACCCATCCGGGCCCGGGGTCGCCTTAGCCTTCATGGAAAAGGTGGCAGCCTGGATTTCAGAGTTAGATAGGGGTTGCACAAGCATCTCATTTGCCATGGTCGAGACTGAAGTAGGGATATGTTCCAGAAGGGAGTCTGCCGCTTTTGAGGACATGGGGGGCTGTCGCCAAGGAGCTCCTGGAAGAAGTTGGTGGCTTCAGTCCGAATGTCCTCTTCTTCCTTGATAATTCTGCCATCACTGCCCACCAACTCAGCAATTCTGTTAGAGCCCCTGTTCTTGAGAGTCGACGTGTGGAAGAACTTTGTGTTAGCATCGCCATCTTGGAGCCACAGGGCTCTCGACTTCTGCCTCCAAAATGTTTCTTCCCTGGCCAGGATGTTATGATACTCACTGAGGGCTAGGCGTTCCTCTTCCCTGATCCCCGGGTCTTGGGAGCCTGCCTAAAATCTGAGCTCAAGGTCTTCGAGTTTTTTCTTAACTGTCACTTTGTTTTCAAAGATGTTACCGAACACCTCTCTATTCCATACCTTGAGTTGCTCTTTGAGGCATCTCAGCTTGTGGTAGACTTGTTCAGCAGGGCGCCCAAGGACTAGGGGAGCCCACCAGTGGCCTACCTGGGCCCTAAAGTTGGGATGATGCAGCCACATGGACTCGAACCGAAAGGGCCGCTTGGGGGAGGAGCGATGATCAATTTCGAGGAGGAGGGGGTTGTGGTCAGACCCGATTTTAGGGAGGGCCAACAAGGTTGCGTCAGCAAACAGGGGAAGGGCTTCCTTGGATAGGAACACTCTATCCAACCTGACCTGGATATGGCTTGCTCCCGCTCTTCTGTTTGACCAGGTGAACCTGGCTCCTTTCAGGCTGACATCCATGAGCTCGTTGAGGACGATGAAGGCTCCAAAGTCCCCCATGCTTTTTCCCGGAGCCGCTGAGCCCCCACTTTTGTCAGAAAGGAACAGGGGACTATTGAAGTCCCCTGCCAGGATCCAGGGGAGGGGGGCAAAGGCTTCTCTCATCGAGCTAATTTCCTTCCATAAGCCCGCTTTCTCAACAGGGTTGTTAGGGGCGTAGACGTTGGACAGAATCCACGAGCGCCTTGACTTCACGCAATGGACCAGAATGTTGATTATTTTGGGAGAAGATGATATGATCCTCCCCTCGTAAGACCGAGGATCCCACATGCAAAGCAAACCCTCGACTGAGCCAACCGTAGGCGTAGACAGGGACTTGCAGTTGCGTCAGGTAGCATGGGCTACTCGTCGGGCAACAACGTCATCTATTTTGGTTTCCTGGAGAAGGAGGAAGGACGGGTGGTGATCCCTACGGAGTTGGTCGAGGATCCTTTTCTTGGGGGCACCATTGAGCCCCCTGACATTCCAGGTGATGAGCTTCATTTGACACCCTTATGGGGTCGCTTGCCCCCCTTCCCGGCCTGAGCGAGGGGTTTGGGTCGAAGGGCGTCCGTCTTGGAGAAGCTCACGGTAACGTCGAAAAGAGTTTCCTGGGAGCCATTGGCTATGTCGTCTTCAGTGATCCTTGTTCACTGGTCGCCCAGGGTGGGTCGACCTCTCTTGAGTTTGCTACCAAAGTCTATGGCGAAAGTCCTGCTTTGGGTCATCTTGGGGCTGACTTCATCGGGCCCGGATGGAGAACTGCCTTCAACCTCTTCGTCTGACCTCTCGGATCCGCACTCCAAGGGGGGAAGCCTAGCAGAGACCATCGAGAGGGCCGGGAGGGGGTCGAGGGGGGATAGCGGGGGTGGGGGGGAGGAGGGAACCCCGACAGAGGAAGACGGGAAGGTGGGAGCCGACGGGGAAAAGAGCCCGGGCGGCTCGTAGACCTGGGGGGGCGCCAGCAGGGGCCTATGGGGAGGGATTCACATCGAGCAAGGAGGGAGAACCTAGGATCGGGGCCCCGAAAGATGACCCAGGGGAGGGAGCAACGGAAGGGGAAACCTGGGGAAGACCGTCCTCCAGGCCAGGGCCCACTTGGGAATCCTTTGGGACAGAAGGGGAGGCCTCCTTGGTGGTCCAGGCCTGGGATCTGAGGCCGTCGCGAGGGGGCCCTCGGGACGGGGCCCGACCTAATCGGGAAGGGAGTTTGGGGAGAGGGCCATCAACCTTTTTGGATACAGGGCATTGGTGGGGGAGGTGACCCTGAGTGCAGCAGAGGGGGCAGAAAGCAAGTTTATTTTCGTAAATCAGGGATTGGCGCCAAAAGAAGGACCCAAAAGAGATGGTCACAGAAGAGGGAAGTTCGGATTCGAGATTTGCATTGATGCAAAATCTGGCATGAACCATTCGGGATCCTGCCTTGGTAGCGGGGTCGAAGGCCACCAGGTCCCCGATCGACTGAGCAATGAGTCTTAGGACGTCTTCGTGCCACGGGTGGAAGGGAAGGTCTGGGAGCCGGACCCGGATCGGGGCGAAGTTGATGCTTTGGGTGCTGGGGTGGAAGTCAGCTCCATATCGCCTGAGGAAGAGGCTTTTGCGTCCCAGAAACTAGGGCCCGCCCGACAGAATATTTTCGACGTCATCGTTGTTATTTAGTTTGATGATGAAGAATCCCTTGGTAAGGGCAACCAACTGAATATGCCCGAAAACCTTCCATTTGGAAGCCGCCCATCTGCGGACGGTTTCCATGTCTGGTCGCCCTCCCAGGAATTTCCCAACCAGGGAGACAGAGGATCCAGCGACAAAGGAGGAGTAGACCTCCTCTTGAATAGAAATGTGAGTGCCCTCGAGGGAAAGCCCTAGACCTAGGGCCCGAGGATGGGCCCTGGTGCCAGCCAAGATCTGTTGATAGGAGGGTTTGGGCCCGCCCGGGACAAAACCCTACCCAGGATCTTGAGGCTTTTTCCCTAGGCCTGCGCTCGCATCGAGGCTGGCTTGAGGGCCCAGGCCCAAGATGTCGTCCCCACCCTGGCCACCATTCTGCTCAGTCACTGAGCCCTCTTATGGGCCCGCCGAGGGCCATGCGGGCCCAGGCTCGGGCCCTGACGTGCTCGATCCCGATCCTGATCCCGCTTCCACCCAGAAACCTGCACCAGTCTCTGAACCTGTTCCAAGTCCTACTCCCGCTCCCGCTCCTGCCATCAAAACCTAAACTGAAAACTACCCTAATAGTTTCCTCCTTGTTATGCTCGATTTTAAATATACTTTAAAATTAATAAAATATTAATTTAATTTAAAATTTTATTTCTTTAAATTTTTTTAATCATTTTCAAACTTGTATTTAATGTGTTATTTTAAACTATTTAAAAAGTATTAAATATTATTTTATAACATTTTAATTTTTAATAAATAATTAAAATTTTATATTTAAAAAACAAATTATTTTTAGGAGAAAAATATCCAATATTTTTAAAAAATAAGATCTATTACAACTAACATTTATTTTTCAATAAAAAAATTCTTTTGGAGCATAAAGTGATCTATAAACAATAATGTAAACTCTAAAGAATCACTTAATTCTTTTATATAACTAATAAATTAAATCTTTTATCTTTTAATATAAAGACATCCTGTTCAAGTAAGGTCGTAATATAAACACGCATAAAATGTAATAAAGGTACATGATGTAGTAATTAACACTATTGCATATAAATAAATATAATAAAGATAAATATTTTGTTATTACATTTACATCTAATATTGTTTTTTAATGTATGGATATTACCAATCATAATTATGGATGGAAGATTCAACCACACACAATGGAATGTAAGGCACATGATGTCATAATTAACACTTTTATATAAAGATAAATACATAAAAAGAATTTGTTGGTTTTTGTCTTCACTCATATATTTGTGTCTACCCAAATTTTGATCTACACTTTTTAAATCCACCTTTTTAATTAAATTGTTTAATTAAAATATTAAAATTAATTGCAGTTGGGATGCAACGCAACGCAAGTGTACGGTTTTGACTCTTTTTGAGGAGGTCCAAGGTTCAAACCGTAGCGTGGGTGAGTGTGTGAGGGGGTGGGTGTGTGGTGGCTTTGTGTTAAATTCTCTATTAATAAGTATAGCTCTCGGCTTTACGAGGGGTCATGGTTGAGAAGAGACTACTCAAAAGTTTCTCACAATAACCAAATAAAAAAAATATATTAAAATATTAATATTTATAAAAACTTCAGTTTTATTTTAAAATATAAAACTTTTAAAATCTAACTAAAATATTAAAATTAGTGAAAAAAGCTTAAACCTTTGAGATGCAAAACTTTTAAGTATACCCCCAACCCCTTAAACCATAAATGGTAAAAATTATTGAAAAGTTAAACCATCAATTTACCTGTTGTCCCGCCATTGAATCCATTCATTATTGCATCTCATCTATTTTATAAAATTTGGACACATTCGTTTAAAGTGACCGGGTACCTAGCATATTGGATCCATTTATTAAAGTGTTTGGCTTATGTTTGCGTTGTATTATAAAGATAGCCATGCTAGTGCCCTGAGTGTGCTAACAGCAATACTGCTCAAACGACATCACCCCATAACATTGTTTTGGTGTTTAAAAAACAACTTTAGGCCCGAAGCAGTGAGCAGGTCGATGTTATGAAGACATATAGGTTTCAAATCCCCTGAGGATTTCAGGTTCCAATGTATGTACATCAAACTATTTTATAAATGTCTTCAATGTCATATTATTAATTTATTTCCAATTTCGCTGTGTGACTGACTCTTTTCCAAATTGAATAAACTCATATCAATTTACAAAACTATCATCTTATAAAAACATCCCTCGATCTACAAATCCACCTTTCATAAGATTCTCAAATTTCCGTGAACTGTGACTTATCTTATGCGGGAATTTTCCCTTCATCTTGTCAATGGACGTGACTGGGATTTCCTTTAAAGCTGAAAAACCAGACTCATAAAAACACAGCAGTAATGAATGAGACTGTTAAATACCGCGAAATATAAAGACTGACAGCTCATTTATGCCATTATTAGAAACAAATATATTTGCAGCTCCTCTACGATTATCAAGAGAGATATCTTTCCAAACATAGTTCACAATGTTTAGGTAAGGCAGTCCTTTCATGATCAGTTGACTTTTTGGTGTAAAACAAATTCGCGGAGCAAAAATTATATGCTTTCACTTCACTTCACGGGCTGCTAACTCGGTATTTGTTCCACCACCTGCTCCACCACCTGCTCCGCTGTGTTGATTTTACATATCCCGGATTTCATTAGACCAAAAATAAAATTTTAATATAAAATAAATAGTTTATTTAGAAAGATAACCAACCACACAAATACTTGTACTGTACTAAGACATTAAAAAAAATCAAAGAAACACACGTACATTCATCGGTAGAATACAAATGAGAGAGACAACCAACCTTCTCATTGAAGATTGTATACCGTGAGTCCATTACAAAGCATTAATTCCATTAATGCCAAGTTGATGAATGATATGACACGACAAGACCAGAGAGTTCCATTGAAGCGATTTTATCTTAGGCTCTACATAGGTACCTATTTCTTGGGGGTAAAGTAAAGAAAGAAGAGGGGAGTTTTGGTGATTGATGGATTGATATGGTCAGTCGTGATTTGCTAGAGGGCAGCAGGACGGACTGCTAGTCTTGTCATATATCTACGTATGGTCTTCAATGGCATGCACAGTAGTGACAGATGTGTACGGGGCTGTATGAATGTCAGGTTGGAACATTGAATAGGCAGTAACTTGCAAGTTTGTGGGGTGGGGTTAAATCGATCAGAGAAACAACGGTAACATTCCCGTACAAGTACCTGGCATTCAATGAATGGATTAAGAGAAAAAAGTCTGTTGGCTTCACGAAACGTAAGCATTCATATTTTGAAGTATTGATTTTTTTTTTTTTTCATATAAGTGCAGGTTTAAATTAAATTATAGGGGCTGCTCCCACCAAATTTAATCCGAGTGCAGGGTTCAAACCACAGGGCTTGCCAAACTTATTTCTCTTGGCATCCAAATGTATTCTGCTTGTTCAAACCACAGCGCTTGCCAAACCTATTTCTCTTGGCATCCAAATGTATTCTGCTTGGCGTGAAGGGGACCATCCGCCTCGGTTCATTTTGAAAGAAATAAATTCTTATTTCTTAAATGGAAGTATGGACTCTTTTTTTCTATTACATAGAAGAGGTGGTCACAACCACACTATTTTTAGTAACTGACAAATGCAAGTTCAAATCACAGTGTTGCTTCCACCAGAGTGTAGGGTTCAAACCACAAGGGCTGTTTCCACCAAATCTATTCTGCGTGAAGGGGACCATTGGGAATTTCATACTGTCATCGTGGCCTTGCGTGCAGTCAAAGGATTTAGATTAGACTACTATTTTTGCAAACAAGCTGCCCCGAGATTTGAACCTGGATGTCTTCTTGGTAAATGTCTAGCCAAACACTTACCAATCCACCTAACCCTCCGGGGTTTTAAAAAGGGTTTTTTCATATCCGGTGCAAGCCACCAAACTTGAAACTTGAACCTCCTTAGCGAACTTGTCAGTAAAATACCTAATATTATTAACAAGTACAATTGAAGGAACTTGCCAGATGTTTTTAACAAGTACATTTTATGTAGCGTAACGGATGGGATGAGGTTTAGTGAAAAGTTAGTGGAGGGCATTAAGTATGACTCTTGTCTGATAGGTAGAGAATAATTCTGTTGGACGAGTTGGTCGATTTAGCTAGCTATCCGATGGGGTGTTATCATGTCTTCACAAACACTGTCAAATTTAATCACCATAAACCACACAATTCAAACTTAGAATTCACCACAATTTAAAAAAAATCTGAATTACGAACATATTTGTCAAGATATCCATTGCATTGTAGGGAAATAAGTACGATTGTATATCAAGTTTCTTTGCCTGTGATCAGTACAGAATGTTCGTTGGACTTCATACGCACTAGTTTTCCTAAAGGCTTTTGCATGCTCGAAGGTGAAGATATAGGTGGAGGGAACCATCGGCAAAGGGAACTTTGATGGCTTGCTTATTAAACAATGCATTGAAATAAACATCCAATCGATGTAATATACTTTAAACTAAAATTATTTTATATGGTATTCGGTTCATGGGTTCAATTATTTTATATGGTATTCGGTTCACGGGTTCATTTTACATAGATCTAAGTTTGAATCATAAATAATAAAATCCTTGCTTCAGCTTAAAATATTTAATATGACCGAAAAAATTTAGGCATGTTTATCCACACCCACAACGTGGACGTAAACAAGGATAAAAGACTATTTTTGTGGAAACTTTAAGACAAGGGTGAAACATCTGAACATAAAATTTGCTTCGTAAGCACTGTGATATTAATAACTCTAAGGTTCCAATAGAAGGGAAGCATGCCAAAAACATGCAAGCAATATTTATTTTCTTGCCTCCATTTCCGCTGTCTGCCACGTTGCCCGTCTCTCGAATCGACTCCTTCAATCCTTCTCAATCACCACATGACAATAACTACCTTATTTCAAAACGATTTCAATCCTTTTCGTAAGTGGCAGTAAGTATGTTGTTGCCAAATCATAATTTACATACATCAACTTGAACTTAGAAGTTTAAAATCAGTCCATGTGGACACTCCAATAATATGGTTTTGGACTTTTAACTTATCAACTTGAACTTAGAAGTTTAAAATCAGTCCATGTGGACACTCCAATAATATGGTTTTGGACTTTTAACTTATCAACTTGAACTTAGAAGTTTAAAATCAGTCCATGTGGACACACCAATAATATGGTTTTGGACTTTTAACTTATCAACTTGAACTTAGAAGTTTAAAATCAGTCCATGTGGACACACCAATAATATGGTTTTGGACTTTTAACTTATCAACTTGAACTTAGAAGTTTAAAATCAGTCCATGAGTCCATGTGGACACACCAATAATATGGTTTTGGACTTTTAACTTATCAACTTGAACTTAGAAGTTTAAAATCAGTCCATGTGGACACACCAATAATATGGTTTTGGACTTTTAACTTATCAACTTGAACTTAGAAGTTTAAAATCAGTCCATGTGGACACACCAATAATATGATTTTTGCCTTTTAACTCATCAACCTGAACTTAGAAGTTTAAAATCAGTCCATGAGTGCATGTGGACACACCAATAATATGATTTTGGCCTTTTAACTCATATTCAAACTATAATAAAATACCCACATCCAAACTATAATAAAGTGTGTGATAATATATTTTAAAAGATTAAAAATAAAAATAAAAACCATTTTTCAATAATTTTTTTCGTGTTCTTCACTCTTCACTCTTCCTTATCCAATCCTCTTTGGTTCTTGTCTTCCTATCTTTGCCTTCCACTCCTTAAGAAAGCCCATGAACAATTATTAGTTTTTAGGTTTAAATCATTAAGTATTAGTTTAGTTGAATTCTTTTTATTAATTATATTTTTTTTATTTAAGTAAATTTGGGTTGTTTCTTATATAACCTTTATTCCAACTTTTTATTGTTGATCCGTCGCTCAAGATTGGTGAATGCTATTACCTATGTTTATTTTTGGGTTGGCCCTTATAACCTCTATTCCACCTTGTTATTGTTGACATGGAGTGAGGGGGAGATCATTAGTCATAGCTGGGAATTGGTATAGGTCATCGCGGATTTAAATCAAACTACTACTGTCTTTGTAAACAAGCATGTGTCAAAATTTAAACCTAAATCTCTTTTTAATATCAAAACTTACAAATCTACTGACCTTTGAAAACTTAAAAAAACTCTTCTTTTACAATCCAGTCCCTCATGTGCATGCTTTTGTGTAGAAAAAAAAAATATTAAATTAAATAAAATTTGACCGCATATTCCCCTTTGCCTGCATTCGTTTGCAATAACTTTTGGAACACTGAGTATCCATTTTGGATTAGTTTACAATATATTTGTCAAAATTTAGTTACCTAATTTTACTTTTAATGGTATTATTTAAGATGCATAATTAAAATAAATTACTATAATAATTATTATTAGAAAACACACAAGTAAGAGGTTTGGACTTTGAGAAAGAAACAGTCGGTCTTCCTCACCACTATGTGAGTATATAATCTCAATATTATTTTATGAGTAACTGATTCTAATTTCTTAATTAATATATTAAATTGTTTAATAAATAATTTTAAAAACAATTTCATTTTAAATTTATAAAAAGTATTTTAAATTTCTTCTTCCTCATCGACGTTGCTTTTGAAATATACCTAGAGTCTTATACGTATATTTATTTTCATTAAATGAAACAAAATGAAAAAAAAACTGAGACATTAGGTCTTTAATTAAAGGTTTCAAACGGGCGAAGAAATTTTTATGATCATAATGTATGTCGTATAAGGTTTAGTAGATAAACAAAGTGACTGTAAATTTTTTATATTATTTTAAAATTAACAGATGAAGGTGAGTATATAAGTAGATAGGAATATTTTATTATAAAAATATGGAAAAAATGTTTTAAGTCTAATTTTAATTCTATAATATATATGATAAAAAATATTAAAAACAAATTACATAAATTTTTGGTTTTTTATTTTTAATGTATTATTAAGATTTAAATTTTATTAAGTGATTGTTTTTTAATATTTTTTAATATATATATATATATTTTTTGATGATGAACCTTTTTTTATATACAACATATCCGCAACATGTGAGGGGAGAGATTTGAACCTCGGGCCTCTTGGAGATTTTTAACTACCCACTTGCTCTCCAACTCCTCTACATGAGCGGATATTTTTTAAAATTTTGATATTAGATGTTTTCAAATCATAAACTTAATAACTTTTACAAATTATGAGTTGTAATAATTTTTTTCAATGAATTTACGCTGGTTTTGATGAAGGGTTTTGGTCCTTTCATACTGAGTGGCATTTGAACCTTGGACCTCCCAAAGAGAAGCCAAAACCATTACCATTGCAGTAAACTTGTAGCTAATAAATATTTTGTATTATAATATTGCATGTTTTTCATCTTCAATTTCTCAATATTTGTAGAATAAGCAAATACATTTTTTTTCAATTTATATTTTTTTATTTTCAAATTTCAATTAAAATATGGGGGAATTAATCCATCAATGTCGTGCATTTTGAATTATTTTATACGAACTTATTGATGATTATTTAGTCATATCAGTTTTATATAATTTTAATTAATTAATAATTTCATACCATCTTATCCAATTTACCTTTCTTCTAAGTTGATGTGATAATATAATTATTTTTAACATTTTTTAAATAAAAAGTGTAATAATTATATTACTTCAAAAAAAAATATAGTACACTACTTCAAAAAAGTGTGTGGATAAAAAATCACACCCCAAAGTTTATGCTAGGTAGAACCATTAAACCAAAGTTATTATACAAATTAGATATGGTGGATCAACCATGTGCTATTTATGCAACAAGAGTTATGGAACCAGAAGGACATGGTATATCATGGTTTGAGGGGCCTCCACATCCAAAAGGTGGATCTTGAGTGTCCGAGAGAGGATCCTAGCTCGAGTTGGCACCTTTGCTAATTGGTTCATCTACCTGGATGTCTTTTGTATCCCTCCTCTCGAAAATGGCAAGGCTGAGACGAGGAAAATTGTTGCTATTATGCCATCCTTGGGATCCCTAGTAATAAGGTTGAGAGAGATGAGGTGGTGAGTGATTCTAGTCCCCAACTGTGTTAAGTATTTTAACGAGGAGCTTGCAAAGATTGATTGTGGTGACTATAGGATTGGCTCTTGCATGTAGGAGAGGTTGACAAGACATGAGCCACCATGTGTGGGGTATTAACCCAGTGGTCCGTAAGAGTCTGTATATGAGCCACCTCCAATGCCACCTTGTTCACCTATACCTAGAATTGTACAAGCACATTGAATTTTTTTAACTTTAGTAGTCAATGACAAATGGGTGTCAATAGATAATTTTGAAACTATGCTCAAACATCTTGGAAGTACAAATTTATTTAATATAAATTTAAGTAAATGGATAAATGTCCAAGTACAAATAGGATATTTATAATTGTAGCTACTATAAGACCCACATAAACCTACACCAACTTCATACTTTTGATTAATTAATTTTTAAACATGATTTTGGACATCCTATTATAGGCTTATTTTCACTCTAATTAACTTACATTTTCCCATATATATACCTATCAAAAAAAGATGTTCCGATTTGTATCCCCTATTTTATAAAATTTAATACAAGATGCGTGGTCATCATTGGAACCTTGGACTATGGTATATGATTCATCACTTGTTCTCTCTTGCCCTAAATTCATTGTGTTTAAGAAGTCTATCTTTATAAAAATTATTATTTTCTTGTATTTTTTTTATTTATATGTAATATTTTATTATATTTTCTATTATGTTGAGCATATAAGCAAATCATGTTCAATTGTTTAGTTTTTTAATGAGAAGCATTTACATTAGTGGTCCATGTAAAGGATATTATGGATCACATTATTATTTGAGCATGATTCATTATGTTATTATATGCATATATTGATTGTTTAGAAGAATTTGGAGAAAGGAAAAGTGAATTTTTATCTACAAATATCAAAATTAATCCTAGATATTACAAGCAACAATTTAAAACTATGATTGAAATCAAATGATGTTTTGTTCATTTTGAAGAGACTAACTAGAGTTCGAGGAAAGATAGAATAATTTACTTTTGCATTGGAAAAAAAACATGTATTGGAGGGAAAGTAGAGTTATGAGAGGAAGGAAACAATATAATCTCATTCTAGTACTTGAAAACCATTGATATTCATGATGGAGGCTAATTTTAAGGTGTAGTATTTTGGAGGCCAATAAAATGTAGAAGATTTAGAAGTTTAGTTTGAGCAATTAAAGATGTTCCTTATTTGCCAATATCCTATGCTCTGTATCCGATTATGGCTTGCATGCTATCTACCAGGACTTGAATCTTATTGGTTGTTGACAACCTTGTTGCTAGGAGCTTAACAGATGCTTCTAATTCATTTTCTACTTGACCCAAAATTTCTCTGATTTTGAGGAGATATGAGATTGTGGACCTAGCCTTCGAAATCATATTATTGATGCTTTCAAGCATGTTTCTCCTCCATTTATTTACCTTTTCCTTGGACAACCCACTAGTTTTATTGGCACTGTCGAATAGTTGTTGTTTAAGGTCCTCAACCTGTTGCTGCAGTACTTGAATCTTTTCTTCAACCTTTGTTGCTTTTTCTTTGTAGGGGACACTTTATAAAATATTTGCTTCCATTTTTTGGCTTAATTTTTCCAAGCCTTTTCTATTGCCTTTTGCTGATGCAGAGCTTCCTCTAAACGTTTTATCGCTTGCTCAGCTTGGAAGTACTTTTCTTTGTAATACTTAGCATTTAAATAAATGGTCCCCATGTGAGTCTGGGCCTTGCCCCACTCATCATCCATTGGTAGTTGAGTGATGTCTTCTATAGTTACCTCCGCTTGATAGTCCTCTAGGGTCATGTCTTTCTTCAGCTTTTGCACGAGTGAGGTCATATTCATGGTGGAATGTTGCATGTTGATAGGATCTAGCACTGACCCTTCTATGATGTGGACTATATCATTAGAACTTCGAGAGAACCGTGACTTCAACCATGTATTAACATTTAGGGTGGATTTTTAAAAAAATTTGAACTTAGCAATCGTAGGGTTGCTAGCAGGAGAAGCAATCTACATGGCTTAAATGCTCAACAGGTTGGTGGATTAAGGGAAAGGAGTGGTGGCTAGAGGGGCCTCCATACTTAATTGCTTAGTGGGAGAACTTGTGGGGGTAGAGGAGGATGCTAGTGGAGTTTGATGAGTTGATGATGGTGATGGTGGAGGCTAATGAGTTTGTTGGGTTGATGGTGGTGATGGTGGAGGTTGATGAGTTGATGGGGAGAGGCATTGTCGTGACCTTCATGGAAGGGAAATTATTATGGGAATGAGAGGAGGAAGGAGTATCAAGATTAATAGGAGATGTACCTGAGTCCTTTGGTGGATTGGTGTCGCTAGTCCCTTGTGATTTCTCGATGTAGACTTTCGTGATCTGCTTCAGGACCGAGTCATCAACTCCTATTGTTACTTTCATCAGGGTTTGTTCCTTGTTGGGGTTTTCCTTTTGGAGAGGCTCTTCAACTGCTCTGACCAATAATTCACCTATTTCTTAATGTTTGAGAGTCTGCTCAGAGCTTCCCCTGTTCCTTCCTGGTCCCTTGTTTCTTCCTTATCTCCTGATCCTTCGTGTCCCTATGATTCCCTATCAAATTTTGATTCTTTATTTTCTTCTTATTCTTTAGAGGGCGTTTCTTCTCTTTTCTTTTTATTTTGGCATCCTCCCTTCTCCAATTTTGCTTTTTATTTTTTGATTATGTTCTACTCCTATGCTCGAGCCGAGCACCATCATCAAAATCTATGTCTGATCCGAAAGGGGGAATAAAGTGACGATGCTTCCTTTTAGGTAAGTCTATTTGATAAAAAATGATTTGCTTTCCTTTGTCCTTTTTAGTACCACCTTTAATCTATTTTAGGGGAATGTCGTTGATTCCCAAAGGAACCTTATTCGCTAATGTCTAGGACCAGTTTTCGTGATGCTCATCATTCTTCTCAAAAAACTCTTTGTCCATTTTCATCCCATACCTGGAGAAGGTCTGTAAGTGGCATCGCATTTGCCACCAAGCTAATATTTTGGCATGATCCCAGTCTTCCCATATTTTCTTGGTGTTTCGATCGTCTTGCTACTTAGCTTATGGGATGGATTCACTTTAGGGCACCAATCTTATAAGTGTAAATAGAAATTATGCCAAGGGGGTAGTGGCTGCATTTTCTCAACATACCACTCTAATGGTTGATCTTCATCATAATTTCTACCCTGCTTATCAATTTATCTATTAGATAAGTGGAATTGTTTAAAAGAGGTTTTATTGAGGGTGGCCTGCCTCTGGGCAAATTTTTTCTCAGGGTCATACTTCCATTTTTAGGGCAACTCTATCGATTTTAAATTCTTAAAGCTCGAGCAATTTTTTCATTATCCCCCTTATTTGACACTATCACTCCCTCGCATTGAAATGGCATGAGGCAAGTACCTGTCAAATGTGTACCTGTACCGAATTTGTTGTTAATGAACTTAGTTTGCATTACATAGTCTAGGGCAAATAATCATTTGGTAATGAAATAAGGTAGCAAGAAAGGCTTCCCTGTGAAGCCATATAGCTTTACGACTACTCCCTATGTTAGAATAAACCAGTCCCCTTATTATGCATGGGGGTGCCTTAAGGTATCTTGCATTTGTTGAGGAATTATCAGCATGTCACCATACATAATTTTTAAAGCAACAACTAAGAAATCCATGTTAAAATGATAACATGAACCCGCATTCGAAATGAGCATCATCCATTCACATACAGACAAGATATTTCCCTTTGGATCTACTTGCATGGTAGGGATGAAATTCAAGATTTTTGCCTGGAAATAGAAGAAAATACTTACTAGGTAGGAGGAGAACCTAAAGGTATCTAGGACACCTTTATGCAGCTTGAAAATCCCTACATGCAGTTGTTGGACCAGGTATTTCGACTAGTCGAAGTAGACTGGCACCCTACTCGGGTCTACTCGAGATGCATCGTAGAACTTTGGGATGGAAATACATTGTGCTACTGCTATATACCACCCATAGACCTGTGCGTCTATTTTTAACCCTGCCACCATTGCTAGCATGGAAAAAAGATCCTTGCTTTTGAATTTATCCAAGAGAATTAGGGATTTCGGCACAACTGCCTTAAGAATAGAGTCTGATAAATGTTCCTACAAGAAAAATCTAATATTTGGGGTATTGATATAATATTTCATGGAATTAGCAGGGTCTAGCTGAATGGGAGGGACTGCAAGCTTCCTGCCATGGGAAAAAATGGCCCAAATCAAGTCGACATCCAATGTGAATATGACCTTATTCTTAGAATTTCTCACTATCCTATTGTTGGCATCGTAGAATTCTGCCATGGCCTTGATAAACTCAGGGTAGGGGTGAACCTAAGGGTAAACATACTAGTAGAGCAAAGAGTGGTAAGAAAAAGTGCTCTGGCTCGAAGAGGAGACTTTTGTGGCCATTATGGCTATTATATACTTTCGAATTTGCCCTGGGTCTTTCCATGTCATCCTTGTATCAGTGATGTGGCTATCAGGGTCCACGAAGTTGATTTCCTTTTTAGATGATGTTCATTTCCCCTTGGAGGAAGAGGCTGGAGGTGTGGTCATCATGGTTGATTTTTGTTTTCTATAATGAAACCTTCTTGAACGCGCTTAGCACAAAATTGTAAAGCTTGCTGGGAGAGTAGGGATTATGGTGAGCAGAATGGAAAGAACGCAAAAGATGACAAAGGTGATAAAAAGCTTTTTTGTGATGTAATTGGTTGTGCATGTACATGCCAAGGTTACATGCAATAACTGCCTAGGTGATGTGGAATAACTGCTATTGGTGGCACACTTCCCTATGCTAAATTTAAATGTTTTTGGTCACTTTGATTCGTGTGCCTCATTAAGAAACCAACTACCATGTATTACCATTGGGCCAATGATATCGCTCTACTATTGTCTTGGGCCAATAAAATGATGTCACCTCTGCTATTGGCCAATCATAGGGTACGATGGTACCTTAAAAAGTGGGACCATTTAAAAAAATTGAGAAAAATGCTTTTCTCGCCAAAAATTCTTGACTGTTCTGAGGTGACCTTTGAGTGTCTAAAAGTCATGTCATCACGAATTTTATCTTTAAAGTGATGATAAACTGCCAAAAAGTCATGAAATTGTGACATTTTACCTGTAAGGGGCCTTTTAATGTTGGGAAGTCATGCCATCTCAATATTTGTCCTTGAAGTGGCCATCGGCTGCTAAAAAGTTGTGAAATTGTGACATTTTACTTGAAAGGGGCCTTTGAGTGTCGAAAAGTCTCACCATCATGACATTTGTTCCTGAAGTGACCATCGGCTGCCAGAAAGTTATGAAATTATGATATTTTACCTGGAAGGGACCTTTTAATGCCGAGCAGCCGCACCATCATGGCATTTGTCCTTGAAGCAGCCATCGACTGCCAAAAAGTATGAAATCATGATATTTTACTTGAAAGGGGCCTTTTAATGTTGAGAAGTCGCGCCATCATGACATTTGTCCTAAAGCTTGAAAGAAAATAAATATTTACATAAAATACATACAAGGCAGAGGAAACCCGTTACTTGTAGTACAACTTCAGATGGAAGCCATTGATAGGGATAGGTTGAACTTGGCCCTATTAATTTATTAGTTGGAAGGAGTTATGTTGTTTCTCTTCTATTATTTTTAAAGAGCCTTCCCAGAACATGTCAAATTTATCATGATTTCCAAGTTTAGACTTCTTCTCATTCCATCTGAGGACTGTCTTGCACCTTAAATTTCCTTGGGGTGGTATTTTTATTGAACCATACCTTTGTCGTAGTTGTATGCTTTTGATAGTGGTTGTAGGATTTTTTCTTCTATTCCTCCAACTATAGGAGTTAGATCAACTTATTTTCCATTGGTGTTGCCTCTTCAGTGTCAGTTTTATTGAGCAACTTCAGGGCTGGTATCTCTATGTGTATCAGAAGGACTGCTTCTTTACGATAGACCAGAGAGTAGGGGGATGTTTTGATGGAATTTTTGATAGTAATTATATCATCCCAAAGAACTTGATTTATTAGAGAGTGCCAACTTCTCTTATTATATTTTAGAGTTCACTTCAAAATCTTGAGTAGGTTTTTGTTTGTGGACTCGGCTAGTCCATTCCCCTAGGGATAATAGTTCAAAGATATCTTCAGATAAATCCTATATTTGCATGTGAAGTCAATCATCTTGGCACCTATAAAGGATGAATCATTATCCGTGACTAATGCATCTGGGATGCCAAATCTTGTGATTAAGCTTTCCACAAATTCTATTACGACCTCCTGGTCTGCTTTCTTGGTAGGTATTATTTTTGCCCACTTCATGAAGTAGTTGGTAGCTATCAGAATATATATGTCCAGCGAATGAGTTGGGTTCTATTATTCCCATAAAATCCAACCCCCATTGTTGAAAAGGTTCTTCAAATTGAATGGGATTCAGGGACATCAAAGCATTCCTTCTTCATTCGACATATCTCTGGCATTCTTCGCACTTCCTTATTATTTTGAAGTTATCTGTGAAAATAGTCGACCAGTAGCACCTAGTTTTGATGATATTTAAGGCAATGACCCTTCCTTAATAGTGTCCTCTAGATGAGCCACCGTGGAATTCTTCTAGTATCCTCTACTTCTTATTTTTATTTGCACATCGAAGCAACACTCTATCCAAATTCTTTCTATATAGTCCCTTAGGGATCAGGGTGTATTTTAGGGCCTACATCCTGTACCATCTTCTTTGTGAAACATTCAGGTTGACTGGGCATTTCCTTTTGGGATATGGCTATTTTTCAACTGGATGATGTTCGCATCTTCTTCATCCTCAACCATCTTGTTATTAGAGTAATTCATCTCATGGATGAGAAAGTCCACTATTTGTCGATCATTCTCGAAAATTTGCTAGAAGGTATCCCTGACTGGCATAGAAGGTTTGTAGATCAATATGACTATTTTTATATTTTGGATGACATTTCTTATAGGGCATAAGTTTACCCCTACTAAAGCTAACAAGTCTACATGTGTATTTTTCTCTTTGGAAATCACCTTTATGTTTAGAAATTTAAAAGATTCCAGTAAATCCTAGACTTTGTTTTGGTAAGCCTTAAGATAATGTTGTTTGCTTACACATTTTTCAATAACTTGATTCACTATCAACTCAAAGTCATTGAATATCTATAGTTGCTTGATGCCCATATTTTTAACCTTTTTGAGGTCCAGATAGAGTGCTTCATACTTTGTTGCATTGTTAGTGCAACTCCAGGTTAATTGGTAAGAAAAAATATTTTCCTCGCCTGTTGGATATATTAGGATAATACCAGCTCCAGATCAATTTTACACCTAGTCCCATCGAGGAAAAGCTTCCACAGGTGATCAGTGGGTTGGTTCACTAGATGGGGAGGAATGTGGTTACCTTTTTTAGGTTTCAGAATTGTGTGACTCTCAATGTCAGTCTCAATCATGGCGTTGAAATATTGGAGAGAGAATTGTTCTTCCTCTTGTAATACATTTAGAGCTTCCTCCATCAAGTTTAGGTCTTCTAGTTCCTCTGTCATCATGTTCACAGTGGTGGACTATTTGTTTTTATATTCAAGTCTTCCAATATGGAAATTTGATGGTTTCTCATTAAATATTTTCACTCTTTTGCCCTTGAACGAGATTTCCAGATGTGAGAAATCTAGCGACAAATATCCTCCTATCTTAGCTATGAATTCCTTGGAGAGGCACATACCAAAATAGGGCTCCAAGTCCACTACTACCACTTCCTGTATAACTATGATCTGGGGCAACCTATGGAGCACTATTTGGATATCTTTGATTACCCCTACAGTTTTCACAGGGGTTCCATCTAGCTGTAAGATGTCAGGACTGCTTCTTGTATATTCCATGCCCATGATGTCACATACTGCTTTGGGCATAATAGTGGTTGCAGCTCTAGAGTCTATCATACAATTGTGAAAAACCCACACTTCCATTTGAAGAGAATTAAAAAGGAGGGGGTCTATTTTTTCTCGAAGTTGATGTCAGAATAGCTTGTGTAAAATCCATGTGGGTTGGGATATTGTTCTTGTTTTCATAGACCTCAAGGATTCTTACAGTAATTCAATCTATCCTGGAAGCTGTAGAGATTCATATATAGTTGCCTTAGAGGGAGTTTTATTCATTTTCTCAACTATGTTAAAAGGGAAGGGTTCAACAGTATTTTCCTTCACTATTGTTTCATACTTGTTTCTATACCCCTGAGTAGAATCAATACTATTGAAGTTTAGTAAGTAAGGGGTATCTCAATTTATCCCTAGCTTGTTCCTGTGTTTCTGCTTATTCTTTTGTGGTGCTTCCTTACTAGTTTTTGCATCTTTTTGGCTTGGACTCGGGGGAGATTTTTCATAAGAAGTCCTTTTATCAATAGGGTTCCTTATAGGCGAAGGTACTTTCAGGGGGTTGAGATATTTGGGATCAACCTATAAGGGTTTCTTTCCTGGCCTGGTAAGATCAACTACTTGTTCAATAGAAAGCATTATAAAATTCTGATTTTCTTCTTTGATCATATTTACCTGACCCTTGAGAATTCTTTCGGCCTTCTCAACAACTAACTTTTGTACCTGATGTTGGTGAATCATGCAAGAAGTTTCACCATGGGTGTCATTGCACATGGAGCACCAAAAATTTGACTCTATTGGAGAATCACTAGGTTCGCTTTCTTCATTGGCATAAATAATGCTAGATTTGTCATAAATTCTACCACTAGTGGATGCTTGATCCTTTGTTATTTGCGGGAACCTCCTTGGGGTGAAATTTCTTTCAACTTCCCTTCGTTCCATTGATGTAAATTTATTAGCCAAATTTTTGAATGATGCTTGTAGATCTTGCAAGATGATAAGTTGGGGCTCTGGGTTTGATGGAACTATTACCGTAGGGAGTGCAAGAATTACAAGGAGCATTGGGAGAGCATAGGGTTCCTGTGTTACAGGGATGTTAGGCTATCCACTCCATTTGGGAAGACTAGTGTTAGAAGTTGAAGCAAGAGTTGGAAAAGGGGCACTTGATGCTTGGTGTAGATCTTTGAAAATGGGCATCATAATTTTGGTTGAGAATATTCCAATAGCAATTAGGTTTCTCTCTGCCTTCTATGCTTCTTGATAAATATTAGGGAAGGTAAACACATGAGATTGTATAATTGCCATACTTATATCTGAGTTGAAATCTCTCAGATAGTAATACATCTCTTGTTTGTACTCTCAGCAAAGTTCGACTGAATTTGATATTCAAGTCTACAATCTCTTCTTGGGGGTGTTTTTGGATAATAGTAAATTGACTTAGCAGGGATAAAGGATCTACCCGCTCTTTGAATTATTCCACTAGTTTACCAGTGAGTTGGGCCCAAGTTGATATAGTATAATTTTCAAGAGTTGTGTACCAATAGAGCATTTTTCCTTTCAAGGAAATTACTAGCAATATTATCATAACATCTTCTTTATGGATGTTGTGGATTGGGGCTAGCATGACTACATATTGACAATGTTCATAAGTCATATTTCCAGTACTATCATATTGGGGTAGCGATTTCAAGGCCACCGTAGGAATCGTGTGCTGAGCATCCAAGTTTAGTGTACCTGTGTGGTTCCATACAGGGTAAGGTAGGATCGGTTGTTTTGCGGCCATTGCAATTATACGGGTAGCTGGAGTTAAAGTTCCACTAGCAGTAGTACTAGGGAGGGTTGTAGGGGAAGGATTTATGTATCATGTATTATGGGTATATGTAGAGGCTGCTCTGGCCACCAAAACAAGATTAGCTTGGAGGCTATCAAGGTGTAGTTTTAAGAACTCTATAGGTTCTTCTAATTTTTTTGCTTTAGATCTAGTTATCATAAAAGACAATGCATAACCAAAAGCTGGGTAAAGGCTTTTATAGGGTTCCTTTCTAGTTTGGATTCGCCAGGTGATTTTAAAATATTGATAGGGCAAAGGTACTCACCAAGGCTTTGATATATATATAGCATGGGATTTGGGTCCCATTGGGCGTGCCAAAAATTGTTGGAGCAAAATATGCCTTTGGTTACGTTTGCACCCAAGACTTTGCCAACATTGAAAGACCAGGTTAGAATAGAGTCTACCTGGTTCAATATCTAGAGGAGGCTGGTTCCTTTGCTTCTTTTAGGAAAATGGAGAGAGAAGGAAATGCATAAAGAGAGGGAAATATAGCTATGGCTAGAGAGTTAAAATGGTATAGATTAAGTAACATCAGAGCAATTACTACAACCTTTTACAGAGAAGCATAACATAACCAAAATATAGAAACTAAACATCCTGGTGAATATATTTATTTAAACACAGCTTATCCATGAAGCAAATTGCAAATCTAACTTAATGTTAATGCAAAAATCCAGATTAAGAATTAGCGTAGATTACATCCAACTTAGATTTATATAGCAATAGATAACACATACATACTTGATTTGAAACACCAATGATCCAAGAACCATAATGGATGATCTTTATTTAGCTTTTAGAACTCTGTATACATAGCCTTGTAAATGCCTAAGATCCGACCTGGTGTTTTGGTTGCTTATTCTATATATAAGAGTTTTACATAACAAAAAAACTAAAAGTTGTTACAACATCATGCCTATAGGCTCATTCTAGTTTAGAAGCTATTGAGGGAGCATGGGGTCCTCAACTGGAAATGGTTGGAGATCTTCTTGTTATGGTGATCTTCCTTAACCTCTTTAGACATCGTGGTCTACTTGGCCTTCAAAATGTTGCAAAATCATGAATTTTTATCGAGGCTTCATCTTTGCTCTCCAAAATGTCGTGGAATCGTGACTCTTCGCCTTAGCTTCATTCTTGGCCTTCAAAATGTTGTGAAATCATGACTTTCTGGTCGAGGCTTCATTTTTGGTCTCTAAAATGTCATAAAATCATGACTCTCTGCCTTAGCTTCATTCTTGACCTTCAAAATGTCATGAAATCATGACTTTCCATCGAGGCTTCATCTTTGGTCTTCAAAATATCATGGAATCACGACTCTCCGCCTTAGCTTCATCTTTGGCCTTCAAAATGTTGTGAAATCATGAATTTCCATCGAGGCTTCATATTTGGTCTCCAAAATGTCACAAAATCATGACTCTCCACCTTAGCTTCATTCTTGGCCTTAAAAATTTCATGAAATCACAACTTTTCATTGAGGCTTCATTTTTGGTCTCCAAAATATCGTAGAATCATGACTCTCCACCTTAGCTTCGTTCTTGGCCTTCAAAATGTCATAGAATCATGACTTTCCACTGAGGCTTCATATTTGGTCTTCAAAATTTTGTGGGATCACGACTTTCCACCTTAGATTTGCCTTAGGCCTCCAAAATATCGCCTGATCACAACTGTTCTCCATACTTAGCAAAATATTGAGAAGATCACTCCTTATTTCCCTAGGTATGGTCATTTTGACCAACACAACCCCATTGTATCTGAAACTAGTCTTAATTCCTATTCCTAATTCCTATTACCATATCGCCCTTCTAGTATTATTCTTGTTTGTTATTATCATTGTCTACAACGATGTTGTGCACATATGCATGACATGATTGAGATAAAACATCCACAACACTTAACACAATTAGGGATCGTGCTCACAATATTTTTGGCACTCGCAATGTTATTCTTTATTTTATTTATTTTTATTTTTAGTTTATTTTTGGATAAATTATTAAAATATTTATAGTTTATCTTTTAACATATTTTAAGGCATGAGATAAATAATATGGTTTTGTTTTGATAAATAAATATTTGATATTGTAATTATTGTACATAAAGTTATGTATCATCTTAATTTCATAAAAATAAAATCAAATTAATTAATAATGAGATTAATTAATCAATTTATAATGAAATCAATTAATTTATATTTTAATATAAATTAATCCAAGGGGATAGATGTGGCTTGTGTAGTAAAAGAACCATTGAGTGAGAGAAGTATGGTCTTCTCTCATTTATGACTAATAAGCATCAAAAGAATGTTTTAAAATTTTATCATGGAACTAAGATCTTGCATTGTTGAATGATTTTATTTACAAGATGCATGTTAGGCTTGCATATACATTCAAAGAGTTGTCCTGATCCTTATATTTATGATTAAAAGAATGATGGAGAAAATACCTATCAAGTAGAAGACATTGAAAAATAAGATGAGACTTAGTTACTATTATGTATTAATGTATTGAAATGTAATATTTGTATTTGGAGATGAGAAAACTTAAAAGGTATCATGTGTAGAAGTTATGCTATGTAATGATTATGATGAGGGAATGAATATCCTTGTAAAAATTCTTGATGTATTGTCATGAATTTTATTAATATTGTTCAAAAAGTGAAAGATGAATTATTGCTTTCCTTCTATGTTAAGTTTATTTGAAAATAATTTGTAGATAGTGAGATAGATTATTTGTATTTATTGAAAATGATGATGGATTAATAGGAGAAAGTAATTAATGAAATTTTGTTATGATTTCTAGATGTTGTTTTATTTCCTTTCATGTAAATAAAGGAAATACCTAATTTCTAGTGTTATGTAGGAATGAAATACCTAATTTCTCTAGTCTTTATCAATATGTTATGTTGATGTTAGTATTGAATTTTGGTATGATTTATTATAGAACTTTATTTTTGTGAGATAGGAAAATATGTTGAATAGGATCCTTGGGTTAAGAAGGGGTTTATTATGGGAATGAATTGCTAAGTGCCATATTAGTTAACCCTAGATTTGAGTTGCACCCAACCCTAGTTGAGTTTGTGGGTAGACAAATCAACTAGGTAATTTTGGTGAATGTGTTTGACAAACTCTAGTGGTGAGGCTTGGGTGATCCTAGTGGTGAGGCTTAGGATGGTCATTCACACTAACCAAAGTAGTATAGTGGTGGTACCTTGTGGGTAGGCAAGTGTGACCATGATCAATATCATGTGTGTGGTAATTGTTAGTTAGTTTCATGGGTAAATATAACTAACTAATCACTGAGGCATTATGCCATTATAATCCTATATAGATTCTAGTACATAGGGTTAGGGGATAGACATCACCTTAAGAGATATGGGCCTTAAAGGGTAACCTTACATCGTGGTCAAGTTATCCCATATAAGGTAGTGTAGGAAAATGAGGCGACCACTTATGGTATCTTTTCTAACACTGATGTTAGAAGAGTGAACCCCAAGAATTATGAGAAGTTGACCAATCATGTCCACTTGAGTATTGACTACGACGATAATGAACTCAAGATGGTTATGCTTTAACACTATCAAATTTATTGGGTCTTATTAATAAGTTAATTAATCCTTTAAATAAAAATTAGCTCTCTCCCTAGGGTCAAGAAAGAGGGTCATTGTAGGTCTAAAGACCAAGCTCGTTCCACACTTGCCAATCATATGGAGTGCCTTTAGCAATGCAACAATGAAACAAAAATTTATAGGTTTAGTTGTTGTCTAAGGCCTGAATGACCAATTTGGCATAGAGGGCAATCCCTTGGTGATGGATGCCCAAGATTCCAAGACCTCAAAAGACATGTGGGAGACAACCAAATTTCCAAACAACATGATAAAATCCTTTCCCTTACTTACAGGAAGACCATAAAAAGTCTCTGAGAAGATTTTAAATATTTTGGTAGAAAGCTTTAAAGGGACCCCAATGAGAGTAGTACACATGGGTTGCAATGAGCAACTTAGAATTTGCCTACTAAAGATAATATTTTTAAAATCCATTGCTATAACTTCTCAACTCTAGCAATTACAAGTTGCCAAAGAGCAGAGGAAGAAGAGTGAAAGGCAAAATGGATGCTAAGAAACTTGAATCTTTCACCAGGTAAATCCATTTCCAACAAAATTGATTAAGCCAAGAAGGCTTAGGGAGGAAGGATTGACGATAACATTGCATCATTTTCCATTGAATGTTGGAGTAGATGCTAGGCAAAATGTGTCCAGAAATTATAATATCTATTTAATGTTAGTTTCTTTCTCCATTAGAGCGAGGAAGGAGTCATTTGTGAAGTGACCATTAACTAGTTTTTGAGTATTGTGAGGAAGGAATACACCCTTAACCTTGAGAAATTGCATGGGTAAGTAAATACCCAAATACTATAATAGAAAACACAAAGTTTTGGAGCAGGTGGACAACCCTATCAAATAGACTGAAAGAGGTAAAATAAGGAAGATTGTTTATCATTTATGGTTAAAAAAATATTTAAAAATCATCTTAATAAAGTGAATGAAGGTTGGCATAAATCCTAAAGCTTGTAACATTACAATGATGAAAGACCACTCGATATGATCATAAGCTTTGGAAAAAATAATTTTCAATAAATAAAAATTTCTCCTAAGAGGTTCAAGTTCATTCCATACCTTCCCACATAAAAATTATGTTATCTAGAATGTACTCATTTTTTATGATTCTTATCTATTTAGGAAAAAAAATTAGCAAAAGTAGGTTTTGCAAAAAAAGCACCAAATCCTTAGCAACAAATTTATAAGAAATATTCAATAAGGTAATAGGCCTCTAGTTGCAGGTTTCCTCCTGATCTCCAATTTTAGGTATGAATTTAATATTGTCCTTGTTGATGATATTGCCTAATGTATTGGTATGGAATTCTTCCAAATAGACCTAAAAAAAATCTTGATCAACAATGTCCCATAAGGATTTATAAAATTTGTAGGGGAAATAAATCACAGTCAGGGGCTTTATCATTGGTCATGGAGAACACAACCTCCTATAGTTAATTTTTAGTGAGTAATTTATCATGTACAACCTATTATGAATTTGATAGCCTATAGGGGACCATATTTGTATATTGTTGTAGAGAAAGATCATACTTAGGAGAAGGAGGTTGGGCCTTGAAAACTTGTTGATAATTTTGAACAAAGGCTTATAGGATATTACGAAGTTTTGATCACATACGTTGACATTTATTATTGTGTTTGATATTTTTAGAGACCTAAGAAGCTTACAAGGATTAAAATAATTATTTGGAAATATGATAGCCAACCTTAAGTTAATGAAGACAAAACTTGAAATGGGTTCCCCAAGTTGTGTGATCGTCAAAAATTTGCTTTTGCTTATGAATCTTGACTACTCATAATTGTAGAGTGCGTGAGAATGGAAAATTTTCTAGCTTAGTTATAGCTCAACTTATATTTGATGTGGCAACCTCATAGGAATAATGATAGAGAAGTGCCAACTAGCAATCATAGATGTGAAGAAAATGTGATGCATATTTATCACATTGTTACACCACTAGATCTAGTCAATATTGAAGAGCAAAAGACCCTGATAAACTAAAACTAGAAAAATAGTAAATATAGAATCAAAGAAAAAAATAAGATAATAGATACACACATAACACATTATTTCAACTCGAAAATCCTTATGAGGAAAAACCCAGCATAGTAATATCTCCTTATTGTATAAAATTAATCATCTCTAATATAATAATGTTCATATCTCATCTTACTTCAAATCCTCATGTAAGTGCAATTAAATAACAACATAAGAATGAATTTTACAATACCATGGATGAAAAACCATGGGTTCAAATAATTAAACCCAAACAAACCATATGAGTTTAAAAATAGCTTAAGAAACCCTAAGACTTCCACCAAGGGCTTTCACCCCCAGATACTCACTTTTTGAGGGCTACTGCCCTTGAATCCCTGCTCAGGACCTGGCTTGACCCTGAACCCCTATGAGGATACATGGAGAGTGTCTAGTACCTTTTAGAGTTAACCCTACCAAAATAACATGGAAAATATTCAACATATTTACAACATTATCCCACTTTTTGAATACTTTCCATAAGGACCAAAAACTTCCTTTGTCAACTATCAAGGGCAACCATACCCATCGATCTTATACACCAAGAAATTTTTTGAGCAGGTACAACATTTGTTAATGAATCAACAATATTATTCTCTATATCAACTTTCTCTAGCATCACCTGATTCCCTTCAACCATCTCTCTCACAAAATGGTACTTGATATCAATATATTTTAATCGATCATGAAAAGCAAGATTTTTGCAATATTTTTGGCCAAAAATATTGCACTCTAACTATCATTATCAATTCTCACAACATTTTTCTTAAAATGAAATGTTGAACACAACCTCTATAGCCACACCATTTCTTTACAAGCATGAGTTGCTACAATGTACTCTGCATCTATTATGGATAAATCAACCACTGATTGCTTTTTAATTATCCAACTTACTACTCCTCAAAATAGTCTGAACACATAAGCACTCATGGATCTTCTCTTGTCTAGAATTCCAGCCCAGTTAGCATCCATAAAACCTTGTAGATTTATAATATTACTATATCCAGATTTTTCTTGGTAATAGATAACATAGTTTGAAGTTCCATGCAAGTATCTGAAGATCCTCTTCACAACATTCCAATGTTCATTTCCTAGAATTGACATATATCTACTAACTAATCCCACTGTAATATCAGGTCTAATACAGACCATTGCATACATCATACTACCAATAGCACTAGCATAAGGAACATGATGCATTTCTTCAATTTACTCATATGTTTTAGGATACTATTCAATAGATAACTTTTGACCAACAGGATATGGAGTACATAATGGTTTACAATCATGCATCCTAAACCTTTGTAGTATCAAATCAACATATTTCCTTTGATTTAACCATAAATTTCTATTTGGACAATCCCTTATTATTTCATACCCAAAATAAATTTTGCAGCACCCAAATCCTTCATGTCAAATTCAAAAGATAATTGAGATTTTAGTAACTTTATCATCTCCTTATTGTTACCAATTAACAACATGTCATCCACATACAAAACAATGATAACAAAATTTTCACCTTCTTGTTTAAAATACACACATAGATCTACTTTGCTTTTTCCAAGCCCAAGTGTCAAAATAAACCTATCAAATTTTTGGTTCCACATTCTTGGAGATTGCTTCAAGCCGTAAAGAGAATTTTTCAACTTACATACCAAGTTCTCCTTATATTTTATCCTAAAGCATTCTGATTGTGACATATATATGTCTTCATCAAGTTCACCATATATAAATGTTGTCTTTACATCCATCTATTCTATTTCAATATCAAAAGCAGCAAAACTTAGCCAATATAAATCTAATTGAAGTTAGTTTAACCATAGGAGAAAAAATCTCACCAAAGTCAATTCCCTCAGTTTGAGAAAATTATTTTCCTCCCAGGCAAGCCTTGTACTTACTCATCTTACTCATGGATATCAAATTCCTTGCCAAACCTAGAATATGTAACAAATCAGGAAGCGTTTCAATTCTTCCATATTTTAACCTCAACTTGACTCTTTCTCAACCTATTAATTTATATGTCAAATTGTCTCCCAAGAATAATTCAGCTCAATTTATAGTTTCATATTCATAAAACCCCTCTCTATGAGGAGTCATATGAAAGGAAGCACCTGAGTCAATCAACCATGAGTCATGGCATTCACTTGAGCAAACTTCAGTTATATAAGTCCCCTGAATCTTCATTTTTGGTCTTCATTTCTAAAAAATTTCCTTTATTAGATGATCAACTATTATTAGCCTTTTTATATCTGCAATCTCTTTTATAATGTCCTATTTTACCACACTTCCAACATTTCCTCTTTTCTAGAGCAACAAATTTACCCTTAGATCTCGATTTTCTTTCTCCTGATTTCTTTTTGCTTCTTTCTTGAGAACGGCCTCTAACAACCAAGGCATCCTTCTAATTATAATCCTCTAAATATTTTTGTCTCATTTACTCATATAGCAATGTTCCTACGATATCCTCTACTGTCAATGTAAAGTAATACACTCTTTCTCTTCATTCATTTTTACTTCAACAAAGTTTAATTGACTTACCACAGTGTTAAAAGCATTTAGATGTTTAGCCACAAAGACACCATCATTCATACAAAGTGAATACAACTTCTTTCAAAGAAAGAGTTTATTTACCAACAACTTTATCTAATACAAAGTTCTTAGCTTATCCCATAACAACTTTGCCATAGTCTCTGTCGATACATTCAACTGAATCAAATAAGCACAATCTGATAGAAATCCTTGCCTTCCTATCGATATTCAACCAATCCTCATCTGTAATTGATGTTTATTTTATCCCTGATACAATAACCCATTGATCTCTATCAACCAACAAATCCTCCATATTGAGTTTCCATAACTCAAAATTCTATCCATTAAATTTTTTAATCTCTACCCATGTGCTTCTTGTCATTTTCCTTTGCCTATATTCTTTCACGTATGGCTCCCACTCAAGAATTAATTTATCATAGGTTTGAAACCCTTACTCATCAAAAAAATCTAAAAAAACTAGCTCTAATACCAAATGAAGAGCAAAAGTCCCTGATAAACTAAAACTAGAAAAATAATAAATATAGAATGAAAGGAAAAAAGAAGAAGAATATAATAGATACACACATAACATAGTATTTCACCTAGAAACCCTTACAGGAGAAAATCCAACATAGTAATATATCCTTATTGTATAAACTTAATCATCTTCAATACAATAATGTTCATCTCTCATCTCACTTCAAACCCTGATGCAAGTGTAATTAAATAACAACACAAGAACAAATTTTACAATACCATGGGGAAAAAACCATAGGTTCAAATATTTAATCCTAAATAGTCCATATGGGTCTAAAAATAGCCTAAGAAACCTTAAAAACTCCATCAGGGGTTGCCACCCCTAAACCCTTGCTCGAGGTCCAAATTGGCCCCGAACCCTAACAAGGACACATGGAGAGTGTCTAGTACCTTTTAGAGTTAACCTCGCTATAATGACATGGAAACATATTAAACATATTTCAAAAAAATATCTTTATTGGGGTGAGGCTCAACATTTCAGGTGTGCTAGATGTTAGGAACCTTCTATTAAAAATAAACTCATTCACATAAATATTGTAATTAAAATAGAATTTCATGAAATAATAGTATATTGTATTACAGAATGTAAATGTAGAATTAAATAAATCTCACAAAAAAATACAGAATCATAGGTCTCTTTGATGGGGAAACATCCTTCAATACTTTCATTAATTAAAAAAAATATACATTCATTCATGGATTCATATCTTTTAAATATACACTTCATGCAACCCTAAACTAATGCTCAAGAGTTAGCTTACATGGAAAATGTCACTCAAGCTAGAACATTCTACCAAACATCGGTTACATTCTTGATAATGTTTACATGAAATGACCCTTCTATAGGCATCTTACGTGCCACATACCATTATAATGTATCATAAAATAACATTATAAATGAGTCCTCACAATGGAAGGGGGTTATTACATAATCATATGAGAAGTACAAAAATAGTGTTAAGATGGGGTCCTAGCATGCCCTTCTCCTTAAAAAAGCTTTAACTTGAAAGCTATAGATGAAGAAAATGGTATTGTAGCTACTAGAGAGACTCCCAAGTGGCATATTTTGGTTGTAGTCCATACCATTGAACAAGAACATCAATGATTATAGGATTTCAAAGAGTGCATGATCTATGATCCAACAATTATTCTAGCTAGAGCAAGATAGAACCCAATTTATCTAGTTTGGGTAAACTATATTGAACTTGTACCTAATTACCCATAACCTTTTTGGGAGAGGAGACATGAAAGACATGATGGATCTTGAATATCGATGGGAGGTCCAATTTGTAAGTTGGTGGACCAATCCATTGTAAGACTTGGTAGGGACCATAGTATTTGGCAATGAGTTTTTGGCACTTATGAAGCTGAATTGATGACTATTTATATGGTTGCAAGAAAAGGAAAACCATATCATCAACTTTAAAGCTACGCTTATAACGATGTTTATCAGCTTGTTGGCACATATATTTTTGGGCCAATTCTAGATTCATCTTCAGTTTATGGAGGACTACATGTTGGGGGAGTGTTGTGTCAACAACATGTACTATTGAGCTGCTTGGAATGTAGGAGGATGGTGTTGATGGAGGCCATCCATAAATGGATTCAAAATAGGTAACATTGGTTGCAGTGTGATAGGGAGTGTTATACCACCATTCGACCAAGGGAAATTAGAGAAATAATTCTGGTTAATTAGATAACTAGAAAAATAAGGATGACTAGAAATAATACATATATTTTAATCTTAGCCTTTGATTCAGTCAAGTATAAGAGTCAGTAAGATAAGCAAGAAAGCTATCAAAGAAGTGCTATCAATCTAATAAGCTAAGATAAATCATTTCACAATATAATTCTAAAGTTAGAAATCACTATCCAAATAACATCAGAGGAAGATTGGATAGGTATTCAAACATTATCCTAGATACCACCATCAGAGGAGGATTGGACATGTATTCAAATATTTTCCTAAGTGCCACCATAAAAGGAATATTTGATAGGTATTCAAACACTATCCTAAGTGTCACCATTAGAGGAATATTGGACATGTATTAAAATATTATCCTAAGCACCCCCATTAGGGGAAGATTGGGTAAATATTCAAGCATTTTCCTAAGCGCCACTAGAGGAATATTGGACAAGTATTATAGCACTATCCTAAGTATCACTATAAGAAGACATACATGAGTTGAGCGCTAAGAACCCCTACTAGAAAAAAACATGAGTGGAGAAAAGACAAAAAGATTTGAGCACTATCTAAGAATCACTACTATATATGGATAGAGTTGAGTGCTATCTAAGTACCCCTACTAGAGAAAGATAAATAGAGTTGAGCACTATTTAAGTATTGCTACTATAAGAAGACAGATAAAAACTAATACCATTCATAGTATGATAAATTGAACACCCTCTATAGCATTATTATTAGTAGAAATTTGAGAGTTTTTCAATGATGATTTGAGTGAAAGCAGTCAAAAGAAGCACCTAATGATCACAAGTTTGTTCATTGTTCCAAGCATTCACAATCTAAGCAAAATCTTCATCACAGAGAAGAAGGTGAAGAAAGAAACTAGGAGAGCAATATTTTTTGTCTTGAGTAGGATAATATCATTCACTATCTTGAGCAAGAGAATATCATATGATGTCCTAAGCAAGAGAGTAACATCCATAGTCCTAAGCAATGAAGAAGGTTAAGAAAGAACTAGGAAGGTGAAGAAAGAAACTAGAAGAACAACTCTTGTTGTTCCTAACATTGTCTGATTTATTGAGAGGAATGTGAAGAGACACAAGACCAATAAAAGTAATGTATCTTCAGAAGGTGAGTACTCAATAGTCATGAAAGTAGAATAGAATCCAACATTATCAAAATTCAACTCATTGCATTCTCATGTAGCAAAAATTGAAATATCTATTACTAACGTTTGATTTATTGAAAAGCATGCAGATTAAATGTGGAGTTAGGGTTGAGTTAGGCATGCTTTAAAATGCTATTTCCTTAGTTGGAATATTAATATCACAGAATTCAGAGATGTTATCACATCCCAACAAGGTTGAATAAGAAAGCAAGCAAGGAAAAAGTAAGTCAAAAAGGCAATAAAAAAATATAATCTATATTACCTTAGTGCAAATTAAAGACCTAAGTTTAGGTACTTTAATTAATTGGATATATAAGTTAGTTATAAAAATGAGTGATTTGAATAGTATAATATTTTTATGAGGTTCTTATAATTTTATTATTAGGAGATATAAGGTTTTCTACTATAGCCTGAAATTATTATTTCAAATTTTTAATTTTTGAGATTTTTTAATATTAAAGCATGGAGTGATAATGTTTTCTACTTCAAATATGATTTAATGTTTATTTGATTTAATTTTTCTAAAGTTTTTGGGTTTGAAGTTATTTGAATAATTTAAGTTAGAAGATTTATTTTTCAAGTTTTTGAAGTTATTTAAAGTTTTTTTAAGATTTTGAAATTTGAAATTTTGCAAATTTAATTGTTGGAAATTTTGAGTCCCTAAGCTAAGAGTTGTCATTGATGTCAAAAGGATCTATGTAAGTAAGCACTATGTTTGTGTTTCACAAAGAGCTTCATGAGAAGCAAAGGTTTTTGATCAAAGGTTCAAGAAGGGATGCATGGCATTTGGTTCCAAAAGGAGCTTCAAGGGAAGCTTTGCAAAAGATTTTTATTTAAAACTATAGATGGAATATTTGAAATGGATTTTTATTAAAACCCAAGTTGGCTTTTTGTTTCATCGAAAAATGTGCCCTGTTGATGGAGATATTTAATTTTAAATATTTAGTTTAAATTTTAATTTATTTAAAATTAAAATTAAAATTTTAAAATTAAAATTAAAATTTTAAAATTAAAATTAAAAGTTTATCTGTTGATGTCATGAAGGAAGTTTCAAAAAGGCCGACGTTTCCAAAGAAAAGGGAAGGCATATAAATATGCCATTGAATTTTTTAATTCATTCATCCTTGCTCGTTGATATTTGCGCTTGGTATATGCAAAGAAAAAGAGCTCATCTTTTTTGTTCAAGTGACGCAACGAACATTAAGGGAAGACAACGACCACTTCCCAAAACATATTGGGAAGCGTGGCCTAGTGGTAGCGTGGATTGTGCAAAGGTTTTGGTGACAAGGAGGCTGTGCATTCGATTCCCACAAGCATAATTTTTGGCTTTGTTCTGTTGAGGCGCCCAAGGCGCATACTTTTCTCTTGGTGAAAGAGGGTGAAGGATAAGAAGTGGGTGGTGCTTATTTTTCACCAACAAACCCGTAGCTTGTGTGACAGCTTGGCCATGGGTAGAGCGTTTGTGTTGGGGCAAGACAAGGGTTCGATTCCCCTCGAGGCAAGTATTAAGGTTTTTATTAATATTTGGTTTGGATTGCCTAAGGTGGAGTGAAAAGGGGTAAAGGTGCTTCATTAGTTTATTTGTTGAGTAACCTTAGGGAATAAGGTCATGGTGGATGTTTGAGTTGTGAATTATTTTTAATTGTGATTTTTGAAATTGTTAGGAGTAATAAGGGATTTTTATAAAGTTCTTTTTAGTGAAAGTTATTTTGAGTAAGGGTTTTCTTTTAAAAAGAACTTTGGTGGATGTTAAAATAAAGTAGGAGTAATAAGGTGTTTTTTGGATATTATTGTTGTATTATTACTCAAGATATCTAACCTTTGTTAAGAGTTGAAAAATAAAGTGTGTTGAGTGTGACAGATTTAGTGGACAACTTATAAGGCATCAAAAAGGTATGAGTAATACTCTCCATTGATTTTATTTGGGTGGTTGATTTTTGAAATATCATTGGAGTGAAAAGGATTTATTGTGGTTTCCTTTTCGAAAGTGATGCTTCAAGGTTTTATGGATTGTGAGTTGTGATTAAACCTTGTTTGATAAGCATTGTTGTTTAGACCATTGGTTGAGTGAAGTAATTTGAGTTTATGCTTCAAGGTTTTCTAAATTGAGAGTAGTGATTAAAACCTTGTCTTATTAGTATTGTTGTTGAAACCAATGGGTGATGCAAAGAACTTGAACTTGAGTTAGAAAATAACATCAGTATCATTGTTATGTAATATTTTGTTGTTGAGCAATTTTGGAAATATTTTGAGTTAGTTGATTCATGCTTGGACTAGGGTTTGTGAGAAAGAGTTGTTTCTTGAAGTGATTGGTTGAGTAGATTTGATTGAGCCTAGTCAAGTGGTTGCATGAAGTGGTTGTTCAAGTTCCATGAAAAAAACTATTCTATATTCTGATTGAGTTGATATTGAGCCTTGAGAATAGAACATATTGAGTCTCTAACAATTTTATTTATGCTTCTATGAGATTGAGTTAAGATTGAGCTGAGTTGATATTGCTTTGAGTTGAGATTGGGATTTGAGTATAGAACATATTGAGTCTCTAAAAATTCTCTTTATGCTTTTATAAGATTGAGCTGAGTTGAGATTGCTTTGAATTGATATTGGGATTTGAGTATAGAACATATTGAGTCTCGAACAATTATCTTTATGCTTCTATGAGATTGAGTTGATATTTTGTTGAGTTGATTTGAGGTAAGTCTTTGAGAAGGCTTGTGGACTATTTTTGCGTAAGATTTTATGAAAGCTTGCTATGCAGGTTTGAGCAAGTCCTAGAGATGACTTAATGAGCATATTGGAATAAGTTTTGTATGAGCTTGTTGATTAGATTTGAGCAGGTTCTGAGTGAGACTATTGAGTATATTTGAGTAGGTTTTGAGTGAGCCTATTGAGAATACTTGACCAGGTTCAGAGTGATCCTATTGAGAAAATTTGATTAGGTTATGAGTGAGCCTATTGAGCAAATTTGAGCAGGTTCTGAGTGAGCCTATTGAGCAGATTTGAGTAGGTTCTGAGTGAGCCTATTGAGTAGATTTGAGCAGGTTCTGAGTGAGCCTATTGAGTAAATTTGAGGAGGTTATGAGTGAACCTATTGACAGAGCTTTGGAGGTGACAGAGTACAGAGGACGAAGTCTCAATGGATAGATATCCAATAGCCAGGACAATTGAAGATAGATATGAATGAGGAGTGTTCAAGTGGAGAGAGATCCACCAGTTAGTGCAGCAAAGAGAGAGTCTTATAGAAGATCACTAGCCAGAGCAGAAGGGGAAAGAGTTCTCCTGTGGAAGAGATCCACAAACTTGAGATTTAGGGGATCAACATCTCCTTTGGACAAGAGGTCCATAAAAATTGTAATTGGGAAGGATTCCCAAGATATTTATTGAGAAAGTTTTAGCAAAATATTTTCTCCATGGAGTAGCTCGCATTGGGTGAACCATGTAAATTGTTGTGTCACTTTTGTGGATGGTGTTTTGTGCATTGCTTTGATTACTGCTATTGATACTGCTATCTATACACTGCATAATATTGAATTGAAAATAAAAGTAAAAAGTGGTCTTATACTGTTCACCCCACCTCTCAGTTTAAGCTTGTGTTCTTCATTAATATATGAGGGAGTTAAAAATATTTCTACATCTAAAGTTTTATAAAATTTTAAATTTACAAATTTCTTATTTGAGTGATTATTTAATTTGGGAGATATAAAAAAGTAATTGAATCTCTAAGTTGGATATCATGAAAGAAATCATTAGAAATGCATTCAATGAATGTAGTGAAGAAATGAAGAACAAGTTAAATTTTTATTCTTAAAATTTAATAGGTGACTTTGATGGAAAGAATCAAATATTAAATAGTTTAAAAGAAAAACTATATTTATTTCTCAAGGATGTATTTTTCACAAAACACCATTGTATATTCCTCAGAATAATTCTTAACGATGTTTTTGTCACTACTTACCTTTGATATCTTTCAAGAAAAAAACAAGAGAAGAAGAATGTAAATTGTGACTCGTATGACTTGAATGAAGACTATGTTAGATTCAATGAGGAATCATTGAAATTTAGAATGTATTATTGTGATGATTTACCAACTCATTATTTAGAAGACACACCATTAGGTAAATCACAACTGAAGATGAAAAAAAGAAGAAGAATATAGGAAAGCACAAAAGGAATGATAATATAAGACATGAATAAAAAACTAAAGAAGGTTAGTATACTAAAGATTCAAATAAAGGTATGAAAGATGTTGATTGAAAATGATAATGAAGATTGAAGACTAATCTCTTCAATAACCAAATCATGTAATACATGGGGGTGTTGGAGAATATCACATTATTTGGTACATGGTAATGTACCCCGATGGTACCTTCATGGTACATGTTAGAGTTAGAGTATATTACATCATCTAGGTCATGTAAATGTACCACCTTTGGTACATAGTTAGAGTAGGATATTACTTTAGGGGGAAGTTAGCTACTTACTTCAAGCAATGTAATAAATGCACAAGTGTCAATGTGCAAGTTGTAATGTGCAAGGTGTCCCCTTTTACAGATAGGTATAGTGTTGGTCAAAGAATCTATCTTCGTATATAAAGGGCCTCATAGTGATAGTTCATATCAAGCATATCAAGTGCATTATATCAGAGTGTAGTAGATAGTGGTAGAAATACTATATGGAGTACAATGTAGTTATTTAGCTTATATTAATGGAGTGATCATCACCTCCATACTGCATTGTATTTTTACCACTTTCTATTTATAGTATATTTCAGTCATATTGCAAAATTATTTTCTTTCATATTTTTTTGTATTTTATTAGGACCTTTGATAGATATATCCCATTGAATATATACTCAAAAGCTAATAGTGGTATCATATCTATGGTGAATCGAGAATAGGAGGGCCTACATCCATCATAATTTCCTCTTTGTATTTTTGCAAATCGAACTCGTATTTGTGCACCACCACTTGCAAAAATCATCATAAGAGAAGTCAAGTAGATCAATAGGATTAGGGAGAATATTAGGAAATATTGAAAGGACTGAACTAAATCTTAGTTAAAAAAATTTTGATTACATTTTTCTAGAGTCTTTCCATAGAGTTGCAAAAAAACTCATGATGACTAGGACTCAACATTTATACCACTAGATTAACAAATCAACTAGTGAATATTATTATCTCTAAAATTATAAATTCTTTCGTTCTAGTTCCTAACAACTTTTTATAGGGAAAGGATATTAAAAACACTTTTGGGAAGCTTTCTATAAGAGATATAGGAAGAATATATTCTTAAAATTATTCTAGCACTTGCAGTAACAAGGAGAAGATTGAAGATTTCAAAGACCTTCGAAAAAGGTTCCATTACAAGAGCTAGAAATATTACAGATTGCAAAAATGAAGAAAAGGCCACAATAGCCTTATAGCAGACTCAAGGAAGAAGAAAATCTAGAATATGAGTCAAGGAGGAGATAGGATATTGGTGATATCCATTCAAGATCAATACCTATAGAGTGCAAAAGTAGAAAAGGCCACAAAATCCTTGATCCACAAGAAGGTCATAGAAGCCTTAATTCTAAAGAAGAATTCAAAGAAGAGTTCTTGATTCAGAAGAAGACTCCAGAGAAGAGTTTGTGAAACAAGATATTGATGATCTCCTTTATTAATTAAATACTTCTTTCAGAATAAGCTAAAGAGATCCTAAGCAGGTATCATTCAAAAAATTTCAATCTTAGAAGATATAGAGAGGGACTAATAAAGTCCTATTCCTGATCAGAGAAGTAGAAAATTTCATAATTTCAATAAGATATCATCACCAACACTTTTAGAAGTAGACGATTGAATATAAGGCCTCAATTGGAAGACCAGAGAATCCACAAGATAGAAGATCTTGGAGAGATCTCAAGGAGGAAAAGAAGAATTCTTGGAGAGCCTTATTGTAGAGCTCGTAGAAGCATCATGAAAAGAGTTCCTAGGGGAACTCATTGGAGAAATACATTACCAAGGAGAAGCTCTTGATAGTGAAGGACTTGGAACAATTTTTTCCATATGAAAAAAACCCAAGAGAACAAGACTTTATCTTAAGGATTCATTACATATTACTCTTAAGGATTCATTACAGATTACTCTTAAGGATTCATTACAGATCATTACAGATTATTCATTAAGGATTCATTACATATTACTCTTAAAATTTGCATAGATTATTAAGTGCATTTTAAATTATTTTGAGAGTCTATTTATAGGATAAATAAGGTGATATTATTGTTACAAAATCGGGATACCCAAGCTGAGAAAAATTAGTTGCAATAAACAAACTTGCAATAGTTCTTGAGTGATTTTGGGTTGCAAAGCTTCTAGAAGGTTCCTCCCAACAACTCAAGCCAAATGATTCTTGATATTTGCTTCCTTGAGAAGCCAAGATTAGAATTTGGGAAAGTCTATTTATAGACCTCCCAAAGAGGCATAAGAGATCACAAATTTAATATAGCGAAGTCCTACTGAATTGGAGAGTAAATTAATGTATCCCTTGAGGAGTGCCAAGAAGTTGTCCAACTATGGAGTTGTTGGACATTTTGAGCTCATTTAGTTGTCATTGATATCAAGATGAGAAGTTGCCATTGATGCCAAAGTGAACATATGAAGCTATCATTAATACCATGGAGTACACCATTATTGCCACCAGGAACAATGCGAAGAGTTGAAGAAAAGTTGTCAAAATATTGTTTTATAAGGGTTTGTGTTAAAACCATGGTGGAAAATTAAAAGGTTTTTATTAAAATCATTGTAAGGATATAAAGGCTTCCTTAAACATTGTTATGGCAAAATAAAGATTTGTATTAAAACCATAGTGGCAAAATAATTTACATCAAATCAGTAGAGTACAGAGAAAGGTTTAAAGTTTATCTCAAGAAGGCTTTAATTTTTATTAAAGTCAAAGGTTTATAAAAATAATTTATAAAATTTAAATTCTTTTAGAATTTAAATAATTAATAAATTATAAATGTTTTAAAAATGTTCTGACATCACACATTTAGTGGAGTGTTGACATCTATGTCAAAAGGTGAAATTCATATATAAAAGCTATGCCAAAGGGGCATTAAACTTACCCTTCATCGATTAATATTCATGCGACATAGAAAAGAGTTATTCGTGCAATCATTCAGGAAGAAGAAAAATTTCATGTTGTCTTTTAGTGTAAGGAAGAAGACAAAACGGGAGGGCTTAAGGCCTCACTCCCATTGGATAGGGTGGTTCATTGGCAATGCACATTTTGCAAGAGCGTTGGGAGTGGAAGTGACCATGATCGATTTGCGTGGAGGTTGTTGGCGTGTTTGTATTAAGTGCTACGAAGGAAAACATTTTGGTGCACGATCGTTTGAGTTCCAGGATTAGAAGAAAGAGCACAAGGTGCTCTTAATATTCCAAGAGTGCGTCTAACACATGTAGTGGTCTAGCCCATGGCTAGGGCGCAGAAGGAGGCAGAGATTGGGGGTTCGAATCTCATAAGTGGCAAAGGTATTTTTGTTAAATAAATTTTTATTTGCCTAATGTCTTTCCTAAGGTAAAAAGGGAGTTATAAGGGTAGAATGAAAAGTTGCTTCTTTGGTAATTGATTTATGTTATTGGAGTTATAAGAAAAGTGGATTTGATTTTTGCCAAAGTTCTTGCTATTAAAATTTAATTAAAGAGGTTTTTGAGTTAAATTTTGGTGGATGTTAAATTTATTTTAATTGGGATATTATAAGGTGTTATTGGAAAATATTTTATGTATGTTGATGGTTGTTTTTTATAGATGGAGTGATAAGGTGTAATTGATTTTTTGCATTACATTGTGAGAAAGATTTATCTTCTAACCTCTTTGAGTTTGGCATAGAAGTGGTTGTGGTTGTGGTAGATTTATGAGATTCCTTAATCATCAAGAAAAAGGTATGAGCACATTATTCCATAGTTGAGTTGATTGATTGATTTTTTGAAAATAAGTTTGGAGTGAAAAGGATTTAATTAGGGCTTCCTTATTGAGTGTGTTTGAGTTAATGCTTCAAGATTTTTTGGGTTAAAGAGTTGTTATGTAAGGATTTTTTTATAAGCATTGTTGTTGAAGCCATTCATTGAGAGAAGAACTTAAACTAGGGTTTCAGTATCATTGTTATGTGACGATTATTTTATAAGCATTGTTGTTGAAGCTATTGGTTGAGAGAAGAACTTAAACTAGGGTTTGAGTGTCATTTCTATGTAAGGATTGTTTTATAACCATTGTTGTTGAAGTGAGTTGTTGGAAAAATAACTTGAACTAGGGTTTGAAAAGAACATGAGTATCATTGTTATGTGAGATTTGTGGTTGAGCATTGTTGGAAAATTTTTGAGTTGATGTTTATATGCTTGGACTAGGGTTTGTGAGCAAGGATTATTTCATTGGGTGATTGGTTGAGTAGAGTTGGTTGAGCCTAGTCAAGTGGATGTGTGAAGTGATTGTTCAAGTTCCATAAAACAAACTATTCTATATTATGAATTGAGTTGAGAAAGTGATTGAGCATTGAGTTGAATTTGAAGCATATTGAATCTCTAACAATTCTCCGTATGTTTCTAATAGAGTGATTGAAATTAATTGATCATTGTGATTAGTATAGAAAATATTGAGTCTCTAACAATTCTCTTTATGTTTCTATGAGATTGAACAAGTTCTGTATGGACTTATTGAGCAGATTTGAGGCAAGTCTTTGAGGAGACTTGTGGATTGATTTTGTGTGAGATTTTGTGGAAGCTTACAATACAAATTTGGATAAGTTCTTGAGAGGACTTATTGAGCATATTTGGACAAGTTCTAGAGAGGACTTGTAGAGCAGATTTGAGCAAGTTCTAGAGAGGACTTGTGGAGCAGTTTGAGCAAGTTATAGAGAGGACTTGTGGAGTAGATTGAGCAAGTTCTAGAGAGGACTTGTAGAGCAGATTTGAGCAAGTTCTAGGGAGGACTTGTAGATTATATCTGAGCAATATCTAGAGATAACTTGTGGACAAATTAGTGTGAGATTTTGTGGAAGCTTACAAGGCAAATTTGAGACAAGTTTTTTAGAAGACTTGAGAGCAAAGTTGATTGATTTGTTCAAACCTTGAGTTAAATTTTAGGGTAGATCCAATAGAGTTGAGTCAAACCTTGAGTTAATGCTTGAGGACAGAGATCAAGGACATATTTTTGCTATACCGAAGGACTGTGTTTAGTGAAGATTTGAGAGAAAAGTTTGGTGCAGATTTGAGGATAGGTTTGTGCCAGACCAGAGACAAAGATTAAGCAAAGTTGTACTAGACCGAAGGACTATGTTTAGTGCATATTTGAGATAGATATTTGGAGGTGATAGAGTATAGAGGACAATAGTCTCCAGTGGATAGATATCCATTAACCAGGACAGTGAGGATAGGTCTTCTGAGTGGGTACAAGAGTCTTTAGTGGAGAGAGATCGACAAGCCAGTGCAGTGGAGGCAGTAGTATTCTAGAGGATCACCAACAAGAGCAGAGGAGAATGAGTTATTCTATTGAGAGAGATCCATGAACTTGATTTAGGGGATTGGTGTCTCTTTTGGAAAGAGGTCCATAAACATTGTAATAGGGAAATGATTCCAAAGAGATTGATTGAAGAAATTTTAGTGAAATATTTTCTCTATGGAGTAACCCACATTGGGTGAAACATGTAAATTATGGTGTCTCTATTGTGTATAGTGATTTATGCATTGCTTTGAATATTGGTTTTGATATTACTATCTATACATTGTATAATATTGATTTGGAAAGAAAAGTAAAAAGTGGTCTTATACTATTCACCCCCCTCTCAGTATAAGCTTGTATTCTTCAATTGGTATCAGAGTGGGTTCATTTAGAAAAGTTTAACAACTTGAAGGAAAATCTAACAAGAACACAATGGATTCTAAGAATGTTTCCTCAGATAATTTAACACCAATATTTTATGGAAGTGACTATATATTGGAGTATGCGAATGAAGATATACCTGATGGCACTTGGCAATGAAATTTGGGAAGTAGTCTAATTTGTATATGATACCTTAATTTATCCTCCTACAGATAAGGAAGGTAAGCTCCTACAATATTACAATTCAAAAGCATTGAATGCACTTTTGAGATATTTGCATAGAATAGAGTCTATGAAAGTTATGCATTGTCAAACAATAAAAGAAATGTGGGATAAACTGAAAAATATATATGAAGGAGATAAATGTGTCAAGAAAGCAAATATGCAAAATCTCAAAGGATAATTTGAAGAATTAAGAATGAAGGATGAGGAAAACATTAGTACTTATCTACTTTGAATTGATGAGGTTGTTAATGCTATGCAAGGACTTGGAATGAATATTGATGAATTGGATGTTTGTGATAAATTTTTAAGAACTCTTCCAAAAATATTCAGTGAAAAGATTTCTGCTATAGAAGTGTCAATGGATGGTGATACTTTGACAAGAGATATGTTGCTTGGTATGCTCACAACATTTGAGATAGGAACAAAATATCCTATTTACCAGAAGGAAGCAACCTTCAAAGCAATAAAAAAGACAAAGGGTAAGAAGTTAGAATCAAGCAATGAGTCATCCAGTGATGAAGAAGCTAATTATGGTAAAAGAGATAAGTATTAAATAAGATCTAGAGATCTAAAATCTATTAAATGTTTCAATTGTGAAAAGTATGGATATTTTGCAACAAATTGTCAAGAATCTAAGAATAACAATGGTGAAGAAAAATAGGATCACAGGAATAGGGAATCAGAAAGATACAAACACCAGAAGAAAAGCAAGGATGGAAAAAATAGACAAGGAAAGAAGTTCTTTCAAATACAAAAGAGAAGCTACTATGCGGATAAAGCAAGTAAGTACTCAAGTGATAGTGATGCTAGTTTTTCATACAATGATAGAGATGAAGTCCTATTTATGATTGAAGAAAAAAACAAGTTAAGAAAAGGACTCCAGTAATTCTCAAGTGTTTTAGATGTGGTAACTTTAGACATCTTGAAGATAGTTGTACAAGGGATGGTTATAGTTTTAGTGATGATGAATATGAAGATACACTTGAAGTACCAGAAGAGAATATTCTAATGGCACTAGAAGAAGGAAAAGATGATCCTACAGAAGACAAGCCAATAGAAAATAAATATGTGGACAAAGGCAAACAAATAGAGGAATATTCAGAAAAGGATGGATATGATATCAAGGGAGAACTTATTTATGCCCTTGACACGGTAAAGAAGGTAAGAAAGCAACACTCTAAACTTGAAATTCAGTTTCAATAATGTGATGAAGAGAGAAGATTGCTTATAGAGGATTTAGAAAAAACAAAGGCTAAGGCAAAAAGGTTAAAGGATAAGTTAGAAACAAAGATCTTAGAATGTGAAAATTTAGCACAAGAAGTGGCACTACTGAAAGAAGATTTAGAAGACTCCAAGTTCAAGCTAAAAGGGTTCAAAAATAGCTCAATGAACTTGGATAAGTTCATCAAGATACAAAAGACTACATCAATCAAAACAGGTCTTGGATTTGAATAGGTTCAAAAGAAATGGGAAGGAAAGTCAACCTCAAGTTTTGGAGGAGAAGAAACTTTAGATGAAGATACTTCAGAAGAAGATAGTGTAAAAGAGAGAGACATATGAGGATGAGTTGGAAAATAGAGAGTTAAAAAAGAACTAGAATAATGCACAAAGAAGATACAAATGGAATAACAATTATAATAATTAAAGAGAGACTAGGAGACCAATGAGGTCAAGACAAGGAGGCTTCAATGGAAGATGCTTTTCATATCACAAGTTTTGGAACATGGCTTCATAGTGCAAGACACAAGAAAAATAGGAATATGGGAACATATAGCTTTTCCATGGGTATTGCTACTCATGTAATCAGTTTGGTAATAAAGTAATGAATTGCAGGGTTCATGATAGAAGAAGGTATGGCTTCACTAGGAGAAATTCTAAAACATTTGCACCTCCAAGGAATAATAACATTAAGTGTTATAAGTGCAATAATGATGGTCACACAATAAAGTGGTGTAGAGCAGACATTCCAAAATAAAGTACAGAGAGGAACAAAAACAAGAACAATAACAGGAACAAAAACAAGAACAAGAACATGAACATGAACAAGAACATGGATATGAACAGGAATTTAGACTTTAGACATGGACAGGAACATGGATATGGAAATAAATAATTAGAGGAATCAGAAGGACCAGATAAGAAGAAAAGAGGATAAAGGTAAAGAACAATGCTTTCTAGGAGTAGAAATACTCCCACCCCAAAATTAACCACCTCAAGGGGAGGTGGGGGAGGGGCTAAGCTAAGAGGCTCATTCTTAACCTCGAGCCCCAAAGGTGACCCTTTGCCATTTATGTCAAAGGGGGAGATATTTGAGTAAGGGGGAAAAATTTTGTATTTGAGAGAGCATTGAGATAGGGAGAGCAATGTCCCAGGGAGAGCAGAACAAAGGAAATATCAAGTTTTTGATAAAAAGAATTTGGGTTGCCATCAATGACAAAGGGGGAGATTGTTGGACATTTTGAGCTCATTTAGTTATCATTGATGTCAATATGAGAAGTTGTTATTGATGCCAAAGTGAACATATGATGCTATCATTAGTACCATCAAGTACACCATTACTACCACCAGGAAAAATGCGAAGAGTTGAAGAAAAGTTATCAAAATATTATTTTATAAGGGTTTGTGTTAAAACCATGGTGGAAAATTAAAATATTTCTATTAAAATTATTGTAAGGATATAAAGGCTTCCTTAAATATTGTGATGGTAGAATTAAGGTTTTTATTAAAACCATGGTGGCAGAATAATTTACATTAAATCAGTGGATTACAAAGAAAGGTTTAAATTTTATCTCAAGAAGACTTTAATTTTTATTAAAGTCAAAGGTTTATAAAAATAATTTATAAAATTTAAATTCTTTTAGAATTTAAATAATTTATAAATTATAAAGGTTTTAAAAAGGTGCCGACATCATAAATTTAGTGGATCACCAACGTCTATGTCAAAAGGTGAAATTCATATATAAAAGCTATGCCAAAGGGGCATTAAACTTACCCTTCATCGATTAATATTCATGCGATAGATAAAAGAGTTATTCGTACAATCATTGAGGAAGAAGAAAAATTTAGTGTTGTATTTTAGCACAAGGAAGAAGACAAAATAGGAGGGCTTAAGACCTCACTCCCATTGGACAGGGTGGTCCATTGGTAGCATATATTTTGTGAGAGCGTTGGGAGTGGAAGTGACCACGATCGATTTACGTGGAGGTTGTTGGCATGTTTGTCTTAAGCACTGCGGAGGAAAATATTTTGGTACATGCTCATTTGAGCGCCAGGCTTAGAAGAAAGAGCACAAGGTGCTCATAATATTCCAAGTGTGCATCTAGTGTATGGGGTGGTCTAGCCCGTGGCTAGGGCGCACGAGGAGGCAAAGATTGGGTGTTCGAATCTCATAAGTGGCAAAGGTATTTTTGTTAAATAAATTTTTATTTGCCTAATGTCTTTCCTAAGGTAAAAAGGGAGTTATAAGGGTAGAATGAAAAGTTGCTTGTTTGGTAATTGATTTATGTTATTGGAGTTATAAGGAAAGTGGATTTGATTTTTTCCAAAGTTCTTCTTGCTATCAAAATTTAATTAAAGGGGTTTTAGAGTTAAATTTTTGTGGATGTTAAATTTATTTTAATTGGGAGATTATAAGGTGTTATTGGAAAATATTTTATGTATGTTGATGGTTGTTTTTTATAGATGTGTTGGCAATTTTGGGTACTTTCGGTACATTGCCTTTGCTCAAGTGTATAAGTTGTCATTGATGTCAAGAAGCTCTTGAAGGAATTTGATTTGATGTCAAATAATTTGTTTTGATGAAGGTTACGACATGACAGTTTCAAAGGTATTTAGTAAACCCCAAGTTGGCGAGGTTTAAAGATTACGGTGGATGCATTAGTTTAATGCATTTGGGTCCAGGAGGAAGTATTTATTTAAATAATTAAAAACCTTGTTAAGGTTCCCTTTAATTATTTTTAAATAAATATTAAATTATTGTTTGCAATGGGTTATCCTAACCCATGGCGCTATGTTTTAAGATTGTGGGCGCTAGCCAAGACCTCCGTCGATGTGTTAAACTCCTCGCCGATGTCAAGAGCTTATGGTAAAAATGCATATAAATCTCCCTCAATGAAAATCAAGAATAATCCCATCCGCATTTTGAAAAGAGTTGCTCGCTGTGAATTCGTGATCTACTGTTCGACTGTGTCTTCACCGTTTTCGTGAATCCACTGTTCATTTTTTTGTACTCGTCGTTTGTCGTAAATCCGTCGTAAGATTTTTGTCTTTGTGTTCATGTCAGAAGAAAGGGAGGCACTGTTGTTTTATTTAATCCCTGGTGCAGAAGGAACAAGGCTAACAACATGAGGTTTAAACCTCATCGGGTGCCTTTGGCGCACCGATAGCGGCTAGGCTATTGGTGCGCTACCCGAACAGGAGGTTCCGCATTCGAATAACGTGAAAGGGTTTTTCATCATGAAGTGGATGCAGCGGGTGGTGTTAGAATTTGTGCGCAATTTATCCATAGCATGATTTTTGATGTTGGCCAAGGTATTTTCGAAATTAATTTTTGCTAAGTGTATTTTACGAATGGAGGAAGTTTATTAGAGGGAAAAACAACTTAGGAGTTATAAGGAGTTTAAAGCTTGTTTTATTTTCATAAAATATTCTTTTGAAGGTGTTGTTTGAAATATCTTATTGCATTCTTATGAGAGATAAATTTTATTTTTGATAAGACTATAAGGGAGAAATAAGGTGTATAAGGGATAAATTTTTCTTGTAATGTTGAGAGTGCTTTTGGTTGATTATGGAAATGAAAGCATGATGTTTTAAGGTTAAAATTGCTTCTTGTGTGAAGTTGTGAAACCTTAAGTGGGCAGCTTTGAGATTGACATTTGCTTTCATTAAATTGGTAATAATCAAGCTATTCTTTACTTGGTTAAAGTGTTGGGCTTACTCCTTTGTTTATGATTTGAAAAGTTGTTTTGTGCTATTATGATTTGAGTTCGTGGATGCTTTTTGTTCAAACAATATTGGAGAGAAAAGGAGTTCTACTTGTTTCCTTTTCTAATGTTGATTGTGAAATGTTTCAAGGTTGTGTTTTGAGCTGAATGGTGTTGATTGAACCTTGTTTGATGAGCATTGTTGTTAAAGCCCTAATTGATGGTGAAAAGAACATGAGTATCATTGTTATGTGATTCTTTGCATAGTTTGCAATTGTTGGGGTTTCATGTTCTTGAAAGAAAGCATTCTATCCTATCCATTTCATATATTGAGTTGAGTTTTCAGATTTGAGATTGATTTTGAGCTGAGTTGATTTGAGTTGAGTTTTGAGATTGGGAGTTGAGTATAGAACATATTGAGTCTCTAACAATTCTCTTTATGCTTCTATGAGTTTGACAAATCACATTGGGTCTCTAACAATTCACCTTGTGATTTCCTACTAAGAAAGTTTTTTTCTTGGTGAGCTTGCTGAGTTTTGGATAGGTTTCGATGGGGACTTGTGAGCAGTCTTGGACAGGTTTCGATGGGGACTTGTGAGCAGATTTGGACAGGTCCTAGCAGAGGACTTGTGAGCTGAGTTTGATAGTTGTAGCAGAGAACTTGAGGATAGAGGTGCACTTGGTTCTTTGAGAAGAACCCGAGGACAGATTTGGCAAGTCTTTGAGAAGGCTTGTGTGTAGAGGATTGATTTGTTCAAGCTTAAGCGTTGGACGGATCCGACGTACAGAGGAAGACTTGTACTAGACCGACCGACCGTGTTTGGTACAGAGTTGTTGAGCTACCGTGGACGTGATCATAGAAGGCAGAGGTATCTTAGGCTAAGCATTGAGGACAGGAGGTCTTCGATGGAAAGGAGTTCCATGTGTTGGCAAGAGGTAGAGGCAGTTGATCTTTTGAGGGATCATTTTCAGAGCAGAGGGGAAGGTATCTCCTTTGAGCAGAGGCTCATAAATTCTGATTAGGGGAAGGTATCTCCTTTGGGCCGAGGCTCATAAATATTGTAATTGGGAAGGATTCCCAAAGAACTTTGAGGAAATTTTTAGAGAAAAGTTTTGTGGATGTAGCCTAGCCATTTTGGGTGAACCACGTTAAAAATGGGTCTTCAATGTGTGATGCTTTCTGTCTTGATTAATGTTGTGTTGATGCCACTGCTATCTAAATTTAAAATTATTAATTGGTTAAGTATTATATTGTTCACCCCCCCTCTCAGTATAAGTCCATGTTCTTCAAGATGGAGTGATAAGGTGTAATTGAGTTTTTGCATTACATTGTGAGAATTATTTATCTTCTAACCTCTTTGAGTTTGGCATAGAAGTGGTTGTGGTTGTGGCAGATTTATGAGATCCTTTAATCACCAAGAAAAAGGTATGAGAACATTCTTCCATAGTTGATTTGATTGATTGATTTTATGAAAATTAGTTTGTAGTGAAAAGGATTTAATTAGGGCTTCCTTATTGAGTGTGTTTGAGTTAATGCTTCAATATTTTTTGGGTTAAAGAGTTGTTATGTGAGGATTATTTTATAAGCATTTTTGTTGAAGCCATTGGTTGAGAGAAGAAATTAAACTAGGGTTTGAGTATCATTGCTATGTGAGGATTTTTTATAAGCATCGTTGTTGAAGCCATTGGTTGAGAGAAGAACTTAAACTAGGATTTGAGTATCATTGCTATGTGAGGATTGTTTTATAAGCATTGTTGTTGAAGTGAGTTGTTGGGCAAAGAACATGAACTAGGGTTTGAAAATAACATGAGTATCATTGTTATGTGAGATTTGTGGTTAAGCATTGTTGGAAATATTTTTAGTTGATGTTTATATGCTTGGACTAGGGTTTGTGAGTAAGGATTATTTCATTGGGTGATTGGTTGAGTAGAGTTGGTTGAGCCTAGTCAAGTGGATGTGTGAAGTATTGTTCAAGTTCCATAAAAAAAACTATTCTATATTTTGAATTTATTTGGGAAAGTTATTGAGCATTGAGTTGAATTTGAAGTAAATTGAGTCTCTAAAAATTCTCCTTATGTTTCTACGAGAGTGATTGAAATTAATTGAATATTGTGATTAGCATAGAACATATTGAGTCTCTAAAAATTCTCTTTATGTTTCTATGAGATTGGACAAGTTTTGTGTGGACTTGTTGAGCATATTTGAGGTAAGTCTTTGAGGAAACTTGTGGAATGATTTTGTGTGAGCTTTTGTGGAAGCTTAAAATACAAATTTGGATAAGTTCTTGAGATGACTTATTGAGCATATTTGGAAAAGTTATAGAGAGGACTTGTAGAGCATATTTGAGCAAGTTCTAGAGAGGACTTGTGGAGAAATTTGAGCAAGTTATAGAGAGGACTTGTGGAGCAGATTGAGCAAGTTATAGAGAGGACTTGTAGAGCAGATTTGAGCAAGTTCTAGAGAGGACTTGTAGAGTAGATTTGAGAAAGTTCTAGAGAGGACTTGTGGATAGATTAGTGTGATATTTTATGGAAGCTTACAAGGCATATTTGAGATAAGTCTTTGAGAATACTTGAGAGAAGAGTTGATTGATTTGTTCAAACCTTGAGTTAAGATTTAGGGCAGATTCAATAGAGTTGAGTCAAGCCTTGAGTTAAGTCTTGAGGATAGAGATCAAGGATAAATTTGTACTAGACCGAAGGACTGTGTTTAGTGTAGATTTGAGAGCAGAGTTTGGTGTAGATTTGAGAATAAGTTTATGCCAGACCAGATACAAAGATTGAGTAGAGTTGTACTAGACCAAAGGACTATGTTTAGTGCAAATTTAAGATAGATCTTTGGAGGTGATAGAGCAAAGAGGAAAATATTCTCTAGTGGATAGAGATCCATAAGCTAGGATAGTGAGGATAGGTCTTCTGAGTGGGGACAAGAGTCTTTAGTGGAGAGATATCCACAATCTAGTGTAGTGGAGGTAGTAGTATTCTAAAGGATCACCAACCCGAGTAGAGGAGAACAAGTTCTCCTATGGATAGAGATCAATGAAATTGATTTAGGGGATTGGTGTCTCCTTTGGACAGAGGTCCATAAACATTTTAATAGGGAAAGGATTCCCAAGAGATTGATTGAGAAAAATTTAGTGAAATATTTTCTTTGTGGAGTAGCCCACATTGGGTGAACCACGTAAATTGTGGTTTCTCTTTTGTGTGTGGTTATTTTTACATTGCTTTGATTATTATTGTTGATATTGCTATCTATACATTGCATAATATTTATTTGGAAAGAAAAGTAAAAAGTAGTCTTATACTGTTCACCCCAATATTAGTATAAGCTTGTGTTCTTTATAAGTGACAAATGTTGTTGTTTCAATGGAGCTTCCAATAGCTTGAGGAGCAAGCTTGCAATTCTCAACCAATCAACCATGAATCTGAGATAATACACCACCAATTCCATGTTCTAAGACACAGGTGACCCTTGACCATCAATTTGTTAAGGAAATTGAGCATCAACAAGCCAAATTTAAGAGGTAGAACACTTCTCCCGTGGCTGCTATTTTCAAAAGTGGCCCGTAGGCTTAGCTACTAACTACAACAATGGCTAGCAGAGCCAACTGCTATGAGCGATAGCGGCCAGGGTTTGACATGCAATTTTCCTTGATTTAGCCATAGATTTCCTATTTTTAGCATGTATTTAGCTTTATCTAGCATAGATTAGTCATATTTACTGCATTTCTATGGTTCATTATTAGTTTCATAGGCATATTTGCTTTCCTTTACATGCTTTCATACATTAGGTTCTTTATGCTTCATTTGCAAGTTTACATGCATATTTAGGTTCCTTTGTATGTTTCAAGCATTATTTCATGCTTTCTTATCAATATTTCAGGCATATTTATGCATCTTTACACACATTTATGCTTGGCTTTACAATTTGCATTAACAAAGATACAAGCCTCATTTTGAGAGGCCTCATATGTTGCTAATCTTTCTTGAAGTTCTTTGTGTATAGATCTTAGGGCATCATAGAGCAAAGTATCATCAAGATCTGGTTTCTTAATCTAAAGAGATAGAGGTGGCTAAGTAATCCCTCATATAAAAAAAGTGGTGGAGTCATGAAGACCTTGTGAAGCACATCTTCCCCCATTTTGGGGTCATTTGCATTTGTAACATTGTATCAAGATTTGGTATCCCTAAGAGGGATGAATTGTAATCAAATATTCATTTGATTAATAAAAGAGAGCATTCCTTCTTGTTATTTTCTTTTGTCAAATGATTACATAGATTATATGCTTTCAATTCCTTATCATGTTGCAATAGCTTTAGATGTGTGGTTTTCATAGCTTTACAAGTGGCGATCATGGATCGACCTATTTTATCGGTTGTTAGCTTATGTTTTTTTGTTTTTCTTATTGCAGGCACCGCCACTTTGAGCGACAGTGGCTAGCAGTCCCAACCATGGATGGCATCAGTGGCTAGCATCCCAACCTCTCCCGATTGACAATGACCAGTAGAAAACATAGTCAAAATAGTAAACAACCTATTTCTTCATCGGATGAGGATTCCATGGTAAGTGGTCTTCTCTATATTTTCTATTTTTTGTACTTTTATGTGTGCTAAAATAGTAAATCTAGAAATAAGTAGAAAACATAGCAAAAATTAAAGGTAAATTCATGAAAATACCATGTTTGCTACTAGCCACCTTTAGGAACAATGGCATGTGTTGTTAGCCACCCTAAAATTTAGCGGCTAGGATTTTTGACTGCTATTCTATATAGCGACCGAGTCTGTTGCCTGCTATACAGAACAATGACCACTATTTAACCTATGTGTTTAGGTATGCTTGCTTGAGGCCTGATCAAAGGCTATTTTCATGATTAAATTTGCATTTTGCATTCTCTAAAATTAAATAGCATTTAATTGTGCATTCTCTGAAGATAAAACGTAACTTCTAGGCATATAGAGAAAAATCATTTGAATGCTTCTTGATGCATATTTATTTCATGCAAATTAAAAAGAACACACACACACCACGATCCAAAGTAAACATCAGTGATATTGGGCTTTCACATCCAACCCATTGATCAAGACCAACGGTGGAAGTTATTACCACTCGGTTGGCTTGTCTGACATTGTATCATCGGGACCCATCCATGGCCAAGGCCGATCCAAGAACTATCCTATCCATAGAAAATTACATGCACTCCTCTTTGGAGGGTGTATCACTGACCATGGTGTGTTGGGTGAGGATTGGTAGTACCTATGCTACCTCATTGGATATGGATTTCATCCCCATATTTTGGTGTGTGCAAGTATATAGGTGAAAACATTTTAACAATCTAAGAGCTTCATCAACTATTGTAAAACATGATAAGAGTTAGATTATATTATCAACAAATAAAAATGCACAAAATAGTTTTAGGGATCACAAAGAAAACTTAAAAGAGATAATCATATTGTATACTTTGTTTACCTTAAAACTTACATATGAGATAATTCATAAGCTATGGTCAATACATGGGGCCACCACCCTCGATCCATGATTGAGGTAGAAATTGATGCCCCAACCAACACATAAAATAATGAAGTTGAGCCTCCCACACATAATGCACTTGAAAAATATTCAGGTAGCATTAGAGGTGATAACACAACTCATGGGGGTTCTCATCAGGACACCCCAATTAGAGGATAAAATACAAGATCCTCTCATGATAGAAATGAGGGTGGTTCAAGACCCCACTATCACAAGATAGACATAGACAAGATCCACCCAATGAGGGGCAATATGAAAGGGCTACATCAAATCACAGACCCACAAGAAGTCCAAACCACATTGAACATGGGAATTTTGTGCTAGATCTCAATACTATTGGGGTAAATGGTACACCTCCTGACCAACCTTGGAGAACTAGTCAGCTCAATGGACTAAATCAAGTTCTAGAAATATTAGAGCATAGGACCTCTACTACCCACTCTCATTCTGAGAGTACACATAGTGAGGATAGAGAGAGGTATACTTATGCCTAGGGGGAATGCTCAAAATACCCCCATAGCACACATACCCCATCCACACATGCGAGCATAGAACAAAGGCCTCAACACAATACCAATGCAGTCTTTACAGACAAAGGCAAGAGTGTAGCAGATCAATCCATTGGAGCTCATACTCATAAAAATCCTCGCACAAAGTTACAAAGCCAAAGACCCTACATAGTCGATCATGTAGATCGAGCATGTAGGCTTTGTTCAGACCAAAGATAGAAAATACTCCAAGATCAATTGGAGGATTTGCGCGTAAAGCATGAGTGGCTCGAACAAGATGACACACAATGACAAATGTTGCTTTGACAATATTTGTATGAGCACCGCTTATGAGAGCAATGCATCCTCGATCATAAGGAGTGTGAAGAGAGAGAGGATAGGTTAGCTAGGGCTAACCTACCTCTCGTTAGTGAATATAAGGAGTAGCATAACACTAGATATGTTGTATCACATCCAGAGTTGCACCCTAGGCAAGTCGAGCACCACACTCATCATACTTCCCAGCACACTTCAAGGCAACAATAACATCAAATGCTAGATCATCCTAGGCATAGTCAGTATGAGGAATCAAAAAGATATGGCCAAGATCAATAGTATCCTAAACCCTCTTCTATAGATGTGGATGATGAGCACAATTATCCATCTCGATCTCAGAGAAATTTACCACCTCTTGCACCATAGAGGTCACTAAGGGAAGAAGAAATCATTTCTTCTAAAGCGTATAGAGTCCTTGCTAAGAAAATTAAATCTCTTGAGAAATAGGGTACGACTTACCAAAAGCCTACTCTAAATAAGATTCATAATCAGCCTCTGTGTCCCTCGATCCCTAGTTCGACATATCTTAATCATTTTGAGATGCCAAAGCTGGACAAATTTTGAGGTGATGATGACATGCAAGAACATGTGACCAGTTTCATGAATCTGTGCTTTCAGATTTATAATAATGATGCCCTACTACTGAGGACTTTCGTGATCACCCTTTCAGGCCCAACCCTAGAATGGTACAACCAGCTACCAAGGCACAACATTACCAACTTTGAATAGCTAGTGAATGCCTTTCTTGAATGCTTCTCATTTGGCATCAAGAAAAAGACCAATCTGACTGATCTGGCTACTTTATAATAATACGATGATGAGCCAATCATAGATTATGGAAATAGGTGGAGAAAATTAATGGCCAAACTTCCATTCTCCATCCCAACCATAGAATTAACCTGAATGTTTACAAAAATTATGTGAAACACATCTCACTTTTGCTTCAACTACAATAATATCAAACATTTGAAGAGGCTTTGGTGCAAGCCAAAGTCATTGAGGATATCAAGTTGCAAGAAGGAGACTTGAAACTCTAGACTAAGAAATACTAGAATAATAAGAACATGAGGAATCAAAATCATCAGGCCAAACCTATGCTTATTAATCAAGTCATGTTGAACCTTCCAAAGGGGGATAAAATCCAACAATAACAAAATTATCAGGCACAACCTCCCCTTGTGCAGTACAATCAATGTAATAAGAATCAAGGCAAATATAAGCAACGTCACCCACCTCACTAGTTTACGCCATTGTCAGAGACTTTGGCATCAATTTTTAATCAATTATGTGAGTCTAAGGTGCTTCGATTTCTTGAAGTGCAGTTTTTGGATCCTAACCATCCTAAGCCCAAGGGGTTTAGGGAAGATCACTATTGCCCATACCATAGATAAAAGGGGTATGACATAGAAGTGTGCCATGGGTTTAAACATGTGGTGTAGAATATGATCGATAGGGATGAGCTACGAATCGATAATCCCTTGGTGCTAGATAATCAAAATATGGGAATCTTCAAGGATCCCTTGCCAAATCATGAGCCACCAAGGAACCATGTTGGACAAGTCAACCAAGTGCGGATTGATCCACCTACTCAAGGATTTGTAGGTATGGTGAATGTGGTCACTAGAAATAGGAGGTATAATCAACTAGACCCTCCTATAGCACCCATTCGTATTCAAGTTGCACCTCAATAGAGGCCAATGCAAAACCCATTGCTAGGCCCACCAACAAGATCGATGGTAACAATAAAAAATAGACTCACCCAGAGTCTACAGATAGCCTCGATGAAGCTATCAATATATGAGCTCATACAACAATCTCCTAGGCATAGGGAGACATTAATGGAAATATTGAAAGCCATAGAACTTCAACCCTAGAATCTTGAAGCTTTTACTAACTTCATGGGGCATGTGCAGCAGTGTCAAGAACCCGTGATCAGATTCTATGATCATGAAATCAAAATGGTATCCACTGCTATAGCGGACCCACTGCTACATATCATCATGTGTGTTAATCACACTCCCTTCAAGTGGGTATTGATTGACATAAGATCATCAATCAATATAATAACCACTAAAGCCTTAGGAAACCTGAACCTCCCTAAGTCACATATTGTAGCCTCAACTTTTACGCTGCGAGCATTCAATGATGTATTGTGCTCGATAGTAGGCACAATAGTCCTTCCTATTCAAGTTGGGCTAAAAACCATCTCGGTGATGTGCCATGTTCTAGAAGGTGCTATGTAGTACAACATTCTCCTAGGTCATCCATGGATAAGGGACATGCATTGCATCCCCTCAATTTTGCACCAATGCATCAAGTATGTGCATGAGGGACAAGTACATGTGGTCCCATCAGATGAAGAGCCATTTAAATATGTGAATCAGGTTGACTTTCTGGGAGACTTCATCCTCCCATCTACTCACTTGGATATTCGACCTACATCTCCCATCAGACATCTAGTGGGTAAATCAAAGTCAGTGCATATCGATCCTTCTACGTCGGCACCACAACCAACCCCTAGTACAATAGTTACTTCTAAAAAGCCTACAACATCATCAAAACTAAAGGATGATCATAAGCTAAAGGTAATTTTAGGTGAAAAGGAACCTAGGGTGATCCCAAATATAGCAATCAAAGAAATTCCAAATCTTATGGAAGAGGAAAATTTACACAATGTAGTCGAGGAGGTACCTCAACCTACCTCACCTATGTCATCAACCACATCATCTACACCATAGGTGATGATTCATTTAGTTAACCCTAGGTTAGCTGAATATCTTGTGTAGAATGTAACTTTCACACCTATTATAGAGTCTATGCAAGACATGGGGAGGCCTCAAGCCCCCTGTTTTCCTATTGGAATGGTGGTACCACTAGGGGTGCCACCCAATCAAATAAATTTTATTTATGGGGGCTTGGATCAAGTCACAGATCACTTGCCCATAGAGGATGATGATGATGAACCATTCACTGCTAATGTTCATTATCTATCCAACCTAGAGTTCACCCTTAGGTATTTTGAACGTCACCATTGGTATGGTTACGGGCTAGGTTTATTTGAGCAAGGGTGTAGAACTCCTTATCAACCATAGTACCAACTACCAACTGATAGGTTTGGCCTTGGATATCACATTTGAGGGCAAGATGAATTGTTAGCAACATCCTTGGATCATCTGAATCTAGGCTTGGGGGAGGACATTGATTGGAATCCCTATCACCCCAACCCTTCGCACTCATTGAGGGGTAATTGGCCTATGACCATGGTTACCATAGAGCCACCCTTGGTCTATCATGAGAACATTTCTATGGAGGCTACCCTAGAAAGCATCCCAAGGATCGATTGGGTTATCATAAATAATGAGTATACCGATGAAGTTGGCATTGAACCTCATAGCCCTAGCTTAAATGAAGAGTCTAATTCAAAATCCACTTCTGAAGAAGATGAATCAGGGCACAACTCTGAAGAAGATGATGGTGAGTATTTCTCAGATGATGAGGAATATGAGGATGAAATAGATATGGCCTACCTAGGGCCTCGACATCTACGTCATCTTAGGGAGCCTATGGACATGGAAGAAATTTATCATGCAGTCTTCCTAGGTCCTCCCATCCAAAGGAGACCAGTGAATTTAGAAGAGATATATCACATAGCTTTTCCTGGTCCTTCAAACTTAAGGCAATTGCTTCCCCTTGAGGATCCAATTGTTGTGTCTATTCCTAGAGTAGACCCGGTGATCCCCATACCACTTGAGCCACATCTAGAGCATGGGGGAGAACCCAAAAATAGTGAGTTTCATCCATGTGGTCCTAGAGATTTCTTCCATTCCATTAACATGATCTCCATCGATCTGACCACTCCACTTCACAATCCATCCGACCCTTCAAAACCTTTGCACCTCAATCATGAGGCCATTGATTTTGACCACATCAATTCACCCCTAGAGCCTAAAGATTTCTTCCCTAATGAAGAAATGCTGCAACCATTCCATTTTACACCAGGCTGTGCACATGATGTCTATCATGCTGAGGTCGATCCTAATTTGGTGGAACCTTTAAACCTAGTAGATGACATCCATTTGATCCCTATGCCTCACCATCTTGAGGAGGGATCACATATGTCAATAGAGGAAACCTTCGAAGTGGATATCAGTGATGATCCCACCAATCCAAGGAAGGTTAAATTTGGAGAGAGCTTATCTCCTGAGGAGTGTGCTAGCCTCATTCCTCTATTGAAAGAGAGACCTGATCTCTTTTCTTGGACCTATAAGGACATGTCAGGTCTAGATCCAAAACTGGTTACTCATAACCTTTCATTGGACCCTACCAAGAAACCGATCAAGCAAAAACTCAGGAAGATGCATCCAACCATCACCTTGATGGTTAAAGATGAACTACAAAAGTTGTTGGATGTAGAGTTCATAATTCCCATTGACTATCTAGAATGGGTATCAAACATGGTACCCATAGGAAAACCTGATGGAAGAATCCACATATGCACAGATTTTAGGGACCTCAATAAGGCAACACCCAAGGATTCATTTCCATTGCCTAATATCGATGCTCTTGTAGATGCAACTGTAGGTCATAAAATGCTTTCTCTCATGGATGGTTTTTTTGGTTACAACCAGATTCAGATTAAACTCGAAGATCAACACAAAACCACTTTCACCACTCCATGGGGAATATTTTTCTATAAAGTTATACCATTTGGCCTCAAAAATGTTGGTGCCACATATCAATGGGCTATGACATACATTTTTCATGACTATATGCATAAAATCTTAGAATATTATATTGATGACTTACTGGCCAAGTCATTATTGTGTGAAGAGCATATCGAGGTCCTGAGGAAAGTCTTCGATCACTTGATAGAGCACAATGTCAGGTTGAACCCCAAGAAATGTGTCTTTGGTGTAACTTTAGGTAAACTCTTGGGATTCATCATTTCTAAATGAGGGATCAAAGTAGACCCAGTGAAGGTCAAGGCTATATTAGAAATGGGCCCTCCCACAAACATCAAAGAATTAAGAAGCCTACAGGGCAAGGTAGCATCCATAAAGTGCTTCATCGCATAGTTATCGGATAAATGTCGACCCATGAATCGACTGCTACACAAGGGGGTCCCATTTAACTAGGATGAAGACTATCAAAAAGCCTTCATTGAGATCAAACAATACCTAGCATCACCACTAGTATTAGCTCCACCTAGACCAGATGTGCCATTTTTGTTGTATATATCCACCACAAACTTTGCACTGGGAACCATGCTAGCCTAGAAGAACATGCAAGACAAAGAGTAGGTGATATATTACATCATTCGAACCCTGGTTAGTTATGAGCTATGATATGCATACATAGAAAAGTTGTGCTTAGCAATGGTCTTTGCAACTAAGAAGTTGCACCACTACATGTTGAGTCATACGATATATGTTATATCAAAACAAAATCCTTTGCAGTATATGATGAGCAAGACATATCATAACACATGTACTACAAAGTGGATCATGCTATTGATAGAATTCGACCTAGAATTCATCAGTCAAAATTCAATCAAAGGACAAGTCATAGCTGATCAACTAGCAGAGGCTCCTCTTCAGGATCATAGGCCTCTTGTCATAGAACTCCTCGATGATGCAGTCTTTGCATTTTCAGAGTCACCCAAACCTAAAGAACCGGATAATCAAGCTGATATGTCTTTGTTCTTCGATGGTTCAAAATGCGAGCAAGGGGGTGGTACAGGGATTGTGTTTTTCATGCCACAAGGTGCTCCAATGCCCTTGTCATTTAAACTCAACTTCCCTTGCACCAATAACAATATTGAATATGAGGCCCTAATCTTGGGTCTCCAAACAATGCTCACCATGAAGATCAGAAAGTTGAATATCTTTGGTGACTCCCTTCTCATAGTAAATCAAGTTAAGGGAATTTATCAGTGTAGGTGTCCCATATTGAAAGCATACAAGGAACTTGTGGACACTTACTTAGCCCAACTAGAGTGGTATGACATTGAGGCAATCCCTCAAATATCCAATATATTTGTAGACACTATGGCATCTTTGGGATCCTTAATCCCTCAGAATCCATCTACTGACTTCACTACCATCCAGGTAAAAATACTATCACAATCCATGATATGATGTGAGGCTCAAGAAAATCATGAATCAGTCCACATGATTCATATAGAACCAAACCATGAGTGGTTCTATAGAGCTAGAGACTTTCTGAAGAAGGTACCCTGGGGGTCTTTGATCTCGTAGGGTCCTAGAGAGAATGGTACCACTATTCTCCATAAGGTTGTTTCCCAATATGCATTTGTACAAGTTGAATTATAGTAGGAACATATCATCCAATTAGTCAAAGTCATTGCTTATCAAGATTGGTTATCATAATTACATGATTTCCTTAAGCTTGGAGTAATCCCATAAGGATTATCGCATGCCACAAAAAGAGCATTTAAACAAAAAGTGACTAGATATGTCTTGTTAGGAGATATCTTGTATCATCATAGCTATGATGGAATTCTCCTTCATTGCCTTGAGCTCCAAGAATCAGCTTGGGTGATTTCACAAGCTCATGATGGTACATGCAATGGCCATTTCAGTGACATGGCCATCATCAAGCGCATCCTTCGAATGGGTTACTATTGGCCCACTATGGAGAAGGATTGCATAGCGTATGTCAGGAAGTGCATTAAATGTTAGCATCATGCTAATATTATACACCTACCATCATAGGCCTTACAACCCATCCAAGCGGCTTGGCCATTTGCTCAGTGGGGTTTGGATCTAATTGGTAAGATCTCTCCCCCATATTTGAGCTGACACACATTTATCATAATGGCCACTGAGTATTTCACCAAATGGGTGGAGGCAATCCCTTTAACTACAATGATAGGAGCACGTATTGCGGAGTTCATACTCCATAATATAATATGTCATTTTGGGATACCATCCAAAATAATATCGGATAATGGAACTTCATTCAAAAACAAAACTATAAGGGCTTTAACATCCAAGTATAATATTCAACATAGTTTTGCAACTCCATATTATCCATAAGCAAATGGGCAAGCAGAGGCCTCAAACAAAATAGTGGTAGCAATCTTAAAGAAGATTGTTCAAGAAAATCATAAATATTGGCATATTCAACTACCTCTTGCATTATGGGCTTACAGGACTAGTATATGGATGCCCACTAGGGCAACACCATTCTCACTAGTATATGGTACTGAGGCCATCATACCCTTGGAATTGGAAATTCCAACATTACACATCACATTGAAAGAGTTCATCGATGATGACACTGCATGGCAAGCTCACCTAGATCAATTGATGCTTCTTGATGAACATCACGTGAATGCTCTTGAGCATCTCCGAGTTTACCAAGATCAACTAAAATGAGCTTACAATAATAAAGTCCACCTGAGAGACTTTAAATTTGGGGATCTTGTGCTAAAAGAGAACCAACAGAACTCAAACCTACCACCGCATCTGTGAGATAAATTTATGGCCAACTGGTTAGGTCCATTTATCATTTCAAAGAAGATTGGACCTGGTACTTATCACCTAACATCGCTAGAAGGTGTTGAAGAGCCTGAACCTCTCAACATTCTTCATCTAAAGGTATTTCATACATAAAATCAAAAATTCAAAAACATTTGAAAAGCACTCAAAATAACAAAAACAATTTAAAACATCAAAAATCCAAACAAATAAAAAAGCAATAAATCAAAAACATTGCAAAACATCAAAAATACAAAAATATTTACATTTGGTATTGCATTTACATTTTGCATATGCATTCATTTAATTGCATTGCATTAGGCATTTTCATCCATTGCACTTGCATTAGGATAGGTTGTGTTTACAATCTTACAAATGACACCACATTTGTATGCTAATCATGCATCTTTACATCATCATCATCCATCATCCCTTGTGAGTAATTATGTTTTTCAACACAACCCCATCTATTGCTATAAGGAATATACTAGGGTTTTTCGGTCATTCAGCCATACCTAGTGATCTTCTCAGATTTTGTAGAAAGCTATCTTTGCTTTTGGATATGAGGTCTAGTTTTGATAGTACCTTGCATATTTCAAAATCCTATCACAATTTAAACATTAATAATCCTAGTTTGAACAAGGAAATATGAACACTACAAAGTGGTCCTAGTCACCTTAAGCGAAAGGTTTTTACTTGCTCATTTTGTGATGCGCATGGTCTAGAATGTTGATCATTGACAAAAGGACAAGCTCCCCCCTACCCAAGAAATCCCTTGCTTTCATACAAAATAAGCAAAATCCCAAATCAAAGCAAAGCAAAATAAATAGTGATTATCATCACTAAGCAAATCCCTTGCTCCAAAAAAAATAAAATGTAAAATAAACAGTGATTTTCATCACTAAGCATGAGCAAGTATCCCAATAAATCAAAAGAAAATAAGGGGGTGAAGAGCTTGAATCCCTGGAATGGTCAGTACTTCGAAGCCATTGAGTGATCCCCATTACAACAATGGGTTGAATGAATCCCGCCTGGCAATGGGGTAGTTCTAAGCAATTTACAAATGAGCTAGCTTTAGGTGGCCTGTATTACCTAGTAGTCTAGTCCAACTGCATCCAAACTTAGGATCATGGTGAGCATATGGTGATCCTCATTACAACAATGGGCTGAATGAATCTCGCCTGGAAATGAGGTAGTCTTATGTCTCATCTAATATATTCATTTGCACACACAGGGATAATGAATATCTTGGTCTTCATAACAAAAGCTTTTATCTTTCAAGAGTCTTGTGTAGTCATTATACAACTTTTGATTAATCAACTAGGGTGTTTGAGTCTCATGGAAAACCTCAAAAATCCCTTATAGCAACAAATCATCTCATCAATCAATCACCATTTTCCTTATGAGGTTTTGTTTATTAAGGGGTGTTCATGAAATAGGATAGATACCAGATGGATATCAACAATGATATTTAGACGACCACTGACTATTTTGTGCATATCTTTTAATTTACAAAAGCTTATAAGGGAAAACTTGAAACAACCAAAAGATTGCATTTGATCTAATAACACATTAAAGACACATGCTATTCAAAAAAATGTATTTTATTCATGATAAGATTTGCATAGGTTACAAATAGGGAGAATTCCCCTTTTTCCTTTCTTTTCATAAATGTTACAATAGGCCTGATGCCTTCTTTTCATGTTCCTCAGTGTAGATGGGCTTGCGTACCACCACGGGGTTGTAGTTGTTTGTTGTTTCCCTCCTTGGTTCTAGGATAAACCTGCAAAAAGGGGTTAGTGAGTTGGGGGGCTTGCCTCAGTTAGGCCCCATAGTAAGAAAGACAAATTGACTCATAAAACATAATAAAAACTAAAATAAATGATGCAAAACCTCATAAAAATGCAAAATGAAGCTTACCTCCCAAATCTGAGCTGATTTGGGACCTGTAGACCCAATTCACCACCCGGGGGTGAACTGGTGCTGGATTCGCAGGACGGGGGGTGAATCAGATTGTAACTATTGTTCTTCAGAAATCCTTCGATGGAGGGGTTCCTTTGCTGTTGTATTATTGCTGTTCAAGTTTAGATCTTCTTTGCTATGCTTCTGTACGTATTTTGATAGAGTTTCTGTGCTTTGGACATAAGTGGAGAGAGAGAGATAAATGAGGGTTTGGGCCCACTATTTATAAGAAAACCCAAGGTGTAGGGGGTAGTTAGGAGAACTAAGCCCTAGGGTGAGATCCCATGAAGGTTAAGTTAGGGTTTGTGAGGTGGCATCCTCACATTCCCTTGAGGAAATATCTCATCCTCACACATGTGTGAGGAGAGATTAGGGTTAACTAGGATTAGTCAACTCTAGGTTAGATGTGGGGTTAGGTTAGGGTTTCCTAAGAAATATCCTAACTAACCTAGTGCACACACATGTGGGAGGGAGTAATTAGGGGTAATTAGGGATTAAGGACCTAATTAACCTTTTTAGCCCTAAAAGTGAACTTAAGTGAAGTCACTTTAAAATTAGATTTAACAATTGACTCAATTAATACTTTTGCCAATTAATAGCCCCATGGGGGCCTCAATTAAGCATAAAAGAGTCTTGTATCACCTTAGGAGGCTGGTGGATAGTTTTATGATGCATGGAATGTGTTGATGATGTGATTTAGGTAGTTTATTAGGGTTTTGGACCTAAAAACTAGTGAAGTGGTGTGTGGAAGTCTACGCAATGCTACGATAATCTATGGTGATCTACGCTAGTCTATGCATGTCTACGGTAGTCTACGTATGTCTACGCATATCTACAGTAGTCTACATAGGTCTATGAGGATCTACAATAGTCTACGTTGGTCTACGATAGCCTAGGGGTATCTAGGATTGCCTATGTAAACCTACAAGTGTCCAAAAGGATCTACAAGTACGTAGGTATAGCAATGTGCGACTTTTAGGTGTCTACATTTTGCCCCTTTTTGTACTATACTATGTGGAACACAATTTAATACAAAAATGTGAAGGGTTTGTGTAGAGGAAAAGGGATAGAAGGAGAATGGAATCCAATCAAAAGTATGTAGCCGCTCGAAGCGTGACCATACAACATTGATCGATAGCCAAGGAGGAGGGAAAAGAAGAGAAGAGGAAAGAGATAAAATGAAAGAACAAATACCGGTAAATGGAAATGGATGATTGCGGATGCAATGCAATGGTTTTGTTGAGTCCGTATGACATTTTCGATGTCATACTAGTTGCTTGGGAGAGGCAACTTTTGACTGCTTTGCTTTTACGACCAGTTCAGCGTGGTCCAAAAGTATGAATAGAACAAATGCCTATTCAAATATTTGTTGTCGATTGATTGATGAGCACATGGTGATAAGTGTCAAACCATTTGAGCTAAAGGGACATTTGGATTATTCAAATGTGTCATTCATTATGCATCATGAATGCCAAAAATCCTTTTCCAAATGTTGCGCTAGGATTACGTCAAATGTATCATTCATTCTGTATTCGACATACATGAATGCTAGATTGACTTCTCCATCGAAACGCATAGCTCTCGTGATATAACAAATATCTGGTTGGGATTGAGATTATTTCATAAGATAATCTTCAGCAAAAAATTTTGTAGATAGATGCGATATCCACGCTTTTGGATGTTCGGTTGGTTGGTTGCATGCAAAGCTGACTTTGGATATGAATACCCCCTCAAATGAGGAATCAACAATGAGGTGAATGGAATATGGTGATTTGGTGATGCAGTGATTGATAGAATACCAATGCATGATGAAAATGATAAAAAAGGCAAATTAGAGGATAGTTTGGGAGGTTTCCTAGGGTTTTGGAAGAAATTTGCATGATTTCCTAGGGTTTTGGAAGCAATTTGATTGATTTTGGTGGTCATATGCTCAATTCGTAGGGCGAGGGGTGAATTGGATCTTGATTCATGGGGCGGGGGGAAATTGGGCCTAAATCATGGGGCGGGGGGTGAATTAGGGTTTTAGGTATTTTTAAGCCAATTTTGGAGTTGGGAGGGCTCATTTTGATGACGACGAACGTTGGAGAGCGTGTGGAAGGAGCATTCAACGATGCAGAGACATTGCGGTTGGAGATTTTGAATGAGAAAATGATGAGAGGATGACCTAGAGCTGGTAGTAGGCATGGGGATCCATCGGTAAGTGCTTCTACTTGCCTCGTTTTGCATTTTTTAATTTTCTAGAGAAATGTGAATTAGGGGGGGAGGTTTTCATCTTATTTTAAAAAAAATTATAATTTTTAATTGAAATTGGAACACATAGTGTAAAACTAGCCAAATGGGTACCCAAAAATGTAATTTATTTTTAGGTTTGACTTGTTTTCATGCCAGTTTGACTGGGTAACGGGTAGAGTAGGCTTAGAGTTTGACCATCTATTTTTGGAGTGATGGTGTACTATTTTTGCAATGTGGTTGAATTTTATTTGTAAAAGTAGGAAATGGGTATCCATTTGTGTGACTGTTATTTTTTCTGCCTTCGTTTGGTGTGTTTTTGGAATGTGTGGTTTTAAGGTGTAACTTGGAAAACTTTGACTATTAAATTTTCCATCGTAGAGATAGTATTTTTAGAAACCGATGATACTTTCACTGTAAAAGGGTGAAATGGGTATCCAAAAACATTACTTGTTTTGGTAGATGCTCTCATTTGGCATGTGTTTGATTTACGTGCCAAGATGTAGGTAGTGTTAAATTTGAAATTAGTTGTTGGGAGCCCGATTTGCACTATTTTCAACATCTGTTTGAACTTTCACCGTGAAGTGGGCAAATGGGTGTTCAAAAATGTGACTGTGTTTTTGATATTGTGTGTATTGGTGTATGTTCTATTTGGATGTATGTGTGGTAAGATTGACCTTGAACTCCGTGTTGATTTGTATACTATTTTTGAATTTTGTCGACATTTTTACCACAAAGTGGGCAAATGGGTATTCAAAAATGTACTTTATTTTTGTATGTCTGATGGATTGACTTAGTTTTGAATTTCGTGCCATAGTGGGTATGTGGGTAATTTTATATTTGACTATTGGGAGCCAAATATGTACTATTTTTCACATCTGTTCGAACTTTTACCATGAAATAGCAAAATGGGTATCCAAATATGTGATTGTTTTGTTGATATGTTTTGATATGTGAATTATGCACTATTTTATGTCTCGAAGTGCATGTCAAATTAAATAGTTTAATTTGTATATTTGATTCATGTGATGATTGAGTTTTATTGGATTGCATATTTGTGTTGATGGCTAATGTATACTTCATTGTGCTTGTTTGTGGATGAACAGGTGAAGATGCTCGAGCCTCGTCATCGTGTACATAAGATGAAGAGTGATTTTGATGAGTTGATGAACAATGTTGATGATCTAGCATGGTTGGATACCATATGGTTTAGAGGCGTGTGGGAGTGTAAGAGTATACATGCCAACAGGGCATATGTATCCACCTTATGTGAGCGATGGGATGCGGATCGGAACACTTTTCATTTTCCTACTAGGGAAATGATGATTACATTGGAGGATGTGTATCGGATTTATAAGTTACCTATTGAGGGTGTTCCGGTTAGGGCAGCACCAGATGATTCTAAGGAGGTTGTACTGGAGCGCTTCTTTGGTGAGGGGTGGAGAGATATAGATGTTGGAAAGATGGATTATGAGTGGTTGTGGCTTAAGAAGAAGATATCTAATCGCTAGTGTAATGATGATGATGATATCTACCTATGCATTACCTAACACTTTTAGGGTACTGTTTACCTAGAACATGTTGGATGTGGTGAGTGACATGGTAGAGCAGAGCATTGTGTTTGCATGGGTGCCTACACTATTGGCTCAGGTATACAGAGAGTTGCACGATGTTGTGTGTGTTGGATGGAAGGGTCTGAGTTGGACTCCCCTACTATAGGTATGGGTATGGGAGCACATATCCATTGAGAGGTCATCACTATTGCCTCACCCTACCCATGTTGAGGGTAAGGAGTATTTACCCTATGCTTTGAGATGGTGGACAGATGAGGAGAAGGGCATTAAGAGGCCTCATGAGGGTGATCCTTTGTTGTGGAGGGTCAAGTTTGGAGACTTGACACCTAATGACATTAAGTGGAGGCCTTGGTTGGGTGGGGTGACCTAGGAGAAGGACGATGAGTAGTTGCAGGCCATTCGTCAGGGTAGATGGCTAGTGGGGAGATATACTCGGTAGGTCGAGTATTTTTAGTTTGATCGAGTGAGATGATAGTTTGGATTACAATAGGATGTTCTAGGGGCTCCTGTTGTGTATTATAGATGATGGGGTGATAGGGGAGAGTGTCCTATGGTTCTACCCTGGGTTGGTGAGAGTGACCCACCTATGGTTATCTTAGATGTGGATAATGTTGGGATGACACCAGAGTTTGAGGCCTGGTGGGTGATGTAGAGTTGGGAGCTCGATAGGGGTGTGATTGATCGATGGGTGCCACCTAGTGGTGGGGTGCCTCCACTAGAGAGGAGAGTAGGTAGAGGGACTCGAGCTAGGCTAGAGGAGAGGGCTAGTAGTGAGAGGGAGGTTCCTCTACGATGGTCTCGATGATGATTGGATGGTGCTTCAAGCTCATAGGGAGCGGGAGTAGGGGAGGTTCCTATGACCATTGAGATAGATCCTATGGAGGGTGGGATGGCCATGGGATAGGTGGTTGGGGGAGTAGAGGAGGTAGGTGGGTCCACTATAGTGGGTGGTGTAGATGACACCATTGATATTGGTTTATTTGAGGAGATGGAGGAGATTCTGCTTGAGGTCCAGGAGAGGTAGGATGTAGATGAGGAGGCTCGAGTGCTATGTGATAGGGTTCATTAGTTAGAGACTAAGCTTCATGAGTAGGAGGAGAGTCACAAGGTAGAGGTGGAGCAGATGAGGTCAGATATGGAGAATATGAGGGTAGATATGGCTAGCCAGTAGCAATCCCAAGAGGAGGCATCATGGGCCATTGAGAGGGTGACTGGTCTATTGGTTGTAGAGTCTACTAAGAAGTCTTTGTGTGAGGCTTCTCTGATGGTGCATGGGATTGCACTCCCTGATTATAGTTGGGTGGTGTCCTAGTATGAGTCATGATCATGAGTGTAGGTGCCTTCACATCATAGCCAACATAGTGCTACTTCGATGGAGTAGGTGGGTGCTAGGACTGAGGGACGAGGTACACCAACTGTGGTTCAGGCTTCAGGGGCTAGGGCAGAGTCTAGCAGAGCTATAGAGGTTCGAGCGAGCTATGAGGGGTATGGGGAGACTCCTAGTGGTAGTTAGGGTTGCTCATGATTGTAGCCTATGGGTATTTTGGATGATAGATGATGGGTATGGTCCCAGTTTGTAGCCTACGGGTATTTTTTATGGATGACATATATATATATATATATACATTTTGATTTTGGTTGTTATATATACATGTGTTGTTATTATGGTTTTGAATGTGTTCTCTTTATGTTTGCGTAGATAGCATAGCATAATTTGTAGGTATGTATAATGAATGGATATACATGTGTGGTATGGTTTAGATCTATTATCATTCTGTAGTATGAATATACTGTAGAATAGTATGCATGATTGTATTTTGAATGCAATGTGATGTAATATAAAATGTGAAATACCATTTGTAGTGAATGCATGTAGTGTGGATGCAATGATGTGATTTGATATGGAATGCATATAGGATAAATGCATAGATGTAATGTTTGATAAGTGTATGTGACATAGATGCATGGATGCATGTATGAAAGGATTGAAATGCGCAAAGGAAGCACTTGTATCATGGCATGTACCTGTATGGATGTGATCCATTCCATGATCTCAGAGATGTAGGATGGTATAAGGTATATGTAATGGCTTTGACCAATGTAGTTTTGGCAATCAAATCTCGGACTCAAAACTGTGCAAGTTTATGTGACAACTCATAACTAATCGAACTAGTTCAAAATCTATCATGGACCTGTGTGTGTAAATGAGTGAGGTTCATTTATCCATTTTGAGGGAGGTAGGATTAACCCATTGTAGACATGGCTAAACTAGCTAGCTCATCCATAAGTGAACAATGATCTGTACAAAAGTGGGTAGCTAATGTGATAGATATATCGCCACTTGTAAGACTATTCCACTGGTAGGCAGGCTCTTGGAGCCTATTGCTAGCGATGGAAATCATCCCATGGTGTTATGTTGAACCTAAGGACCAAAGGCGATGAAGCATAACATGGGTGATATCAGGAGGCTTTTCCTTTTGTTTTTTGCCCCTCATCTATTGTTTACCTATTTATTGTGGTGCTCTTTTTCTTTTCTCTTTTTCTATTCTCTTTTTTTATTCTCTTTTTTTCTTTTTCTTTTTTTTTGTATGGGCATTGGCTTTTGTTTTTTGCCCCATTCTTTTACTTTTTCTTATGCTTATCCCTTTGTTTATCCCTAGGTCGTATGTTGACCATGCAAGTGATAGGACGAGCAGGGGAAACCATTCGCTAGATGGTGACATCTACTCAAGGTGTCATATTTCCTAGACTCAAAATTCATTTAATGTGTAACCTGTTGTGAGTGGTCCGTGAGAGAAGTTGAACCAGCCTAAAGAACCATAAGGAGTATGTAAAACCTATCAGCTAGGGGTGACATTTGATTGACTAAACTAGTAAGTAGTCAAATCTTAACACGACACCTATGTATACCCTAATCCTGAAAAGGGGGAATGGACATCCAGGTGGTGATGCTAACAAGTGCATGTATTACTCCTATTGAAGGCATATTTTGGGGGAGAATGTACAAACTTGAAATGAAATTTACATGAAAAACATATGGATATATGCAATGGAGGTAATGTAAATGATGCAAGTGGAGGAATGCAATATCTACAAGAGGAAGCTCATGAAATGTAGAAGGAGAAGGGTGGAAAACTTATCTACAAATGAGTATAGTATATCATAATGACAAAAAGGCATGATGCTATAATAGTGGTTGCCCCAACGTGTGGGGTGTGTGTAGTAGGTAAATAAACTATGAGTTGTACAACTATGTAATAATCACAAAAAGAAATAGGATGTGAGAGTAGGATGTATTGATAGAATAAGTAAGAAGAAATAGGCTTTGGTAACTAGCAAGATGAGGGGATTACCAAAATCTGAAGAAGATAGAAGAGAGGAAGTAGATCAACGTAGGTATGTAGCCGCTCGAAGCGTGACCATATGACTACGCGAGGAAGTAAGAAGTAGAAGAAGAAAGAAGGAAGAATATGAGAGCTATTGATGAGTGAAGTGGTACAGGTCAGGTCAAGAATGAGATGGTGAAGCTAGAGTATAGCTAGGACTTCGATGGTTGGTGTAGTTGGATATGTTGTGAATGTAGTGAGTTGGTGTTGTCAAGGTTTCACGTGGTGGTAAAGTTCTAGGGATGATGCGGCGTGGAGGACTCAAAAGTTGGCTAAATGGGATGGAGCATTCAGGTGATGGAGTTCGATCGCCATGCAACATGTTGTGCACTAGGTTCTCGAATGATCAACATTCTTCAATGTCATGACCTGGTTGATGATGATAAATACAATATTGGCTCTCATGGTAATTACATGGTTTAGGATGCGAGGGGTCTATGGGTCGAATCTCAGGTAAGTCAAGAAGGCCTTGATGCATGAGGTGATAAAACATTTTTGATAATGGAGTAAATGGAACAAGCATGGGGTAAATGTAAGGTTCCGCTAGAGGTGAATGAGAGTCAGATGAGGGGAGGTCCAATGGTGGAGATGTAGGTCGAGAGTCTGATGTGGGTCGAATCTAAGATCAGGGAATGGATCTGTGTGGAGGTGAATATGCATGGGTCATGGGAGACTAGCATGGATGAGACTAGCATGGATGAACATGGTAATGAAAATGGTTCATCTATAGCTCAAGAGCCTTGATATGAGAAAGGAGATGTTGATATCATGGCGTGGATGTGATATTATCAAGGAAGGTGGTGATTTGGACTCCAAAATGTATGGAGTTTCTTGGTATGCATGAGAAGATGAATGAGATTGTGATGATGCATGAGAAGATGAATGAGGTTGAAAATATGAGGATGATGATGAGGACGACCCCTCATGTAACCTATGGAAGAGGGTTGGTAAGTATTCGTACAATGGTGTAAGGTTACGTTGTGGACCCTGCGGGTGCATGCCATGAGATTGTTGAGGCCTAGGTGGGGGAGGCATGTTGGTTTGGAAAACTTGTTGTGGAATGCAAGGTGGTGGACTTGGTGTAGGTGATAGGGTAGTATTTTCCACTTGGTTGGCTTGTGGAGGTCAAGGATAAGGTTGGTTAGGTGTTTTTATATTAAAATAGAAGTTTGAACTGTAGTTAGGCTTCGATATTAACTTAATTTTGCTAGATTGGACTATAATGTCTTCAATAACATTTTCTTGTGAAATGGCTTCCTCGAAGGTGTAGCTTTGGTGAAGCTATAGGGAGGTAGAGATGTGTTTGTGGAAACTATTGTAAAAGAGTTTCACTAGCTCTATGGTAGGGAGGCTATGGGAAATATCATGGATGATCGCTCTCCATATAGATACAAACTTGGTGATAGGTTCATCATCAGCCTATCATAGGGCGTAGACATCTAAAAAATTTGTCTTCTTCTTGATATTAATGGATAAGTGTTCTAAAAAGGTGTTTGCTAATTTCTCGAAGGTATAAAGGCTATGTCATGGTAGCAAGTTATACCAATCTAAGGCTTATCCTACAAGAAAGAGGGAGAAGGTATGCAACATAACGGGATTGCTACTATGAAGTTGGTAGCAAGCTGAGCAATAGTTACTGACATGCTCTCTATGGTCTTCATTACCTTTATACTTATCAAACTTTAGGATCTCAAAGCGGTAGGGGTAAGTTGGGCTAGGAACAGATGGATGAACCAACTCATTGCAAAGTTCATTGTAGGATGGTTTTTTTGGCCCATAGCTTGATGTGCACAAGTTTAACATCTTGACTTCATATCGTAGGAGTTGAATTTTAGGTGTTAAGGGTGTAGGAAATTGAGCTAGGGTTGGTTGAGCCTAGGAGTGTGGTGGATAGTGAGGTTGTTGTTGTTCTTCTCCATATTATAGAGGGAATTATTCCAGTTGGTCTTGGTATGATGGGTATTGAGTGGCATATGATGTAGGGGCTAGTGGGATACTAGGTTGTGGAATAGATGTTTGTTGGGGGTGGTAATATTATGATTGGCATATGTGTCATTGAGGCATGGGTTCCTGCTAGGTGGGAACCTGCTATAATGACTAGGCCATAGGAGGTGATGACCACGAAGGAGGAGGTGTGAGAAATGCATCCCTAATAGGTAAGAGTGGAGTTATCGATGCTACTGGTGTTAGGGACGGTCAAGATAAGGTGTCAAAAGCCAAGACCTATCTCTATCCTAAAGGATGAGCAGTAGTGAAGCTAAACTATGTGAAATATCCTGAGGAAGTGGATGTATAAGCTATGTATTTTGATTTTTAGGTAGGAGGAAGATTAGCAGTAGGTGCTTGGAAAGGAGGAGGAGGAGGTATCTTGAAGGTCACTGAGGGTGAGGGTATAGTAAAGGATTGGGTATTGTACACTCCAGGTACCTGAGATACAGGTGGTAGTGCAGCAAAAAAATATGGGTGAGCTTCTAAAGTAGGATCTTGGGAAGAGGATGTGGTGCATGTGTCCACTCCTGAATGAATTTTGGTTTTTGGTTGTTGCTGCTACCATTAGGTGGTTTGGGTTTGGAGAGGCTCTTGTGATAGGTCCTCAAACATTGTTAAAAATGGCTACTGAGATGATGATGGTTAGGACTCTTGGTAAGAGTATGGATATGATGTTTGAGAGGGTGTTTTTTGTTCTTGTAGAGGAGGTTGTTGTTTTACAATTTGGAATGCTGACCTCTGGGTACCTATGGTAGAAGAGGAAGGGTCAAAAATAATTCCTACTATAGGGATGAATGATGTGACCTCTGGGAAAGTGTGTTTTAAGAGGTAGGAGTCATTATCAAAAAGGGATTGAGACAAACTTTGGAAAAAAGGGTGTGCAAAGGTAGGGGAAGTAGGTATGACCTCCTCATCTATGGTAAAGAATGGATGAGGTTGTATTGGCACCGTGTAGATCACGTGGTTGTAGAACATGGTCTATGGATTAGAAAAGGATGGGTATGAAAGAAGTGGATAATATTCTATAAGTGAAGTAGCGAGGACTTCACTCAAAGTGGATGTCTCGTCTTGAGGTGTTGTGTGTGTACTGTACGTAAGATCCTATGAGTAAATAAAATGTGTGTATGGTATTTCCCTTCATGATCGAAGGAGTAGGAGGAGGCTGACTAGAAGAAGTGGTAGGTGCTTCCTCTATAAGGCATGCTTTCTTGCTTGCTCGACTGTAGGTGACAACAGACATGACAGTATATGTGATGTCATGAAGTTTTAGAACTAGACAAAAATTAGAACCTATAGTTCTATGTGTGTTGTGTGAAGGGATTTAGGAATAACCCTGTATAGTGTGGACTCAATTGTATCTAATATAAAAGTAAAGTAATGACGTGTTGTTTGTAGCTCAAATAATAAAGTGACAAGTGGTGTATTGTGCTGAAACCATTTTGTGATCATGTAAACAACGATAAACTAGAATCAGTTCTCAATGCTGTAAATAAAAGTCTTTTGTTCATTTATGTATTTTTTGATGTTGGTACCTCCTAGGTAGTATCACAGGTAGTGGAGTGAATACTCTAGTAAATTAGGAATGTCTTCAGTATCAAACCTCATCCAACACCCAAATATGCACAAAATAGAACAATATTTCAATGTGTGAAAGGTGACCTGTATGGAAGGCACAATAAAGTGATATCTTAAAAGGGGGGAACCCACTATGCTGAAGCGAGTTCACTATATCCTCTTACAAGAATAGGTTGCACTGTCTACAACATGTTAGGCATGCTTGATGTACCCCATGCTTTCGCTTCACCCTCGAGAGGGCTTATTCAACAACGACAGTTATCGTGTCCACAAATTATGTGAGCCTTGTGGATGGAGGTGTATAATCCTATCCCACTCCGAAGGTAACTTCTAGTGATGAAATCCAGAAGTCTAGTCTCAAAAGTGGGGGGTTTTTTGGTGATGAGGCCTATAAAATGACTCCTATGGGGTTGCTAGGTGTCTAGGGGGATTGAGAGCTGGTGGAGGGTAAAACTTCGTTGGCACCAATCTCGAGTGATGGATTGGGGATGAAATCCAATCTCACAACTTTTTTAAGATACCATGTGTGTGTGTGTGGGTTTTTGTTTTGCTAACAATGTTATGTAAAATTGGAAATCTAACTAATTACCTTTTCAAATTGATAGCTAGCCTTATATGCATTTTTCAAAAGCAAAAGACTAGAATGAAATACTTTTTGTAAACAAAGAATCTAATCCTAGATGCCTTTAGGAAAATAAATTGACTCTATTTTGTAACACATGCAAACAAGTAATGTGAAAGGTATGTGAGTAGGGGTTTATGGAACCCTAGATTCTAGCATAAGGAAAAGATGTAACACGGATTTATATGAGGATAAATTGTCAATATTACATTAAGCATGTACAAAGGAAAGAAACCTTAATCCTAAATATGAACTTTAGAATTAAGAATTTGAAATATTTTTGTAATGGAAATGTATGCTATGGAGTAAAGAAGCAATGGAAAGCTTATGCTACATTTGAGTTAGGCAAAGAAACTAAAATTTGCACAAATTTTTACAAAATCAGACTTGCTAGTTTTGTGCAGGTTTCTACAACTAAAATGCATTTTCTAACATGATGGATATGCAAGAAAAGTGGGATTTACCAACCATATTGATGCTTTAATTAATAAATTATTTTGCACTCATACATTCCAAAACAAAAATAAATTTGTGGAATACCTGGACTCTAATGCTACAGATGGTCTGGTTGGCTCTTGTGTTGCTCACCCTTGCAATTCTGGGGGCTTTTGAGGCTGGTAGGTTGACTTCACCACCTGGGGGGAAAATTGAGATCTGGTTCATAGGATGGGGGGTGAATCAGGTTTGGATACCCCAAATATCTATTCTAAAGGCCTGAGGTGGTTCCCAGGGCTTTGGAGGTTTTTGTATCAATCAAATATAGTACCTGCAAAACACAGAAACAAAGGATAATATCAAATTTGTAAAACTAGTTAACCTGACACTATTCGTTGTGGGGGTCCCACCAGATGTGCCAAAATAAAATAGCCAAAATATTGTATTTGATATAATAACACATTAAAGATACATGCTATTCAAAAAAATATATTTTATTCATGATAAGATTTGCATAGGTTACAAATAGGGAGAATTCCCTTTTTTCCTTTCTTTTCACAAATGTTATAATAGGCTTGATGCCTTCTTTTCACGTTCCTTAGTGTATATGGGCTTGTGTACCACTATGGGGTTGTATTTGTTTGTTGTTTCCCTCCTTGGTTCTAGGATAAACCTGCAAAAAGGGGTTAGTGAGTTGGGAGGCTTGCCTCAGTTAGACCCCATAGTAAGAAAGACAAATTGACTCATAAAACATAATAAAAATTGAAATAAATGATACAAAACCACATAGAAATGCAAAATGAAGCTTACCTTCCAAATCTAAGCTGATTTGGGCCCTATAAATCCAATTCTCCACCCGAGGGGCAAACTGGTGCTGAATTCGTAGGGTAGGGGGTGAATCAGATTGTAACTATTGTTATTTAGAAATCCTTCGTTGGAGGGGTTCCTTTGCTATTATACTACTACTTTTCAGGTTCAGATCGACTTTGCTATGCTTTTATAAACATTTTGGTAGAGTTTCAGTGCTTTGGACATAAGTGGAGAGAGAGAGGTAAATGAGGATTTGGGTCCACTATTTATAATAAAACCCAAGGTTTAGGGGGGGTAGTTAGGAGAACTAAGCCCTAGGGTGAGATCCCATGAAGGTTAAGTTAGGGTTTTTGAGGTGGCCTCCTCACATTCCATTGAGGAAATATCTCATCCTCACACGTGTGAGGAGAGATTATGGTTAACTAGGATTAGTCAACTCTAGGTTAGATTGGGGTTAGATTAGGGTTTCCTAAGAAATATCCTAACTAACCTAGTGCACACACATGTGGGAGGGATTAATTAGGGGTAATTAGGGATTAAGGACCTAATTAACCTTTTTAACCCTAAAAGTGAACTTAAGTGAAGTTACTTTAAAATTATCTTTAATAAATGACTCAATTAATACTTTTTCCAATTAATAGCCCCGTGGGGGCCTCAATTAAGCATAAAATAGTCTTGTATCGCCTTAGGAGGCTGGTGTATGGTTTTTTGATACTTGGAATGTGTTGATGATGTGATTTAGCTAGTTTACTAGGGTTTTGGACCTAAAAACTAGTGAAGTGGTGTGTGGAAGTCTACGCAATGCTATGATAATATATGGCAATATATGCTAGTCTACACATGTATACAAAAATCCATGTATGTATACACATATCTACAGTAGTCTACACAGGTATATGAGGATATATAATAGTCTACGTTAGTCTACGATAGCCTATGGGTATCTAGGATTACCTATGTAAACCTACAAGTGTCTAAAAGGATCTACAAGTATGTAGGTATAGCAATGGATGACTTTTAGGTGTCTACAAAACCATACATCTCATATCATCTCATCTCATTTATGGATGCTAAAATTATTAATTCTAATGATAAGAGTTACCATTTACATTCATGATTTTTATACATCATGTGGTGTCATACATTAGTTTGTAAATCACATATCAGATTCATTTCTTATGTTTTAAGTGATTAAATCATACAAGTTTATTTGCATTAGATCATCTTGATGTAATTAATGCATTATATTATATATCATCTATCATATCATATCACATATATTAAATGCATACAAAATTGAAACAAATTAAACATGCATTTAACATTCACCATTGCATCCATATATACATACATAATAGTGCATCTATACATCTAGATCACAACATATACTCATACATCTATCACCTAGCTAGTGCATGTCATTAGTACATCGTATCCATATAACATAATAAAAATATCATATAAGCATTGCATTCACATTTGCATCACATGAACATAAGGCAACAACATAATACACATAATGAGCAATAAAATAGTATCATATATATATATATATATATATATGTGTGTGTGTGTGTGTGTGTGTGTGTGTGTGTGTGTGTGTGTAGATGTGAATAAGTACATGAGGTACAAAAATTCCTGTAGGTTACAATAGTGTAGGTCCTCAAACCTTACACTAAAAAATGATACAAGACATCATATATATCAAGCAACACCTACATCCCCTGAGTTGTCCTCTCCCTCATCTCCCTCTTTGTAAGGATGCCTAGAGCTTGTGCCCACCAATATCTCTGATTGATCCCCTGACCTATGACTAGGGTGAACTAAGGAATGTATAGAATCACTCTAACTCATATGATATCCTCGATCATGTAGGTATATTTCGATCATAAAAATCCACCTACCCCTCTAGTTGCCTAATGTATGCACCATAATACTAGTGCCCAACATTATACTGACTAATCTAACCCTAAAACCTAGCCACATGCACCTGCAATGCTGCTACATATCCTGAAACAAGGGTACCTACTATAACCTATTCTATTGTATCCTACCCTAGAGAAATAGGAGTATTTCCTAGTTATATCCTAAAATAATCTCTCTTAGTAGTACTAGCATCAAGCTATGCCTATAATAGGTCCTTGTTGAGTGGTATTTTCACACACTTGTGAAAGTGCACTCTTCTTTAGGATTTGGGTTCCAAATCCCCTCTTGCAAAGAAGTTAAACAACCAACTTCTCCAAGGTCTCCGCTATATTAGCATTTGCATGTGTATTAGTAATCTCAAATAAATATATTCATTTTAAATGCTTGGAATACCTTAGTGATTACAAGTAACTGTAAACAAGGGGCAATGTTGGTTTATTTTACCATGAAACTTTAGTGATTGTTCATTGAACCAAAATAAATCAAATGTGAGTTGGCCCTCATATGACCACGATGTAGTGCTTTAATTCCTTTTATCTTGATGGTTTTAAAATAGATTTTATCTTGCATTAAATCCTCAATGATGAATAGGGTCTCCAAATGTAGCTTCAAAATGTCACTTTAACTTATCCCTCTTAAATGAAATCAAATTTTCATCAAGATGAACAATTAAGTGCTTTGAGGAAAAGATCTTCAATGTAATACTCAAATTACCCCTCTTTCGTAAAATTATAATTTTTTATGAAGAGAGAGTAATTTTAGGCTCAAAATGGAAATTTGTGAAAATGCCATAAAACATAACTCCTTCAATGAAATTGGAATTTTCATGAAGGGAATGTCATCATAGGCTCATGAGTGCAAAAAAAAACTGAAAAAATGAAATTTGACCTTAAAATGGAAATTTTCTATTTTCGGATTTTTAAAATCTGTAACAAAACAGCAACTTCGATGAATTTTTAAAAATACTAAACAACTCCGAAAATGAAATTTCAAAGTGCGTAATGGAATTATGATAGGTGCTCTACATAATGGTGCAATTATTTTTTTGATTTTAATTTTTTTTAATGTTTATTTTAATGCCTGAAAATAAAAAAAAATTCTGAAATTAAAATTTTGGAAAACAAAAATAAAATAAAATTTTGCATCAAAATAATTTCCGAAAATGCAGCAATGCAAAAAGATTCTTCAGTTTGATAGCACCCCATCCTGCAAAACCGAATACGTGAGAGTTTCTTACATGCAACCTAGCCTATTTGACCTGCAAAACAAACACAATCAAAGTAAACTAGGTGCTGGCTCCTAGGGTTTAAAATAATTTCCAGATTGCAGACATTCACATGAAATAACCCAAAACAATAGCATAAATTTCACATACAAATATGAAATCTGAAAGGAGGAATATAGAACAGTTAAAATGAAGCATGCAAAAAATTTCTAGAAAATTTCTCATCCTTTCTTGCTAACAAGGTCTGAAATTTCTGAAGAGAAGCTTTAGCATTCAAATTATATTTCAAGTTTTACATTACATCAAAATCTGCCGCATTTGGCCATGCCCAAAAATTCTAGCCCCTCTTTTCAATGAACTCCATCGATATTTGTAAATCTCTTCTAAGACCCTTCGTTTCTATTTTCCATTCGATAGAAACTCTCCAATTTCAGCATGTTGTTCCTTTCCCTTTCTCTGTTGTTTTGGTTTCATTCGCATATGCAGGCGCGACCGTTTCACTTCTATCCTTATCGTAACATTTTTCCAAAACTTTACTCATTTCATCTTTGTCCTTACACCCTCGACCACATTTGAACAATATACTTTCTATCATGTGCCATATGGCAACTAATGCTTTTATTTAAACATACATTTTCAACCGTTCTCATCACGCAATTAGCATTGATGTTCCCTTACAAGTAAAAGTATGGATTTAAGTATTTTATTCTATAATAATATGGTCCAATGATTACCATATTAAATTATATAATATCTTGACACCTACGGGCCACCATTTGTCCTCATCCTAACGAGGGTTACCCATTATCAATGTGGTCATTCTAAATCTCATGAAATTCACTGGTCATATTCTATGGGAATACATCGTTGTACAAAATGTTGTTTTTAATCTATTGGGACCTGTTGTGCTGAAACAATATCCATGAAATGACCATTGTCCATTGCTTTTGTAGTGTCGCATCCCCATGTGGTCCCACGTATGCATATTAAATATCCTCCCATCTTTGGTAATGGATTTCTACCAAACCTGTCTTAATACAGTCTCACGAAAGGGACCCTTGATACCAGTAAGAAAATCAATGAAACCATTATTTACATTCTCCTGTATTTGCATTGCAAACTTCATCACTTCCAAAGCCACATCGGATTACCATTTGTCTCGGTAATCCTCAAATTGTGCACAGTCCATATCTGGGCTTCATGCACCCATATTAGTTACTGGTTTCAGCATTACACTCCAAGGTAGCTCTATCCATAGCTTGAGACTAGGTCCTCTTGAAACCCACGATCCGTCCCCACTCCATAATCTCCGCTGTCACAGTAGAAGAAGTGGTATTAAAGTGAAACAAAATTCCAAAAGTATTCATTGGGCCACCATGGCTCCCTACTATTGTTTCGTCTAAATGCCGGCACTGGTGCTCTCGCTATAACTCTTCGTGAAGACTTCACTTGGACTTGCCGGCCAAATGGGTGGGCCCTCTTCTCACACTGCATCACACTTGTCTTCAACTCTTTTATTTTTCTGTTCCTCATTTCATCAGCAATACCAAAGAAATGGATATCATAATTCAGGTGCTTTATAAGCCATACAGTGTAACGAAAATCTAGTCTTTGGCTATCGTGTTTATCATGTTTCCCATGCTGTCAACATCACCGGACTCCCATTTCGTAACCATGTATGACCGCCGTCATAGCCTGCATAAAACATAAGGCTAATGAGATGTATATACTTAAATTCATTTGTTATTTTCATCTTCTATTCTTTGACCCAAACAAATGAAATAAAACTTAACAACTGGACATCAAACTCTCAAACGATAACACTGACAAAACAAACTTGCCGACACACAAACTGACGATAAAAAAGGAAACGTCGACGAGAAAATGACCACAAAGTCGTTAACAAGAAAATGACGACAAAAGTCATCAACAAGAAAAAGTTGTCGACAATTAAATATCGTCGACAAGAAAATGATGACAATAAAATATCGTCGACAAGAAAAAGTTGTCGACAAGAAAATATTGTCGACAAGAAAAAGTTGTCGACAATAAAATATTCGACAAGAAAATATTGTCAACAAGAACCGACAACAATTGCAAAACCTACGACAAAACGAAGGATTAGACACTAAAAATGAAATGCAAACACCCGGACATCAAAACGAAAAGGTGGGTCCCCAATTTTGGGGTATGTTGTGGAACAGCCACAACAAATGGCGACTCTGCTGGGAAATGCTCCTGAGCATTTCGGTGAGAACCCAACCTGAAAATACACAAACTCAAATACAAGCATTAGCAAATATCCAAAGAATGCAAATAGATCAGAAATACATGAAGCATCAGAATCGCTAAGCATCAGCTCGGTGTGTGCAGTGTGCTTCATTCCCTATCATTTGAAACTCATTCAACTTTCCATTGTCAGTTTTACATGAATGCATATGTGAGATTGTGAATGATTTGTGTAACCTGATAAATATGCTTAGAGATTTTGCTTTTATAAAGGCTTAGACCTTCTAGTATCATACACAAACATTTAAGATTACCAAACCCTCTTAGGATCAACTATATGTATAATGAATTGCTTGATTGTATCCCAAAGTTGGTTATGAGTCCCTACTATCTTGAACCCATGATGTAAGTGTACGTGAAATCAAAAATTTGGGGAATCAGACTCCCAACCTAACCGAGATGGGAGTTTTAACCCTATCCTTACTATTCTGATTTGGAATTCATTACCTCACTTTGAGCAAAATAATTTAACCAATTATGGAAGAAATGGTCCTGCTAGTCTAACCCTTTGAACAGTCAGTGGTCTTGTTTTTTAGACAAGACATGCTGCCATGCATGGGCATACTTAACCCCATAATCCATGACTTAACTTCATTTCTTTGGACCTTGGGGATGACTACCCATCCTTTGCAGAGGACAAGTAGTACGATCCTTCCAATCCAATATAAAGATGAGATGGGGAAATTAATTTTTTACTTCTTGGACCTTGGGGATGACTACCCATCCTTTGTAGAGGACAAGTAGTACGATCCTTCCAATCCAAGCTTTAGATGTAAATGAAGAATATTAATTTTATTGCTTGGACCTTGGGGATGACTACCCATCCTTTGCAGAGGACAAGTAGTACGATCCTTCCAATCCAAGCTTTATCATGAAATGAGACATAGGAGCTTTGGGGAATCAGATTCTCAACCTAGGCGAGATGAGAATTATGCCCTATCCTTACTACTCCATGAAGGTCAAATCAAAGCTTTGGGGAGTTGGATCCTCAACCTAAGTTCGATGAGGACTTAACCCTATCCTTACTACTCTGATTTTAGGCTTTAAGCTTTATGGAAGTGGTAAAAACCATTGTTCTAAGGATCATGTTGCATACTAGGATAGACATGAACTACTTCCTTCGCCTGACCTTTTCTTCCAAGCAAGGTTTTGATCATTTTGCTCAAGATCCTTTTTAATGTGTATAAAATGTGCTTGATTCTAGATAACTCGGGGCTCAGTTCCCAACCTTAGGATTTTTTCTTATTTATGTTATAGCATAACCCTAAGAGGATTTGACACACTTTAATGATTTGTATGTGAAATGCATATGCAACTAAGATGGCATGTATATGCAAAGTGAGATGTAATATGAATGCATTGTCCTTTGAATTGCAGATGGAGTATTGCCATAAAAAATATAAAACTGACTACTTCATGCATCACAAGTTTCAAACGATATTATTAAACTGTTTGTGTTTCTTGTGGAGCTTTCTACAACACAATTCCAATGTTCCATATTTCCCTGATCTAAAGCATAAGTTAGCATCTCAAGACCTTTTTAGACAAACCAAACATGTCACACAACTTGAATCCAAACCTAACTAGCAATCCAAAAAATGAAACTTGAAAACATAAACCAAAACCAAAAACCAAAATCTATATACAAATGTACAATATAATACAAGATGATGCAAAGCTTGGATTATCACTTCCCTGGATCCCAAACATGATTAGAACACTTCAACAAAAATATAATGTGATATACATGCCAAGTGTTGTAGGAATCCAACAAAAACAATATTAGACCACACCATGCACCAACTTTTAACTTCCCTTGCTCACCCCACCAATTAGATTTAATTCCATTAGTACTCTCATAGGTGAGCGTTGAAATACTAAAATGATTAGACAATAAATGATATTCAATTTTATCTTGTCTATTCTTGAAAGTATCCATTTCATAGTTCGATTCATGATTTAGAACTAGGCTCTCTTTATCCAAAATGAGACTTTGTAAGCAAGAGCCTATTTCTAAAAAATTTAAAGCCAAATCATTTTCCAAATTTGTAGGCCAATCAAATTTGTGTAACAGTTTGCAAGCATCTAGGATATTTACCAAATTGAGATCATTAGGAGCTTTTATCCTAGGTTCAAGAATTAATTGTTGATGAATTTGATTTAGCAATTTAAATGCATCAAGCTCCTTTTCATTCATTAAAGTAATGTTATCAAAGGTGTGGTTAGAAATTAATCCTTGTTCTTTATTCACCTTCAATGGCCTTTCATCATAATGTAGCACTTGTTCTTTCTCCATGATTTGTTTATCAAAGGCACCAAACCTAGGTACCCAATTGAACACATGTCCATCCCTTTCAAACCATAAGTCTTGTCTATCTAGGGGTGGGTTAACTAACACATTTCCATGATCAATCACTTGGGTTGTTTTGGGTAACGTGGGATTTTCAATTGGATCATCAATGATATCAAACCCAAATGATTTAGGTTTTGTAATTTTCTCATTTTGAAATGGCATAATCATTGTAGCACAAGTAAGTGGATCAAGATTTTCAACTTCTTTTCCTTCAAAGGAATCTAAAGCAAGTGACTCTCTTTCTTGATTCATGGTTGTAGAATCCTTATCATGTTCCAAAATTTGATGAGATTCGAATTCCTCTTCCAAAACTTTCTCAAATTGTACAGGATTTATAGTATCCTCATGTGAGGAAGCAATTAAGTTGTCCTCGCATATTATTTGACACAACAAGTTTGTTAGAAGATTCAGATTGATAATATTCTTCCCATTTCTTCCATGAATCATAGTAATCATCTTCCAAGTTCAAGTTGTGACGTTCAAGTATTTCTTCTTCATCGTCTGATTCATCAACTTGTTTCTCATCCAACTCATCTTCACCTTCCTTAGATGGTCCCGTTATTTCCAAAAGTGGGTTATTTCTTGAATTCAAATTGGTAAGGCTATCATAATCCAAATTTGTAACCCATGATTCAATTTTATCACAATTTGGAAGGTGTGGATCCTCTTGGTCATCACTTTCGAGAGCATCATCCAAAGTGTCTTTCGAGAACAAGTGGTGAAATTCGATTATGTCTTCAACTTCCTTTGTTGATTTTATTTCAAATTCATTTTCAGCCACTTGTGATGACTTAGGAGCTTCTACAATGGGATCAATTTTTGAATTCCGTGTCATATAGTTGCTCCAATCCTTTGCAAGTACATCCGCCCAAATCATATCCACATAAGTTTGTTCATCCAAATACTCCTTTTTGGGTAATGATTCTGGATATTTATTTTCCAAAACAAGATGGTGATTATTTGATTCCAACTTCTTGTTACCCATCCATAGAATTTCTTCTCCAAAATCTTCATGCTCTTCAAGACATTTCGAATAGGCATTCACTTCAACGTGAGTCACCTCAAAATTTCTTGTATCACTTGAAGAAGCATAACATGAAACATCATTAAGATCGGCATTACGAATTTTCTTATTAGGATGATTTGGATGCATACATTGATGTGCTCGTTTTTGTGATGGAACATGCCTACATACCTTCTTTACCACTTTCTTTTGCTCCTTTACTTCCGATACAAACTCTTTGGGTTGAGTGGTAGAAGTAGTAGGATTAGTTGGATTGATATCCATGGACAAAGCTTGAACATTTGTTGCAATAGTTCCATGAGTGACCAGATGATTCTCTAATTGAGGCATAGTTGGATGGATGGAAGTACTTGTATAAGCACACGTGGGAGCATAAGTTGGTATGGTAGGATAAAGTTGATTGTAGGGAAAAACATTTGATATCAAATTTTGTTGTGCCCATGCTTGATTTACCATCAAGGCTTGATTGCAAGCCCCTAGTTGTCCTACCATAGTTGATTGCTCCATTCCATAACCTTGTGGCCTCAATTGTTGATCTACAATCATAGCTTCTATGTAGGCCGATGCAAGATCAGTAACCAAGGGATTCATCCTAACAAATATGGCAAACAATGGATCCAATGCTCGAAAGTATATTTGAAGAGCACCACTTTCCTCAATAGTATAGGGAGAAATTAGTCTCGCATAAAGTTTTTGAAATCTCAAGTTGAAACTTCTCATTGGCTCATTAGGTTCTCTTTTGCAAGAAGCAAATTGTTGATATATCGTGAGAGGATCAATGAGTAACCTAAATTGATTGATAAATTCATCTTTCAATTGAGTCCAAGATGTAATAGAACCAATGGGTAAATTGATGTACCAATCATATGCCACCTCATCTAGGGTTCCAGGAAACATTCTACATGCCACATCCTCATGTTCAACATTCCATCTGACTAGGATATCCACATAGGCTTGAATATGTTCCTCGGCTAATGTTGGACCATTGTGCTTAAACTTGGGCAAAAGCTTTTCTACGTTCTTGGGTAAATCATGAAAATCTCCACTAATGTTCAAAGGATTAGCATGTATCCCATACCACGTTCCTGCAGTTGTAGCCATTAATGAAACTCAAAGAATAATTTCAAAACCAATTTGTTAGTCATCAATAGAAGAAGGAAACATGACAAAGCAATATTCTAAAATGTAAATTAGTTTCTGATTCACCAGATCGCATATGCGCAAGTGAAGAGCATACTCCTAGTGTTGTAGGTTTCTGATTCACAAGATCGCATTACACGCAAGTGAAGAGCATAATACCGACAACAAATACATTTTAGACAAAATAATTCCTTACAAATAAGTATGAAATGACTAGCAAATGTCAAACATGTAATGTGTGAATAATCATGTTAGCATCAACCAAAAGATGTATCCATTAAGCTCAAATGAAAGTAATTGCATGGAGACAACCTCGTTAGTCAAGACCAAATTTTTTTTTTTTTAAATCCAATCAAGAACCATTATTCCTGTATGAACAATCAAAAAAATGTTAGAACAATGCATAGCAGTTCATGTCCTCCTTTTAACAGTACAATGTTGTATTGTTAAAAGAGGGCTAAAGATAATAACCAATAGGGCATGAAATATTCAAAATTTAAATCCCTATAGCATTTAAATCACACTAAAATAAACCGGTTCAGGCCCTCCTTCTAGCGCCAAAATGTTGAGTGGTATTTTCACCCAATTGTGAAAGTACACTCTTCCTTAGGATTTGGGTTCCAAATCCCCTCTTGCAAAGAAGTTAAACAACCAACTTCTCCAAGGTCTCCGCTATATTAGCATTTGCATGTGTATTAGTAATCTCAAATAAATATATTCATTTTAAATGCTTGGAATACCTTAGTGATTGCAAGTAACTGTAAACAAGGGGCAATGTTGGTTTATTTTACCATGAAACTTTAGTGATTGTTCATTGAACCAAAATAAAGCAAATGTGAGTTGGCCCTCATATGACCACGATGTAGTGCCTTTATTCCTTTTATCTTGAGAGTTTTAAGGTAGATTTTATCTTCTTTATTAAGTCCTCAATGATGAATAGGGTCTTCCATGAAGATAATGATAGCTTTCAATTTTTTTGATAAACTATACCCCTTTGGTGAAATGAATTTTCACAAAGAAGCAATAATTTATGGCCTTAGATAAAGGGCTTTAAATGTCACTTTAACTTATCCCTCTTAAATGAAATCAAATTTTCATCAAGATGAACAATTAAGTGCTTTGAGGAAAAGACCTTCAATGTAATACTCAAATTACCCCTCTTTCGTAAAATTAGAATTTTTATGAAGAAAGGGTAATTTTAGGCTCAAAATGGAAATTTGTGAAAATGCCATAAAACATAACTCCTTCAATGAAATTGGAATTTTCATGAAGGGAATGTCATCATAGGCTCATGAGTGCAAAACAAAACTGAAAAAATGAAATTTGACCTTAAAATGGAAATTTTCTATTTTCGGATTTTTAAAATCTGTAACAAAACAGCAACTTCGATGAATTTTTAAAAATACTAAACAACTCCGAAAATGAAATTTCAAAGTGCGTAATGGAAGTATGATAGGTGCTCTACATAATGGTGCAATTATTTTTTTGATTTTAAATTTTTTTACTATTTATTTTAATGCCTGAAAATAAGAAAAAGTTCTGAAATTAAAATTTTGGAAAACAAAAAAATTAAAATTTTGCATCAAAATAATTGCTGAAAATGCAGCAATGCAAAAAGCTCCTTCAGTTTGATAGCACCCCATCCTGCAAAACCGAATATGTGAGAGTTTCGTACATGCAACCTAGCCTATTTGACCTGCAAAACAAACACAATCAAAGTAAACTAGGTGTTGGCTCCTAGGGTTTAAAATAATTTCCAGATTGCAGACATTCACATGAAATAACCCAAAACAATGGCATGAATTTCATTTACAAATCTGAAATCTGAAAGGAGAAAAATAGAACAGTTAAAATGAAGCATGCAGAAAATTTCTCATCCTTTCTTGCTAACAAGGCCTGAAATTTCTGAAGAGAAGCTTTAGCATTCAAATTATATTTCAAGTTTTACATTACATCAAAATCTGCCGCATTTGGCCATGCCCAAAAATTCCAGCCCCCTTTTCAATGAACTCCATCGATATTTGTAAATCTCTTCTAAGACCCTTCGTTTCTATTTTCCATTCGATAGAAACGCTCCAATTTCAGCATGTTGTTCTTTTCCCTTTCTCTGTTGTTTTGGTTTCATTCGCATATGCAGGCGCGACCGTTTCACTTCTATCCTTATCATAACGTTTTGAAAAAACGTTACTCATTTCATCTTTGTCCTTACACCCTCGACCACATTTGAACAATATACTTTCTATCATGTGCCATATGGCAACTAATGCTTTTATTTAAACATACATTTTCAACCGTTCTCATCACGCAATTAGCATTGATGTTCCCTTACAAGTAAAAGGATGGATTTAAGTATTTTATTCTATAATAATATGGTCCAATGATTACCATATTAAATTATATAATATCTTGACACCTGCGGGCCACCATTTTTCCTCATCCTAACGAGGGTTACCCATTATCAATGTGGTCATTATAAATCTCATGAAATTCACTGGTCATATTCTACGGGAATACATCATTGTACAAAATGTTGTTTTTAATCTATTGGGACCTGCTGTGCTGAAACAATATCCATGAAACGGCCATTGTCCATTGCTTTTGTAGTGTCGCATCCCCATGTGGTCCCACGTATGCATATTAAATATTCTCCCATCTTTGGTAATGGATTTCTACCAAACCTGTGTTAATACAGTCTCACGAAAGGGACCCTTGATACCAGTAAGAAAATCAATGAAACCATTATTTACATTCTCCTGTCTTTGCATTGCAAACTTCATCACTTCCAAAGCCACACCGGATTACCATTTGTCTCGGCAATCCTCAAATTGTGCACAGTCCATATCCGGTCTTCATGCACCCATATTAGTTACTGGTTTCAGCATTACACTCCAAGGTAGCTCTATCCACAGCTTGAGACCAGGTCCTCTTGAAACCCACGATCCGTCCCCACTCCATAATCTCCGCTGTCACAGCAGAAGAAGTGGTATTAAAGTGAAACAAAATTCCAAAAGTATTCATTGGGCCACCATGGCTCCCTACTATTGTTTCGTCTAAATGCCGGCACTGGTGCTCTCGCTATAACTCTTCGTGAAGACTTCACTTGGACTTGCCGGCCAAATGGGTGGGCCCTCTTCTCACACTGCATCACACTTGTCTTCAACTCTTTTATTTTTCTGTTCCTCATTTCATCAGCAATACCAAAGAAATGGATATCATAATTCAGGTGCTTTATAAGCCATACAGTGTAACAAAAATCTAGTCTTTGGCTATCATGTTTATCATGTTTCCCATGCTGTCAACATCATCGGACTCCCCTTTCATAACCATGTACGGCCGCCGTCATAGCCTGCATAAAACATAAGGCTAACGAGATGTATATACTTAAATTCATTTGTTATTTTCATCTTCTATTCTTTGACCCAAACAAATGAAATAAAACTTAACAACTGGACATCAAACTCTCAAACGATAACACTGACAAAACAAATCTACCGACACACAAACTGACGATAAAAAAGGAAACGTCAACGAGAAAATGACCACAAAGTCGTTAACAAGAAAATGACGACAAAAGTCGTCAACAAGAAAAAGTTGTCGACAATTAAATATCGTCGACAAGAAAATGATGACAATAAAATATCATCGACAAGAAAAAGTTGTCGACAATAAAATATTGTCAACAAGAAAAAGTTGTCGACAATAAAATATCATCGACAATAAAATATTGTCAACAAGAACCAACAACAATTGCAAAACCTACGACAAAATGAAGGATTAGACACTAAAAATAAAATGCAAACACCCGAACATCAAAATGAAAAGGTGGGTCCCCAATTTTGGGGTATGTTGTGGAACAACCACAACAGGTCCCTCTATGCAGTGAACTTGTCGATAGTAACTTGAGATGAATCTAGCTAAGCTTGGAGTAGAATCCTCTCCTCCTCAAACCCTTGCCATCATACATGTCTTGCACTCAGCTAGCTCTATGTTATAGTGATAGAGGTATCCCTATCCATGATATAATGGTGGACTATCTATATCTCTACCTATAAGTTATGCACCTCAGCTCACAACATTGACTCCTCAGCATTAGGGGTATCCTCCTTGTCCTCCTCTTCCTATGGCTCCTCCACCTATGCGGCTACCTGACCCCACTCAACCTCCATATTGGGATTCACTCATCACCCATGAGGGTCATATGATGTAGCCTCAATAGTATCCCCATCCCTAGATTAGCCCAGAGGACCACCACCCTGCCATAGCCTAGATATACACCAGGTGTTGTACTCACCCGTAGCCCAACATCTACTACCCCGTATATACTAGAGCATCATTCTCATATGTTAAAGTTGTAACCTGAGGCCATGTAAGCTATATTTCTACCTTAATATGGTGGTAGAGGGTTGGATACTCTAGGATATCCTGGGTAAACATGAACTACCTAGTCACTCGAGAGAAGTGGAAGAACTCCCTCACCCCAAGATTATGCCCAATGATCTATCTATTATGCCTCATCTAGGCTAGGTACCTATATACCTCCTCCCAGGTTGGAAAACCCAAGTAGGGCCTCCATACTATCTGACTCACCTATATTCCTATCAATGAATACATATAATGTTGTAGATCCCAAGTATGAGATTTGTTTTAGTGCATCTCTGACTCTCGTGGCCATCTAACACCATAATACCATGCCACCATCACTACTACTATAATATCTAAGGGTAATCCTCTAGGTCTATCTATCCTGATGTACTCCCACACCTAGATCTATAGTATTAGGCTACACCCAATTTCTACTCACCCCTACCATGTAATCCGATATAGCCCATCATAGAGATAAGCCAGCAATGTGCTCCCCCATGCCATAATAGATTATCTAGTGCTATCAAGTAAATATTGTACCATCACCAAGAGGTTCCAAAGGAACCTTATACCTGATGTGTATGGTAAGAGCACATTACAGATAATGTGCATAATAATGACCTGACATCATGAGAAGACATCCTACCGAAACCAATAGGTTACTAGCACTCAACCATGCTCGATGTTACCTAGTGCCTCAATTTGCCTATCACCAAACACCCTATGAAATACTATAGTCTTCATTGTAGTAGTAGAAGAGGTGATAGTCTCTCCATCTATGGGAATGCTAAAAATTTGATAGATATCCTTAAGTGTCACTGTCATCTCTACAGTCAAAATATGAAAGGTATTAATCCTAGCATCCCATCGATGGGCTAGGACTATAATATAGGTCTGGTCTGACATGATCATCAGTAATCTAATGATATATCTAAGGCCTAAGGCCCTAAACCAATCCCAATCCATGTAATCCAACTAGAGCAGCAGCTCCAGTAGCAAGTCAGGCTCTCACGCCCATGCAGTCAAAGTCTAAGGTGAAAAAAATCATAATGTATAATCACCCTCAGATTTAAAAAAAACATCAAAAAATAAAAATTTATGTCTAAGGTTCCTTATCCACTCATGTTGACAGTAGCCACCATGATCGCCATTGACATCATAAGTGGCTAGCCACCAACGGTAATTTTTTTATCATTGGGGTTTGAACCTAGCCGTCCATAGTGATAGTGACCCTTAATTGGCAAATTGGGAGCTGCTAATGCTAATAGTGGCATGGGAAGGACCCCATGAAAGGTTGTTTCTCACCCCAAAATCATCCAAAAAGTAAACCCATCCATCTATGATAACCTAATGCTAAACCTAACAAAGGTGAGGTTCATTACCTGCAGTTTAGTGAAGTTCATTAATCTTAGTACTTAGTAAGGTTCATTTTAAAAGCATAAATTTACTAGAGAGATATGTAGAGCCTACCTTAGAAGCTCTGAATCTACCACAAATAGAGGCCTCAGGTTGATCCACCATAATGGTAAAGGGTATGTATGGGAAGCATTATGTATTATACTTATCTTTCTCTCCCTTAGAGCTCACTATTCACTCAAGCCAGTTGGAAATAATGAAGAATAAAAATCCTAAATTATGCTTTTATAATTTCCATAAAAATTTCTTGACCATTGACATCGACAACAAGTGTATATTAGGGTAACGCCAACCACTGACAGTGATATCGACTAAGGAAATTGCAAAAACCAGTCATGGCTTTCAATAGTGGTTAAGAATTGGTAATAAATGCTCCAAATTTCTCACCATGAGGAGCTTCAAAATGGAAATTAATGCATATATACCTATCTAGAATCTTAAAAAATCATCAAAATAAAAAATAAATCAAATTTCAAATGCATTTTTTATCCAGTTATTTACCCTATATAATTGGCAGTTGCAACGACTTGTGCTCCATACAATCTAGAAATATGAGTAAATTACCATAAGGCTATTTATACCAAATTATTCATTGTTTGATTGAAATGTCTTCACTTCAATCCCGAAGAAGGCCATGGATGCTAGACTAACCCACAGGAATGAGGTATTTATTTTATTTCTCCTATGAAGTTTCATCAGATCATCGAATATAGTGATTCAACACAAGCTTAAATGGAATTTATATCATCTTGATTCCCTAAGAAAGCTATTGCGGTTGGACCACTCCATGGGATAGAGATGTACAATTACTATTAGCAGTTGAAATAACAACTTTAATAGGACCTACCTAATAACAAATGCAATCATCTTGAATTATCCAAATTATTCATCTTGGTCAAGCGACTCATCGCTTTCATCACTTGTCCTTTCCTCATTGACTCATCACTTGAGGGGGTAGTCATAATAACAACATTCATAATCAAAATCAACAATTTAAAATTCAATCATGTAAATTGCGTTCATATTATGAATAATTGCTAACAACTATCACAAGCTTACCCTTCTACTAGGGAAAAAGCATACATAATGAACTAAATCTTTGGCAATCTATTTTTTGATCATTATCATTCAAAAAATTTGTATCGATTTCATGTAGATCACATCCAAAGCTTTACTCAAAGCTAAGCCTTTCATCCCATTGGAAATAATGATTCTAAGATGTGCGTCCTTTATGTGATTGGGGCATCTAACGTTGACCAGATCAATAAACATAAACAACCTACAATATGGATTTAGGTGGTCTATCTTTGCTTAGTGTCATTTTTTTCCACACAATGCATTCCAAAAGGGGCATCTATAGACACCTAAAACATATCATGTTTAGGAGACTACTCATATGGGCACCTTTGCAGATCATATGAATGATATTAAACCTTTCCAAGACCAAGTAGTGGTTCTAACCACTCATTTTAGGTTGTTTAAGCCTATACAGCCTTAGTCGTTGATGGTGTCAACAACTAAGATCCCAACCATTAACGATCAAATAAGTTAAGCATTAGTCATACCTATTGATAGTGACTAAGGGAAGCCTATCCCTAGCCATGTTGAGTGAGAGCGACTAGCCTTGTAACAAACTTAGGCTATTCTAGTCGAGAAAAATCAGTTGCAATGAACAAAATTGCAATGGTTATTAAGTGATTTTGGGCTATGAAGCTTCTAGAAGGTTTCTCCCAACTAATTCTTGATCTTAGCTTCCTTGAGAATCCAAGATTAGAATTTGGGAATGTCTATTTATAGACCTCGCAAAGAGGCATAAGAGATCACAAATTTAATATAGCGAAGACCTTCCAAATTGGAGAGTGAATTTGTGTATCCCTTGAGTGTCAAAATGCTATTCAATGTAGAGTGACAACTATTGCTATTTCAATGGAACTTCCAATAGCTTGAGGAGCAAGCTTGTAATTCTCAACCAATCAACCATGAATTCAAGACAATACGCCACTAATTTTGTGTTCTAATACATAGGTGACCCTTGACCATGTCAAGGAAATTGAGCATCAACAAACTAAATTTATGAGGCAGAACACTTCTTCCATGGCTGCTATTTTCAACAGTGACCCGCAGGCTTAGCTTCTGACTGCAACACATGTTAGCAGAGCCAATTTCTATGAGAAATAATGGCCAGGATATAACATGTAATGTTCCTTTATTTAGCCATAGATTTACATTTCTTATCATGTGTTTAGCTTTATCTAGCATATATTAGTCATCTTTACTGCATTTTTATGGTTCATTATCAGTTTCATAGGCATCTTTGCTTTCTTTTACATGCTTTCATACATTAGGTTCTTTATGCTTCATTTGCAATTTTACATGCATCTTTAGGTTCCTTTGTATGTTTCAAGTATTATTTCATACTTTCTTCTCAATATTTCAGGTATCTTTATGCATATTTACACATATTTATGCTTGGCTTTACAATTTGCACTAATAAGGATACAAGCCTCATATCGAGAGGCCTTATTTATTACTAATCTATCTTGAAGTTATTTGTGTGTATATCTCAAGGCATCATAGAGCAAAGAATCATCAAGATATAATTTCTTAATATAAAGAGACGGAGGTGGCAAAGTAATCCCTCGTATAAATAAAGTGGTGGAGTCATGAAGATCTTATGAAGCACATCTTACCTCATTTTGGGATCATTTACATTTGTAACATTGTATCAAGATTTGGTATCCCTAAGAGGGACGAATTTGTAATTGAATATTCATTTGATCAATAAAATAGAGCATTCCTTCTTGTTATTTCCTTTTTTCAAATGATTACATAGATTATATGCTTTCAATTCCTTATCATGTTGTAATAGCTTTAGATGTGTGGTTTTTAGAGCTTTACATGATATAATATAAGGTTGAAACTATAGGGAAATCAACCATAGTTGAATCAAAATTAAATGAGAAATATAGCTTAATATTTTCAAATTAAAACATAGGATAAATAAGGATTTCTACCTAGAAATTTTAAATTTCTATTATTGCAAACATTATTGTTTTCTAAAATTCTAGATTAGGGAGTTATAAGGAATACTACACCTAAGTAGGTTATTGGAATTTTAGAAATATTAAATATCAAATATCAGAGGCTATAAAGGAAGGTTCATTAAGGATTATCAAGGGTTGGAAATTAATTGGTATACTTGTCTCAAAATAAAATTATAGTGACAAAAGAAATCCAACCATTAGGACCTCATCAAATTAGAAAGTGTTTAAGTTCAATAGGAGTAATAAGGTGTAATATAAGTTAATTGTTTCTATTCACAAAACTTTACAAAATCTACCTAAAATTGAACTACTATTCTCAAAAGCACTTTATCAATCGTTTAGCATATTGAAAATCACTAAGGAGACATAATACATTATACAAGACTTGTTAATAATATCATTCTTCAAAATTTATCAAGTACTCAATCCATTTGAAGTCATAAGGAAGCCTACAAAACCTAAGCTCTAAAAATATTTTATCAAATCAAGCTCATATACTCTAAACTAGGGAGTTATAAGGAAGACTACTACAAAGGTTCTATTATACCACAATGGAAAGAAGAACATATTTTCAAAAAAAATAAACAAGAATAAGGTACACACACTACATCATTCCACAAATGCAAAAATAATCCAAGCATGGAAAATTTAACAAAGTAGAATAATACATGGCACATTGACTCAGGAGCTAGTCATCACATGACTAGAAATCTATAATGGTTTGACTATCTTGAAATCACTAATGGTTACAAACTAAGAATTACAGATAGCCAAACTTATCCTATACACAGATATGGATGTGTAACACCAAGCAAATCATTTCCAAAATTTCTACTACAAAAAGTATTGTATGTTCTTGGATTAACATTCAATCTCATTTCAATAAGCAAGTTAGTAGAAAGTAATTGGAAAGTAAATTTCATATTAATGAATGAGATCAATACATGCCTTATCATACACCAAAATGAGATAGAAGTAAAAAGATCAATCCATGGAAATACATATAATTCAATGGAAATCTCACAAGACATTGTTGTATTTAAAAATGATACTAACACATTTTCTAAGGAATAGGTTGAAGAAAATGAAGAACCAACACACCATAAAGACAAGCATAGAAGAATAAAAATAAAAAATATGAGAGGTCAACAACACTATGCTCTACTCAACCAACTGGAATATGAAGAAGCAACAAAACCAAATGAGGATACTCACAAAGAAGAAAACAAAGGAGGATGGATAGAAGAGAATGATATCACTGAGCAAGCCAAAGACCATTCTCAAGAAGAAGATCCATATTGAAGATTGAAATCTTCAATACCCAAATAATGTAATACAAGGGGGTGTTAGAGTTAGATTATATTACATCATTTGGGTCATGTAAATGTACCATATTTAGTACATAGTTAGAGTAGGAGATTAATTTAAAATAAATTTAGCTACTTACTTCAAGCAATGTAATAAATGCACGTGTCAATGTGCAAGTTGTAATGTGCAAGGTGTCCCCTTGTACAACTAGTTAGAGTGTTGGCTAAGGAATATATCTTCCTATATAAAGGGCCTCATAGTGATAGTTCATATCAAGTTCCTATAAAGCATATCAAGTGCATTATATCATAGTATAGTAGATAGTGGTAGAACTCATGTATGGAGTACAATGTAGTTCTTTAGCTTATATTAATGGAGTGACCATCACCTCTATACTGCATTGTATTTTCACCACTTTCTATTTATAGTATATTTCAGTCATATTGCAGAATTTCTTTCTTTCATATTTTTTGCATTTTATTAGGACCTGTGATAGATCTCTCCTACTACATATATCCTCAAAAGCTAACAGTAAAAATGTAACTATGTAATAGATTAGGGTTAATTTCAATTTTTTTATTTTTGAGTATTTTGTAAATATTAAAGCATGGAGTGATAAGGTTTTCTACTTAAAATAGGATTTAAGGTTTATTTTATTTAATAATTCTATAATATTTGGATTTGAAGTTATTTTAAGAATTTAAGTTAAAAGATTTATTTTCCATGTTTTTGAAGTTATTTAAAGTTTTTTTTTTTTTTTAATTTGAAATTTTGCAAATTTAATATATTAGGGAGTTAAAAGGATTTCTATATCAAAGGTTTAGAAAAATAAAAAATTGCAAATTTCTTATTTAAGTGATTATTTAATTTGGGAGATATAAAAAAGAAATTGAATCATTGAGTTGCATATCATGGAAGAAATTATTAGAAATGCATTCAATGAAGATAGTGAAGAAATGGAGAACAAGTTAAAGTTTTATTCTCAAAATTTAATAGGTGACTTTGATGGAAAGAAGTGAATATCAAATAGTTTAAAAGAAAAACTATTTTTATTTCTCAAGGATGCAAAAGATGAAAATTTCACAACACTTATAAGTTATCTTCATGAAAAAAATTTAGAACATGGTGGAATTCACAAAACACCATTGTATTTTCCTCAGAAGAATTCTTAATGATGTATTTGTCACTACTTACCTTTGAGATATTTCAAGAAAAAATACAAGAGAAGAAGAATGTAAATTGTGACTCATATGACTTGAATGAAGCCTATGTTAGCTTCAATGAAGAATCATTGAAATTTAGAATGTATTATTGTGATGATTTACTAACTCATTGTTTAGAAGGCACACCATCAGGTACATCACAACTAAAGACAAATAAAAGAAGAGGAAAGAAGAAGAATATAGGAAAGCACAAAAGGATGATAATAGAAGACAAGAGTCAAAAACCAAAGAAGATTTGTATACTGAATATTCAAATAAAGATGTGAAAGAAGTTGATTGAAAACGAAAATGAAGTTTGAAGACTAAAGTCTTCAATAACTAAATAATATAATACAGGGGGGTGTTGGAGAATATTACAATATTTATTACATGATAATGTACCCCCATGGTACATTTATGGTACAAATGTAAATATGTAATAGATTAGGGGTGATTTAAAATTTAAAATTTTCGAGTTTTTTTAATATTAAAGCATGATGTGATAAGGTTTTCTACTTCAAATAGGATTTAAGGTTTATTTGATTTAATTTTACTAAAGTTCTTGGATTTGAAGTTATTTGAAGAACTTAATTTAAAAGGTTTATTTTTCAAAATTTTAAAGTTATTTAAAATTTTGAAATGTGAAATTTTGCAAATTTAATGTATTAGGGAGTTAAAAGGGTTTCTACATCAAAGGTTTAGAAATTTTAAAATTTGTAAATTTCTTATTTGAGTGATTATTTAATTTGGGAGATATAAAAATAAATTGAATCATTGAGTTTCATATCATGGAAGAAATTATTATAAATGCATTCAATGAAGATAGTGAAGAAATGGAGAACAAGTTAAAGTTTTATTCTCAAAATTTAATAGATGAATTTGATGGAAAAAATCAAATATAAAATAGTTTAAAAGAAAAACTATATTTATTTCTCAAGGACATAAAATATGAAAAGTTCACAACACTTATAAGTTACCTTCATGAAAAACATTTAGAACATGGTGGAATTCACAAAACACCATTATATTTTCCTCAAAAGAATGCTTAATGATGTATTTATCACTACTTACCTTTGAGATCTTTCAAGGAAAAATATAAGAGAAGAAGAATGTAAATTGTGACTCATATGACTTGAATGAAGCTTATGTTAGCTTCAATGAGGAATCATTGAAATCTAGAATGTATTATTGTGATGATTTACTAACTCATTATTTAGAAGGAAAATCATCAGGTACATCACAATTGAAGATACAAAAAAGAAGAGGAAATAAGAAGAATATAGGAAAGCACAAAAGGAATGATAATATAAGACATGAATCAAAAACCAAAGAAGGTTCGTATATTGAAGATTCAGATAAAGGCATGAAAGAAGTTGACTGAAAATGACAATGAATATTGAAGACTAAAGTCTTCAATAACCAAATAATGTAATATAAGGGGGTGTTAAAGAATATTATATTATTTAGTACATGCTAATGTACCCTCATGGTACCTTCATGGTACAAATGTAAGTATGTAATAGATTAGGGTTGATTTCAAATTTGTAATTTTTGATTTTTTTTTAATATTAAAGCATGAAGTGATAAGGTTTTCTACTTCAAATAGGATTTAAGGTTTATTTGATTTAATTTTTCTAAAATTTTTGGACTTGAAGCTATTTGAATAATTTAAGTTAGAAGATTTATTTTTCAAGTTTTCAAATTTATTTAAAGTTTTTTTAAATTTTGAAATTTGCAATTTTATTATTTGATTTATTATTTAATTTGGGAGATATAAAAAAGGAATTGAATCTCTGAGTTGCATATCATGGAAGAATTTATTAGAAACGCATTCAATGTAGATATTGAATAAATGGAGAACAAGTTAAAGTTTTATTCTCAAAATTTAATAGGTGACTTTGATAGAAAGAAGTAAATATCAAATATTTTAAAAGAAAAACTATCTTTATTTCTCAAGGATGTAAAAGATGAAAATTTCACAACACTTATAAGTTATCTTCATGAAAAAAAAATTAGAACATGGTGGAATTCACAAAACACCATTATATTTTCCTCATAAGAATGCTTAATGATGTATTTGTCACTACTTACCTTTGAGATATTTCAAGGAAAAAGATAAGAGAAGAAGTATGTAAATTGTGAATCATATAACTTTAATGAAGCCTATGTTAGGTTCAATCATGAATCATTGAAATTTAGAACGTATTATTGTGATGCTTTACTAACTTATTGTTTAGAAGGCAAACCATCGGGTACATCACAACTGAAGATGAAGAAAAGAAGAGGAAAGAAGAATAATATAGGAAAGCACAAAAGGATGATAACATAAGACATGAATAAAAAACCAAAGAAGGTTCGTAAATTGAAGATTCAAATAAAGGTGTGAAATAAGTTTATTGAAAATGATAATGAAGATTGAAGACTAAAGTCTTCAATAACAAATAATGTAATATAGGGGGTGTTGGAGAATATTATAGTATTTGGTACATGCTAATGTACCCGCATGGTACTTTCATGGTACAAATGTAAATATGTAATAGATTAGGGTTGATTCTATATTTTAGATGAATAATTTATATTTCCTCTTTCATGTAAGTGTCAATGTGTAGGAAATGCATAAGTGTCATGTAAGTAAGAGTGCAAGTGTGTATTGAGAGAATGTACACAAGTTTCTTGTATGTAAGTATGCTAGTATGTGAAGTGAGGATGTGCACAAGTGTCTTATATTAGGACGCATGTAGGAGAGTAAGAGTCATGTAGAAGTATGCAAGTGTCATAGAGTTAAGTATGCATGTAAGAAGAGAGTGAAGAGTCTAGTATACAAGTGGTAAGATGATAAGCCAAAGGTCATGGGAGTTGTCATATGGAGATAAATAGTCAAGTACATGAAGAGTCATCTTCTATGTCTATATTATGGAGATAAATCTCCATACAATGTAAGGGAAAATAGTCTGTAACAATCACTACATTGCAAGCATTGATAATAAATATTGTATACAAATTTTGAGCAATTTATATTGTAAGTTTTCTTCATGCATGTACATGAATGATTTTTGCCATTTTACATTCATATTTGATATTATAAGTGAATGTTATTTCATTATTATATTATCTTGGATATATATATTTGATTGCTCATATATATAATTCTACTCTTGATATTAATATTTTGACCTTTAATATTTTGGCTTATTTACTTTTAGACCTATGATATTTTGATCTAGTAAGGCTTAAAAGGTAACAAGTAGAAAGCATTATGAGTTCTAATTAGTTTGTAGGCCAATGATCATGTTGAAGCTTTAGGTGTTATAATATCTTCCCACAATACCTTTTTATTTTGGTGTGTTAGTCCCTTTGTAAATTGACTATTGTAATTTTCAAAATCCTCATTATGTTCTTATTCATGTATTAAACCAAGTTTTTGCCCTAGGGGTAGTCATTAGATATCATTTTCAGAATAAAATTATACTCCAATGTGAACTTCATTACCTCTAACCCAATGAAAGTTGTGGCATTATCAATGGTCAACATGAAAGGAATCCCAAATCTAGTGATAATATCCAAAATTTGGGTAATTTCTTCCTAATTTATAGACTTGACTAGTATGATTTCAACCCATGTAATAAATTAATCCATTGCAATTAGAATCCATACATGTATTGCATTTGATAAAGGGTTGAAATTGGTAAAAAAATATAAGCCCCACTATTGGAAGGGTTTAATAATGATAAAAGGTTTAAAGGAATTATTGCATTTCATCTTCTTTCCATAAAAGTGCTATAATCTTTGCATCCTTGACCCATTAGAAGTAGTTAGAAAAGATGGTAGGCTAGTAATATTTTTACCCTTAATATTTGTATGAGCTATGCTTTGAGCATAATAATGTCCTACTTCATCATGATATTCCTTGATTAGATATTTTGTTCTTTTGTATTTGAAATATCATAATACAAATCCATCATACTATTTTTTTAAAAGTACATTATCTATCCAAGCATAATGCATTGCTTTATTTCTAAATTTATCCCTTTATATAGGTGTTAAGCCTTCAAGAACTTGTCCAAATAACATGTACCTTTTGATATCTCTTATACAACCTAGTTATCAAGTTCAATTTTATCTATCACTGCCACCTAACCTTTGAGTACTAACATATCAATATTTTCACATAAAGCCCTACTCTATACTAGCTCGATGGGTTTTATCTCTATACCAAGTTCCTAAATTTTATTTATCCATATTACTCTCTTTTATCCTAATTTACCATGTAACATGGCAAACTTGACATTAGGGTGTAGTATAAAGACTTTGGTATTAATTTGAGATAACCAATATCTAAATTTCCTTAGGGCCTTCATCATTATAAAAACCTACTTTTCAATGAAGGTATACTTTCCTCATAACTATGGAGCACTTGACTCTTAAAGGAGATCAAATGTTCTTCAACTTTATTATTCTTTTGAATTTATATTACTACAATACATTTGTATATTCTAACATATATTGCCTAAAATATTTAGAGAGGTCCAAGTTGATGAGGACCAATGCCTTTGTAATCGCATATTTCATATCCTATAAGGATTTATAACCTCCTTTAGTCCATATAAGGGAGGTATATTTATTTAACATCTTGGTTATTGGTGTAATTAATTATCCAAAATTGGTTATGAACTTAGCCACAAACTAGATTTGACTTAAGAACAACCTGATCCCTTTTATGGATGTGGGTAGACATAAATATTGATTGCTTTTATGTTATAAATATCTATTTTTAGGCCATCTATAGATAGTATGTTCCCTAATATTTTTTCTTCTTGAATCATAAATATGGACATTTTTGGATTTAGTGAAATATCATACTTTCTTCACCTCTTAAAAACATACTCTGCATGTGTAATATGATTACTTATTTATTTAGAAAAATAATTAAATCATTTTGGTTTATGATTAATTATTTCATCTATGAAACCTATAAGGATAATGTTTGTGGATCTTTGTAAATTTACCCTAACATCTGATAGTCCAAAGGCATTATATAGCATGCAAAGATCGCCTATTTGGTCATAAAGGTTGTTTTATGTTGGTTTGTATCTTTAACCCAAATTTACTTGTACCCTAAGAAGATATCTAGTAGTGAGAATATTTGTGATCCAACTACCTTCTATAATATTTGGTCTATAGCAAGTAGTGGGCAATGATCCTTTAGCGATGCTTTGTTAAAGTTTCTAAATTCAATACAACTTAATATTTCAATTTTTATTTCAAATTGAGACCAGATTGGCTACCTTGGAAGAATACTTGATTAGATAATGAATTTGGAGTTGTAAAAGATGTAAAATATCTTTCTTGATAATTTTTTCAATTTTAGGATTAAAAGGCCTTTATTTTGTTAGAAGGGATTTAAACCAAATTCCAAATTTATAGTGTGTTTGATAATACTTCTTTCATACACATTTAAATTGTCATAACACTATGCAATAATATCACTATACTTCCCACATAGTTATTTGAATAAACATACTTAATTTTTGGTGCATTCTTTACCCAACAATATGTTATTTCCATCAAAAACTTCAATCATATTGTAGGAAGACACTTTGACTTTGATATTAGATTTCTTAGCTTGTCATTTGGGTTAAACAAGCTCTAAAATGTGATTAGTCCCTTTGAAAATTTATTAGTCTTTAGTTGGATTACTCCATATTTTATTTCATTCCCATGTTTATTTTTAGTTTTAGCATGTTGAGCTTCTTTTATAAGGAATTCTATGATTTTGTTATCATTATTAAATAGTTTTCAATGATTGAAATCTATTGGGGATAGAAATATTGAACACTATGTACAATTCCTTTGGTTTATCCCACATATTTAAAGTAAAATATTTGTTGCCATTGAAGCTAATTCATCTGCTTTATAATTCAGCTATGAAGGGATTACCTTGGTCTCATATGTGTTAAAATTTTCCATCAAGACCCAACTCTATGTTTATATGAGTTTAGGTGGTTTTTTTTCTACACACTATTTGTACGACCAAAAAGGCATGCACCCGAAATGTTGTAATTGCATAAACAAAGCCAATTGATATTCAAACACATAAATGGATGAAACATGGAAAATTAAAAGAAATGTCTCCATTATTCCATTAAAAACAATGAGTGTCTAATTACAAGTAAGTCCCTCTTAGGGATACTCTATTTGATACACAATTACAATTATTTCAATCCCCCTCGGGGATGAAATGCACTATCAAGCCCTTGAGGTGACACACACTTCTCGAGGGTGGAGTGAACCCTCTTCTTCATGTTGAGGAAGGAAATGAATGGTTGTAGCTCCTTAGAAACCTGTTTCCTACGATCAAGAAACAACACGATAATGTCAAAAGCATAGGCAACCTCTCATGATGAGGCCCTTTAAAGGTAGGTAGCATGAAAATAGCATAATGACATAAGATCAAGAAAATGCATAAACTATGCTACACATATGCAAATAATATCAATATTGATGGAAATAAGTAAAGGAATAGCACAACTACCAATATATAGAATCAATTACTCCAAATAGAGCATTATAACGTAAAAAGAAACCATTAGCATCTAAACTACTATGATGAAAACAAATTAGAAAAAACACTATTCTATCGATCAGAAGTCTCTAAAACTACAATTTAACCATATGAATGACTAATATAATCTAGTTAAATGATCAAAAATGAGAAAAATAAGGTGGTGATACCTCTATTGCAAACCACAACACTGATGTGTGACATGCACTATAAATCATGGCTGAAAGTTGCAGTTAGCACTCAAGTGAGTTTACCCTCAAAATCAAGGGTAGTGGGCTTGACCTCCTTGTCCAATTTATGTTCAAGGGTCACCTTCGGTGTCCTTATGACAATTTTTGTAGTTGATTCACTGTAAAGGGCCTCCGTTAACCTGGATATGCATTTCTTGGCTCTCCTAGGTCCTTAGGGCATCCATGGCCTAATTTGTCGTGATGTTTGACAAATTGATAATGGGGATGGCAATAAGGCTTTCTATATACACTCAAGTGAGTCCATAATTTGATAGGGCTTCGCTATTTTGATCCCCAAAATGCACTCTCTCTCGATAATTCAATAGTGCTTCGCTATTCAAATCATCTATATCATTGCCCTAATTTGAAAGGGTACTTATAGGATGTCCCAGAGCTAGGGTGGCTTCATGGAGAAGCCAAGATCAAGAAGGGGTGGTTAGGACAGTTGGATTGAAAGCTTCCATCCTCTAACCACCATCTTCTAGAATAAATGGTTGTTCAAACTAATTTGGCTTGGATGAAGTCCAACTGAACTTCAGTTAAGATCATAGGTTACAACTGTGGTCCAAACTGCAAACCATAGGTCTTAGTCGCTATTCAGCCTGTAGACCATAGGTCTGGGTTGTGGTTCATACTGATTAGGCTAAGGAGCCAAAACTAAGTGGTTAGAACCACTGCTCTATCTTGGAGTCTGTCCAAGATCGTCCATATGGTCTTGTAGCATATCCATATGAGTAGTCACCATCGACATGATGCATTTTAGGTATCTACAGATGCCCCTTTTGAGATGCATTGTGAGATCGAACAACATTGAGCAAAAATAGACCTCTTAAAATGATGTCGAAGGTTCTATTATGATCATTAGTTAGATCAACATTAGATGCCTTCTATCCAGCAAAAAGGATGTGCATCCTAGAATCATTGCTTCCAACTAGGTGAAAGGCTTGCATTTTGAAAATCTTGCACTCGCCATCAGGAATTCAGGTAGCGTATGATGCTATAATAGGAGTTAGACCTATATAATTGAAAGGAGAAGAGATACAAATAAATTATCATATTTTCTATTTACCGCAAGCAAAGGGGTAAGCTTATGATTACTGTTGACAATGATTCGCAAGGACAAATGCAATTTTGACAAGATCAAGGGATCTACGATCTCTGGGATCTTCTATTGATTTTGATTATGATTTAATATTACGACTATCCCCTCAAGTGACGAGTCGATGAGGGTAATGCCAATGATTAAAGCGACGATGTTGCTTGACCACCATGGATGATCTAAAAAAATTTAGATTGGATCATATTAATACCTTGGCTAGGCCTAGTTCAACTTATGATTCCAACTATTAATAGTAATTGTACATTCATATCCCATGGAGCAGTCGGGCTACAATAGCCATCTTAGGGAATCGAAATGAGGTAATTCCAATTATATTTGTGTTGAATCAAGTTATTGATGATTTGTTAAAATATGTCATAGGAGACATGACATGAAATGCCTCATTCCCATGGAGAAGTCCAACCATGAAGGCCTTCTTAGGGATTGAAAAGAAGCTTATCAGATCAACAATGACAATTTTACCCCAAATGTCCATATGGTAATTTGCTCATCTTTTTGGATTGCATGGATCGCAAGTCACTACAACCGCCAAGTGTATAGGGCAAATAACTGAATACGAGTCATGTTTGGTTTTTAATTATTTGATTTTTTTGTTAATTTTGATTTTTTAAATTGATCCTGGTGTTTTGAACATCACCAAATTTTCAACATTGATTGCTTTTTTTGAAAATTTGATCCAATGGGAATCATTAGTTTGCCTTTTTAGACCTTCCCACGATGGGTTTTGACTAAATTTGCTACCAGTTGCAAACCGTGGCTAGGGTCTATAGTTCCCTATTATAATTTTTGGGAATCGTAGTTAGTGCCTGCGGTCAAAAAACCCTAATTCTAGGACCACATGTGTCAGTCGCGGTTCGTACAAAATAAGAAAAACTTATAAAAGGCTCATTTTTCAAATTTGTTTCATTATTCCTTGATAGCGACTAAAAATTGCAGAGCTCTGGACAGTGACAACTGAAACCTGACCTGAAACCCTACCAAACTTTTATACCCACACCTTACACACCATATGATGGCAGACCATGGGCAAGCTTCATCTAGCTGAGGCAGAGGCAAGGACAAGGTAATTCGAAACCGAGACCTCACATCCATTACTAGTAAAATTAACCTCATTAAGAAATGGGCTAATTGAACCTAATTAAACTACTGGTAATGAACCTCATGTTAGATTAGGCTAGTGTAGGTTTTATTATATATTTTTTATTTTTTTTAGCCAGGGAAATGACCTCGATAGGGTCTTAATCAGAGACCGTAGGTACCAGTTATGGTTACCAATTGACCAATTAGGGACCATAGCTGCCAACTGTGGTCCGATTTAAACTCCCAGTGATCAATTTTTGATCGGATGTAGACCATAGGGTTGACCCACGGTTCACGGACTTTAGGAAATTTTATCAATTTTTTTAATTTTCCTAAGGTTTTATAGGTAGTTAATGCTAATTAATGCATTTTTGACTTGTCTAAGTGATGTTTTTTATTTTTATGACTCCCTGATGACATGTTTTTGTACTTTTATCAATTTTTAGATGTTTTAGACACTTTTTAGGTCATTTTTAAATGTTATTTCTTGTATTTTTAGTTATATTTCCTCTTATGCCATGATTTTATTTCTGACATTGACCTCTAGAGTTCACGAGCTAGACATTCTTAAGACTCTCTATGGATAGCTCACTCTTGGGGAGTGAATATGGTTCAATGTTATTAGATTTGGTGACGTCCTGGATCTACCCATGATTAGGGTGGATCAGGATTATCTGATTGCATTGGACCAGTGTTGGAATGCATATACCAACACATTTCACCTGCCTATAGGTGAAATTATGGTTACCCTAGAGGATGTATACCACATATTTAATATCCCTATTGATGGTGAGGCCATCACATCTTTGATTTTTAGGGCTAGGGAGTTTATTTATGATGCGATCATCAACGATCAGATCTAGGAGGCTCATCGAAAGATCAATCACGGAGGAGTTCACATTGGATACTGGTAGGGTGAGAAGATATTCTCCATGAGGGAGGCCATATTTATGCACCTTATGGTGCAGGTTGTTCTTCTAGACTCCTCAGGTGCGAGGATTCCTTGGAACCTCTTGGTTAGTGTCAGGAGAGTGACTCAGAGCTCTATGGATCAGCCATTGCGATTGGCCTGGGGGAGCACCCTACTATTCTAGCTTTACTGGGAGATATCAGTTTACTGACCGAAGATGAGATATAGCCTACTACTATAGATCTAGGGTTGGCAGCACATCAGGGTAGAGCATCCTGTATATCTACCACCACATTATAGATATTGATGATGTTCATCAGTGCTACATCGCATGCTAGCCTCGTAAAGAGGAGGGCTTCAGGAGCATGATCCATGCAGGCCATACTGAGCACTACATTACACAATTTGCATCACTTGGATATAACGACATTGAGTGGCATCCCTACATGGATTGCCTAGCTTGGCCAGAGGCTGGTGAGTGGCTATGATAGGCTCACCGAGACAGATGGCTACTTGGCCAAAAGGCCGAGATTAGAGAGTATCAATTCTGCTCTCGGGTCCTACGATAGTTTGGCTTGGTGTAGGGCATTCCAGAGATTTCTTTCTTGTACAGGCGTCTAGTCTTGGAGATGCATCTACCATGGATTCAGCCTGCAACATTAGGAGATGAGGCTAATGACTTCCAGGAGTCTAGATTTGATAGGGCTATGACCACCCCAGCATATGATGCTTGGTGGTCGATGCTACGATGGTACAAATTAGGGCCTTTGGATAGGGTAGATGACTAGGTAGAGGTGATGGCTAACCTAGACGAGTGTAGGGTGTGCCAATGAACTAACGGTGGATGGGGTGCAAAGGATGTAGCAGAGGATGGCCTACCCATGGATATCGATGTAGATGAGGAGGCTTCTGAGGAGGGTGATGTTCCTCTTGACATCACAAAGAGACAACTTGTGGCTTAGGTTGCTGACTTAAAAATTTAGCTTAGGAGGTATCAGACTCAGTAGCTGAAGTGAGATACTACTATCACTAGTCTGGAGGCAAAGCTAGCTGATCGATATTGGTGGCTAGCTGTAGCTCAGGAGTAGATCACTAGTATTACAACATGGGCTACAATGACAAAGCTCCAGGTCCATGATCTCACTAGTGCACATGATTTGGCACTGGTACAGTGAGGTGAGGTTGTAGCAGAGAGATATCTGCTTAGGGTATAGATAGGGGATCCTCCATCCTATCATATTATTATGAGACCTCCAGCTACTCCATCAGTTACATTGCTAGAAGGTGGTGATCCTTTAGTAGAGGTCAGGCGACTCACTTATCTTTTAGAGGAGGGAAATGACCTATGCGATGCGAGGGCAGCTCGTATCTCCCAGTTGGAGGGCTATATCAAACTAAGGGACTTGGAGGTACCTAAGGATAGACATGCTACTGGATCTCAGAGGACCACGTCTAGGACCTCAAGATATTCTATGAGAAGCTCCAACCAATGAACACATAGGACAGAGAGGATGTATAGGTCCCTTTAGCACTCATGGAGGTAGCTCGTATAGGAGTCACAGGGAGACAGGTGAGACCTCTAGTCATATGTCTAGCCACCTAGACATACCAGTGTCCCATGTGCTAAGCATCTTCAGGTTATGTGGTACACAAGGCCCTCAGAAGGGCACATAGTAGGTACTAGAGCTGACTATAAAGTAGGCTCCAGAGCACAGGGATGAGGGAGGTGGTGAGAGCTCTAGTTCAGGGGGAGCAAGCCAGAACTAGGGCTCTACTAGAGCTAGGCTACATTTTTGCATATGTACCATTTTTGGTGTAAGGTCTAGGACCTACATGATTGTAGTCTGCGGGCATTTTGTACTCCTAATGTACTCTTGAGACACACACACACACACACACACACACACACACACACACATATATATATATATGATATTTATCATTTATGACTCATTATGTGTACTTGTATATTTTTTATTTTCTATTTATGTTATGCACATGGATGCAATGCTTATGTTAATTTGATGTTATATGATGTGATGTATGGATAACATGAACTAGATAGCTATTTAATTTGATATGCAGTGATCTAGATGCTTAGATGTGTGATTTATGATGGATGCATATGGATGCAATGTTTTCTCTTAACACATATTTGATATTGCTTTATTGTATGCATTAATGTATGTAATGATTTATTTACACGATAGTGATCTAATGTAAATGAACCTGTATGCTTTAATCACTTAAAACATCAGAAATGAATGTAAATATGTTTATCAATATAATGGATGACACCACATAATGTATAAAAATCATGAATGTAATTGAAAATTCTTAAGATAAGAATTTAATCAATTAATCACCCATATATGAAATGCAATGAATGTAGTTGTATGATGCGAATGATATAATGTATCATTCTATTTTCTTTTGCAAATTTGAAAAATATGCACGATATAGTCAGTGGCCATCTAAATATTATTTCTAATATCCATCTAGTATCTATCCTATATTTTGATTGCACTCTATATGATGATGTATCATGGACTCGATACTTTGCAATTTGATGATTTTATATGGTTTGCGATATTTTATATTTTGTTGCTATGAGAGAAATTTTTGAGGTTTTCCATGAGACTCAAACACCCTAATAGACTTATCAAAATTTGTATACTAACCACACTAGAATTTTGAGATAAAATTCTTTTGCTAGGATAGGACCTAACTGTTCATTATCCCTGTGTGTGCACATGATTATTTTAAAATAAGACATGAGCATTCCCTGATGTCAGGTGAGATTCTTTCAGCCTATTGCTAAGATAGGGGTACCATAAATGTCTAATTCAATCTCAAGTTTATATTTTACTTAGACTAAGCCACTAGGCAATGCAGGACATCTGAATCTAGCTCTTCCACATTTAAAAATTGGCCTACCCACAAGCGAGATGCAATTGTATTAGACATATCAGCATGCATAAGGTACAGTAGTGCCAACAATTCCAAGGATTCAGGCTCATTCCTTTCTATCCTTCAATTTTTGGGATACTTGCTCATATGTAGTGAAGCAAGGGAGTCGATTTCATCTTCATTTTGAACTGTCTTTGGATATTCATTTGATCTCTCTTCGAACTGGCTTTTGGATCTTAATTTGATCTCCACTCAAACTTTGATTTATGATCTTCATTTGATCTTCACTTTGAACTTAATTTTGATCCTACTTTTTGATCTTCATTCGATCTTCACTTTTTGACATTTACATTTGATAGTATTCTTCAAAAACTTTCCTTTGGAGGATTTACTTGGAAAAACTATTTCTAGTATATCGATTGAGGATAACGATCTTATTATATCAATATGGGATATTGATCTTGGGAAGTCGATCTATGATATCGATCTATGGTATCAATCTTGAGGATTGATATGGGATATCACTTTGGGATATTGCTCATTTTATTGTAAGAAAGGGATTCTGAATAGGGAAATAATCTATCCTTTTTCCAACTGCCAACATTTCCCATACCATCCACGCAAAGGGATAAGCAAGAATAACTCTTTTCGCTTCAGGATATCTGGTCCTACTTCACGGTTTTCATTTTTCCCTAGTCCTTGTTAGGATTGTTTAATTTTTTGATTAGTGATAGACTTTTGATATGCTAAGGGCTATACTAACTAAAACTTAGCTACAAATGTAGTGACCCCAGGATGCACACACCGCCCCTTTTAAATCTACTTGCAATGTTATTAAAAATCCAAGATGAAATGGAAGACAATGAAAAAGCATATAATACAAGAATAACAAAGATGGATCTATTTATTCATATTGAAACTTGGTTACATGTCAATCCCTCATAGGGATACCCACTTCGATACATTAAGGTTACAAATAGACAAAAAGTACCCCTTTCACGAAGAGGTGGTGCACTTATAAAGGCTTCCTGGTTTCACATATGAAAATTAATGAGGGCTTACAGATGCCTCCTCCAAGTCTATTTCCTAGAGGGATCCCTTTTGCTCTCATATGTTGTAGATTTCATTCGATGAACCTGTGGCCCTGCAAGCAATGAAACAACAACACACACTTAGATGTCCGAGATTGCCTCCTCGTATGAGGTTGTTAGTAATAAAATAATGTAACAAAAATATGATGAAACTATGCCATGAAATCATGTAAATCTATGCTAATGATATGAAAACATGAATAAATAGAATAAAAGAAGCTATGTCTAAAACCTAAGCTAAGCCTGTAGGCCACTATCTAAGACAACGACCGCTAAGGTAAACCTTGCTCTCTTTGCCCCAAAGCTATGGGTCAAAGCCTATATATGATGTCAAAATAATAGGTGTTATGCTCTTCAATCCGTTAGGGCTTCATCGTACATGTGATCTCCAAGGGAACTCTCTAAGTCTTGAAAGCTCTCCTTAATACAATATATCTCGATGATAGAAGATGATCCTTTGGTGCTCTTAGGCTTGCATATTTTATAGTGTGAAACCATAGGTCTATGTCCAAGCCCTAGGAATAAATTTCTCATGCGTAGTGCAAGTTAACATGAGAAGCTTTTGTCCTTTATCTATGTTTGGAGGTCAGTTAATTAAAGTTTAAATGTAAACTCAGGCCTCCTATGTGAACTGGTCATGAAAATGAATGTAAAGTTACTCCTACTTACCTTTATTGCATGCAGACTGCCACTTTCACCTGTGATTAGGCATGTTTGTCGATAAACTGCTTCTTATGGCTTAGCCACTATTGTCTGTAGTGGCTAAGCTCTGGTCACTATCTTCTTCAATGGCTAAGGTCTGGCCACTCTAGGCTTGAGTGGCTAGGATCTGGCCGCTCTTGGCTTGAGCGACTAGGCTTGGATGGCTTGAAAAGGCCCCAAATGAGTGGCGAGAACCACTGTTGATGCTTGGAAAGTCCAATATTATGTCTTATGATCTTATGAGTATGTCTATGTGAGTAGCTCCCCTAAGCATGACATAATTTAGGTGTCTACAGATGCTCCTTTTTGCGATGCATTGTGTGGAAAACACAACGCTAAGCAAAAATGTAGATTGATCTATTTGTAGGGTGTATGGTGATCAATAGTCCGATCAATGTCAGATGGCCCAATCATATAATATGGTGTGCATCCCTTGAATCATTGCCTCAATGTTCGGAGGACTTAGCTCAGTGGATTTTGCATGTTAAATTGCACTCATTCCTCAAACTCAATTGGGTAGCTTTAGCTGCTACAAAAATTTTGATCGGTAGGAGAGCTACAATTGAAGATGTCATGTTTGCTTACGTTCCCAATAAACAAGGGAAATTTGTGATTGTTGTATGCAATTATTCGTAGGATGAACATAATTTTTCTATTATCGAGTGACATTTTACTAATTTTTATTATGATTAAGTTGAAGTTTTGAACTACTCCCTCACATAATGAATTGGTGAAGAAATGACAATGAATGAAGCGACAAGTCTCTTGACCAATATGACTAATCTGGTTCCTTTCTAGCATTTGTTGCTTTCAATGGGCAATCCCACATCCAAGTGTGATTCCAATTGTTTATGATGATCATCCATCCTTATCCCGAGGAGCGGTATGGCTATCAATAGCCTTCTTAGGGAGTTAGGATGAGTGATTCTATTTATGTTTAGATTGTATCACTTTGACTTAATGTTTTTTATGTCATAGGGGAATTAGGATGATCCTTTTGTACCTGTGGAGCAGTCTGACCATATTGGTCTTCTTCGGGATTGAAGGGTGGTACATCGTAATTCCAAAATGAGTTTTTTTCCCCAAGTGGCCTTATGGTTATCTAATCATCTCACCAAAATACATGGAGTGTGAATCGCTGCAATCACCAAGTTGATAGAGTAGGTGACTAAATACGAGGCCTACCTGAGATTATGCTTTTATGTGTTATTTTTGTTATTTTGAACATTTTGATGATCGAAAACCACCAAAGTGTGTTTATTTGATGTTTTTGTGGGATCCCTCAAGGAGGAAGTCTCTTATTTTGACCTATGGATCTGGCCGCTGTCAGGTTCAGTGGCCTCTGAATTCTTGTATATGGTTGCTATCACCTTGAGCGGCCAAGAAGTTCAAGTCATTGATGTCAGCAACGACCAAGGCATAATTAAGGAAATATAAAATTTACATTTCTAGGGTTTGACCTTTCACTTTCACTATTGAAGATTCACTTTGGGAGCTCTAGTGTGACAATGACAATTATGAATTTGGAGTTTGTTGGCATTGAGTACATGGCTGCGTAGGGTGAGACATCAACTGCTGGAGGAGTCGAAGCTTCTCAAGTATTTCTCTTTTTCTAAACTCTAGCTCTCTTTTTTCTTGTCTGTGTAAAACTGAACCTCACTAAGTAATGGGCAAAATGAACCTCACTAAACCTGTTGGCAATGAACAAACTTCGTAGTTAGGCTTAGCTTACCCTTTGCTATGGTGGGTTAGTCCCAATTTTATTTTATGTTAGTGGCTTTAGCCTAGGGTTTTTGAATTTTCCTGTTGTTCCCCTGCTGCTACCATGTTGAGCATTCTAAAACTTAGCTTAGTTTTTTATGCTTGGGTGGGAATATTTGCTTTCTATTTTATTTGTTTTCCCTCCCTCTTTTGATTTGTTTAAGTTATTTTGTAATTTTGAAATTTTTTTTTTTATTTTCTTGCCAAGGGTTCACGAGTTTGTCGTGTCACCCCCTTGGCTGCTCTCGCTCAAAGCGATCGGTTCTGAGCCACTGTCGCTCAGAGCAGCCAAGCTTGAATCCTAATGGTCAAAAATTTTACCGTTGGGTCTTGGCCGCTGCTGCCTCCAGTGGCCAGGTTTTGGTTGTTGTAGGCAACAACGACTAAACCCTTAGCCTTTTTTCTTGCATTTTTGTTGGATTTTATGACATATTTGATTTTTTTTAATTTTTTAATTTTTTAATTTTTTTGATTAGGTGTAATCTTATCCTTTTTGCTTAGACTTAGAATAGTCCATACTCTTTTGCACCATTTTCATGTTTATTGGCCTTAGATGCACTGTAGTTATGTTTTGTCTTTCTTCTACTTTGCTTATATCCTTACTACTCGGGCTCGGGACCCGAAGCTCCTGCTTGACTTACTTCCTAGCTTTGATGATACGAACTGGACATGGTTCAAAGCCTACGGGTTGCAGTATGTCATTAGGCTACCTTACATCATGGCAGATCAGGCTTACCTTATGGCTTTGGCCCATCGCTAGGACCCATAGACTAATACCTTCCACCTCCCGACCGACGAGATGACCATTATACCGGAGGATGTATATAGGATCTTTCGGATTCCATTTGATGGGGTGGCCATTGTTTCTTTGACCACTAATGATCAGGTGGATGTCTTCACTCGAGTGTTTATAGCGTACTTTATGGATGCTCTCAAGGACACCAAGTCTGGAGGATTTTCCATCAGCCACTAGCATGGGGAGGGCATATTTACAGTGAGGCATGTCGTATTGCTTATGGTGATCAACAATGTTCTTATCCTGAACTGCTCAAATTTGAGTTCCCATGGAACCTTCTGGTGATGGTGTAGGATTTATTGGATAGCAAGGAGCCTATAATATATGTATGGGGTAGATTGCTATTGGCTTAGTTCTATGATGATTTGTACTACATCCATCGATAAGGACGTGTCAGTATTACCTACAGCTTGCTCCTACAGGTTTGAGGATGGGATCATATTAGGGCAGATCGCCCTAAGGGGCTCCCAGCCGAGATCATGGTAGTCGATGCTCAAACACAGTGCTATGCTGCTAGATGGGCTTGAGAGCATGAGGAGCATAAGAGCCACACTTTCGTAGGGGAGCTGTCCCACTACACTGATGCTTTCACTAGATTTTTTGTCGGAGATGTCATGTGGCGGCCTTACTATGAGTGTCTTGCTTGGGATGATCCAACTAGTTTTACTACCAAGACATGGTGCGATTGATGGCTCATTGACCGTAAGGTTACCATCCAGGAGTATTTCTTCTACTCACGGGTTCTTTGTTAGTATGGGTTGTAGCAGGATGTGCCCTTGATACCGTTCTTGTATAGGCACCTCACTGCAGAGAAGGACCTACCTCTATGATAGATTATAAAGCTTTTAAACAAGGAGGATGCCCCAGATTTTGACCTTAGAGTGGTTGGGGGAGTTACAGAGGCCTACACTCAGTGGTGGGGTGATCGGATGTGGCATGGCATCGGTAGCTTAGGGCATGATAATGATGGTAGGGGTGATGGTGCAGATCCAACATGATGTAGAGTCCGAGCCAGGACTAAGGTATAGGGCCAGCCAATAGAGTAGGTGGTATCGGAGGATCCTGATGTTCTTGAGGAGGAGGAGGAGTTAGAGCTCGAGGAGAGAGACTCTCCTTTGAGAGCACATCTACATGAGGTCGAGGCTAAGCTTTAGGCAACTAATATCTAGGTACAACGATGAGATGCTACCATTGAGTAGCTATCAACATAGATACAGGATCTTTAGGCTACTATTGGGGGTGGCAATGCTAAGATGCAGTTTGTTGTTCCTCCTTCTACACCATAGGAGGTTCTAGTGGCAGGTCCAGGAGCTAATGTGGTAAAAAATCAATAATTGTTGGATGAGCATGAAGAGTGGATTCGAGGACTTGTGGATCATGTCAACATTATTTAGATGTAGCTCAAGAGGCATGGGATTGTCCCTAAGGATCTAGCTAGTGCGGGTGGTTCGCAGGTCAGTGACTGACCTATATGACTATAGCCCACGAACATTTTTGTACATCCATGGACTTGACACACGTACTTTTATGATAGTTTTGCATTATGAATTATTATATGTATCATTTTATTGCTCAAATTTTTATTTTATTTTATGATATGATGCAATGATGGTATTATGATGATTTTATGACTATGTTAGATGATAGATGATATTGAGAATGCTTAGATGAATGTGTAGATGCTTATATGATTTGATGATATGATGCAATGTATTTTGATGATGAATGATGAATTTATGATTGTATGTAAATGGATATTGCCTATATGTTTTATGATGTGGTTTATGGATGATTAATGACTTGTTTTTATGAATGCGATGTTATTGTTAAATGCATGTTTTAACTTTGCTTTAATTGTATGCATCTAAATTATGTGGTGGAATGGTATAAATGAACCTGTATGCTCTAATCACTTAAAACATACGAAATGAATATGACATTGACAATCTTAATGGGTGATACCACAGGAAGTAAAAAAATAATCATGAATTTAAATAATCACTCTTATCATAATAATTGATTAAGTATTCATATGTGAGATGTAATGGTGTGTAATATTTTTTCTTAATAAGTTTCTGTAAATTAAAAGATATAAAGTAGTCAGTGGCCGTCTATATACTATTTCTAATATATATGAGGTATTTGTCCTACTATGTTGATACCCCCTAATTTATAGAATCTTATAAAGAAAGGTGATGGTGTGAATGTTTTATGATTTGTTTCTATGCAAGAAGTTTTGGGGCCTTTCGGAGATTCAAACACTCTAGTTACCCTATCAACAGCTATCTACTGACCACTTAGACTTTTGAAAAACAAGGCTTTTACCATAGACCTAGTTTTTCATGATCTCTGTGTGTGCAAGTGATTGTATATTTTGAGATAGAACTCAAGCATTTCATCCGATGTCAGGCGGGATTCTTTCAACCCATTGCTAAGATCGGGGATCCTCAAGTGTTCATCTCATCCTTATGTTGGACTTAGTTGGACTATACCACTAGGCAATATTGGGTTACCTAAGCTAGCTCATCAACATTCAAACATTGGTCTACACAAATGCATGAAGCAATTGTAATAGACATATCATTATGCGTAAGGATTTCTCCTTCCAGTTTTGTACAATGCTAATAATTCCAGGGATTCAAGCTTTATTCCATTCTTTTTGGCTTTGGATATTTGCTCATATGTAGTGATGAAAATCACTTTTTATTTTGATTTATTTTTTCTTTGAGCGGGGATTTTTGTAGTGATGATAATCACTATTTATTTTGCTCATACGTAGTGATGAAAATCACTATTTATTTTTTATTTATTTTTTTTTGTTTTTGAGCTATGATTTTTCTTTGAATTTTGAATATATGATTTGTGTATCGGATTATTGCTTTGAAATCTTGACTGTATGCTTGGCCTTTTGAATATGTACTTTGCTTTGGAATTTTACTTATTTTTATTTAAGCAAGGGATTTGGATAGGGTAAAGCTTGTCCTTTTGCCAATTCTTAGCACCTTTAAATCGGTTGCACAAGGGGATAAGCAAGGAAGATCCTTTTCACTTAAGGTAACCTAGACCGCTTTTGTAGATTTCATATTTTACTTGTACTAGCTATGACTTTAGTGTTTCAATTAGTTACGATATATTGAATATCCAAGGCATTATCACAGCTAGACCTTACCTTCTACTAATCAAAGTTGTTTTCCTCAAAAGTTGATAAGATCACTAGGTGTGGTTAATTAACCAAAAAACCTTAGTATATTATGTATAGCAACAAATAATGGTTATGTTGAAAAACACAATTACACACATGTTACTGGAGGGATGGATTTGAAATTTTTATGGGACAAACTGCGGTATCACTTTTGAGGATCTCATAACATATGCAATTGTAGTGGATATAAAAATGCAATGCAATGTTGTGGATGCAATATGTGAGATGCAATTATTTTTGTATTTTTGATTTTATGTTGTTTTTGTATTTTTTATTAATTTTACCAAAGGGATTATTATGCCTTTGGATTTTTTGGTATTGATTTTGACCAAGCGGTTTGAATTACCCTTGGAGCCTTTTGAATTGATTGGATTTGACCAAGCGGTTTGAATTACCCTTGGAGCCTTTTTGAATTGATTTTGACCAAGCGGTATGAATTACCCTTGGAGCCTTTGATTGATTGGATTTGACCAAGCGGTTTGAATTACCCTTGGAGCCTTTTTGAATTTATTTTGACCAAGCGGGATGAATTACACTTGGAGCCTTTAATTTAATTTGACCAAATGACTTAAATGCCCTTGGAGTGTTTTGAATTGATTTTGACCACGCAGTTTGATTTACCCTTGGAGCCTTTAATTTTGGAGCCTTTTATTTGATTTTGACCAAGTGGTATGAATTACCCTTGGAGTATTTGATTGTATTTTTGAAATTTTATGTTTTTATGCTTTGTTTTGTTTTTGTTATATTTGATTTTTTTTTTTTTTTTATGACATATTTGAATGTTTTTAAATTTTATGACATATTTGAATGTTTTTGAATTTTATGAAATATTGGAATGTTTTTGTGTTTTATGAAATATTTAAATGTTTTTGTGTTTTATGTGTAAAATGTCTTTAAGTGAATTATATTGAGAGGCTCAGGATCCTCAGCACCATATAATGATATAAGGCGATATGCTCTAGGCCCAACTCTCTATGAAATCATGTATGGGGCTATCCAGTTTACCGTGAACTTATCTCGCAGATGCGACGATAGATTCGAATTCTACTGGTTTTCTTTGACCACTAGATCTCTAACCTTGAATTCCCTTAAATGGTATTTACTATTGTAAACTCGTGCGAGACGATCTTGGTAAACATGAAGATGCTCTAAAGCATTGACTCAACATTCATCAAGAAGCATCAACTGATCAAGGTGACCTTGTCATGCAGCTTCATCATCTATGAAGTCCTTTAATGCTATGCGTAGAGTCAAAATTTCTATCTCTAGTGGCATGATGGCCTCAGTGCCATATACTAGTGAAAATGATGTTGCCCCAGTGGGCATATGTATACTATTCCTGTATGCCCATAGTGCAAGAGGCAACTACATGTGCCAATCCTTGCGATTGTCTTGCACCGTCTTCCTCAAAATGGGGACTATTATTTTTTTTGAGGCTTCTGCTTTCCCGTTTGCTTGTGGATAATAAGGCATTGAAAAAATGTGTTGAATATGGTATTTTTCATTAAATCACACACATTTTTGTTCTTAAAATATGTCCCATTATTCGATATTATCTTTGAATGGACACCAAAATGACTTATGATATTGTGGAGTATAAACTCCGCAATCCTTGGTCCAGTTGTTGATGTTAAGGGGATCACTTATACTAATTTAGTGAAGTATTCTGTGGCTTTTATGATGAATGTGTGTCAACCTGAGGACGAGGGTGAGAATTTCCTGATCAAGTCTAGTCCCCATTGCGATAATGGCCATGCTGCCTGGATTGGCTGCAAAGCTTGCGATGGTAAGTGTGTTATATTTGCATGATGCTGGCACTTACTACATTTCTTGACATACTCACAACAGTCCCTTTCCATGGTGGACCAATAGTAACCCATTCTCAAGATATGCTTAATGATGGCCATGCCACTGAAATGCCCTCCACATGTACCCTCGTGAGCTTACAAAATTTCCCAGGATGCTTTCTGGGGCTCAAGACAACAGATTAATACTCCATCATATCCTCATCTGTAAAGGATTTATCCTAGCAAGATGTATATTGTTGCTCTCTGTTTGAATGTTCACCTTTCATTATGCGACAAACCTTGAGGTACTATTCCAAGCTTCAGGAAGTCCTGTAGTTTGGAAAGCCAATCCTGATAAGCCATAGCTTCTATAGAAAAGATAGCTTGCTCTCCCTGTATTTTTGTGCTAGTGAGGAACAACTCTATGGCGTATGGTTGCACCACACTCTATAGGTCCTTGGGAGATCAAATAACCCTAAGGTACCATTTGCAAGAAATCTTTGGATATGAAGGACCAATCCTAATTTGGCTCGATGTTGATCATGTTGACTGATTCTTGATTTTCAAAAGCTTCACGACATATTGCTGAGTGTGAAAGCACTTTTACGTGAATGGTTGTAAAATTAGCAAATGGATTCTAAGGGATTAAATATCCCAAATAGGTCATAGTGTCTACAAATATGTTTGACATACGAGAAATTGCATCGATGTTGTACCATTCCAGTTGGGCTAGGTAGTTGTCAACAAGTTCCTTGTAAGTATTCAAGAGTGGGCACTTGAATTGGAATAGTCCTTTGAACTAGTTTACTATGAGCAAGGAGTCACCAAATATATTCAATCTTTTAATGCCCATTGCTATGGTTGTTTGGAGTCCCAAAATCAATGCTTCATATTCTTTATTGTTGTTTGTACATGAGAAGTCTAGTTTGAATGATAAGGGTAATGGGGTTCCCTATGGTGTGATAAAGACAACCCCTATTCTATCTCCTTGTTCACACTTCGAACTGTCAAATAACAATGACATGTCTATTTCTTTATTAGGTTCTTTGAGCTCTGGAAGATCTGGTAATGTGAAGAATGCATCATCAGACAATTATATGGTGAGAGGATTATTATCCTGAAGAAGCATCTCTGCTAATTGATTTGCTATGACTTATCCCTTGATGGAATTTTGGCTTATGAACTCTAGATCAAATTATATCAATAGAATGATCCACTTTGTGGTACATGTATTGTGATATGTCTTGCTCATCATGTACTACAAAGAATTTTATTTTGATATGGCATAGGTCATATGGCTCAACATGTAGTGCCGCAACTTTCGAGTTGTAAAGACCACTGCTAAACACAACTTTTCAACTTACGTAAATCCTAGCTCATAACTCACCAAGGTGCTACTAATGTAATATATGGCTTGCTCTTTGTATTGTGCATTCTTTTGGGCTAACATGGTGCCCAATGCAAAATTAGTAGCTAATATATATAGTAAAAATGGTATGTTTGGCCTTGGTGGAGCCAATACTGGCAACATTTCTAAATAATTCTTGATCTCTGCAAAGGCTTGATGGCATTCTTCATCCCAATGAAAGGGGACTTCCTTGCATAGAAACCGATTCATAGGTCTACATTTTTTTGATAATTGCATGATGAATCTTTTGATGGATGCTATCTTACCTTGTAGGCTCCGCAATTCCCTAATGTTGGTAGGGGTGGCCATTTCTTCGACTTCAATGCCTCTCTTGGATACGATGAATCCCAAAATCTTGATAGAAGTTACACCAAATACACACTTCTTAGGATTCAATCAGACATTGTGTTCTATGAGATGATCAAAGACTTTTCTAAGGAATTCGACATGCTCTTGCCGAAACAAGGACTTGGACAGTAAGTCATCCATGTAATATTCTAGGATTTTATGCATATAGTCATGGAATATGCATGTCATGGCCTGCTAATATGTGGCACCCACATTTTTGAGATCGAATGGAATTACTTTGTAATAGAATGTTCCCCATGGAGTAATGAGAGCAGTTTTATGTTGATATTCGAGCTTAATCCAGATCTAGTTGTATCCAAAAAACCATTCATTAGGGAGAGCATTTCATGACCCACGGTTGCATATACGAAAGCATATATGTTTTGCAAAAGGAATGAATCCTTTGGTGTTGCCCTATTTAAATCTCTAAAATTTATGTAGATACGAAATCTTCCATCAGGTTTCCCCATGGATACCATGTTTGACACCCACTCAAGGTAGTCAATAGGAACTATGAATTGCATGCATCAGTTTTTACAATTTGTTCTTCACCATCAAAGTGATAGTTGGATGCATTTTCATTAGCTTTTGCTTGATTGGCTTCTTCATGGGATCCAATGAAAGGTTGTGAACAACTAACTTTGGATCTATCCCTGGCATGTCTTTGTAAGTCCAAGTAAAAATATTTGGCCTCTCCTTGAGGAGAGGAATTAGGATGGCTTGTTCCTCTAGAGATAGACTTTCTCCAAACTTGACTTTCCTTGGTTGGGTAGGATCATCGCTGATGTCCATATCAAAAGTTTCTTCTATAGCCATATGTGACCCATCCTCTAGCTAATGAGGTGTGGGTATCAAATGAATATCATCGACAAGATTCACAGGACCTACTAACTCAGGTTCCAAACCAACATGGAAGACATCATACACACAACCTGATGCAAAATGGAACAACTATAACATATCTTCATTGGGGAAGAGGTCTTCAGGATCTATGGGTGAATTAGCATGATCCCAATCAATAGCCTCTATATCAAGATGCAATGATTTGGTAGGACCTACTGGATTATGAATTTTTGTGGTCAAATCAATGGAGATCATGTTTATGGATGGGATGAAGTCTCTAGGACCACATGGGTGCAATCTTGTCTCAGGGGTTTCCCTTCTCACGATGAGGTTCTATAGGAATGGAAATTTCTAGATCTAGCCCATGAGCAAGGTGGAGAATAGGATAATTGGGCTCTAATCACTCTCTAAATGTAGGTGGAGGGGGATTGACCATCTGATGAATGGCAACTAGGTCAACAGGTCTCCCCAAAAATCGGATATGAGGGTCTATGGCATGGAGTGCTACCTCTCTCTCTCTACTAGCTCATTCACTTGCCACAAGCGGTGAGGTCCAAGATAAGTCGTATTGGTATCATCCTCAAAGTCATCATCACTTATCCAAAAATCGTTAGCATTGGTATGCGGTCCTAAGACAAGGGGATCATGTCTTGGCCCTAAGTAGGCCATCTCTGTTTCATCTTCATATTCTTCTTCACTTATAAAGAATCCATTTGCATTTGTCTCTTGTCCCAAAGTTAGAGTTTGATGGCTTAGGCCTAAGTAGGCTCTTTCTATTGAGTCTTCTAATTCATAGTCACTTTCATCTGATGTATATCCACTCTCATCATGGATAGACCATGTGATTATTTGTAAATAGCAATGCTCCTAATAGGCTAAGCCAAGTTGTGCCTCATCATCACTTGCTTCATAACCATTCTCCTCATCCCATGAGTTGTACCCTATTGGGGTGGAATCAATTGAGATGTTTGGATGATAATTTTCTAGAGGCAATATGTATACTGTGGCCACTTGTCTATTGCTCAAATTTCCTATTCTTAGGGGATGATAAGAAATGAAATAAATATCTTCTCCTAACCCTAAGCTTAATATTTCCAATGTCGCTGCAAGAGAGTCATATCGACCTTCGCTATAATATCCTAAGCCAAATATGTCGAAGGGAAGCTGATATTGTGGCTCGTATGGCCGTCTATGACCCTGCTCATGTATGACAAGGACATAGCCATGCCAGTGGCAATGCTCAAAGTATCTTAGAGCAAAATCAGGGTTAGAGAGGTAATGAAAATTTATCATGAATAATTCATCACTATCCTCTTCTATATCTGAAGATTTATGAGCGCAGTCTAGGCCAGCATAGACATAAATAGTTTGGTTGGGAGGGATTCCAAGTGGAACCACTATTCCCATAGGTGGCCTCAAGTCCTTAGGCCTTCCTATATCTTGTGTAGACTCAATGATAGGCATAAAGGTAATGTTCTACACAAGGTAATCCTCTATGCCTGTACTTGCCAAGTGTATTTATGCATGTGACGTTGATGACCCTATGGATGACACTAGTGAAGTAGGGTGATAATCACTATCTTCAACTTGATCCTGAAGATCTTCCTATTCCATAGGACTTGGAATTTTAGCAATGGCTAAAGTTGGCACTTTATTAGGCATTTCTTCCTTAACTAAGGGCACCTTTAGCTTATGATTGTATTTTGGTTTTGACGTTGATGGTACTTTAGAAGCATTGACTACTTTGAGTGCACCAGGAGGTGTTGAAGTGCATGGGTCTTTTCTTACCCCTTTGTCTTCGTTATCCACTTATGTGGTTGGGGATGAAGGTTCCACGTATAGGTGAGTGGAAGAGATTACAAATTATCCTGTAATGTCCACCCAATTGACATATATAGAAGGCTCTTCATCGGCAAAAACCACATAGACTTTGTTTTCGTGCACATAATTGACACATTGGTGCAAGATCAAAGGTACACACTTCATGGCCCTTATCCAAGGGCACCCTAAGAGGATGTTGTACTGCATAGCTCCTTCCAAGACATGACACATCATGGGGATGGTCTTGTGCCCTACCTTGATGGGTAGGACTATCGTTCCCATAGTATTGCATAAAGCATCATTAAAATCTCTCAATGTGTAAGCTCCTGGAATGATATTGAACTTGGGGATCTTGAGATGCTCTATTGCAGTTGTTGTGATGATGTTTATCGATGAACCTGTATCGACAAAGACCCTATTGAAAGGTAAGTTGTTGATTGATGCTACAATTTTTAGTGAAGCGTCTGGTAAGGCAGTAGGAACTATCTTAATCTCATGGTCATAGAATCGGATTACAGGTTCCTGGTATTCTTGCACTTGTCCTAAAAAGTGAGTGAATGCATTCGCATCTTGTGGTTGAAGCTCAATTGTTCTTAAAATCTCCATCAGAGTCTCCCTATGCTTTGGGGACTGTTGTATGAGCTCGTAGATGGATAACTTAGTTGGAGTTTTCTGTAGGTTTTGCTCCAATCTACTTTGAATAGTTACCATAGGTCACTTTGGTGGACCTGTAAGGATGTCTTACCTTTGCCTAGGAGTGGTTGGGATGTTCATGTGAGTTGTAGGTAGTTGTAGTTCACCATACCACCTAGTCCTTGTTTCTATGTTAACAATATCAACCATCCCAATGCATCCATGGGTAGGTATGTCATCTTGAACCTGATTGACTTGGACCCCTTGCTCTCTAGGGGCCTCATGATTGGGCAATGGGTTTCTGTATATGCCCATGTATCTATTATTGAGAGCCAGTGGGTTGTCAACTTTGAGTTCTCCCACCTTAATCATGTTTTGCACTTGATGCTTAAACCCAACACAAGCCTCAATGTCATGTCCCAATATCCTGTGATAAGGGCAAAATTTATCTTCCCTATATCCTTTTGGCTTAGGATGGTTGGGATCTATAAGAGGTATATCAAGAAATTTGATCCTCCTAGCCTTGCTCAACTGATTAAATATTGATTGCATTGATTTTGTTAGAGGCATGAAATAATGAGGCGGTTTGCATTCTTGGTTTCTTCCTTGATTGTTATTTTGGTCATAGTTTGCCAGTAAGGGATGTGCTTTATAGTTCTGAGTTTGTTGTGCACCCCAATCCTTGGGTGTAGCCAATACGACTTGATTTACTGGAGCAGGGTTGCCCTACTTCTGCTTATACTTGTCATTCTTACCATTCTTGTTCCACTCCTTTTTGTTTTGGAGTTTAATGGTTCCCTCATCTACTTTTATTTCTTCGATGAGCTTGGCCTGTGCCAAAGCTTCCTCAAATAAAGGATACTACTAAATTTGTAGCAAGAGGGAGATGTGTTTAGAACAAATTTTGGTGAACATGCGAATGATATCTTCTGTGGGAATGAAGAATGATAATTTTGCCATAAATTTTCTCCATCTATTCCCATAATCCATTACTGGCTCATCATCATACTATTTCAAGTTAGTCAGGTCTAAAAGGTTGACTTTCTTCTTAGCACCAAAGGAGAAATGCTTTAGGAATATGTTTACTAGTTGTTTAAAGTTGGTTATGCTATGCTTAGGTATTTGGTTGAACCATTGAGTGGCAGCACCTGAAAATTTCATTATAAATATTCTTAGCATGAGAGCGTCATTGTATTCAAGATGAAAATAGGTGTTGATAAAATTGGTGACATGCTCTTATGCATCCTCTTCACCCTTAAGCTTTTCTATCCTAGGCATCTCAAAATATTTAGGATATGGAGGGCTAGGGATTGATGGGCACAATGGTTGGTTGTATATTTTGCACAATGTTGGTGAGTTCCCAGTTGGCTCTTGTTTCTCAAAGGTTTTCATCCTTTCAGCAAGCTCTTGAAATACCTTTGATGAACAGATTTCCTCCTCTTGGAAGCCTATTCATGTCGGCAATGGAGGTAACTCTCTATCCATTTGATTGTTTTATTTTCCTTCCTCCTATGAGGGGACTCAAGATTATGATCTTGATTTGTTGTGTTTTCCCTTACCCCATTAGTTGGATTTCATTCATGATTTCATGGGGGATTTTGTTGTGGGCTATCTTGTCTAGTGCAACTCTCCTTAGGTGAGTTAGCGCATCTTGTTCATTGGTGGTCACCACCATTTGTTTGTAAATTGCTAAGAGCTAGCCACTCAGCCTACTCTCTTAAATGCTGCTCATGTTGGCGCAAGAGTCTTTCTCTTTGTTTCTCTTGTTCAAGAGCTTCTACTAGATATCGCTACTTACATAATGCATTTTCTAACTACCTCATTTGGTTAGTTTGTGCAGTCATAGAAGACTCATGTATATCTGACTCTGTTCTTGTTGTCTTAACTCATAGATTCCTCGAGGAGGTTTCTACTGCACCTATACTCTTGCTATCTAATGTGACTTGTTTAGTGTACTATTGAGTATCCCTATGATCAGACTCCACACATCTACTATGGGGTCGCTCTGAGGTACCCTCAGACTAGGAGGCATGTTTAGAAGTCACAGTTCATGAGCTTCTAGACGTAGAGTTTTTAGTAGCTATAGTTCTTTGGGTTGGTTATGTAGGAAACCGATCCAACCCGTCTGGTTGTCTTGTTTTCCATGGTTGGTCCCTTGGAGTGCCATTCACTCCTATGAGTTCATAGTCTATGGGAATATTTCCTTTTGTGTGAAAGGTTTCTTCTATCTAATTCCCTTAACTAGATGTAGCTCTAGTTTCCTGCCCTTCAGTAGGCAATTATCTCTTATATGTTTCTTGTGAGTCTTGAGGTGTTGTAATTCTTGTTTTCCTTCTTTATGAAGAGGGATTTGTGGTAACATGTTTTCTCCATGTGGATGGATATGTAGCAGTATCGTCATCCCTATGTGAAGAATGAGTTTTAGAACCTTCTTTATGTCCATGTGAGGAGGAAGCCCTTGAAGCTTCCTCACGTATTTGAGATATTTATGTGTGTTTAGAGGAGGCCCTTGAGGTCTCCTCATGTCTTCTTGATGAGGATGGCTATGACGCCTCTTTTTTTATGTGATTTTGTTCCATGATGTGGTTCCTTACTTGTGGTTTCTCAAGGAGATCCCCCAAGGGTTGAGTTATCACACCTTAGGATCGCGAAGCTACATCTCACGATCTTATGGGTAGGTTGTTCAATGTTACTATGACTCCGTCTATCGGTATGAGTTGCTTCTGTCTCTCCCTCGGTATTAGACCGAGGGTGATTACTTCTTGTTTTGACCATGTTGTCTATGAATTGATATTTTGAGTTGCAATTTAGGAATAACCACACAATACCAAACAAATTTTTATCTTGATTACCGATTTGAGTGTGCCCTAAACTATTTGGTGTGTTTTGATGTGTTGTTATTTCGATTTCTTTGCTCTTGTTCATGGATTAAGAATTGAGAAGACTCATCCATAGTGATAATCAAGTACACTCATTCCAAACATAGTTTTCTCAAAAGAAGCTAGGGTACACTGTTGAAGACCCAATGAAGGGTTCACCTAGCTCTTCCACACTAAACCAATGATTGTTCCAATAATGGGAGATAGTTTGAGCACAAGTAACTTAGTGTCACTATAAGTAAGTTTCTCAATCCATTTCTAGGAAGATCTAGGGGGTAAATGAGTGGAAGGAGATGAATTCCAACGTCACTAGACGGAATTGAAGGTTGGTGATGAAATACAACTCCCCAATGTTTAAATGAGACGTGCGTGTGTGGTGTTTATTTTAAGCTTGCATAACATAAAGTGCATCATATAGCAGCAATTAATCTTTCCTATATTCCTAAGTGTAAAAATATGTTTCAAAATTCATAAATATGCATGAACTAATATTATTTGTATAAGCGCACTTTATTTCGCACAGTTATGACCTCTAGTAGGGCCTCAAAGAAAGCAAACAACATACAATGTCTAGCACATTGGATTCTAGGGAAAACTGTTTAGGTATAATTCGATGTTCCTAGCAAGGCCTAGTGGAAAATTTAAAAGAATATTTAAGATATACAAAATGCTTAATTCTTTCTCCTTTTATTCTTTCAATTTTTGAACATAAATGTGCTTTAAGTTCTCTATTTTAGACACATAGAAGCAGACAGAAAGCTATAAAATATCAGAGAAGCTATACCAACCTATGATCCATATCAGAGAGTTGATGTTTTGACCTCTATTGCACTCTAGTTCTTGTCGTTGTTGACTAGAGCAGCTGGATCTTGGTCATTGTAGCTCAGAGCGGCTAAGCTCTATTGATCACTATAGCTTAGAGCGGATAGTTTCTGGCCACTGTAGCTCAAAGCGACTAGAACTATACACAAAATTAATTTAGTATCTCGACATAAAATAAAAAATTAGTGATGGTCCCACCGTGATCACCATATTTAGCGACCTTGGGACGCATGCACCACCCCTTTTAACTCTACTTGCAATGTTATTAAAAACCCAATATGAAATGGAAGATAATGAAAAAGCATATAACATGGGAATAAAAAATATGGATATCTTTATTCGTATTGAAACTTGGTTACATGTTGGTCCCTCTTAGGGATACCAATTTCGATACAATAAGGTTACAAATAGGCAAAGAGTGCTGCTTTTGCAAAGAGGTGGTGCGCTTATAAAGGATTCCTAGTTTTGCACACAAAAATGTATGAGGGCTTACAGATTCCTCCTTCTCCAAGTATGTTTCCTAGAGGTATCCCTTTTACTCTCGTATGTTGCAGATTTTGTTTGATGAACCTGTGGCCCTGCAAGCAATGAAACAAAAACACACACTTAGATGTCCGAGATTGCCTCCCTATATGAGGTTGTTAGTAATAAAATAATGTAACAGAAATATGATGAAACTATGCCATGAAATAATGTAAATCTATGCTAATGATATGAAAAAATGAAGAAACAGAATAAAAGAAGCTATGTCTAAAACCTAAGCTAAGCCTGCGGGCCACTGTCCAAGACAACGGTCGCTAAGGTAAATGTTGCTCTCTTTACCCCCAAGTTATGGGTCAAATCCTATATCTGATGTCAAAATAATAGGTGTTATGCTCTTCAATTCTTTAGGGCTTCGTCGTACACATGATCTCCAAGGGAAATCTCCAAGTCTTGAAAGCTCTCCTCAATAAAATATGTCTCGATGATAGAAGATGATCCTTTGGTGCTCTTAGGCTTGCACCTTTTATAGTGTGAAACCCTAGGTCTATGTCCAAGCCCTAGGAATGAATTTCTCATGCGTAGTGCAAGTTAGCATGAGAAGCTTTTTTCCTTTATCTATGTTTGGAGGTCATTTAAGTAAATTTCAACTGCCCACTTGAGTCTTCTATGTGAACTGGTTGTTAGCAAGAGAAGATTTTATCCTTTATCTATGTTTGGAGGTCATTTAAATAATTTTAAATGCAAACTCAGGCATCCTATGTGAATTGGTCATGAAAAGGAATGCAAAGTTACTCTCGCTCACCTTTATTGCATGCAGACTACCACTTTCACTCGTGATTAGGCCTATTTTTTAGTAAAATGCTTCTTATGGCTTAGCCGCTATCATCTACAACAACTAAGATATGGATGTTGTCATCTACAGTGGCTAAGGTTTTGCCGCTCTAGGCTTGAGCGGCTAGGATCTGGCCACTCTTGGCTTTAGCAGATAGGCTTGGATGGCTTGAAAAAGCCCCAAACAAGTGGTGAGAACCACTATTGATGCTTGGAAAGTCCAAGATTATGTCTTATGATCTTATGAGTGTGTTTATGTGAGAAACTCCCCTAAGCATGACACGATATAGGTATCTACAACAAAATCAAAGCAAGCTATCTACCAACTCTTGATAAGACCACTAGGTATGGTTGAGTGATCGAAAAACCCTAGTATATCTCCATAGCAACATTATAGGTTGTGTTGAAAAACACAATTACTCACATGAATGATGGATCATGATAAATGTAGAGATGCACGATTTAGAAACAAACATGGTGTCATTTGTAAAACTAAAAAACATAATCCCACCTACTACGAAATATAATGGATGGTGAATGCCTATATGCAATGCAGTCATGCAGCGAATGCATGTGTGAATGCAAAATAAGATTACAAAATGCAAATATTTTTGGATTTTATGCTTTACCAATTTTTTTTTGGATTTTATTGATTTTATTATTTTTATGAGTTTTGAGTCTCATATCTGACCAAACGGTGAGTACATGTCTCTAGAGCCTTTAGATTGACTAAGCGATTTTTTAGCAAAATCCTTGGGCTTTTTAGGATGATCGAGCGGTTTTAAGAAAACCCTCAAAGCCTTTTGGATTTGACCAAAGGGTTATGAGCACCTTTGGGACTTTTTAGGATGACAAAACAATCTTTTAAGAATTCTTAGAGCATTTGGGTTGACCAAGCAATTTTTCATAAACTCTTGGTACCTTTTGATTGAACAAACTACTCATAGGCAAGCTTGGAGCTTTTTAGGATGACCGAGTGATTATAGGCAAACCCTTAGTGCCTTTTACTGACATGACCAAGTGGTTTTAGGAACCCTTGGAGCCTTTTGGTATGACCGAGTGATTTTTAGAAAAACCCTCAGAGCTTTTTAAGTTTGACCAAAGGGCTTACAGATGCCTTTGGAGCTTTTTGATTGACCAAACTACTTATGAGAGTGTTTGGAGCTTTTTAGGATGATCGAGCGGTTACAAGCAACCCTCAAAGCCTTTTACTATGCTCTTCAAGCATAAAATGCCTTAATATGGATGATGTTGAGAGGTTCAGTCTCTTCAACACCCCCTAGCAACGTTAGGTGATAGGTACCCGAACGAATATTTTTAGATATGATGTAGGGTCCTAGCAAATTAGCCACAAATTTGTCTCGCATATCTGGCAAAAAATTAGAGTTCAGTTGGTTATCAAGACAAGATCCCCAACTTCAAAGTCTCTCTGGTGGACTTTGATGTTGTAAGCTCGTTTTAGTCACTCTTGATAAATGCGGAGATGCTCCAGGGCATTCACGCGACATTCATCAAGTAGCGTCAGTTGATCCAATCGAGCTTGTCACACAGTGTCATCATCGATGAACTCTTTCAATGTGATGCGTAGCATTAGAATTTCTAATTCCAAGGGTATAATGGCCTCAATGCCATATACTAGTGAGAACGGCATTGCCCCAGTGGGTGTCCGAATACTAGTCCTATAAGCCCATAACGCAAGGGGCAGTTGGATATGCCAATCTTTGTGGTTTTCTTATACCATATTTTTCAAGATGGCCATCACTATCTTATTTGAAGCTTCAGACTGCCCATTTTCTTACAGATAGTATGGAGTTGCAAAACTATGTTTGATTCTATATTTAGATGTCAAAGCTCTCATAGTTTTGTTCTTGAAATACGTTCCATTATCCAATATTATTTTGGATGGAATCCCAAAATGACTTATGATATGCTCTAGTATAAACTTTGCTATACGAGCTCCAGTTGTCATTGTTAAGGGTATTTATTCCATCCACTTTGTAAAATACTCAGTAGCTATGATTATGAATGTATGTCGACCCAATTACGGAGGAGAGATCTTGCCTATAAGATCTAATCCCTACTAAGCAAATGGCCAAGCCGCTTGGATGGGCTGTAAGGCCTACAATGGCAACTGCGTAATATTAGCATGATTCTAGCATTTAATGCATTTATTGACATACACATTGCACTCCTTCTCCATAGTGGACCAATAGTAGCCCATTCGAAGGATGCACTTGACAATGGCCATGCCTCTGAAATGGCCACCACACGTACTATCATGAGCTTGCAAAATCGCCCATGATGCCTCTTGGGGCTCTAAGCAGTGAAGGAGGACTCCATCATAGCCTCATCGGTACAATATATCTCCTATTAAGACATATTTAGATACTTTCTATTTAAATGTGCACTTCACGGCATGCGGTAATCCCTTTGGAATTATGCTAAGCTTTAGAAAGTCTTTAATTTACGACACAGTTTTTATATGACTCAGCTTCAATTTTTAAGATGACTTTCTCCCCTTGCGTATCTACTTTTGAAAATAAAGACTCAAAAATAACCTTGTGGTGAATGGTAGTACCACTCCCCATAGGAATTTGAGAGGTTAATGACCCCCAAGGTTCCTTCTTAAGAAAGTCTTCAGCTTTGCAAAACCATTAAGATTTTGGTTCTATACTGATCGCGTTGACCGATTCTATGTTATCATAGGTTGCACTCTGTACTTTCGGATACGAGAGCATATTAACATGAATGGTAGTGAAATTAGCAGACAAATTTTTAGGGATTAAAGATCCCAAAGAAGCCATGGTGTCTACAAACATGTTTGACGATCGAGGGATTGCCTCGATGTCATACCATTCAAATTTAGCTAAATATGTGGCAACTAGATCTTTATAGGCTTTTTGTATGGGATATCGACATTGAAAAAGCCCCTTGAATTGATTTACTATGAGGAAGGAGTCACCAAATATGTTCAATATCTTAATATTCATGGCAACGACTGTGTGGAGGCCCAACAGTAGGGCTTCATACTCAGCGTTTTTATTGGTGCACAAAAAATCCAACTTAAATGACAAGGGCATTGGAGCTCCTTATGACATGAAGAACACTATTATGGTACCGTCCCCTTGTTCGCACTTCGAACCGTTGAAGAATATCAGCATTTTTCTTTGGCTCTTCGGGTTCAGGAGCTTCAGATATAACGAAGATTGCATTATTCGAAATCTCAATTATTATAGGCATACTATTTGATAGTGGTGCCTTAGCTAATTGATCTGCTATGACCTGTCCCTTAATGGACTTCTAGATTATGAATTCTAGATCAAATTTAATCAATAGCATGATCCAGTTTGCAGTATGCGTATTGTGATAAGTCTTACTCATCATGTACTGCAAAGGATTTTGTTTGGATATAACATATGTCGTATGACTTAACATATAGTGTTAAAATTTCTTTGTGGTGAACACTACTGCTAAACATAATTTTTCCACATATACATACCTGAGCTCATAGGTCACCAAGGTTTGACTAATATAATATATGGCATGTTCTTTGCCTTACATATTCTTTTGGCTTAACATGGTTCCCAGTGCTAAGTCAGTTGCCAATATATATAGTAGAAAAGGCATCTTTGGCCTTGGTGGAGCTAGCACTGGTGACGATGCCATGTATTGCTTTATTTCATCAAAGTTTTCCTGACAGTCCTCATCCCAATTGAATGGAACTCCCTTATGTAGCAGCCAGTTCATGGGTCGACATTTATTTGATAGTTGAGCGATAAATCACTTTATCGATGCTACCTTTCCGTAAAGGCTCCTTAATTCCTTCATATTTATGGGAGGATGCATTTCCAATATGACCTTGATCTTCGCTAGGTCAATTTTTATGCCTCACTTAGAGACGATGAATACTAGTAATTTTCTAGAAGTTATACCAATTACGCACTTCTTAGGATTTATCCTGACATTGTGCTCTATTAGGTGATCGAAGGCATTTCTTAAGACCTCTGCATGCTATTCTCATCGCAATGACTTGGCCAACAAGTCATCGATATAATATTCTAGAATTTTATGCATATAGTCATGAAAAATGTATGTCATGGCCCGCTAATATGTGGAACTAGTGTTTTTGATGCCAAATGGCATAACTTTGTAGCAAAATTTTCCCCATGGCGTTATAAACATTGTTTTATGCTGGTCTTCAGGTTTAATTCGAATTTGGTTGTAACCAAAAAAACCGTCCATTAAGGAGAGCATTTTGTGACCTATAGTTGCATCTACGAGAGCATCAATATTGGGAAACATAAATGAATATTTGGGTGTTGCCTTATTTAGGTCTCTAAAATTTGTGCAAATACATATTCTTCCATCGGGTTTTCCCATGGGTACCATATTGGACACCCATTCTACATAATCGATGGAGATCACAAATTCCACATCCAACAACTTTTGTAGCTCATATTTCACCATTAAGGCTACTATTGGGTGTATTTTTCTAAGATTTTTCTTGATTGGCTTCTTTGTCAGATCTAGAAAAAGGTTATGCGTAACCAATTTTGTATCTAGACCTGGAATATCCTTGTACATCCAAGGAAACAAATTTGGTCTCTCTTTCAGCAGAGGGATGAGGGTGGCCGACTCATCTGGAGTGAGAATCTCTCCAAATTTAACCTTCTTTGCACTGGTGGGATCATTACTGATATCCACCTCAAATTTTTCCTCTACTAACATATGTGATCCCTCCTCAAGCTGGTGAGGCATAGGAATTATGTGGATGTCATCAGCCGAGTTGATTGGTTTTGCGTTGGAAGAAAATGGAAAGGTTGCAACATTTCTTCATTAGGGAAGAAATCTTCAGGCTCAACGGGTGAATCAACATGATCCCAATCGATAACATCTTTGTTAAGATACAACGGTTTGGACGGATCTATTGGATTGTGGAGTGGAGTGGTCAAATCAATAGAGACCATGCTTATGGAATGGAATTGATCTCTAGGACCACATGGACCAACTTTGACAAAATCTACGTAGTCCTCATACCCACGATCTGGCTCTAATGGCACAAGCACAAAGGGGTCTTTCCTGTGAGGACTATGAACAACTGGATCCTCACTATGCACTGACTATAAAATGGGATCATTTGGCTCATGGAGCTCCATGTATGTTGGCAGAAGGGGATTAACCAACCGATGAATTTGATCTCGATTTAACCATCTTGCTCTCAGACATGGACCAACACGTAACTTTCTATAGAACTCATCTATGTCAATGGGTTGATGATGATAATGCAAATAAGGAGGACCAAGGTAGGCCCTCTCTAACTCATCTTCTTCATCACTTTCATAATAGAATACTTAATTCACCCCCACTCCTGGGGGGCGCTCTGGCAAGTGCGGTTCCTGATAGCTTGATTGTTGTCATCACTATCTGCATAAACCACATAATTGTATCATAAGTGTGACATATCCAAGAAATATAGCTTTGCTTATTCCCCTAAATGATCAATGTTGGGAAGGATCTCTTCGATAACTTGTATCGATTCAATAGGAAATAAATGACATGCATGTCAGGGCCTCTCATAGGCACCCTCAACTTCATCCCCGGATTCATCATCATTTGAGGATTCTTCATCTATGTCATAACTTGGCCCACTCATATCGGAGGTGGAATATGTTCCATATTCATTACAAATATCTCCTAGTTAGAGATCGCCTACAGCAATGGGGTTACACCCCTGCATGTTTGTGTCATCAACTGCATCATGGGTTTGGTGTCCCAGGTTATCTCTGGGGTTTAGTTCTATCTTAGTTTTCTCAAGGATCCCTTTATGATGATCTTCAAGTGGCTCAGCGATGACAACATATATCATAGGGTGATTCCTCTAGAAACTGGAAGGATCAAGATTATATGGATTAAAATCCACATCATCTGGCATACTAAGGTACAAATGATCTAAGGATACTACGAGAAAATTATCCTACCCCCATATTTATAACCCTAAACCAAACCTATCAATGACTAACTGATAACAAGGTTCCAGTGAAGTCCTTCATCCTTGTTCAAAGAGACCAAGGTCGTATCCATGCCAATGATACAACTCAAAGATATGCATGGCATACTCGGGGTTGGATAGATAACAAACATTTATAGTGAAAGGTTCATTGTCATCTTCATCCATGGGCTCTCACATTGGAAGCTAGTCTAGCCTCACATAGATGAAGTTAGTCTGATTAGGTGGCTATCCCAAGGGAACCACTGATCCAACTAGGTAACGATGAGCGGATGATCAACCCATCTCTTATGTAGTCTTCAAAATTGGTCTGAAGGTTACATTCTGCACAAGGTACTCACCTAATTTGTTTTTGGCGATATGTACTATCACCCGTGGTGCGGATGACCCTACTGAAGATACATGCAAGGCAGGCTGCGACACCTCCTTAGATTTATCTTGGGGTTCCTCAACTTCCATAGGAGTGGGAAACTCCTCGAAGATTGGCTTGGGATCATGTTCCTTCTCTTTCTCACCCATTTTTACCTTCAACTTTCTTTCATCCTAACACATGACTGATGTTGAGCATTTCAGAGAAGTGGCAGTGGTGTCATTCGACCTGTGTGACACAAATGGTGTTGGTTGAGCACTTACTGCTAGTTTGACTCATAGAATTTTTACTCACGATGACAACCGAACATCCAGGTGTGTTGACGAGAGTATGAAACCCCTAGGAAAATCTACTAGGTTCATGAACTTAAAAGGTTCTTCATCTGATGCCACTATGTAAACCTATCCCTCGTGAATATACTTCACACACTGATGCAATATAGAGGGAATGCAACGCATTTCATGAATCCAAGGCCTATCGAGTAATATGTTATAATGCATGGCCCCTTCTATCACATTACACATCATAGAGATGGTCTTCAAGCCTACCTACATGGGTAGGATAATTGTGTCAACAGTCAAACATAGTGTGTCGTTAGACGCTCTTAATGTAAATGTAGTGGACACAATGTGTGATTTAGGTAGCTTCAAATGACTCAGTGCCTTGATCATTATTATGTTGATCAATGAGCAAATATCTATCAAGATCCTCTTAAATGACATGTGATTAACACATGCAATTATATGCAATAGTGGTTCGACTGTGGTTGTAGAAATCATCCTTATCTCATGATCATAAAATTGGATCACCGATTCCTGACACTACTATACATGTCCCATGAAATTAGTAAATGTCTACGCATATTACGACTGTACTTCAATGGACCTCAAAATATCCATAAGAGTCTCCCTATGCCTCAGGGACTGCTGTATTAGCTCATATATCGACAACTTTGCAGGAGTTATTTGTAGGTTTTGTACCAACCTGCTCCTTATGGTCACCACCGATCTTGTTGGTGGGCTTGGAATATTTTGCGTTGATCGTTGATTCGGCATGGCTTGTATTTGAATGGGAACACAAGGTTTATTCTGTTGTTCATATCTCCCATGTCTAGTGATAATGTTCACCATACCTACAAACCCCTATGTAGGTGGTTCAACTCACACCTGGTTGACTTGGCCAACATTGTTGCGAGGTACCTCATGATTTGGCAAGGGGTTTTTGTAAATCCCCATATTCTGATTATCGAGAACCAATGGGTTGTGCGGGACTACAAGCTCACCTTTTTTAATCATATTTTGCACCATGTGTTTGAAAATCCAGCATACCTCAATATCATGGCCTTTCATTTTATGAAAAATGCAAAATAGATCTTCTTGGTACCCCTTTTATTTGGGTTGATTGGGGTCTACCATATTAATTTTGGGTAATATAATTACCTTGGCCTCACATAGAATTGATATTTTTTCTTACCTTTATAATTATTGTTGCGCTTGTCATATTGCATAGGAGGAGGTTGGGCCTGATAATTATGTTTATATTGCCCCTTGTTCTCCCTTTGGAGATTCAACACCACTTGATTCACATAGGCCTACTTGCCTTGTTGTTTTGTGGCACTCTTATTTTGTCCCTCTCTCCTGTTCTTGAGCTTCAAGTTGCCTTCTTGCAACTTGATGTCCTCAATCACTTTGGCTTGCACCGAAGCCTCTTCAAATGTAGGATATTGCTACAGCTGCAGCAATAGCAAGATGTGCTTGGCATAACTCTTTGTAAATATTCAGGTTAACTCTATGGTAGGAATAGAGAATGGGAACTTCACCATTAGTATCCTCCATCTCTTTTTGTATTGCTTTATTGGCTCATCATCGTGCTAAGCTAGTGCAGCTAGATCAAAAATATTGGCCTACTTGATGCCAAAGGAATAGCATTCAAGAAAGGCATCAACTAATTGCTTGAAACTAGTTATGCTATATTTATTTAGCTGATTGAACCACTCCTGGGATGGGCCAAAAAGTCTCATGATGAAAGTACGCAACAACAATGCATCGTTGCTTGCTATCTGAAAACAAGCATCCAAAAAACTCATGATATGTTCCTGTGCATATTCATCACCCTTAAAATTGTCTAACCTAGGTTTATCAAAATTCTCATGGTAAGCTGGAGTACGCACCGAAGGATCTAAAGGCTCATTATGAATTTTACTTAATTTCAACTTTTTAATATCTATGCTTTGTCTCTCAATGGATTTGACCTTCTCGGATAAGGCCTTATAGGCCTCCAAAGATAGAAAGTCCTCCTCCCTAAGTTGACATGGAGGTGGCTTAGGAGGTACTGTATTCCTTGTACAATATGGAGGGCATTGCTCTTCCTCCTCCTCATCTTAGGAGCTCTCAATATATTCTTGCTCTTATCCATATCCCTCTGCTTCTTCATGCTTCCTCTACCTCTGATCATTGAGCGGCAATGGTTGCTTCCTATGTTTAGAACTAGCATGAGTACGAGCATCTCTATGCTCTTGATGCATATCGTCTTGCAAAAAAGTCTTCCTATATACATGCTCTCTATGCTCATCATGAGGATATAGGCCAACCCTATCTAACCTATCCTCCTGCTCCATGTGCTCCTTCTGGCATACGCTCTTCACACATGCGTTGCTCATATAACCTCTATCTAACTAGCCTCTGCACTTGAATATTTTCATCTTCAATGTGCTACCTCTCTAGATGAGCATCCTCCAATTGATCTTAGAGGATTTGGCATTTTTGCTTTGATACCAATCGATGTGATCTATTGATGATTAGTCATGGGAGGCCTTTGGTATCCCTACTCTGTACGAGTGACCTTGTGGGTTATGTACCCATCAAAATGATGTGCTACACATTTTCCTCTATCTATGAAGATTGCATTGGCATCTTGTTGTGTCCTATAGTATGAAAAATCATGCACAGATAGTGGATGCATGACATGAGATCTCTTAGAAGTCTCTCCATGCTCTCTAGTAGTCCTAACGACACTTACACTATGCTCAGCCAGGGCACGAGTGGGTGGAGTGCAATGCTTGCAGCCTAACTACTCTAAGACACTACCCAGACCCTCTAGTTGTCTAGACTGCCATCACTCATGTGACAGTGTGCCATTAGCTCCCACATTTGATATATCAATGGTGATTTGCATGGTGGACCACACATGGGAGTATGGTTAGACCTATGCTCAATAGCAAGCCTATCTACCTACCCCTGAATGGGTGAATATCTAGTAATTCTATACTTAGAAGGTGGAGGCATGGATCCTCCTATGGACTTAGTATGTAGGGGCACCAAACTGGTCCCCTACACAATAAAATCTTCGGTTGATCCCATGGATGCTCGTGCAGTGCAATATTGATAATGGCTTTCGAGTGGAGCACCCTCATGTTGAAAGGCTCCTTGTTCTATCCTATGCCTAGAGGAGTGTACTAAAGCTCCTCTATCTAGGATACATTCTATAGGCTCCCCTTGTGTCGATTTATCTCCTTTAATGCTTGTCGAACGACGTTCGGTTTGCTCATGTGGTTGAGGAATTGACACGTGTTGCTATGAATTGGTTGGGGGTTGGTCATCGATGTTAGGTTTAGATCTTTTTCGACCACCCTGTGTATCTACAATTGTGTACCTAGCATCTAGATGAATCTTTTATTATTAAGCAAACAAGGTATATAATGATGATTATCTCATATTAAATTTTGAAAGCGAGCCCTAAACTTTTTGATGTGTTTTCAATATTTGTTGTATCAGTGTAGAAACTCTTATCATGTTTTGCAAAACTTTTTGGATTTTATTCTCAGTTTAATGGCTTTCACCTATACGCTTGCACCTCAAAAACTTAGCTATGAACTCCAAGTCGTGTAATCCAACCTATAATGTGTGGTAATGAAGCCCACACATGATCAAGGAGCACAGTTCCTCCTAGATCCTCACCCATTTTCCCCTAGTCAACGTTATACACTCCGAAGAGAATACATGCAAATTTTCTAGGGTACAAAAGGTTCTCGGATCCGGTATTGGTCTAGTATCCAAAAGGTTCACGGGATTTGGGCCAACATATGGAAGTTACGCCCACTATCATTGAACCCTACTATTGGTCGGATGTCAAGCCCAACTCACTAGCGTTTAAGTGCCAAGTGGTGTGTGTGGTTCATTTTAATGTACATAAAAGATATGCATCATATAACATTCATGCTAATTTTCTACATGTTATGCAAATGAAAGAACGTTTCAAATTTAGAAAATGCAAGCTATTCTAGATGCTCTTTGATACAATGCACATTACGATGATAATTGTCTGCTAATTGGGCTTCACACATGCAAACAAAACAAGACACTCTATCAAGCACATTGTAGCCTAGGGTGGACTGCAATTATAGGTTCGTTGTTCCTAGCAGCGCCTTTCTACAAATTGAAATTGAAATGAACTAGGACATGATTAATTTCATTTTTTCTTAGTTTTCTTTTCCTAATTGCATTTCAAATTAAGCATTCTATGAAAACACATAGAGTAAAAATAGAATAGAGAGTGGAAAATAGGGCCTACCTCAGGTCCTGAGTTGATCTGCACTCTGATTTTTTTTGTCCGTGTAGTCAGGTGTAAACCACATGTCTAGTCTATGATTCATACTGTAAACCATGGATTGAACCTACGGTTCAATTGTTGGCCTCCAACTAATAAATGCATTCTATACCTATAATTCCTAAAACTAAGAAACAACAGTTAGATCGCATGAATTGTGGAGTTCTACTGTTATCACCTTCTGTACGACCAAAAAGGCATGCACCCAAAATGTTGTAATTGCATAAACAAAGTAAATTGATATTTAAACACATAAATGGATAAAAAACATAGAAATTACAAGAAATGTCTCCATTATTCCATTAAAATCAATGAGTGTCTGATTACAAGTAAGTCCCTATTAGGGATACTCTATTTGATATGCAATTACCATTATTTCAATCCCCCTCGGGGATGAAATGCACTATGAAGCCCTTGAGGTGACACACACTTCTATAGGGTGGAGTGAACCCTCTTCTTCACGTCGAGGTAGGAAATGAATGGTTGTAGTTCCTTAGAAACTTGTTTCCTATGATCAAGAAACAACACAAGAATGTCAAAAGCATAGGCAACCTCTCATGATGAGGCCCTTTAAAGGTAAATAGCATGAAAATAGCATAATGACATAAGATCAAGAAAATGCATAAACTATGCTAAACACATGCAAATAATATCAATATTTATGGAAATACGTAAAGGAAGAGCACAACTACCAATCTATGAAATCAATTACTCGAAATGGATCATTATAACATAAAAAAAAAAACATTAGCATCTAAACTACTATGATGAAAATAAATTAGCAAAAACACTATTCTATCGATCAAAAGTCTCTAAAACTACAATTTAACCATATGAATGACTAATGTAATCTAGTTAAATGGTCAAAAATGAGAACAGTAAGGTGGTGATACCTCTGTTGTAAACCGCAGCACTGATACACAGTCTACACTGTAAACCATGGCTAAAAGCCATGGTTAGCACTCAAGTGAGTTTACCCTTAAAATCAAGGGTAGTGGGCTTGATCTCCTTTTCCAATTGATGTTCAAGGATCGCCTTCAGTGTCCTTCTAACAAGTTTAGCGGTTGATTCACTATAAAGGGTCTCCATTCACTCGAATATGCATTTCTTGGCTCTCCTAGGTCCTTAGGGCATCCATGGCCTAATTCATCATGATGTTTGAAAAATTGAAAATGGGTATGGCAACAAAGCTATCTCTATGCACTCAATTGAGTCCACAATTTTACAGGGCTTTACTACTTTGATCTCCAAAATGCACTCTCTCTCGATAATTCAATAGCACTTCATTATTCAAATCATCTATATCATTGCCCTAATTCGAAGGGGTACTTATAGGATGTCCCAGGGCTAGGGGTGGCTTCATGTAGAATCCAAGATCAATAAGGGGTGGTTAGAACAGTTAGATTGGAAGCTTTTGTCCTCTAACCATCATCTTCTAGAACAAATAGTTGTTCAAATCGATTTGGATCGGATGAATGCCAATTGAACTTCAGTGAAGACTGTAGGTTACAGCTGCGGTCCAGACTACAAACCATAGGTCTTAACCATGGTTCAGCCTGTAGACCATAGGTTTGGGCTATGGTTTAGAATGATTAGGCCAAGGAGCCCAAACTGAGTGGTTAGAACCACTGCTCCATCTTTGATTCTATCCAAGATCCTCCATATGGTCTTGTAGCATGTCTATATGAGTAGTTGCCATTAACATGACGTGTTTTAGGTGTCTACAGAGTTGACCTAATTCATAACAAACTTATAATTTCCAAGTATTATAATTTTCTTGATCTCAATATTTTTGGTTTTACTTAGTCCCATACAAAGCACCTCATCTTTAACCATATTATTGGTGCAATTCAATAGTACCCTATAGGCATGATTCATCTTGGTACCTTTTGATTCAATGAACTAAATATCAACACCAGCTCCTTTTTTGGTTATAACACTATCATTCCATATCCTATTAGGCCCTTGTTCTTATTGGCTAAATAATGCTAAGACATTAGTAGGTTCTTTTGATATTAGGTAATTACCAATTTTGGTCTCCTCAAAATTCACTTTTGACTCCTCATCATCTTGGACCACACCAACGAACATATCAAATTTTGACACATGATCACCTTCCAAACCTCATCCTCCTTGAATTTAGGCAATCACTTGTATTTACTATGTCATCATTATTGAGCTTGTTTAAAACGTGACTATATAGAGGTCTATTTTCTATTCTAATCATATTTCCATCCTTTGGTACCTTCATATGTGTATAATCCATAGCTAGGTTTTCATATCCAAATAATTTCCATGTTCATTCCCGGGAAAGAATAATTGCAAGATATGAAGTAAAATCTACAACTATGACTTCTTGAACAATAATTAGTTTGGGATATTTTGCCATGGTCATGATTAGATATTTCAAATATCCTTTAATTCTCACCCTAGTGTCATCCACTTGGATTAAATTTTTAGAAACATTAGTTTACAACAAGCCCATTTCTTCACAAACTAACTTAGGCATTATTTTCACTATCACACCTAAATCTACTATGCAATATTTTAGTAAATACTTCTTAATTTTAAATATTACATATAATAGTGGTGGTTTTAGTTTCTTTGGATGTGGTGCATTTATAATTTCTATCATGTTATATTGGATGCATGAAGGATCTTCTCCAATCATATATTGTTGTTGTATTAGACTAGGATGTATTTTTTGGGTGGCCCATTTTTGGTGTAGCTTATTTCTTGATCTTTGAGGGTCTCTTAGAGTAAATACCTTTGTCCTAGTTAGGGTAGGGATTATATCATGCTCATATTTGCTAGTTTATTCTTCATATCCTCCACTATATTGAACTAAAATTCAATAGTACTAATTTCACTATGTGTCATGAACTTTGTATATTTCCTTCAAACAATCACACATCCTTCACTAGTTAGGGAATGGCATTTTATACAATTTTCATTCTCATTTTATAACATGTCCCTCTCTTTCTCATATTGGTTATTCCCTTATTTATTTTCCATAGTCACTTCTTGACCCATTTATCTTTTGGGCTCTTTCTGCTTGTCTACCTAGTTTCCTTTCATAGCTTGGGTGCTAATTTATGGTGCTATAAATGGAGCTATTTTAGAACTCTTATTTTTTTGTTTTCTTACTATGTAGTTGTTATTGGATATTTATCCTTACCCTTCATAATTATATGGTTCTTATATTATCTTTAGTTTCCTTCTTGGATGGTTCTTGGTATTTTTCTACCTTCCTTTTGTTTCTAGTTCCAACCCCTTGTTGATTAGTACATATGATGCCATCTTCAAATTAGGAATATTTACCTTATTTGATGATGTCAATGTTAAAAAATATGACATTATTTGATAAATCCAAAACCACTTGTATTGAAAGTAGAGCTTGGTAAGATGATTGTGTCATCATAGGTAGTTAATATACTCCTTGGTTTGTTACAAGCAATTGATTCATTATGGGTACCAATTGTCCCTTAGACATGGCCTATTGTGATTGGCATTTCTAGTCATACTAATTAGTTTTAAATGTTTAATATAAATATCAAAATATGTAGGATCATGTCTAACATTAGATGGAAAGCTTCACAGAAAATTGATCTTTGAATTTGCATTGATATTATTTTGCATTTGGTTATTAATTTTCCTAGCATTCTGTCAAGAGAACCAGACTTTTGTAAGATAGGGGGATTTTCTCTATGGCCAATTTTGTTGTTTCCATCCATAGTTTTGCTACTATTACCACTTTTCTATGTTGCTTTAATTCACCAGTCCTTACTACATTCACCATTAACTTCATCAAAATTTTGCATTCATCAAGGCTTTGACTAATAACATTGCTGCTACTTTATGGAGGAGCAGGTAAAGCAAATAGTTGGGGCTGAAAATACATAGATAAAGGTGTTTGTTGACCTATAAAAATCATAATGTATGGGAAAGGAGTGGTATTGGTGGATGAATGGGCATTTGGGAGAGGAAAAATGGTAGATGTGGATCCTATAATTTGTGAATTTTAGATAATATGAGCATTATTTGAAGTATTTTTAATTGTGAAAAATCTTAAGGATACTATTGAGCAACATAGTACTATAACAGAAAAGGAGATTTTTTTTTTTGCAAAGGTAGTGGATTAAGATAGGCCAAATTTTTATTAGGTGGGCCTTGAAAATTTTGAATATGCAAAGGATTTTACAAGCCTTAGAGATTGGGATAAGGTAGGTGTTATGACAAATTTTATGATGGCTAACTTATTGAAGATAATATTTTGTTTAGGGAGTTTCCATGAAATTATTACATTCCCTTTTGACCAGTTGGCACTTACAAATTTTGAGCCATACCTTGACTTGGGCCCAAGATGTGAATTTCTCCTAGTCTTACAAATTCTAGTTTTGGATGATGTAGTTATTCCAGAGGGAGTCACTAACTTGGAAATATTATTTTATTAACTAGACCTAAGTAAAATTTGAGTTAGAACAGTGCTCATTGGAGGGTTATTTTAGATATTAAAAACCAATGTTTGATTTACTCTAACTTAGGTATAGGAAGATATCAATATTTGATTACTTAAAAAAATAATCAAATTGGTTGAAAAACCCCATATAATTTTGTGACACTTGGGGCATTCCATATAGAAGATTGGTATGAGTGAGGTTGGCCCATAAATGAACCAGGCTTGATTTGGAATAACAAATACATAATCATAAATTAGGGAAAATAAGGAAAGTTTACTTCCTTAGATATAGGGGTTTGAATTGTTTGATTAGCCATTATAATTTTTCCTTTTGATGGAGTAGGTTTAGTTGTTCACTCGTAGACTTGTTGTCATGATATACCCACACAATGAATAATTCCTTTCTTTCCCTCTCATGTTCCTTTGTTGGTGTAATATCAACCCAAGTAGTCAAAATTCTTTACCTCTTATTGTGAATTTAAGTGCATATACATAAGCATGAGTCCTCTTGCATATGGACCTTCATATAAAGTTTTGGAGTTAAAATAAAAAAATAAATATTTTAATAGGGAAACAAATCACTCCAAAAAATGGAACTTGAAGAAAATTTGGAAAATGAAGGTTCTAAGAAAATTTCTTTAGAGTATCCATGCAATTTTCTCCCTAGGTAGAACTTGGAAAAAATAATTTTATAGGAAAATTTGGTTTTTGATCTTCAAGAAAATTGCTTCTTTCAATTGAGTGAATTTCACCTTGGTCATAAAGTGGACAATTGTTTTATTTTTAGGTGGTTTTCTCCAAACTAGACAAATTGCTACTCAGATGAAGACTTCACAAAAATTATTTAATATTTGGAAAATCACTTTTTGCCCTTGACACAATGCAATTAGTGCCAAAATTGAATGAATCTGATGAATTATAATACCTTTTTCTAAAAATTTGCAAATAATTTCAAATATGTGATGAGGTTCATAATGGAGTCATCATTTTTGAAGCACTTGCATAAATGAAAGAAAAAAAATGGAAGATATGAAAAATTAGAGTTCAAAATGGAACTAGGCTTCATTTCATCTTGGAAATCAAGCACTTGGTCCCATTGAGGGTACCAAAAACATGTTGAATTATAGAAATGTCCAAATTTTTGCGTACTCATAAATCCTTTTCAAAAAATGGAAGAAAATGGAGTATGTGCCTCTAGACCTTTGGGTTTAGGCCTACTCCCCACTATCCTTGCTAAATCTAATCTAATCTAAGTCAAATTCAAAATGTAAATGTTGAAATAAAAATGCATAAAAGTAAGTTTAGTATGTGAGAGATCAAAAATTAACTGTGGTCATAACCATAGAAAGAAGAGTTGTGTGATCAATCATCACTTGAGAAAAATAAATAACAATACATCTCGTACATATAAAATGAAACTAACAAGGAACAACAAGAGGATAAAAGGGAAATGCCACTAATGGAAATAAAGAGTCTCATTAATTTTTTATTATTTCAAATAAAGAAAAAAAATTATAATTTGGGACTCTCAAAGTGTAGTTCTAATTCTCTCAAGACCAAAAGATGTTTACAATGGAGCCCATAGCTCCTAATCATAAAAGAAATCACCTTGGATTTATCTTAGTTGAGAGATTCTAGTGAAAGTAAATATATAGGGGCATCTTTAAAAAATTATGCACCTTCAAATTCCACATCTCTAAATACATATTTAAATAGCTTAGAAGCCTTCTTAAATTCTTAGTAGCACCACTACATGCCAAAATATCACTTTCCAAAGATCTTCCTTGGGATTTTTACACTTGTTGCCCACTTTTACCTACTAGTGAGTGATTCAATATAGGAAGAAGAGTTATTTTCTCCTATCTAAGAGCACTTTGCTTCACTAGAACAAATTGCACCACTTAAAGTGGATTTTACCTTTAACCTTGACTTAACAAAATTGGATCTCTAGAGGATCAAACTGTTTGGTTCTTTGGTTTTGGAAATATTTAAAATATTGTGGACCCAAATGTAGTAATCAAGTTACTACACCTCACTACAAATGAGTTCATGATCTCATCCTTCATAACAAATTTAATAATTTTACATTCGACATTGCCAACACCATGCCTTAACATAAATCTATGTTAGTTTAACTACTTGGTAACAAAGGTATTAATATTATATATGGAGATAATCATCATAGGTAATCTAGCTCTAAGTGATATCAATTTATCACAATAAGCATGTTTATCAATGTTTGTTAGTTGTTATAAAATCTACATTGATGTGTTAATTTTTATATAGTCAAAAATCAAGAACAAAAAGGTTTGTGGTTGCAACTATCTTACAACTACCAAGAACCAGTTACATGATTTTTGTAACATTCCCCTTTATTACATCAATGCTCAATCAAAGTACATACAAGAAAATTTCAAAAACATATCAAAATTAACATTACAAGACTATGGAAATGTTTGTACATTGATATATAGTAGCACAAAATTGAAGTTGTATCAATAATTAAGTGACATTGAACTTCAATGTGCCTTGTGCACTCATGAAAAACTAGATTGAGAACAAGTTTCACAACTTTTTTATTATCATTAAGATTATTGGTTGCTCTTGTGGAATATCCATTCATGACAAAATGCAATATAATGATATTTTCTCATAAATAAATCCTATTTTAGTGCAATGTTCAACCTTGGTGAAAGATAGAGCAACAACATATTTCTTCTTAAATTATTAAACAATCAAATCAATTTTAAAAAGAATACATGTCATATGCAGATCTCTTATCATCAATGGATCTAAATAGCCCACATATACGAATCCTATCAAGAAGAATTGATCATTTTTTGTGCTCTAGATCATGCTCAGTCATACCACAAATATACCTAAGTATCCACTTTGTTGCTTTATAGTGACGCACCTTTGGTTCTTGCATGAACTATGAGAGATAGCTAACAACATAGCTAATATATAGTCTCGTATAAATAAATGATAATCTCAATCAAATAGTGATAGAGAGTTACATTACCTATGGATATGGATGGATTTGGGAGAGTTGTAATCTTATCTCCATTGGGGTGGGCATAGGCTTGTAATTTGTGATCCCAAATTTCTCAAGAAATGTTTGTGTATACTTCATATATGAAATTAAAACATGATTCTCCATTTGTCGTACCTCTAATCCAACATAATATTACATAAGACTAAGATCTATCATGTTAAACAACTTCTTTGACTCGTTCTTGGTCATTTTAATTAGCTTTAATGAACTTTCAATTATGACCAAATCATTGATATACACAATTATGATCATGACCTATCCTCTATGTCATTTGAAATATAGGTTTAGATCAAAAGGATTTCAACTATGAAAATATTTGCATGTTGATCTATAGTAGCACAAATTTGAAGTTGTATGTTATGCTCCTAAACATGTTCCTGAGTGAAGTGGTATTAGATTTCAATGTGCTTTGTGCACTCATAAAAATATGGATTGAGAACAAGTCTCAAAACCTCTTGATTATCATTATTCAATATTATTCATTGCTTTTGTGGAATTTCCATTCCTAGCAAGATGCAACATAATGATATTTCCTCATTAACAACTCCTCTTATAGTGCAATGTTCAACCTTGGTGGAAGATAGAGCAATAATATATTGATTCCTATTTTCTCAAGAAATAAGATCAATTATAGAAATCATACGTATATCTCTTATCATCAATGGATTTGAAGAGTCCACATCTATGCACTAGACTATAAGAAGAATTAATCATTCTTCTTATGCACTATACTGTACTTAGTTGTAACACAAATACAATTAAGTATTCTCTTTGTTGTTTTTCCATTAACACACCTTTTGTTCTTCCATGAACCATGAAATATAGATAACAACATAGTTTATATCTAGCCTGGTATAGATAAATGAAAACCCAATTCAACTAGTGATAGAGTGTTACATTTACCTATGGATATGGACGAATTTGGGATAGTTATAATCCTATATCCACTAGGGTGAGCATAGTCTTGTAATGTATCATCCTAAAATTCACAAGAAATATTTTTGTATACTTCATATATGACATCAAAACATGAAAATCCATTTGGAAAACCTCTAAGACAACATTCAACTCTCTCTTAGTCCTTTTTAGTAGATTTTAATAAACTTTATTTATGAGCAAATAATCAATATACACAATTATGATCATAGGATATCCTTTGTGTCATGATAGATCTTAGGCTTATGCAATATACTTGTCAATACTCCATCAACATTGTATTTAATTTTTAATACCCATTTAGAACCAATGGATTTCTTTCTAGATGGAATATCAATAAGTTGTCACATCTTGTTCTTCATAATTGCATGATATTCAACATCCATGGAATTCTTCTACTATCTTGATGCAAGATCTTTTTGAATTGTTTATAGTTCAATTTTTTATACAATTATTCTCATAAGGGCTATGTTGACCATATTTCAAACTATATTATGATTTCTTGGACCTAAAATTGATCTATCTAGGACACCATATAAGTTTGCATCACAAACTATATTGAGATACCACTTGGGCATATGACTAGTACTCGAAGAAATAATCTTGGTCTATCAACTACATAAATATCATCTCCATAATCATAATATAAAACTAAATCCTCTCTCTATAAAGCATCATTACCATCAAATAATAGAAAAAATAATTTATCCAAAACATGTGGCTTAAAATAAAAGCTACATTCATTCTTTTCATCAAACACAACATCAAAACTAGTGTATAGTTTCTTGGTATCAGGATCCATGAGCCAATATACCTTTGACTCATCACTATATCCAATGAAGATACATCTCTTAGATTTTTCATCCAACTTCATCTACTTTTGCTTCAAATGTCCATGAATATTATGCATATGCATATTAACACTCAAATATGTGATATTATGGTCTTAATATATGTTCATGCTTCCTTAGATATGACACCACTAAATGCAATTATAGTTGCATTATTAAACAAATAAATTATCATACAAACAACTTTTCCAAAAATATTCACTCTAATAGCATCACTTAGCATGCTTCACATCATCTCCTAAATAGGATAATCATAACTCTTTAAAAAACCATTTTATTGAGGTAAATAAACAATTTTCAACTATTATCAAATACCTTAAGAAAAGCAAAAATCTAGGTTAAGTTTTGAGACTACACTAAGAGATTATGCAAAGTAACCATAGCCATTGCCTTCTTCAAAATTAGTATCCTCTTTGATATTGCCATGCTTGTGTTTAGGTGCATTTTACCTTTGCTATTGTGGACTCTTCTACTTGATGGAAATTTTGGTTTTTACTAGAATAACCTTGTGGGAAAGTGGTGTACTTCTTATGTATTTGCCCTAGTTTCCCACAAATATAGCATGTGATGTTAGAATGTAACAAGTTCCCTTGTTATTATTACTATTGTTGATTATGCCCTTTCTTTTGATGTTTTTGCTTGTTGGAGGGCCATATTTCTTTCACTACATAGGTATCTTACCCTTTTGACACGACTAGAGAACATTCATCTTTAGACTTTGTTTTGTGAATTGCTTCCTCTTATTGAAGTAAGTTCATAAGAGTATAGAAATTTAGCCTCGTGTTATGTTTACAGTTGTCACCAAAACACTAAACACATTTAATATCCTGGACAATTTTATTTTATTTTATTTTTTTGAATTTACATGGTGGAATTGGTAGCCACCACAAATCCAGGCAGGTTGTCCAAATTTTTATGGCTACCACAATATTTAGTGTTGTCCACCCCAAAAACTGCCACATAGATCTTCGCATAGTTTGTCCCTATAACCACCATGCCACAATCTTTTTTAAACCTTTTATGCTGCTGAAAGCACTAGGAAAGGGACAAGCATTCAATCCGACGAGGCCCAAGATTTGTATTTTGGACCTCCGCCCCCCTTGCGAGGTTTGGTCAAACCAATTGGTTTACACATTAGACCTATAGCATGGATAATTTATTAAGCAATTTAAAAAATATATATATCTCGATTTTATGGATGGATTGTGTGCATACCCAACATCAATAGTTCATTGTCTTAACACTTTTAATATTGCTATAGATCTATTTCCCAGCTTTCACAATAACCAGAGTTGTGCTCAACCATATTCAAATATATTTATGATAGTTGCAATTTTCACATACTTATAATGTATAGATAATTATGTGAAAAATAACCAAATTCATTAATGCTAAATATTATATATATATTTTATCATTCATTCAATGCCAACAATAAACAATATTTCTAACTAGTTACATTCCAGATGTTATACAACTAGTACAAGGAGGCCGAGCATATAGAAAATGGTGGCAATATGGAAATCCGTGATCACCCAAGGTTTCACGTAGCTAGTATGAATACCAGTCGACCAAGGAAGACTCCACTATCTAAGTTTACGATGATCGGTATAAAGCAGTTTGAGCAAATAAAATTTGTAGTGTATGATATAAGTCCTCCACATCACCTCCAATTTCTATGATACCCAAAATATAGTTTGATGTAGGTTTAGGTTATATCTGATTGACCCTACAAAAAATTCCCTCCAACAATAGTAGATTTTCTTGTGAATGCTCACTAAGAAACCTAGGTGATTTCTCCAACTAACCAACTAGGGTAAAATCTTCCACTGTCAAAATTAGTTCTCCCACGGGGTTTTGTTTGAGGGTTTCATTTTTGAAAAGCTCTAAAAAAATCCAATAAGAGAAAATAACATAAGCATAACCCCAAAATGAATTCCTTTTTTACCTTATATCTCATTTTTCTCACTCTTTAATTTAATTTCACTTTATTAAAATATATCATTGAGCTCCACGTTTAAATGAATTAAATAATATTTCTATCAAAAGTAAAAAATAAAGAATATTTAAATAAATAATTTAAAAATAATTCCCTTTCACCCAAATTAGCTTACGGGAATTAAATAAGCTAACAATTCATGGTTACACATCGAAATGGGATATGACAATCCTCCCTTCCCAAAATTGCTTACCCTCAAGCAATTGCAGGTTAGGATGCTGTAAAATCTTATCACCCTCCCAAGTGGCATCCTCGATCGGTAGATCTCTCCATTGAACAAGATACTCCTTGATGACTCTATTCCTCAACTTTATCTCTTTTACATCCAGTATCTCATATGGCACTAAAACCAACCTACCCTCCTCATCCAATGGTGGAAGCTCTATAGAAGAAATAACATGTTATCCCAATATCTTTTTTAGGCACAAAACATGGAAAACATTATGTATCTTGCTACTATCCGGTAGATACAACTCATAGGAAACCTCTCCCACTCTCTAAACAATCATGTAAATGCCATACAAATGAGGTTTCAGTTTCTTTGCTCCACTCTTCTTCAATTAAGACTGTCTGTATAGTTGCATCCGTAAGAAAACTAAGTCCCCAACCTCAAAAATTTGCTCAATCATAGCCTATCAACATAAATCTTATGCTAGTTATATGCACTCTGCAAATTCTCCTTAAGGGTTCTAACAATATCCTGACTCTCCTGGATCTAATCCTTATCTTTGGGGTTTGTACTATCACCAAAATCTAAGTCTAGAAATATAGGAAAATCATAACCATACAATGCCTTGAATGGTGTCATACCAATCGATATATGATAGGTAGTGTTGTAGCAGTGCTCACCCATATGCAACCACCTAATACAAGCCTTTTATTGCCTCACCACATAGTTCCTTAGATATCCCTCAACCCATTTATTTATAATCTGTGTCTATCCATCTATCTGAGGGTGGTAACTGGTCCTAGGAGTCAATTTTTATGACAACTAATCTAAAGAGATTCTACTAAAATATATTGAGGAAATGACTATCTCTATCACTAACGATAGTATTAGGTAACCCATGGAGTCTAAACAACTCTTTGAAAAATAAATCTACAACCTGAGGTGCCTTATACTCTGAGGATATGGTAAAAAAGTGGGTAAACTTAGTCAATCGATCCACAAATACAAAAATACAATCTTTGCCCTATACCTTGGATAGACCAGTTATGAAATCCATAGATATACTCTCCTATTTTTTCTCTAAAATAGGCAATGACTAAAGCAACCTAGCAAGGAAAGTATTATCTGATTTGTTTTGTTGATAAGTCATGCACTCCCTCACATACTGTAAGACATAATCCTTGAGGCCCTTCCAAGAGAACCTCTCCCTAACCTATCTGTAAGTTTTGAAATAACCATGATGTCCTACAAGTGATGCGTCATGGATAGCTCATAAAATTTTCTCTTTGAGTTTTGACCTGGGAACCAAGAAGATTTTGTTCGTGTAGTAGATTATGTCATATATCACCCTATACCTATCATATTGCACCTTACCATCCATTACCTTATTGGAAAAAGTGTTCTTGGAATACTCAACTAACAAGTGAGCTTTCTAATCCGCTAAAATTTCTACCAAGGAAAGTGTTGCAGGTCTCCTGGATATGGTATTGGCAACAACATTCTTCTTACCCTTAACATAATCAATATCAAAATTATAGGCCTGAATTTTACTGATCCACTTTTGTTATCGTTCACTCAAATCCTTCTATTCTAGGAAGTACTTCAAACTGTTATGGTCTTTCCTAACCACAAATATTCCACCTACCAAATATTGTCTAAACTTCTCCAATGCATGTATGATGGTGAGCATATCCTTGTCATAGATGGAATACAACCTCTTTGTATCCCTGAGATTTTGGCTCTCATAGACAATGGGGTGCCTATATTGCATAATCACTGCTCCTATCCCCTCGCCTGAAGAATCACACTCCAACATAAATGGACGAGTGAAATCAGGAAGAACCAATACTGGAAAAGAGCTCATCACCTCCTTAAACCTATAAAATACCCGTTGAGCATCATTTTTCCATTTGAAAGCTCATTTATTTGTAATATCTATCAAGGGTGCACCTAACTTAGAAAATCCCTTTACAAACCTCCTGTAATAGTTGCATAACCCAAAGAAACCTTGCATCTCCATAAGAGTCCTTGGAGGTGGCCAATCAAGTATTACCTGTATCTTCTCTTGATGCACCTGTACACCCTTATCACTGATGACATGCCCCAAATAGAGGATATCTGTCAACCTGAATTTGCATTTAGAAGCTTTTGCATACAAGGATTGTGCTTCGATAATGCCAAGAATCTCATCAATATGTTTCAGATGCTCCTCCCAAGTTTTGCTATAGATTAGTATATCATCAAAGAACACTAGCAAGAATTTCTTCAACTGACTAGAAGGTCATAGGAGCATTTTTCAGCCCAAATGGCATAACCAAAAACTAATAGTGTCCATAGTGACACTTGAAAGTTGTCTTATGAATATCTTGTTCTCGTACTCTCATTTGATGATACCCATATCGAAGATCAATATTCAAGAAATAGATTGTACCGTGCAACTCATATAATAGCTCGTCGATCCTAGGGATTGGGTATATATTCTAAATTATTTTCTTATTTAGTGTATGATACTCTATGCACATTCTCATTATCCTATCCTTATTCTTTACCAGTGCAACAAAAGAAGCAAAGGGACATGAGCTAGGTCTAATATACCCCATGTCCAATAATTCCTTAATAGCCTTTTCTATCTCTTCCTTAAACCTCTTGGGGTGTCTATATGGGATCATGATGATGAGCTTGGAGCCATCCTCCAAATCAATAGTATTATTAAAGCCTCTATTAGGTTGTCTACCTAGAAAAATCTCATTGAAAACCTTACTGTGCTTATCCAACATAGCCTGTATATCCATCGTACTGTTGTCCACTTGTAGCTTAGAAGAAAGTAGGTATTCGGTTGCCCAAACAATATCACAATTATGGAAAATACATTCCATCCTCTTCACTGAAATGATCCTAGGAGAACCATTTGACATCCCCATCAAAACTACCTTCTTTCCATCACTCCTGAACTTGAGTTCCATGGTCTGAATGTTCTGAGAATATTTACCAAGGGAATGTAGCCACTGTATGCCAAGAATGAAATTAGTATCACCCAAATCCACAACATATAAATCATTAGTGGTAGTTGAAACTATTAAAAAGACACCATAACACCTCATTCAAATATTATGGAATTTGTTGTATTTGTATTGATAATCATAAAAGGATTACAAGAGATGATATCCTTTTACAATTTTTCCCTGAAGGCTACAATAGGGTCTTCCCCTAGGAAGCCCCTTTCAAATGTGGTACAAAGACATCACGATTCATCTCTTGTGGATTCCTTGATGTAGGTGGGCTTCTTGTTCATGAGCCACTACTTGTAGGATGCTTCCTTGTGCTTTTATGGACCTGCAAACCTAAAAAATCCTATTAATGTGTTGAGGGGTATACCTTAGTCAAACCCCATATTTATGAAGACAAAAGACTCATTAAAAGTGCTTAAAACATAAAATCACTTGCTAAAAATAACATAAGACAAGAGACTAAGCTATTCTTACATTTTCGAGTGGTTCTGGTGTCTGTTGCGGAGGTTCGCACTCCTAGGGTACGAACCACTAGGTTCGCATGTGTGAGGTGCAAACCGGTCCTTTTGAAGCCAGATTGCTCATATGGGGTCCCTAGATACTCCTAATTAGGTATTTTCATGTATTTTGTCTGGTAGAATTCTTGAACTACAAATCTTGATGGTGAAATCAACCTATCTCATACACAAAATGAGAATATGCAAAAGATAAACTAATTGTGATGCTTGTACGATGGATGTGAGATGGATGTGTGTTGATTGCAATGGTTGTAGTGATTTCAAAAGAGTTTCAGTATGCAAAAGTGAGTTATCTTAAAATGGTGAAAATGGCCTTCTATTTATAGAGTGGGCTAGGGTGAGAGAAATGGGATGAGGTGTCCCCTATGAGGTGTGCCATGGTGAGGTGTCCACCAAAGAGGTGTCCCTTGAGGTGTCATGGGTCATGAGTGAAGTTGGGTGAGAGAATCTCTCACCCATCTAAAAGTAATGATGATTAGGGATAAATATCAATTTGCAATCAATATTCACCTTTATGGAAATATCTTAGCATTAAATAATCATTTTTATGTGCAAAAGTCTCCATCTTGCATTAATGACCTAGGGGCATGTGGGGTGGAGAAATATCTTGGTGGAAAGGCGGCAGGGTTAGGATAGGCTGGGCTAGATGAGGTGGAGGGCTAGGCTAGTCAAAGTAGACTAGGTGAGGTGGAGGTTTTTAATTAAATCAAGATTAGATCTAATTAAGTATGAAATTAGCCATAAAGCACAATTTGACCAAAATGTTGACTTTTTGAACATAAAGTGGTTTTTGACCATGGTGAAGGTTTCAACCTTAATTGAGTTGGCATGAGATCACATGAGGACCTTGGGTTAAGCGTAGGAAATGGCTTAGCTAGACCAAAGGGGCTAATGATGATGAATAGTGATTTTAGCCAATTTATGCAATTTTTAAGGGTTTTACAAATTGATTGACCATGGAGATGGGGAGAGGGACAATGTGCAACTTTTTGATGTCTACATTTTGCCTCTCTTTGTACTGGAGTGTGTGAAACACGATTTAGTAAAAAAATTGATAATATGGATTGATGATGATTGGTGAATGATTGCTTTTGGAGGGAATCGCATGATTGCCTTGCACTATGATCAACTGGAAATGTTTCAATTTTTGGACGAAAGAAGATGCTTTTGTTAACTTTTGCTTTCGGTTGATTGATGAACTCATTTGATGACATTTGATAAATCACTGGAGCCTAAGGTAGAACTTCAGTATTTTCATTCACAAGTGGTCTTACGCCTACCACTACGATGATTGTAATCCATGTGGCATCTACAGGCAGAGGCATTTTGATATTTGACAAACATCATTTTATTTTGAATTGGAATTTCGGTCTTTGAAACAATCATTAGTAAAAAAAAATTGTAGGCATTTGTTGTATCCATGATTGGAATTTTTTGATTGTTTGATCATGTGCAAGATAGCTTTTGATGTGATTGATGATAACCCCCTCAAGCGTCATATTGGCGATGCGGCGGTTGATGAAAATGTAGGGAAAATATGAAAAATTGGCACACAAAGTGATGAAATTAATGATTGGACGATTTCTATGGTGAAATATGAAGTAAATGGGTAAAATTGGAGGTCGTATGGCTGGTTCATATGGTTCGCACGTGTGGGGTGCGAACCTGCCCAAAATGGAGCATTTAAGGGGAAAATTCTAAGTTTGATGTCATTTTTGCATGCAGACGGAGTTGGAGAGGTGGAGGAGAGAAGAAAAATGCAATGGAGTGCTGTCAGGTTTTAGATCGAGTGAATCAGGATGGTGAGTGCATCGGGCAGTACTAGCATGGGGGAGGGAACGCTCGAGGTAGGTGTTTTTCAGTTTTTTGGCATGTGTGAATTTGTGGAGGGTTTTAAAACAAAACTTTTTGCTTTTAACACCGTGAAATGAGGGTGTGAGTAGAAAATGATTAAAATTTGTATACATGATGTAAAAATGGCCAAATGGATATCCCGATCTGTGTTTATTTTTTTGTTTTGACTTTTTGGTGCATGGGAATGTGTGCATGGGATGTGATGTGGAAAATAGGTGGGAAAAAGTGCATGTGGATGAAAATTGATTGATGGGACATGCTAATGGGCCAAATGGGTATCCCGATCTACCTTTATTTTTTATTTTGACCCCATTTTTTACTACTTCATTTTGTATGCCTCGGGAGGGTTTTTACGTCGTTTTTTGCATTTTTGACACATGTCTTGTTATTTTCCACATGAGTGTTTGGTATGGATGGAATCAGCGTGAAATTCCACACCCATTCATGCAAATTTTGTTAGTTTTTGGAGGTTCACACGTGTGGGGCGTGAAATCTACGGTTCACACGTGTGGGGTGCGAATCAAGTTTTTCGGATTTTTTTGAATTTCTGGGATCTGGGTTTGGCTGGATTTGTATGAATTCATGATTTTTTTTCATTTTTGCATATTTTTGTGGAAAATTTCATGTTTTTTTGGTTTGCATGTGAACGTAAAAGGTGATAGAATGTAATGTGTGAATGAGAAACGAAAGGAAACATATATGTACAGAAATAAAATGTCTAAAGATGCTTAGAAATAGGAAAAAAATGCACGCATTTATGTTACATTGTGATGTATATGAAATATGTATAAAATATGTGAATGAATTCTAACATGCGATGTGTGTGTAATGGCAGGTGAAGAGAGTATTTACATGCCATCAGCTTTAGACCTGTAGGAAAGAGTTGAAGGCTCGGTGGAGAGGGGTTGATGTAAAGTGGTTGAATATAGTGGGGTTGTATGGCATATGGGTGATGCACGAGGTTCATGTGAACCATGCGTATATGGTAGCATTATGTGAGAGGTGGAATATTGAAAGGAATACCTTTCACTTATCGACAAGAGATATCACGGTGACCTTGGAGGATATCTATCGGATATACAGGTTACCGATTGATGGAGTGACAATGATGGTGGTAGGGAAGGAGGCACGAGATGGAATCCTAGAGAGGGAATTTTGGGAGTGATGGTGGTGGTGGAGGTGAGGAAGGGAGTTTATTATATGTAATATTGGAGGAAGAAATGGCTCTCATTACATCATGCGATGGCGATGTTACTGATAGCGAGCCACACACTACCAAATGCTTCAGCGATGAGATTTCCCTGGAACATGATGGGGATTGTGTGTGACATGGTGGAGTGGATGCGATGATATGCATGGGCACCCACACTATTGACACAAGTGTATCATGAGCTGCACGAGGTGGTGAGGATGAATAGGACTAGGCTGAGTGTTCTTCCATTGCTATAGATATGGGCGTGGGAGCACATCACTATCTTGAGGCCTGTATAGTTATCGTATGAGGTACATGCATGTAAGGGGGATGAGATACCCTATTCCATGAGATGGTGAGCTAATATGGAGAAGAAGAGGAGGGAACGCGATGGTGATTTGATGCACCATAGGGTGGAGCTAGGGTGAGTGATGATGGAGCATATTAGGTGGAGGCCATGGCGAGGAGGGCCTAGTTGGGATCAGGATGCCTTGCATATGGCATGAATTCAACATGGTAGGTATGTGGTGGGGAAGTACTCCTCAGAGGTGGAGTACTTTCCATTTTCTAGGATGTAATGGTAGTTCAAACTTATGAAGGGGTGACTGGATCCTCTTATTGAGATTTAAAGGGTGAGGGGGGATAGGGGTCATAGCCTATAGTGCCATCACTAGATGTGATTTCGGATGATGTGATTGATGTCCTAGATGTGGATGATGTAGGGATGAAATATGAGTATGATTTGTGGTGTTCAAGGTAGACTTGGGAGCCCAGGTGCGATGTGGTGGATGGGTGAGTGGATGTAGCAAGAGCTCTGCCCTATGTAGGTCTACTAGGAGGGACAAGAGTAGGGTCATCGATAAAAGATGCTGAGGATGAGGAGTATACAAGATCATCGAATCTAGATGAAGAGGAGGAGGAGATGGAGCGACTTGTGAGGCATGTGCATCTGCACTGGGATGAGCATGATTATTTGGTGAGTGATGGAAGTGTGGGGCCATCAACAGGAGGTGTCGGGGGATGATGACTATGGATGATGTTGCTATGATGGATGTGGATGATTGGTTGGTGAGGCCACGATGTGATGACCAGAGTATGCTGGTGAGTGATAGTTGTGTGTTGCCATTGGGAGAGGGTGGCAAGAGGATGGTGGCTATGGAGGATGTTTAAATGATGGACGTGGGGGAGGACTTTCCAAATGAAGGGCCATTAATGGGGGCGGGTATGGTGGGGCATGTGTAGGAGTTTGACTTTGGGGTGAGCTGCATGGTACCATATTAGCAAAGGGTGAGGTGGAGTAGCTTCAGGAAAAGTTGAGGAAGCTATAGGATTTTTTGTTCAAGAGGGAGATGGAGTGGGTAACTTAGTGGTCAGTTTGGGAGGATGAGATAAATGATGCAGATGTGGACCAAAGGGCTACCTTACAAGAGTAGGATGCAGCCAGGGTTCGAGTACAACATATGGCAGAGGATATGTAGACACTCAGGATTGAGTGAGATGGTCTTAGGCATGAGTGTGATACCATCTGGGGGGAGCAGGATGAGATGGTTGAGACCATAGGGACATTTCAATAGTTATTAAAGGAGGTGAGGATGAAGATAGAGGTCATGAAGGCCTATCATTTAGTGTAAGTTGTAGATATGGAGCAGACTGTGTGAAAGGCACATTAGGCAAGAGAGAGGGTAGAGCAGGAGATTACTCGGTTGGGGGATGTAGTGCCATAGATGGAGGTGGTACGAGGAGAGGTGGAATTCTTGGGGAGGGTGAATGAGTAGTTGATGATGGCCAACACAGAGGAGGCCACTGATGAGGGTCGTTTATCATTCATCATTTAATAATTATGAGTGTCAATCCAGGGCAGTGTCTAGAGGCTATATATAATAGGAGGTTTTACAGTTGCAGGTTCAGTTTATTCAAGAATAGGTTTTATTGGTGGATCAGTTAGCATTTGGGGGTTTTTTTGTGACCTTTAACTCCTAAGAAATGAAATGAACTCCTATTTTACTTTTGCATAAATAGAATTGCAGGAAATGAAATGACAGAATCTGAAAATTGCAGAAAATGAAATGTTGCTAAATTGGGATGACAGATAAATAAAGTGCAGAATTTAGAACACACACACTCTTGCATGGAAATAAATCAACTAGATAATATCAAAACAAAATTTTAACTACTGCAAAACTGAATCAACAAAACTGCCAATATTGCAAAATGACAAGATATCTGGAAATTGCTATGTACTGCAAAATTGAACCAATAATGACTGTAAAACTGCAAAATACCAAAATATCTGGGAATTGCTGTAAATTCAGAAAATGCTATCCACTGCTGAAAATTGTATTGAAAACTACTTAAAGAAATGCAAAATGACAGAGTTATGCTAACCTGCTACAGCAAAAATTCAGCAAGAAATTCTGTCAGAAACTGCCTTCCTCTGGCCTGCAAGTGGGCCCTTGCTTCCATAACCAGAAGAAGGTGAGGAGTTATTCTAATAGGATCTAGTTGTTACTCATAAACCTCAACATGCCAATTGAAAATTGAAGATTGCACCTTTTTATTCAATTCTGAAAATGCATTACAGTAATGCAGGAAAAACCTGCAAATTACTGTTCTGCTATAGGAAACCTTTACTCTATCCTAAATTTTTCTATATGTCTATCTATATCTCTACATATCTATATGCTCTACCATATGGGAGATTTATTATTTATAAGATAACACTAATATACTTGGTTCCTGCTTTGCAGGGATTTACATAACTGTTTTCCTAGACTACAGGATTTTACTTTGTCCAAAATTTATCCATTCATTATTGTTGGGCTGCATCTATTGAGGAAATCACGTTAATATGATTTGGGACAACCTCCTAATAAATTTCCAATATTTTTTTCCACCGATTTATCACTTTTTGTCCACCTTTAGTTGTTCCTGCGCTATTCCCTATTCTTGCGTCGCTTATTCCTGCACTACTCCGGAACAACAAGCAGGTGACCATTTGTTGCTGATATGTGGTCCAAATGCATAGAAAGTAACATGTTGACTTCTCCACTCTCCTTTCGCACACTTCTACATCGGTGGCATGTGCTAGAGTGACTATTTCCAAGCACTGCTATATATGTATAGCTGGTTGGAACTGTCACAGTTATACCTTGTTTTCCTGCATAGTCAGCTACAGTGATGAATTCTTGGCATCCTTTTTCATTTGAATTAGTTTAACCAAAGGAACACCATATTACCAAGCATCATATATTCAAACAAGTTCTAAATTGCTATAACACTACTGATTAACTGAAAAATAGGTGAAATTGCAGTAAAAACAGTAAAATAGAGCATATGCACTTTATCATTCCAGAATTTGCAAACATCACTATATAATGCATTTTTTCCATAATTAACATAAAAATCATAGTAAAAAGGGTAATTCAAATAGTTAAAATGTGTCAAAAAGTGTTCATGGATGAGGCAATTCCTGGCCTCATCATTCCCCCCCAACTTATGGTAATGCATGTCCTCATGCATTTTGTACAGCGACAACAAAGACACAGATCTAGGTCTAGACATTTGTAATGAAATTTGAGTAATGCACCACCAATTTTATAGAATCCACTAACTGCATTGATGGACTGAAACCACTGTTGGAAGTGCTCATCAGGATGTGGGTCAGTGTCAAAGAAGTAGGGCACAAGAGTAATAATTATGGGCATCCTAAACCTTAGACCTATCCAAAGCTCCTTGATTTCTGATATAATTAGGACAATGCCTTTTGCCCTTCTCCTTGACCACAACAAATTGGTGGGATAAATTGGCTCTCTTTTATGGAGAGAGATAGATAACTCACCCCATCTATTTTTACAAGCTGCCACAACTTCATCAAAGAAATATAACAGGTTTTGTTGCTCTGCTGAACTCTGTATAAATGCCTCAATGAATTCTTCAGGAGTGTTCAACTGATGAGGCAGCTCAAAAGCAAGTCTCATAATCTGCCAGTGAAGGTATCTCTCCTTGAGTAGGAGGCTATAAAACCTAGGTGGTCTTCTACACTGTATTGCATATTCTGCAATCTGGCATACATCCTTTACTTGTGTTTTTAACCTATTCAGCTCTGTTTCCTTCTCTGCTATTTTGGCTGCTTCAGAGTTTAAAGTGGAAATCTTGCCCTCCAACTAGTGACACTGAGTCATCCAATATGCTAGGTCTTCATTGTATTTAGTTAAAGGCACTGCGTCTAGGGGTCTTACAATAGGTTGCATTTGTGCCACTATATTTACTTGTACACCAATTTCTATAGTTGGTATTACAATAGGCAAATCTGTTTGTGTTCCTTGTTCTGTTGTAATAGCAATGAGAGGAGAGGGTGTGGATACCTGATCTTGTGCTACAGCTTCTTGTTCCTCTACAGAAGGTGTCTAAGTTTCCTACTGCAACAGAATTCTTGATGGACTCTCATCATCAGATATTGCCATTTTTGCTTCTTCTCTCTCAAGTTATCTCTGTGCAGGTGCGATGTTTGCCTTAGAATGTTCAGCTAAATCTAAGATAATCTGGGCCCATTCATCCTGTGATGCTTCTGGTACCTCTGTAGACTAATATTCCAGTTGAGACAACTGGTTCTGCAACTCTTGAATTTTTGCTGAAGCAGATCAATTTGTTGATCCTTTTGTTTTATGGTCTCTTCAGATTGCTCAATCCAGTGTGGATATAAATTTCTTCTCCAGACTCAGAATACTGCTTAGAATCAGAATCGAAATCCCCAACTAGTTCAAAATTAAATTTTAGCGGTTCCTCAGAATCAGAGTCAGAATAATCAACTAATGGACATACAGGGCTTATTGAAGTTTCATCCATAGTTGTATCTAGATCCATGGTCTGTATACCTATGTCTGGCATTTCAATATTTGGTTCCTGTGCATCCTCTATTCTGGTTTCTCCTTCACTTGGGTCTGTGATATCTATTAGGTCTTCTGGCAGGGTTTGAGTTTTTTGAAGTCTAGCAGACCTTCTTAACCCTATAGACCTTGGATACTTCCTAGAAGGTGTAGGTTTTGGATGTTCTGCAGTAGTTGTAGATGTTTCTACTATTCCAAGAGTAGATTCCAAAGCATTTTCACTTGCACTTCTCATTTCTCTGCTGGATTGTACCGTATCTACAAATATTATCCTTTTTCTCTTTAAATGGGAACCAGATGTGGATGCCTGTTGTTTCTGAGTTCTTAAAGATAGGGGACCATCTAAAGAGGGGGAAATTCTAATTTTAGAGGGTTCTGGTCTAGGGTTTCCTATTGATTCTTCCTCTGCTTCTTCTTCCTCTGCTTCCTCTTCCTCTGCTTCACCTTCCTCTAATGCAGGATTAGAGTCATTCATTTCTGCCCAAGGGGCAAAGAAATGGTCAAAATTTCTAGGGTTGCCCCTAAAGTGATACTGACAAATCAATTTGATGAGTCCATGATGCTTAGGGCTTCCTTTCCCTACTTGGTATTTTTTGGCCATAGCCTTTAACTTCTAAAAAAGGTATAAGGGCACATTAACCCTACATTCTAGTTTAACTGCTCCATGGCGCAGATGGTTGAGGATACGAAGGTGTGGGCCAGATACAACAGGAAATTGGTCGTCACAAGTGATATACCTCATCACCCACATTGCAACTTCATTCCAAGGGACTGGAAAACTAAGTCTTTTGACCCCCTTACAAACATTTCTACATATTAAAAACTCAATTTTGCCATCCCCTTCTTTCGTAAACTGATTAACTAGGTTATTCAAAATATTGCGCCCAGTTTTTACAATCTGCAAGCCTTTAAGAGGTAATTCAGTGACTTGGCTGAGTATTTCAGGAGTTACCTGGATATTCATCCCATTAATGTGCACTTGATTGTTGCGAAAGGTGCGTGCAAATTCTGTCACCAAGCCCTCGGAGTAGCCATCAAATTTACGCAAGAATGGCAGAAATCCTCCATCAACGAATATTTGCAGGGATGCAGGGTCACTTTCCAGGTACTAATGTTTTTAGGTTTGGCTCTGATTTTATTTTCCCCCATGGCGTAATCTCCTGCCTTCTGTTTTGTAGTTTCTGTAAACTGGTGAAAAGTATGAGCGTGCATCTGGTTTAGGGTTTCAATCGTCATAGTAGGAATAATAGCAGCATAGGAACTACTTCGAAACTTGCAACATAATGACATGGCAATGCATGTGAAGTTATCACCCGTACCTTCACTCATTTTTGTTTGGACGACAACTGTCACATGCAACCGTGAGTCAATGACCTATTTTTTCCTTTTTAAGCCAATTAACTCACCGTAGGCCATGTGTCATAAATAGTTTACACATAATTTCATTCCTGTGCTTAGTGATTTATTCTTGCGCTCTGGAATATAAACAATTTATTCTTGCACTTGTTAAATTATTCCTACGCTCTGGGATATAAACAGTTTATTCTTGCGCATTATGGATTATTCCTGCACATTATGGATTATTCCTGCGCTTTCCTTATTCTGGCGCACTTCTGGTTTTCCATTCTCAGAGCAGAATTAGGCAGAGGCATTATGGACAAGGACTTTCCATTTTTGATTCCCCCTTTTTACATGCTTTTATATTAATCAAGGATATTTACACTATATACTAATGATTTACATTATTCAGAGAATGAAAAAGACACATACCTGTTATAACCATTTTATCTACATTTTGAGGTGCTCCTACTGAGATTTCCAGCTAATCAATCTTTGAACTTAGGTAGGTGCAATCTGAAAATAGACAAAACCACGGTCATGAGACAAGACCGAAAAATTATAGTGAAACCAACTAAGTAAACATGTCGAAAAACCAGTGTTCATGTAAACCCTAAATCAGGAGTGCCTCAAAGAGGTTTTCACTTCCTGAATTATTTATTTTTTTTTATTATTTTTTTCAAAATCAAATTCTTGTGTCAATCTGTTGAATTCAGTATGGAAGAAGTATTTTCTTCCCAAATGTGTACATTCAAACTTTCCACTTGTTTGAGAAATTTTGCCTTGTTGTATGGTTTGTGGTACAAATGAAGACGATGTCCATTCACCACCAACTTGCGTTGTGAGTCATCAATAGGTGTAAGACGAACAACTCCATTGTCAAACACTTCCTCAATTTGGTAAGGTCCAAGCCATCTGGTTTGCAACTTTCCAAGGAAATCCTTGTATTGTGAATCAAACAACAAGGCCCAGTCACCTTGCTAAAATTTTTGCTGCTTTATGTGACTATCATGCCACATCTTCCACTGTGCTTGGATTATCTTTGTTTGATGTAGTGCATCCATGCACAGTTCATCCAATGCATCAATTTGCAGAATACGTACTTCTTGTGCCTGTGACAGATCAATACCTACTTCCAAAGTAGTTCGAAGAGTTAGTAATTCAAACTCAATAGGCAAAAGTGATTTTTTTCCATAGACCAATTCATAGGGCGTAAATCCAGTGGTAGATTTCCAAGTGGTATTATAAGCCCAAATAGCTTCTGGTAATTTTTCCAGCCAATTTCTTTTTTGGACTGCTACTGTCTTGGTCAGAATTCATTCTAATTCCCTATTGGTTACTTCAACTTGGCCATTAGACTTTGGATGATAAGGTGAGGATTTTCCGTGTTTGACTTGATAGAGGTGCGTGAAGGCTTCAATAACCTTGGAAGTAAATTGGGGTCCATGATCTGTGATGATAGATTATGGGGCTCCAAAACGTAGAAAAATCTATGAATACAGAAAATCAGCAACTTTTTCTTCTCTAGCATGCTTAAAGGCATGAGCTTCTACCCATTTGGTAACATAATCAGTACATACCAAAATATGCACTTTGCCTTGGGAAGGAGGATTAATGGGTCCTACAAAATCTAAACCCCATATTTCAAATGGTTTTGTTCCTATTTGAGGTTGTAATGGCATTTCATTAGTAAAGGTAGGTTTTCCCATTCTATGGCAGGCATCACAATGTCTAATGTACCTCTTTACATATTTATGCAAATATGGCCAATAATATTCGGTTCCCAAGATTTTACGAATAGTGCTTTTGACTGAATAATGTCCTCCTGATGGTTCATCATGGCATGCCCGTAGGATATCATATACTTCATCCTGGCGGATACACCTACATAAAACATGATCAGGACTACACTTAAACAGTAAGCCCTCTATCCATTGGAAAGAAGCACTTTGCTTGATTAACTATTTCTTTTGTTTGGGGGTAAAGTGAAGAGGAATCTTCCCTATAGCCAAGTAATTAGATATGTCTGCAAACCATGGAGATTGTACAGAGATAGCAAACAACTTTTCATCTGGAAAGGTATCTTCCACAACTTCTCATGTATTTGCATTTGGTATTCTTGACAAGAAATATGCAACTACATTATATTTCCCAGGCTTGTTTACTATGGTAACATCAAATTCCTGCAACAGAATCAACCAACGAATAATTCTTGCACTAACCAATGGTTTATTCATCAAATATTTTATTACGATATGATATGTATGGATGAATACTTGATACCCTGTGATATAGTGTCAAAATTTGTTAATAGCATAAATTACAGCCAAGAATTCTTTTTCAGTGGTAGTGTAGTTTTTTTCAGCTCCTGTCAAGTTTTTAATGATATAATAAATAGCATAATGTTCCCCATTTTCAATCTGTCCTAACACAGCTCCAATAGCAGTATTGGAAGCATTAGTTTGAATATGAAAAGGTAACTCCCAATTAGGACCTCTTAATATAGGTGGAGTAGTTAATTTTTCTTTTAAGTTTTCAAAAGAAGTTTGACATTCAGGAGACCAAACAAATTCAGAATCCATCATGAGTAGAGCAAACATAGTATTTGCTATAGTACTGAAGTTAGCAATGAATCTGCAATAAAAACCAATGTGCCCTAAGAAACTGCGTACATCAGTTTGAGTTTGTGGAGGTAGGTTTTTGATGACTTCAACCTTCTTAGGATCAACTTTGATTCCAAAATAAGAGATATGATGTCCAAGGACAATTCCTTCCTCCATCATTAAGAAGAATATCTCAGGATTCAGAGAGAGGTGGTATGTTTCACAATGAATCAACACTTTTTCAATCTGTTCTAATGCATATTCAAAACTATTTCCAAACACCGTGAAATCATCCATATAAATTTCAAAACTTTCATTGGTTAAATTAGAAAAAATTGCTAAAACAACTCTCTGAAAAGTTGCTGGAGCATTACATAAACCAAAGGGTAAGACCCTGTAAGCAAAGGTTCCCCAAGGACATGTAAAGGTAGTCTTTTCTTGATCTTTTGGCGCAACTTGTATCTAGTTATACCCGCTGAAACCATCAAGAAAACAAAAAAATTTCTTTCCAACAAGGGTATCCAATACTTGGTCTATGAATGGTAATGGGAAATGATCCTTATGTGTGGCCTTATTTAACTCCCTATAATCCACACATACTCTCATTTTACCATTTTTCTTGGGAACAATGACCAAGGGTGATACCCACTTACTATCTGAGATTGGATAAATGAATCCAACATCTAAAAGTTTTTCAATTTCTTCTTTCACAATTTCCTTTAGAGCAGGATTCAAGCGTATCTGAGGTTGCCTTACTGGTTTTACATTTTCTATGTATATCCTATGTGTACATACCTCAGGATGAATGCCAATCATGTCTTTATAATTCCATGCAAAAGCCTAAACATGTCTTTGTAAGACAACAAATAATTTGGCTTCCTGGTCCTCAGTTAGCCAGCTATTAATGTTCAAAAATTTACCTGGCTGGATTTCAATTTGTTTGATCCCTGGATAGATAGAACTAGCTGCTTCATAGTTACTGATTAATGCATTTAATGGACAATGATGTGGCCGTAGAGTATGAAATACTCTAGAATCTGTCTTATAAATGATACCTGGTGGAATCAGAGGACATTTGAAGGTGTTAAGGAGATGATGATGCCATCCATGTGGTAAAATGAATGATCTTTCCTGATTAGGCATGGATGACAGAAGTTCTAAATTTTTTTCCTCCTCTTGCCACAACAACCGATGAAAAAGAGTTTGATCATCAGTTACTCCCTCTGATTGTAATGTTTCAATTAGGACAATTTCATTCTCAAATATTTCTCTCTCAGGTGTAGTGATTTCCTCAATATGTTCTTTAACTATAATTATAGCCAAAGTGGAAATGGTTTCCTGTTCTTCATCAGACTCAGGATACCAAATTTGTCCAAAAAATTTAGTGGAATTCTGAGTAGGTGGATACAAATAAATTTTCTTTAGGTCAACACCATTAGAGATGGTCATTTCCCCTGATCGGAAGTCTATAAAAGCAACTGTAGTAGCCAACCAAGGTCATCCTAGAATGATAGGGTATCCATTGATTGATTTTCTAGGTTGCAACACTAAGAAGTCTACAGGATATTCCCAAGAAGAGACTTCAATAGCTATATCTTCTAGGATATCTTCAGGTTTAGCAACTGATCTATCTGCCATTTCCAAAATTGTGGTAGTAGGACTGAGATTCTTGAGCTGCAATTTTTGCATTGTGTCTTTAGTCATAACATTAATTGCAGCTCCAATATCAATTAGCACATTAGGAATTTGCATTAATCCAATAGTAATTGTAACTATTGGACTATCGGGATCACTATATTTTGGAGGAACTAGTTTCCCGGACAATAAATCAGCTAATTTTCCTTCTACCTGAACGGTTTTAGGAAAGGCCTTCTTTTTACCAGGTTTCTTGATACATAACTCTTGAATAGTTTTCTTGAGTGAAGGCACATCCCTTATTTCCTGCAACAAAGGGAGAGAAATTGACATCTTTTTAAGTTCTGTCACTAATTCTGATTCAGGGGTAGTGTGATCAAACCTTTCAGGGTATGGTAATGCTACTGGAGAATATTCTTGCATTTTTTTTTGTTACTTCATCTTTTTATTTTTGTTGCACTGTCTCCTGATTTGGAGGTTCTTGTTTTTCACTTATTTCTTCAATGGTGGGTGGAACAAGTTCAGGTAAAACCTTCCCTGAACGCAGTTGGATGTTACTACAGTCAAGTACATGAACTACAGTAGAGTCTTCAGACTCAACCTCATAAACAGTGGCTGTTTGTCTGGTATTATTTAGGTTAGTCATAGGCTGAGCTGGGAGTGGAGGTTGTTTTACTGGTTATGTTTGTTGATGTGTTCTTCCCTAAAAATTTGGATTAGGTGCTGGCAAGAAGTTTTGAGCTTACCCTTGATACCTTTGTTGTCCTTGATATGGTGGATATTGTTGTCCCCATCTTTGTCCTTGCTGTGTCCACTGTGGATGAGTTGTATTCCAGGGTGGGTTCATCCATCCAGGATGTGACCAATCTGGAGGAGCTATCCAGGGTTGGTTCCAAGGTTGTGCAGGGACTTCTGCATGTCCCCATGGCATGTTCATATTCCAAGGAGATTTTCCCCATTTTGGAAACCGAGAAGCATTGGGATATTGTGTATAGCCACCACCGGATCTCTGCCCAATAGCATTAAGTTCTTCTATTTGGGTGCCTAAGACAGATTTTAGATGAGGCAAAAAAGGACATCTATTTGTTGAATGTTCCTTGGAACAAATTCCACAAATAGAAGTTTTGTTTAAAGGGAAATCCTGCAAGGCATGCTTATTCCTACATCTCGGGCAATAAATTGCCAAAGGTGGTGTAGAATTGGATTTTATGTTTCTCTCACCTAATGCATAATTGAGTTGAACAAGGATATCAGTTTTTAAATTAGCCATTTCCTCCATCAACTCCTTTATGTCATTATTGCCAGCACTCCTTTTCTTTATCTTATGGTGAGTACGGGAATAGTTTCTACATAACTCCATAATATCTTCAAGGTCAAGTTGATCTATGTCTCCTTTTCCCATTAAATCTAACACTTCCCTAGATTCATCCTGCAATCCTCTTAAGAAGATAGGATTTAAGAAATCAGGTTCTACAGGACCACATCTCTTTTGGACAAAGGCAAAGCAATCAAGGTAATCCTCTAAACTCTCATCTTCTTCTTGCTTGATCTAAAACAACTCATCTTTTCTATTTTGTACTCGATAGTAATCCTGATATTTATGTAAGAATGCAGTCTCCATGTCATCCCAAGTATGGATTAAATTAGGTTCAAGATTACTCATAAACCATCGGAGAGCAAAGATCCTTAAGCGTAGAAGGAAACAATTTCAATTTCTTATTATCATTTATGTAGTCATAAGTCTGACATAACACTCTAAATTCAAACAAAAACTGATCAAGATCTTCTGAAACAGTTCCCCTAAAAATTGGCAATATGCATGGACAAATAGTTTTCATGGGAGCATCTAGAGCTGGATCCAACCGTATGGGATATTCAAAAGTCCTAGGAGGATCATCGGGATACCCACCTGGTGGTGTTGCTGCTGCTGCCATAGTTATTTTCTTTGAGTTTGATGTGGATGGTTCAGTCTTAAGGGAATGTTTAGTAGAGAGTGCTGCCAAAAGTTCTTGTTCTAATATGTCCAAAGATTTAGTTGGTGAAGAAGGTATTTCTGGAAATTCTTCATCTGATCATGAAGAACGCCTTGGTGGTTCAGAACTAGTTCTGATAAACCGCCCTCTTTTGTCTCTTGGCCTATGCATTCATGCCTATTCAGTAAATAAACTGAAATACAATATTTCAAAAATTGTAACACAATTCTTGACCTGTTTCACTTTTCCTAACAACATCGATTGTTCCCTGGAAACGACACCAAAAATGATGAGGGTCGTTGATCATTCATCATTTAATCATTATGTGTGTCAATCCAAGGCGGTGTCCAGAGGCTATATACGATAGGAGGTGTTACAGTTGCAGGTTCAGTTTATTCAAGAATAGGTTTTATTGGTGGATCAGTTAGCATTTGGGGGTTTTGTTGTGACCTTTAACTCCTAAGAAATGAAATGAACTCCTATTTTACTTTTGTAGAAATAGAATTGTAGGAAATGAAATGACAGAATCTAAAAATTGCAGAAAATGAAATGTTGCTAAATTGGGATGACAGAAAAATGAAGTGTAGAATTTAGAACACACACACTCTTGCATGGAAATAAATCAACTAGATAATATCAAAATAGAATTTTAACTACTGCAAAACTGAATCAACAAAACTGCCAATATTACAAAATGACAAGATATCTGGAAATTGTTGTGTATTGCAAAATTGAACCAATAATGACTGTAAAACTGCAAAATAACAAAATATCTGGGAATTGCTGTAAATTCAGAAAATGCTATCCACTGCTAAAAATTGTATTGAAAACTACTTAAAGAAATGCAAACTGATAGAGTTCTGCTAACCTGCTGCAGCAAAAATTCAGCAAGAAATTCTGTCAAAAACTGCCTTCCTTTGGCCTGCAAGTGGGCCCTTGCTTCCATAACCAGAATAAGGTGAGGAGTTATGCTAAGAGGATCTAGCTGTTACTCATAAACCTCAACATGCCAATTGAAAATTGAAGATTGCACCTTTTTATTCAATTCTGAAAATGCATTACAGTAATGCAGGAAAAACCTGCAAATTACTGTTCTGCTACAGGAAACCTTTACTCTATCCTAAATTTTTCTATATGTCTATCTATATCTCTACATATCTATATGCTCTACCATATGGGAGATTTATTATTTATAAGATAACACTGATATACTTGGTTCCTGCTTTGCAGGGATTTACATAACTGTTTTCCTAGACTACAGGATTTTACTTTGTCCAAAATTTATCCATTCATTATTTTTGGACTACATATTTCGAGGAAATCACATTAATATGAGTTGGGACAACCTCTTGGTCAATTTCCAATATTTTCTTCCATCGATTTATCACTTTTTGACCACCTTTAGTTGTTCATGCGCTATTCTCTATTCTTGCGCTGCTTATTCATGCACTGCTCTGGAACAACAAGCAGGTGACCATTTGTTGCTGATCTATGGTCCAAATGCATATGAATTAACGTGTTGACTTCTCCACTCTCCTTTCACACCCTTCTGCATTGGTGGCATGTGCTGGAGTGACTAATTCCAAGCACTGCTGTATATGTACAGCTAGCTGGAACTGTCACAGTTACAGCCTGTTTTCATGCATAGTCAGCTACAGTGACTAATTCTTGGCACCCTTTTCCATTTGAATTAGTTTAACCAAAGGAACACCATATTACCAAGCATCAAATATTCAAACAAGTTCTAAATTGCTATAACACTACCGATTAACTGAAAAATAGGTGAAATTACAGTAAAAACAGTAAAACAAAGCATATGCACTTTGTCATTCCAAAATTTGCAAACATCACTATATAATGTGTTTTTTCCATAATTAACATAAAAATCATAGTAAAAAGGGTAATTCAAATAGTTAAAATGTGTCAAAAAGTGTTCATGGATGAGGCAATTCCTGGCCTCATTAGCCACCAAGAGGATGATGGCAAAGAATAGGTTGATGGTGAATGGGATACCTATTCCAAGCTACTCGAGGTCAATTTTATTGTCACAGCCTTAGGCAGAGCAAAGTACGCCCTCGGTTGGTAGGGTGGGTCAGTAGGTAGTGGCACCAATGATGTCATAAGCACCAATGAGGATGATTCCATCAGTGCAGGTGGGGGACAGTGTAGATGATAAAGGTGGGAGAGGTTGAGTCATCATAGGTAGTGGCAGGACGAGCCTTAGTGTACGAGGGGATGGGAGAGACTTCTATGGGACAATAGTCATGATGAAGTGGTTGGTGCATGATTTTTGGATTTTTTGTAGGTGCTCATGGAGATTGGATTCTTTTTGTGGGGATATGTACCTGATGATGGTGCATTTCTTATTGTAGCCTTATGGCAATTTTTATGGTGATGTATTTACATGGATATATGATGATGTGCTCACAAGGGACCACATATTTTATTGTATCTTGATGGCATCAATTTTTGATACATATATATACATAGAAAATTATGCGATACTTGTGTCTATTTACATGTTTGTTTTTGTTTGTTTCTGCTTATGATTATGTATGAATGATATGAATGCGATGATAGTTAAGTACATGTGAATATGAGATGTTGGATGCACAAAGTAAGTGATATGGATGTTATAGAATAATGTATTACGATATAACAAAGTAAATTTATTGCGTAGGGATAACATTTGCATCGTTGCAGTAGTCAGTTGATGTAATCGAGTTTGTTATTTCAATGAGGGTGGTTATGAAACATGTCATGAGTAGATTCGAACACTATAGTTTAGAAAATCAATCCCATTGAATTACTGAGCAAGAAGCACTCGGAGGCTATCTCAGTAAACAAGACCTCAATCCTGGACTTGTGTGTAGAAAGTGATATTCATTTTACCATTCTAGAATAGGGTGCATTATAACTGCATGCCAGCTTAGCTTGTATTCTAGCTCATTGGTAAAGACCCGAGGACTGTAAGGATTCAAGAGAAAAATACTCTTAAGGCCTTGGCTTTTATTTTCTACCTCCTATGATATGAATATCTTTGTATGGGTAGTACTCTTTTCTCTTTTTGTTTCTCTTTTTTTTTTTTCAAGATACTTGCTCAAATTAGATATAGAGGAAGGGATTTTTCTTTTCTTTTGTTTTTTGGGATACTTGCTCAGATTAGATATAGAGCAAGGGATTTTATTCCAGTGGGAGGGGAAGCTTGTCCTTTTGTCGGTCCTCCAGTTCATGAGAAATCATGTAAATGATGTAATAAGCAGAGGGATTTTTGATAAGCATCAACTGGCATGCAACATAATCAACACTGTTTCCAGAATGTTATTAGTATGTAATATGTGCAAGTAAGTCCAGGAAAGAGAGCAAGGCGACCAAGGGAAGCCTAAAAGCATTTTTAAAATATGCTAACTTTGGATGGTGGTTGATTATAATATTGTTTGTGGGTGAAGCAATCAAGGCATATCTCTAATCCTGTCTCCTGAAAAGGGGAGGTGGGCATCATTCTGGTATGCTAGCATGTGCATGTTTAATTACTAAAGAATGGTATTTACAATGAATATATACAAATTCCTATGTGATTGTAACAAAATATGTGAATTTATGTATGAGGTTGCCCCAATTTTATGGACAATGGACTGGGGCATAAATGAAGTGGATTGTGATAAGGGGGGGAATGAAGAAGAAGAGAGGAGGAAGGGAGAAAGGAAGAAAAAAACCTATCAATGGTAGGTAGCCGCTTGAAGCGTGACCATACAACATTGATGAGTAACTTAGAGGAAAAATATTAGGAGAGAACAAAGAAATGAAACCCATACAAGGTATTTAGTTGCTCGAAGCGTGACCATACAACATGGATGGGACCCGAGAAAGCAAAGAGGATAATAAGAGAAAATAAAGATAAGAAGAAGAAAAATACAAAGAAGGAAGGGGGGAAAATGAAAGGTATGTAGCCGCTCGAAGCATGACCATACAACATTCACGAGAGAGGAAAGAAGGATAAGAGAAGGAAGAAATTAGATAGATGAAGCAGTTATAAATGTATATGCAAATTAACCTAGTGCCACAAAATGCCAAAAATTATTATGTAGTTATTCTATGGTTTTGTGTTTTTTATTTTTTATTTATTTTTATATACATATGTACAAGTGGTGATGAGCTATAATGCCTACTACTATGCATAAAATGCTCACAAATGAATAATTTTAATGGGCTCAAGTTTGGCTATGCCTTCTAGTGTGGCCAAATGATATGCCCCAGATCCAAACTTATGAGTAACCATGTAAGGGCCTAGCCAATTAGGTACAAATTTGTCATGGAGATGGCACAGTTGGCTAGTAATTTATTTGTTTTCCTTAAGGACTAAGTCTCTAATTTGGAATTCACATTGATGTACCTTGGAATTGTAGGCACAACGAAAATGATCTTGATAAACATGCGTATGTTCAATTTTGTGAATGCAATGTTAATCTAGTAAGGTCAATTGGTCAAGTCAGGCTTGACAGACTGTATCATCATCAATGAACTCTTGCATGGACACCCACAAAGATGGTATTTCAAGCTCCAAGGGCATTATGGCCTCAGTGCCATAGACAAGGGAAAATGGGGTTGCCCCAGTTGGAGTGCAAATATTGGTATGGTAGGCCCATAGTACTAATGGCATTTGATTGTGCCAATCACGGTGTGACTCTACAAATTTTTGTGAAGAATGACGTAAATGGTTTTATTTGTAGCTTCTGCTTGGCCATTACCTTGTGGGTAGTGATGAGGCCTAAAAAATGCCTCATTTTTACACTATATTTGAAATATAAAAACTACCATATTATTAAGTTAAATGCCAAATAATTTATTATAATATATATTTGTTAAGTGTTTGCATGATTTTATGTTAGGAGCATTATATCTCTATTTTTGACTATTTTTAGCATTTTGTGACTGCTTTTGCTTGATTAAGTAGCAAATAAAAATATGCATTTCAAATAGCCAAATGTGGTATGCTGATATCCATTAACTTCACAATGGTTTATGAATTTTTTCCTACCCTTAAACTTGTTTGAAGTCCACATTGAAGCCAAATTATTAGGACTATTCTAAATATGGAAATCTACAGAAAATAGCCATATAAAAATCAGTAAGCTATCACTTTATAGGATCACCTTGAATTTGTCAAGAAAATCATGAGGAAATGGATGGAATAATTTTATAAGGACTACAGAAGACATCTAACCTATTTAGAAGCATTCCCACATGGTCTAAATAGGCAACAACAGGGTATAACAAAGCAGGGATAATTGTGCAGCATTGTTGCACTATTTCAACATGGTTACTTGGTGAATAAAGTGTATAAATTTGGTAACAACTTGATGTACTTATTCATGTTGATATTTGAATTATTTTCCCATGTTCTAATTTGTTGAACTTGCAAGAAATGCCAACATTTTACAACTATGCAACAAATATGGAAAATAAAGCAGTTTACCATGTAAATTCCATCCAGCTACCAATGAATGGAAAGGCATGGAATTCACACATGGAGAAGGATAAAAGCTATTACAATAAGTTCTTGAGAGATAAACCACCTAATAAAATCAGTTGAGATCACCTGAAGACCAAACAGTTAGTCAATCCGAAGAGCTTCGTATTGAGCAGACATCTTCGGATTGACAAAATGCAGTTTCTTCGGATTGAGCTAGTTATCGTCGGATTGACAATAGAAAGTGCTTTTTGAATTTTTGAATATTTTATAATGGTGGAAAAAATGAAATAAGGTTGATAAGGTTAAGAGAAAATATCCCCCAACTGCCTTTGTCGTCCTTGTCGTCCAAAAGCCACCATTCATGGGAAAAGATCAATTGATACTCTTCTATGATAAAACTAGGAAATGTTGTAGCATAATAGGATTTGATCTGTAGGATAGGAATAGCATATTTTATATTTGTAAATAGATATTATGTATATATAAAAGGATAACTATCTTCTTGGTTGATCTAGTTAGGAATTAGAATAGAGGAGAGTAGTAGCAGCAGTAAATACGACTGTACAACAATTATCTGTTATAGTTTTCAATATGTTTTGACAGTAATAAAAGTGTAGTCTTTTTATCAATTTTTGTTCTGAGTTTTAATTAGTTAAGAAGTGTTTTTACACATCCTTCTAGATCAGGAAGTATGGGCCCACTTTCAGATCTAGAAGGAGGATTTTTATGGCAGGTTTTAATATGTAATTCTGTTGCAACAGAATTAACAAATTGCTTGCCAAATTTTATTTTCTTGTTTTAATTTTGTATTCTATTATCTATGTTTTCTTCATTATGTTTTTTGTACAGCTAATGTGTGTGTCAATTGAAAAATTAGATTAAATATTTTTTTCCATGTTCCCTTTGATTTTCATGTTCTTTGCTTTTATGTTTCAACTACTTTCAATTTTAGCAGATTTTATTTTGCTGTCAATTCCTATAGCAGAAGATTGACGACATTTTGTGGTAGGATATTGACAAGTGTTTTTAGCATAGGTTTTATTTCAACATCATTTCAATTTAGCAATTTTAGTTCGATTATTTCAATTCGGAAAAAGTAGATTAGATTTTAATTTAGCCATTTCCAATTCTTGCAATTATATTTAATTGTTAAATTCTACAATTTAGATTTAGTTTTCAATTCCTATAATTTATTTCAATTTCCATTTTGCAGACTAGGTTTAGTGTGACACCAAAAGGCTAAACCAAAATCTACTTCACTAATAAATTTTTGAAATCTAAATGCCTGAATTATAGTATGCCCTAACCTTCTATCATAAACAACCTTGGACACCACCCCAGATTGATAAATCATTAAGATTAAATGATGATAATCAATGGCACTCATCATTTTGGCATCGTTGTCAAGGATCATAATGTTGTTAGAAGATAAAAGCAGTCAAATAATTATTATTATGCTAAGTTATGAAGTTCAGAATAAAATTTTAATGTAATAGATGGCATAAATAATTATTATTGATAGTTGCATTTCAGTCCATTTAGAAAACAAGCAACCACAGGGATGTGATCTTCACACTTAGAGGTTAAATTACCTATGTTTGATATTCTTGATAAAAATTGAAATAATTCATCATCCTCATTATCAGGAAACATAAGATCCCTTAAAAAATTTAGAGGAACCATCTGCTAGTACTGCCCTTTTTATATCCATATCATCATGGTAGTATAAAAAAATTGTACTAGGTGTTGGGAAGATATCATGGTAGATATACAAGACTATCACTTGAACAAAATAGCCATATCAGCTACTTGTAGCATTTGTTTACAAGGACATATCACTGATGAAGATCATTTACTTCCACAACTCAGAGATGCAAAATCTATGGCCTAATCTGAATTCTTCTCAAAGAGTGGTCCCAACAACAACAAATAGACCAAGTAAATAAACCATCACCTTCAGCCCAACATGTGCCCAATATGAATAATACAGGATAGGCAACCCATGTCTATGTAAGTTGAATCTACTAAAAAAAAATCACAAAACTTTTGCACAATCAAAATAGAAGTTTACAGCTCAAACGGTGATCCTAAAGTTTTTTCATTATTGCTTAAATATTGTTAGGGTTTTATCGTGCTAAACTATAACCTAGCAATTCTTATCCTACGAATATAATAGTTGATCTCATTAGAGGTGATCCTACCTGACAAGTAGTTGATCTGCTAAATTTGTACACTTCTTGTCTTATTGTGCAAACCAAAAATATGTTTAGTTAAATTGTCTTTTTCAGCTCAACCTGTGATCAGTTTGAATAATACAAGATAGGCAGCCCCTATCTATGTAGTTGAATTTGGTAAAAAAAACCTGCAGGAAATGTTATTGACTGTAGAAACATCCAATTGTGCTAAAAAAAGAACTTACCTAAGCTTGAAGAGATAAAATTCAATGGAGATACACAAAAAACCTTTAGTCCAAACACATAGAAATCAACCTTGGATAAAGGAGAAACTAAAAAATTTGCACATAGAAAATTTACTTCCATTAAGGATAAATTCTATCCTCCTAGGAATGAAACAAATTGAAGTACAACCAAGAAAATTCTTAAACATTATTAGCTGGCTGAAATTGTTTGCTATTTTGAAACAATATTTCAATCCCTTTGCATGGAATTACAAGGGTATGTCAATGTTTCATCTTGATGTATGTACTTAACATATTTGATAATTGGTATTGAATTGTTTCAAGAATATATTGACAAGATTTTGCAGATTAGGAGGCATGGACAAACACTTGATTGAAGAATTTTTTAGATATGAAGTAGTGTTTCTTTCTTCCATCGGTGATTCATAGAGGAAATTAGTGGTGAATGGATATTGCCTTCGGGTATACCATGCATCATTAACTAAGGAGGAGTTCTTGAGGTGAAAAATTGGATGTAAACATAATGGAGGAGAATTTCTCTTCCATGTCAGATTCAGAGTGATGATAAAAGTTTGACAAAAAGAAAAAGAAAAAAAGAGAAATACAAGAAAAGAAAAAAAAAAGAATATTGTGAACTTCCTTCATGGACACAAGCAAGACAAGATAAAAATCTAAAAAATAGAAAAAAAAGAAAAGAGGAAAAAAATACAAAACAAATCAGCAAAAGGCATGTCCCACAAAATGGGGATACATGAGGACAATCATCAATTTTAGCATGGAGGAGGAACAATGAAGTCATCACTTCATTTCCAGCAATAAGTAGTTAAATGATGACATAAGTAGATTCTTACTGCTCATCTAAAAAGGAAGGTTGCATCATTTTTATAGATTTCAACAGAAAAAGATGGTGTTTTCATACAAATATTGACATGTTTTTGCAGAATAAGGATTGTTTTTATCCAAATAAGAGTGAGAGACATTCTCTCTCATTGTAGCCTTATGAGAGACACTCTTTTATTGAGGCACTTAAAAAAAATGACAGAATTTTGTTGAAAAATAGAAATGACAGTCTCTTCTAATGAAAAAAAATAAAAATAAAAAGATAAGAGAAAAAAATGAATAATTCAGTAATGAAAACCTCCTTGAGGCGCTATTGAGTTGGCTTGCATGAAAACCGGTTTTTTGGTGTGCATTGCCTTGTTGATCCACACATATTTGTTTCACCATTGTACAAGTCTCACACTACACGTGTATATTTATGTTTTCAAATGGCTTGCTAACAATCATTAGAAGCAGCTTGTAAGGTGCATGATGAATTTTCATGACAGTAAGCTATGTGTTTCTTGCATTAAGTCATAGTAAGAATTTAGAATTTAATGTATGATAATCGGTATTTGGCATAAAACTATTCATACAATATTGGTAAGTTGAAAATGGAACATGTTTAAAATTTCAAGAAATACCCCCTTCTACACTTAGTTGCATGAGAACTTCAAAACTGTACAAAAACCTAATTTTGGGACACACATGGCAGAAATTCTATCTCAATTAGTAGGGCAGGTTTTAGAAGTAGGACTGCATGTTTATCTCACAATTGGCTCATAAATTTGAGGAAGAAAATTTGGAAAATGCATCTAAATATTCTTTTTTACTACTGCTGCAATAAAATAGCAATATACAAAATGAAGAATAACATCTAAACAAAAGGATAGAGAGGGGATTTTTGATGTTATATAGCACTAAAAAAAATTGGAGCACTTAGGAAATTAGGAGCATAAATATTATTAACCAGATATTGCATTAACATTAAGTTCGAAGGATTACAATGCTTAAATACAAATATTATTAACCAGAACCTAGAAAACTTAGGAGAAAGAATGGAGAAGAAAAAAAATAGGGAGGAAAGGAAAAATGAGATTAGGAGTCAAACTCCCTGCCATCCATGTTGTCCAATACTGCTAACTCAGTTGTCGTCCAAGGAGGTAAAAAGGTATGGTACAAAGCTTATAGTGGTAAAACAATTTTTTTACTTTTTTACCCTTTCAACTTCCAACATTCTCCTCCTTAAATTTGAGAGGACTGACTATACAGTCTCTCAGCTTTATATGTTGAGATTTAGCCATGTCTTTGGTGAATATATCTGCAATATTATCCAAAGTGCTACAATATTTAAGCTCAACTATATTTTGCTCCACCATGTCTCATATGAAGTGATACTTCATATCAAAATGCTTTTATCTGCTATGGTGGATTGGATTATATGCCAATTGAATGGCACTTATGTTATCACAATACAGTCGATTTGGACCACTTTGAATTTCTCCAATTTCTTCAAGGAATTTTCTTAACCATAGGGCTTGAGTATTAGCTTGTGTTATGGCTATATACTCGGCCTCAGTAGATGAAAATGCTACAACAGTCTGCTTATTGGAACTCCATGTGATTAGTCTTGACCCTAGACTAAAACAGTTCCCTGATGTATATTTCCTATCATCTATATTGCTACCCCAATCACTGTCACTGAAGCCAACTAATTTAATAGAATTACATTTATGGTAATGGATTCCAAAATCCAATGTACCCTTTACATATCTTAAGATTCTTTTAGTTGCTTTTAGATGCAACTCATATGGACTTGCCATAAACCTTGAAACTAGAGAAACAACATGTTGAATATCATGCCTTGTGTTGGTGAGAAACATCAGAATCCCAACCATGCTTTTTTAAGTGGTCATGTCAACCTTTGGTGCTCCGTCATCCTTGCTCAATTGGATCCCATTTCCAGTTGGAGTTGCAACTGATTTGCATTGCTCCATGGAAAATTTCTTTATCATGTCTCAAGCATACTTGTGTTGACATATGAAGGTCCCCCTATTTTATTGATGCACTTCCATGCCTTGGAAGTATCGCATTAAACCGATATCTTTCATCTCAAGATGCTTCATCATGGATTTTTTAACTCCATATTCATTTTAGTGTTACTACCCATAAATATTAGATGATCCACATACAAACAAACTATGAGAATGTCTACTCCATGATTTAGGTAGTACATATTTGGTTCACTTTTGCTTCTAGTGAATCCATACTCGCTGAAATATCCATCAATGTGTGAGTACCAAGATCTTGGTGCTTGCTTGAGGCCATAAAGTGCCTTTTTTAATTTATAAACAAGGTTCTCCTTTCCTTGTTCTTGAAAGCCTTGAGGTTGTTGAACATAAACCTCCTCAATAAAGTATCCATTCAGAAAAGCACTTTTCACATCCATGTGTTGAATGTTCCATCCTTTATGGGTATCTAAGGAAAGAACTAATCTGATTATCTCTTGTCGTGCAACAGGAGCGAAGGTTTCCTCATAGTCAATTCCAAATTTATGAGTAAAACCTTTTGATACTAATCTCGCCTTGTGCCTCTCAATGCTTCCATCAACATTGTATTTGGTCTTGTAGACTTATTTACATCCAACATATTTTTTTTCTTTTGGAAGATTTACAAGCTTCCAAGTATCATTATTTTTTATAGAGGTTATTTTCTCTTGCATGGCTTCTTGCCATACATTCTGAGTACAAGCCTTCTCATAGCTATATGGTTCTAGTTGTGCACTAGTTAATAAAGCATAATTAACTACATCTCCCTTAGGATCTTGGGAGTCATCATCCCCATACATATGCATATTTTCAAGTTTTTGCAAAACTGAATTCATTTCACTAGCTTGGATTTTAGTGTATCTTTTCTGGTAATTTTGATCCAACATTTGAAAATAAGGATGATGTTGTAATTTTATTTTACCTCTTTATGGAGATTCAATGTCCATAGATGAAGAACTTACTGATATTTGTGGAGAAGGACTTGGAGTGGTGGTTGAAGTACTTGATGTAGTACTCCTGCTTGGGCTTGAAGGAGTTGGTGTGCCTTTGATTTTCTTGGGAGACACCTGTTGTACCTATTGTACCTATGAAGAACTTACATCTTGGGACTCATCATCAACAAAAATTCTTTGATGACCCCATTCTCCCCCTTCATCAAAAATTACATCCCTAGAAAGTACAATTTTATGAGTCTTGGGATTGTAGAGTCTATATGCTTTGGTAGACTCACAATACCCTATAAATATACAAGCTTGACTTTTGGGATCAAGCTTCTTCCTCTTCTCATCAGGAATGTGTGCATATGCTAAAGAACCAAAAACTTTGAAGTGCTTTACATTGGTTTTCTTTTCGTACCATCCCTCATAAGGAGTGATGCCATCTAAACTAGAATTTGGACTTCTATTTAGAATGTATACACTAGTTCTTACAACATCAGCCTAGTACATATTAGTTAGATGCTTATTCTGAAGCATCATTCTCACCATCTCAACTATGGTTCGGTTCTTTCTCTCGGCCACACCACTCTATTGTTGGGTATAGGAATTAGTGAATTACCTTTTGATCCCACTTGCTTTATAATATTTCAAGAATTATTTTGAGGAGCACTCACCTCCTCGATCTGTTCTAAGATATTTTACAAAATACTCACTTTGTTTCTCTACATTATTTATGAAATCTATGAAGAAATAAAAAGCTTCATATTTATGTTTCAAAAAATAAATCCAGCACATTCTAGAGAAATCATCTATGAAAGTGAGAAAATAAGAATTATTTTTTATACTCTTTGTCTGCATTGGACCCCATATATTTGAATGCACTAATTTAAGTGGATAGTTGGATATCCATGCTTGTCCTTTTGGAAACTTCGACCTTGAGTGATTTCCCAAAGCACATCCTTCAAAGACCTCCTTTTGTTCGTTGATTTTGGGAAGTCCTGTCACCATAGCTTGAGAAGTTAATAATTTCAAGCTAGCATAATTAAGGTGACCATATCGCAAGTGCCACAGCACACTTGGATTTGCTATAGCTACATTTGCAAGTTGATCTCCCCTTGGCTTACCAAATTTGAGAGGGAATAACTGATTCTTGGTTATTGGGACCTGTGTGATGACATGATTACAATTATTTTTATCAAGAATGAGATATTTTCCTTCATCAAAAACAATTTTGTAATTATTCTCCATCATTTGCCCAATATTTAGTAGATTTTATTGGAGCTTTGGAGTGTAGTAGATGTCATTTACTTTCTTTAGTCCTTCTTTCATTTGAACTTCCATGGTTTTGATGCCTTCGACTTGCAAAGCTTTATCATCCCCTAAATGGATGTGGGATTTATAAGTGGAATCTAGAGTAGCAAATAGATTTTCTTTTCCACTCATATGGTTTTAAAAACCAGTATCCAGAATCCATGTATCATTTAGATTATGTTCTGATTGTCCATATGATAGAAAATATTAGAGGTATCATCTTCTTCTCCATATCTTCCATATTGACTATTGCTGCCTTGAGAAGATTTTAACTAGCAGTCACCAACAAAGTGGCCTGGCATACCACAATTAGAACAAGTTGTTTTGGACTTGTCACTTCCTCGATCTTGATTTCCACTTTGTCTTAGATTTCCTCCTCTATTTTGGTTTCCACCTCTATTCTGATTGTCTCCTCTATAGTTGCCTCTACCTCTTCCTATTTTTTGGCCTCTACCTTGACCTCTTCCACATCCTCTTCCAGTATTTTCATTGGATGTGAAGGCTTTATCATTGCCTCCATAGCTGGTTGAAGGAGATTCCTATAATCTCTCTTCATGAGACATTAACAATCCGATTAATGCATCGAATGTTAAAGTGGAAAGATTTTTTTATTCTTCTATGATTATGGCAATGTGATTCCATCTTTGTGGAAGTGTTCGCAACACTTTTTTTATAATTATCTTAGGCTTGATTTCCTCACCAAGTGTAACCATTTTATCAACAAATGATTTCACTTTGACACAATAATCACCTACTTTTTCATCTTCTTTCATTTTGAGATTTTCAAAATCTCATTTTGGTGTTTGAAGCCTCACTTGCTTCACTTGATCACTTCCTTGGAATCCGTCTATCAAAGCTTTCCACGCATCTTTTGTAGTTATACAAGTGGCTATTCTATGGAATATACTCTTCTCCAATGTTGTTTGGAGATGATAAAGAGCAAAAGAATTTCTCTTTTGTGCTTCTTTCTTTGTTTTCTTATCTGTGGCACTCAATGTAACCCAATATGTGGGTTCTGTGAAACCCTCTTCTATTATATACCACAAACATTTTCCTATGAGTAAGGTCTTTATTTTGATAGACCAATACTCGTAGTCATACCCATTGAACTCTAGAATTGGTAGATTGTTATGTGAGGCCATAGTTACTAACATACTCTTTTATTTCTTGGTTACAATAAAGCACTCTACTTTTTTTAAATAAAGAAGAAGGAAGAAAGAAAAGATTACAAATTTATTTCAGATCTAACTTGATTCACTCTATCACTGATGGCTTGTTCCTCTTGATGTGGTGCTGCTATTTCTTGAGTCACAAAATTATCTGCTACTTCTTCTTCGTTGTCACTGATCAATATTATCTCTGGTGATTCTAGTTCTAGAATTTCCATTGAATTACTGTAATGAGTATATTTAGATTCTTGTGGTGCAACTTCTATGGATTCAAATTAATCAAATTGACTTCCAAAGGAGTTATCTTCATAGTCTACTTTGTACCCTGAGCCTGGATGCCTCTGGTGTGAAATTACTGCATTTTGCAACTGACTAAATACAGTATGTAGCCCATAAGCTCTCACTTTTTCATCAAAAATTTTGGTGTTTTCTCTTACCAAAAGTGCACATAGGGCATGATAACAACCATTTGTTCTTATCATCAATGCCTCTTTACAAATTTCAGTTTTATCTTTTGTCTCTCTTACAAGGAAAAATACTAATCCTCTTAGGCTTTGTCACAATTTTCCACCTTTGAGTCCTCTTACATAAATTGCCTCTTAGGCAATGTTCTTTTTCTCCTATTTTATTATATCAGAAATAAATATCTATATTTGTAATTAATAAAAGAAATATAATTGCTTTATAAAATAAAATTTTAAAAAACAATTATTATTTAATTTTATTAAATATAATATAAAGTTATATTTTTTTTAATATATAAAATAATAAACTTTTAAGAAAAAGAAAAAACCTTTTAAAAAAAAAATTCTAACTCCGCAGGAGTCGAACCCACGACTCCTTTCTTTCAAGCAGAGTTTCCTTGCCAACTCGACTTCCACCACCGATGAAACCTAGGCAGAATACACTATTATTTCAAGACATTCGGGGCATATACCATACATAAAAAAAAAATTGCATCTTTTGTATCCGTCGGGTTTCGAACCTACGACCTCCTAGGGGTGAGCGTCTTAAGGCTGGCTCCTTGAGCTAGTCGAGCTGTGTGGATCGACAAGGAGGTGAGGGAGGCTTGCTTCCTTTATCCCATCATAGCTGCATGATAATTTAAAAAAAAAATTACAATTTTTATCCCACATCCATTTTGTGGAGGGAATATTGTGCTTTAGTAGCACAGAGAAGCATTAAGCTTCTCGATTGCCTTGGGGCAATCAATGACCACCCTTTTGCCTTCTAGCCAAGCCAATCACCTCGCACCACATTCCTAGTTGCCCCTTTGTCTGTATTGCTATCTGCTTGCCACATGTCTACCTCTGGTTAGCTCCTCGATTCATGTGCTCTCTGTGGGTCTCTCTCAACCTTGCCTCAGTTCGTGTGCTATGGGCCCTCTCAACCTCACCTTAGTTCATGTGATGCAGGCCCTCTCGACCTACTAAATATCCATTCCTTGCCTATGATCTCGCTCCTGTGGGCCTCCTTGACCTCCTCAAGATTTGTGCCTCACCTGTCGCTCTCCTTAGGCTCCGCACTTCGCCTGTATAGCCTCTTCTCTGATACCATATATAACACTAACAAAATTAGAAACACTTAGGAAATTAGGAGCATAAAAATTATTAACCAAATATTGCATTAACATTAAGTTCGAAGGATTACAATGTTTAAATACAAAGATTATCAACCAGAACCTAGAAATATTAGGAGAAAGAATAGGGAAGAAGAAAAATAGGGAGGAAAGTAAAAATGAGATTAGGAGTCAAACTCCTTGCCGTCCATGATGTCCATGTCGTACAATCCTGTTGACTCAGTTATCGTCCAAGGAGGTAAAAGGATAAGGTCCAAAGCTTACAGTGGTAAAACAATTTTTTTACTTTTTTACCCTTTTAATTTCCAACATGTTATGGAAGGCTTATACACACTAGATATAGGCCCTCAACATAATTCATAGCTAACTTTTGCATATGAGATCATATTTGCATTTTTTGATGCATCTTCAGAATAAGCAAGATATCTTTGGAATGAGCAGGATATCTTTAGAATAAGCAAAAACTGTACTAGAATTGCTAAAAATGCTACATAATAGAAAAAAGAGTAGGGTACATCAAATATTGAGGTTCCTAAGGCTCTACCACATGTAAGTACATCTCTCAAGCATTTCAAAATCAAAATTTTATCAATTTTGTTCAAAAGGTGCAAACAATAGACATAGGCATTCAGGCTAAAATGTTATTAAGAACAGAAAATTCCACCAGTAGTAGTGCATCTGCCAAAAACGGTTCCACAATAAGGCTATTTCAAGATGAATCACATGATACCAAGCCCTTAAGAGGTACCTTGCAACACTAAAACTCGTAGAAGGGCAGAAAAAGAGTTAAAACTACATTAATTGTAGAAATTGCAATATTGAAGGATGGAAGTGCAGAAGTCAAAAAGTTGCAAGTTGCAAATGAAAAAAAAAATATGCAAAAAAAAAAACAGAATAAAAAAAAAGAGAAAGAAAAGAAAAATTGCAACTACAAAAATTGAAAAATTGCAAGGTTGTATAAAAGTGAAATACATGTGCTTAAAATTAAAAAATTCTTGGTGTAGTGCAGTAAGGAGAAAATTCTCAGGTAGCAGGTGGCAAAAGATGTTTTTCACAAGGATAAAACCAGCATATTACTATGGCCTACTAGGATGCATGAGAGCATGCATCAGTTCAAGCTGGGGGGGATGATGAGGCCTAAAAAATAACTCATTTTTACACTATATTTGAAATATAAAAACTACCATATTATTAAGTTAAATGTCAAATAATTGATTAGAATATATATTTGTTAAGTGTTTGCACGATTTTATGTTAGGAGCATTATATCTCTGTTTTTGACTATTTTTAGCATTTTGTGACTGCTTTTGTTTGATTAAGTAGCAAATAAAAATATGCATTTCAAATATCCAAATGTGGTATGTTGATATCCATTAACTTCACAATGGTTTATGAATATTTTTCTGCTCTTCAACTTGTTTGAAGTCCACATTGAAACCAAATTATTAGGACTGTTCTAAATCTATAAATCTACATAAAATAGCCATATAAAAATCAGCAAGCTGACACTTTATAGGAGCACCTACAATTTGTCAAGCAAAGCATGAGGAAATGGATGGAATAATTTTAGGACTATAGAAGACATATGACCTATTTAGAAGCATTACCACATGGTCTAAATAGGCAGCAACAGGGTATAACATAGTAGGGATAATTGTGCAGCACTATTGCACTATTTTAGCATGGTTACTTGGTGAATAAAGTGTATAAATTTGGTAGTAACTTGATGTGCTTATTCATGTTGATATTTGAATTATTTTCCCATGTTCTAATTTTTTGAACTTGTAAGAAATGCCAATATTTTACAACTGTGCAACAAATCTGGAAAATACAGCAGTTTACCATGTAAATTCCAGCTAGTTACCAATGAATGGCAAGGCATGGAATTCACACATGGAGAAGGATAAAAACTATTGAAATCAGTTCTTGAGAGATAACCCACCTGAGAAAATAAAATGAGATCACCTGAAGACCACATAGTTAGTCAATATGAAGAGCTTCAGATTGAGCAGACATCTTCGAATTGATAGAATACAGTTTCTTCGAATTCAGCCAGTTATCTCGGATTGACAACAAAAAGTTCTTTTTGACTTTTTGACTATTTTATGATGGTGGAAAAATGGAAATAAGGTTGAGAAGGTTAAGGGAAAATATCCCCCAACTGTCTTTGTTATCCTTTCCATACAAAATCCACCATTCATGGAAAAAGATCAATTGATCATCTTCTAGGATAAAACCAAGAAATGCTACAACATAATAGGATTTGATCTACAAGATAGGAATAGTATATTTTATATTTATAAATATATTATATATATATATATATATATATATATATATATATAAGTATAGCTCCCTTCTTGGTTGAGCTAGGTAGGAATTATAATAGAGGAGAGCAGTAGCAGTAGCAAATAGGACTGTACAACAATTATCTGTAATAGTTTTTAGCATGTTTTGACAGTAATAAAAGTGTAGTCTCTTTGTCAATTTTTGTTCTGATTGTTAATTAGTTAAGGAGTGTTTTTACACTTCCTTCTAGATCAGTAAGTATGGGCCCAATTTTAAATCTAGAAGAAGGATTTTTATGGCAGGTTTTAATCTATAATTCTACTACAACATAATTAACATATTGCTTGCTAGATTTCATTTTCTTGTTTTAATTTTGTATTCTATTATTTATGTTTTCTTCATTATGTTTTTGTACAGCTAATGTGTGTGTGTCAGCTGAAAAATTAGATTAAATATTTGTTTCCATGTTCCCTTTGCTTTTCATGTTCTTTGCTTTTATGTTTCAACTACTTTCAATTTCAGCAGATTTCATTTTGTTGTCAATTCCTATAGCAGAAGATTGATGACATTTTGTGGCAAGATATTGACAGGTGTTTTTAGCATAGGTTTTATTTTAGCATCATTTCAATTTAGCAATTTCACTTCTATTATTTCAATTCTAAAAAAGTAGATTAGATTTTAATTCGGTCATTTCCAATTCTTGCAATTGTAGTTAATTGTTAAATTCTATAATTTAGATTTAGTTTTCAATTCCTGTAACGTATTTCAGTTTGCATTCTATAGACTAGGTTTAGTGTGACACCAAAAGGCTAAATCAAAATCTACTTCACCAATAAATGATTGAAATCTGAATGCCTGAATTGCACTATACCCTAACCTTCTATCGTAAACAACCTTGGACACCACCTCGGATTGATAAATCATTGAGATTAAATGATGAGACTCAACGACACTCATCAGATAGTATGGAGTAGAGAAGCTATGTTGAATATTTAATTTTTCACATAGTGCATGAACATTCTTGTTTTTAAATGGAGTACCATTGTCTGTGATGATTTTGGATGGGATGCCAAAATGACAAATGATGTGTTGAGTGATGAAATCAATAATTTTGGGACCAATCGTTTGAACTAGAGGAATGACTTCAACCCATTTCGTGAAGTATTCAGTTGTGGTAATGATGAACTTATGATTGGTAGATGATGTAGGTGTAATTTTATCGATGAGATCAAGGCCCCATTGTGAAAAAGGCCACATTGACTGAATATTTTGGAGAGCCTAAGAAGGTAAGTGTGTAAGATTGGCATGATGTTGCCATTTAGTACACTTTTTGACATAGGCACATTTTTCATGTTCTATTGTGGGCCAGTAATAGCCCATTCATACAATGTGTTTGGTGATGGCCATGCCATTGAAATGGTCACCATAGGTACCATCATGGGCCTCTTGAGTAATGCATTGGGCTTCAGATTGCTCAAGACAGTGCAATAGTATACCATCGTAACTTTGCTTGTAAAGGATATCACCTAGCAATGTGTAGCGAATAACATGCATTTTAAAAGCTCGTTTGTGAGTATGACTCAAATTAGGTGGTAGGATATCAAGCTTGATGTAGTCCTTGACTTGGGAAAACCATGGATCATGTGGTGTAGCTTCGACGATATTAATGTCATCGTCACGAGGAGGCAGCTTGTTGGAAATGATGGAGTGTAAAAGGGTTTGAATGGAGTGAGTGGTGTCAAAAAGTGGATTTTTTGGAATGAGTGAGCCTAGGGAGGCCATGGTATCGACAAAAAATTTTGTGGTGCATGGGGTAGCGATTATGTCATACCACTCAAATTGGGTCGATAAATCTTCAACTACCTGTTTGTATTATTGCAAAACTAGGCAACGACATTGCCATTCTCCCTTAATTTTATTTACGATAAGAAGGGAGTCTCCAAATATGTCCAGGTGGTGAATGTGCATGGAGAGCACTTGCTTTAAGCCAAGGATAAGAACCTCATACTCATCATTGTTGTTGGTGCATGAAAAGCCTAACTTGAAGGAAAAGGGGAGGGGCTCCCCTTATGGTGTGAAAAAGACTATTTCTTCACCTCCAATGTGTGTGCATCAGGATCCATCAAAGAAGAGAGTTATTTTAGTAGTTGATTCATGCTCTACAGGTTTTTTGGCTTCACTTATGTGAAATACTGAGTCGTCTAGAAGCTGGATAAGTAATGGTGCATTACTTGGTAGTGGGGCCTCATCCAATTGATCAAAAATGACTTGGCCTTTGATGGATTTTTGGCTAATGAATTTGAGATCAAATTCTGTGAGGAGCATGATCCATTTGGTCGTGCGACTATTGTGGTAGCTTCTACCCATCATGTAGTGAAGTGGATTATCATGGGAAACTACGTAGGTAGTATAATTGATCATGTAATGTTGTAGCTTTTACGTGGCAAAGACCACGGTGAGACAAAGTTTTTCCATGTAAGCGTATTGCATCTAGTAATAAATTAATGTATGGTTGATATAGTATATAGCTTTCTCTTGGTCTAGTTCATTATTTTGAGCAATAAGCGTGCCCAATGTGACATCGATAGTAGAAATATACAGGTGAAATGGATGTTCGAGATAGGGTGGAATGAGGATGGGTGGACATGTGAGGTAGGATTTTATATCATCAAAAGCGGCTTGGAATTTACTATCCCATTTAAATGGGTCCCCTTTTGTAAGAGATGATTAAATGATTGACATTTGTTTAAAATTTGAGCGATAAATCATCATATGGATTGGATTCTTCCTTGTAAGCTGTGAAGATGCTTGATGTTCATAGGGGGAGGCATGTCAAGAATAGCTTGGACTTTGGTGAGATCTACTTTGATGCCTTTCTATGAAATGATGAATCCCAATATTTTCCAGTGGTGATGCCAAAGACACATTTTTTGGGTTCAATCAGACATTGTGTTCAAATATTTATCATAGATCTTTTAGATGTTGACCACGAGTTTTAGATTTAGAAATGAGATTGTCCATGTAGTCTTCAATAGTTTTATGCATAAGATCATGGAAGTTATAAGTCATGGTGCATTTATAAGTTGCCCCAACATTCTTGAGGCCAAAAGGCATGATTTTGTAATAAAATGTCCCCCAAAGTGTGGTGAAGGAGGTCTTTTGTTGGTCTTCCAGATTTACACGAGTTTGATTGTAACTTGAAAAAATGTCCATGAGTGATAGTATTTCATGTCCAGTTGTAGCATCAACCAACATGTTGATATTAGGGAGTGGAAAATTGTCCTTGGGACAAGCTTTGTTAAGATCCCTAAAATTAGTGCAAATGCGGATAACCCTCTTAGGTTTTCCAACGGGAACCATGTTTGAAACCCATTCAGGGTAATCGATAAGTACAATGAAATCAACATCAAGGAGTTTATGTAACTCCTGCTTAACCATAAGCATAACTGTTGGGTGCATGCAACACAACTTTTTTCTAACAAGTTTAGCTTTGTCATCCATAACAAGGTTGTGCACTACCAATGAGGGGTCAAGGCCAGACATATTTGTGTAGGACCAAGCAAAAACCTTAATGTAGCATCTAAGGAAATTGGTATAAAGGACACACTCTTCTTCAGTGAGGTTGGTGGTGAGGTAGACGATGTGAGGATTATCCGGATCATTACCAATATCAACTTCAATAGTGTCCTCAAAAAGCATGTGAGAACCATCATGAAGTTGTGCTGGTGTGGGGATGAGATGTAGGTCATCAATGGAATCAGGGGTCTAGAAATCATCATCAAGATAAAGATATGCATGATGAATCCAAGGTACGTGGGGTGGTATGGTATGTAATGGTGCGCTAGTAGACTAGATCATGTGGGGTGTGGAAAGGAAATTAGCGATAGATGGGGTGGAGGAGATATCGTCAAAATTAGCAAAATCATCAATAGAAGGTGGTGTGTAGTCAGGCTAATTTGGGTAGTTAAGGGGGGTGTATGGGTCAATGTAAATCATTTTGACCGATGTGTTGTAAATGGAGAAGGTGGGTGAGGAATATTTTAAAGAATCGAAAGAGGATAGGAAGAAATCAGGAACCGACTAGTGGCAACCAGGATTCAATACCATGGGCAGAAAAGGTGAACAAAAAATTTTGCATCAAGACAGGATGGTTTTGTGAATGGGGACAAATGGAATAGCAGGTAGAGAGAAGGGTTATGAAGAGGAAGGGGAGGATGGGTCGGCCGATAGAGATGAATCAACAAGCAGGGGTGAATCGGTAAGTAGGGGTAAATCGATAGCTAAAGATGGATCGACGATAAGATAGGTGAAGTGGTAGACAAGGGTGTCAATTTCCTATGGTGAAAGGACTCATGGGTGGAGATGGCAAAAATAATGTGGATGGTATATCAACTGTGGAATGAGGATAAGATCTATAAGGTGGCATTGTAGGTTCAAATTCCTCATCTGGTAGAATATCAAGAGGATTAAGATCTAGATGTTGAAATTCATGTTCAAGATTGTGAATAGTGGTTGGATTGTAATCAAGTTTGGATCGATCAGTGGGAAGACGAGCGAGAGGACTGATATAGGAATGAAATCGTTGTTCATATCTCCCTAGTCCATACCCATGCCAGTTGTACCGATGCATATATTGCCAGGCAAAAAGAGTATTAGACATGTGATTAAGATTACCCCAAAATATGGTTTGTGGTAGCAGAGGTGCTGGCGACAACACTGATGATTCAAGGCCTCCATAAATAAAGTTCATGGAATTATTGGGAGGACCGAGATGAACTACTACCCTAATAGTCAAGGGTACATCATGAGGTTGGATGAAATCACAGGTGGTTTATAAGGTGGATGGTGAGACTCAGGAGTCTATAATGGTATACTCACCAGGACTAGGCATGGTCATGTGGATAGCAACATGGGTAGGATCAGGATGCTCGGGTGGAGGAGAGGACCCCCTGTGTAGCAAGGGTGATGGTGCAGCAGGCGAAGGTGGAGTGCTTGGTGGTGCATGTGCATCAACATAGGTATATTGGGCTAACTAGGCATCAAATCGAGCAGCACATTGTGCCCACTCATAGCATTCGGTTGGAGATCTGATAATGGTATGATTAGCATGGGAAAATTGGGCTGGAGGTGAAGGAGAGGGATTGGATGAATGAGAGACCACATGCGCACGTGTTGATCATGGCACAAAGTGATGAGTATATGTAGGTGGCGTAGGAGGGAGAGGTGTGGTTTTGGATGATGGTGGTGGGTTTGGTGTAGTAGAAAAGGTAAATGGTGGTGGTGTGAAGGATTATGAAGCACTATGGAAGAAATTAGGAGCCAACGATGGTGGTGGAGGTTGAGGTGGGTTGGATGAAGTGGAGGCAATATTGCTTAGGTCAGGTGTAGGGGGTGGTTGTGATGATTACAAATAGGTGTTACCTATTGTATGATGAGGAATGAAGGTGAATTGCATAAATGATAAGGATGGACCAGGTGGAAGGTTGATGATATTGCAAAATTTGAAGGGATCACCGTTGATAAGGATGTAGTGGAATAATCCATTATGGACATATTTGATATAATGATGAAGAGTGGAGGGGATGCATTGCATGTCCCAAATCTAAGGACAACCTAAAAGGATGTTATAATGCATCTCGCATTCGATAACATGGAAGAGAATGGAAATGGTTTTGGCACCTGCCTTGATGGGTAAGATAATAGTACCAATGGTAGGATGCATAGAGCCATCAAAGGATCGAATATTCATGGATGGGTTGGTAATATGAGAAGGATGAAGGTGAAGGTAGTTCAATACGATGGTAGAAAAAATGCTAATGGATGACCCAATATCAATGACAACATTTTTATAGGTAACAATATTGATGGAGGCTTGAATGTGTAATGGGGGATCCACTCCCTCACCTACAACTTCTGTAATTTCATGGTCATGGAATATGATAGAAGTTTGGAGGTATCTCTAAATATTACCATTGAAGTTGGTAAATGCATCTACGTTAGTAGTCTCGAGATCAAGAGAGGGGTGGATAGAATCAAGGGCTTCACGATGAGGTTGGGATTGTTGCAGGAGGTCATAGATGGATAACCTTGCAGGGGTGGTATGGAGCTGGTGAGAAATACTACCATGGATGGTGATGACATTTCATGGGAGAGGTGGAGGAATGGGTGGGGTGACGATGGTGGTTGTAGCAGGTGGTTGTTGTGAAGTGGAGGGTTTTTGGGCGGTTGTAGGGGGTGGATAACGTTGATTACGAGTGGTGATGTTGATCATACCCACAAACCCCTACTGAGAAGGTCCTCGATTGACATGATTGACTTGGTGTGGATAAGTTTGAGGTGGATTACCCCCATGCTCAAGTAAGGTATTTTGATATATCCCTAAGTTTTGATTTTGTGGTGCAAGGGGGTTTGAGACATAAATAGTGCCTCAATCGATAATGTCTTGGACGACATGGAAAAATATGTGGCATGAATTAATGGTGTAGCCATGTTGTCGATGATAATCACATAAGGCTTGCAGATTTTAGTCCTATGGGAGAGGATGATTTGGATCGAGAGGTTGGAATTTTGGCAAGTGGATGAGACCCCCCTCAGTTAATCGATGAAATAGAGTTGGCATGGGCTCATATAAAGGCATCCAATTACGTGGAGGGCATGGGGTACATGGATTGCAACCTTGGTATGGATTGTACTATGGTGGGGGATTATGTTATTGTGGAGTTGGAAGAAGCGGAGGATTAGCTTGGAATTTATTTTGAGGAGATTGTGGGGGAGTGGGTTGTGGGGCTTGCGCAGATGCCACTTGTGCTTATGAATATGGATAATTGAGAAGAACTTGATTGGTTTGCGATAGTCGTGTGGTAGGTGGTACATATGGAGGGTGATTGTAATGGTAATTTGTGGGGTAGGATGGTTTATGATGCAACTTGAATTTTCCCATGTGGACCTTGATGTCCTTGATAACTTTGGATTGGGAAATAGCTTCCTTAAATGTCTGAATCTGATGTATCTACAATGTTTGGGAGATTTGTTTATGACAACTCTTGGTGAAGAGTTTGACAGGATCTGAAGGTGGCTGAGGGAAGACAAGATCATGAAGGACCACTCTCCAATGGGTGAAAAAATTAGTAATAGGCTCATTGTCCCACTGATGTGAAGCATACACATCGGACAAGGTAAGCTTTGTCTTGATGTTTATGGAAAAATGTTCAAGAAAAATGTTGGCCAACTGCTCAAATTTATACAAGCTATGGCGAGGTAAATGGTTGTACCAATCTAATTCTTGACCTCCAAGTGACATGGCAAAGGCACGAAGCATAAGGGGATCACTTTTGTGCAATTGGTAATAGGAAAAACAGTAATTTTTTAGGTGCTCTCTAGGATCCTCCTTACTTTTAAATTTGTCAAATTTAGGAATCTCAAATCTATAAGGATAAGGATGGACAAGAACAAATGGGTGGATTGGTTCATTGCATAACTCATCATATGCGGGTTTTTGAGGCCCATAATTAGTCGTACGTAGATCCAAAACACACAACTGCTCCTGCATAGCCTGAAACTCGATAGAGAGCACGATAGTGGTTTGAGGAGGGGTAGGAAATGGAGGGGGTGATACAGATGTAGTCGGTGGTTGTTATGAGGCCTACATGTAATCCAAATGTGGTGGATACTGCAGTTGTTGTTCCTCCCACTATTGATAGTAAGCATCCTACTATGGAGTAGGTGCTAACATCGAGTGGTACTATGGGATAGGAACCTAAGATGGATGAGGTGAAATGTATAAATCTTGGGACATAGGTAGTGGCTACTATGATGGATCATAATATCCAAGGGATGATGGGCCAGGAATTAGGATTTCCTACTACTGCTGTGCATCATAGTAACTGGGAGAGGATTGGTCAGGCATGGGTATTTTATACTACTGCTACACATAATAAAAGGTAGGTTGTGCCAGAATAGTAGTAGTGGATGACAATGTGGATGGTGTGGTGAAAAAGGTTGGAGGTGTGGAATAAGGGGGCAGAAGAGAAGTGGATATGTGAAAGGAAAATTGTTGGGAAGAAATGGGTGGTACGGATGAGGACTGAGGTGGTGCTTATGGGGTGGCAAACAAAGAATCAGGCTGGACGAAATAGCGAGGGGGAATGCCTTGATAGACAGGGTGCAATGGAGGTGGTCGATATGGAGGAGGGGGTAGCCAAAATGTATTAGGAGGTACTGATGGAGGACCATAGGTGGAGAATAGGGGATGACTGGTACATGGAAATGTGGTGAACTGCAATATGGGTGGCGGTGGTCATGGAGTGAAGGATGTAGGTGGCAAAAAATCCTAGATGGTGGGGTTTGTGAGACCTGGTGAAGCTATGTGGTAACCTTGATATGGGTGTGAATAATATGCTAGTGGACTAGAGGATGGAGGCTAAGATGAAGGTGGGTGGCTTGATGAGGCCTATTGAGATATCGATATCTATGCCGAATATGGTGTGGAGGAAGACAAAGCAGAAATAATACCAACTATTTATATAGTGGTAACAACATTTGAAGTGATTTGGAAAATAACAAAATTGTCACCCAAAAGGGGGCAAGAAGAGTGATCGATGAAAGGATGAGTGGAGGATGGTGAAGGATGGGAAGTGAGATCCTCTACCACCATAACTAGTATGGGGTGACTTGGAGAGGTGTAGATGACATGCTGGAAAAAAGTAGATGGAGGATTGGATGAAGAGAGATCCTCTAAGGGAGGGGGCCCCTCGAGCGTTTCATCTAGGAGGTAAGATGGTGTAAAATATGCCATGTGGGATGTAGTACTAGCCCCAGGAGTGGAAGGTCCTGCCAATAAATTAGACGCGACTCAGGATGAAATTTGCTCAGACTCAGAAGGTGGATCTAAGGTCTGAGAAGAATATGCCCCTGCGGTAAGGACAGCCCATTGGGTAGCCTCGATAGCACAATGAAGTACTTAACACATCTGACTATGTGTAACCAACATGGTAAAATGTGCAACAAGTAGAATAACAGTCAACAGGTGTGAAATCTAAACTCAAAATATATCTATGACTGATCGGAATACTCTTTGGTGAAAGAAACACAAGTTCACAGGCTAGGGGTGTGGACCAGTATGGTTCACACTCTAGGGGTATGGACCACCCAAAATGAGAAATAGAAGGCCAAAATGTGCAGTATGGGTCTCTGTGTGCTGTATGTGCAATATGGAACCTAAAAAATAGGTTCACACTCTAGGGGTGCGGACCAAAAAGGTTCACACTCTAGGGGTGCAGACCACCCAAAAGTGTAGAAGAGGGTGAAATATGGGTTGTGTGTATCCTCTCTGTGCTGTGTAGACCTGTGTGAATCAGCAAAATAGCTTGAATGCTAGATTTTCACATAGAATCATGCAAAATAAGCTTAAGTGTAGGATGATCACACTAGGCGGCACAAATCACCTAAAAACAAGTTGTGAAGTGAATATCATGGTAATGAAACTTTGGAACAATCTTTAAGTGAGTTATAGCACATTTGATGTGTTGTTGTAACCACTTTTACCGAGAATCAAAAAAAAGTAAAAGTTATTTCTTTTTTATTTTTCTATGTGTTTTGATGATAGAATATATGGCCTAGTAGCAAAATCTAGGTAGTGGGTGATATTATGCTATGAATCATGTATGTCATAGCATAGAACCTTTTGCAAAGCCCAAAAGAGCACAAAATAGAATTATGTTTCCAAAAGGCGAGTGGCAACCTAGATATATACGGTACAATAAAATGATATCCAAAAGGGGGAGACTCAAAATTCTCAAATGATTCAAATAAACTCTTGTGAATAGAGGTCACGTTGTCAATGTGGTGCTACCGACATACCCATGCTTTTGCTTAACCCTCATGTTTAATGCACCCACAGTAATGACAGCTACACCCACTAATTATTTTGAAAAGCCATATTGTAAAGGGGCTTTCTAAAACTAACCACTATGAAGGTACATTCTAGTGATGAATTCTAGATAACCAACACTCAAAGTGGGAAGGACCGGTCGGGTATTAATACCGAAACAATCCACCTGGGGGGAAACTATGGTGACTAATTCGAAGGTGAGCTAGTGGAGAGTAATCCTAGACCTCACTGAACTCTGGTGTTGAATTGGTGATGAAATCCAATTTGGGTTGGAGATGAAACCCAATGCCTTACACCGTTTAAATGGAACATGAGTGTGTGGTGTTTGTTTGTGCAGTACTTTTTTAAAACCAAATATAGATTAAGTGCCTTTTTGAAATAAACTATGCTATGATGCATTTTCAAATAAAATCTATTTACTTGGTTGGGGTGCAAAAACAACTTTAATCTATGGATTTTCAAAAGATAAATCTATTTAATTGCTTTTGAAGGGAAATGACTTGAAGGAGAATTGCTAAAATTGAATCTAGTCTAGAAAGCAAATGGAAATTTAACTACAACAAACAAGCATGTGTGATGGCATGGAATTTGTAGCTCACTACAAAAAATTAGCTCGAAAATAGAGGAAAAATGAAGTGTTTTAAACAAAACCTGCATCTAGGTGAGTATGAAAGCCTCTAGGGTACCCTCTGGTTCAAAACTATGTGAATATGGAAGGTTCGCACTCCTAGGGTGTGAATTTGTCTTTTGCAAAGTGGTTTGCACTCTTAAGGTGAAAACTGGTATCTGAAGATGGAGATGACTGGTTTTGGGGTCTTGGTAATGATTTTGAAGCTTTTGGAGTGATTTGAGCACAAGTACCTGCACAAAAATTCCCAAAACTCAATTTGTGTCTAGCAAGATGACCAAAAACTCATGAAGATATCACATATACCTGAGGAAAATAAATGAAAAAAAGGTAAATTAACTATTGATTTGGTGTCAAAAGATACAAGGACACTTTAACCTTACATACACCGTGGCAAGAGATAATTTGTGATCTAGGTATGAGGGCACGCAATCCCCGATAACATGAGGCTCTTAACCTCCCCTGACTTACCTTGTTGTTGGTTGTGGGTGTCTAAACCAATACCTGGGTATCAAGTAGTAGTTTGAGGTAGATTGGGGAATTCACATGCCCAAGTGTGTACTCACTACTCTCTTTGTAAGCTCATCGGTGCACCAGTGAACCTTTTGTGGGGTGGCCTGAGGTGTCTTTCAAGGTATTTTTGATTTGTGGTGTTCTTAAAAGATGACAATTATCTACCATTCAAAAAATACCATATTTTTGGTCAGAATACGATTAATCTTATGCTTGGTGGAGGTCCCACCCGGCGTGCCAAAATGAAACTACCAAAAAGACACCATAACACCTCATTCAAATATTATGGAATATGCTATATTTGTATTGATAATCATAAAATGGGGGTTACAAGGGATGATATCCTTTTACAACTTTGCCCTAAAGGCTACAATAGGGTCTTCCCATAGAAAGCCCCTTTCAGATGTGGTACAAAGACAACACGATTCGTCTCTTGTGGGTTCCTCGATGTAGGTGGGCTTCTTGCTCGTGAGCCACCACTTGTAGGATGCTTCCTTGTGCTTTGCTAGACCTGTAAACCTGTAAAATACTATTAGCGCATTAGGGGGTATGCCTTAGTCAAACCCCATATTTATGAATACAAATGATTCATAAAAAGTGCTTAAAACATAAAATCACTTGCTAAAAACAACATAAGACAAGAGACTAAGCTATTCTTACCTTTCTGAGTGGTTTTGGTGTTTGTTACAAAGTTTCGCACTCCTAGGCTGTGAACCACTAGGTTCACATGTGTGGGGTACAAAGCGGCCCTTTTGAAGCTGGATTTCTCATATGGGGTCCCTAGATACTCCTGATTGGTTCTTTTTGTGTATTTTGTCCGGTAGAATTCTTGAACTGCAAATCTTGATGGTGAAATCAACCTGTCTCACTCACAAAATTGGAATATGCAAGATACAAACTCATTGTGATGCTTGTACGATGGATGTGTGTTGATTGCAATGGTTGTAGTGATTTCGATAGAGTTTCGGTATGCAAAAGTAAGTTATCTTAAAATTGTGAAAATGGCCTTCTATTTATAGAGTGGTCTAGGGTGAGAGAAAGGGGATGAGGTGTCCCATATGAGGTGTGCCATGGTGAGGTGTCCACCAAAGAGGTGTCTGTTGGTTACGAATCTGCCACTAAGGAAAGGATTTTAATCTATTGCGCCCTAGATTCGCCCAGCAGATTGAAAGGCCGGAAGGAAGGAATGCCTTCCGTGCCAATCTCCGGAGAAGGCCGACTTCCTATACTAATCTACTTGGTTTTTTGGATAAAAGTGCTGGAAAGAGATAATAAAATGCTGAAAGAAATGTAAATGTCATGTGCTAGGGGTGAGGAAGAACAAGCAGCACGATTACTAGCTAGTACACAAACCAACAACAATTAAAGCAAAAGCATGTAACAGAAACTATTACTATTACTCGTCCTTATGTATCCTTCAGTTTCATATTCCAGATTCATCTAATTGCCAATGCTCTAATTCAGATTCAGAATTACAGCAATCAGAAAAATAAATGAACATAAAGCAGAAATATTTGCAGAAGGCAGCATAAAAGAACAAGACAAGTAATAGAGCCAAGGATGCTTTTAAATTAGAAGCAAGTGTCCGATACAACAAAAGCTCTCTAGCAATATGTCCCTCTTCCCCCCTTTTACAATGAAAGCACACTGCTATTTATAGCAGGAATTTTCCCCCCAAATTACATTTAGGCACAAAATTCTAGACCTGACAAAAGCTGCCAAAAGCTGCCAAAAGCTGCTGAGATTTGACCTCTGCGGGCCATGAGCGTACCTGCAGCAAGGTCTACCTGGAAATGGGACAGCTCCTGTGCGGATCTGGTAGGTGAGCAGTTAGGTCCAGTTAATGCGGTAGGCACAGTATGGTTGGTTCTTGAATGTTCATCTACCCTGTACCTTGGTGGCACACCTTCTGTCACATCTTGACACACATCCCAAAACTGCACATTTGGCCTTGATCTGAAGTCCGCTGATGAAGGAGGAAATGATCGAAGTCACTTGCTGATATCTGCTGACAAGGGGGAGGTGACGGCGGGCGCTTAAGGAAGTGTGAAACGATGGATGGGTCTCTACTTAGAAACCTCTCTTTTCATTCTTCCTCTTCCGCTCAATGTCGCTCAAAACTGGCGCGAAGTCGGACGACGCTAAGAAATCCAGCGATGGTGGGAGGCTCTTGCCTTAGGAATTTTTGCTTGACTTCTTCCATCTTGGTCCGCCCAATGGTGCTCGAAAAGAGGCGCGATGTCAGGCGACATAAGAAATTGGGCGACGTCGGACGATGCAAGGAAGCCAACACTTAGCCAAATTTACACCTTTTCTTCTTCCGTCCGATGGCGCACAAAAACAGGCGCGACGTCGGACGACGCAGCGAAACCGGGCGACGTCGGACGGCGCCAGCCTCAACACTTAGAAATATTTTGGGCAATTTTTATCACTGCCCGCCCAATGTCGCACGAAACAAGGAGCGCCGCTCGACGTCGCTCCAAAATGGAGCGACGTTGGGAGGACTCAACACTTAGAAATTTTTGGGGCATCTTGCCCACTTGCTGAAACTGCTGAAAAATACTTGGAACAACAAAGATGCAGAACAAAAAATAGACAGCTGAAAGGCGGAGAGAGCATGAAGGAAATTGGAAGAGAGGAGAGAGAAGGAAGGTAGCAGCAACCTTTTACAGATTTTCAGAATTGGTACCCCTTTGCAAAATGTGACAACATTCCTGGCGGCTCGCGGGGTATCGAGCTCGCCTCGATGCAAGGAACCTAGCCTTTATCCTTTGGGCGCGGAGTCTTTTCCGGCTCCCGCATCTTTCTGCTGCTGCTGTTGATGAGTTGCCCGCTGTGGTAGCTGCTCTTCTTCTGCGTCGCTCTCAGCGGTCTCTTCTCCTGAATCTTCTTCTTCTCCTCCCTCCGAACCAGATTGTTCTGCGCCTTTCTCTTCTTCCTGTTCGGAGGGATCAACACGATCGCGGACATGCTCATATGCACTTTGAGCCTGAGCCCAGACTGCCTCCTGGAAGGGCTCTGGATCGCTGATGTCTTTCAGCGCTTTCTTGAAGGCCGCAACCTGGTGCACGTCGATAGTGTTGTACCTCTCTCCCAGTTCGTGAAGGCAGGTGCTGATTTTGCAGAATCTAGACACCATTTGAGTTACCTGCTCTTCTTGAACTGGGTCACTCCAGCTGTCAATTTCAGAAGTGTCTGCCTCAAAGGCCTCCCAGATCTGCTTCAACTGCTCTCTGGGCAGACATTCTCCATATTTTACAAAGCTCGAAAATCCGAGCGAAGAGAGGGTGTGAAAGGGGACCAGGCAGATGTTCTTCTCTTTAAGCAATGCATCCAACATCTTTCTGGCTGTCCTGATCCTCTCAACCTTTTCAAAATAAGTTTGCAAGGTTACCCTTGCATCGGCCCAGTCTAGGGCAATCTGTGACATGGGGGGAAATTGGAGGCCTTTGCGCTCATACTCCTCAAGTTTGATCGCCAAGTCCAGCCACTGTTGTGCTCGGCGCTCGGCCTCCTCTACCGCAGGCTTTCCCTCGGCAGATACGTCTTGGATCCTTGAGATGAAGGTGAGGACCGATAGCGACCTGGAGACGTGGGTTCTAAAACCCTTCAGTAGGCCGACCCTTAGTTCTTTGATCCTGTCTTTGGAAAATGCGGCCGCCTGTGAGGCTTTCTCCTCCAGTTGTTTCTTGATTTCTTGCAGCTGCCCTTGCAGTTCTGCAACCTGCGCCAGCGCGTCCTTCTTTCTCCTTGGCCAGCTGGTCTGCAGCCGCCTTTTGATCCACTGTCTCCTTTTGAGCAGCTGCAAGTTGCTCTTTCAGTTTACCAATTTCCTCCTGGGCAGTCTCCAGCTGCGCTTGTGCCTTGGCTAGATTCTCTTCTAGCTCCCTCTTGTCATCTTGGAGCTGGTATAGTTGTTGCTTCGTCTCCAGCCGCTTGATTAACAGTTTGTCCGCCTTCCGCCGGATTCCGCCTATCTCATATTCCTCGACGATATCATCAAAGCTCTGGTCCCTGGTCTGGTACTCATAGTCTTCGTCGGTCATGTCCTTGATAGGCTTTTTGACTTTGGGCACCCTTTTCTCCGTATGGATTATCCTTCTATCCAGGTCGAACCTGGCGCGCTTCTCTGGAACGGCGATCTCTTCTCCTCTTCGCTTCCTGACTCCCTGGAAAAGAGAGAGGGAGCCTTGGGCTGCCTTGGCCGCCAGAGGCTGGTCATCTGCAATTTGTAGCTGCTTTTCCGCCAGCTCCAACTCTCCGAACAGAGGGTACGCCAAAGCTGAATCCTGCTGCGGCATTTTTCCTGCGAACAGGGAAGTAGGGGGCGCGCCAGAAGATCCAACCGCCTTTGAAGGCGACTGAGCTTTGGGAGAAGTGGGTGGCTCTTGCGGAGGGGGAGATGGGTTCTCTAGGGCAGTGGCCGTGGGGGATGAACGGTGAGGGGATGAAGGGCTTTCTTCAGCGCTGGCCACGTGAGACAGACCTAGGGTTTGGCCTAGGGTTAGAAAGGCGTTGGGATCCTGGGCGAAATGGCCAAATGTTTGCGGGCTAGGCTGAGGCTGCGTAAAGGGGGACTGGGATGAGGCAGCCTGAATGGGTTCAGAGGCGGGGGAGGAAAGTGCAGCAGGTAGGGTTTCTGGGGTTTGTTGCGAAGGCAGAGAATGCGTACCTGCGAGCTCCGCCTGAGCTGGTGTTTGAATGACTCCAGCGACCCACGCGTCTGTCTCCTTCTGTGGGTTGTTCTCTGGGATGGTCACGATTTCACTCGCAACAACCCCTTTTTGCGGGGTCACCCTGGTTTGGTGCACAGCCTCCTTTACAGGCGTTGGCCGCTTCTCCTTGGTCTTCTCAGACCTTTTTCTCTTTCTCTCTTTGGGCGCGGCTGCTTTTTCTGGTGCAGTGGGGGTGATTGATGCATCGGGAGCCGTGCTTGACATTGTAAACCGGTATTTGGGCTTTGACCTTGACGGCTCCACGCTCTCTTCTGCTCCACCAGTTGACTGCTCGGGCTCCTTCTCTGACTGCTGCGACCTTTCTGGGGTCGACTGTATCATTGGGCCCACTCCTTGGCTCCTTAACGCTTCACCACTTGAAGTGCCTTGCGCGACTGATTGTTGAGGTGGGGGCCTCCTTTTATGCCTAGGTCGGGCGCCTCGGGGCACGATATCACGGAACACGAGCGGCTGCCACTTGTCAACGTTGTTGTCGTAGAGTTTGGAGAACTCGTGGTCACTGGCCAGCAACTTCTCCGACTTGTCATGCCCTGTACGACACCTCATTATCCAACATTCGGCTATTTTGTCCTCACTCCAGCCCAGTGGCGCCACCTTTGCGAGCATTCTCCTGTAACCGACCGATCCCGTTTTGTGATCATTGTTGTGCTTGGGATCATACTCCGCTTCTATACAATAGAAGTCGTGCCATGGCGGGAGTGACTGCATTTTTTCGATATGCCACTCCAAATCGCTTCCTGTTGGATTATTTCTTTCTCCCATAATTTCTTTCCGTGGGCAGACATGCACGAACTTCCCTTTTGCTCCAAGCGGGTTGTACTTCCAACGCCGAGGAAGCTGCACCAGGCCGAAACTTAGGAGGGTATCTGTCAAATATACGTGTTGCCCGACCTCGTGGACCTCAACATCGCCCCAGATGATAGGATAGCTGAAGATGGGGCTCTTTTTCCGTCCTTGACCAAATTCTTGTTCCACGTAGTCCATCTGCCGCGCTGCTTCCAGGCCGAAGTGATATTCTGTGCAGAAGTAGGGCAGCAGAAAAGGCTTGCCCTTGAATCCGTAGACCCTGATGACGACGCCCTGAGTCAACCTAAATGTGTCTCCAATTTCTCGTTGCACCAGGTGCTTTGTCATATACAGAGGAGGACGTGATGCTTTGCCGTTGAAGAGGGCCAGGGCAATGCCCAAGAACTTGAAATTAAAATCATAATATGACCCCCTCCTGTATAAAATGTCAGTCCATTCATACACCGGCAGCTGCACTCCCTTCTCGTCCTCCTTCTGAACTGGAACAGTCTTCATTCTGTTGTGCATATGGAACAGGCACAGCCACGCCAGAAACGAACAGTGCCTGAACTCCGTGCTTCTCTTCTCTTGCAGCTCCACGAGGTTCGAGTGGATAGCGTACGCCACCCAGTCTGCCCAGTCGAAATAGACTGGTCGCGTTCCTCTTTTCGGGGCATTGGGGTCATAGAATTCCCCATGCAGGATGCACTCCGCAAGAGAGATTTGGTATGGGTGCACCACTGCGTCAGTGCCGCAACCCAAAACCCAGGCGAGTATAGAATATATGTACTGATTTTTGAAATTCGCCAGGGGTATTGGCTGTGACAGCCATTTTGAGGCTGGCAGTGGCTGCTTTAGCTCAGAATTGAGGAAACCCCTCATTTTCTTACCGTCGATGCACCTGCTTGTCTGCTCGTCTAGGCTGACCCTCCTGATTGTGCAATTAGGGTCCGGTGCATGCCCTGGCGCGAAAGCCATTTGAACGCTTTCTTTGAAGAGGGAAAATAATACCTTCCCCTCGCAGTCGCAGACCTGTCGGGTGCTGGGTTTATAGTACTGCACAATAGATTCAACTAGCTCCGGGCAGTGATGGACCGGCGGGCACAAGAACCAGAACAGGTTCGAATGATAGGCCGCGCCGAAATGATGTGAGGGCGACACCCTCTCCCACCATTGCTTCACGGTGAGTCGCAGCTGCGTGATACCGAGTGAGTACTCGCCATCTCTGTACTCTCCGAGGTGGTCTACAGGCGGCGGGGGAGGAACTTTCTTCTCTGTGCTCTTCGCCTTGCCCTTTCCCTTCTTTCCCTTCGGCAATTCGCTCTCAGGCGCGCTTGAAACCGCCTGCTCCTCTGATTCACCCTGAGACGCGCTAGATGCTGCCTGTACAGGCACTTTTCCCTTTGTTGCGCTCGATTTCTTACCCATGGCGGTGAAAGCAATCAGAAATTACAGTTGCACTTCAGTGCAATTCGAATTTTATCTTTCTGGCGCAGCTCGAACTTCTCCAGTTAATTCTGATAGTAAACTGAGTGAATGAGCTCTTTTTACAGAGATGGGTAAAAAGGAAGTCATTAATGGCGGATGGTAGAGTTAAAGCCTATTGCGCAAAGTGGGTGAGTGGCGTCGTTATTCCCCGACAGTCGTGCGTGAGATCTTCGTTGGGGAGCGCAACTTGTACTTTATGGGCCCAGGTCGTGCTTTCCCTTTTAATGAAATCTGTCTTGAAAGCCGCGCAATCATTTTTCACTTTTGAAACATGTGTCGTTGATGACGTCATCCGTCGCCACATGGGCACGCGCTACGAGGCTCTTTACTTTGAAAACTGTGTTGGACGACCTTCGCTCGAAAAGGGGAGCGACTCCCGACTTCGCTGAAAAAATGAGCGACTTCGGGCGTTTGGTGCCTTGGTGGGCGACAGGCGTCGTTGGGGACTTAGGAAAATTTTGCATCTTTTCTTCCCTCTAAAGTCTTTGTCCCGCCCAAGTTCGCTCAAAAAGTGAGCGCCGGTTGGCGTCGCCTCGAAAAATTTGCGATTTTGGGTGGCTAATACTTAGAATTTTTATTGTTTTCTCATGTTCTTGAGTTTGCGAGGTTCTTGGAGATGAGCGTCGTCGGGAGTCGCTGGGAAATTATGTGACAATGGGCGCTGACACTTAGAAAATTTTCTCCTTTTTTGCTCGAACTCCGTCGGCTGTCGCACGAAACAGGGAGCGCCTCCCGGCGTCGCTGCGACTTCGGTCGGCGCTTCCATACTTAGACAAATTTTTCCTGCACTCATTTGCTTGCGCTGACTTCGGCACCTCCCAACGTCGCAAAAATTTTAGAGCGACGCCCGACTTCGCAAGGTTTTGGAGCGACTTCGGACGACGCTCCTGCCTTAGCCATTTTTCAAGCCTCCACCTTTCTCCCAAAGTCGCTGAATTTGGTGCGCGCCTCCGGGAGTCGCTGAGAATTTGCGTGACGGCGAGCGTTTCTGCCTTCTGAACACTTAGAATTTTTCCACTCTCTTGCTTTACATCCCGCCTTTCTCCCACACTACCAGGCACTTCTTCTACAAAACACTTGGCTCATTTTCTCGGGTTTAAAGCAGGAAATTACTTCTACTGAAAGCAATATTTACATTCGGAAAAGGAAACAAACTTAAAACTACAGAAAATGAAATATGTACAAGGGAAGATCTCTGGAAACTTTCAATGATGATAGGCTTTCAGGTGAAAGCCATTAACAGGTATCGGAAGGATCTGACCCTCCATGTCCCTCAGCACGAATGAGTTGAACTGGTTCACCCGGGCAACTTGGAATGGGCCTTCCCAGAAGGCGTCGAACTTATCATGATTGCCCGGTTTTGCTTTGTATGAATCCCACTTCAGCACTAAGTCCCCAATCTTGAAGACTCGGGCGGTAGTTCCTTTTGAGAACCAGCTCTGTGTAGTCTCGGCGTGCTTGACAAAAGCTTGATAAGCTTTTTCTCTTTCCTCTTCGAGTTGCAGTAACTGAGCCAGTCGGGCATCAACGGGGTCCGCGTCGCCCTTTTCATCTTCTAACAGCCAGAGTGCGGGCATCTCAATATGAGTCGGCAAGACGACCTCTTTCCCGTACACGAGCGCATATGGCGACGTTTTGATGGATTTTTTGAAGGAGATACGGTCTGCCCATAGCGCTCGGTCCAGAAGCAGGTGCCAGGACCTCTTGTTTCTTTCCACGGTCTTCTTTATAATCTTCATGAGATTCTTATTGGTGGACTCGGCCAGGCCGTTTCCCTGCGGGTAATAATTTGAAGACATCTTATGGTAGATCCCGTACTTGTAGGTGAATTCCGTGAGTACAACACCTGCGAACCCTGGACCGTTGTCTGTCACTATAGCTTCTGGAATCCCGAAGCGGGTGATCAGACTTTCAAGGAAACTGATGACCGTCTCCTGGTCAGCATGTTTGGTAGGTATCGCCTCAGCCCATCTGGTGAAGTAATCCGTGGCTGTCAAGATGAACTTATGCCCCGCCGAAGAATTTGGCGTTATTGTCCCAATAAAATCCAGGCCCCACTGCTGAAAGGGAGCCTCAGCCTGAATTGGCTGGAGGGGCATAGGCGCATTCCTGTTTCTGCCGGCGAACCTTTGGCATTTCTCACATTTTTGGCAGACCGCATGCGCATCTGCGAAGAGGGTGGGCCAATAATAGCCCGCTCTGATAATTTTTAAGGTCGTTGGCCTTCCCGAATGGTGTCCTCCCGACATCCCAGAATGGAACTCGCCTAGGACCTTCGGCTTATCTGATTCTTTGACGCATCGCAAAAGGATGCCGTCAATGTTTCTAAAATACAGCCCCTCGGGGCGCAGTACATACTTTAAGGCATTGAGCCTAAACCTCCTTCTTTGTGAGGCATTGAGCTGATCTGGACATCTCCCTGTGCCGAAATACCACACTAAATCATCTGTCCAGTCGCTCTCCTCTGATAAGGAGTTGGCAAAGTTACCTTCTATCATTGGATCTTCCCACTGGCAAGCAGAGAGCTCGGCTGCAACACTTCTGGCCAATTCCTGACATAGAGCCCGTCCTCGGATTAGCTTGGTGGGTCGCACCTCTATATCGAACTCTTGGATTTTGGCAATCCATCCTGCCCTCTTGTGACCAGGTTCCCCTTGAATGATGAAATTTCTAACATCGGGATGTATCACGAAGACTGTAATCCGGCTCTGAGAGACAAAGTGCTTAAATTTCTTCAAGGACCTCATGACTGCATGCACTTGCCGCTCAATAAAATTGTACCTTTCTTCGTGCGGCTGGATTACTTGGCTCAAGAATGCTATCGGTCGCTCTTCGTCGTCGTCTCCCTTTTGAGTCAGAACTGCAGCATAGCTTTCGGGTTCTCCCACCGCGTAAAGGATGAAATCCTTAGAGTAGTCTGGATTTATCAACACTGGTGCTTGAGCAATCCTGGCCTTGATCTCCTCGAAGGCTTTCTTTCTCTCTTCGGTCCAGACAAAGTCAGCATCCTTCTTCAAGAGCTCGGCCATAGGCTTGATTACTTGGGCAAAGTCGGGCACAAACTTCCTTACGAAGTTGATCTGGCCGAAGAATGACTGCAGCCCTTTCTTATTGACCGGGATTGACAAACGGAGAAGAGCCTCTGCTCTGTCGGGGTCAACTGCAAGGCCCTTCTCAGAAATGACATGGCCTAACAGTTTTCCCTCCTTCACCGCAAAGACTGACTTCTTAGGGTTGATGGATATGCCGAATTCACGACACCTTTCAAATACTTGCCGCAGGTGGGAGGTGTGGTCTTCTCTCCTGTGTGAAAACACAGTCATGTCATCCAAGTAGATGACAATGATTTTGTTGAGCAGTTCACGGAATGCCAGGTCCATGGCTCTCTGGAATGTAGCCCCTGCATTGGAAAGACCAAAGGGCATGCGTTGATAGGCGAACGTTCCCCATTTGGTGGTGAACGTTGTCTTGTGTTGGTCCTCGTCCTTCACCCATATCTGGTTGTAGCCAAAAAATCCATCCAGGAGAGAGAACCTCTGGGCCCCTGCAACCACGTGAAGGATTTGATCAATTTGTGGGAGCGGATAATGATCCTTCAGCGAAGCCAGGTTCAGATTGCGAAAATCCACGCAAAGGCGAATATCTCCATTTTTCTTTCTGACGGGGACCAGATTTGCGACCCAAGAAGAATGCTTGATAGGATAGATGATTTTTGCTTCCAGCATCTTCAAGAGCTCGGCTTTCATCATGGACCTCGATCTTTGGGTTGACCGGTCTCTGTCGTTGCCTGAAGGGTTTCACCCCTTCTTCCAGCTCAATGGTGTGTTGGATAATCTCTCTGTCGTACCCCTTCAAATCCTGGTAACACCAGGCTACAATGTCTGGGTACTCCTTGCACAGGGCCCGAATCTGCTCTAGCTCCTCGGCGGTGCAGTCTATTCCGACCTTGATCACCTTTCCAGGCTCTAATTCCAGGTCCCTGTACTGCTTCGAGTCTACCTTGATCCTGTGAGATATGGCTCTATCATTCTGATCAAATAGGCTCTCTAGGGTAATCAGTCCTTTTGGGACATGATTATTCTTCAACTGTATCAACCCCTCGTACTGCTCGTCATCAGGGTCTCTACCTTCGATTGAACTTGCTTCATGTATCAAAAAATTGACGATATCCTCGTCACAATCGAACACCTGCCAGTGGGTGTCCTTATCAGGCACAGAAGGCCTGTAGATGGTACGAACCGGCTTCGGCTTCTGCATAGTGTCATCAGTCGGGACGTACCTGGCTCCAACAGATGCCAAGATGTCGGCATGTTTATTCTTTTCACGAGAGATGGCTTTGACATTCAGGGAGTCAAATGACTCCATCAAGTCCCAGACACGGTTGCGGTACGCTTTGAGGTAATGCTTCTTGGCGGAGCATTTATTGGTGATCTGATTGCACACCAGCTCTGAGTCGCCAAAAATCTGCAACTGTTTGATTCCTAGCCTCTCCGCTTTTTTCAAGCCTAAGCACAAGGCTTCATACTCTGCCGCATTGTTGGTGCAACTCCAGGCCAACCTGTAGCAGTAGTCCTTTTGTATTCCGGATGGCGAGACTAGGAGGACCCCTGCCCCGACGCCGTTCTTGCATCGGGCACCATCAAAATACAACTTCCACAACTCATTGGGGGCAGGGCCTATGTCCTTTTCCACCGTCTCCTTCGGCTTCTCAGGCTGGGTAATGGAGTAGCAGCCTATGTCTGATTCAATCATGGCATTGAAGTCCAGCAAGGAGAACTCATCTTCTACTTGCAGCTGCTCTATGGCTTCTCCCACCAGGTCTACTTCTGCCAACTCCTCGGTCATCAGATGGACCATTTCCTTTTGTTGCCCCTCTTCGGGTATCTTCTCAACCAGGAAAGTGGATGGTTTATCATTGTAAATCTTGACTTTCCTCCCTTTGAAAGGGACTTCCATGTGTGAGTAATCCAGCGACAGGTATCCTCCCAGCTTGGCGGTAAACTCCCTCGAGAGGCACATGCCGAAGTAGGGCTCCAGGTCAACAACCACAACCTCTTGGATCACCACGATGTCTGGCGCCTTGTGCAACTGGATAGGAATGTCTTTGATGACGCCCACTGTCTTCACAGGAGTGCCATCTAGTTGCAAGACACCTTGACTGCTCCGTGTGTACTCCATGCCGATTTCTTCACAAACAACCCTTGGCATGATGGTGGTTGATGCACCGGAGTCGACCATGCAGTTGTGTACCACATGCCCCTCCATCCGCAAAGACAAATAAAAGGGCGACGGTCTATTTTTTCCAGTGATTGACGTAGTCAAGGGCTGAGCCAACACGGGCTGCAGTGACTTCCCCTTTTTGACAGTTTTCAGTGACTCTTGCAGCAAATCGACCTGCCCAGGGAGCTGAAGGGCATCATACATGCTAATCTTCGTCGGGGTCCTCTTGAGCTCATCAACAATGTTATAGGCAGAAGTAGTCGGACCCTCAACTTCTTTCCCTGGCTCATATTTGGAGCGGTACTGCTGCGTTGCCTCAACCCTCTGTCGCTTTGTAAGCGACGGATACTTAAGCTTTTCTCGAGCCTGCTCTTGGGTATCGGCTGGAGGTGGAGCTACTGAAGCTTGAGTTGCGGGAGCTTTGGCTGGTGGTGCTTTTTCTTTTACCGGTAGGGGCAAAGGCGCTTTGTGGGGAGCTTCGGCGGTGGGTTGCACCTTCTCTCTTCTGGTGTATACCTTCAAAGGCTGCATCTGGGCCGTATCCACCTCAATCGGCTTTCTTCCGCTCCTGGTCAGAATTGACACTGGGTCTTCTTCTGAGACTGCAAAGTTGCGCTCCTCCTCTCGGATCATGTTCACTTGATCTTCAGGGTTGCTGCCGCCTAGAGTCTGAACATAATGTTGATGCAGCATGCAACTGTCTTCCCCGTGAGGATCATTGCAGGTGGAGCACCAGTGCACGCGATCTGAAGTACTCGGCTCGGCGTTGCTCGCAGCATTTCTCGCTGGTGGCCTATGGGCCTGAGCTGCTTGCTCTCTCGTCAGTGCGGGAGGAGGATATGGCCTCCTAGGAATAAATTCTTGTTGGGCCTGCTTCTTTTTCATGATGGCCATGTCATTGGACAATGTCTGGCAGACGAAAGTAAGTGACTCTACATGCTGCAGAATCTTGGACTGTACATCCATATCGGGTTGTAGTGACGACTGGGTGGATGAAGGCAATGGAGCTAACGGCGGTGCCGGAGGCAATGCTAGGAATTGTGGAGGCGTAGGGAGTGATGGATGTTGTGGGGCAGACGGGAGTGGAGGCGCAGGCTGAGTGGGGAAATGCGTCTGGGAAGAATATGGAGTGACCACTGGTGCAGGGTTCCACGGATTCTGGTATGTTGAAGATGAGGCAGACGCCGGTGGATACTGTGATTGAGGGAAATCAGGGTAGATGGGTGTCTGCATCTTGTGTGGAAGTCTACCTATGGCAATCATATCCAATTCTGCCCTCTGAGCTGCCTCATACAACTCGGGAAAAGTGTTCACACGGGCTATCTTGATGACTAGACTGATGTCTGAGCTGAACGCTCTGAGGTAGTAGTGAGCAGCTTGTCCATCGGAAGGGCGCAGTTCAATAGGCACTCTTTTCCATGACCGCGCAAATCTTATGTTGAAATCTGATATTTCCTCCTGCGGATGCCGCTGAATGGTTTGAAACTGGTGCAACAACGAGGAGGGATCCGCGGACTCGTTGGATCCTTTGACCAGCCGACCGGCCAGTTGAGCCCATCCCGTGATAGAATTTTCCGGCAAGGATCTGTACCAGTATAAAAGCTTCCCTCGCAGGGAGAGAGCCAACAGCCGGGTCTTCATACTTTCATCCGTGATGGCATGAAGTGCAGCCAAGGCCAGGATGTCTTGAATATGTTCAAAGGTTGTCTTCCCAGTTCCATCATATGTGGGAATAGCCTTTAATGCAGCGGGTGGAACAACATTTTTCCCAGGGAGCTGAAGGGGTCCAGTGGAATCAACAGTTGGGAATAGCTCGGGAGGATTTGCTTGAGGGTTTGCCATATTTGCGTCTTGATCGTCTTCCTCGAGCTGGTCAGTAGTGTAGTCGGTATCAGTGTTAGTTGTTTCTTGCTCCTCGACCTCAACTTCTTGTTCGTCTAGATCAACTTGGTAATCTACCAGCCTCGGGCGTTCTCCAGCAGCGTTAATGTCAAGCTCATAAAACTCAGGATCCCGTCCTGCGTTCCTAGCTCTCCATCTCGTATGCATGAAGGAATTTTGATATTGGACCAGTCTTTGAGACTCAGAGAATATTCAGGTTCAGCAGAGTCGCCAGGTGTTCAAATCTGACAGTATTGAGGCGAACACCGATGCTTCAATACTGCTTATGGGGTGGGAAACTTTCGTGTCCCACCGGGCGTGCCAAAGAAACTGTTGGTTACGAATCTGCCACTAAGGAAAGGATTTTAATCTATTGCGCCCTAGATTCACCCAGCAGATTGAAAGGCCGAAAGGAAGGAATGCCTTCCGTGCCAATCTCCGGAGAAGGTCGACTTCCTATACTAATCTACTTGGTTTTTTGGATAAAAGTGCTGGAAAGAGATAATAAAATGCTGAAAGAAATGTAAATGTCATGTGCTAGGGGTGAGGAAGAACAAGCAACACGATTACTAGCTAGTACACAAACCAACAACAATTAAAACAAAAGCATGTAACAGAAACTATTACTATTACTCGTCCTTATGTATCCTTCAGTTTCATATTCCAGATTCATCTAATTGCCAATGCTCTAATTCAGATTCAGAATTACAGCAATCAGAAAAATAAATGAACATAAAGCAGAAATATTTGCAGAAGGCAGCATAAAAGAACAAGACAAGTAATAGAGCCAAGGATGCTTTTAAATTAGAAGCAAGTGTCTGATACAGCAAAAGCTCTCTAGCAATATGTCCCTCTTCCCCCCTTTTACAATGAAAGCACACTGCTATTTATAGCAGGAATTTCCCCCCAAATTACATTTAGGCACAAGATTCTAGACCTGGAAAAAGCTGTGAAAGCTGCCAAAAGCTGCTAAAAGCTACTGAGATTTGACCTCTGTAGGCCATGAGCGTACCTACAGCAAGGTCTACTTAGAAATGGGACAGCTCCTATGCGGATCTGGTAGGTGAGCAGTTAGATCTGGTTGAATGCGGTAGGCACAGTATGGTTGGTTCTTCAATGTTCATCTACCCTGTACCTTGGTGGCACACCTTCTGTCACATCTTGACACACATCCCAAAACTGCACATTTGGCCTTGATCTGAAGTCTACTGATGAAGGGGGAAATGACCGAAGTCACTTGCTGATATCTGCTGACAAGGGGGAGGTGACGGCGGGCGCTTAAGGAAGTCGGTGACAACGGATGGGTCTTTACTTAGAAACCTCTCTTTTCATTCTTCCTCTTCCGCCCAATGTCGCTCAAAACTGGCGCGACGTCGGACGGCGCAAAGAAATCCAGCGACGGCGGGAGGCTCTTGCCTTAGGAATTTTTTCTTGATTTCTTCCATCTTGGTCCGCCCAATGGCGCTCGAAAAGAGGCGCGACGTCGGGCGGCGCAGCGAAATCGGGCGACGTCGGACGGCGCAAGGAAGCCAACACTTAGCAAAATTTACACCTTTTCATCTTCCGCCCAATGGCGCACAAAAACAGGCGCGACGTCGGACGGCGCAGCGAAACCGGGCGACGTCGGACGGCGCCAGCCTCAACACTTAGAAATATTTTGGGCAATTTTCTCTTTGCCCGCCCAATGTCGCAGGAAACAAGGAGCGCCTCCCGACGTCGCTCCAAAATGGAGCGACCACGGGAGGACTCAACACTTAGAGATTTTTAGGGACTCCTTGCCCAAAAGCTGAAACTACTGAAAAATACTTGGAACAACAAAGATGCAGAACAGAAAATAGACAGCTGAAAGGCGGAGAGAGCATGAAGGAAATTGGAAGAGAGGAGAGAGAAGGAAGGTAGCAACAACCTTTTACAGATTTTCAGAATTGGTACCCCTTTGCAAAATGTGACAACAAGTGTCCCCTAAGGTGTCCTAGATCATGAGTGAAGTTGGGTGAGAGAATCTCTCACCCATACACAAGTAATGATGATTAGGGATAAATATCAATTTGCAATTAATATTCACTTTTATGGAAATATCTTAGCATTAAAAAATCATTTTTATGTGCAAAAGTCTCCATCTTGCATTAATGACCCAGGGGCATGTGGGATGGAGAAATATTTGGGTGGAAAGGTGGTAGGGTTACGATAGGCTAGGCTAGGTGAGGTGGAGGCTTTTAATTAAATAAATATTAGATCTAATTAAGTATGAAATTAGCCATAAAGCACAATTTGACAAAAATGTTAAATTTTTTACCATAAAGTGGTTTTTGACCATGGTGAAGGTTTCAACCTTAGTTGAGTTGGCATGAGGTCACATGAGGAACTTAGGTTAAGTGTAGGAAAGGGCTTAGCTAGCCCAAAGGGGCTAATGATGATGATAGTGATTTTAGTCAATTTATGCAATTTTAAGGGTTTTGCAGATTGATTGACCACGAATATGGGGAGAGGGACAATGTGCAACTTTTTGGTGTCTACAGTAGTGTAATTACCTAAGGTAATATTAAGCTGTAGAATATTCTAGGTATAAATCATATGAAACCCATCTGCCACCATAACATTAAAGTCGTCAAATGGCTTTATCTATAGACCCTTTAGCAACTACTATTGAGTCTATGAAATTATAGGTTACCCCACTATCAACTAACACAATTATCCACTACCCCTGAAGGACTCCATGGATCCTGAATAAGTTAAATCTGGGTGTAAGTGAAAGTGTAGCAATGACACCACCCTTCACCTCCTTCGTTGCATGCTCCTCATCCCTATCCTGCTCATCCTCAGAATCACTGTGTTCACTGCCTTGTTTTTGCTCATACTACTCCTCATCCTCAATATAAAATTACACCTCAATGTAATGGACCTTACCTTTTACCAAGCACCTGTGACCTGGTTCCCAAGGTTCCTTGAAGCTGAAATAGTGTTTCTTCCTGTGCAATTCATTCTGAACCTCATCATCCATCTTGTCATTCTTAGGCCACTCTTTCTAGAAAGGTTTCTTATCTTTTTCTTTTTTATATGGAAATACCTTTGATTGAAATTTACTCTTAGGTGTAGAAGACTCCATATCTCTAGCCATTTTAATAGCATCATGTAGAGTAGGAGGATTGAATGCCTTAATCCAACCTCTAAAAGGGTATGAAAGCCCATCTATAAATAATATAATCAACCTGTGCTCATATATGTTTGTCACTAACACTGATAGTCTTTGGAAATAAACAATGTAAGTATCCACTGAACCTGAACGCCACTATTTTAGCTATGCCAATTCTTTGAATTGTAGTTTTGTATCCTTCTTGTAAAATTGATCAATAAGCCTATTTATAAATTATGCATAAGAATCAATCTCGCTATGTTTGAGCATAACCAAACCATGGTGCTACCACTCGAGAGCAATCCCATCAAGGTGTAAAGTGATATACTTAATGGCCTCATCTTTTAGTATGGTATTCAGTTGAAAATATGTATCCATCTTCTGCACCCATGATCTAGTTGAAGTCTTGCTTGAACCATCATAGTAAGGAATGAACAAATTTCTCACTCTCCTCTACAAATACTAATTATACCATAGACCTCTTTTGTGTGGTTGTTGTCTCATCCTCATATCACCATAATCTCATAAGGACATTTCGGCTTGGAATTCCACACTAGCATTGGTCCACTCTTGTAAAAACTGATCTTGCATTTCATTTATTGTAGGTTCCACTTCATGATGTGGAGGGTTCCTAGGAGGAAAGTTAGGCATAAAGGACCTAGTGCTTGCTATCCTATAATTCTAATTTTGGTTTACAACCCTATTATTCATTGAGGCTTCCCCATTTCCATTGTTTCTTTGATTCTCTTGTTGCCCATTATTGTTATTTTGGTTGTTCCCACAATTTTTCTGAGCATTGTTATTATTATTTGCCATCATAAAAACCATCAACTAATTGAGGGTTTTTTGCAACTCTCATTGTCCCCTAGCCAGATCATTAAACGTTTCTCGAGTACTTAGTTCCTGTGGAACCCTGTCACCCATATTTACCTCTTCTTCTAAATCTTAGCTAAGAGCACCTCTTCCCCTTGGTCCTCTTCTCTTGTATGTGATATATTACCTATTATTTGGATTCATTCATTATTTTACCTCATCCAAAAACCCAACAGGCCGGCAGGCTTGAAGCTCTGATATCACTGTAATAGCCTGGACAATTTATTAAGCAATTTTTTTTGTTTTTTTTTTCTTGATTTTATGGATGGATTGTGTGCAGACCCAACATCAACAGTTCATTTTCTTGACACCCTTAATATTCCTATCGATATATTTCCTATATTTCACAATAACCAGAGTTGTGCTCAACCATATTCAAATATATTGATGATAATTGTAAGTTTCACATACTTATAATGTTCATATAATTATATGAAAAAGAACAAAATTCATTAATGCTAAATATTATATATATATATATATATATATATATTATCATTCATTCAATGCCAAAAATAAACAATATTTTTGACCTGTTACATTCCATACACTGGACAACTAGTACAAGGAGGTCAAGCATATAGAAAATGGCAATGATATGGAAAGTTGTGATCACCCAAGATTCCACTTGGCTAGTATGAATACCGATTGACCAAGGAAGACTCCATTATCCAAGTCGGCAGTGGTCGGTATAAAGCAAGTCCAGCAAATAAAATCGATGATGTATGACACAAGTCCTCCACGTCACCTTCAATTTCCACGGTATCCAAAATATAGTTTGATGTAGGCCTAGGTTATATCTGATCGACCTTGCAAAAAATGCCCTCCAACAATGGTAGATTTTCCTATGAATGCTCACTGAGAAACCTGGGTGATTTCTCCAATTGATCAACTAGGGAAGAATCTTACACTATCAAAAGTGGTTCTCCCATGGGGTTTTTTTTTAGGGTTTGATCTTCAAAGAAGCTCTCCAATAATTCCAATAAGAGAAAATAACATAAGCATAACCCCAAAATGAATTCCTTTTTCCCCTTATATCTCCTTTTTCCTGCTCTTTAATTTAATTTTACTTTATTAAAATATATCATTGATCTCCACATTTAAATGATTTAAATAGTATTTTCGTCAAAATTAAAAAATGAAGAATATTAAAATAATTAATTTAAAAATAATTCCCTTTCACCCAAATTAGCTTATGGGAATTAAATAAGCTAACAGTTCCTAGTTACACATCGAAAGGGGACATGACAACACAAGTGGTAGAGCTTGCAATACAATTGGAACAAGTACATCATTCACTATTTTCTCCAACGCTTACAACAAGGATCTCAACTCAAGAATGCTCCAAAAAAAATCCTCCAATTTCCACCACTTTCGTCTTCAAGTTGTGCAATTCAATGGTAGAATTTGATTTCAATTTTTTTTATTTAAACCTTGTGCTAAATTTGTCCCAGTGCATCTTTAGTAGTTATTGTGCCACAAACATTTAACTAAATCTCATTGGATACATAAAACATTATAATCAAACGAGCTTTCTAGTATGCTTTGTCATATTTTATTTATTTTTTGGAGTTAGTAGTATGTCTTTGTATATAGTAACTGAACTCACTCCCTATAAATCCTCAAAGTCAAGATTAATTTTCAACTTAACTTTCCATAAGAAATAATTATCACCTTTCAATAACTATAAATCCAACAATATCTTTAAAGCATTAATCATTTTTTAATTTTAAAGAACTTTAAAATAATATAGTAACAATGTGATGGTTGGACAGAACTTAAAAAGAATTTTTCAATGAATATAAATAAATCTATACTTGTGAAAAATAATAATACTCCAAGTGTAAAATATAAATGTGTGCCATCCAACAAAATGAAAATGATATACTAGAGTCATTCATAATGTATTAGACCATGCAAATTTAACTTCTTTGTTTTCAAAAATTCGGTAATAAAAATTATTGAAACATCCTATTCAACTTCTTTGTTACCAAAAAAAGTTCCTCAGTTAAAATGGTTGAAAGATATAAAACATATATAATTTTTTAAAATGTTGAAATCTCTTCCTAGCACAAGCCAACCATCCATTCCCATCCACTTCACTTCAAATAATTAGAACCTTTTGATACGTGTTTAATAACAGAAATTCCTTTTCCCCAGCACAACGTATGTGGGACAATATCTCTATCTTGAATTTTGAACAACGTTTTCTGTGACTGTGTATGGTATAATTGATTTTTTTTAATTGGCTTTTAATCTTCCACTGACATCCAATTCCTCTGCACAACACCCACGTTGGCATTCCCCTTGGCAAGAACTACAATTTTTATTTTACAAGTTTGTTCCACCTCGTTGATCTAGTTGATCCAATGGACATCAAATGTTTTTTAAAACTTTGATGTATGAAGTGAGTTATATTTAGAATTTAAAAAAATCTCAAATTTTACCAAAATATTTCCAAAATGATGACATCCTTTACACCTTCGAACATTTGCTATTTCCAAGGCCTTCTTGGTGGTAAAACAACAATTCAATTCAACCAGTGCACACTTAAAATATATGTGCCTCCGATAAATAGTACAATATACTTATTGGTGTGGTTAACCTTCCAACATTCAGCCCCACTCAACCACTAAATGTTTTGCTTCCTTTAATTGTAGAGTATTTGGAATTTTAATTAAAAGTTAAGTTTGAAATTTTATATGATATATATTTTTACAATTTAGTAATTAAAATATAGTTAAATAATTATATATTAAATTAAAACATAATTTACTAATAAGGAACAAGTGCTACTTTTTATTCCAGACCTTAGGAGAATTTTAAAAATTCATTTGAAAAAAATCTAGGTAACATGGAAAGAACATCATTTTTTAAAATCCACTGAGGCAAGTCCTGCTATGAATGTAATGTAATGCAAGGTCTTAATCTAGTCCAATATATGATTTCCTACCCCTTTGAGTAGTGATTTAATAAAAGAGAAGACATTATGAATAGTACATCACCTATTAGGGTGTTAGGTGGTGTCTAAGGTAGTGATAATTGTAGCGACCCCAGGAATGCATGCACCGGTTCCTTTTCTAAAACCCTACTTGCAATGCTTATTTAAAATACCAAAGATAAAATGGAAATATAAGAGGAAAAAGCATATAACACGAAATAACAAAATATGGATCTCTTTATTGATATTGAAGCTCGGTTACATGTCGGTCCCTCTTAGGGATACCCATTTTGATACTATAAATTACAAATAGGTAAGGAGTGCCCCTTCCACGAAGAGGTGGTGCGCTTATAAAAGCTTCCCGGTTTCACACACAAAAATGTATGAGGGCTTACAGATGCCTCCTTCTCTAGGTTTGTTTCCTAAAGGGATCCCTTTTGCTCTCGTATGTTGTAATCTTTGTCCGATGTACCTGTGGCCCTGCAAGCAATGAAACAACAACACATATTTAGGTTTTTGAGATTTCTTCCCCAGACGAGGTTGTTAGTAATCAAAGAATTTAACAGAAATATGATAAACCTATGCCATGAAATCATGTAAATCTATGCTAATGATTTAAGAAAACAGAATAAAATATGCTATGTCTATCTAAGCTAAGCCTGTGGGCCACTGTCCAAGACAACGACCGCTAAAGTAAACCTTACCCTCTTTGCCCCAAAGCTATGGGTCAAAGACTTTAATTTGATGTTGAAATAGTAGGTGTTATGCTCTTTGATTCATCAAAGCTTCACCGTACACGTGATCTCAAAGAGAACTTTTTGAGTCTTGAAAGCTCTCCTCAAAAAGATGTCTCTCTCTGATATGATCTCCTGTATGTCTCTTTTATGATAAAAGATAAAATATCTCTAGATATCTTGGTGCTCTTGGGCTTACGCCTTTTATAGTGTGACCCTAGGTCTATGTCCAAGCCCTAGAAATGAATTTCTCATGCGTAGTGCAATTTAGCATGAGAAGCTTTTGTCTATTGTCTATATTCGAAGGCCAATTAACTGAAATCTAACTGCCCACTTGAGTCTTCTATGCGAACTGGTCATTAGCATGAGAAGATTTTGTCCTTCGTTTATGCTTGGAGGTCAATTAAATTAAGTCTAAATGCAAAATTCAAGTCTCCTATGTGAACTGGTCATGAAAAGGAATGCAAAGTCACTCCTGCTCACCTTTATTGCATGCATACTGCCACTTCTACTTGTGATTAGGCCTATTTGTCGATAAACCGATTCTTATGGCTTAGCCTTTGTCATATGCAATGGCTAATATCTAGCCGCTATCATTTGCAACAGCTAAGGTCTGGCCGCTCTAGGCTTGAGCGGCTAGGATCTGGTCGCTCTTGGCTTGAGCGGCTAAGCTTGGATGGCTTGAAAAGACCCCAAATGAGTGGTGAGAACCACTGTTGATGCTTGGAAAGCCCAAGATTATATCTTATGATATTATTAGTGTGTCTATGTGAGCATCTCCCTAAGAATAACATGATTTAGGTGTCTACATATGCCCCTTTTTGGAACACGCTGTGTGGAAAAAACAACGCTGAGAAAAAACATAGACTGATCTGTTTGTAGGGTGTATGGTGATCAATGGTCTGAATGGCCTAATTATGCAAGATGGTGCGTATCCCTTGAATCATTGCCTCAAACTTCAAAGGACTTAGCTCAGTGGCTTTTGCATGTTAAATTGCACTCGTTCCTCAAACTCAATCGGGTAGCTTCAGCTGCTACAACAATTCCGATTGGTAGGAGAGCTACAATTGAAGATGTCATGTCTGCTTACGTTCCCAACAAATAAGGGAAATTTGTGATTGTTGTATGCAATGATTCGAAGGATGAACACAATTTTGCTATGATCAAGTGATCTTTTATTGATTTTGATTATGATTATGTTGAAGTTTTGAACTACCTCTTCACACAATGAGTTTGTGAAGAAATAACAATGAATGAAGAGATGATTTACTTGACCGATATGACTAATCTAGTTCCTTTCTAGCATTTATTGCTTTTAATGGGTAATCCCACATCCAAGTGTGATTCCAATTTCTTATGATAAGCATCCATCCCTATCCCGAGTAGCAGTCTGACTATCAATAGCCTTCTTAGGGAGTTAGGATGAGTGATTCTGTTTATGCCTAGATTGTATCACTTTGACTTAATGTTTTTGATGTCATAGGGGAATTAGAATGACTCCTTCGCACCCATTGAGTAGTCTTACCATCTTGATTTTCTTAGGGTTTGAAGGGTGACATATTGTAACTCCAAAATGAGTTGCTTTTGCCCCAAGTGGCCTTATGGTTGCCTACTCATCTCATCGAAATACATGGAGTGCAAACTGTTGCAATCATCGAGTGGATAGAGTAGTGTTGTGGTTGATCCACAACACACCCCAAAATTGGGGACCCACCTTTTTTGCATGCTTTCACATAAAATCTTAGTGACCCAGATGGTAAAAATGAAGAAAAGGGGCAAAATTGCATAAGGAAAAAAAGTGTCACGATTTTGCGACATGTCGTGCCATCGCTGCCAATAACAAAAAAGTGTCGCGAAATCATGACATGTTGCGCGGTCGCTGCCAAAAATAGAAAAGTGTCACGAAATCGTGACATGTTGCTCCGTCGCGGCCGAAAGAGGAGAGAGAAAGACAAAAGGAAAAAGTGTCATGAAATCGTGACATGTTGCTCCGTCACGGCCGAAAAAAGGAAAAAATGCACAAGTATGAAAAAGTGTCGCAATATCGCGACATGTCGCTCCGTCACTGGCAGAAAATGAAAAGTGTCACGATTTCGCGATGTGTTGCGCGGTCGCTGGCAGAAAATGAAAAGTGTCACGATATCGCGACATGTCGCAAAATCACGGGTCAAACCAGTCAAACAGGGCAAGGCATGAAAGGCGTAGTGATATCGCGACAAAAATCAGCAAAGAGGCACGAAGCAGAAAGGCATAGCGAAATCGTGACACATCGCAAAATCGCGGTCAACGCAGTCAGTGGAAGCAGGTGGGCAAAACCGTCGCGAAATCGCAACATGTTTGATTTTCACGGCCTACAAGCGGGTGAAAGGCATGAAATGCAAAATGGTCATGAAATCATGACAAAACCGAGCTAAAAGGTGATAAGGCCCAACAGTGTAGCGAAATCACGACAAGAATAGGCACAAAGCGCATAAGTTGAAAGGTGTCACGAAATTGCGATGCGTCGCGTTTTCGCGGCGCGAGTGGACTAAGGGGCCTAAGTGGTGAAAGGCGTAGTGATTTCGTGCAAGTTTTGGAGGAAATGTTCCAGATGAAAAGGCGTCGCGAAATCGCGACAGGTTGTAGCCAAAGGAGTGTCGAGTATCAAATGGTCATGAAATCGTAACAAAATCGAGCGAAAGGGCACGAAGCGAAAGAATGTTGCGAAATCATGACAAAATCGAGCGAAAATGCGTGAAGCATAAAATGGTCACGAAATCGCAACAAAATCGAGCGAAAGGGCACAGAACGGAAAAGCGTCACGAAATCGCGACAGGTTGTAGCCAAAGGAGTGTCGAGTGAAAAACGTCATGAAATCGTGACAGGTTGCGACCGAGAGTGTACGGAACAGAAAGGCGTCGCGATTTCGCGACATGTCACATTTTCACTGGGCAAGAAGGCAAGAAGGTTGTTGGTCGAAAAATGTCACGATATCGCGACATGTCGCGTTTTCGCGGCCAGGCAGAGGAACAGAGTTACATGCTATTTTTTGTCATGATTTTCATGGAGCCGTTACAGAACGTGTAGAAAAGTGTGAAACACGTGGCGTACATGTGTAAAGGCTGCAGGGGCGTTACAGTTCGCAGAGAATACCAAGCATCTCAGTGTCGAGCATGAATTCAAAGCAACAAAAAGGTGGGAAGGTGAAACGAAGCGATCTAGAAGATGAAGCGAAGCGTCATAGGACGAAACAGAGAGCATGGCCAAAAATTATAAAAGCAGAGGCGTAGATTGGCACAGAGGTCGGAAACCGCTGGGAGCAGTGTTGCAGTGCTAAAGGCCAGAGGGTCATTCTGGGCCTGCTTTAAGGCTATTTTCCTTCCTTTTTCTAGTTTTGGGAAAACCAGATGTTCTGCTATTGTAACATGATTAATTCTTTAATGCAGGAGTGTTCAGAAATTTGCATCTTGTGGGCAAGAAAGAAGGAGATCTTCTATGCATGCTATGAATTCAATGTTTATTCTTTCATCTTTCAGATTTCAGATTTATAGATAATGTTAAATGCCACTTTTGTGGGTTGCATTAGGCGAATATTTGAAATCTGAATTTTATTTCAAACCCTAGGAATCAACACTTAGCTTATCGGGATTGTGCGTGTTTGCAATTCCAATAGGTTAGGTTGCATGCATGGAAACCTCACATCTTCGGTTTTGCCAGGATGGGATAGCATCAAACTGGATGCAATTTTAATTTCTTTTCTTTTGCATTTTATTTTCTTTTTGCTGCACTTTATTTTTCAGAAGCTCCAATTTTAAGCTTTAAAATAAAATTAAAAAACTTCAAAATCCATAAATAATTCCTTCATGTTATGGAATTTCATTAAATTCATTTTGAAGTTGCAGCATGGTCATATAAGGATCAGATCACATTTGTTTTATAAGGGTTCATGAACAATCATTAAGTTTCACAATAAAATAAACCATAGTGCCCCTTGTTTTCAGTTACTTGCAACCACTAAGGTGTTCCAAGCATTTTTAATTAAATATCTTTATTTGAGATTATTAATACACAGATGCTAAATGCTAGCATAACAGGAACCTTGGAGAAGTTACATGTTTAATTTCTTTGCAAGCAGAGGATTTAGAACCCAAATCCTATCGGAGAGTGTGTTTTCACAATCGGGTGAAAACACCACTCAACAAGTAGGTAACTAGATATGAGGCCTTCCTGAGATTGTGACTTTATGTGATTTTTTTGTTATTTTGAACATTCTGATGACCTAAAACCACCAAAGTGTGCTTATTTATTGTTTTTGTGGGATCCCTCAGGGAGAAAATCCCTTATTTTGATATGTGGATCTGGTCGTTGTCAGGTCTAGTGGCCTCTGAGTTCCTGCCTGTGGTCGTTGTCGCCTTGAGCAACAAATAATTTTGGGCTATTGACGTCAATGGTGGCCAAGGCATAATTAAGGAAATATAAAAATTTGTTTTTCTAGGGTTTGACCTATCATTTTCACTATTGAAGATTCATTTTTAGAGCTCTGGTGCAGCGGTGATGGTTGCAACTTTGAAACTTGCTGGTGCTGAGGACATGGCTACATGGGGTGAGACATCAGCTATTGGAGGAGCTAGAGCTTCTCGGGTATTTCTCTCTTCAAAACCCTAGCTCTCTTTTCTTTGTCTAAGTAAAATTGAACTTCACTAAGTAATGAGCAAAATGAACCTCACTAAACCTGTTGGCAATGAACAAACTCCGTAATTAGGCTTAGGTTCCCTTTTGCTACGGTGGGTTAGTCCCCAATTTTGCTATATGTCAGTGGCTTCAACCTAGGGTTTTTCAAAATTTTTCAATTATTCACCTACTGCCGCCATTTTGGGTGTTCTCAAATTAGCTTAGTTTTGATGCTTGGGTAGGGAATTTGCTTTCCATTTTCTTGTTTTTCCCTCCCTCTGTTATTTTTTTCAAGTTATTTTGTTAAATTTGTAATTTTTTTTGTTTTTTGGCCAAGGGTTCACGGGTTTGCCATGCCGCCCCTTGGCCGTTGTCGCTCATAGCGGTCGACTCTGAGCCATTATCTCTCAGAGCGGCCAAGCTTGAATCCCAATGGTCAAAAATTTGACCATTGGGCCTTGGCCGCTATTGCCTCCAGCGACCAGGTTTCGACCATTGTAGGCGACATCGGCTAAAGCTTGAGCCTTGTTTTTTTGCATTTTTGTGTATTTTTATGATTTTTTTAATTTTATTTTGAATTTTTCTTTGCTTGATTAGGTGCAATTTATTCTTCTTTTGCTTAGATTTAGAGTAACTCATACTCTTTTGCACCGTTTTCATGTTTATTGTGAATTATGCCTTAGATGCATTGTAGTTATGTTTTTTCTTTCTTCTACTTTGTTTAGATCCTCACTGCTCGAGCTCGGGACCCGAAGCTCTTGCTTGACTTGCTTCCTGGATTTGATGACACTGACTAGGAGTGGTTTAAGGCCCATGGGCTATAGTACATCATCAGGTTGCCCCATATTATGGCCGACCAGGCTTATCTTATGGCCTTAGCCCATCGTTGGGACCCATGGACCAACACCTTCCACCTTCCACCCAACAAGATGACTATCACATCGAAGGATGTTTACAGGATCTTTCGAATCCCATTCGATGGGGTGCCCATTGTTTCATCGACCACTAATGATCATGTGGTCATCTATGCTCGGGTGTTTGGAGCATGCTCTATGTAGGCCCTCTAGGAGACTAGGTCCATGGGAGTATCTATCAAGGCTTGGTATGATGCTCATGTTTTCATAGTGAGGCATGTCGTGTTGTTGATGGTGATCAACAACGTTCTTATCCCAGACTGCTCGGGTTTGAGGTTCCCTTGGAACCTCCTAGCGATGGTGTAGGACCTATTGGATAGCGAGGAGCCTATCATCTATGCATGGGGTAGATCGCTATTGGCTCAGTGCTATGATGAGTTGTACCACATCCATCGGTGGGGACGTGTCAGCATTACTTGTAGCTTGCTCCTACAGGTTTGGGGATGGGAGCACATTAAGGTAGATCACCCTAAGGGGCTCCTAGTCGAGATTATAGCTATTGAGGCTCGGACATAGTGCTATGCTACTAGATGGGCTCGAGAGCATGAGGAGCGTAAGAGCCATACTTTTGTAGGGGAGCTATCCCACTATACTGATGCTTTCACCAGACTGTTGGTCGGAGATGTCGTGTGGTGGCCTTACTATGAGTGTCCTGCTTGGGATGATCTAACTAGTTTTACTGCCAGGACATGGTGCGAGTGATGGCTCGTTGGCCGTAAGATTGCCATCCAGGAGTATTTCTTCTACTCTCGGGTTCTTCGTCAGTATGGATTGCAGTAGGATGTGCCCTTGATACCATTCTTGTATAGGCACCTCATAGTAGAGAAGGACCTACCTCCATGATAGATCACAGAGCTTTTAGATGAGGAGGATGCCCTAGTCATAGACCCTACAGTGGTTGGGGGAGTTATAGAGGCCTACTCTCAGTGGTGGGGTGATCAGATGTGGCATGGCATCGGTAGCCTAGGGTGCGAGGATGATGGTGGGGGTGATGGCATAGATCCAGCAGGATGCAGGGTTCGAGCCAAGACCGAGGTATGGGGCCAGTCGATAGAGTAGGTGGTAGTAGAGGATCCTGATGTTCTTGAGGAGGAGGAGGAGTTAGAGCTCAAGGAGAGAGACTCTCCTCTGAGAGCATAGTTGCATGAGGTCGAGGCTGAGCTTCAAGCCACTAAGATCTAGGTACAATGGTGAGATGCTACGATTGAGCAGCTCTCAACACAGATACAAGCTCTGTAGGCTACTATTGGGGGTGGCGATGTTAGGATGTAGTTTGTTGTTCCTCCTTCTACACCATAGGAGGCTCTAGTGGTAGGTTTAGGGGTAGATGTGGGATGACTTCAGTATTTGTTGGATGAGCATGAGGAGCGGATCTGGGGACTTATGGATCATGTCACCCTCCTTCAGATGCAGCTCAGGAGGCATGGGATTGTCCCTAAGGATCTAGTAGGTGCAGGTGGTTCGTAGGTCAATGGGTGCTCTACCTCGGGGTAGTCTTCCACCCATCCTAGCTAGCGGACCTAGACTCGGATAGAGAGACCTACAGGCTCACATCACTCGACTCATGACACCACCATAAGGGGAGGTGGCACTGGAGGAGGTGATGCAGGGGGCTCAGGCCTGATATTTGATTGATGCTCTACTTGGTCCTTGATCCATTTTTGAGGTCGATTGACCTACATGACTATAGCCCATGGGCATTTTTGTATATCCATTGGACTTGACACACATACTTTTATGATAGATTTGCTTTTTATGACTCATTATGTGTATCATTTATTGCTTTATGTTTTTGTTATTATTTTGTTTTATGATATGATGCGATGATGGTATTATGATGATTTGATGAATATGCTAGATGATAGATGATATTTGAAGATGCTTAGATGGATGTGTAGATGCTTATATGTTTTGATGATATGATGCGATGTATTTTGATGATGAATGATGAATTTATGATTTGGTATGCAAATGGATATTGCCTATATGTTTTATGATGTGGTTTATGGATGATTAATGACTTGTTTTTGTGGATGCAAATGTTATTGTTAAATGCATGTTTAATTTTTGCTTTAATTATATGCATCTAACTTATGTGATGGAATGGTATAAATGAACCTGTATGCTCTAATCACTTAAAACATACGAAATGCATATGACATTGACAATCTTAATGGGTGATACCACAGAAAGTAAAAAAATAATCATGAATTTAAATAATCACTCCTATCATAAGAATTGATTAAGTATTCATATATGAGATGTAATGGTGTGTAATGTATTTTCTTAATAAGTTTCTGTAAATTAAAAGATATAAAGTAGTCAGTGGCCGTCTATATACTATTTCTAATATATATGCGGTATCTGTCCTACTATGTTGATACCCCCTAATTTATAGAATCTTATAAAGAATATGATGGTGTGAATGATGTTATGATTTGTTGCTATGTAAGAATTTTTGGGGCTTTTCGGAGATTCAAACACTCTAGTTCCCCTATCAATAGTTGTCTACTTACCACTTAGACTTTTGAAAAGTAAGGCTTTTACCATGGACCTAGTTTTTCATGATCTCTATGTGTGCATGTGATTGTATATTTTGAGATAGAACTCAAGCATTTCCTCCGATGTCAAGCGGGATTCTTTCAGCCCATTGCTAAGATCAGGGATCCTCAAGTGTTCATCTCATCCTTATGTTGGACTTAGTTGGACTATACCACTAGGCAATATTGGGTTACCTAAGCTAGCTCATCCACATTCAAACATTGGTCTACACAAATGCATGAAGCAATTGTAGTAGACATATCGTCATGCGTAAGGATTTCTCCTTCCAGTTTTGTACAATGTTGAGAATTCCAGGGATTCAAGCTTTATTCCCTTCTTTTTGGCTTCTTTTTGGCTTTGGATTTTTGCTCATATGTAGTGATGAAAATCACTGTTTATTTTGATTTGATTTTTTCTTTGAGCGGGGATTTTTTTGTAGTGATGATAATCACTGTTTATTTTGCTCATATGTAGTGATGAAAATCACTGTTTATTTTTTATTGATTTTTTTGAGCTTGATTTTTTTTTTTGGATTTTGATTTGTGTATCGGATTTTTGCTTTGAAATCTGGACTGTATGCTTGGCCTTTTGAATATGTACTTTGCTTTGGGATTTTTGCTTATTTTGATTTAAGCAAGGGATTTTGATAGGGTAAAGCTTGTCCTTTTGCCAATTCTCAAGCACCTTTAAACCGGTTGCACAAGGGGATAAGCAAGGATAATCCTTTTCACTTAAGGTAACCTAGACCACTTTGTAGCTTTCATATTTTCCTTGTACCATCTAGGATTTTAGTGTTTCAATTAGTGATGGGATCTTGAATATCCAAGGCTTTATCATAGCTAGGCCTTACCTTCTACTAATCAAAGTTGTTTTCCTCAAAAGTTGATAAGATTACTAGGTGTGGTTGACTAACCAAAAAACCTTAGTATATTATGTATAGCAACAAATAATGGTTGTGTTGAAAAACACAATTACACACATGTGGATGGAGGTATGGATATGAATGACTTGTGCGACAAACTGTGGTATCACTTTTAAGGCTCTCATGACATATACAATTGTAATGTATGTGAAAATGTAATGCAATGATGTGGATGCAAAATGTGAAGTGCAATTGTTTTTGTATTTTTGATTTTATGTTGTTTTGTATTTTTGATTAATTTGACCAAAGGGCTTATTATGCCTTTGGGGCTTTTGTTATTGATTTTGACCAAGCGGTTTGAATTACCCTTGGAGCCTTTTTGAATTGATGTTTGACCAAGCGGTATGAATTACCCTTGGAGCCTTTGAATTGATTGGATTTGACCAAGCGGTTTGAATTACCCTTGGAGCCTTTGATTTGATGTTTGACCAAGCGGTATGAATTACCCTTGGAGCCTTTTGAATTGTGTTGGTTTTGACCAAGTGGTATGAATTACCCTTGGAGCCTTTGAATTTGATGTTTGACCAAGGGTGGATGAATTACCCTTGGAGCCTTTGATTTGATGATTTGACCAAGTGGTATGAATTACCCTTGGAGCCTTTGAATGAGGATTTTTGGAATTTTATGTTTTTATGATTTGTTTGTATTTTTGACATATTTGAATGTTTTTGTTTATGACATATTTGAATGTTTTTGTGTTTTATGACATATTTGAATGTTTTTGTGTTTATGTGTAAAATACCTTTAAGTGAATGATATTGAGAGGTTCAGGCTCTTCAACACCATCTAATGATATAAGGCGATATGCTCCAGGCCCAACTCTCTGTGAAATCATATATGGACCTATCCAGTTTACCATGAACTTATCTCGTAGATGCGATGACAGATTTGAATTCTACTAGTTTTCTTTGAGCACTAGATCTCCAACCTTGAATTCCCTTAGGTGGACTTTACTATTGTAAGCTCATGCAAGGTGATCTTGGTAAACATGGAGATGCTCTAAAGCATTGACTCGACGTTCATCAAGAAGCATCAATTGATCAAGGCGGCCTTGTCACGCAACTTCATCATCTATGAAGTCCTTTAATGCTATGCGTAGAGTCAAGATTTCCAACTCTAGAGGCATGATGGCTTCAGTGCCATATACTAGTGAAAATGGTGTTGCCCTAGTGGGCATCCGTATACTAGTCCTGTATGCCCATAGTGCAAGAGGCAACTGCATGTGCCAATCCTTGTGATTTTCTTGCACTGTCTTCCTCAAAATGGAGACTATTATTTTGTTTGAGGCTTCTGCTTGCCCGTTTGCTTGTGGATAATAAGGCATTGAAAAACTATGTTGAATATGGTATTTTTTCATTAAAGCATGCACATTTTTGTTCTTGAAATATGGCCCATTATCCGATATTATCTTAGAAGGGACCCCAAAATGACTTATGATATTATGGAGTATAAACTCCGCAATCCTTGGTCCAATTGTTGATGTTAAGGGGATCGCTTCTACCCATTTAGTGAAGTATTCTATGGCCATTATGATGAATGTGTGTCAGCCTGAGGATGGGGGTGAGATTTTCCCAATCAAGTCTAGTCCCCATTGCGAGAATGGCCATGCTTCCTGGATGGGCTGCAAAGCTTGCGATGGTAAGTGCGTTAGGTTTGCATGATGTTGGCACTTACTGCATTTCTTGACATACTCGCAATAGTCCTTTTCCATTGTGGGCCAATAGTAACCCATTCTCAAGATGCGCTTAATGATGGCCATGCCACTAAAATGGCCTCCACATGTTCCATCGTGAGCTTGCGAAACTACCCAAGATGTTTCCTAGGGCTCAAGACAATGGAGTAATACTCCATCATATCCTCGTCTGTAGAGGATTTCTCCTAGAAAAATGTATCTTGTTGCTCTCTGTTTGAATGTTCACCTTTCAGTATGCGACAAACCTTGAGGTATTATTCCAAGCTTCAGGAAGTCCCGCAGTTGGGAAAGCCAATCCTGATAGGCCACAACTTCTATAGAATAGACAACTTGCTCTTCCTGCATTTTTGAGGTAGTGAACATGGATTGAGGAACAACTCTATGGTATATGGTTGCACCACACTCTATAGGTCCTTGGGAGATCAAAGACCCCCAAGGTGTTATTTGCAAGAAATATCTGGTTGCGAAGGACCAATCTTGATTTGGTTCGATGTTGATCATGTTGACTGATTCTTGATTGTCAAAAGCCTCATGACGTATTGCTGAGTGCGAAAGCACTTTCACATGGATGGTTGTAAAATCAGTAGATGGATTCTGAGGGATTAAGGATCCCAAAGAGGCCATGGTGTCTACAAATCTATTCGACGTATGAGGGATTGCCTCGATGTCATACCATTCTAGCCGGGCTAAGTAATTGTCAACAAGTTCCTTGTAAGTCTTCAGGAGTGGGCACCTACATTGGAATAGTCCTTTGACCTGGTTTACTATGAGCAAGGAGTCACCAAAGATATTCAATATTTTAATGCCCATTGCTATGGTTGTTTGGAGTCCCAGGATCAATGCTTCATATTCTGTATTGTTGTTTGTGCATGGGAAGTCTAGTTTGAATGATAAGGGCAATGGAGCACCCTACGGTGTGATAAAGACAATCCCCGCTCCACCTCCTTGTTCACACTTCGAACCATCGAAGAATAATGACATGTCTCTTTCTTTCTTAGGTTCTTCGAGTTCTGGCGGATCTGATAATGCAAAGACCGCATCATCAGGCAATTCTATGGTGAGAGGCTTGTTATCCTGAAGAGGCACCTCTGCTAATTGATCTGCTATGACTTGTCCCTTGATGGAATTTTGGCTTATGAACTCTAGATCAAATTCTATCAATAGCATGATCCACTTTGTGGTACATGTATTGTGATATGTCTTGCTCATCATGTACTAGCAAAGGATTTTGTTTTGATATGACGTAGGTCGTATGGCTCAACATGTAGTGTCACAACTTTCGAGTTGCAAAGACCATTGCTAAACACAACTTTTTGACATACGCATATCCTAGCTCATAACTCACCAAGGTGCGACTAATGTAATATATGGCTTGCTCTTTGTCTTGTGCATTCTTTTGGGCTAACATGGTGCCCAATGCAAAATCATTAGCCGATATATATATAGTAAAAATGGTATGTCTGGCCTTGGTGGAGCCAATACTGGCGGTGTTGCCAGATAAGTTTTGATCTCTGCAAAGGCTTGATGGCATTCTTCATCCCAATGAAAGGGGACTTCCTTGCGTAGCAACCTATTCATAGGTCTGCATTTGTCTGATAATTGCACGATGAATCTTTTGATGGATGCTATCTTGCCTTGTAGGCTCCTCAACTCCCTAATGTTGGTAGGGGCGGCCATTTCTAGTATAGCCTTTACCTTTGTAGGATCTACTTCGATGCCTCTCTTGGATACGATGAATCCCAAAAGCTTGCCAGAAGTTATGCCAAATACACACTTCTTAGGATTCAATCGGACATTATGTTCTATGAGGTGATCGAAGACTTGTCTAAGGACTTCGGCATGCTCTTGCCACAATAGGGACTTGGCTAGTAAGTCATCCATGTAATCTTCCAAGATCTTATGCATATAGTCATGGAATATGTATGTCATGGCCCATTGATATGTGGCACCAACATTTTTGAGACCGAATGGCATCACTTTGTAATAGAATGTTCCCCATGGAGTAATGAAAGTAGTTTTATGTTGATCTTCGGGCTTAATCCAGATTTGGTTGTATCCAAAAAAACCATCCATTAGGGAGAGCATTTCATGACCTACGGTTGCATCTACAAGAGCATCTATGTTTGGCAATGGGAATGAATCCTTTGGTGTTGCCCTATTTAAATCCCTAAAATCCATGCAGATACGGACTCTTCCATCAGGTTTCCCTATGGGTACCATGTTTGACACCCACTCAGGGTAGTCGATAGGAACTATGAATACTGCATCCAGTAGTTTTTGCAATTCGTTCTTCACCATCAAAGTGATGGTTGGATGCATTTTCCTCAATTTTTGCTTGACTGGCTTCTTCATGGGATCCAATGAAAGGTTGTGAATGACTAACTTTGGATCTATCCCTGGCATGTCTTTGTAAGTCCAAGAAAAAATATTTGGCCTCTCCTTGAGGAGAGGAATTAGGATGGCTTGTTCCTCTGGAGATAGACTTTCTCTAAACTTGACTTTCCTTGGTTGGGTAGGATCATCACTGATGTCCACCTCGAAAGTTACTTCTATAGCCATATGTGACCCATCCTCTAGCTGATGAGGCATGGGTATCAAATGAATGTCATCGACGGGATTTATAGGACCTAGTGACTCAGGTTCCAAACCAACATGGAAGACGTCATACACACAACCTGATGCAAAATGGAATGGTTGTAACATCTCTTCATTGGGGAAGAGGTCTTCTAGGCTCTATGGGTGAATTAGCATGATCCCAATCAATAGCCTCTACATCAAGATGCAATGATTTGGTAGGATCTACTGGATTATGAAGTGGAGTGGTCAAATCAATGGAGATCATGTTGATGGATGGGATGAAATCTCTAGGACCACATGGGTGCAATCTTGTCTCAGGGGTTTCCCTTCCATACTCGCGATGAGGTTCTAGAGGAATGGGAATTTCTGGATCTGGCCCATGAGTAGGGTGGACAATAGGATCATTGGGCTCTAACTACTCTCTGAATGTAGGCGGAGGGGGATTGACCATCCGATGAATGGCAGCTAGGTCAATAGGTCTCCCCAAAAATTAGAGATGAGGGTCTATGGCATGAAGTGCCACCTCTCTCTACTAGCTCGTTGACTTGCTGCAAGTGGTGAGGTCCAAGATAAGCCATCTCGGTCTCATCCTCAAAGTCATCATCACTTATCCAAAAATCGTTAGCATTGGTATGCGGCCCTAAGACAAGGGGCTCATGTCTTGGCCCCAAGTAGGCCATCTCTATTTCATCTTCATATTCTTCATCACTTATGAAGAATCCATTTGCATTTGTCTCTTGCCCCAAAGTCAGGGGTTGATGGCTTAGGCCTAAGTAAGCTCTTTCTGTTGAGTCTTCTGATTCATAGTCACTTTCATCTGATGTATATCCACTCTCATCGTGGATGGACCATGTGAATCTTTGCAAATAGTGAGGCCCTTGATAGGCTAAGCCAAGTTGCACCTCATCATCACTTGCTTCATATCCATTCTCCTCATCCCATGAGTTGTACCCTATTGGGGTGGAATCAATTGAGGTGTTTGGATGATAAGTTTTTGGAGGTGGTATGTTTACCATGGCCACTTGTCTATGTTGCTCAAATTTTCTATTCTTAGGGGGTGATAAGGAATGAAATCAATGTCTTCTCCCAACCCTATGCTTAATATTTCCAATGCTACTACAAGAGAGTCATCTCGACCTCTGCTATAATAGCCTAAGCCAAATCTATCGAAGGGAAGCTGATATAGTGGCTCGTAAGGCCTCCTGCACCCCTGCTCATATACGCCAAGGCCATAGCCATGCCAATGGCAATGCTCAAAGTAGCTTAGAGAAAACTCAGGATTAGAGAGGTAATGAACATTGACTATGAATAATTCATCACCATCCTCTTCTATATCTAAAGACTTATGAGCGTAGTCCAGGCCGACATAGACAAAATTGGTTTGGTTGGGAGGGATTCCAAGTGGAACCACTATTCCTACTAGTGGCCTCAAGTCTTTAGGCCTCCCTATGTCTTGTGCAGACTCAATGATAGGTGTAAAGGTAATGTTCTGCACAAGGTACTCCCCTATGCCTGTACTTGCCAAGTGTATTGATGCATGCGATGTGGATGACCCCACGGATGATACTGGTGAAGCAGGGTGATAATCACTATCTTCATCTTGATCTTGAGGATCTTCCTCTTCCATAGGACTTGGTATTTCAGCAATGGCTATAGTTGGCACTTCTTTGGGCCTTTCTTCCTTAACTAAGGGTGCCTTTAGCTTCTGATTATCTTTTGGTTTTGATATTGATGGTACTTTAGAAGCATTGACTATCTTGAGTGCACTAGGAGGTGTTGATGTGCATGGGTCTTTTCTTACCCCTTTGTCTTTGTTATCCCCTTGTGTGGTTGGGGATGAAGGTGCCACGTATAGGTGAGTAGAAGGGATCATGAATTCTCCCAGAATGTCCACCTGATTGATGTATTTAAAAGGCTCTTCATCGGCCAGAACCACATAGACTTTGTTTTCATGCACATACTTGACACATTGGTGCAAGATCGAAGGCACACACTTCATGGCCCTTATCCAAGGGTGCCCTAAGAGGATGTTATATTGCATAGCTCCTTCCAAGACATGACACATCATGGGGATGGTCTTGTGCCCCACCTTGATGGGTAGGACTATCGTTCCCATAGTATTGCATAAAGCATCATTAAAAGCTCTCAATGTGTAAGCTCCTGGAATGATATTGGTCTTGGGTATCTTGAGGTGCTCTATTGCAGTTGTTGTGATGATGTTAATCGATGAACCTGTATCGACCAAAACCCTCTTGAAAGGTAAGTCATTGATGGCCACTACAATGTTTAGCGGAGGGTCCGGTAAGGCAGAAAAACTGTCTTAATCTCATGATCATAGAATCGGATTACAGGTTCTTGGCATTCTTGCACTTGTCCCACAAAGTGAGTGAATGCATTCACATCTTGCGGTTGAAGCTCAATTGTTCTTAAAATCTCCATTAGAGTCTCCCTATGCTTTGGGGACTATTGTATGAGCTCATAGATGGATAACTTAGTTGGAGTCATCTGTAGGTTTTGCTCCAATCTACTCTGAATAGTTACCATAGGTCTCGTTGGTGGACCTGGAAGGTTGTCTTGCCTTTGCCTAGGGGTGGCTGGGATGTTCATGGGAGCTGTAGGTGGTTGTGGTTGACCATACCACCTAGTCCTTGTTGCTATGTTAACAATCTCAACCATCCCAATGCATCCATGGGTAGGTATGTCAGCTCGAACTTGATTGACTTGGGCCCCTTGCTCTCGAGGGGCCTCATGATTGGGCAATGGGTTTCTATATATGCCCATGTCTCTATTATCGGGAGCCAGTGGGTTGTCAACTTTGAGTTCTCCCACCTCAATCATGTTTTGCACTTGATGCTTAAACCCGATGCAAGCCTCAATGTCATGCCCCGGTATCCTATGATAAGGGAAAAATTGATCTTCCCTATATCCTTTTGGCTTAGGATGGTTGGGATCTATAAGAGGTATATCAAGAAATCTGATCCTCCTGGCCTCGCTCAACTGATTAAATATTGATTGCATTGATTCTGTCAGAGGCATGAAATAACGAGGTGGCTTGCATTCTCGGTTTCTTCCCTGATTGTTCTTTTGGTCGTAGTTGGTCGGTGGGGGATGTGCTTGATAGTTCTATGGTTGTTGTGCACCCCCATCCTTGGGTGTAGCCAATACGACTTGATTGACTGGAGCAGGGTTGCCCTGCTTCTGCTTGTACTTGTCATTCTTACCATTCTTGTTCCACTCCTTTTTGTTTTGGAGCTTAATGGTTCCCTCATCTACTTTTATCTCTTCGATGAGCTTGGCCTGTGCCAAAGCTTCCTCAAATGAAGGATACTATTGGAGTTGTAGCAAGAGGGAGATATGTTTAGAACAAATTTTGGTGAACATGCGAATGATCTCTTCTGTGGGAATGGAGAATGATAATTTTGCCATGATTTTTCTCCATCTATTCCCATAATCCATTATTGGCTCATCATCATATTGTTTCAAGTTAGCCAGGTCTGAAAGGTTCACCTTCTTCTTAGCACCAAAGGAGAAACGCTTCAAGAATGCATTTACTAGTTGTTCAAAGTTGGTTATGCTATGCTTAGGTAGTTGGTTGAACCATTGAGTGGCAACACCTAAAAATGTCATTATGAATGTTCTTAGCATGAGAGCGTCATTGTCTTCAAGATGAAAATAGGCATTGATAAAATTGGTGACATGCTCTTGTGCATCCTCTTCACCTTTAAACTTCTCTAACCTAGGCATCTCAAAGTGCTTAGGATATGGAGGGCTAGGGATTGATGGGCACAATGGTTGATTGTGTATCTTGCTCAATGTTGGTGAGTTCCCATCTGCCTCTTGTTTCTCAAAGGTTTTCATCTTTTTAGCAAGCTCTTGAAATGCCTTTGATGCATAGATTTCCTCCTCTTGTAAGCCTATTCACATTGGCAATGGAGGTAACTCTCTATCCATTTGATTTGTTCTATTTTCCTCCCTCCTACGAGGGGACTCAGGATTGTGATCTTGGTTTGTTATGTTTGCCCTCCCCCCATTAGTTGGATTTCATTCATGATTTGGTGGGGGGTTTCATTGTGGGCTATCTTGTCTAGTGCACCTCTCCTTAGGTGAGTCATTATGTCTTGTTCTTTGGTGGTCACCACTATTTGTTTGTAAATTGTTAAGAGCTAGCCACTCAACTTGCTCTCTTAAACGTTGCTCATGTTGGTGCAAGAGTCTTTCTCTTTGTTTCTCTTGTTTGAGAGCTTCCACTAGCTCTCGCTCTTTACGTAATGCATTTTCTAACCACCTCATTTGGTCAGTTTGTGTTGTCATAGAAGACTCATGTTTATCTGACTCTGTTCTTGTTGTCTTGACTCACAGATTCCTCGAGGGGGTTTCTGTTGTATCTGTACTCTTGCTAGTTAATGTGACTTGTTCAGTGTACTATTGAGTATCCCTATGATCAGACTCCATGCATCTTCTATGGGGTCACTCTGAGGTACCCCTAGACTGGGAGGTATGTTTAGAAGTCATAGTTCATGAGCTTCTAGATGCAGAGTTCTCAGTAGCTACAGTTCTTTGAGTTGGTTGAGTAGGAAATCGATCCAACCCATCTAGTTGTCTTGTTTTCCATGGCTGGTCCCGTGGGGTGCCATTTACTCCTATGAGGTCATAGTCTATGGGAATATTTCCTTTTGTGTGAAGGGTTTCTTCTATATGATTCCCATGACTAGATGTAGCTCTAGTTTCCTGCCCTTTAGTGGGTAGACCTATTTCATATGTTTCTTGTGAGTCTTGAGGTGTTGCAATTCTTGTTTGCCTTCTTGATGAAGAGGGCTTTGTGGTAACATGCTTTCTCCATGTGGATGGAGATGTAGCAGTCTCATCATCCCTATGTGAAGAATGGGTCTTAGAACCTTCTTTATGTCCATGTGAGGAGGAAGCCCTTGAAGCTTCCTCACGTCTTTGAGATGTTTCTATGTGTTTAGAGGAGGCCCTTGAGGTCTCCTCATGTCTCCTTGATGAGGATGGCTGTGAAGCCTCTTTTTTTTATGTGACTTTGTTCCATGATGTGGTTCCTTACTTGGGGTTTCTCGAGGAGATCCCCCAAGGGTTGAGTTATCACCCCTTAGGCTCATGGAGCTACGTCTCACGGTCTTACGGGTAGGTCATTCAATGTTACTATGACTCCGCCTATGGGTATGAATTGCTTCTGTCTCTCCCTCGGTATCAGACCGAGGGTGCTTACTTCTTGTTTTGACCATGTTGTTTTATGACTTGATCTTTTGAGTTGCAATTTAGGAATGACCACACAATACCAAACAAATGTTTATCTTGATTACCGATTTGAGTGTGCCCTAAACTGTTTGGTGTGTTTTGATGTGTTGTTCTTTCGATTTCTTTGCTCTTGTTCTTGGATTAAGAATGAGAAGACTCATCCATAGTGACAATCAAGTACACTCATGCCAAACATGATTTTCTCAAAAGAAGCTAGGGTACACCACTGAAGACCCAATGGAGGGTTCACCTAGCTCTTCCACTCTGAACCAATAATTGTTCCAATAGTGGGAGATAGTTTGAACACAAGTAACTTAGTGTCACTATAAGTAAGTTTCTCAATCCATTTCTAGGAAGCTCTAGGGGGTAAACCAGTGGAAGGAGATGAATTCCAATGTCACTGGACTGAATTGAAGGTTGGTGATGAAATCCAACTCTCCAATGTTTTAAATGAGACGTGCGTGTGTGGTGTTCATTTTAAGCTTGCGTAACATAAAGTGCATCATATAGCAAGCAATGAGTCTTTCCTATATGCCTAAGTGCAAAAATACATTTCAATATTCAGAAATATGCATGAACTACTATGATTTGTATGAGCACACTTTATCTCATGCAACTATGGCCTCTAGCAAGGCCTCAAAGCAAGCAAACAACATACAATGTCTAGCACGTTGGATTCTAGGGAAAACTTTTCAGGCATAAGCCATTGTTCCTAGCAATGCCTAGTGGAAAATTTAAAAGAAGATCTAAGATATGCGAAATGCTTAATTATTTCTTCTTTATTCCTTCAATTTCCAAACATAAATGTGCTTTAAGTTCTCTATTTTAAACACATAGAAGTAGATAGAAAGCTATAAAATATCAGAGAAGCTATACCAACCTTTGATCCAGCTCAGAGAGTCTATGTTTTGACCTCTACTGCACTCCATTCCTAGCTATTGTTGACCAGAGCGGTTGGTTCTTAGCCATTGTAGCTCAGAGCGGCTAGTTTCTGGCCATTGTAGCTTAGAGCGGCTAGTTTTTGGCCATTGTAGCTCAGAGCGGCTAGACCTGCACACAAAATTAAGTTAGTATTCTAGTAAAAAATGAAAAATTAGTGGTGGTCCCACCATGATCACCATCTGTAGTGACCCCAAGAATGCACGCACCGGTCCCTTTTCTAAAACCCTACTTGCAATGCTATTTAAAATACCAAAGATAAAATGGAAAGACAAGAGGAAAAAGCATATAACATGAAATAACAAAATATGGATCTCTTTATTGATATTGAAGCTCGGTTACATGTCGGTCCCTCTTAGGGATACCCATTTTGATACTATAAATTACAAATAGGCAAGGAGTGCCCCTTCCATGAAGAGGTGGTGCGCTTATAAAAGCTTCTCGATTCCACACACGAAAATGTATGAGGGCTTACAGATGCCTCCTTCTCTAGGTCTATTTCCTAGAGGGATCCCTTTTGCTCTCGTATGTTGTAATCTTCATCCAATGTACCTATGGCCCTACAAGCAATGAAACAACAACACACATTTAGGTGTCCAAGATTGCCTCCCTGGATGAGGTTGTTAGTAATCAAAGAATGTAATGAAAATATGATAAAACTATGCCATGAAATCATGTAAATCTATGCTAATGATATAAGAAAATAGAATAAAAGATGCTATGTCTATCTAAGCTAAGCCTACGGGCCACTGTCCAAGACAACGGCCGCTAAAGTAAACCTTGCCCTCTTTGCCCCAAAGCTATGGGTCAAAGACTTTAATCTGATGTTGAAATAGTAGGTGTTATGCTCTTCGATTCGTCAAAGCTCCATCGTACACGTGATCTCAAAGAGAACTCTCCGAGTCTCGAAAGCTCTCCTCAAAAATATGTCTCTCTCTCTGATATGATCTCCTGTATGTCTCTTTTATGATAAAATATAAAAGATCTCTGGATATCTTGGTGCTCTTAGGCTTGCACCTTTTATAGTGTGAAACCCTAGGTCTATGTCCAAGCCCTAGAAATGAATTTCTCATGCGTAGTGCAAGTTAGCATGAGAATATTTTGTCCATTGTCTATATTTGAAGGCCAGTTAACTGAAATCTAACTGCCCACTTGAGTCTTCTATGCGAACCGGTCGTTAGCATGAGAAGCTTTTGTCCTTTGTTTATGCTTGGAGGTCGGTTAACTTAAGTCTAAATGCAAACTCAAACCTCCCATGTGAACTGGTCATGAAAAGGAATGCAAAGTCACTCCCGCTCACCTTTATTGCATGCAGACTACCACTTCCACCTATGATTGGGCCTATTTGTCGACAAACCGCTTCTTATGGCTTAGCCATTGTCATCTACAGTGGCTAAGATCTGGCCATTGTCATCTATAGCGGCTAAGGTCTGGCCGCTCTAGGCTTGAGCGGCTAGGATCTGGTCGCTCTTGGCTTGAGCGGCCAAGCTTGGATGGCTTGAAAAGGCCCCAAATGAGTGGTGAGAACCACTGTTGATGCTTGGAAAGTCCAAGATTATGTCTTATGATCTTATGAGTGTGTCTATGTGAGTAGCTCCCCTAAGCATGACATGATTTAGGTGTCTACAATAACAGGATCTACCTATACACCAAAAGTTGGTTATATGGTTGTTATGTTTTTTGACCTTAAATAACTCCATATTGTATATAAATATAATATTTTTTTGTTCATATGGATTTGAAGTTAGTCTTTGCACATCACCGGATACAACTTCATTTAAGTCTTCAATATCTAGGTGAATCTTCAACTTCATCTTCCACAAGGAATAGTTGTCACGTTTTAGCAACTATGAATTAGGTAATAGCATACTTTGGGTATTTATAGCCATGGTAAATCCTCACAAACCTAAAAATAACTCTTCCACTAGAATAGTCTTGAAAACAACTTTCTAATATCTGCTTGTTGTGGTGTAGTGGTAAATGCCCTGGGTGTTGGTAGAGGCCAACCCAGGTTCCATTCCCCTTGTCTCCATCCTGCAAATACATGGTATAGTTAGGAATGTCCTATGTGCTGGTAGAGGCCGACAAGGCTCCATTCCTCCTATGCCCAACCTATTGAAATTGGCACCCCGAAAGGGGTGTTTTCCACTATAAATTAGTTTTACCCAGGTGTTGTAGGTGAGTTGGAGAGGAGAGGGCAATCCTCCAAGGGAGGTCCCAGGTTCGAATCTCCACCCTACCAAAAAGCTGAATTGGGTACTGTTGGCATTTTTGCCACATTGATTCTCATTGATGAATGCATTGATGTATTGTTGGGGATCTGACCTTTGATTGATGCAGCTTGGGCAAAAAAAAGGAGAAAAAATGAGCAAAAAATGACTAAGTCTGAAAATTGCAGCGACGCGCTGACATGTTGCAGAATCGCGGTCAACGCAGTCAACGCAGGCAGGTTGGCGGAACCGTCGCGATATCGCGACGTGTTCCGAAATCGCGGGTCGGCGGGCCGAAAAAGCATTAAGTTGAAAACATGCAGCGATTCGCTGACATGTCAGCGAATCGCGACTCGGGGAGCGTCGAAGGCAAAAAGTGAAAACTTGCAGCGCGTCGCTGACATGTCAGCGAATCGCGACCGAAAATGGCGATTGATGCGGAGAGAAGGAACATGTAGCGAAATCGCTACGTGTTCCGTTTTCGCGGGGCAGAGCGCAGGGAGGAGCAAAAGGGAGCCGGACATGTAGCGATATCGCGACATGTTCCGGAATCGCGGGTCTTCAGCAGCGAAGCGTACGACGTAAAATCATGTCGCGATTTCGTGACCCGTCGTGTTTTCGTGACCTGCGCAGTTTTCCCGCCAAGTGCAGTATGAACGGCCGAGAGGGTTTTTCCGATTTCCGATGATTTAATGCTGACCCGAATTAAATAATTTGTGGATTTCCAATGCGGTTAAGGTCAAAGAGTGCCCAGGATACCAAAATTAAAGGGTTTATTGGTTCGAAGTTGCCGTTCGTGGATTAATTCAACGGTTTTCATGCACATATTCAAAGAATCGAATTTAATGAAGGGCCGCAAGCGTTTCATGGAATTTAATTTTTATTTCTTCGAGACTGCGATTAAGGGGATCATGTTCCTCATTTCCTTCGCATGATTGTAGATCACGAGGAAGTTGGTTTTAATTATTTAATGCTGCAAAGAGGACGGACCTCTATAAAAACCAATGTAATTCGCATTTCAAAAGGTTGGAAGTTTTGCTAAAAACTGGAAGTGCATTTGCAAGAATAAATTATTGGCTTCGGATTTTTCAAGAAGTTGTTTGGGTGATTGTCTTTTCTGTTCGTTGCATTTCTAATCAAATTTATATTCCTTGAGTGCTGTTACATTCAAATTCTGCATATTGGATTTGAATATTGCTTATAAGGATATGATTCTTGGAGTGTAGTCTTGGAGAGATTTTCTGCATACAGTTGTGTGGGAGTTGAGTCATTATATTCGTTGCTTGCTGTTGCCGCACTTTAAGTTTTCTGTTGTTGTTCTTCCGATCCCATAACTCCGGCCTGTGGCCATATTTCATTTCTTTTCGCAACTTTTAATTTCTTTCCAAGCAATCCTTATCTTCAAACAGAAATTTAGAATAGTAAAGGGAACCAGCCCACTCTGGAGATTGGTCTGGGAGCCATTTCTTGCTTCCAGCCTTTCAATGTTGGCCAGGTCTAGGGTGCAATTATAAAATCCTTTCCTGTGGCAGATTTTGGACCAACAGTTTTTGGCACGCCCGATGGGACAGACTGTTTTCGTCTCCAAGAATTCATAATCGGTGGGATACGCATAATTTTCCAAAGTGATAACCCCACCGGTGCCAACATTTTTGGCACGTTTTAACACCCGGAGGTCTCAAGATTTGATGAGCTGTCTTGGCCTCACAACGGAGATTTGTAAGTTCATCTGGCGACTTTGCTGAGTTGAAGATCTGTTCGTGGACGCCTTTTTTTTTGTTTAAAAAAAAAAAAAAAAAAAAAAAATTTCAAAGAATGTTTTTTCTGGCAACTCTGACTTAATGGTGATGGCCATGATCCCATGAGACCACTGCCACAAAGGCGAGGGTTTTTTCTAGATGGGATGATCCTTGCCCTCTGAACTGCAAGTTCGGCATGAAATTCCCGAAGGTGCCCTGAAGAACCCGGCAAAATATGATGGTACCGAAGGCATGGCTCGACACATGTTGAAGATATTGCTATTACGTCCATGATCCATGTCATAGAACACGAAGATGTTATGATCCGACTTACGGTTCAGTCTTTGGAAGGAAGAGCATTGCGAGTGGTACGAGTCGCTCAAACGTCAAAGCATCGACTCATGGGACGATCTAGCGGGGGCACTGATCAGAAGATTTGACGAAGATCCTTTCTACAGTTCTTTGGATCTCTACCAATTTTTCATGTACATCAAGAGAGCACCTCAAGAGAGCATCACGGACTTCAATGTCCGATTCTTGATAAGTTGGAAGAGAATTCCAGAGAAGATTCGTCCATCACCCACCCAAGCCCACCTCTTTTATGTTCGAGCTTTTAATTCTGACATAGGTCTCTTTTTGCTGCAGTCAGGTGAACAACGCTTCCCACAAATCTTTGAGGAAGCAGTGCGAGCAGAACAGTTGTTGCTCTTATCAAGAAAGTTACCGTGGGGAGAAACTCCATTACCTTCTCCGGTGGTTGCTGCTCCTGTTTACCCTGCACATTCATGCCAGATCCCTGAGATGCAGTCATGTGGAGCTCAAGGGACATATCTCGTCCAAAGTCAAGGATTGGAACATGCAAGCACTTTTCCAGTAATGAACAATATGGTTGCTTGCAGTTTTCATCAAGAGATGGGCCAAGTAGAAGAACAAGTTCAAATTCCAAAATCTGAGGAGATCCCAGAATCAGATTTCTCACTTGAAGAGCCCTGTGATCACATTAATGAGTTAGAGGAGCTTGTACTCAGCCCACAGCCAGTAAAGTCTGCAAAGTGGTGGTGTTGGTTCCAGCCACTACATCCGGTACCTGAAGAAGTCTTCCATGGGGGTACTAGTAAGAAGGATAATCTGCTGAATTGCATCCTATCAGCACCATGGAGAACTCCAGGAAGGAGCCAGCCTAATTTCAAGGATCGACTTCTAATTTTTCAAGCGTCGCATGGATGAATTTGCTTTCTGTTTTCTGCATTTCTAATAGCATTCGTACTCCTGCATTGCTATTACATTTAAATTTTGCATACTGGATTTAAATACGCGGTCAGGGTACAATTCCTGGAATGTGGGTTTGGAGGGATTTGCGGCATGTGATTGTGCGAGGATGAAGCTGATTTCTTATGTTACTTGCTGTTGTTGCATTTGTAGTTTCTGCTTGTTGTTTTTCCGATCCCATCACTTCGGCTCTGTGGCCATATTTCCCATTTCTTTACGCAACCTTTTAAATCTCTTTCCAGACAACCCTATCTTAAACCCAATTTTAGAATAGTAGAGGGAACCATCCCACTCTGGAGATTGGTCTGGGAGCCATTTCTTGCTTCCAGCCTTTCAATGTTGGCCGGGTCTAGGGCGCAATTGTAAAAATCCTTTCCTGTGGCAGATTCGTGACCAACAGGTACCCAAAATCCAATTGATAATGTTGGTGTGGGCAGGGCTGGGTGTGATCCCCGGGTGACTTTGACGGTGTAGAACCCCATGTTCATGGTCTCTTAGACCAAGGCAGCCCCGCAAGGGGTTTTTCACTTAAAAAAAAAAAAACAACTTTCTAATGAGTATATATTAGCCTATGGTCATGTAAAAATCAATGCCTCTAACTATGAAAAAATAGCAGAGTCTCATTGGGCAAAAAATAAGACACGTAGGTTTGAGTTATTTTCCCTCCAACTTGAACCTTCAATGAATATTCATGGACTATTTTGTGAACATTCTATGGTAATAAAAAAAGTCAAATTACTATCTGTGACTTTAATTTAATACCAATAAAAATAAAAAATAGTTTTTATAGGCTTCAAAGAACCTTCACATGAAGCATGTTGGATTTTATTTTTTATTTTTATAATATATATATACCTCCTTTCCATTTTTGGATGACAAATTCTTTGCATACATCATATTAGCCCTTTTCTCTCAGTAAATTATAAGTAATATATTTTTTATATTCATGTATAAGCCTTCATATAGCAACACTTCACTAGATGTTCATTTTCAAACATCTCATACATTGTTTAAGTAACTTCACAATAGATGACCCTCATACATATTTAGACAACCTTGTCACTAGATGGTCTAGTCAACAGACGATAGACGGTAGGGTCAAAATTCACTTTAGATGGCCCTTTTTATGACAAATCCATATGGTTGAAGCTCTAGAAGATAGTCGTAGATGGCAACTTTAGATGGCAACTCTATATTATAGCTTTATACGATGTCTCTTTTCTGGATGTAGAGGGGGAAAATTTCCATGTCACGTATGATTCTCGGTTGGATCTTTTGGGAGCCGAGGTGACCATGGGGTGTGTTATCTCTACACTCAAGGTTTTGAAGATAAAAAGGTTCACCAGGAATGGTTTAAGGACTCGCTCTATATCTGGGATGGAGATGTTTGATGTATGAATTGAAAAAAACACCTATGTTTGAACTTTCTATAAACTAAAATATGGAAATGAAAAAATAATGCAAGACAGACAAATATGCAAGAAGACAAGAAACTAACCCTAGGATGATTTTGGATTTTCAATGAGAACTAAACCCTAACTTGCAAAAAAATAAATCATTTTCTTTTTAGCAAGGGTGTGAGAGAATGCACAAACAAATTTAACCTAGAGTGCAAACTATATGCTTTTATTCTTTCAAATGCCTAGAATATGATCAAATATTTCCCTTTATTTATGATTTAGGTTTTAAACAAAAATGGATAGAAAGCATCAACATAAGAGATTAACTTAGAGCACTAATCTGATCCAATGATTGAACTTAGCTTTTAACTTGCATCCAAATGTGTCCAATTGCTTCATAACCTGCAAAATAGCTTCACAAAATCTTAGAAAATTTGAACAACATTTGGGGGCCTATTTAGGTCACTGTAATACTAAACTTGGAGGCACAACAACCAAGCCCCCTTGGTCCTTTTAGTTGATCATTCAAAATCAAAAGCAATTGTTGACCCTTTTGGAAACAAATAAGACAAGATGAAATGAAATGAAAAAGTGCAAAAAATAGAATGGAAACAACAGTGTTATGGCCTAAATGGAACATGTAAGTAAAATGTGAGGGTTTGGGAGTGAAAGCTCACCCCTAAACCTAGCAAAATTGAAATCATACCCCATAAGGGGCAATCACAATTTTAGGTTTTGTCAAAATCATACCCTATACAAAAGGGGTACAATTTCACAATAGAAGTGCAAAAAAGATAGATGGAGGCAAAGTTAAGAGTAAAAAAATTTAGAAACACTAAAATGCAAGAATAAACCTAGTGGCAGTTGTCTAGTTGTAAACTCTACACTTATTTATCAATCCAAGGTAAACGATTTAAAGAGCAATAATCCAATATAGATTATACCATAGTGAAAAATCTCAGACTTAATTTTGTTTTTCTTAGTTTCAATTTTGTAGAAAATAATAAAAGTTATATAAAAAAATGTGTTGAATTAAAATAAAATGGAATTTAATAATTTATAATAATTGAGGGTTTCTGGAGCTAGGGAAAATCTAGGGCATCAGTTGGGTTGCCGAAGAGATTTATGGTTGTTGTGGATCTGAAGGCAAGATTGCTGCCCTAGGAGGGTCCAATGGGGACTTCTCCGGATCCTCTCCTAGGGAGAAATAGCTCTTAAGCAGACTTGTTAAAAGATAAATCTCCATCCAAGACTGAAGAAGCTCAAATAACTGCATTTAAAATGCTCTTTTCGATTGCGAGAAATAGATCAACAGCTCATCGAGTTAATGGATGCCTACCACAGTCTGAATCAAGGCCCAAGATTGTCATTGAGCCAAGGATGGTCGAAGAAACAGTCTTATATAGAGCCAATCACGATTTGATCTACAAATTCATGGGTATTCGCCCTACCCTAAATTTTTTGCACTCCTGGGTCCGACAAAATTGGGAGCCTCATGGTGAGTACTCTTTATGGTTTATTAGCAATGGGTATTTTATTGTTAGTTTTTCTTCTCTGGCCGATAGAAATAGGGCTTTCGAATCAAAAAAGAGGAATCATGGTCCGACAAGATTATTTGTTCAATCCTGGAGAGTGGGATTCGATCCTCGAGTTGAACCCATTGTTTTCCCGGTTTGGATCTGTTTGTATGCACTTCCAATGGAGTTTTGGAGTGAGCAAGTTTTGGAGATGATCGGTAATTCCCTTGGAAGACATTTGGGTGTCTCCAAAGACACAATAGAAGGGAACAAAGTTGTTTATGCAAGAATATGTGTGGAAATGGATCTAGCCAGCCTCTATCGACAGAGGTGGAACTTGAACTTGCAGGACTATCTTGGATTCAATAGCTGGATTATGAGGCTCTGCCCTTTAGATGTATATTTTGCCACAAATACGGGCATTTGGCCCGATTTTGCCCAAATAATATGAACACAAAAATGGAGGCTCCTCTAGGAATGTCAAATCTTCCTAAGGAGGGTAAGTCAACAATAAAAAAAGAACCAACCAATACTTATCATGGTAAAGAAGCTCAGAGAGATGGTTTTGAACAGCCCAAAAGGAGAAGGCAAAAGAAAAACGATGGTAAAGAGCAAACCCAACTCAAGCTTGCCAATAGGTATGAGATATTCAAGACACTAGTGGACCAAGAGGAACAATTCATGGAAGGAGTGGATGGTAATAGTGAAAATAATAACATCCATGTTCAAGCTCCTCTTTCATCTCCCCCCATCATAGAGCAGGTAATTGACCACAGTGAGTTATCGCAGTCAGAGAGTGTAGGGGCATTGATAGTGCATAACCAAGAGCAGCCAATAATTAAGGATGTCAGCATGGGAATAGCAAAAAAGAACAGAGAAAGGCCAACTTTAGGGATAACTCAGGTGGAAAAGAGATAAAAAAATAGCAACTCTCAAGGAGTGGGTAGAAAATCAAATAAGGAATTACTAGCAGTTCAAGGAGACAAACTAATCAACTGGAGGATCGATGAGGCCAATAGATTCTTACTGCTCTCAAGGTAACCAATGATTATACAATCATGGAATGTTAGGGGTTTAAACAGTAGAACCCATCAATCTGTTGTTCGAAGACTCTTAGAAAAATGTAAAATAGATTTTTTGCTTATTCAAGAGACAAAAATGTCGTTAGATCTTATGTGTAAAATAGTTAACAGAATTTGGAGGGGTGCTGGTCATATGGAAGTGGCTGCCCAAGGTGCCTCAGGGGGGATTGTTACTCTTTGGAACTATCTTGAATGGACTGCAATAGAACATCTAGCTTTGAGGGGTGTTCTCACATCACATTTTAGGAATAATGTCATAGCTGAAAATGTTTTAATCACAAATTTTTATGGGGCTCAAAACCTTGATGGTTAGAGGCTTCAATGGAAATCTGTGCATAACATGAGAATCTCAAGGGAAGATTTAGACTGGATTATTTCTGGGGATTTTAATGCTAAATTATCCTCTAGATATCAGGAAGGGGGAACCCTAATTTTGGACCCAGGGGATCAACTTATGATTGCCCAAGTCCAGGCTTTACACTTAGTGGATATTAAATGCCCTGGAACCAACTATACTTGGACTAATAAGAGGAGGGAGCCACATAGCGGGAAGGTAAAGTTAGACCATTTTTTGGTTTCGAGAGGAGGCATTTGTAAAATGGAATACAAAATTTCAGATTTTGGAGGGTCCGATTTCAGATCACTTTCCCATTTTGTTGGAAGGAGGGACTAAGACAGGGCAGCATCACAAACCATTTAAATTTGAGAATTTTTTGTTACATAAAGAGGAACTTCGACAGAAAATTCCTCAGTGGTGGGAAGAAGGCCGCCCCACATATGGGACAACAATGTTTAGATTCCACAAACAACTTCATTATGTCAAAGCTCAACTGAAACATTGGATGCGAGCTAACAAGACAGACTTCCATGTCCAAAGAGCTCCTTTGGTGGCCAGATGGGATGAGGTTCAAAAACACTTTAGGGAAGGAACAATTACTGAGCAACTCAAAGCCGAGGATGATGCCTTGCGTAAAGTGGTTGAGGACATTGACAACCAAGAGGAGACCTACTGGAAACAGAGAGCAAGAACCACTTGGTTATTATAAGGTGATAGAAATACCAAATTTTTCCATTGGACTGCTTGTGCTAGGAGACAGATGAATAACATGGAAGATCTTCAATATGAGAATAGACACTCCTTTGATACACTTCCAGGTATGCATTCCCATTCAATGGATTATTTTTCTAAACTTTTTAAGGAAAATATGATGTAAGATGAAGAGGCTCAAAATGAGGTTATTGTTGTCATACCTTCCGTTATCTCTGAAGAAGAAAATCAGACCCTTATTAAACCCATTGATAGAGAGGAACTGAAGAATGTGGTCTTTGGAATGAGCACCGAAAAAACTCCAGGTCTAGATGGCTTTCCAATTGAGTTTTTTAGGCCTTTTGGGATAACTTGGAGGAGGATGTAATGGTTGTTATAGAGGAGTCCAGAGGTAGTAAAAGAATGCTTAAAGCATTAAATCATACTTTCATTACCTTAATTCCAAAAGGGGAGGAGGGGGTACATATTTCAGATTATAGACCTATTGCCTTATGCAATGTGATATATAAAATAATGACAAAGGTAATGGCTGAGCGGCTAAAACCTATTTTACATAACATTATCTCCTCAAAGCAAGGGGGTTTTGTAGAGGGTAGGCAGATCCTGGATGGGGTGGTTCTAGCTCAAGAGGCAATCCATTCAATGCAAACATATGGTAACAAAGGAATGTTCATAAAATTAGATATGTCAAAGGCTTATGATAGGGTGGAGTGGAGCTTCTTGGCAAAAATGATGGCAGCCTTTGGTTTCTCTCAGGATTGGATAGAATGGGTCATGAGTTGTGTCTCTACTCCGACATACTCAGTGTTAATCAAGGGTCTTCCCTCGCAACCATTTGGAGCCACTCGAGGCCTTCATCAAGGGGATCCTTGCTCTCCCTATATTTTTCTCATATTGGCTGAAGGACTAGGTAGACTTTTCTTAAGGAGAAGACAACAAGGTTTGCTAACAGGTATCAATGTAGGTGAGGAATTTTTGACTCACCTACAGTTTGTGGATGATACTATATTGGTGGGAGTGGCCAGCTTCAGGGAAGCAAGAATGATCAGAGATACTCTTAGTGTCTACCTTAGGGCTACAAACCAAGTCATCAATGATAAAAAATCCAAAGTGGTCTTTTTCAATCTTGATCAAATGCTTCAGGACAGAGTTTAAGAGATCTTGGGATTCACAAGGACTTCTCTCCCAATGGTTTACTTGGGGGTCCCTTTGCACTTTAAAAAACTAAAAATAGATATCTGGAGGAATATTTTGAATTGTATCAAGGATAGAATTAATCATTGGTCTCAAAAATGGTTAAGTTATGGGGGTAGATTAACTTTTTTACAGTCAATCATTCAGGCCATGCCAATTTATAAATTCTCTATCCTGGCTGCCCCACATACTAGATGGAAAGAGTTGGACAAGATGGCTAGAAAATTTTTATGGGAAGGAGTAAAAGGAGAGAGGAAATGAGCCTTAGTAGGTTGGTACAAAGTAACCTAGCCCAAGGTAAAAGGATGTTTGGGTTTGAGAAGATCCAAGATAAATAATAAAGCTTTGGATGGAAAGCTTTACTAAAGGTGGATTTCCCAACCAACTTCCTTATTCAGTAGAATCCTAACTAGTAAATATGTGGGACATGTTAACCCAAATGAGGTGGGCTGTTTCCCTTTGGATGGAAATGGATCCTTAGTGTGGCATAATCTCAAGTTAGGATCTCAGGTAGTAAAATATCGATTATTTTGGAAAGTGGGGAGAGGGGAGAAGGCTCGTTTTTGGACAAATTCAGGGATCAATACCCACCTATCATTGTTGAATTTCCTAAATTGCAACCAATAAAATAAGCCATTGAAACCAAGGGATGGGTCCAAATTTAAAGTTTTTTCACCACTAGTCAGCTAGGGGAATATAAGTTTAAGCAGTTTAAGAAGTTGGATGAGTGGCCAATTTCAATCCCTCCAGATTTGGCACCCATCATGACTAAAATCTTGATAGAAATATTTCTCATAGGTAGAGATGAGGAGGATGAATTAGCTTGGGGCTATGGGAGCCTTGGTGTCTACACAGTGAAGGACGGATATGACAAGATCCTTCCAGAGCCTCCCCCTCATACTTATCAGGTTGAGGATTGGAGAAAGATTTGGCACTTCAAAGGTTGGCTGAAAGTAAACTTTTTTCCCTGGTAGTTCATGCACAATGGAATTCTCACTTTTGATAATCTTAGATGTAAAGGAATCATCGGTCCTTATCAATGTGTCTTATGCTACAAGAGCGAGGAAACAGTTGATCACTTGATGTTTGAGTGCCCTTTCACGCGCCAGATTTGCAAGAGATGGTTTTTATATTATAAAATTCAAGTTAATGGTGAATTGAATAGGATTAATATCTAGGAAATATAGAAGAGGGGTAGATTTAAATCTCAAGCTCTTCATATTGGTTGGGAGCTTGGATTAAAATTTATTTGGTGGCAAGTGTGGTTGGAGAGAAATGCTAGAATTTTTAGAGAAACTTTTTCTTCGTTAGATGGAGTTTGGTAGGTCATTTGGAGCAAAGTCACAAAAACTGTAGCCGTCTATGCTAAAGAGGAAACTCAGGTTGTTATTGGGGCAATGGAAGAGGGATTTGAAGTGCAAGAGGTATAGGACAAAGCTATTTGGAAACCACCCCCAGAAGGTTGGATTAAAATTAATACCGATGGAGCTGCAAAAGGCAACCTGGGTAGAGTCAGAATTGGAGTGGTTTGCCGGAATCATGTTGGAACAGTGCTCTATTGGGAGCCGCAAGGCTTGGGAAGAGCTACAAACAATGAAGCAGAAGACATAGCTATCAAATCTGCTTCTATTTGGGCAGTTAAACATGGCCACAGGAGGATAATACTTGAATTAGATTCTCAAATAATGGTTGGAGCTCTAGATTGCATGAGAAACTTTGCCTTGAAAGCATGGAGGTTGAGGATTCTTGTCACTCAAATTAAGGAATTATGGAGAGAATTAGATGATGTGATTCCATTTTATGTGAGTAGAGATTTAAACAAAGCGGTCGACTTCCTGGCTAAGATGGGTGTTGAGAAGGAGGTAGGGTTTCAGTTGCACAGTGACATGGCTATTGAGGATGAGGTGATTAGGCAGGGTCTTGAAAGGTCCCTAAGCTAATGAACAAAGAAAAAGCAAAGGGTGGAAAAGTGTCGTGATATCATGACATGTAGCTTTGTCGTGGCCAAGGGAGGAATGGTGTCGCGATTTCATGACATGTTGCTTCGTCACGGCCAAGGGAGGAAAGGTGTCATGATTTCATGACATGTTGCACCGTCGCGGTCACTGGAGGAAAGGTGTCACGATATCGTGACATGTTGCTTCGTTGCGGCCAAGGGAGGAAAGGTGTCGTGATATCGTGACATGTTGCTTCATCATGGCCAAGGGAGGAAAGGTGTCACGATATCGCGACATGTTGCTTCGTCGCGGCCAAGGGAGGAAAGGTGTCACAATATCATGACATGTTGCTTCATCATGGCCAAGGGAGGAAATATGTCATGATTTCATGACATGTTGCTTCATTGTGGTCAATGGAGGAAAGATGTCACGATTTCATGACATGTTGCATCGACACGGCTAAGGGAGGAAAGGTGACGTGATATCATGACATGTTGCATCATCGCGACCAAAGGAGAAGAAGTGTCGTGATATCACGACATGTTGCATCGTCGCGTCCAAAGGAGAAAAGTGTCACGATATCGCAACATGTATCATCGCGACCAAGAGAGAAAAAGTGTCATGATATCGCGACAGGTTTCATCATCGTGGCCAAGAGAGAAATGTGTCACGATATCACGACATGTTTCATCGTCATGGCCAAAGGAGAAAAAGTGTCGCGATATCGCGACATGTTGCTTCGTCGCGACCAAAGGAGAAAAATGTCACGATATCACATGTGGCTTCATCACGGTTGAAAGAGAAATAGTGTCGTGATTTCATGACATGTTGCATTATCGCGGCCAAGAGAGAAAAAGTGTCACGATATTACGACATGTATCTTCATCGCGGCCAAAAGAGAAATTGTGTCACGATATCGCGACATGTTGCTTCGTCACGGTCAAGAAATAAAAAGTGTCATGATATCGTGACATGTTGCAACATCGCGGCCAAGAGAGAAAAAGTGTCACGATATCGTGACATGTTGCTTCGTCGTGGCCAAAGGAGGAAAAGGTGTCACAATTTTGTGACATGTTGCAATGCCACTGCCCAAGGAGAAAAAGTGTCGCGATATCACGACATGTTGCTTCGTCGCGGCCAAAGGAGGAAAAAGTGTCACGATATCGCGACATGTTGTAGTGTCACGGACAGAAGGGGAAAAAGTGTCACGATATCGTGACATGTTGTTTTTTCGTGGCCAAAGGAGAAAAGTGTCGCGATATCGTGACATGTTGCTTTTTTGCGGCCAAAGGAGAAATGTGTCGCGATATCACAACATGTTGCATGTTTGCGGCCAAAGGAGAAAAGTGTCGCGATATCGCGACATGTCGCATTTTCATGGCCAAAGGAGAAGAGGGTAAGAGTGTCGCGATATCGCGACAAGTTGTATCAACAGACCAATCCGATCCCCCTGTTAGCTAGTTAATGGTTCAAGAGATTTGGCTCCATTGCAAATCTTCTTTTACTATTGTAAGAATGTGTTCTCTCTGATTTCGATTGGGAAAATTCTCTTCCCAAATTGTAATTGATCTTTGTTTTAATACAAGTTTTTTCAAATTTTTCACAAAAAAAAATAATTTATAATAATTAAATGTTATGTATATTTATTGGTGTGGATCCACGTGCAACCTATTAATTTAGCTATTTATTTTTACCTTATAGTCTAAAATGATGCAATTTAATTTAATTTTATAATTTAAAGTTAATATATGTACTAACTATTCCTAACCTACTTCAAGGGTGAGAGAATAGGGACTGGTTGTAGAAGTAAGCCCTGCCTCCTAGAGGACTGTGTAAATATTTCTCCCCTAAACTATTTTACTTCAGTAACTAATGTGCATTATAACTACTAACATTATTTTAATTCATGTATGCAAGAAAATGCAGTAAAGATTACATAAGCAAATACAACATAATGAAATAAATGATACAGTTACCAAATACATGACAAAAAGTGTTGCTGCTTTATTGCTAAAAATTCAAATGTACAGGATCTCGAACATCAAGCCTTCATAATAGCAGAAATTGTATACAAAATATTTGAACATTATACATTTGACATCCAACATTAGAATTCCACCATTTCGATATTTCAACATTAGACCTTTTCAAAGGTCTCTCTTGTATTTTATAATGTCGCTTGGACATTCTTAATGAAATTCCTCCATATATTTTGCCATGTGTCTTATCGACTTGATGATGCGACTCCTAACCTTTTAACAATAATAATCTAAACTAATACTATTTTGCAACCACCTTGGACTTCGTCACAATCATGATGATCCAAGTGGTAAACTAACGAACTAACATAACAACAGTTCTTAATTTAAATAATCTAATGATACAACAATACAACTATTTGTCATTTATTTTAGGAAGATACAAAATAGGCTTGCGTGAGAATCTAAAAATCTTAACAACATAATAATCTTACAACTTTCTAATAATAACTTTATAACAACTTAGATAAAATCTTGTGCATAATGCCAGCATGTCAGTCAACTATGCTAACTGTATATACCTCATAAGGATGCTACATTATGACTACACGTGGCACAATAATGCATTGGACGGTTTGACTTGGTCAATATTCTTTATGTAATGTCTTTCAGTATATGCGTTCTATAATAGTTTTTCGTAGCTATATTGTGTAACATCTTTCTATAGTGTTCACCCATGAGTCTCCTTAGCACATCATCCTCACAGCTAGTTTGTCCATGCTTGTCATCTAGTTTGTGCCTTGTCGCATCATTCTCTTGTGAAGCTCCTGCAACGTTCTTTTTCCAAAACACAGAAACTTGCACACTTTTGCATAAAACACAAGCATAAATTATTTTTGTTGTTATAAATCAAATTCATTCATAAATCATACAATCAAGACAAAATGATCATCAAAATACATTTTTTCATAAATTTACAGACAAAAATTGGATTAAACTTGCATAAAATACATGTTTTAACACTCATTATTCCCCCACACTGAAGGAGATGTATGTCTTCATGCGTACATATTAAAATTACAGTATGTTCAATAAAAAATTTACAGCAGATGTTTAATCACTTCAACAATTGTGCAGACATAAAACAGAATATTACAGTGTTACGTAAATAATTTCGTAGATATAAAGCAAGACACTGTAATTGTTTTCAGAATTCACTTGATAATTCTTATCAACAATGAACTCTAATTTACATGAATTATTTGCATTCATTTATGAAAATAAGTACGGTAAAATATGGAATAACATACTGCAATGTGAAGATAATTATTTTCAGTTATGCAACAAAAAAAACTGCAAATATAGATAAAATGCTAAAAACTTCTACAATTAATCAAATATCATCATGAAAATCAAATAAAGTTTATAAGCATAATTGTGCAAGTTCATCAAAGTTCTGTTATGAATTGTTCAACTTTAGATCTAAGTCAAGATGAAACCCATGTAGGTTTTGGTCTCTTTGCTGGTAAATTCTTCTCCCGCTTCACCTTCTACACCTGTTCTTTGGCCTCCTTGGGATTAAGTGGCAATTCAACAGATATTGTTTTTACATGCTCGACTTCTATAGATCCTCCATATTGTGACTCATATTGTGCATCCTATTAATCTAGAGTCGGAGGAGGTTCGATTGCTTCAACGATGTGATTTATGATTGTGTCTATATTGTGGGGCATCCCAATTTTAAGGGATAATCTTGTTTTAGGAATCCCTATTTTGTTGGACGGTTTCAATATTTGAGGATAGTTTTGTTGAAATAATTTGACAAATAGAATCGAGCTATCTTCTTCAAGTACTCTAGTGAAGTCAATAATCTTGCTAAAATTCATCGATTTCTTCAAATTTTTATCGAACGTGGAGCTTTTGTTGGGAGAGGTACTGATAGTTACCAATTGGATTATTGGGTCAACCTGTTTCACCACCCTATTCACGAAGATCTGCTTGAGGATGTCAAGCTGGAGAGTGAGGGCACATCTCACTAGAGCAACATGCTCGGTAAACTCATTCATGACCAGCTTGATATGAAACATAGTTTATTGTTTTTGGATTTGCCCAAGAATTTCTATGAATGAATCTGGTGTAAGTGGGTTTATTTTTAGGTTGGACGTCTCTCCTATTTCCTGATTCTCTGGAATGTATTTCTCATTTCTGGTCTTCCTTGCAGGTCGAGAGGACTTGGATGGCTTGGAATTTCTAGGGTGTTTGCATATAGAGGATTCTTCCTCCTCCTGACTCTTAGACTCAAAATATTCCTCAGATACACTATCCCCAGTAGCTTTTGACTCACTCGGCTTAGAATGAATGGACATATTAGCTTCTACTACAGTATCCCATGGAATCCTAGTTTTAAATGATTTATGTAAGACTATTAGTTTTATCAACCCATGATTGGTAATTAAGTGAAACTTGGGATTGTCTTTAGAATTTTTAGGCTAGACTCAAGTGATTGTGGCTTTAACTGAGAACTAGAGAAAATATGATAGGTTTATTATATAGTCCTCATGCCTAGGGTATTTCAATTTTAGCATCATATTGAGGTGGTAACACCCACAATTGGACAATCTCCCCTCTAGTGTAAATAATTGTATAAAAATTGTGGTAGCCTCCTACCATTTTATGGGGATCAAGGAGGTTAGCTACACCTTTAATCCATCCATATTTATCTTGAGTTACAATGCATATTTCCCCAAACCTTTCGACCATCTAATTAACCCCCTTGTAGGTAGATTTATAATAGTTTTGACCAACTTCAGAAAGACTTAGAACTTTGGATATCAGGTTAGTAGTGACTTTAATTGGATTTCACCTACGTGTGTCACCATGGTCATGGGATTGCAGTTCATGATGAACTGTTTTACCATGCCTTGTTCATGCCCTTGGAATTTTTTTAAGGCATCCCACCAGCATGCCTCTTGGAATAGCTTTTTCATGACATCACTAGGATTCTGGGTATGGATATATGAGGATTCACTTCGTTTATGGAAGGTAGTTCTAGGCATAATGACCGATTTAATGGATAAGGTAGAGTTTTAGTGGAATATAGGAGAGGTAGTTTTGAATATGCTTCAACTTTATATTAGAATTTTATCATGGAGTTACTTAGCTAAGAGGAAAAAATGCAAATAAATTCGATAAAATGTTTTCATACATATAAGATAAAAATAAATCCATGTGTATATTTTAACCCATGCAAAAAATGTAACATCATTTTTTTTTAGTGCATTACTATGTATGTATATCTCTTTTTGCATGATTAATCAGAGGGTTTCCTTTATTTACAACAAAATGATTAAAATATATATATATTTTATGTATTATTTTGTTTTTATTTTATAAAATATCTTCTGTAAAACAAATATTTCTTGCTTTGAAACGGGTTCGCCACCTTACCTACTCATATTCATTTAATTTTATGACCATCAAATTTATTCATTATTTCCTTGTATTTCATTTGCAATTCTCCATTCTTCATCCTCCATAGTAATTTTCTTCTATCACACAATGATTTTATTTCTCGATCGCAATGGTTTCATTCTTCAACTATGAAGAGAGTTTTCCTTCATAATTGTAGCTCGTGCTACAAAAATATTAGGGTTAATTTTCATTTTTAGGTTTCTAATGCAGTACAAAATACGAGTAGATCTTAGCCCTTCATTTCTCCTCGGTCAATGGCTCATAACTCCATTTGTGATGCTCTTTCTTATTCACTTCACGTGGCCAAGTGTCGATGATCACCCTTCTTCATGCATGGTGGTCGGTGCTAGCTTGCAAGGAAATTTTCCATCAACATCATGTGAATTTAATCAAACTAGATCGTGGCCCTCCATTTACTCCTAATTAATGATCGAGAATCATGATCCGCAACATATTTTATCATTGGTTTGTATGGACAAGTGTTGGTAATCGATGCTAGGGTCGTGAGGTGGTCAACTTCTCTTGCACATTTCATCTTTTGGCATGATATTTTTCCTTCACCTTGCATGGGGAAAAAATAATGAAATTAATAATTCCAATGTTCTCGTTGTATTTCTCGGCTTTGGAAAGAAATCATATTTTATTAATAAGACTCATACCCCTATCTTGGCTTTTCTTTTTGTTCATACATGTGTAATTTCTTCATTCGATGTCTATTGCCATGGCTAATCACGTGTATTCTTTACCTCCAGTGTCGGCTTCTTCCTAACATTTTCACCATTCTTTAAATTTAAATTTTATAATCACCATATATTATCCCATTTACAATCGGCCTCTTGGTCATAAAAATCCACGTAATGCATTCGTGCCCTTGTTTAGGTTTTCACGTGATTCTTCCCATAGATTGGTGGTATTTGCTTCGTGTTTTACCTTTCTCCCCAGGGTGATTTAATTGTAATGTGTTGTAATTTTGACCAATTGTAAATATGCACGTCATCATTTTGTACTCTGGGTGTAACTTCCAACTTGTCTTTGTGTAAATATTAGAGAGGTCGACTCATTACTCTGAACCTTTTGTGCACGATTCCCAAATTTGAGTCTTAGTCATCCCATTTTATTGTGCATCATTTTCATATTTTGATTTTTATGCCATCACAAGTTTGAAAAACGTCTACATCATGGTTTTCACGATAAATTTTTAAATATTCATGTGAATTTACATTTTTTTCTTCAAAAGCCCTTGTATAATTAATTTTTAATAATTTCCTTGTATGATTCTGCTTTGACATGTGTCATCCATTTTGCGCAAATATGAAGTTGTTGACACTTAGAAAAATTTATGAAATACACATTTTTGGAAATATACTATAGAAATAGTCTACAAAAAATATCTACATAACATTTCTATAGAAACTATCTACAGAAAATATCTACAGAAACTATGTACATAAACTATCTACAGAAAATATCTACAAAAAATGTCTATAGAAACTGTTTACAAAATATACCTATGGGAACTTAATTATAGAGTCAAAGAAATATTTTACCTAATTCCTCGTTTATTTTTTTCTTTTTCTCCTTCCCCCAAACTATATTATGAATTTTGAATGAATCTTTTACTTACCTCCCCAAAACTATATTTTTGGCTATATAGCCAAAACACGATAGAAAGGATTTTATTTTGTAAAAATTTATACTATGGTAAATATTATATATAGAATAATTTTAATATGGTTTTTTTATTTAATTAAGGATATGGAGGATTTACTTATGTATTATTTATGCAAATCAAGCCACTAAATAAGCTTATAGAATAATAAGCCTTTTTACAAAAATATGCTTACCTTCTTGGCTTCTAAATAAATGATCCTATGGTCTTGTTAACAATTCCTTCCAATGCCCTATGGATGTTATTTTCTTGTTGTACTTATCTTGGTTTCATTAAGGAGTTCCATGTGAGAGAAAAAATAATAAATCTAAACCTGATATCAGTCATAAATATTTACAAAATAGATCTTCATCAAAAGCTTTAGGTGCTTTCAAAACTTGTTTTGGAAGAGAACAAAAGGATAATCATTTTGGTATAATATTGATGGCCTTTCCTATAGAAATGTGCATCTATTTGGTATTATTATAGGGGTGAAAATCTTTGGGGAATTGGATTCCTAACCACTCTATCAAATTTATGATGAGAATTGTAACCTATCCTTACCGCTTTTTTCCTACAAGTGAGTATTAAGGCTTTGGGAATTTGAGCCACATTTTTGTAGGATGAAATGGACTATGATATATGTGTGGCAATATGATGGTGGTATGGAATTGTAGCTTATGAATTTTATTTTCCTTAGGTATAAATGATCTAGAGTTGTTTTACAAAGACTCAAACATCCTAGTGATCTTAAACAAATTCATTTATTCATCTCACAAATCGATATGATGCTAAGGTTGTCCTAGTGGTTTCAAGTATATCAAGGACCAACTATTTGTGCAATGAATATTAATTTCTCATTATGATTAAGGATCTACTAATCCATTGGTCACTTATGCCAACAAGCTAGCTTATATGTGAGTGTCCATAGATTTGTACAAAATAAGGTTGCTAATGTGATAGACTTGGTTCCATGCGTAAGGATACCTTATTGCTAGGTGGGTTTCATTCAACCCATTGTTGTAATGAGGATCACCCATGATTTTTGAAATACTAATAATTCTATGGATTCAAGCTCTTTTTCCTTCTTTTATTGGATTTTTTATAGGTGAAGGGGGATTTTTTACTTTTGCCAATTCTTTAGCTTTCTAGACCATGTGCATAATTGGATAAGCAGGGGAAACCATTCACTTTATGGCAATAGTGACTTTATGAGTTTTTCTTTTCCAAACTTTACAATATATTTATTTGTTATAACATGTGTAGTCCAAGAGGAAACTTGATTGACTAGAAACAACCTATGGTACTTAAGGATTGTTTTATTTTCAATGGATATTGCTTAATACACTAGTGGTGGCTAAGTAATTGAAAACACCTAGATTTTGTTTAGCAAACAAAGTGTTATGCAGTAATTTCCCTATAAGTTTTCAAATTGATTTAAGTAAAAGAGGTGCCTCCTTTGGAACTTTTTGAAATAATATTGAGACTGAAGATTGATGAAAAAAAATATGAATGTATTGCATATATTGGAACTCCATCATGAAACAAAGGAAGTATGTTTAAAGAGTGATTTTTCATGATAATATTCTTTCATTTTCCAAGTGGTATATTAGCAATAATATATATATATATGTATATGTATATGTATATATTCTTATTAGTATATATTATTATTATTATTATATTTTTTTCAAGAAAAATATAAGTTGTCATTCAATAATGGTTGATTGCAGTTCAGAAATGCACTACAAATCAACCTATTGCTTGATATGGTGTATAAATTCTTCTTTAGATAATGGATTTTGTAGAGTTTAATCCTATGCCCATTTACTATTAATATTATTGTTGAGTCATCTATAGGCTTAAGTTTAATTGTACCATTTCCAGATATTTCTTCAATCTCATAGGGTTCTAGCCATATTTTCCTTAACTTGCATTGAAAATCTTGGTAGCGGGAGTCAAACAACAAGGTCCAATATCCTGATTGAAATGTTAGTCATACAATGTGTTTGTCATGCCATTTATTTATTTTTTGTTGATTTAATCTAGTCTTATGTAATACCTCTAGTCGTATTTCATCTAGAATATTTAACTTTTTCAATCTAGCTCTTTGTTCTTGATCCAAGTTCATGTCAAGTTGTACCATTGAATTATCATGAATTAACTCATCATAATCAAATATTTGCATACGAGATAAATGATCTACAATGACATTATCCTTTCTTGCTTTGTCTAAAATTGTAATATTAAATTCTTGCAATAAGAGAAGCCACCTAACCACTCTACCTCCTATTGTAGCTTTATTCATTAAGTATCTTATGGCAGAGTGATCATTGTGAATAAGTACTTCATATCCTGTTATGTAAGGTTTAAATTTATCAATAGCATGGACTACAACTAAAAATTCCTTCTCAATAACTATGTAATTAAGCTCAGCCTCATGCAAATTTTTACTCACATAATAGATAGCATAAGGTATTTTTTCTCTATTTGTTTTAGTATTGCTCCTATTGCATATCCTTAAGCATCACAATGTATATGAAAGGATAATTTCTAATTTGGTCCCCTTAGGATTGGAGCAGTAGTCAATTTGTTCTTTATAATTTCGAAGGCTTATTGACATGCTTCAGTCCAATTAAATTTACTTTATTTTGTTAAGAGCTTAAGCATAGGAGAGATAACTTTGTTGATGTCTTTAATGAATCTACGGTAGTATTTTACATGTCCTAAGAAAATCCTTACCACTATTTGTATTTTTGAATGTTGGAGGGATTGGATAACTTGAATTTTTGTAGGATCTACTTTAACACCTTCCTCTGATATGTAATGTCCTAAAACAATGCCTTATCTCATCATTATGAAACACTTTTCATGACTCAAAGAGAGGTTTTATTATTTGCATCTAGACAGAACCTTTTGTAAACTTGATAGAGTTTCTTCAAAGGTGTTACCATAGATTGTGAAGTCATCCATATAGACTTCCATACATTCATTAATCAAATCAGCAAAAATAGCTAAAAAAACCCTTTGAAAAGTGGCAGGTACATTGCATAATCCAAAAGGTAAGACTTTATAAGCATAGGTACCTATAATATTTGTGAAAGTTATCTTTTCATGATCTTCTTCGGCTATTGAAACCTGATTATACCCATTAAAGCCATCCAAAAAATAAAAGTATTTCTTCCCAGCCAAGGTATCAAGAACTTGATCAATGAATGGTAAGGGTAAATAGTCCTTCTTTATCATTTTATTCAATTCCCTGCAATCCATACAAATCCTTCATTTACCATTATTTTAAGGTACTATTACTAATGGTGATACCCATTGGATGTCATAAATTGGATATATAAATCTTGTGTTTAATATTTTAATGATTTCTTCCTAAACTACGTCTTTCATACCTGGATTCAATCTTCTTTGGGGTTGTCTTAATGGGTGGCAACATTATTGAATAAATATGCGATGGGTGCAAACATTTGGGTGTATTCCTTTCATGTCCTCATAGTTCCACGCAAATTCTAGTTGATGCTTTTCAAGCACATCAATTAGTTGTGATTCATGTATACTTGTAACCTCATTACTAATGTTCAAATTCCTTCTCTATGTGATATCTATTTGTTTGCAATATTTCTTATTTCCATCTATTACCATCATTTCATATCCAAAAATATTCAGGTGATAGTCATGTGGTATCAATTGCTAAGATTGACTTGTGCTTGCTTCATTAATAACCATAGTATATTTAGATAGGAAACTATTATCTTGATCTTGATCTTCCTGTTGATCTCCTAGTAGCAATGATAATGGTCCATCAATTTCTTGTTGTAGTTGATCACTCAAAAAATTGATTGATAAGTTTTGGATATCATCCAAATCATGAGGTAAATCATACCATAGTTTTTTTGGAAAATCTCTATCTAATATTTATTTAGGAAATAATCTAAGGTCTTAAGTGTTATTTCCATCGTAAATAGTTATGTTTTTAGATCTACAGCTAAGGTAGGCATCAACTATTGCAAGCCATGAGCATATTAGAATTAAGGGATGTCCCCCTAACTTCTTTTTGAATTGTAAGACTACAAAGTCTACAAGGTATTCCCATGAACTTACAGATACTATGACATATTTCAGTTTTCCTTCTGACCTAATAGTAGACCTATCTACTGGGTTCACATTGATAGTTATTTCATCACTAGTCAGCTGGGGGAGTATAAGTTTAAGAAGTTTAAGAAGTTGGAGGAGTGGCCAATTTCAATCCCTCCGGAGTTGGCACCCATCATGACTAAAATCTTGTCAAAAATATTTCTCACAGGTAGAGACAAGGAGGATGAATTAGCTTGGGGCTATGGGAGCCTTGGTGTCTATACATTGAAGGATGGATATGAGAAGATCCTCCCAGAGCCTCCCCCCCATTCATTCCTAGTTGAGGATTGGAAAAATATTTGGCACTCCAAGGGCTGGCCGAAAGTAAACTTTTTTGCCTAGCAGTTTATGCACAACGAAATTCTCTCTTTGGACAATCTCAGATGTAGAGGAATCATCGGTCCATCTCAATGTGTTTTATGCTACAAGAACGAGGAAATAGCTGATCACCTGATGTTTGAGTGCCCTTTCATGCATCAGATTTGGAAGCATTGGCTTTCTTGCTATAAAATTCAAGTTAATGGTGACTTGAATTGGACTAATATCTGGAAAACATGGAAGAGTGGTAGATTTAAATCTAATGCTCTTCGAATTGGTTGGGAGCTTGGAATAAACTTCATTTGGTGGCAAGTGTGGTTGGAGAGAAATGCAAGAATTTTTAGAGAAATTTTTTCCTCGTTAGATGGAGTTTGGCAGATCATCTGGAGCAAAGTTACAGAAACTGTTGTTGTCTATGCTATAGAGGAAACTTAGGTTGTTACTGGGCCAATGGAAGAGGGAGTTGAAGAGCAAGAGGGACAAGACAGAGCTATTTGGAAACCACCACCAGAAGTCTAGATTAAAATTAATACTGACAGAGCTGCAAAGGGCAATTCGGGTAGTGCCAGAATTGGAGTGGTTTGCCGGAATCATGATGGATCAGTGCTATATTGGGAACTGCAAGGCTTGGGAAGAGCCACAAACAATGAAGCAAAAGCCATAGCTATTAAATTCTCTTCTATTTGGGTAGTGAAACAGGGCCACAGGAGGATCATTATTGAATCAGACTCTCAAATAATGGTTGAAGCTCTTGATTGCATGAGAAACTTTGCTTTGAAAGCATGGAGGTTGAGGATTCTTGTCTCTCAAATTAAGGAATTATGGAAAGAATTAGATGATGTGATTCCAGTTTATGTGAGTTGAGATTTAAACAACGGGACCGACTTCCTGGCTAATATGGGTGCTGAGAAGGAGGCAGGGGTTTAGCTTCACAGTGATATGGCTATTGAGGATGAGGTGATCAGGCAGGGTCTAGAAAGGTCCTTGAACAAATGATCAAAGAAAAAGCAAAGGGAGGGAAGTTGTCACGATATCGCGACGTGTTGCACCATCATGGTCACTGGAGGAAAGTTGTCACGATATCGTGACATGTTGTACCATCGCGGTCACTGGTGGAAAGTTGTCACGATATCGTGACATGTTGCGTCGTCACGGTCATTAGAGGAAAGTTGTTGCGATATCATGACATGTTGCGTCATCGCGGCTGTTGGAGGAAAGTTGTCATGATATCACGACTTGTTGCACCATCACGGCCGCTGGAGGAAAGTTGTTGCGATATCACAACGTGTTGCGTCGTCACGATCGTTGGAGGAAATTTGTCGCAATATCATGACATGTTGCGTCATCGCGATCGCTGGTGGAAAGTTGTCACGATATTGTGACATGTTGCATTGTTGGAAAGTTGTCACGATTTCGTGACATGTTGCGTTGTCGCGATCGCTGGTGGTAAGTTGTCGTGATATTGGGACATGTTGCGCCATCACGATTGCTGGAGGAAATTTGTCACAATATCGTGACATGTTGCGCCGTCGTGATCGCTAGAGGAAAGTTGTCACAATTTCACATGTTGCGCCATCGCGGTCGCTAGAGGAAAGTTGTCATGATATCATGACATGTTGCGCCGTCGCAGCCGCTAGAGGAAATTTGTCATGATATCATGACATGTTGCATCATCGCGGCTGCTGGAGGAAAGTCGTCGCGATATCACGACTTGTTGCGCCATCGCGATCACTGGAGGAAAGTTGTCGTGATTTCGTGACATGTTGTGCCGTCGCGGTCGTTGGTGGAAATTTGTCATGATATCGTGACATGTTGCTTTTTCGTAGCCATCGAAGAAAAGGTGTCGCGATATCGTGACATGTTTCTTTTTCGTAGCCATCGAAGAAAAGGTGTCGCGATATCGCAACATGTTGCTTTTTCGTCGCCATCGGAGAAAAGGTGTCGCGATATCGTGACATGTTGCTTTTTCGTGGCCAAGAGAGAAAAGGTGTCACGATATCGTGACATGTTGCTTTTTTGCGGCCAAAGGAGAGAAGGTGTCACGATATCATGACATGTCGCATTTTCGGGACCAGTTGCATCATCTGTCCATGCCGATCCCCTACTAGCTAGTTATTGATTTAGGATATTTGGCTCCATTGCAAGTCTTCTTCTTCTATTGTAAGCTTGTGTTCTCTTTGAATTCGGCTGGGAAGAGTCTCTTCCCATATTGTAATTGATCTTTGTTTTAATACAAGTTTTTTCAAATTTTTCAAAAAAAAATAGTAGACCTATCTACAAGTTGGAGTACTACAAAAGTTGGTTGCAATTTATGTACTCCTAAGGATTCTACTCTTTCCTTGGTCATGACATTAATAGAAGCTCCTAAATTGACCAAAACATTGTGCAAGGCTATTTTACCAATGTGAACTATGAGTATAGGTATTCTAGTATCTGTGTATTTTGGTAATAACCTACCTCCATTCATTATCTCAGATAATTGTCCAATAACTTGAATGGTTTGAGCTTCTTTCTTATTTTTCCTTTTCTAAATCTGTGCATATATTTTTAATTAATTTAGAATAGATAGGAATGTCCTTGATAGCTTGCAAAAGAGGAATTTCAATAGTGATGTTTTCTAACTCTTGAATGAAATTGAAAGTTGGTTTAGATGGCTCCTTTGGTATTTCCAATATTTCAAGAAATGGTATATCCACTTCTTTCCTTTGAGGAATTTGGATTTTTTATTGTTTTGCTAGAATATTTTCTGGTAAAGCTACCGCCTCTTCTTTAGGCCTTTCATATTTGTTTACTTTTTTTAGAAAAAAATTTTGTAGGTTCTTCAATTTCTATTAGAGTATCTCTAGTATTGTCCAAAATTTTTCCAGATCCTAATTGAATCTATTGACAAGGTACTATAGATATTGAGCATGGCTCATTTATTTCATAGACCTGTTGAACATTTTTGTTATTATTAGTATTAGGCACTGGTTGAGCTATTAAAGGTGGCTCTTTAGAAGGATTTTTAACATTATTTGGAGGTGGAAGGAGTCTATTTTGAGGCTGGTTTTGAGGTACTTGCCCCCTAAATTGATTTTGAATATTTTATTGTTAGGACTGCCCTTGAGACCAGCTAGGTCCTGTCTAATTGTATTGGCCACTCATATTTCAATTAGATGCATTTTTATTAAGTCATGCCATTCATGGAGGTGAATTTCCATATGGATTATACATGAATTGAGCCCAAGGAGGCATATTCCAATCTTGATTAGATTGATTCTAATTCATCTAACTTGGAGTATTTGACCAATAATTAGGTCTATGTTGGTTGGAATAGTTATATTTTGACTAGTTAGGTGGACCATTAAATGGACTATTCCTTATTTTAGCTATAAAGTAAACATCTTCTTCTTCTTCGACATTAGATTTTTTTATATCAGTTTTGATAGCCGAAATATATTTACAATTTTTGGTGTTGTGGTTCTTGTCACATATTTTACAACAAGCGAAGATGTTGGAAATGTTTGTAATGTTGAGAGGACATTCCCTCAAGTTTTGTTTCTTTCTACATTTGTGACAATATATTTCATTGTGTTGCTCTTTTGGTTTCTTGTCCATGAGGTTAAGAGATGTTGTTAATGTACTCAATAAATCAGTTTTGAGGCTTTCTAACATATTTTCGATTTTGGCTCTTGTTACTCCTCCTCCTGATGATGGGTACCTATTACTTATTAATGGCTTATTTATTGAATAATTCTTGCAAAGATTTATAATTTCTTCTAGTCCCATATGATGAATATCCCCCTTTACCATAAGGTTTAGTATGTCAAGGACATCTACCTTTAGTCCTTTAAGAAAATTTCTTTTTGAATTTCTTTATCCAACTCAATGTTTACTCTTAATCTCACAAACTAGGATCTTTTGAGATAATCTTCAAGGGATTCATCATCTTTTGTATTCATGCAAAACAACTCGGCTTTCTTATCCAAAACTCTACAATAATCTTGGTACCTCTCGAGGAATATATCTTTTAATGCATGTTATCCATACCATAGGTTGCAAACACTTTCTCCTAGACCCATTAACCATCTCAAGGTTGCATCCTTAAGTGTATAATGAAATAGTCTTAATTTTTTCTCATTAGTGGTGTAAAAGTAGGCTTGGCATACCACTTCAAATTTGAAGAGAAATGCATCAGGATCCTCATGTGGTTTTCCATGGAAGGTAGGAAAAATAGCAACAAAGATAGGTTTTGGTTCTCTTGTTAGCCTATCTTCAGAAGAAGGAATTGGAAAGGTGAAAGTATTTTTTTGCCTACCTCCTCTTTTATTGTTTATTTCTCCTTGATCATTATTCATTTGCCTATATTCCCTTCCATTTACTTCCCCATGTTCACTAGTCTGATAAGCCATGATTGAATATAATATTTCAAGAATTGGACCAGGTATAGGTTCAAAAAATATAGATGAGGGGTCGATATGGTTTTCAAACTCTAGTTTGGGTAGTAGATATGTTTTGGGGTCTTATTCTAGGAATTCAATATGTTTTGTTGATGATGCAAAATATGTAGATTTTTAGATTGCAGTTTCAATTTATTTTAATCCAAAATTTTTAAATTTAAGGTTTCTTTGGTAATATGCTTCTAATTCGCTGATTTTAATAAATATTTCTTTTGAATCTCTATATTTTTTCAAGAAATTTCCAAGTTATTTGGTCCTTGTAATAAATTTTTACCTTTTTAATATTCTTTGAACAACCTATGGATATTGTTAATTATATTGAGTTGTTCATGAGTCATATAATGCTCCTCCTCAAATTCAAAGTCTTTTGCTACCAAAGTAATAAATTGGACAATAAAATCCTATTTTGGAATTGGGTTAGGGCTCTCGAATTGTAATTTGTAACGTAAGTCTTGACACAGTTCTCTAAAGTGTACTACTCTAGATGCCCTATGATATCTCTTGTTATACTCTAGGTTCACCTCCCTATCTTCTATATTTTCTAGGAAACTATGGATGATAATGGAGTCCTTGAAATACTGATCCCAAGGGTAAGTGACTGAATTTACTATTGCTCTCCTATCTCCAAGCCACCGTTCACAACTCCTTATAAGTTCAAGGTAGGGTGAGTGATAATCTAGCCCTAGAATTTTAGCTATGTTTACTCTCTTTATTCTACCCAATTTATCTGATCTTTATTTTATAATATCCAGGTGCTCACATAGGTATTCCCACTCTTTTCCAAATGTTTTGTCTCTTTTCTCAAAAAGGAGGTTAACTTCTTATTTTAGTAGTAATTTTCTAAGATCAATCAGAGAAGACTATTTGATGAAATTTTCTACCATCTAGCAACATTTTTACTTCTCTCTTTTTTTCTTTTTTTTTCTTTTTGCTTTGGTTCTATTTTTGTTTTGTTTTTATCAACAATTTAAAGCAATCCTATTTTTGTTAAGATTCAATTTATAATTCACAGTAAATGAATTTCTATATCCAACCTTAACACAACAAGAGAAAGAATAAAATTTTTAAAACAATCCTATTGTGACCAAAACTAGGTGCAATTCACAACCAATGAATTTATACAACTAATTTTAGCACAATAGGAGAAAAATAAAGTTTGTGTTTCTAAAACAATCTTACTATTACTAAAATTAGGTGCAACTCACAACCAATGAATTTATACAACCAATATTAGTACAATAAGAGAAAAGTAAAGTTTCTATTTCTAAAGCAATCCTACTGTTACTAAAATTAGGTGCAACTCATAGCCAATGAATTTATACAACCAATCTTAGTACAGTAAGAGAAAATTAAAGTTTCTATTTCTAAAGCAATCCTACTATTACTAAAATTAGGTGTAACTCACAGCCAATGAATTTATATAGATAATATTAGAACAATAGGAGAAAAATAAAGTTTTTGTTTCTATAACAATCCTAATTTTACTAAAATTAGGTGCAAATCAAAGCCAATGAATTTATACAGCTAATCACCCAGGTGTTGTAGGTGAGTTGGATAGGAGAGGGAAATCCTCCAAGGGAGGTCCCAGGTTCAAATATCCACCCTACCAAAAAGTTGAATTGGGTATCCAAAATCCAATTGATAATGTTGGTGCGGGCAGGGGTCGGGTGCGACTCTCGGGTGACTTTGACAGTGTAGAACCCCCTGTTCGTGGTCTCTCATACCAAAGCGGCCCCACAAGGGGTTTTTTTCTTTAAAAAAAATGAATTTATATAGCTAATCTTAGCACAAAAGGGAAAAAATAAAGTTTCTATTTCTAAAACAATCCTACTATTATTAAAATTAGGTGCAACTCAAAACCAATAAATTTATACAGCCAATTTTAGCACAATAGGAGGAAAATAAAGTTCTATTTCTAATTTACTACCACTAAAACCAGGCGCAATTCACAATCAATGAATTTCTATAGCTAATCATAGCACAGTAAAGTAAAATGAAATATTGCTTGAAAAATAAATTTTGTTGGAAATAAAATTGCTGAAATAAAAGGTTAAATTATTGTTACTTCTTTGATTTTAAGGAGCATTTCACTATGATTGTGTCACTCAATCACACCTACTTCCTATTTTCACAGGTCAAAGAACCCAGACCGAAGCAAGCAACAACAACCACCTAATGCTTGGAAATTTGCTAAAATCAAATATTAACTATGAAAGCAGTAAAATGATCCTAAGGAAATAACCTGACAATGTAAAACAAAGGGGCTTGTTGGGACTTCTTGTGCCACTCGGACCCATATGCACACCAATAACTCGTACCTCTTTCCACATATAGATAAGCCTCTCTCCTTGCGCAAACTAGCAGTCTTTGATTAAAAATTACAACACTATTCTCCCCGGCAATGATACCAAAATATCTAGTTGTAAACTCTACACTTATTTATCAATCCAGGGTGAATGATTTAAAGAACAATATTCCAATATAGATTATACCATAATGATTAATCTCAAACTTAATTCTATTTTTCTTAGTTTCAGTTTTTTAGAAAATTAATAAAAGTTGCAGGAAAGAAATTGTGTTGAATTAAAATAAAATGGAATTTTATAATTTATACTAATTAAATGCTATGTATATTTATTGGTGTGGATCCACATGCAAACTATTAATTTAACTATCTATTTTTACCTTTAGTCTAAAATAATGCAATTTAATTTAATTTTATAATTTAATTTTAATCTATGTACTAACTATTCCTAACCTACTTTAGGGGCGAGAGAATAGGGACTGGTTGTAGGAGTAGGCCTTGCCTCCTAGAGTACAGTGTAAATATTTCTCTCCTAAACTATTTTACTTCAGTATCTAATGTGCATTAAAACTATTAACATTATTTTAATTCATGCATGCAGGAAAATACAGTAAAGATTACATAAGCAAATGCATCATAATAAAATAAATGACACAATTACCAAATACATGACGAAAAGTGTTGATGTTTTATTGCTAAAAATTCAAATGTATAGGATCTCAAACATCAAGCCTTCAAAATAGCAAAAATTATATACAAAATATTTGAACATTATACATTCGACATCTGACATTAGAATTCCACCATTTTGATATTTCAACATTAGACCTTTTCAAATGTGTCTCTCATATTTTTATAATATCGCTTGGACATTCTTAATGAAATTCCTCCACATATTTTGCCATGTGTCTTATCGGCTTGATGATGTGACTCTTAACCTTTTAACAATAATAATATAAACTAATACTATTTTGCAACCACCTTGGACTTCATCACAATCATGATGGTCCAAGTGGCAAACTGACAAACTAACATAACAAAAGTTCTTAATTTAAATAATCTAATGACACAGCAATACAACTATTTGTCCTTTATTTTAGGAAGAGACAAAATAGGCTTGCATCAGAATCTAAACATCTTAACAATGTAATAATATTACAACTTTCTAATAACAACTTTAATAAATATAAAATCTCATGCATGATGCCAACATGTCAGTAAACTATGATAACTATATATTCCTCATAAGGATGCTACGTTGTCACTGGATGTGGCATAACAATGCATTGGATGGTTTGAATTGGTCAATATTCTTTATGTAATGCCTTTCAGTAGATGCTTTCTGTAATAGTTTTCCATAGCTATATTTTGTAGTGCCTTTCTATAGCGTTCGTCCATGAGTCTCCTTAGCACATCATCCTCATGTCTAGTCTATCCATGCTTGTCATATGCTCCGTGCCTTACTGCATCATTCTCTTGAAAAGCTCCTACAACGTTCTTCTGCCAAAACACACATAAACTTGCGCACTTTTGCATAAAACACAAGAATAAATAATTTTTATCATTATGGATCAAATTCATTCATAAATTATACAATCAAGATAAAATGATCATCAAAATATGTTTGTTTTCATAAATTTACAAATATAAAATGGATTAAATTTGCATAAAATACATGTTTTAAAACTTATCAATAGTGAAAGAACAGACAAAAGGATGAATACCTCCATAAAATGATAGATCCCTCCTCAAGGCTCCCACACTTATCCACAAAGAGCAACAAATAAATAATAGAGAAACAATATAACACCAAAGAACTTAGCACATAATCACCCTTTAGAACTTAGGATTGCTTGAAAATCTTGTAGTACTTTTCTCAATCAAAATGCTCCAAGATAAAAAGAGGATCTAAACCCTCTATATATAATATTTTTAGAGGGAAAATGTATGAAATCCTAGGGGAGTGCCAACATCCTAAGAGTTGGCCCAAAAATAAGGTTTTCTAAAAGAAAACCTTAACTTGCCAAAATCGTGCGCTATAAGGAGCGATCGTGATTTTGATAAAGCTAAGAAAAAAAGGAGAAACAAGGGGGAAGGAGGACCAAACATATGCTTAGACAAGTTTTAGGGCCTTATCAAAATTTCTAGGGAAAATGATTCACTTGGGTGGTTCAATTTTTTGTGTCTATATTTTGTCCCCTGTTTGATGCATTTATGGTCTAATAAATGCATCAAATAAATATGTAGACACCTATGGACGAAGAACGACGAACACAAAAAAATGGGTGTTTGGTTTAGAAGAAAGGGATGGTGCAAAAATGGTGTCATTTTAGACACTTAAATATTTTACATGCAAAATGAGGCATTAGGGACATTAATGCCTCTCAAGCTGAGGTGCCCCTCAAGTTTTGAAAGGAATGCCAAATTCCTAAGGAAAATTGAAATGGATAACTTAGAGGAGAGTGGAAGATAGTGAAAAAGAGTGCCAAAGAGGAGAGAGAAAAAGTAAAAAATGAAAAACACATCAAGAGGGACGAGCAGGGAGACCTCCTGCTCTGGGCAGGACGTCACCATTTCAAATTTCTTGCTCCCTCCCTCGCTCTATTTTTGAGGATTTCCTAGGAATATTTCATGTCTTTCTAGGCCTATCAGGCCTTTCCCTTTTTTTTTGTTCCTAGTGTTTTTTTGGGGCCTTCTTTGTGTCTTCCTAGGGCCTCCCAAGAAGTTTTATTTTTGTTTTCTTTATGGGTGTTGCACCCTGGTCGGGTGGATATGGTGTTTCTTTCTTAGGCATAGGTTAGTGTTGGGGGGATTTCAATTTTTTTGGTTTAGGATATGGTTATGTAGAGCTCTTCTCTATGGGTTTTCTATCCTTTGGAGAGAGGACATTAGGATTTTGTTGTCTATAGTGGTGGCTTTCTCTTTTCTTCTCTCGATCCTGAATTTTGATTATGGGTTTGGTTTCTTGTTTACCTGATGTGTAAAGTGGCTTGGGGTTCATTTATCTACATATTTTATGGTCTTTATATGGGGGCCATGTTTTTGATGTTTGCAAAAAAGAGAATCTCATAGCTATTTTTGGATCAATATTTCAATGGTAGGTTATGGGCCTTATACTTTGGCTTTCAAAATGTCATGTGCTTGTCTATTTTAGGGGTTTTTCAATGGAACCTTTCTCTATGGTTCTTTTTGTACTTAATATGGGGACCTTGTGGTTTCTCACTCAACCATAGTAGAAGGTTTATGGTGATTACCCCTTGGTAAAATTGCTGGTGGGGCTAGGTTTTCCCATTGATATGTTGTAGATGATTGTTTGAGAGGTCATGTCTATAGTTTTTTTATCTTTAAGGGGAGGCCATGTGCATGCTCGTTAGCTATAGAGGATGGGTTCCTGAGGACTAATGTTGGGTTAGATCTGCTTGGAGTTTTGGGGGTATCGTGCTAGGTCCATCCATTTTTAGGTTGTGCATTATTTTTATTTTTACAGGGAGATGTTATGGTATGTGGAGATATCCTCATGCTATTGTTCTAGTTTCTAGACCTTCGAAAGGCCCTCATGTGTAGGATTTCCTTGATAGTGTAGTTTCTCCAAAGTGGGAAACACTGTTTCTTTCTCTTGACAAGAATTTTTATTGTGAATTTTCTCTATAAGTGAGAAATACTTTCTCCATGAAAGTGTTTCTCCTATTTGAATCTCGTTGGTTTTCCTACCCCTATGTGGGCCTTTCCTATGTGGAGACTTTCTCCGTTCTAATTTTTTATTGTAATTTATGTGGGTCTTCTTGTGCAGAGGGTCCCTACCCTGTGTTCTCTACTTGGAGGGACCCCTCGAGGAGGGGCTTTTTTCAATTTTTTTATTTCACTTGTTTGGGTGAGAATCCCCTGCTTCAATGGGAGTTGTTATTTTTTGAATTTCTTGTTTGAGTGGTAACCTTGCTTGGGTGAGAATCTTCAATTTTGAATCTCTTGTGGATCTTATATTTTTTGAGCCTCTCTTATGTATCTCATTGTAAAAGGTTCAAAGCCCTTTCACAACCCCTTCCACAAATAATAATAAAAAAAAGGAGAATAAAAGGCAAAAGGGGTGAAAATCCTAATTCATTTATGTGAAGGAGAGAAGTAGAGCTCTGAAGAAAAAATATAAATGATGCTACCCACATAGTATTTAGCCATTGTGAGGGGTAAGGCCAACACAGCAACAAAGAGAGCATGGGTAAGGACTAAAATCCTTTCTCTAGACTAGGTTAGATTAGGGTTTTTAGTGCATTTCATAATTTTTTATATTTTGGAATAAATTGTCATGCACAACCCCAATGCGATGTCATGGGTCAACCACAATTTTGACTGGTTCACCGAGATGACTGAAATTGCAACCCAAAAATATAGGGCATGATTTCATGAAATCGTACCTTGCAAGTACGGGGCACAATTTTGAAAGAAGAATAAAAAAGTAAAATCATGCCCTAGGAGGATGGGGCATGATTTCAACAAAGAGAAAACAAAGAAAAAAGGAGACAAACAGAGAAGAAAGAGAAAGAAGAGGCCAAGACAAGTAGACTTAGGTGTTGAGATGTTGCTCTTTGTTGTTGTGTAATAAATTTAGGTTATGTTTTACATTTTTATTATATATATATAAAAAATTGTTATTATATATATATATATATATATATATATATATTTATTTATTTATTTATTTAAAGTGGAATTAATTAAAAATTTGTTATGTTTTTGGTTGCAACATGACGTACTCGAGAGTCGAGAGTGGTGATCGAGTTCCTTGGAGGAGGAACTAGAGGGTTTCTCACAATAATAGAGGGACATTATAGAGGTAGTGGGGCTACATCACCTAGTGAATATACCCTAGGTTGAGGCAAATAGAGTGCTACTAATAGTACTGGAGAAGAGGTGGTATCCAAAGTCATCGATCTTTCGATTACCAATGAGGGAGATGATAGTCACACTAGAGGATGTGTAGTGCATCTTGCATTTTCCCATCAAGGGAGGGTATTTTATAGAGCTTGAGGGTGGTAACTGAAACTATAGATACTATTAGGGGGTTGAGCCCACTAGGTCTAGGATATTTGGATATTGATTGATGAGTTGGTGGGGTGCTATGGTGCCAATGCTCTGACGATTGTGCTCTATGGGATGGTAGTAGGATTCTTGGTATACCACATGAGTAGGCAATACCTACCATGGATACTGGTGGGAGTATTTATAGATATGTAGGACTAGTGGGTGCAGTTTACATGTGGTTTGTATGTTCTATCCTAATTGTACAGGATATTATACAATATCATGTACAAAAAGCATACAATGTTGGTATGTATAACTTTGATCAGAGTGTGGTGTTAGGAGCATATAGTGATCAGGAGATTATACACACTACCAAGGTCATTGTCCAATCCAAAGTGGCCAACAACATACATATGGTTTAGGAGCTTTGAGTGAGTCTAGAAGACATATGTTTGGAACCTGTCACTAGGGAGATGGGTGATAGATGAGCTACAAGAGTAGAGTATTATCTGGTGATCATGGAATCTACACCTAGGATGGAAAGAGGATGTGGAAGATTTGGCTTGGATTATGAGGGTTAGGTGGGTCTCTATAGAGAGGATAGAGTTGAATATCTTTAGGTTTGACCGATTCCAATGGTAGTTTGGTATCTTTTAAGAGATAATAAACCTATATGACTACTGGTACATGTAGGCACAAAGAGACCCATCAAGATTCAAAGGAGACCCTGATGTGAGAAGATGGATGAAGAGCCTAGATGAACCACACAATGTGGATCCAAGGGTGGATGATGTTGAGGTGGATCTTGGGTACCAAATATGGTACAAGGGTGTTATGCCCTCAAGGATTTCCCCACCAGTGCCAATGTAGAGACACTATTTTATGAGCCAATGGGTGTAACTAGTACTTTGAGAGGCCACTCGATACACCATAGAGTGAGAGCAAAGGGGTATAGTCCCATATAGACTAGCCCAATCATAGGTTCAAGTGGAGATAGTGATGGCCATAAGGGGTATGATCACCATCTCTAGATTAGGGGGAGGGGGCATTGTAGTAGTTACCCCCATAGTGGTTGGGGCTAGGCCAATCAGAGTGGCCAAAACAACATCTATATTAGTTATAGTTAGACCAAGAAAGATAGTGGGTTAAGAGGACCTTATGATGGAGATCAAGTCATTTTAGGTATGGATAGAGACCATGTAGAGAGAGATGAACCTATTTTGAGAGGATAGGTCCAAGAGGATCAAGGGGCTACATAGTACCTTGAGCATGTCACTCATAGAGTATGATACGACATGGACTGAGGTAGATTCCCTTAGGGATAAAGTGAGTCAGTTGGACTAGGAGTGGTAGCATGCTTGAGCAGAGGGTATGGCTATGATTATGAGCAATCAACTAGGTGAGGCAATATTTCTTTTACATGAGTAGATGCAGAGGATAGATGAGAGGTGAGAGGTGTTAGTACAGAGGTAGACCTGTTGAGAAGCAACACACCCCCACTAAAAAATGAAATTCCATCCTCTTGAAAACTTTGAGCTTCCATTTTGCAGCAGGGACCCTCTTGATCATTTTCAGGTTTAAATCCAATTTTGCTTGCCTCTTTGTTAAAGTTGTGCATTTTTCCAAGTCTTTCTAGCATTGTTATTTCAAGCTTAACTTTCTATATGCTAGAATCATTCATGCACAAAGAAAATCTTGCACCGGTACCGAGAAAATCCAGAAAACAGTTGCATAAATTCATGAAAAATCAAACTTTCCATTTTTGGTAGTGTCGCGATATCGCGACACTTCCATTTTTGTAGTGTCGCGATATCGCGACACTTCCATTTTTGAAAATTTTGCGATATCGCAACAGGAAAATAGAAAAGCAGCTAAGTCATTTTTGTGTAGCGAAATCGTGAAACTTTCCATTTTTGGAAGTGTCACGATATCGCGACGTTTCCATTTATGGAAACTATCGCGAAATCGCTACCTGCCGGAGGAGAGAGAAGCAAAACGTACGGAACAGCGCGATTTCGTGACATGTCGCATTTTCACGATAGGAGAGAGAAAATGCATGAAAATCGGCTAAGTGCCAGAAAGGTCGCGAAATCGCGACAGCTTTTGGAGAGAGAAGATGAGCTGTACGGATCTGCGCGAAATCGCGACGTTTCCATTTTTGGAAGTGTCGCGATATCGCGACGTTTCCATTTTTGGAAGTGTCGCGATATCGCGACGTTTCCATTTTTGGAAGTGTCGCGATATCGCGACGTTTCCATTTTTGGAAGTGTCGCGATATCGCGACGTTTCCATTTTTGGAAGTGTCGCGATATCGCGACGTTTCCATTTTTGGAAGTGTCGCGATATCGCGACGTTTCCATTTTTGGAAGTGTCGCGATATCGCGACGTTTCCATTTTTGGAAGTGTCGCGATATCGCGACGTTTCCATTTTTGGAAGTGTCACGATATCGCGACGATTTCGGAAGAAAGTGTCGAAGGGAGAAAGCTGCAACGATTCGCTGACATGTTCCAAAATCGCGGTCAATGCGGTCAACGCATACAGCTTTGGCGAACTTGCAGCGACACACTGACATGTTCCATTTTCACGATTGAAAATCAAGAAGTTGTACGGAGGCCAGGGAAGGTCGCGATTTCGCGACATGTCGCGAAATCGCGACATGTCACAGAATTGCGGCAGGAGAGAGAAAGTCCTCAAAGTTGACAAGAAGTGCATTCCAACGGGAAACAGAAGGCATCCTGGGGTAGCGACACATGTCAAAGCGTGAGGCAGACAAACAGAAGCCGACATGCAAGCTTATTTTGCTGTTTTTAATCTGTTTTAAATGTTAAAGCTTCTGATTTAATTAAAGTGCTAATCTAACTCATCTTTTTGTCTTTCATGCAGGATTCCATCTGGCACTTGCGGGACAACCGGGAAAGGCCATAAAGTCAAAGTTAAAGTGCAGATTTGATCAAGGACCGCCATGCTAGAGGAGAAGAAGCCGGTAAAAGCATTCAATAGGAGATTTATTGCAGAATTGATAGCATGGAGACAATTTCAACTTAGAGATGGATTTGCGGAGATCAAATTGATGGAGAAGTGGTGACTCATCTGGCTCACTAGCAGAATTAATGAAGGCATTTATTTGCAGCTGCGGATGAATGCAAGTGGCTTTAGATTTTATCTTCTCCATTTATGGCAGTCGACTCCCCTGATTTGCCAAAGGGTTAAGTTCTATCTGGACTTTGATTTTAAATGGATTTTTATTGTAAAACCCGGGTCCTAGGGTTTAGATGTGATAATATTTGCAGTTATGAGAAGAAGATATTTCTAAAAAGATCAGGGTCTGTCCTGAATCTATAAATACTTCTTCTCAATGTAATTGCGGGAGGCGGAGACTTAGAAATAAAAGGCTTATAAGAAATTTCTTGCAAATTTTGTGAAATCCTTTGTTTCTGGACTTGGAGTTGATGTGCTTTAGCTTTTCTGTGATAGCATGGCCGGGAGCCTAATCTTTTGCAGAGTGTGATAAGTGTATCTTCTTTTGTTATCCGTTCCATTAAAGTTTGTTAGATATATTCTGTGAATCTGTATTATCAAGTTTAAATATGCTGTTAGGCTTCAGTTGTTTTATTGTCTACTAGGGGAAATTATAGATTTGAGGTTAAGTTTGTTCTAATTGCTCTGTCTTCACTGTGTGAGCTAGGCTGTCGGTGAAAGATACCAGTTTCAACCAACTTCCCTTCGGTTTATAATTTTTTTCTAGATCTGTTTCACTCAGCCTTGTGCTCTTAGTTGAAAGTGATCTTAGACTGACTGGACACTTTCTTCTTTGATTTGTTTTGTTGTGAAGCTGATAGCATAGATAAGATTGATAGTTTTGGGTTTTACAGTTAATGTCTGATAAACTTCTCTTTCTGCCCTACCCTACCCTCTCTTTGCTTACCATGAATGATCCATTTTTATTTTCTTTGTTTGTCTTTTATTTAAATCTGCTGACCCATGAGAGCTAGATCAAGAATTCAAGTTAAATCTGATAAACAAGTGACAACTCATCGAACAAGTTCAAGAACCCCCTGTAAGGTAATAGAGCGATCCATATTGAAATCTATTCTAGAAGCGAAAAAGAGTGAATAGCCATTCGACCCAACTCTGTAACTCGCACCTTGGATAACCAGCTAGATCCTAAAGTGAGTGGGATTCGTCCCGTGGATGTCTCCGGAGCTTTCCTTGCTTCATCCTTCCCGGGGTGTGCATGAAAGCCGGACCAACATCTAACTGGCGCTAGAAGGAGGGCTTGAACTATAAAGTTGTATGTGCTGAGTCTGGTATTTTATCTTTTGAATCCTTTTCCCTCCTCCTCAGCTCTTTTAAATTTTGTTGTTAAAGTTTTTGCCTGAACAGCGGAACTTAACACCAACATCTAACTGGCGCTAGAAGGAGGGCCTATTGAAATCAGTTCAAGATCAGTAGTTTTTTAAGAACTGTAAAGTTGTGTGTACTGTATTTTATCCAGAGTCTGGCATTTTAACATTTAAAAGTGGCTCAGTTTCATAAATTGTCAGTGCAGTTTTTGAAAGTTGTCAGTGCAGTTTTTGAAATTGCCACAAGAGAAGGCCTTAAGTTCAGTGGTTTGTTAAGAACAGTTCTATCATCACTTGCAGTTATCCAATTACAAATCAGAACATCACTGTCAGCCAAGTAATAATGGAAAATTGGTTGGGCCCCACTACTTTGAATATCCCGGGTATAGCCCATGACCTGCCCAGAAGCCCGAAAAGGTATCTCCCCAGGTATAAACATGATGAGACAAGAACTGCAGAAGAACATCTGCTAGCTTTTAAAAATGCTTTAAAATTGTTAAATATACAGCATGAAGATGTGGCCTGCAGATTGTTCCCGTTCACTCTCCAGGAGGGAGCTTATGACTGGTTTTTAAACCTCACCAGCAATTCCATTACTAGTTGGGATGATCTAGAGAAAGCTTTTATATCACAATTTGGGGAAGTGATAGACCCCAGTGTGTTATACCAACAATTTTCCAGCATCAAGAGAGAGTCGGGAGAAACTGTCAGGTCTTTCAATATGAGGTTCCAAAGAGCTTACGGTAGAATGATTGGCCATTACATCCCAAATGCAAATCTGGCCTTAGAAATCTACAAGAATGCATTGGATTCGGTGACCTCTATTTTCCTCAAGAGAGACATTAATATCACAACCCTGGCAAGGGCTTATAAAGAAGCCTTAATTCTTGAAATACAGTTAGGGCCTCAAATTCTGAGCAGACCTTTGATATCCTATGTTACACAGAACATGCATATTTTGAATCCTATTCCACATCATGAGTTAGTGCCAACATGTCATGCTCTACCCAAGGAAACTTCGTTAACTGTCACATCCACTCAGCATGTGCAAAATATACAGAAAAGTTCTGACAAATTCAAAGTGCAAGTGCTTGAACTGAACAGTTGTGATCTGGCACCATCCAAATTTGAAGTTTTTCTTGGTGAGTTAAATTTTCTTAGAGATCAAAGAAATATTGATATTTCTAGTTCACCCAAAAACAGTACAACCAGGGATTCAGATTCTTTCACTTTTCCTGAAGAGACAGAAAGTCTTGTACAGACTCTCGTGGATGAAATGCAAGATTTTCAACAGTTCAAAATGGACAGGTTATAATTTGAGATGTCGGAGTCCGGAACCTAACAATGATCCTTCCTCATCAGAAGATGATGAAAGTGAGATTCAATATCACTATGCGTAAGTAAGCGAGGAGGATAACATCATTGAGGATATGAGGGAACTTAAAGCCGACATCACCCTCTATGAACTGCCTCAGATTGTTGAACAAAAGGTTAACTTGATTGAGGCTTACTTTGGACCACCTGTTGAATTTCAAGAAAAGGAGGAAAATATAGTAAATATGAATGTGGTCAACCAACTTGGAATTGATGAACTGTCCCAACATAAGCCTGCAACTTTTGAACATAATGTCAAAGAGAAGGCTATAAACTGTGTTGATGCAGATATTGGAGTTTATGATTTGGCAACTGAGAAAGTGATAACAATTCATGACTCTAAACCATCACAACAAGGATGAGTTGGATATTGCACATTGATGAGGTTAAATCTAAGCAAGGCTCAGGTGAAAAGGAAAATTATAAGCATTCTGCTAGAGGGATAAAAATTGAAATCCTGGATATTGAAGCAGTACAGCAACCACAAAATGTTCAAGTTGTTAAGAACCAGGGCATACAAATAAAACATGATTTCTTTTAGTTGTCACATAATTTTGAAGATGTGGTGGTCTGGGTCTGTCAAGATTTTAAGGTATTTGATCCTGGGGTTTTTACATTCAATCCTTTTGAAAGAATTCTGCAAACCCTTCAATTAGAAGCATAAACATGTTATCATATGATTTGTTATTATATGATTTGTTTAATTTGAAGGAGTTGCAGATTTGTTTTTCAAATGGGACAGGGAAGACAGTAAACACAAGTCTTTCCCAGATAGCAAATTTTTGAAGCACAGTATGGAGTGCATTTTGTCAACAGGACCTGAAAGGTAATTTTTCTAAATTACTTGCACATGGTCAAAAATTTTTAAGGCACCATTTCTCTGCTTTCCCAACTGCTGCATTTTTTGAGTATGAAGGGAAGTTGTAACATATGTATACATTGTAAGTAAGCTTTGAAGTTTTTCAGTTTTATTTCTTTGTCAGTGCAGTTTTATTTTTTTAAATGTCTGTACAGTTTTAATCTGTTTTAGTTTAATTTTAATGCTCTGCAGTTCTTTTAGTTGCTTCATCTTTTTTTTAATCTTTAGTTGTCTGTACAGTTTTAGCTTGTGCAGTTTATTTCTTTTGTCAGTGCTTTTTATTTCCTTTCTTTGTCTTTTTATGTCAGCTTGCTTTCTTTTAAGTCTGTACAGTCTTTTGTTTCAGTTTTAGTTGTTTTGCAGTTCTTTTTCTTTGCTATCTGTACAGTTGCTTTAGTTTATTTCGGTGTTGTTGCAGTTTCCCTTTGTCAGTTTTTGGTTGTTGTGTTTTTAGTTAATCCTTGCTGTCTGTATAGTGTCTTTTGTTTTAGCTTGCTTTTATTTTAGTTTGTGCAGTCTTTTGTTTCAGTTTTAGTTGCTTTGCTTCTTTTTCTTTGCTACCTGTACAGTTCTGTATTTTAGTTTGTGCAGTTTTATTTTTGTTTTGCTTTAGAAGCCTGTGCCTGTCCTTGGAAGCCTGTACAAAGTCCTTTGGCTTCTGAAATATTTTGTTCTTTAACATTTTCCTGAGCAATCAATGAAAAGTCAGCCTGCTGAATTTTTTTTTATTCCTAGCTGATAAATCTACAATCCAGTGCCCCCATTCTGCTCATTATTAAAATTGAGATAGTCTGCTTACTCCGAACAGTAGAGCTATTTTGTTATTCAGGACAAAGGCAGAGAGATGATTGGATCTTGTGTCTTACTTGCCATAGTTGTTTTAATTATAGAGAAGCTGCTATGCTGTTTAGTTGGAGGAACTCCCGAGGAATCCAAGAAAAGCTGGTTATAAGAGGGGACTATGGTTCATGCAATTATTTGGGTGTCACCAGAGGCTATCAATGCCTAGACTGAAACAGTTCCAGATTGATCAAATGATAAAAGAAAATTATAATTTCTCTAAGGTCTTCCAGATAGTGATATATTTCAAAAAAAAAAAAAGAGATAAAAAAGAGAGAGAGAGAAGAAGAAAAAAGAGTTATATATTAAAAGAGGCAGCCAATACTTCCAGAAATATTTTTCTTCTAAGTTATAGATTCTGCCCTGCAGTTGTAAATTGAGTCGTGTAAATCTAAAGGGTAACTCTGTCTAGGCTGTAAAATGCTAAACTAGTAAACGTAGCTCTACTCGGTTTCCCCTTTTACAATCTAGAAAAGTTGATCGATCCGGAGTTCAGCATTCAATTCAGTCATCCTTGAAGAAATTTTATACCCTTTGAAATTGCACATCGAAATCTTCCTTGAAGTAATCCACCAAGTATGTCCTTGGGAAATTTTAACAGTTGGCAGTTAACAGTCAATTTATTGTGAAGAATGTCTGCGGCAAGGCATGATGCATGGTCTTTTTGTTTTGAAACCAGAGTCTTGGGTTCTAAAATAATGCTACTATTTTACCCGCAGATATTGCCATTCGCATTTTCGCGGCCGACAGGGGAAGAAGCAGCGCAGCACTGGGGACGTCGCGATTTCGCGACATGTCGCGAAATCACGACATGTCGTTGGCCTCCGTACAACTTCTTGATTTTCAGCCATGAAAATGGAACATGTCAGCGCGTCGCTACAAGTTCGCCAAAGCTGTATGCATTGACCGCGTTGATCGCAATTTTGGAACATGTCAGCGAATCGCTGCAGCTTTCTCCCTTCGGCACTTTCTTCCGAAATCGTCGCGATATCGCGACACTTCCAAAAATGGAAACGTCACGATTTTGCGCAGATCCGTACAGCTCATCTTCTCTCTCAAAAAACTGTCACGATTTCATGACATGTCGCGAAATCGTGACCTTTCTGGCACTTAGCCGATTTTCATGCATTTTCTCTCTCCTATCGCGAAAATGCGACATGTCACGAAATCGCGTTGTTCCGTACGTTCTGCTTCTCTCTCCTCCGGCCGGTAGCGATTTCGTGACGGTTTCCATAAATGGAAATGTCACGATATCGTGACACTTCCAAAAATGGAAAGTGTCGCGATTTCGCTACACAAAAATGACTTAGCTGCTTTTCTATTTTCCTGTCGCGATATCGCAACATTTTTGAAAATGGAAGTGTCGCGATATCACGACACTACCAAAAATGGAAAGTTTGATTTTTCATGAATTTATGCAACTATTTTCTAGATTTTCTCGATACCGGTGCAAGATTTTCTTTGTGCATGAATGATTCTAGCATGTAGAAAGTTAAGCTTGAAATAACAATGCTAGAAAGACTTGGAAAAATGCACAACTTTAACAAAGAGGCAAGCAAAATTGGATTTAAACCTGAAAATGATCAAGAGGGTCCCTGCTGCAAAATGGAAGCTCAAAGTTTTCAAGAGGATGGAATTTCATTTTTCAGTGGGGGTGTGTTGCTTCTCAACAAGACCTTCTACTAGACTCTATACTTTCAAGTGGTGTTGGTAGATCAGAGGGTGCCTCCACAAGTATCCCTATAGACATAGATTCGATCATGATCTAGGTCATAAAAGGTTTTGTGGTCCATGGACATACCTCCACTATGACCACCTTTGATGGGTAGGGTAGAGGAGACAGGATCCTAGAGCATGGATAGGATTGAGGTGACATGCCAATTTTAAGTGTGGCATGCATCCTTGGGGAGGGTCAAGTGTGTCAAGCTTAGACTGTGGCACACTGACCTAATAAACCTATGTACCCTTTCTATCTTGAGTAATACCATGTTGCTTTAATTAAAATATGTGCACTTATGTGATTATTATTATTTGTACTTTTATGTTTGATTATGCATGAATGGATGAACTTAACTTATGGAATGCATGAATGGACTAAGCTAATGCAATGTATGAGGAAATGAGGCTTAAATAAATGAGTTAAAATGCATGGATGGATGGATAAATGCAAGAAACAAAGGATGGAAGAAAGAGGATAAGAAAATGAAAAAACACACCTCTAGCAGAAGTCATGCCCCATAAATATGAACCATAATTTTAGCATAGAGCGAATTTGTGCCCCATGGAGACTGGGTGTGATTTCAAAAAAAAGAAAAGAAAAAGAAGAAGAAATAGAATATGGAAAGGTCAAAAAAGCAAGAAGGTGCTCGAAAGATGATGTTTGAATCAGTTTAGATCATGAAATATTAGTGTGATCAAATGATCATAGACCAAGTGAAAACAAAATAAATTAAGTGGGACCTTGTAAGGATGTATGCTCATAAATGACCAAGATGGAGGCTACACCTTGTGTGTCGATATGAAGCTATCCTATAAGGTTTTTATCACATAAATGTGGTCAAATGTGGAGCAATACCTACCATGGGTGTGGTGCTCACTAGTGGAAAAAAATGAAGAGGTACCTGCTAGGATGTATGCTCAAAAATGGTCGAGATGGATTCTACCCCTCATGTGCGGCCATGAAGATATCTTGTATGGGATGAAATATGATATTGATTTTTCAAAACAAGTACCACCCGATAGGGGTATGGTGTGTACAAAATATTGGTGAGCAGATTGAAGCATAAGGTGAGTGTGTGTGTGTTGAAATAATATAGAAGAAAGAAAGAAGAAAAAAGTAAAGACAGTGTGTGTGTGCATATCTAGTGAAATCTCAAGAGCTAAGTTGTGTGCATAAGATATTCAATGGTTGTATGAATACCATAAATAATATTCATGTGGTATCTACCCTATCTTACAAGAACCACTTAACAATCAAAATATCAATAGCTATGAAAATAGAAGAATGAACGTATATCCTTTGTCTTGGGGAGGATAAGAAATTATTAAAAGCTTCAAGGAAAAAAGACATACAAGAGAAGAAAAACTATATCCCTTGACTTGGGAAGAAATTTGATGATCATTTTAGACTTTCAAGGTCAAGGAATATAAAAAAAGAAAATATAATAAGAAGAGATGGACAAAATGTGGAGATGAAAATGCATGGAGATGAGCTCTAGGTTGGGGATTCGCTAGGTATCAGATCTCTAGTATGAGTGCAATGCATTTGAGGTAAGACCTAACTAGGTGTCATTACTTGTCATCCTCATGAAATCCCAAAAATATATATGACCAAGTAGTCATGCATTATGGCTAAGCAACAATGCAATTATATGATAAGAAAAATACAAAGTGGAACATAATGTCAAGCAAACCATGCAATATATGATAAGCAGTCATGCAGTATGAACAAGCAAACCAAACGCAGTATAAAAACCAAACTAAATGCAATATAAAAAATGTACAGTGCCAATTTATGCATAGTATTTATTCAGATGCATTAAATTCATTGGTTCTTTAAGTTCTTTACCATCCAAGGGGGAACCAACTTAGGGTGCACCAAAATTACCACATTGCAATATAGAATGTTGGTGGAATAAGGTAGTTCCTCATCCTTATCACTCCACTCCAAGCCTTGATGATCTAAATATTTAGCATAAGTAATAAGGTGATCATAATTATTTGTAAACACCTAAAACACGTCATGTTGAGGAGGCTACTCATGTAGACACATTTTCAAGCCATATGAATCATCTTGGATATTTACAAGGCCTAACAGTTGCTCTAGCCACTCAAATAGGGGCAAACAGTCCTTACAACCTACACCATTATCCCCTCTAGTAGTAGCCTCATGACCGCTAGTAGCGATGATGGTCATAGAGTCGATCGTTCTGATCAAAGACAACCTCATCTGTAACAAAATCGAGCTTCCTAAGCTAAGTAAAATCAGTTACAATGCAACCAATATACAATGGTCTTAGTTTGATAAGCTTCTAGAAGCATAGCCTAACCTCCTTGAGCCTAACCAAATATTTTTTCTTGGCTTACTCAGCAAGCTAGGATCCCAATTTGGAAAGTCTATTTAAGGCACCCAAAAACAAGAGAAAATATAGAGAATTGATCCCCAATAGAACGCAACTAAGTGCTGCAATTTTGTGATCAGAGAGTGCAATCTCTCATAAGCATCATGATGCTACCAAATTTACATCATGGAGCTCACATCAACAACCATGAAGTGCAATCAAACTTGAAGGATAAATCCCTTATCATTTGATCATCAATTTGCCATCGATTTCAAACCAATTTCATGACCCAACTGTGTTTTAGAACACAACGATCCTTGCACATCAATTCCATAATCAAATTGAATGTCACCAAGCATCAAGCATAGAGAATAGATTATCTATATGGCAGTCGTTTTTTCAATAACGGCCCACAAGCATCGCTACTGGACCTAACAATGGTCAGTAGAGCTCACCGTTATGATCAACAATGACCTTGTTGTGATGTTCATTTTCTTCTATTTTAGCCATTAGAATTAGTTTTAGTTGCTTTAATCTTGTTTTTATCATTCTTTAGCATTATCTTTATCAATATTTCACATATTTTTTTACTATTTTCATACATTTCCTTATTACTTTATGCATTTTCTTTCATAGTTTGCCTTATCAAGAAACAGGTCTCATCTTGAGAGACTTTCATATGCTTCTGATGCTTTTGTAGTTTCTTTGTGTGTAGGTTATAGGCCTTAGTAGGAGCTATTCATCATCAAGATCACATTTCTTGGCATCATAAAGTGGAGGTCACTAAATAAACCCTCTATTATCATATTTGGAAGAGCAAGAACTCTGCATATTGCATCTTTTTCCTTTTGGGGTTACATATTGTAATCATGTATCATTGGTGAATCCCTAAGAGGGATCTATTGTAACCATTTTCCAAATTATTAATGAGAAGAGCATCTTACTTTCTTTATTTTTGTGTCAATATGGTTACTTGATATTTTTTATCAATTAATTACATGTTATATAGTTAGATGCATGGTTTTTGTTGCTTTATAGTGGCGATCACAATGGAAAAACTATGATTGCCACTGTAAAGGTTGGTTTTTATTAGGGATGTAGCCTATACCACATACCCTAGGCCAAATCTCAACTTCCAAAGGTTCTTGAATACCTTTTCATTGTGGCCCCAAACCTTTACCTATTTATCCCATGCTAGATAGGATTTGCTTGGGAAGTTGGTAATAATTGGACAAGTAATAATGGGCAAAAGAATGATCTATAGGAAGAGGGTTGCTACCATAGATATGTTCTTCGAGGTAGACTCCTATGAAGATAAATTTACATGTACCAATGTGTATGACTTCACCCTTCTTATGGGGTAAACCCATAGTCCTTGGTGAATATGGTAGCTTAGCTAGATCTAGAAGAGGTGATTGAAGAAAATATTGACTTGATCCTATGATGAAACATTTACTAGTGGTTCCTCACTCACTTTAGATTTTCAAGTTGCTTGATGATGTGAGATGAAAAACTAATGGACATAAATTGATATCAAATGGAGCTTTGATCAACCATTGAATAATATTGGAATCGATGAGGGTTTCCCATAATGGTGACAAGTTGATATTTGAATTCAAACTTCAAACATTGATGAAAAGTAGAAGGTAAAACCCTCATCGCATGAGTCCAATGGCATCCAAGAAGAAGATTAAAATATGCAAGGTAATATACCACATAGAACATGGTATCTAAGATCTTAGATCCAAAACTAAGGGGGAGGGATATGACACCTCAAGCCTCTTGGGACTTGTTGTTGAAAGCTTTGATTATGATATTGGATTTAGTTAAATCTTTCTCTTTTAACCCAAAATTTTAGAAAAATTAATAAGTGCATATATTGATGGAAGAATCGTTGTCTATCAAGATTCGCTTGATAAACGTTTTCCTAATAAATGTAGTGATATAGAGGAAAGAATCCCATCTTAATTATGAGGAAGAAATATCATCATCCTAAAATGTGATATGATGTATCCCAAGGGAACCTACGACATCAACTATAGCACTAGGGGAAATATCTTGAGGAATAGATTGTTTTCTTAGAATATTCAAGAAGGCTTCCCAATGAATTGGAGAAATTTGAAAAATATCTAAGAAGGCGATCTTAGCTAGGGTACTAGCTAACTTTTGTTGAATGTCGAAGGAAAATTTAGGTTGTGGCTTCAACACTAAAGGTGGTTTTTCTTCTCTCATCCTCTTTTTTTGGGTACTCTTGAAAACTAAGAGCATTTTTAAAGGTTGGTTTAATGTATAATTTATCTCCTACTGAGTTCATTGAGTTAGTTGTTCTTGGGCTTGTTACCTTGCAGTTACCGCTATCATACCAACCATATTGTTGTGGGTAGGTGGCACATTATGATATGAAACTTGATTAACTTCCTATTTCTCATGCTTAGGTAGAGGGTCTTGGAAGATCTCCATGTCTTTATTAGTTGTGGGTGCTTATTGAGTAGGAAGTTGATTGTTTGTTGGAGGATTGGATTGAGGACCCTCTATAACAAGGCAACCTTCATCAATTAAGTTCTAAACCACATTTTTCAACCTCTTACATGATTTTTTCATGTGCTCCTCCACTCTATAATACTCACAATTTTGACGAGGTTGATACCAATTAGTTGTGGTATCGGGTTGCCTTATGGGAGGCAACTCTATCATATTTGCTTTCAAAATTTATTTTAGGACCACATTCATAGGTGTGTTGAGTCTTGTAAAATTCCTTGGTGGGGTTTTTTTAGATTGGCTAAGCACCATATTTTGTAGGGTTTTAGCAATATTGTTAACATGCCTACTATCTTTTACCCCATCACCAACTACATGCTTGTTCTTATACTAATTTTTTGTGGTCCTATATTCTTATTTCTTTTGCTTAATTTGACCTCTTTAAATGAGGTCTTTCTCTATTCTTCTTGCCAGATCCATTGCTTGTTCAAAAGAGGTGATAGTTATTGTTTCCAATTCATACGATATTTGTTCTTGTAAATTTTTAAAAAATATCTCAACTATATCTCAAGGAGGTAAGGTATATCTTAATAATCCAACTAAAAAGACAATATTTTTGAAAAATATTCATATTTACCTTATTTCAACATATAAACATCTTTCATAGTTACATTCTTCTCAACATAAGCTCCAAATTGTTGAAAAAACAATTATGTTGTCTCTTCAAAATTCCTCAAAGAATTATGAGGCAATTGATAATACCATTCCAATGTCATAACACCAAGGATATTAGGGAACATATTTATCAACAACATATCATCATATATAATATCATGACACGATGTCCTAAAAATCCTTAAATGTTTAATTAGGTTCTCTTTTCCCTTATAAATACATAAAAATGGCATTGGAAAATGCTTAGGGTAGGGCCTAGAAGCGACAACAGGGTCTAAGGGTTGATTGCACATTTCCTTGTAGTTGTAGGTGAAACTTGGAGGTTGAATCATATCCACTCTTGAATCCAATTAATTCACCATATTAGTTAAACTTTGGATATCAGGATTGTTGTTGTGTAATACACCTAGGTTCTCTAGGGGAGGGGAATAGGTAGGTTGTTGAAAGGTAACTTGTCCAATTTTGGAGTTATTAATATCGTTATGGTATGGATTATGATATGTGGTATCTTGTTGTGAAGGATAGTTAACATTTGGTGGAACAAAAGTATGAATATTAAGATGAACAAAATGAGAAGGAAATTAAGCATAATTTTGGGATCCATTACCAATTGGAGGAGCTTGTGTAATTCCCCTAATTTTTGTGGTCATGGTAGAATCATATGTTGGTTTATGGAAAGGATTAACATGATGTGAAGATTCAAACAAAGGATTTTTATGAACATTCCTAGGAGAGATGGTAGGAGGAGGAGGCATCCCACCTCTTTCAAGTCAGGATTCCTCTTCCATAGCCTTAACCAAAGCCTCCTTATGGTGGTTTATAAAACCCCATATATGATCAAATGATGTGAAAGTGAAGCCTCCATTAGGCTCCTCAAAAGGATCAAAGTTAGTACTAGTTTCTTCATGTTCTACCTCTTTTACATCTATATTAGTATTCTCCCTATCAACCTAATCATCTTATCAAGGAATTTGATCATATTCTAAAGGCTTTTGCTTACTCCTAAGGTTTGGATCCATTAGGAAGAAGATAAAGGATAGAGGAGAAAACTATCAAAAGATACACAAGAATATTTTAAGATGTTTTTAATGTTTTCTAATTCTAGACAAATAAATTTAGTGATCTTTATTAAAGTTTTTAAAATAAAAATAAAAGGAAGAGGCTTCCTATCTTGGACACTAATACGTGCCTTCACATCGTATTCACCAAATATGTAGAGGGGGAAAATAGCCTTGTCACATATGACTCTTGGCTATATCTGTTAGGAGCCAAAGTGACCATGGGGTGTGTTATATTCTCTACATTCAAGGGCTTGGGGATTGAAGGGTTCACCGGGAATGGTTTAAGGACTCACTCTAGTCTGGGATGGATATTTTTGATGTATGAATTAAAAAAACACCTATGTTTGGCCTTTCTAAAAACTAAACTATGGAAATAAAAGAACAATGTAATATAGACAAAGATGCAAGAAGACAAGAAACTAACCCTAGGATGATTCTATATTTTCAATGAGAACTAAATCCTAGCTTGCAACAAAATAAATCCTTTTATTTTTTAGCAAGGGTGTGAGAGAATGCACAAATAGATGTAGAGTGTAAACTATACGCTTTTATTCTTTCAAATACCTAGGATATGATCAAATATTTCTCTTTATTTATGATTTAGGTTTTAAAATAGAAATGGATAGAAAGCAAACAAAAAAAACCTAAGATATTAACTTAGAGCACTTATTTGATCCAACAATTGACCTTAGCTTTTAACTTGCATCCATATGTGTCTAATTGCTTCACAACCTGCAAAACAACTTCACAAAACCCTAGAAATTTTGATCAGTGTTTGGGGACCTGCTTAGGCTATTGTAATACTAAGCTTGGAGGTACAATAGTCAAGCCCCTTAGTCCGTTTAGCTTACCATTCAAAAGCAAAAGTGATTGTTAACCCTTTTGGAAGAAAAATAAGACAAGCTGTATTAAAATGAAACAATATAAATAATAGAATGCAGATAATAGTATTATGGCCTAAATGGAACATGCAAGTAAAAATGAGGGTTTGGAAGTGAAACCTTAGCCCCAAGCCTATAAAAACCAAAATCATACCCCATAAAGGGTGATTGTGATTTCAGGTTTTGCCAAAATCATGCCCTATACTAAAGGGTTATGAATTTGCAACAAAATTGCAAACACGATAGATGGAGGTAAAGTCAAATGGTAAATTTAGACACCAAATTACAGCCACTAATCCTCCATCCTAACCACCCCACCACACACTTGTCCACCATTCACCCTTCCCACCAATTATTTGGCCCAATTCCACCTTTCCCACCTTCAAAAGGTCCACTTTAGCCCTTTTCCACCATTTCTTAACCCAATTGGGATTATTTTAATATTAATTTATATTTAATATAATATTTTATATTATATTATAATATATTTATAAACGCAATTAACCACAGCAATCCAATCCAATCTAATCTCCATCGTCCATCTTCATTAATCCATGCCAGATCTAAAAAATAATCTCAACCTTAGGATATAATTTAATCTTAGCCACACGATCAAAAATGTAATGCTAAAACTCTAAGAAAACCCTAGGTTGGACTATAAATAAGGGCATTTGCAAATGCTCAAACCCTAGAACCCTAATATTAGAATTTGCATCTTGAAGAGATCATTGGCGAAGCCCTAGCGAAGTAGAAAGAGATAGAGCCCTAAAAATCCAAAGCTCTAGCTAGCCAATAGGACTTTTTTTGGTCCATCCATCCTCATATCCATCCTTTCCACCTCGCCCTACTCCATTTTTGTTGTCGCCACTTTCGCCCATCCATCGCATTCATCGCATCCCCCACGATCTACTTCTATATATTTTATCCTCATCGCAGGTGCCCTCTCGAGCTTGTGAAGCTCACTACAGAGCTTGCCAAGCACACGCATGTGCCTACTATATTGCAAGCTTACTCCAGAGCCTGAAAAGCTCGCACCAAAGCCTACCCAGTGTGTTTCTGAGCCTGTTGTTATCATTAAAGCACAAATCAGAGCCTGCTGTGTCACACCATCTTTTGTCAAAACTATAATAATAGAATAAAATATCATCACAAGAAAGGTATATCGTTATTTTTTTATTCTGTTACATGATCTGTATATTTAGCATGCCATTTGATCTATTTTTGGTTAAGGTTTATTGATATTTGAGGGTCTCACACTATGGAGCATTCATAGATGTTATTAATCTCTTTCTTTGTTTGTGTGCATGCAGATCTACATATTCTATTTATTGTTGAATGATTGTTGAAGTTGGAGTGGCCCGAACACATGGATACATGAAGCCCACTCATTCTGTTGGAAGAGAGGACACACTATCTGAAGACACTTCATTGTTGTAGCTAGGGTTTTGGAGAACCCTAGCATATTGTAAATCTTTGTATCAAAGGCTCATTGAGTACAAATTGTATCAAAAGGATTTTATTATCTCCCCCCCGTTTATTGAATAAATTTATCTATTTGTGTAATCTTGTGTTTCCTTGAGTTATTTGATTTCTTTATTATTTTTTAAGTGTCGTGTTCTTGTCTTCACAAATGGAGATCATGGTGGGACCCATAGGGGTTTCATTATTTAATAGATCTACCTTGCTAACTTAATTTTACGTCTATTTGTTGCAGAGTTTTTAGAAGCATAGAAGTCATTGATTTTGTCGTTAGGGAATTCGAAGTAGTCTACAACACTTTCAGAGATTACGCAAGCATTCAGCAGTGTCTGCAGACAACCACAGGCACTCTTTTGTGCCTACAAAGGCACTTTGCTACACCTAGAATTGATTTAGAGCAGAGCTAAGGCTTCCAAGCAGGTCCCATAACCCTAGTTTATCATTTAGCGATTTATGTATTCTATATTTTGTTGTTGTTTTTCGTTGTTTTTAGGTTTAACACTAAGTAATCTGGGAAATAATCCTTAGCAAATCACATTTAATGTTTGTGTGTATTTCATCATATCAAATTCATTTCTTGTTCTAAAGTTGTATATCTAGGTGATTGTTTGCATTTTGAGTGCATATGAAATAGAAAAACATCCTATATTTCACATTTTAGGGTTAAATATTGCTTTAATTTTGCATATATAAATAGGAACAACATTTGGATGTATAAAGTAATAATACCCTAGGCTGGCCCCTTTGGCAGAGAGGTGGACGAACCCTCTGGTTGCTCTTGTGATTTTAATCACTTGTAGGCAGGGGATTTTAAGGGTGTACTCTGCACTCTTTAGGTGAAATTTGCATCTTTGTGTTGGCTTCTGATTTAGATTAGTAAAGTTAAAAATATTTACTATTGTTTTCACACTATAGAGAACAATATATCTAATAAAATTAATCACACACACTTGCACGATTCACTTTTTAACAATAGTGGCTAGATTTCATCACCAACCATTGCTTGAGATTAGGTGATGATGGCAGTGATTTCCATCCACCAATATTTACCCTAGAAACCATAGGACTACCCCCGAGCAAACTTGTTGGAGGTCATTACCAACAAGAATCTCGTTGCCTCAACCAGCCATAGCTTTTTACCTTTGTTTTCTTTAAGCAAGATTAAGTTACATCAAAACATAAGCCAACAATTCTAAAAAGAATCCCACATTAACGAGAGAAAATAATTAATGAACGAGGTAAGCCACACAGGATGAAACCTAGGATTGATTGTTTTCTTTACTTTAATTTATGAAAAAGTTTTTAGTTTGTGTTATTTAGATTAAACTTTGAATTTTTAGTTTAATTACTTTATGGTACTAACGAGACAACAAAAGAAAGTAATAAATCAAAGTGATTTAATGGAAAACACTTCCCATCCTCCTGCTACTTTGGTAGCCAACCTATCCAGCATGGTTCAAACTACTTCATCTAGATCGTCATATCCATCCCTACCTCAAGTAGGAACCCTTCCACATAATTTGGAAACAGCCACCACCCACATAGACATGGACAAAGTGAGGGCCATATACGAGTCGTCCAACTATGTCTTAGAACCCCTTAGCCAAGAGGGATTTGAAGAACCCGAATTGGCTATCGCCCACATTACCCAAGGATATCATAATTTAGGTTATGAATATGATATACCTTGTTCCATGAGCCAACTGCAACAAAGCCCAAGTATTCCAAACACTTGCCTGACATCCACCTACTCCAACCCATTGTATGAGGAGTATGGCAATGCGGCCTCACAAATCCCTAACCACCAAGTTGTCACATCAAATGCAACTTACACCATATCCATGTCCTCTCATCCATCATCATCCACCCCTCCATCATCTCACTTAGCCACCATACCCATGTCTTCTCATCCATCATCATCCACCTTCCCATCATCTCATCCAACCATAACCCCATCCTTTGATACATGGTCAAATCAAGAACTTACGGACACATTAGGGCTCATAAATAGGTTGCTTTCACAATGAACGAAAGAAAAAAAACCGATTAACACAGACCCTATGACCCAAATAGTTCCAAATAAACCTCCCCTCATAAATCAAAATCCGGCATGGTTTCCCCAACCTTCCATAGTGTCCATCCCTAATACACCATCAATCCACACATCAACCATACCAATTACTATTACCGCCAACCAACCACACAACTCATTCTTCCATCAACATCCTCATAAATCATCCCCATCCTTCAACCATCAATATTCACCACACAACCATCCCAATTCATTTCATAATACCATATTGGTCACACCCCAACATCTACCATCTAGCCCATCAACCAACCACCACACAATCCAAGATTCTCACATTCCAGTAGAAGATCATAGATTCTAGGCAATACAAAAGCAAATTTATCATTTGATGCAAAATTCACCAGGAATAATGAATCAAAAGCTTACATTAAGCCAACTAATCCATCAACAAATCCACCCTTCGGTACCATCACCGTCGTATTCGATAGATTTTACGATACCAAAATTTGACAAGTTCAGGGGAACTGAGGATCCTACGAAGCATGTGAGTTCATTTGTCCATGTATGTTTTTGGATTAGCGATGATAATGCTCTTATGATCCAAACGTTTCCTCAAACATTAGGGGAATATGCCATTGAATGGTACAATCAATTGCCTACACATAGTATTTATACTTTTGATCAATTGATAGATCTATTCTTGGAAGACTTCGCCCTTAATATTAGAAAGAAGGTGTCCTTATCAGATATATATTATTTGAAACAATGGGATGAGGAACCTATCTATGATTTTGGAAACCGTTGGAGGGCAATCATAACCAAGTTGCCATTATCCCTCCTAATGGAAGAAATTATCAAACTTTTTACCAAGAGTTGCTTAAAACCCATCTCTTGGATGCTACAACTCAATACTTATAGAACATTTGATGAGGCTTTAGCATAGTCTAGTGTCATTGAGGAGATAAAAATCCAAGAGGGTGTCATTAAGCATAATAAGAAAGAGTGGCAAAATAGGGGCCAATACCAAAATAATCAAACTGGCCAAACCAAATCAACACAAGCCTCAACGGCTAACATAGCTAATCAATTCAATCAAGTTGTCATGATCCAACCTGTAATGGCTCAAAAACTAGTGCAACAACAAATTTCCTATCATGCGATCCCATCAGTAACCCAAGCACCAATGGTACACAACACAATGACAACTATGGAACAACCTATCCACCGCCAATTCAATCGACCCCAATGTCAATACACTCCTTTAGCGAAATCATATTCATACATATTTCGAAGGTTGTATGAGACAAAAAAATTAGCCTTACTAGACATTAGGCCAGATGATCCCACCAAAATGTCTAAAAATTATAGAGAGCACTTTTTTTGCCCATACCATCAGCAAAATGGGCATGATATCAATTCCTGCCATATGTTCAAAAACATAGTGCAAGACGTCATAGACCTAGGAGCCATTAACATGGATAAACCCTTAGCTCCACAAAATCAAAATTTGGGCATATATCAGACACCTCTACCTAACCATGGGGAGGTCCAACATAATATAGGAGGTAACAATCAACAACCACCTCCTAATCAAGTAAATCATCTCCAACAATACCAAAACTTTATAGGAGCAGTCCATGTGGTCACTAGAGGTCAAAGGCAAAATCAACAAATCCTCAAAAACATTCGAACCCACCTCCCATCCAAACATCACCAAATCTATCTCTACCAATAAATCTATCCAATCCATCCAATCAGCCCATCCTTCGTCCAATAATGCCGGTGGTACCTTTAACTAGCCAGTTAACCACTAGTTTAAAAATAGCATCAGCCAAACTTTCTGTGTATGAGCTTATCCAACAATCCCCTAGGCATAGAGAATATTTAATGGAAATAATCAAGCTAATTGAGTTAAAATCCTAAGACTCTAATGCCTTCAACAACTTTGTAGGGAGTGTTAGAATGTGCATGGAGCCATCAATTACCTTTTATGACTTTGAAGTAAAATCAATGAGTTTAGAATCAGTAGACCCTCCATTGCACATAATGGCACTAATAGAAAGAAAGCCATTCAAAAGATTCCTTATTGATACCAGCTCATCCATCAATATCATTACTAATTTTACCCTTATCCACCTCAAATTACCTCCATACCACATTTCCATATCATCATTCACCCTCAAAGCAATTAACGATGCTTTGTGTACCACAATTGGCACTATTGTTTTACCTATAGAAGTAGGGGCCCGAATGTTGCACATCATGTTTCACATCCTAGAAGGAGCCATGGCATATAATATACTCCTTGGTAGACCTTGGATGAGGTAAATTAAATGTGTTCCTTCAATTATCCATCAATGTTTGAAATATGTTCATGATGGACAAGTCCATTGCATCCCTGCGGATGTCGAACCTTTTAAGTATTGTAATTTCATTTCAAATTCGTATGAATCCATGTTACCTTCCACCCATCTATTATTAACACCATCATCAAATTCATCCACATCGTCCCTTAATCCACCTTCTTCCAATCCATCTACATCTTCTTCTAAAGCTCCCATCATATAGGAGCCACCCATCACATCACCTCCTCAAACATCCATTTCTTCTTGTACATGTGGTCACAATCAGTCTATTGTTAGCACATCATATATTACATTTACACCTTCTTCTACAACCACTTCTTCTATTTCATCATTACCCCATCCTCTATCTTCTAATTCCACGCTACCATCCAATCCCACTCCATCGGCCGATGTTTCAGAAGTTGAAATCTCGTATTGTGACATATTTAATTCACCACCATCCATAACCAATCCAAATCCATCTGAGCCCCCACCATCAACCACACTATTCCAAGTCAAAGTCCACATCACCAATCATGGTATAGGTGAATATGTGGTCCAAGACGTCACCATCACAACCCTAGCCATTTCAACAGCCAAATATTTTGGATGTCCTTGAGACCGTTCTTTATCCATAGGTGTTGCTTACTACATGAGTGTAACTCCAAATAGCATTAACTTTGTTTATGGAGGGTTGGATTACTTAACTGGGACAAACCCACTCGAAGAACCACAATAACCTAGGTGTGCCAATATACCTCACATAGAGGATTTTCCCGGTCGTTACTTTAACATGTTCAATTGGTAAGGTCAAGGTCTAGGTTACCATGAGTAAGGGATGCATGATATTTTAGAGGTCCCATATAGAGGTACCCATGATCATTCTAGTTTAGGCTATACCCCATTGTATTCCATCGCTTCTATTGAGCAAACCTTTAAAAAGCTTAGCCTCAATGATGAAGATTACCCCATCCACCCACTACCCTCAACATCTTCTCTTGAACAGGCCCTTCAAGAAATTTTTATTGACAAAGTAGACGAAGATGATCCCATCAACTTCTCCTATCCTTCCTTTGATTCTGACGATGAAAGTTATGAATAATTTGAAGTCATGTCAAACGCTTCTGATGATTCTAAATATGAGTCACATTCCATTGCCCTCATCACCCAATAGGAAGAGTTTTACCTTTGAATGTTCCCCATACATCATCCCATCTTTCGTTTGCTTCTTCCATAAGAACAAGCGGACCCACCAGGAAATCCATCTTGAGCCCCACACATAAGCCAAGAAATGTAACATATGTACATATTTAAAAAAAAACAACAAAAAAAAAAACAAAAAATGTGTTTCTCATGTTAATGCCATGTCTATTACAGGGATAACACCATTCAACATTGGTTCAACTCCGATCATTCCATCCATTCCTCCATCCAAGCCGCCCTTCCTTCCACTAAGTCAATATGAATCCTATTGAATTATTCACCCCACTCCATAATCCATACAATCTTACTAGGCCAATTCCAATTGACATTAGTCTTATTGACTTGGACCAGATTTCCTCCCCACCCTCCTTTTCGGAGCTCATCCTATCCGAGGAACTACTAAGGGCTTTGGCTAGCTATATTTCTCATTCATCACCACATTCACCCACATCACCTTCCAATAGAGGTCCCGGGGTCTTTCAGGCAGTGTTAGGTAGCGATAAGTAGGAAAAGTTGGATGACATTTTAGATGACATAAATCTGATCCCAACACCACATCAACTTGAGGAAGGCTCACATATTTTCATTGAAGATACCATCGATGTGAACATTATTTTGGATCCTGACAATACCCAAGTTGTCAAGCTTGGCAAAAGTTTAACATTTGATGAACAAGAACAATTCATTGCTATCCTCAAGAAAAAGAAAGAAGTGTTTGAATGGTCCTACAAGGATATGCCTAGCCTTGACCCTGACCTTGTTGTCCATAATATCACCTTGCATCTTGACGCCAAGATGGTCAAACAAAAACTTAGGAGAATGCATCCTACAGTGACCCTCATAGTAAAAGAGGAAATACAAAAGCTATTGGACGTACATTTTATCATTCCTATTTACTATCCTGAGTGGCTATCAAACATGGTACCTGTTCGCAAGCCTAACAGGTGATACGCATTTGTAATGAATTTTGAGATCTAAATAAAGCATGTCCTAAGGATGACTTTCCTCTTCCAAACATTGATACTCTTGTCGACACCTGCACAAGCCACAAAATGCTTTCCCTCATGGATGGTTTTTTAGGTACAACCAAGTTCAAATAAATCTTGATGACCAACACAAAACTGCACTCACAAAACCTTGGGGAACATTTTATTTTAGGGTTATGCCCTGTTGTGGAGTTTCCACAACCACCCCAAAATTCTTGGGGACCCACTTGTCATATTTTGATATGAAAGGTTTTTGGTTTTATTTGGTTTGTAAGAATAAGGATGTTTCACCGTTTTGTTTTAATAATTTTAATTGCTTTGGTTATTTGATATTTAATGATTAATTAATCTAGGCATTAATGCTTAGATTAATTAAAATCCATTTTTATGAATAAGAGTTTAATATTATTCATACTATCTAAGGTGATGGAATGTGTTTAACAAAGCAAGCCCTAGCCTAAAACAAAAAGAGGATACAAAAGATACAAAGAAATTGAGATAGAAGCCAATATGCTATTATCTACCTAATATAATTTCATTAACTATATTATGTACATAATAGTAATATTTTTAAGATTATGTTATAAGGTTCTAAAATGTTATTATTATAATAATATTATTATATTGTATATAATAATATTATTATAATGTACTTTATAAAAGACGTGATAATAATATTTATGATAAGGTAAAGTTTAACATCGTTTTGTTTGATTGTATATAAGGTGATTGTGGCTATTCAAAACATTCAAAGACATGAGTGGCTAGTCCAAGAACGTTCAGCACTATGGCAGCGAAGATTCACAGAGCAACGCCGACAAAGAAGAGGTGATCCAAGATGGCGTTAGGGTTTAAGAAGAACAACATGAAAGGCATCGGAGTTGTCAGTGAAACGTCCAAGAGGTAGAGGTATGCCATTGAACAAGGAAGGAAGAAGCGTTATTAGGGCAACCTGTGATGCCAATTGACAGAGTTAAAGGCTGGCCTCAAAGAGCATGGAAGGTTTTAGTGTTGCATCTATTTCATTACACTATGGCAGCGTGAGTGTGAGAGTAAGGGGTTGAACAGTTCCATGGCTGCATAGTTTTGGCAGCACCATGACGTCAATGGCATTTTTGATGGCTGCATAGGTTTGGCAGTGCCACGATGATGATGGCAGTGCTATGGCTACATAGTATTGGCAGTGCCATGGTTGCGTAGGTTTGGCAACACCATAATATCGATGGTAGTGCTATGGTTGCATAGTCTTAGCAGCACCATGGTTGCATATGTTGGCCAGCACCAGGGCAATGATCATAGCACTATGGTTGTGTAGCCTTGGTAGTGTTATGGCTACGTCATTGGCAACGCTATGGCTATGTAAGTTGGACAGTAAAATGGCTACGTAGGCAGTATGATGGTTTCATTTGGTTACGTGGAAACCAAAGTTCCCAAGATGGGGGAATGCCATCCCAGTCCTTGGGCACATTGGTATGGCTTAGGAGAAATACCATCGGGTCTCGGCCTCAAAAAGTGATAACAAAAGTTTCACTGAATAATATTGGCCTATATTATTTTAGTTAATGTGAATGTGGTTTGATCACATTCAATGTTTTAAAGGAGGTCTAAAATCGTAGGGGTTATAAGGTGTAGTTAATGCTTTTATTATTAGTTTGATGGATGTAAATGGTTATTCTTGGGTAGAATGCTTATAAGAGAAAGGGGAGATATAAGGAGTCATGCAGGGTTATGTTTTTGTTGTTAGTTTTTTTTTTAATAAATAACGTTTAAAAGTGTTATGTTTATTAAATCACAGAACATGATGATAGATTATTTTCTTATATCCATTCATTATTTTGATTGTGAGAGAATATGAAGCGAAAGGACTTCTAAGCATTATTTATACCTTGCTATCCTACCTTTTTCATGGGGGGCTGAAAATGATGTAACATTTTGAGAAAGCAATAAAGAAAGAGCATTTTTTCATATTTTGAGAGGGTAGCAAACTTTTGTGAGCAAAATCAAAATGAAGGTTTTTATCATAAAACTAATGTTTTTAGTGTCTTAACAATTCTGCATTTTAGAGACTTCTATCCATTTTCATATGCCATGAAGTGGGTTGCAATAGGCGAAGGTTAAGATTATGTAGTTTCTTTATGTTTCCTTTGAGTCTCGCACTTGATTTAATGGTATTGTGCTTATGTTGCAGGTCCATTGATTCAGGTTGTTTTATGATTACCTCATAACTTGGGATTTTGCAGGGAGGAGATTGCTAAACTAATTTAGAATTTGACTTTTCAGCTAACCAAATTTATATGTTTATTTCATTTACTATTCTCAAAGTTTTATTTCAAGCATTCAAGCATTATTTTTTGGTCCATCCAAAATTTTAGTTTCTTTCATTTCCATTCTGGTCCTTTTCCAGAATTTCTGCTAATTTCCTGTTAGTTTCATTTTTTCTGGTCCATTTCCAGAATTGTTAAGCTTTCAAGTTATTTCCATTCTGGTCATTTTCTAGAATTTTTGCACCTCCAAGTTTCATTAATCTAAATCTTTCAGATAAAACACATGGTTTAGGAGGGATACTAACCTACTATTTCACATTAAACTAAGATAAGAAATGAAAGCTAACTTTGCTAACATTGCTAATCTGCTAACTTCTACTAACCATTATTAGGGTAGTGACATCAACATAACGAAGATAAAATGAACCCAACTATCTAAAATTTGCTTCATCTTAAGGGCACGGGAATTAAAATGAGGTGGATAATTCCACATTTTGTCATTTGAAACCTTTTAAATGAAGATAAATTATGCTACTAACAGGGATTCAGGGTAGCATCAATTTTAAAAAACCCTAAAAAGAATTGCTTTTATTTTTAGTTAGATCTTTCAAATCACTAAGCATTGTTTAGAACCAGTAAAGGCCCCTTGTTTATGGTCACATGCATTATTGAATTATTTTTGGCACTATTGTAATATTTTAGATATTTTACCAGAACCTTAGAGAAGTTGAATGTTTGTCATTTGGTTTCTTTTCAAGAGAGGGTTTTCTATTCAATACTCTGCATGTGGTGGTATTTTGTAATTGGGAAAAATATACACTCAACATCTTTGGCGCTAGAAGTATGGACTTCTTTTATGCTTTGTAATTTAGTTTTTTGTTAATGCTAACATGCTCAGTGTTGGCTCAATAGTATTGTGTTTGCAGGTGCAAAATTTTACTTTTGACTAGTTTGTGAGAAGCCTTAATAGAATATATTTTAGTTTTCCCAAGCTAGACCCACCTAGATGCATTTCTACTAGGTCTAAAACCAATGAGGAAAAAATTTTCCAAAATATTTCTCCCAAAACTAGGAAACCGAGGTACAAAATCCAGGAGATCAAGAACTACTTTAGAGACGCTTTGCCAAGATACATTAGGTTTAGAGACGCTTTGCCAATATTTGGAAATGCTAGCTCTCAGACCTATGAATTTGAATACCTTTAGTGGATGTGCACCCATTACTTCCATCACAAGAGCTACATCAAGTGTACCCATCTCCGTCATCTCAAGTGTATCAACTGCTTTAGTAGGGTCATTACCTTTGATTAATATGGCCCAACAATAGCAGCAACAACAACTAGTTCCCTGGTTTGGTACCCAAAGTTTTTTGTTAAGTATACTTGGGGATGTCCATGACATGCCTAAGCACCTTGAGAGGTCTATCCCTAAGTTTGTCCATGATGGTCCCATTTCAGCTAAAGAGCATGTTCAAATTTACAAGGACCATATGATTAGGTAGGGAGTCAATCATGAAGACGTCGCTTGTTGAATCTTCCCTAATAATTTTGACCAAATAGCTCATGAATGGTACAGGAATCTTCCTGTAAGGTCCATTACATATTGGGCCCAGTGGGAAGCTACCTTTGTTAATCAATTTAGGTCATTGCTAGATCCTACCATCATGTATAACCAATTTGTGTCATGCAAGAGGTATCCTAATGAACCTATCATAACATTTAATTCCAGATTCCAAAACTTTACATAAACGTGACTCGTCACTTTGCAATAGACGTTTTTGTGGCATTGCAATTATACCTTGCAATCTTAGATCTGCTGACAGCCATGTTTACCAGGATAAATTCTCAAGTTACAACACTGGCCTTAGCCTATGTTGAAGCCATGACTATTGAGCAACAAATGACATTGCAAGGTGGCACTATGCCTCAATTTCCCATGTTAGGGCAATATGGCCCTTACAATAAATTTGCCATGATGAATCAAGTTGTGACACCTTAGATGCCCATGATGAATTCTTTGCCATATCATCAGTCATACCCATTCTCTCCTATGCTTTCATCTTTTTTGACATACCCTAATGTTGCCATTCCACCCACTCCAAAAATGATGGCTACTAATTAGATAACCTTACCAATATTTGAGGTGAGTAGTACTCAAGCCTCAAATGCCTATCCCATGGTTGCACCTCTTCAGGCCAAGGGTCCATGGTGGACCCAAAACACCTAGAGTCAAATTTTAGTGCCTAATCCAAAGGTTGCTAATGTCAAAAATGTAAGTGGATCTGGGGCTGTCATGCCCCAGCCATAAGGATCTAATTTTGAGCTGGAAAAGCTCAAGAGAATGACCATCAAACAGGGCAATGACATCATTCGATTACAAAAATAATTTGCCCAAAATAACATGCCCAATAGAAACCACAGCCATAGGATAATAGTACTATACAATACACAACCTAATAATGGGTGTGTACCAAATCCAGTAGCCAATCAGGATGATGCGTTAGGATATTGTGATGAGTCAAAGTCATGTGATGAGGAAATGCATCATTTTTGCCATATAAATTCAGACTCTTTGGTGTCTAAAGTCATTCATTATTTAGAAAACAATGATATAGAGGAATATATGAATGTGTTAGGAGAGGAAGAGGATGAAGCTTTGGAAGCCCATGTCGATAAACATTTTGGGAAAGCTAATCACAAGTATTTTACCAAGAGTTCTAAGGATCCCAAAACCTCCTCTACTCCCCCAAACAACCCTTTAGTTCCTCCTGATACAAAAAGGTGATGTGAATCCACCACCTCCATTATTGGAAGCACCTAGGACAATGCCAAAAGTGTCAAATATTGGAACATCCACTTATGACTTAGAAGAAGATATGAAAAGTACCAAGGCCAATACCTCAATTTATGAGGTCTCTCTATTGTTGGGGTAGGATAAAGTTGTGGGCAAGATATTAAATTCCCTAAATCAAATTCATGAGGTTAAATCTATAGAACCCCAACTTGCTATGATGAAAGAGAAACCAGAGGCACCTCCTTTTCTCATAACTGTTAGCTAAGTTTACACAACTGTTTGATTGATTATGGTGCCTCGGCCAACATCATGCCTCTTGAGATAAGCCAAAAGCTAGGACTTAAGCATGTTCATGCAAATAGCAAAGTAGTCCAATTAGACAGATCTATGGTGGATGTAATAGGTGTTTTAAAATATGTCCTAGTTCAGATCAACTCAGAGCCTAGGGTCCAAAATTACACAAATATCCTTGTGCTAAATATTGCTACCAAGTATGGCATGGTGTTGGGCAGGTATTGGAGCATAAATCTCAATGGTTATGTGGTGACTAATTCCTCCCATATGTGGTTGTCATGGAGAGGAGTTGCAAACAAAATTTGGGTAGATAGAGAGCCTCGACTTAGGGAAATGATTATAGAATATAATAAATCCAATGAGATTTAGTTTATTGAAACATAATTAGGGGTTTGCAATTTTAACATAGAGGAAATAGCCAAATGGTCCCAAAATGATAATATTTACCATTGTACTTCAAAATAAAACAAGAGGGTGTGGACCCTAAAGTTTGATGGGTTCAAATAAAAACAAGATGTGGGAGATAGGGTAGAGCTCACATGTCTTGGTAGTAAGCCTTTACTTGTTGCCTACAAATTACAATTCCCAGACACCAATAATGTGGCGGAGTATGAAGCCCTAATTTTTGGACTTCAGTTGGCCCTAAGAGAAAAGGTAAAATGCCTTAAGGCATCAAGAGACTTAGAGTTAGTAATCAAACAGGTCAAGGAGCAATATACCTATAGAGACAAGAGGTTGAACCTCTATAAAACTAGAGTGATGAAATTAATTAATGAGTTTGATGCTTTCAATATTCCCTCATCTCAAGAAAAAATAATAAAATGGTTGATTCATTAACCATAGAGGCTAGCATGCTTTCGCCTGTTGACCATAAAAAATGTAAAAAAATTTCCATTGAGTTAGTGCCTTGCCCCTACATACCAGACAATGTCACGAACTTACAGGTCTTTGATAGTGATAGACACATTTTTAGTTTTATCACTAATTTTGGTATATTTGAAAATCAGGTTATAGATGAAGAAGAGAGGAGGCAATTAGAAGTAGGAAAAACCAGAGTATAGAATGAAATGCCAAGTGATAGGGCATCTCTAGAAAATTTGTTTGATATGGGATATCAAAAGAAAAAAAAAATACCATCCCCCAATGAATCATGCAATTTAGTCAATTTGAGGAGTGCAGTAGATCCACGTGAAGTGTTCATTTCAAAGGCATGCACACAATGAGAGAAGGAATCAATAGCTCAGGTTTTATAAGAATACATTGATTGTATAGCTTGAAGCTATGAAGATATGAAAACTTATGACCCGAATGTAATCATGCATACTATTCCTCTAAAGCCTGATTCCAAGCCTTTTAGATAGAGGTAAAGAACTGTTAACCCAATCCTAGAGCCCCTGATAGAGAAGGAAGTGAAGAGGTTGCTAGAATACAAAATCATCTTCCCTGTTAGGAATTCCACATGGGTGGCTAATCTTGTCCCTGTTAGGAATAAGAGTGGAGAGATTCGATTGTGCATAGATTTTAGAAATCTAAACAAAGCTTGCAAAAAAGACAATTACCCATTACCCACCATTGAAGAGATACTCCAAAATGTAAATGGGTCTAAAATGATGTCATTCTTGGATGGATACTCAGGATATAATAAAATTCTTATACATCCAAATGACAGGATGAAGACGGCCTTCACCACGAAGTAGGGAATATTTGGCTATCAGAGGATGTCGTTTGGTTTGTTGAATGCTGGAGCCACTTTCCAAAGAGCCATGGATTTTGCATTCAAGGGGCTTAGTGGTAAGTACAATATTTTCTATGTGGATGATATTCCTGTCTTCTCCAAGAAGAGGGAAGATCATGTTAGATACTTGATAAAGTGCTCCAAAGGTGTAGGGAACATGGAATTTCCCTAAATCCAAAAAAGTGCATCTTTGGGGTAACGGAGGGTAAGCTATTAGTACATGTCATTTTGAAATATGGTATTTCTATAGACCCAGAGTAGATAGCTGCTATCTGGGATATTCCTCATACCAATAGCAAAAAGGAGCTTAGGTACTTTTTTCGATAAGATTAACTTTGTGAGAAAATTCATTTCAGGTTTTGCTGAAATATCCAAGCCCCTAAATGACATGTTGAAAAAATATGTTCAAATAAACTGGACCAGTGACAATAGGGATGCCTTCACAAGCATCAAGGATGTTATTTCCAAAGCCCCTATTCTCATTAGTCCAGACTATGCTAAACCATTTTATATTTACACATTTGCTTCAGATCATTCTTTTGCAAGTGTGTTAACTCAGAAAAGTGAAGACAACATTGAAAATCCTATAGCCTTTCTAAGTTCTCCTTTGAAGGATGTGAAGCTAAGGTATTCTATCCTAGACAAGCAAATGTATGCCTTGTTTAAAACTGTTAAAAAAAATAGGCATTACATTGTGCATAGTAAAGTTTTTGCTATAGTTCCTGACCCAGCAGTAAAGTTCATGTTCTTACAGAGTGAGCTAGGTGAAAGAAGGGGGAAATGGCTTTCCACCCTTCAAGAATTTGACTTAGAGATAAATCCCATGAAGATAGTGCATGGACAAGGTTTGGTCAAGGCTATCACAAAAATTGACCCTTTAATAACGTGCCAAAACTATGAGGTTAATGATATCACTATAGAGGAATGGTACGTAGATATTGTATATTTTTTGTTGCATGGTAAGTGCCCTTCTCATTTGAATTCCACTCAATGCAGGGCACTGCATTTAAAATCAGCTAGATTTTTTATTAAATCTGGTGTGTTGTACAAGAAGAATCACAAAGGACTTTTCCTTTGTTGCATTACTCAAGAGGAAGAAACCCAAGTACTCAAAGACTTCCATGGCAAGTATGGAACTGGACATGGGTCATCAAACGCAAAAACACACCAAATTCTTAGAGTTGGGTATTATTGGCCCCACTTGTTTAAAGATGCACATGCACATGTAAGAACATGTCACATATGCCAAATTGCAGCCAACAACGAGCGGAATGCAGCAATGCCATTGCAGCCAGTGGTAGAGATGAGACCATTTGCACAATGGGGATTAGATTTTTTTGGGGTGATAAATCCTAACTCATACAATTCCCATAATTTTATCCTCATCGCTAATGATTACTGCACAAGGTGGACAGAGGCTATACCTACTACAAATGCCACCTCTAAGGTTGTGATTATATTTCTAGAGGAAAACATAGTCACTCATTTTGGAATGCCTAACTCCATTGTAAGTGACAGTGGTTCTACCTTTTCCTCTTTAGAATTTGCAAATTGGGTGTACGACAATAAGGGTAGTCTAAAATTCTCTTCCAATTATTACCCCCAAGGCAATGGTTTGGCAGAATCATCAAATAAAAATTTACTATGCATAATCAAAAAATTACTTGAAAATAACCCTAGAGATTGGCATAGTAAGTTAAAATTTTCCCTTTGGGTAGATAGGACCAGAAGCAAGGAGTCAATTGGGACATATCCTTATCACTTAGTCTATGGTAAAAACCCTATTTTTCCTACTAATATGAAATTGTAAACTTTACATTTTATAAAAGACTATGTTGGGACTGATGATAAACTTGAAACCAGATTAACCCAATTAATGCATCTTGGTGAGAAACGGGAGGAAGCCATGCTTCATTTTAGCAAACATCAAGACATAATCAAAATGTGGTTTGATAAACGGTCCAAAATTAAGGTCTTTAAATTTTTAGATTTAGTTTTGTTGTGGGATAAAAGGCATGAAAAAAAAGAACATGAAAAGTTTGATTTCTTGTGGCTGGGACCCTATCTAATATCTGAAGTCCTAGGTGAAAATAGTTTCAAATTAAAAACCTTGGATGGAAAATATTTGGCCTTACCCATCAATGGCATTAATTTAAAGCATTATTTTTAGGCCTAATGGTAGAGTCATTGTATTATATGTACACTAATCAGCTTGCTTAATTGTTTGTCTTATCAGTTTTATTTCCTGTTTATTTGATCTTGTTTCTTTGATTTCAGAAGTCTTTAGTATGTCAAAGTGGTCTAATTTTAGATTTTATTGTAGGAGTAAGAGGTCAGCCTATGTGTATATGAATGTCAACCAAGACTAAAAGGATGTGAAATTTTGGAATCATATGGCAAAAGGCTTGAACATGTGAAATATTGTTTGCAGCTCATGAAGCATGAAGTCGTTGATCTTGCATATCATCCACCCATGTCTCAAAGGCACATTATTATTACATAAACATCATATGCTAAATTCAAACACTTAAAGTGATGTCCAATTATCTTGGGATCAAAGGCACAAAGAACACTAAGAAGATCTTAGGTTTAGAAGTTGTTGTCGAAGTTCTCATAGGTCTATCACATTTTTGTCCATGTCCAACATCTTGGGTAAAATAATATGAAACCATACTTGGATGGGGATGTGAGGTGAAAATATAATTTTGGTCTATCCCACCCTACACATAGTCCATAAAATAGTGGTTTTTACCACTTTCAAAATACTTGAAAGCCCAAAATCATAGTAGTAAGGATAGGGTCAAATTCTCATCATGCTTAGGTTGAGAATCCGATTCCCCAAAGCTTTGATTTTGCCTCCATCACACCATGGATCATTGGGTTGTAAGGATCGTACTACATATCCCTCAGAAGGATGGGTAGTCATCCCCAAGATTCAAGAAATCCAAAGCAAAATGTTCACCACTCTGTTTCCATCACACCATTGACTATTGGGTTGTAAGGATCGTACTACATGTCCCTCAGAAGGATGGGTAGTCATCCCAAGATTCAAGAAGTCAAGAGCAAAATCATGGACTATGGATTTAACCTCCACCAGGGCTATAGAGGCTTGACTGGCAGTGGAGTACACTCATGCCTGGTGACATGACTCCCATAAGGTTGAGATTTATGGTTGCCATGAGGATAGATTAGTCTGATGACCTCATACATAACCGATTTAATTACTTTGGTCAAATATGAGAGCAGTAAAGGATAGGGCTATATTCTCATCACACCTTGGTTGAGAATTCGATTTCCCAAAGCTCTAAGGTACACTTGCACACACTGGTCCTTGATGATGATGGATCATAACCAAGCCCTAGATCTAGTCAATGAATTCATCACACACACAGTTGATCCTAATATGGTTAGACATTTTTGATGTATTTGCTTAAGACACCATAGAATGTGTTGCTCATGCTATAAAAAATTTTACCCTCAAAGCTCTCCATATCCATTACCATAATTCTAGTCAGGTAAAATTGATGATGCAATGTGTAAAAGTTACAAAAAAATAAGGTGTGGAGTGCTACACACACCCAGAGCTAATATTGCATGATTTTAATATTTTACTATTCTTATAAGTCTATTAAAATTATTCATGCATTGTTGATGCTTACTGCTTTTTGGTTTAGAGTGTGTTTTCAGATTTTCTGTTTGGGTTCTCACTAAAATGCTTAGGAGCATTTTCCAACAGAGTAGCCATTTGTTGTGGAGTTTTCACAACCACCCCAAAATTATTGGGGACCCACTTGTCATATTTTGATATGAGAGGTTTTTGGTTTTCTTTGGTTTGTAATAATAGGGATGTTTGACCGTTTTGTTTTAATGATTTTAATTGCTTTGGTTATTTGATATTTAATGATTAATTAATCTAGGCATTAATGCTTAGATTAATTAAAATTCATTTTGATGAATTAGAGTTTATGTTCTTCATACTATCTAAGGTGGTGGAATGTGTTTAACAAACCAAGGCCTGACCTAAAACAAAAAGAGGATACAAAAGGTACAAAGAAATTGAGATAGAAGCCAATATGCTATTATCTACCTAATATAATTACATTAACTATATTATGTACATAATAGTAATATTTTTAAGATTATGTAATAAGATTCTAAAATGTTATTATTATAATAATATTATTATATTGTATATAATAATATTATTATAATATACTTTAAAAAATACGTGATCATAATATTTACGATAATATAAAGTTTAACATCATTTCATTTGATTGTAGATAAGGCGATGGTGGCTATTCAAAAAAAATCAAAAACATGAGTGGCTAGTCCAAGGATGTTCAGCACTATGGCAACGAAGCTTCGTGGAGCAAAGCTGGCAAAGAAGAGGCGGTCCAATATGGCGTTAGGGTTTCAAAATAATAGCATGAAAGGCACCGAAGTTGTTAGTGAAACTTATGAGAGGTAGAGGTATGCCATCGAACAAGGAAGAAAGAAGCGTTATTAGGGCAACCTGTGATGCCAATTGACAGAGTTAAAGGCAGACCTCGAAGAGCATGGAAGGTTTTAGTGTTGCATTTGTTTCATTACACTATGGCAGCGTGAGTGTGAGAGTAATGAGTTGAATAGCACCATGGTTGTGTAGGTCTGGTAGCACCATAATTTTGATTGTTGTGTAGGTTTTGCAGCACCACGATGATGATGGCAACGCTATGGTTGCGTAGTCTTGGTAGCACCATGGTTACATAGGTTTGGTAGAGCCAAGACATCGATGGTAGTGTTATGGCTACGTAGTCTTGGCAGCGCTATGGTTGCATAGGTTGGGCAGTGCCACGGTGATGATGGTAGTGCTATGGTTGTGTAGCCTTGGTAGTGCCATGGCTACGTCATTGGTAGCGCTATGGTTGTGTAAGTTGGACAGTGCCATGGCTATGTAGGTAGTGTGATGGTTTTTTTTGGTTACATGGAAACCAAAGTGCCCAGGATGGGGGAATGCCATCCTAGTCCTTGGGCACATTGGTATGGCTTAGGAGAAATACCATTGGGTCTCGGCCTCAAAAAGTGACAATGAAAGTTTCATTGAATAAGATTGGCCTATATTATTTTAGTTAATGTGAATGTGGTTTGATCACGTTCAATGTTTTAAAGTACGTCTAAAATCATAGGGGTTATAAGGTATAGTTAATTCTTTTATCATTCATTTTATGGATGTAAAGGGATATTCTTGGGTAGAATGCTTATAAGAGAAAGGGGAGATATAAAGAGTCATGCAGGGTTATATTTTTGTTGTTAGTTTTTTTTTTAAATAAATAACATTTAGAAGTGTTATGTTTATTAAATCACAGAAAATGATGATGGATTATTTTTTGATATCCATTCATTATTTTGGTTGTGAGAGAAGATGAAGTGAAAGGACTTCTAAGTATTATTTATACCTTACTATCCTACCTTTTTCAAGGGGGGTTGGAAATGATGTAACATTTTGAGAAAGCAATAAAGAAAGAGCATTTTTCAGATTTTGAGAGGGTAGCAAACTTCTGTGAGCAAAATCAAAAGGAGGGTTTTTATCATAAAACTAACATTTTTAGTGTCTTATCATTTCTGCATTTTAGTGACTTCTAGCCATTGTCTTATGCCATGAAATGGGTTGCAATAGGCAAAGGTCAAGATTATGCACTTTCTTTATGTTTCCTTTGAGTCTCGCACTTGATTTAATGGTATTGTGCTTATGTTGCAGGTCCATTGATTCAGGTTGTTTTATGATTACCTCATAACTTGGGATTTTGTAGGGAGGAGCTTGCTAAACTAATTCAGAATTTGACTTTTTCAGCTACCCAAATTTATATGTTTATTTCATTTACCGTTATCAAAGTTTTATTTCAAGCATTCAAGCATTCCATTCTGGTCCATCCAAAATTTTAGTTTCTTTCATTTCCATTCTGGTCCTTTTCTAGAATGTCTGCTATTTCTTGTTAGTTTCATTTTTTCTGGTCCATTTCCAGAATTGTTCAGCTTTCAAGTTATTTCCATTCTGGTCATTATCCAAAATTTTTGCACCTCCAAGTTTCATTAATCTAAATCTTTCAGATAAAACACATGGTTTAGGAGGGATACAAACCTACTATTTCACATTAAACTAAGATAATAAATGAAAGCTAACTTTGCTAACTTTGCTAACATTTCTAACCTGCTAACTTCTACTAACCACTATTAGGGTAGTGACATCAACATAAGGAAGATAAAATGAACCCAACTATCTAAATTTACTTCATCTTAAAGGCACGGGCATTCAATGATATGGATAATTCCATATTGTGTCATTTGAAACCTTTTAAATGAAGATAAAATACTCTACTAACAGGGATTCAAGGTAGCACCAATTTAAAAAAACCCTAAAAAGAACTACTTTTATTTTTAGTTAGATCTTTCAAATCACTAAGCATTGTTTAGAACTAGTAAAGGCCCCTTGTTTATGGTCACATGCATTATTGAATTATTTTTGGCACTATTGTAATCTTTTAGATATTTTACCAGAACCTTGGATAAGTTGAATTTTTTTCATTTGGGTTTTTTACAAGAGAGAGTTTTCTATTCAATACTCTGCATGTGGTGGTATTTTGCAATTGGGAAAAATATACACTCAACATGCCCTTCAGTCTCAAAAATATAGGATCTACTTACCAAAGAGCCATGACTTATATTTTTCATGATTACATGCATAAAATCATCGAATATTATGTCGATGATCTCTTGTCTAAATCTAAAACTTGACAAGAACATATTGATGTCTTGAAAAAAAATTGATCGACTTCTAGAATATAAGGTGAGGTTAAATCCCAAAAAGTGTGTCTTTGGTGTTACCTCTGGTAAAATTTTAGGATTTATTGTCTCCAAAAGAGGCATTGAAGTGGACCCAAACAAGGTCAAGGCCATCATGGAAATGACACCCCCAACCAACATTAAGGAATTGCTTAGCTTGCAAGGCAAAATCCAATCAATCAAAAGTTTCATTGCACAACTTTCTAATAAGTGTAGACCGTTTAACCACTTATTACAAAAGGGGGTGTCATTCGTATTGACATAAGAGTGTCAAAAAAACATTTGAGTACATCAAGCGATATCTAACTACTTCGCTAGTCTTAACTTCTCCTAGGTCGGGGATCCCTTTTCATCTATATGTCTCAGCCATAGAGGCTACTTTAGGGATGATTCTTGCACAAAAAAATGAACAAAATCAAGATCAAGAAATATATTACATTAGTTGAACATTGGTAAGTTATGAAATAAGATACGCTTATGTAGAAAATCTATGCCTAGCAGTGGTCTTGGCCACTAAGAAGCTACGCCATTATATCCTAAGTAAAAAAAACTATGCCATAGCTAGAGAAAATCCTCTATGTTATATGATGTATCGCACTTATAACAACACCCGTACTGCTAAATGGATAATGCTACTCACAAAATTTGATCTCAAATTTATTAGCCAAAAATCCATTAAAGGTTAGGTTATCGTTGATCAACTTACAAAAGCTCCACTACCTAGTGAGCATCCTTTGATTATTGAGCTCCCAGATGATTCAGTATTTTCAATCACTGAAGTAGACAGGGATGTCATTCCTAAGGAAGATGTCTATATCACATTATTCTTTGATTGATCTAAGTGCAATAAAGGTCAAGGTGCAGGAGTTGTATTTCATACACCATAGGGGATTCCTATCCCCTTATCATTCAAGTTAGACTTCTCATGTACAAACAACACAATAGAATATGAAGCCTTAATCTTAGGTATTTAATCAGATATAGCTATGGGTATTAAGCGTATTCAAATATTTTGGGATTCTCAACTTGTAGTGAAACAGGTAACAGGAGAATACCAATGCAAAGAGCCTACCATTAAACTTTATCATGAATTAGAAATGAGATTGCTCTCAATATTTGAATGGTATGAAATCAATAACTTATCTCATTCGACTAATAGATTTGTATATACAATGGCCTCTCTTGGATCCTTGATTCTAAATAATTACTTAGGAGAGGTACAGCCCTAATAATCTCAAAAATATCTAAAGCAACCATTATGCGCACTGACCCAAAATATGGACAAGACGTTTGTTTTATCCATATGAAATCATGTGAGTCTTGGTCAAGCCCAATAGTAGCCTTATTAAAATTTGGAACACTCCCAGCAGACATGTATCGGTCTACCAAACACGCTTTCAAGCCAAGAGTAGCCCGTTTTGTTCTCTTGGGTGACGTGTTGTATAAACGTGATTATGATGGAATCCTGCTTTGTTGTCTCAAACACGAGGAGGTCCAAAGGACCATACAGGAAGCCCATGATGGTACTTGTGGGTGTCATTTTAGTGGAATGTCCATTGCAATGTGTCTTTTATCCATGGGTTATTATTGGCCCACAATGGAACACGATTGTTGCACATATGTCAAAAATTACAAACAATGTCAAACACATGCCAATTTAACTCACATACCATCACAATATTTACATCCAATACAAAGTCTCTAGACCTTTTCACAATAGGGCCTATATCTAATTAGAAATATTTCACCCTCGTCTTTGGGACAACATACATTCATCATCACCACCACAAAATACTTCACAAAATGGGTTGAGGCCATACCTCTAACCAGTATGATAGGATCTCGAATTGTGGATTTCATACTCCATCATATCATCTTTCATTTTGGCATTCCCTCTAAAATAATTTTGGATAACGGTAATTCTTTCAATAATAATGATGTTCGAGCACTTTGTAAAAAGTATAATATCCAACATAGTTTCTCGACTCCTTATTACTCACAAACAAATGGACAAGCTGGAGCTACCAATAAGACCTTGATTGCTATTCTTAAGAAACTCGTCAAATAAAATCATAAATATTGGCATACACAAATTCCTTTGGAACTTTGGGCTTATCGAACAAGCATCTGAATGCCAACAAGATAAACACGATTTTACTTGGTCTACAGAGCAAAATCTATCATGCCTCTTGAGCTCAAGATTCCTTTCTTACGAGTCTCCTTGCAAGAATTCATAGATGATGATACAGCTAGACAAGCACAACTTGACCAACTCACGCTCCTAGACGAAAGGCAAGTCAATGCATTAGAACATTTATGAGTTTATCAAGACCACCTAAAGCGTTCTTACAATGCTAAAGTCCATCTTCGGTAATTTCAAGTAGGATATCTAGTGCTCAAAGAGAACCAACAAAATACTAATGCTTTGCCACACCTTCATGAAAAATTTATAGCAAATTGGTTAGGTCCATATATAATCACTCAAAAAGTGGGTAATGGTACTTATCGACTTGCCAATTTAGAGGGAATAGAGGAACCCGAACCACTTAATGTTCTACATTTAAATGTATTCTATTGTTAAATGTGACACTTTATATGTATATATACATGGCTTTTCGCATTAAAAAATAAATAAATAAATAATAATAATTCACATAGGCACGTGCACATTGCATACATTCCATTTGCATTTACATTTAAGCATTCAACATGCATCTTCACTTTTTGTATTCATACATTGTTGCATTGTACAATTTCCATTTACATATCAATACTCCATTGCATTAGGCATATACATTTGCATTCATCCCATCCCATGTTCAATGATATGACATAGTAATGATGATATGGTCATAAAAAAAAATTCAAGTTATAACAATTGGGGGTACCTAGTTTAAAGGAACTATGCAATTCTTACAAAAGTCATATGTCAACCACATCGCATGCCAAAAACACAAAAGCCTATATTTTCAGTCACTCAGCCATTACTAGTATAGCAATCAACCTCCAAACGAATGTCTAATTTTTTTTGGGACTAAAAACATAATTGATACACTAAGAAATTCTTGAGCATTGTCGATTGATCATGAAACAATCTTGAACCAATCACATTCCATCACATCTTAAAAACTTTATGAGATAGGGAGGCTAGTACCATCCTTGGGTAGTACCTTATGATGAATAAGAGATATCCCTCACTTGTCCCATTATGCAACATAGTCCAAAAATAGTGGTTTTCACCACTACCAACAGTACTCCAAACATAAATGTAAAAATATAGAGTAGTAAGGATAGGGTCAAAATTCTCATCACACCTCGGTTGAGAATTTGATTCCCCAAAGATCTATACAAAAATAACAAATAAGATCCCAAATATCCTTGATCCCTAAAGTCATAAGGATTCATACTACATGCCCCTGACCAGGATGGGTAGTTGTCCCCATGGCCTAAAAGATCAATTCCATAGGACTATGGAGTGAATCTCCATTAGGGCTATAGACGCTTGATTGGCAGTGGAGTAAGATCATGCGAGATGACATGTCTCTCTTTCAAAAATAGAGACCTCTGACCGCATATAAGGATAGGCTAGCCTCTAGGTCATCTCCATAACAAGTCATGCCTAATTTACTCATAATGGGTTAATGAATGTCCCATGCACACACATAGGTTCTTTATTGGATAGGGTCATTGTCATACTCAAGACTTGGTAATTGAACCTCACTCACACACACATCTGGTCCTAAAGAAAGTTAGACAACTTAGTGAGTTTGGTTGATGACACTAGTATGTTTGAGTCTTTGAAAACCTTTTAGTCTTTCATATCAACATCCATATCTTCTTCCATATCAACATCCATATCTTCTTCCATATCAACATCCATGTCTTCTTCCATATCAACATCCATATCTACTTCCATGTCAACATCCATGTCTTCATTAAAATTCAAGTTGCAAAAACGCCAACAAATTCAGTACCCCCGATTGCCAAACAATGGACAACAAAAATGGCCAATAAAATTTTTGAACTATAAAAATATCATTCGAACACTATTCATTCCTTTCATATAGTTCACATTCATTATACATTTACTTGCATTAGTCATTCATAACACATGCCATTTAGCTGGCATTAATCATCTACATAAACATCATTCATATACACGTAATTTAGCTCACATTAATCATCCATATAGGCATTATGCATACACATAATGATTAGCCTACATTAAGCATCCATAAACCATTCAACACAAATTGCATAAAACATAAAAGCATTCACACAAAAGATAACACAAGTATATAAAAGGCCATGTATATATATAAATCACATATACAATGAATGCTAAAAATGCTACAAGGGAGCACCAAGGCTCATATACAAAATAGTGCATCTAAGCACTACGCTAATGTCCATGAGAGGACCCCTGAGACCTAGTGTTGAGAAGCAACACACCCCCACTAAAAAAATGAAATTCCATCCTTTGAAAATATTTAGTTTTCATTTTGCCATAGGGACCCTCTTGATGTTTTTCAGGTTTTAATTCCAAATTTTGCTTGCCTCCTTCTTTTTCAAGTTTTGCATATACCAAAGTACTTAAGTAGGCTTGCATATGGCTTTGATTTCAATTTAGAATTCATTTTTAAAATGTTAGAGTCATTCTGAGTAAAGAACATCTTTCACTAATATGTAAAAATGCAGAATACAGATGAATAAATTCATTGGAGTCAACCTACAATTTCTGGAAAATTTGCTAAGTGATAAAAGGGTCACGATTTCGCGACACATTCCATTTTTGAAAAATGTCGCGATTTCACGACATATTCCATTTTTGGAAATGTCGCGATTTCGCGACAGGTTTGAGTCAGAAGCCAGGCTTGAAGAGAATGTCGCGATTTCGCGACACATTTGGATCAGAAGCAAAGCTCTTGGAAAATGTTGCGATTTCGCGACGTGTTTTGGAAAAATAATGCAAGTGATAAAAAGGTCGCAATTTCACGACATATTTCGACTAAGAGAACCAAGTGATAAAAGGGTCACGATTTCACGACGTGTTTTGGAAAAAGAATGCAAGTGATAAAAAGGTCACGATTTCGCGACATATTTCGACTAAGAGAACCAAGTGATAAAAGGGTCACGATTTTGCGACGTGTTTTGGAAAGAAGAGCCAAGTTATGAAAACGTCACGATTTCGCGACATATTCCATTTTTGGAAACATCATGATTTTGCGACATTTTCCATTTTTGGAAACGTCGCGATATCGCGACATGGTTGAGACAGAGAGAGTCAAGTGAGAAAAGTGTCGCGATATCGCGACAGGTTTTGGAAGAAAGAACCAAGTGACGAAAATGTCGCGATATCACGACAGGTTTTGGAAGAAAGAACCAAGTGGCGAAAACGTCACGATATCGCGACATGTCGTGGTTTCGCGACGAAATGGGCAAGAGAAACAGTGCAAAGTAAAGAGGACGTCGTGATTTCATGACATGTCGCAGTTTCGCAGCAAAGGGGCTGAAACAGTGCAAAGTAAAGAGGACGTCGCGATTTCGTGACATGTCGCAAAATCATGACATGTCACGGTTTCGAAGCAAAGGGGCCGAAACAGTGCAAAGTAAAGAGGACATCACGATTTTGCGACATGTTGCGAAATCATGACGTGTCACGGTTTCGCGAAAAAGGGGCCGAAATAGTGCAAAGTAAAGAGGACGTCACAATTTCACGACATGTCACGGTTCCGCGGCAAAGGGGCCGAAACAATGGAAAGTAAAGAGGACGTCACGATTTCGTGACATGTCGTGAAATCGCGACATGTCATGGTTTCATGGCAAAGGGGCCGAAACAGTGCAAAGTCTTGGAAACGTCATGATTTCATGACATGTCATGGTTTCATGACAAAGAAGACAGAAAGAGTCAAGTGTGAAGGAAATGTCGCGATTTCGCGACACATCACGATTTCGTGACACGTCGTTTCGTGACAAAGAAGTTTGGAAAAGGCAGCTTGAGGAAAACGTCGCGTTATCGCGACACGTGTCAAAAGAAATCAAGCCGACATATAATGAGCATTAGGGTTTTAATTTAATAATATTAAAATGCTAATCCTGGTTTTGTCTTTTGCAAAAAGCCATCTGGCAGTTGCATACTAGCGAAAGTAATGGCAAAAAAGACAAAATAAGCACGGATCAAGCGAAGGCCGTCAGATGGAAATGTGAGATGCCGAGAATTTCTGGTCCATCCAGATTTTATGGATCTGGCCGCAAAGAGACTTTACGATGACTAAGCAGCTACCCATTTAATGGAATATGTCGACAATTGACCAAAAAATGAAAATATCTACACACAGTTACCAAAATTTGTCGATGGACACATTTAACAGGAGAATTTATGGTGAAAGTAATGGCGTGCAAAGAATTTTAACTCAGAAGCGGCTCTGCGAAGATAAAATGTCAGAGAAACCAGTGACTCATTCCGAATTTCTCTGAGGAATTAATGAGACGCTCCCGGCAGATGCACCAGAAAGATGAAGATATTTACTTACGCAGTGCCCATTTATGGGATATATCGACGACCGACCAGAAAATGAAGATATTTACTTGTAGTTACAGATGGATGAGAATAATATCAGATCATGCTTTCTCCATTTATGGCAAGTAACTGCACTAAGATTTGCAGAATGGTTAGGTTTTATCAAAACTCTATTTTAAAAGGGCTTATATTGTAAAACCTAGGTAGTAGAGTTTAAGGTGATAAGATTTAGGGTTTTGGAAGAAGATATTTCTGAAAAGATCAGGGTTTGTCCTGAGTCTATATATACTTCTTTCGGATGTAAATTCCAGAGGCGAAAACTTAGAATAAAAGGCTATTGGAGCAATTTCCTGCAAATCTTGTTTGAATGCTTTGTTCTGGACCTGGAGTTGGTGTAGTTTCATTTTCTATGATAGCATGGCCAGGAGCCTAATCTCTTTCAGACTGTGATAAGTTCATCTTCTTTTGTTTTTGTTTCATTAAGGTTTATTTAATTTATGTTGTAGATCTATGTTATCAAGATTGGGTATGCTGCTAGGCTTCATTCTTTTTATTGTATGCTAGGGAAAATTACAGATTTAAGGTTCAGGCCTGTTCTAATTGCTCTGTCCTCATTGTGCGAGCTAAGCTGCTGGTGAGAGATACCAATTTCAACCGACTTCCCTTCTGTTTATGATTTTCTTTCAGATCTATTTTATCTCTGTCTTATGCTCTTAGTGGAAGGTGATCTTAGAAAGCTGGACACTTTCCTCTTTGATTTGTTCTATTGTGAAGCTAACCGGTATAACTAAAATTGGTAGTTTTGGTTTTGCAGCTAAGTTAGGTAAACTTCTCTTTCTGCCCTACTCTACTCTCTTTGTTCCACCGATTGAATGATCCATTTTTATTTTCTTTAGAATTTGTCTTTTATTTAAAACTGCTAAAACATAAAGAGCTAGATCAAAGAATTGATTGTAAATCTGAGTGTCCACAAAGATAACCAATTCCAAAAACATTACTGAACTAAAGTCCAGAACCCATTGTAAGGTAACAGATAGTCCACTTGAAACTATTCCAAAAGCAAAAAAGAGTGAATAGACATTCGACCCAACTCTGTAACTCACACCTTGGATATCCAACAAGATCCTAAAGTGAGTGGGATTTATCCCTTATAAGTGTTATCGGGATTTCATGCTCATTCTTCACAGGGTGTGTATAAAAGTCGAACCAACATTTAAAATTGGCGCTAGAAGGAGGGCCGAACTTACGTTCTTAGTGCGCTTGAGTTGAGAAATATGATTGTATGTGGTATTTAACAAATACTGTGTTTTATCCAGAGTCTGGTAGCCTTTTTCCCTCCTCCTCAGCCTTTTAAAACTTGTTTGTTTGAGTTTTTGCCTAAACAGCGAAACTCAACACCAACATTTAAAATTGGTGCTAGAAGGAGGGCCTGAAGTTCAGTAGTTTGTTAAGGATTGAAAGGTTGTAAGTGCTGGTGAAAAAGTTGGATTCTAATTATAGAGTAACAAGGTCCCACTCCAGAGCCGGAGAGCTCCTTGTGCCTGAGTTAGAAACTCCCAGAAGAAGCAGCCTCGAAGGGCCAAGTCCTTGTCCGAAATAGTTTTGTCACCACTTGTAGTTACTCCAACTACAACTGAAAGTATCATCGTCAATCAAGTAGTAATGGCAAACTGGTTGGGTTCCACTGCCTTAAATATCCCGGGTGCAGCCCATGACCTACCCAGAAATCCTGAGAGATATCTTCCCAGATACAAGCATGATGGAACTAGGACAGCAGAGGAACACCTAGTAGCATTCAAGAATGCTCTAAAATTGTTAAATGTATAGCATGAAGATGTGGCTTGCAGATTGTTCCCGTTCACTCTCCAGGAGGGAGCTTACGACTGGTTTCTAAATCTCACTAACGATTCTATTACCAGTTGGAATGACTTGGAAAAGGTTTTTGTATCGCAGTTTGGTGAAGTGATAGATCCCAGTGTATTATATCAGCAATTTTCTGGTATTAAAAGAGAAATAAATGAATCTGTCAGATCTTACAATGTCATATTTTAGAAGGCTTATGGTAGACTGACTGGTTATTATGTGCCAAATGCAGACCTTGCATTAGAAATTTTTAGGAATTCTCTAGATCCAATGACTTTTGTTTTCTTGAAAAGAGATGCCTCTATTACCAATCTAACATAGTCCAAGGCAAGAGTCGAGGAAGTGTCAAAAATAGTCCAAAATCTGGCAAATGACTTTTTAAGTTTTAAAAGGCAGGTTTCTACTGGGGAAAACTCAAACAGGTATTCCTATCAGCAGAATAGATTCACTCGGCCCCCATACGAACCCAATAAGGATTATAAAGGTAAAGGGCATGATGTAAATATTTGTGACTTGGCTTTGTCTAATTGGTGCAGGATACATGCTACTTCTCAGCACGGGGAATTGGATTGTTTGGAATTCTGTAACGCCTTTGAAGCTTTATCTGGTGAGTTGATTTCTCCGAAACATCAAAGAAATGCGGATGGCCCAAGTTCATCCAGCCACAGTGCAGCTATGGTCTTAGATTCTTTCACTTTTCCAGGTGAGTCTGAGAATGTAGTTGAAATGCCTATGGATGAGGTGCAGGCTTTTCAACAATACAGGAGGGACAACTACAACCTCAGAAATAGAAATCCGGAGCCCAACACTACATCTACCCCTCCGGACAACTCCCACAATGTTCCTCCAGATCCATCTTCAAGCAATAACCCATCTCCACCCAAGGGAGGAAATCCGAGAGGACCAGATGCATTTGTCCCTCCACTCAATAAGGGATATAATATAGTGGAGGACATGAAGAAGATCAAAGCTAATATCACTCTCCATGAGTTAGCTCAAATTTCGGAACAGAGGGATAACTTGATTAAAACATACTCTGGGCCTACTACCAAATATTTGGACAAGGGAAAGAAGATGGCAAATGCGAATGTGGCCATGTATAAAGAGAAGACTGAAGTTCCACCTTTTCTACTGACTGTTCGTATTTTTGAGAAAAACTTACACAACCTGTCTCGGTAGATTCGGGTGCTTCAACCAATGTTATGCCTTTGGCCATTTGTCAACGAGTTGGGTTTAACCCCAATGAAGTCTGAAAGAAGAGTTGTCCAATTGGATAAATTAGAGGTTAAAGTAGTAGGTGAACTTTAGAATATTCATATCCAGTTAGCATCTGAGCCAAGGGCACAACATAGAATTGAAATTCAGGTGGTAGATATTCCTGTGGGGTATGGGATGCTTTTGAGCAGGGATTGGTCAAAATCTTTGAATGGATACTTGGCAACTGATTTTTCACATATGTGGTTGTCGTGGAAAGGAGTTGCAAACCAATTAAGGGTTGAAAGAGAACCTAGATACAAACATACGATCACTGAATATAATGCAGAAAATGAGACTATAAATATTGTTGATGTAGATATTGGGGTTTATAATTTAACAACGGGACAAAATGAGAAGCTTAGTAAAGCTCATCTTGTTCATAATAATGAAGTTTGGACGCTTCATGTGGATGGGGCTAAATCTAAATAGGGTTCTAGTATAGATGCAATTTTTAAAGGACCTGAGAGTAAGACATATTTTATGTCTTATCGCCTACAGTTCCCTTGCACAAATAACTTAGCAGAGTATGAAGCACTGGTGCTAGGATTGAAATTTGCTTTGGACAGAGGTGTAAGAAATATCCAAGTTTTTATAGATTCAGAGTTGGTGGCAAATCAAGTTAAAGGTAAATTTCAGTGCAAAGCATCCTACTTAAAAGGATACAAACACCGAGCTTGGGATCTCATAGAGGATTTCGATGCTTTTAATTTAACGCACATACCTAGAGAGCAGAATTCACGTGTAGATGTCTTAGCTTCATCAGCCGCAAGTCTAAAGCCACTGGAAGAATTCAAATGGAACAAGTTTTCGATCGAGTTAGTCCCTTGTCCTTCGGTCCCAAATAATGTAGATAATTTTCAAGTTTTCTCTGATGACCAGCAGATTATAAATTTTTTATAGAGTACCAATGCGTTTGAAAATGCTATAATCGATGATGGACAAAGGGATACTCTGTTGGAACAGTTAGACGATGAAAGGGGAATAATAAGGTTGAAAGATAACAGAATTCCAAAAGGGATGGTGGAACTAGAGCGGCTGTTTGATGTTGACCAAATTAAGCAAAAGGTGAGTTCGGGGGATTCTATTGGTGTAACAAATAGTGAGACTGAGAACCTGAACATGGGGACTGAAGAAGATCCCAGGCACCTTAAGTTGGCTAAAACTTGTGACCCTAAAATAAAAAGAAATATGATTGATTTTCTTCACAGGTCCAAGGATGTTATGGCCTGGTCTTACAAAGACTTAAAGGTTTTTGATCCGAAAGTTTACACTCATGTTATACCTTTAAAAGAGTTTTGCAAACCTTTCCGGAAAAAATAGAGGCATGTCAACGCTTTGCTAGAGCCCCTCATCAAGAAGGAGGTAGAAAAATTATTGAGTGCCGCCATTATTTTTCCCGTTAGGCATTCTACTTGGGTGGCCAATTTGGTGCCGGTCAGAAAGAAAAATGGAGAGATCCGCTTGTGTGTGGATTTTAGAAACTTGAACAAAGCATCTGAGAAAGATAATTATCCTCTGCCTTCCATGGATGAGGTGCTACAGATTGTCAATGGTTCGAAAATGATGTCTTTCTTAGACGGTTTCTCAGGGTATAATCAAATATTAGTTGAAAAGGAAGACAAGATGAAAACTGCCTTCACAACCAAGTGGGGAACTTTCGCCTACAAAAGAATGCCGTTTGGATTGACTAATGCCGGAGCGACTTTTCAACGTGCAATGGATCATGCTTTCAAAGGCCTTATGGGTAAGTGCATCGTTGTCTACATGGATGACTTGACAGTTTTCTCTAAATCCCGGTTTGACCACGTGAAGCACTTGGAGTCTGTTTTCAACAAATGCAGGGAGTTCGGCATTTCTTTGAACCCAAAGAAGTGTGTTTTTGGTGTAATTGAAGGAAAGCTCCTTGGACACTTGATCACCAAAGATGGCATTTCCATGGATCCTGACAGAGTTGAAGCCATATCCGGGATACCCTTTCCCAACTCTAAGAAAGAGTTAAGATCCTTTTTTGGGAAAATTAATTTTGTCAAGAAATTCATCTCCGGCTTCAGCAAATAGTCAAGCCACTGAATGACATGTTGAAGGAAACTGCTAAGATCGTTTGGACAACAGAAGCCAAAACAATGTTCCAGGAGATAAAATCTGCCATCCAACAAGCTTCAGTGCTGGTGATCCCATACTTCAGTACAGATTTTTATTTGTACTCCTTTTCTTCTGAACACACACTTGCTGCGGTTTTGACCCAACGAAGAGAAATAGGGGAGCATCCGATTGCCTTCAAGAGTACCAACTTAAATGGGGCTGAGCTCAAATACTCTCACTTGGATAAGCAAGCCTATGCCTTAGTAAGAGCAGTTAAGCAATTCAGGCACTACATACTAAGAAGCAAAGTCCATGCTATAGTTCTTGATCCAGCTGTCAAATACTTGTTAAGCCAGGACAAATTGGGTGAGCTGAGAGGTAATTGGGTTACAAGACTACAGGAATACGACTTAGAAATTTGGCCTACAAAATTAATCAGAGGACTTGGGTTGTCTCGACATATTGCTGAAGTACCTATACAAGGAGAAATTAATCAACTGGATTCTGAATTCGATGATTGGTATGGAGATATCATTCATTTGCTGCAATTTGGAATTTGCCCATCTCACCTGAATAGAACCCAGAGAAGAGCACTAAAGTTGAAATCTGCTCATTTTTTGCTCAAAGGAGGTAATTTGTATAGAGAAAATTATGTTGGCATATTCTTAAGATGCATTTCTCGTAATGAAGTCAATGAGGTGATGTCCATTTTTCATGAGAAGTTAGGGGCGGGGCATTCTTCAAGTTTCGCTCATCGCACACAAGATATTGAGAGCAGGCTATTACTGGCCTACATTGTTTAAAGATGCACATCAGCATGTGAGAACTTGCCATCAGTGTCAGACTTTTGCATCCAAAGAGGCTAATCGAGCTCTACCATTGCAGCCTGTTGTAATAAACAAACCTTTTATGCAATGGGGACTTGACTTTGTGGGTGTGATAAACCCAAATTCATCAGCAAGGCATAAGTATGTTCTAATAGCCACCGATTATTGCACAAGATGGGTTGAAGCAGCAGCCACAATGAGGAGTACCACCCATGAGGTGATCGAATTTCTAGAGTCAAATATCATAACCAGGTTTGGAGTTCCTTTGAATTTGGTGTGCGACAACGGGCCAGCCTTTCAATCATTAGAGTTTGCAGAGTGGGCATACCAGATGGGGATAGTCATCAGATTTGCATCCAACTATTACCCCCAAGGTAATGGACTAGCTGAGTCCACAAATAAGAATCTGATGAATGCCATTAAGAAGTCTGCTGCAGACAAACCCAGACAGTGGCACACATTACTAAAATATGCACTTTGGGCTGACAGGATAAGACATAAAGTAGCTCTTAAGACTTCCCCATTTGCTTTGTTGTATGGTATTCAGCCCATTGTTCCTATTTCTTTGAAATTGCCCACTTATCAATTTGTTTTAGACTATTTTGAGGATCAAGCAGATGCAGAGGCTCGTATTTTGGATTTAACTAATTTGCAGGATGAACGACTTCAAGCCCTGGAACATTTCAGTCGGCACCAAGAAATAGTCAAGCGCTGGTTTGACAAAAGATCCAGAGTGAAGGCCTTTAGACTCGCAGACCTGGTGCTTCTATGGGACAAAGCCCACGAAAAGAAAGGTAAACACACAAAGTTGCAACCGCTATGGATAGGGCCATACCATATTGCCGAGATCCTAGGTAATAATGCATTTTGTCTACAGGACCTTGAGGGTAATTTTTTGAACCTTCCCGTTAATGGTCAATACCTAAAGCATTATTTCTCAGTTGTTCCATCCAATACATCGTTTGAATAAATCACAAAGATGTTGTAACATGTGTATATATTGTAAATAAGCTTTGAAGTAGTTTGTTTTTATTTTTTATTTTTTGTTTGTTTAATTTTAAAGTTCTGTGTTTTATCCTTTGGGGTCTATACAAAGTAGTTTGTTTTTATTTTATTTTGTTTGATTTTAAAGTTCTGTGTTTTATCCTTTGGGGTCTGTACAAATTTCTTTTAGCTTTTAAAATTTTGTTTTTTTTTAGTTTTGCCTGGGCAGTAAAGAAAAAGTCAGCCTTTTAAAATTGTTTTTATTCTGAGTTCAAAATCCAGTGTTCATTATGTTTTATTCTAATTAAGAGATAGTCTGTTTAAATTGAACAGTGGAACTATTTTGTTATTCAGAACAACAGTAGAAAGATAATTGGATTTTGTGTCTTGCTTGCCACAATTATTTTAATTATAAAGAAACTATTATACTATTGGGTCGAAGAACTCCCAGGGAATCCAAGAAAAGTTGGTCGTAAGAGGGGACTCTGATTTGTGAAATTATTTAAGTGTCCAAAGAGGCTATCGGTACCCAGGCTTTCCAGATCGATGAAATATAAAAAAAATTGTTTTTAGCAAGGCTTTCCAGATTTCGGTATATTTCAAAAGAGAGAGAGAGAAGGTGAAAGTTGAGCAAGGCAACATAAAACTGGCACTCTTTTATTTCCTATACAAAAAAAAAAAAGGAAGGAAGAAGTTATGTAATGAAAGAGATAGCCAAGGCTTCAGAAGATGTTTTCTTTTACCAAGTTGTAGATACCACCTCACAGTTGTGGATCAGGGTCGTGAAAATCTAAAGAGTAACTCTGTCGGGGTTGTAAAAGGCTAAACTAGTAAACAGAGCCCTACTCGGTTTCCCCTTTCACAATCTAGAAAAGCTGATCAATCCAGAGTACAACATTCAAAGGCCTAGTCATTCTTGAAGAAAGTTTTATACGCTTATAATTGCACATCAAAAATCTTCCTTAAGTGATTCAACCTAGTATGTCCTTGGGAAATTTTAACAACTATCAGGTAGTAGTTAAATTATTTTGAAGAATATTTGTGGCAAAGCATGGTACATGGTCTATATTGTTTTGAAACTAGAGTCCTAGATTCTAAAATAGTGCTACTATTTTACCCGTAGATATCGCCATTTGTTGAGAAGCAACACACCCCCACTAAAAAAATGAAATTCCATCCTTTGAAAATATTTAGTTTTCATTTTGCCATAGGGACCCTCTTGATGTTTTTCAGGTTTTAATTCCAAATTTTGCTTGCCTCCTTCTTCTTCAAGTTTTGCATATACCAAAGTACTTAAGTAGGCTTGCATATGGCTTTGATTTCAATTTAGAATTCATTTTTAAAATGTTAGAGTCATTCTGAGTAAAGAACATCTTTCACTAATATGTAAAAATGCAGAATACAGATGAATAAATTCATTGGAGTCAACCTACAATTTTTGGAAAATTTGCTAAGTGATAAAAGGGTCGCGATTTCGCGACATATTCCATTTTTGAAAAACTTCACGATTTTGCGACATATTCCATTTTTGGAAATGTCGCGATTTCGCGACAGGTTTGAGTCAGAAGCCAGACTTGAAGAGAATGTCGCGATTTCGTGACACATTTGGATCAGAAGCAAAGCTCTTGGAAAACGTCACGATTTTGCAACGTGTTTTGGAAAAAGAATGCAAGTGATAAAAAGGTCACGATTTCGCGACATATTTCGACTAAGAGAACCAAGTGATAAAAGGGTCACGATTTCACGACGTGTTTTGGAAAAAGAATGCAAGTGATAAAAAGGTCACGATTTCGTGACATATTTTGACTAAGAGAACCAAGTGATAAAAGGGTCGCGATTTCGCGACGTGTTTTGGAAAGAAGAGCCAAGTTATGAAAACGTCGCGATTTCGTGACATATTCCATTTTTGGAAACATCATGATTTTGTGACATTTTCCATTTTTGAAAATGTCGCGATATCGCGACATGGTTGAGACAGAGAGAGTCAAGTGAGAAAAGTGTCGTGATATCGCGACAGGTTTTGGAAGAAAGAACCAAGTGACGAAAACGTCGCGATATCACGACAGGTTTTGGAAGAAAGAACCAAGTGGCGAAAAAGTCACGATTTCGCGACATGTCGCGAAATCGTGACATGTCACGGTTTCATGGCAAAAGGGCAAGAGAAACAGTGCAAAGTAAAGAGGACGTCACGATTTTGTGACATGTCATGAAATCGTGACATGTCATGGTTTCATGGCAAAGGGGCCGAAATGAAGCAAAGTAAAGAGGACGTCGCGATTTCGCGACATGTCATGAAATCGTGACATGTCGCGATTTCACGACAAAGGGGCCAAAATAGTGCAAAGTAAAGAGGACGTCACGATTTCGTGACATGTCACGAAATCGTGACATGTCACGGTTTCATGGCAAAGGGGCCGAAATAGTGCAAAGTAAAGAGGACGTCACGATTTCACATGTCACAAAATTGCGACATGTCACGGTTTCGCGGCAAAGGGGCCAAAATAGTGCAAAGTCTTGGAAACATCATGATTTCGCGACATGTCGCGGTTTCACGACAAAGAAGACAGAAAGAGTCAAGTGCGAAGGAAACGTCACGATTTCGCGACACGTCGCGATTTCGCGACAAAGAAGTTTGGAAAATGCAGCTTGAGGAAAACGTCGCGTTATCGCGACACGTGTCAAAAGAAATCAAGCTGACATATAATGAGCATTAGGGTTTTAATTTAATAATATTAAAATGCTAATCCTGGTTTTGTCTTTTGCAGAAAGCCATCTGGCAGTTGCATACTAGCGGAAGTAATGGCAAAAAAGACAAAATAAGCACGGATCAAGCGAAGGCCGTCAGATGGAAATGTGAGATGCCGAGAATTTTTGGTCCATCTAGATTTTATGGATCTGGCCGCAAAGAGACTTTACGGTGACTAAGCAACTGCCCATTTAATGGAATATGTCGACAATTGACCGAAAAATGAAAATATCTACACACAGTTACCGGAATTTGCCGATGGACGCATTTAACAAGAGAATTTATGGTGAAAGTAATGGCGTGTAGAGAATTTTAACTCAGAAGTGGCTCTGCAAAGATAAAATGTCAGAGAAACCAGTGACTCATTCCGAATTTCTTTGAGGAATTAATGAGACGCTCCCGACAGATGCACCAAAAAGATGAAGATATTTACTTACGTAGTGCCCATTTATGGGATATATCGACGATCGGCCAAAAAATGAAGATATTTACTTGCGATTACAGATGGATGAGAATAATATCAGATCATGCTTTCTCCATTTATGGCAAGTAACTGCACTAAGATTTGCAGAATGGTTAGGTTTTATCAAAACTCTATTTTAAAAGGGCTTATATTGTAAAACCTGGGTAGTAGAGTTTAAGGTGATAAGATTTAGGGTTTTGGAAGAAGATATTTCTGAAAAGATCAGGGTTTGTCCTGAGTCTATATATACTTCTTTCGGATGTAAATTCCAGAGGCGAAAACTTAGAATAAAAAGCTATTGGAGCAATTTCCTACAAATCTTGTTTGAATGCTTTGTTCTGGACCTGGAGTTGGTGTAGTTTCGTTTTCTGTGATAGCATGGCCAGGAGCCTAATCTCTTTTAGACTGCGATAAGTTCATCTTCTTTTGTTTTCGTTTCATTAAGGTTTATTTAATTTATGTTGTAGATCTGTGTTATCAAATATTGGGTATGCTACTAGGCTTCATTCTTTTTATTGTATGCTAGGGAAAATTACAGATTTAAGGTTCAGGCCTGTTCTAATTGCTCTATCCTCACTGTGCGAGCTAAGTTGCTGGTGAGAGATACCAATTTCAACCGACTTCCCTTCTGTTTATGATTTTCTTTTAGATCTGTTTCATCTCTATCTTATGCTCTTAGTGGAAGGTGATCTTAGAAAGCTGGACACTTTCCTCTTTGATTTGTTCTATTGTGAAGCTAACTAGTATAACTAAAATTGGTAGTTTTGGTTTTGCAGACTAAGTTAGGTAAACTTCTCTTTCTGCCCTACTCTACTCTCTCTGTTCCACCGATTGAATGATCCATTTTTATTTTCTTTAGAATTTGTCTTTTATTTAAAACTGGCTAAAACATAAAGAGCTAGATCAAAGAACTGATTGTAAATCTGAGTGTCCACAAAGATAACCAATTCCAAAAACATTATTGAACTAAAGTCCAGAACCCGTTGTAAGGTAACAGACAGTCCACTTGAAACTATTCCAGAAGTGAAAAAGAGTGAATAGACATTCGACCCAACTCTGTAACTCACACCTTGGATATCCAACAAGATCCTAAAGTGAGTGGGATTTATCCCTTATAAGTGTTATCGGGATTTCATGCTCATTCTTCACAGGGTGTGTATAAAAGTCGAACCAACACCTAGTAGGAGCCCTCAGCCTAGTACTCTACCTAGACTCAATATGCCTAGATGACTCAGCTAAATAATAGGAAGGAGAATTCAACAATGTAATATGGTTTTGCATACACACATCCTTTAAGGAATGTGCATATGCCTCACTGGCTCACAACCATCGTAATTCCATCTGATGTCAATGCTCATTTGTTAACATCTCTTCCTAAAGCCACGTGACATTCGCTTTATCACTAGCCACAATTGTCACCCGCTCTACCTCCGACTGAGCTATAGTAGCCAGCGACTCCCTATGAGTCTAGAGCATAGCCTCATGCTCCTTGTAAAGTTGCTCTAGCTCTACCTGCAACCTCATCACCTTAGATATCTCACCTAACCCCTCATCATCCTCCCTCTCATTGTCTGCCAACCCCATATCTAGAGTCTGCTAAGCCTATCCCCTCGACCGTATCTGACTCGTCGATCATTGAGCCCTCATCCTCTTTGGAGTCACTCTTGACCCCGTAGCTACCACCTCATCACCTATAATATTTGGTACCCATACTGGTTGGGCACCAAACGACTCCACATAATCTAGAGTCACCCCAGCATTATCTACATCTGGGACCTCCAACTGCTCATCATCCTTCATCTACACCCGCTATGGCTCTGCATATGGAAGTATCCCCTCATCTCGCCAACATCGATACAACATCGGCTCCTCTGGCACACTCTAAGGCAAGCTGAACTGCCTCAGCACCCATGAGTACTAGAAGTACTCCACATCCTCATCCCTCTGCCCAACTAACCATTGAGCCTACCTCACCTGATGTAGTTGCCTCCTGTTACCATCCCACCAAGCTCCTCACCATGGCCTCTAGATCATATCTGCCTGAGTCAATCTTGACCACATATCCCAATACCATTGGTTGGTATGCACCTCTCAACTCGGCTACACCTCCTCTACCACTGCCCATCACCTAGCATAAGGCTCCTCCATATTCCATGTCAAACATGGCAACCCCTCGGGCTGAGCCATAGCAAAATGCTCCCAAGCCCAACACTGTAAAAGTAAGTTGCATCCAATCCCCTTCCTCTCCCTATGAATCACCTCATATAACTCCTGGTACAACTTTGCCAGTAAGGCAAATGTCCATGCATACTCTCAAGGATCCATCAATAGATCACTCACCAACCCCAATAGGTTCCAAGGGAACCTACAACCAGTGCTATTAGGAAGCACTATGTTTGCTAACACAAACATGATCAAGGTGAGAAGTGCATCCAACTCCTTCATCTTGTACATGCTTAGATAGCATATACCCCCATCCCTCATCTGCACCTCTAAACATCAGTCCTTGAACATCTTCTCCATCTCCACCTTCTTATCATGACCAACTACCACCCTCTCCCCCTCTATTGGCACCTTGAGAATGTGATATACATCCTCAAGCGTAACAGTAGCCTCCCTAGTTGGCAACTGGAATGTCCCCCTATCAGGGTCCCATCTCTCTATCAATGATGAGATATATCCATCATTCACCCTCACCATGTCTAGCCTAGCCACACCCTCCAAGCCCACCTTCCCCAAAAATCCCAGTCATCAATCGTCAGCTTCTTCCTCATCCCAGGAACGAGAGGATAAAACTGATGTCGAGGCTCTATGTTCCTCAATTGCAACAAAAAACAATTTTATTAATACTATTACAAAAAAAACAACAAAAAAATGCATAAGAGATAAAGTTTTTTTAAACATTACCAGGGCAAATAGTGCCTTAGCTCCGCCAGCAGCATTTGATCCCTCTGCCACCATAGCTTCCGTGCAAATTCTCACTAGCCTCACTAAGCTCACACACCCACTCCACTCCTCAGACATAGCTTCTCAAAGTTTTAAATGCACAAATGAGCCTCATGATTCACTCAAAAAGCTAATTATAGCTTTCCCTAGCACATTCAGGTGTAGGTCTATACCTGTAAATTTACAGGCTCACCTGGGTACCTGCGGGCGCACCTAGGCGCATCTGCACGCCTGCAAGACACCACAGGCGTAGCCGTGTGCCTGGCAACAAAATGGTACAAAGATAAAATCAATAAAAATGGTAGCTTACCTCCTCCAAATTTCACCAAATTTCATCCACACATCATGCACATCCTAAAATCAGGTTTTGTAAAAATAAAAATCGTTTTGCATGCATAATTTTTGATATTAAACCAAATCTTCAAAATATGCTAATTGAGGCACAAAATGCAGCAAAATAATCCAAATTTTCACAAAATACACATCTGATCATTCTGCATTATATTCTTCATCATCACATACAATTGTGCAAAAATTGAAGTTAACCAAACCTCGTATGTAGTAGGTTATTCTATAAACTTGGCGATTGCAGTGATGGTCATCCATGCAATTCAAAAAGATGAATAATCTACTATAAGGACATTTGACAATGATCATAATCCATTATCACATCATCAAATATCACAATCACATTTAGCACCTCACATTTTGAGTACATCTTTGCCAAGAACAATTTTCTCAAAGGCGATCATTTATGCCCTTTTTCATGGGGCACGAAAACACGGATAATCAAAATCACAAACACTCATTCATTTGACAATAGTCACCATACAAGACATATCGTTAGGTTTATTGGTTCCATTGTGGACTTGGTGAAGAAATTTCCACAATTACTACCCCACCCATACATTGACTTAGTCATCATGCATATTCATAAATTGCATACTCAATGATGCCATTGCGACATCTTATTCAACAACATCGAATCATCCCAAAATTTGGGGCAACCACAATTTGATTATGATTTTCCATGATAGGATACATCTTAAAATCACATGGTATTATACACCAACCCCTTTCCCACCGTTGGGGCATAAATGGTATCACATTTTACATCATTCATATCATCCACAATCACATGGTATTATACACCGACCCCTTTCCCACCATTGGGGCATAAATGGTATCACATTTTACATCATTCATATCATCCACAATCACATGGAATTATACACCAACCCCTTTCTCATCGTTGGGGCATAAATGATATCACATTTTACATCATTCATATGTCCATAATCACATGGTATTATACACCAACCCCTTTCTCACCGTTGGTGCATAAACGGTATCACATTTTACATCATTCATATCATCCACAATCACATGGTATTATACACCAACCCCTTTCTCACCATTGGGGCATAAATGGTATCACATTTTACATCATTCATATCATCCACAATCACATGGTATTATACACCAACCCCTTTCTCACCATTGGGGCATAAACGGTATCACATTTTACATCATTCATATTGTCCACAATCACATGGTATTATACACCAACCCCTTTCTCACCATTGGGGCATAAACGGTATCACATTTTACATCATTCATATCATCCACAATCACATGGTATTATACACCAACCCCTTTCTCATCGTTGGGGCATAAACGGTATCACATTTTACATCATTCATATCGTCCACAATCACATGGTATTATACACCAACCCCTTTCTTCCATTGTTGGGGCATAAACGGTATCACATTTTACATCATTCATATCGTTCACAATCATATTGTATTTCACACCATTCATTCATCAATGGCACAAATTCACCACATCATTCATTATTAGCACAAAAAATTTTCAATTGGCTTGTGAGATACATTCGTAACTCATTCGCCAATTAAGGGGGTAAGCTACAAAATTCCAAAAATTATTTATTCTTTTATCTTCAACATCAATGCTGAAATCCAATGACAGAGAGAAGTTACTTCTATGCCCATAGCCCAATTAGGTGTCTCGTATTTTTGCACCATATTGTGTTTCATGCAACATGGTACAAAAAGGGGCATCTGTAAACACCAAATTATAGCCACTAATCCTCCATCCTAACCACCCCACCACCCACTTGTCCACCATTCACCCTTCCCGCCAATTATTTGGCCCAATTCCACCTTTCCCACCTTCAAAAGGCCCACTTTAGCCCTTTCCCACCATTTCCTAACCTAATTGGGATTATTTTAATATTATTTTATATTATTTTATATTTAATATAATATTTTATATTATATTATAATATATTTATTATAAAATATATATTTATAAACTCAATTAACCATAGCCATCCAATCCAATCTAATCTCCACCGTCCATCTTCATTAATCCATGCCACATCTAAAAAATAATCTCAACCTTAGGATCTAATTTAATCTTAGCCACATGATCAAAAGTGTAAGGCTAAAACCCTAAGAAAATCCTAGGTTGGATTATAAATAAGGGCATTTACAAATGCTCAAACCTTGGAACCCTGATATTAGAATTTGCATCTTAAAGAGATCATTGACAAAGCCCTAGCAAAGCAAAAAGAGATAGAGCCCTAAAAATCCAAAGCCCTAGCTAGCCAATAGGACTTATACTATTCCAAAAATCCCCCATATCCATCCTTTCCACATTGCCCTACTCCATTTTCATTGTTGACACTTCCACCCATCCACCGCATTTGTCGCATCCCCCATGATCTGCTTCTATAGATTTTATCCTCACTACAGATGCCCTCTTGAGCTTATAAAGCTTGCTACAGAGCTTTCCAAGCACACGCCTACGCCTGCTATATTGTAGGCTTGCTCCAAAGCCTACAAATCTTGCACTAGAGCCTAGTGCATGTTCGAGCCTATTGTTATTACTTAAGCATGAATAAGAGCTTGCTGCATCATACCATCTGCTGTCAGAACGACAATAACAGAATAAAATATCATCACAAGTAAGGTATATCATTATTTGTTTTATTCTGTTACATGATCTGTATATTTAGCATGTCATTTGATCTATTTTTGGTTAGGTTTTATTGATATATGAGGGTCTTACACTATGGATCCCTTACAGGTGTTATTAACCTCTTTCTTTGTTTGTGTGCATGCAGGTCTAGAGATTTTATTTATTGTTGAACGGTTGTTGAAGCTGGAGTGGCCCGAACACACAGATACCTGAAGCCCACTCATTCCGTTGGAAGCAAGGACACACTATTTGAAGATACTTCATTGTTGTAGCTAGGGTTTTGGAGAACCCTAGCATATTGTAAATATTTGTATCAAAGGCTCACTAAGTACGGATTATATCAAAAGGATTTTATTAGCTCCTCCCCTGTTTATTGAATAAATTTATCTATTTGTGCAATCTTGTGTTTTTTTTTTTTTTTTTTAAGTGAAAAACCCCTTGCGGGGCCACCTTGGTCTGAGAGACCACAAACAGGAGGTTCTATACTGTCAAAGTCACTCGGGAGTCACACCCAGCCTTGTCCACACCAACATTATCAATTGGATTTTGGGTACCCAATTAAACTTTTTGGTAGGGTGGAGATTTGAACCTGGGACCTCCCTTGGAGGATTGCCCTCTCCTCTCCAACTCACCTACAACACCCGGGTTTGCAATCTTGTGTTTCCTTGAGATATTTAATTTCTTTATTATTGTTTAAGTGTCATGTTCTTGTCTTCACAGTAAAAAATGAGACTTCCTTTGGAATTATTATTCCACTTTCTTGCATCCCTTCCTCAGCCCTATCCCAAGTTCCTGATCCTTCCCTAGCTTCCCTGGCACCTCCTTTTCCCATCCTCTTCGGCTGGAAGGTGTTGCAGATGATCTCCTTTGGGGGGAGATCATTGTTCCATTGTTCTGCCCCTTTCCTTACCCTATGGTGGGAAAATTTGTGTTTCACTTTTATTTTTGGGTTTTGGGTTGGATTTGGGGTTTTCCCTAGGACCTTTCTTGGATTTTTGATCTTTCAAGGTTTTTCCTTGAAATTTCATTTTTCTTAGGTTGTTTTTGGAATTCTTCCTCTCATTTGTCCTTTGGGGATCTTCAGTTGTGGATTGTTGGGTCTAAGGAATTCTGGCTTCATGAGCAATTTTGCACAACATCCTTTTGGTTGGGTGGACCATGCGCTTTATACTATGACTCTGCTCTTTGGGTTCGAAGTGGTGGTTCTTGTGGGTTTTCAGCTCCTTTCATGGCTTTTAGCGGGGCCTCTATTCTTCTTGTGTATGAATCCTTTCAGGACTTCCTCTTCTATGTCCTTGAAGCTGTTTGTTGGTGGGTCTAAGGAATTTTGGCTTCATGAGCAGTTTTGCACAACATCCTTTTAGTTTTGGAGGAGACCGTGTGCTTTCTACTGTGACTCTACTCTTGGGTTCATGGTGTTGGTTCCTATAGGCTTTTAGTTCCTTTTGTGGCTTTGGGGTTGGCCTCTACTTTTCTTGCTATTGAATCCTTATAGGTTTTCCTTTTTTGTGTCCTTGAAGCTATGGTGTTGAAGGTTGTCTGGGATGCCTAGTTGCTTCCTTTCATTTTGGGCTCTATTTTTTGTAGTCGTGCTTCCTTGTGACTCCTTCTTTTTGGATTCTTGTGGCACTTTCCTATATTTTCCTTTAGATGGGTTGTTCCACTGCTATTGTTTCCTGCGTTGGGCTTTTGTTTGTTGAATACTTCATTTTTCTACTTGAGTAATTCGTTGCCTGGGAAGCTCCTCTTGTTCCTAATCCACTGATGTGCTATCCTTCAGGTTGTTGTTCCATTGCATGAGGATTTCGTAGCCTGCAAAATTCCTCTTTATGTTGCTTCATTTTTCAGGCTTTCAGGGAGTGGTTTTTCTAGTTTTCATAATCTTTCACCATCCCTGTGTGATTCTCATCCCTATTTTGGTGGGATTCACAATTTTTTGTTCCACTGCTCCACCCTTTTGTTCAGGGTAGTTTTTTCAGATCCATTTTGGTTTTCCCTTGCATGGGAAGTAGTTTTTTCTTAGGTCTTATTTTCCCAAGGGTGGTTTCTGGTTTTGCCACCCTTGGAAGGATTCAAATTTTAAATTTCTGGCTCTTGTCATTTTTCGCATTTGGGATTTTTAAATGGTCTTTTGGCAGTTTGTACGATACGCTTTTGATTCACATTTGGTTTTCTAGTGGGCTTTCCCTTCCTACCCATTTTTCCTTTGGCACAAAGGAAGACGTCTTCCTTTGGCGCAAAGGAAAGTGTGTTCCTTAATTTATTCCTTTGGGTTGTCCTTGCCTGTCCTTTTGTCCATCCTTGGACAAATTCCTTTTGTTATAATCTGATGTAATATGTTGTAATATGATCCTTTGTAATCAGTATTTGGGATCCTTGAAAAAAACCCACTTTTAATATAACCTACCAAAAAAAGTTAAATGGTAAATGCAGAATAAACAATTTTAGAAACACCAAAATGCAATAATAAACCCGATGGCAATAAAAGAACCAAAAAAAGTATGAAGACCTCCAGAAAATGGTAAATTCCTCCTCAAGGCTCCCACACTTATCCACCAAGAGCAGCAAATCAATGATAGAGCAACAACATAGCACCATATAATAATTGATCTTTTTAGAATATAATCACCCTTTAAAACTTAGGATCACTTGGAAAGCTTGTAGTACTTTTCTCAATCAAAAATCTCCAAGATAAAAAGAGGATCCAAACCCTATATTTATAATATGTTTAGAGAGCAAAAGTCTGGGAAAACAAAAACACAACCTAGGGGAGGTTCAACGTACTAAGGGTTGGCCAAAAAATAGGATTTTCTAAGAGAAAATCCTAACTTACGGAAATCATGCCCTACAAGGAGCGACCACGATTTCAACAAAGCTAGGAAAAAAGGAGAAACAAGGGGGAAGGAGGCCCAAACTTGTGCTTAGACAAGTTTGAGGGCCTTCTCAAGAGTTCTAGGGGAAATTACTCACTTTGGTGGGTCAATTTTCCTTTTCTACACTAAATAATAGCTCTAAATGGTAATATGTTTGGATTGCTCTTTAAAATGCACTTGCAAACTATTAGATGACTCTTCACATACAATTAGATACCTTTATCTAGATAATAGTAATTTTTGTAAATGTCATGACATCTCAATATGGAAATAAGATAGATGGCCCTTATGAACCTCTTTTTTTGTTCTTCTTCATTTTGGTAATTTCATGCACAACAATACATCTATGGACAAGATTTCTTTGGTATTTAAACCTTAAACATTCAACATGTTTTTAGCATTTGAATAACAAGTTTTATCACTCTTTCCCTTGCCTTTATTCATGCAACTAAAAACCAATCTAGAGGGTAAAAATGAATGGATATATATAATAAATAATAATAAAATTAGATAAAACATGTCCTCTTCAATTATACTACCATTAAAAAAAGAATAGTCGCTTTGCAAAGGATTAGGGCATTCTTTAAAACATCTCATATTTTAGGAGCCATATCTTCGTGAAGGGTTATCTGATTCAGTTGATTCTTAGACCAACTTATGTGTAAATTGAATAGCTTTAAAATGAGTGGTCATATGAATTAATTTGAGTAATATTTATGGAGATACAACCCTATGAAGCCAACCATCTAGGACAAGGGCAGTGACGATTTTTCAAGTCGCAAAAAACAAAATTGTAAATATTTGTCAGCTAGGGTTCATATGATGGGAAGAGCAATGAAGGGCTAGGACTTCATTGAGGCAATAATTCTATCTAGACATGGAATTTTTTAGCTAATTTTTTTCCCTTATTTATCTTAGAAATTTTTCATGCAAATCATTATAATTTTTTACTCAAATATTATATTTGTTATAAGATATTCTGATAATTTTCAATTGATTTTGAGTTTTAGTTTTCTTTCCATGGATTGATTTATAATAAAATCCTTATAATAATATCTAGTGGTAGAGAATAGTGATCACACCTCAGAGAGATCCTCGTTGCTGCAATATAGGGTGATTTTTGGTAAATTTAATGGGTATTGGCTAGGGGCTTCAACCTTGAGAAGATGGATTGATAGAAGTTGGAAGTCTCCAAGAGTGATTCTATCATTTCTTCTCAAAGGTTTCTTCCTAGCCATTTTTTTCTATGGTAGAAAGAGAAAACATCCTAAAAGGGGGTCTTTGGTTTATGGGAAAAGCAGGACTCTCCCTTACCCACTGATATGAAGGCTTTTCATATAAAAATGTAAATATATATCTAGTACCATTATAGGTTAGGATGTTTGAGTTACCCATTGAATTTTAGAAAATAGATACCTTCAAGGCAATAAGAAACACTTTAGGATAATTCCTTAAGATTTCAAATACTATGAAATATGGATTCTTTGTTATTTATGCTCAAATATTGGCCATGATTGATATTAGTAAATCTTTACTAGAATCAATCATTCTTAAGCATGGAAATAAGATGTGGACCCAAAACCATAGATTATGAAAATATATCTTTTATATGTAGAATATGTTATGAGATGGGACATATTGAGATATCATGCCCTAAGAAGATACCAACAAAATCATATGTAGAAAACCATAAAAGAAAATTACAAATGGTTATGGATGAAGATGGTTTTCAACTTCCAAAAATAGATCTAGAAAAATGAAAGAAAATAAACAGTGGAGACCAATAAGGAAGGATATTGGAATAAATACCAACTCTTTTAGTATATCAGAACTTAGAGGACACGGTCCAATAAGTTCAATATTTTAACAAGGAACCATATTTTCAGTATGATCCTATTTTAAGGAAGAACATTCTTGATGAACCTCAGGAATGTGTCTCATCAAATTTTGAATACTCTCTTGAAGTACCATTCGTCATTTAGGAGAAAAAATTTGGTAAATAAAATTCATTTTAGAAGTTAATACCTCTACCATTAATAATAAAATACCAAAAAATGAGCAGAAGAAGTCAAAAGCTTTTGTAGTAGAGTCAGGAGAGGATAAATATGATGAAAAAATTGTGAAATAATATTGAGGAATAGAAGGTCCGAGGTGTAGACCAATTGGTTCATCCAAACCCCATAAGGGGGCGGAGGTCCAAGGTTCAAATCTCGGGCCTCGTTGAACTGAACGCTTGTCCCTTTCCTAGTGCTTTTAGTGGCGTAAAAGGTTTAAAATGATTGTGGCATGGTGGTTATAGGAGTGGACTGCACGAAGATCTATGTGGTGGCTTTCGGGGTGGACAGCGCAGAATACTGTGGCGGCCATAAAAAGTCGGACAACCTGCCCGGATTCGTGGCGGCTACCAATTCCACCATGTAAATACAAAATATATATATATATATTGAGGAATAGAATAACAAGACCTACTCCTGATATAGGCAATGAAAAAGAGGATAACCCTCAAATTATCAAGCAAGATCCAAGGAAGCAAGAGCAAACATAGAGAAAGGAACACAAACTAAGTTAGTTGAACTTCTCTTTACCAAACAATAAAATGATATTGATAATATGTAGGTGAGGCCAGTAGCCCCTAATGAGACATGATTATCATCTCATGGAATATAAGGGGTGCTAATACCTCCTCAAAGCAAAGGTGTATCAAGGACCTATGTTTAAGTAATAAGCTTGATATTCTTTGTATCCAGGAAACTAAAATGACAAAATAAGTTTCAAAAACTATGATAGTATGGGCAATATTTGAATGGGATGGTATGGATTCTAAAGGATTTGTAGGAGGAATTTTAACTTATTGGAATCCTTCTAGAACCTCCTGTGTAACCATTGAAAAAACTAGGTATTGGATAGCCTCTTTAGTCATTTGCTATTTTGTAGATATTTATTTCATCCTTATTAATGTCTATGGACCTACAACTTAGTTAGGTAGATTAGAATTTTGGAGTAAAATTGAAGCCTTTATGAGAAGTAAAGACCAAGAGACCTAATTCATGATCATAAGATATTTTAATGCCATAGTCAAGCTTTATGAAAAATTTGGAGGAATTAAGAAATTAACCCAAAGTATAAGAGATTTCTTAGCTTTTATTCAAAATAATAATTTTTGGTAGGTTGAGTTTGAAGAAGACAACTATACATGGACCAAAAATATAAGAGGTTAGAACCTAATATTTAAAAAAAATAGATATATGCTTACTCTCATATCCACGCCTAGATGAAGGAACTTGTGCTAAAATTAATACATTAATAAGTATTGGTTCAAATCATTGGCTAATAAGAGTTAAAATGATGGTATGTGAATTCAAAAAATATCATATTTTAATTAAGAGAAAATGTGGGAATACCATCCTCAATTTTTTGATATAATAACACAAATGTAGAATTCTTTAGGAAATGGTGGGTTGTCTGCTCTTCCAAAACAAATTAAATCTATGACATCTAGATTAAAATAATGGAGCAAGAACACTTCTGGAAATATTTTTGAGAAGAAAGAAGAAATAAAAGATGAAATTTCAAAATTCTAAAAAGGTGATCATAAAATTCCAAGCTCGGAGGAAAGGGAGTTGTTTAGTGAATATCATAATATTTTGAGTAAGGAAGAGAAATTTTGGATATTAAATCAAGACAGACTTGGTTAAACAAAGATAAAAATACAAAGTTTTTCATAGGATGGCTAAAGTATAGAGATCAACATCCAGAATTAGTAGAATTAAATCAATAGAAGAGGTTTGGATTGAAGATAAAAGTGAAATTAGAAAATAGGTAAAGTCTTTTTATCAGAATATTCTAGGATTAGAGGAGATTAAAGTTCTTAATGATAAACTTCTTCAAGATGTATATTTAGTTATAACAAATGAATACAATACAAAATTGATGGAGCCTCTAGAAGAATTTCGTTTAGATATTTTCTCTTTTAATAAGGATAAATATTCAAGTCCATATGGGCTCTCTATAGCTTTTTACCAACATAATTGAGATATAGTAAAGGATTATTTATTAGTGACAGTGGAATAGTCTAGGGTTAAACAATACATACCTTATAAAATAAATGCAACATATCATACCCTAATTTGAAAAAATAAGGATGCTAATTTTTTTTATTATTTTAGACCCATAAGCCAATGTAAGATGGCAAATCGATTAAGGCCATTGTTAGATAAAATTATTTTAGAAGAGCAAGGAGAATTTGTGAAAGGGAAACAAATTTTGGATGGGATCATAGTAGCTCATGAATTTATACATTCAGTAGCTTCAAGAAAAGAGAAAGCAATGATCTTAAAACTTGATATGAGTAAAGCCTATGATAGGGTTAGATAGGATTTTCTCTTTTTAATTTTAGAAAAGTCATATTTAGGAAGAAATGAGTTATATGGATTACAACTTGTGCCTCTATAGTTTCTTATTCAGTGTTGGTCAATGGGTTAGTAAAAAAATATTTTAAAGCCAAGAGAGGCCTTAGACAAGGAGATCCTCTATCTTCTTATTTGTTCATTATTATGGTAGAGGTTTTGAGTAGGAACTTAAATAAGGCTTACAAATATGGACTTATAAGTGGAATTAAGGTTATTAATAACATTGACAACATCACCTATCAACAGTTTTTAGATGATACAACCCTTTTTAGAATGGCAATGATAAATGAGGCCGAAGCTTTGAATAGATTTTTAAAGGAATACGAAAGAGCATTGGGGCAAAAATTTAATGGGACAAAATCCAAAATTTACTACACTCTAGCTAATATCAAAGTAATAATTTATAGGTTGCTTCAAATGGAGGAGGTAAATTTACCATCAACTTATCTACGGATGCCTTTATTTGAGAGGATAATGAGGATAGAATTATGGAATCCAATTATTAGTAAAGTTTAGAATAAATTACCAACTTGGAAAGGTAGAAGGTTATCATTAGCAGGAAGAGTATAGTTAATTAAGTCAGTCTTATAAGCCATTCCAGTATATTATGGTTAATAAATTCAATGTTATAGACCATTCCAACATATATCATTTTATACTATGCCAAAATCAGTTGACAATTTTCTAATCTATATTACGTGATTTTTTTTTATGGTCATGTTCACATGATAAAAGGAAATTTCCTTTTGTGAAATGGATCAAGGTGTGTGATGATAAAACTAGGGGAGTTCTTGGTTTAAGAGCTCTTATAGATGCAAAATTAGCTCTTAGGGGAAAAGTAATCTAAGATTATAAAAAGAGATTCAAAGACAATGAGCTAGAATTCTTCTAAGAATGTTGAGACCAATAACCCACAATTAATGTTTACTACATTATCTCTACCAAATGGTTCTACTCTTTGGAATGGTTTAAATAAAACTATTGATCTAATGATTAAAGGTTTAATATGGGTGGTGGAAATTGGAAAAAAAATCTATTTGGATGGATAATTTGTGTGATAAAAACCACTCAATTTAGATCCAATTTTGAAATCTTGTATGAGATTACTTCAAGATAAATATTATGATATGGTTTCAAATATTTTTGTACAAGGATCAAGAAGGAAGATACAAATATATAGAATATTTTTCTACAAGTATACAAGACATTGATGTTAGGAGGCAACTGAATAGAAAGATAACAATTGTAATTATTTTAAGGGAAGCCAAGGATCAGTTAATTTGGGAGCTAAATAGCTCAGGAGAATACACAACAAGAAGTGGATATAATGTAAAGCATCAACAAAATAGTAATATGACAAGACTATGGAGAGATATTTGGGATAACTCAAACATTCCTAAAGTCAAAATATTTATTTGGCTAGTAGATCATAGAAGAATTTTATCTTGGGATAACCTTATAAAAAGGAGGTTTTATGGCCTCTCTCAATGTGTTCTTTGTAAAAAGGAGGAGAGTATAGACCATCTCTTGGGGTATTGCTCAATATTTAGAAACTATGGCAATGGATTCTTAATATGTTTGGTAAATGCATGGTGATGAATAGCATAATTGAAGATGGTTAAAGCAATGGTAGAGCACTTCTAAAATTGAGGCTTTACAAACAATATGGGATATATCAAAAGATACAATACTTTGTATTGTATGGCTAGAAAGGAATAGAATAATATATAAAGAAAATAAAATTATTTTAGAAATAAATAAAAGGAAGATATGTTTAGCCATAGATGGGTCTAAACCAACCATATCAACTCACCTAGTCCCTAATCTAGAAGCAACGAGCTTTGATAGATGGAGTCAATTCATTAAATGGAATTATGATGTTGGTTACAAGAGAAGAAAAAAGAAGGGAAAGAATATAAAGTGGAAACCACCATATGTGGAGTTGGTTAAAATAAATTTGTATGGAGCATCTAAAAGGAATCTAGGACCAATAGGAGGAGGAATAATTAGAAATAATAGAGGAGAGATTTTGTCTCATTATGCTTTCAATAGTGGATTTAAAAATAATAATGAAGTTGAAGCTTGGGTGGCTTTAGAAGGGTTAAAAATATGCAAACAAACAAAATAAAATAGAGTATGGATGGAAGGTGATTCTCTCATAGTAAAAAATACAATTTTGAGGAAAGCAAAGGCTCAATGGAACATACAAGAGATAATTGTGGAAATTCAAGATCTTGCTAATGAGTTTGAAGAAATCGGGTTTACACATACATTAATGGAAGGAAACAAATATGCAGATAGGATAGTCGATAGAGGGGTTTTGATTGAGGATCATGAAGTTAAATTATCCTTTCCATGGTTAGAAGAAGTAGTAAGTTTAGTTGAAGTTGACAAGAAAATATTGACTTCCTGAATCAAATAATGATTAAGATTTACTTTAATGTTTTCCATTGGTAATATTTTCTGTTTCATTTAAACTATTTATTATAATTTTTTTGGTTGCACTTGTGTTTCAGAAATGAAAATAGCAATCTATATTTGGTAAAGCAGACTATGATAGTGTGATGTTTTAGAAATATTAAACTATTAAGATGCAATGCATAGATAATATAGGTGAAGTTCTGGTATTGTGAAGGTTGCTATAGAAAAATGTCAAGAAGGATGTTGAATTCTAGAATATTTGTATTCATACAAAAATTTGAAAATATCCAAAAAATAAAAATCAAGAATTCAAACATTTTATGTAAAATGATGTAGGTTTCTAGCTATAGCATCTTAATTGAGATGATAAGTATATCTATTTGTAAAATCTCAAGCTCTAAAGAAGAGAGTTGTAATTTATCAAGAGTGGGGGGCCTGAGTACAACCCTTTATTGTCCAAACCAAAAAAAAAAGGTCCTCTTCAAGTTAATCATGACACTAATGTCTACAACCTTCTATGCAGTATTCATTCAATGCTTGGGCTCATCAACTTTATCACCTATTACTTTGGGAAAAAATTACAACTGCAATTCTTGTTCATTGCTAAATTGAAGTACAATATCTTCTAAATAGCATCTATTGTTCAACTAGGCTAATATGGGAATGAAATATTTGTTTGAATACAATAATATAGTCAATTAAGTTTGGCTAATGTAATGACCAATAACCAATTCTAGGTGTATGGGTAGAACCCATTATCACCATATTAGACACCACCTAGCACCCTAATAGGTGATGTGATATTCACAATATTCTCATTATTATATCATTATTAAATAGGGGTAGGAATTCATCAACTAGATTGGACTAGGACAATGTATCACATAATATTTCTCAATGGGATTTGCCTCACTATATTAAAATAATCATGGAGTATACACACAAGTACATAAAATTAAGTTGGATTTACTGACTATAATGTTTGAATACCCAACAAGTCCAACAATTGAATGATGACATCTACACTTATTCATAAAAAATTTGAAGGCTTCATACCCTTAGTTATTCACAATCACATTCTATAGTTACCATGGACATGATTGTTGAATCTCACAAAGATAGATTCCAATATCACCTCGTACACTATGACTATCAATATTATCTTAGATTTTTATGCACTCCAAGAAGTATTTTGAAGAGCAAAATAGTCTCTATAAACTAAATCTAGAAAAATAGTAAATACATAATCAAAGGAAAAAAGAAGAATATAATAAATACACACATAACATAGTATTTCACCTAGGAAAACCTTATGAGAAAAAACCCAACATAGTAATATCTCTTTATTGTATAAACTTAACCATCTCCAATACAATAATGTTCATCTCTCATCTCACTTCAAACCCTGATGCAAGTGCAATTAAATAGCAATAATACAAGAACATATTTTACAATACCATGGGCAAAAAATAATGGGTTCAAATATTTTAACCCTAAACAACCCACATGGGTCTAAAATTGCTTAAGAAACCCTAAAACTTTCACGAGGATGTACCTTTTAGAGTTAACCCCACCAGAATAACATGGAAAATATTCAACATATTTCCAACATTCTCCCACTTGTTGAATACTTTCCATAGAGGATGAAAACTTCCATTTTCAACTGTCAAGGGCAACCATAAACATAGATCTTCTACACCAAGAAAATTTCTAAGCAGGTACAACCTTTGTTAATGAATCAACAACATTATTTTTTGCATCAAATTTATCCAACATCACCTGATTCCCTTGAATTATCTCTCACAAAATGGTACTTAATATCAATATGTTTTGACTAATCATGAAAACCAAGATTATTGGCTAAAAATATTGCACTTTGACTATCATTATCAATTTTCATAGCCTTCTGCTTAAGACCAAATGTTGAACACAACCTCTATAGCCACACTGCTTCTTTACAAGCATGAGTTGTTGCAATATACTTTACCTTTGTTGTGGACAAAGAAACCACTGATTTATTTTTACTCATCCAGCTTATTGCCCCTCCAAATAATCTGAACACATAAACACTTATGGATCTTCTCTTGTCCAGACTCCAACCCAGCCAACATCCACAAAACCTTGTAGATTTACAATATTACTATCTTCATATTTTCCTTGGTAATAGATAACATAGTCTAAAGTTCCACATAAGTATCTAAAGATCCTCTTCACAATAGTCCAATATTCCTTTCCTATATTGGACATATATCTACTAACTACTCCCAGTGCATGTGCAATATCAGGCCTAGTACATACCATTGCATACATAAGACTACCAACATTGCTATCATAAGGAACATGATGCATTTCTTCAATTTTCTCATCTATTTTAGGATATTGTTTAGCAACAAATATTTTTTTACCAAAAATATATGGAGTACATACTGGTTTATAATCATGCATCCTAAACCTATGTAGTATTAAATCAACATATTTCTTCTAGTTTAACCCCAAATTTCTATTTGCACAATCCCTTATTATTTCCATACCCAAAATAAATTTTGTAGCACCCAAATCCTTTATGTCAAATTCATAAGATAACTGAGATTTTTAGCAACTTTATCGTCTACTTGTTACCAATTAACAACATGTCATCCACATACAAAACAATGATAAAAAAATCACCTTGTTTAAAATACACATGGATTTGCCTTGCTTTTTCCAAGCCCAAGTGTCAAAACAAAGCTATCAAATTTTTGGTTCTACATTCTTGGAGATTGATTCAAGCCGTGAAGAGACTTTTTCAACTTTCATACCAAGTCCTCCTTACCATTTACCCTAAAGCATTCTCGTTGTGACATTTATATGTCTTCATCAAGTTTACCATGTAGAAATATTTTCTTTAAATCCTTCTATTCTATTTAAAGATCAAAAGCAACAGAAATAGCCAAAAAAAATCTAATTGAAGTTAGTTTAGCCACAGGAGAAAAATCTCACCAAAGTCAATTCCATCAACTTGAGAAAATTCTTTTGCTACCAGGCGAGCCTTGTACTTCAATTTTCCTTCTACATTGTACTTCTTTGTCAATACCTACTTACAACTAACTAATTTTCTTCTAGGGGGTAATTTCATTAGGTCCCACATCTTATTTTTATCTAGGGACTCCATTTCTTCCTCCATAACCCTTTTCCAAGACTTATTCTCACTTGACTAAAGTTCCAACTTTACAGTCTTGGGTTCTTCATCAGTAATTGATATATTAAATGTCAAACAAATATTTGAAGGGCTATACCTTTCTGGGAGTCTTCTCACTCGATCTAATCTCCTCAAACTTGGAGTTCCAGGTTCTACATATTTAGCTTCCTCCTCACCTTCTTCCTTTAAATTTTTCTCTTCAGAATCTCTTTGTAGTTCATCTTCTTCTATAGCACCAGGTTCTACCATAGGTTCTTCCTCCTATTCTAATTTTACTTAAACTATTTTAGGTTCTTTTCTTGGTTGCATTTCCTATTTTGAAAACACATTTTGTTTCTCTAAAGATCACATTACGATTGTAAAGAATATTTTATGTTTATGGGTTCCATAACTTATATCCTTTAATACCAATACTATAACCCATAAATATGTATTTTTAGATTTATAGTCTAGCTTAGTCCTTTTCTCTTTTGGGATATACATATAGGTATTACAACCAAAAATCCTTATATTACTGAGAGAGGGTTTCTTAGCAATCCACACTTTCTATGGAGTCTTATCCACCAAAGCTGAGGTAGGATATCTATTGATGAGGTAACAAGAAGTTAACATAGCTTCTATCTAGAATTTAATTTCTAACCCTACACCACTTAACATGCTTCTAGCCTCATCCATTGATATTTTATTCATCCATTCTGCAACTCCATTTTATTTTGGAGTATACAAAATTGTTTTCGACCTTTCTATTCTACAATCCTTGTAAAATTGCTCAAATTAATTAGAGCAACACTCACCACCATTGTCACTTATCAAAACCTTTATCTTTTTATTTATTTGATTCTCTACAAGAGTCTTAAACTCTTTAAATTTATTGAAAACATCATATTTGTTCCATAAAAAATATACCTATCTTTCTTGAAAAATCATCTATAAATGTAATAAAATAGATAAATTTACCTAATGATGGTACTTTTGTAGGTACAAACACATCACTGTGAAATAGATGTAAAATTCCTTTAGATCGTGTAGCACTACTAGGAAACTTGACTTAGGTTTGCTTTCCAAAAATGTAGTGCTCACGAAGAAACAAACTAGTTCCCTGACAAGGGAAAAGATCTGGTCTGGGAAAATAAAGGTATTCTACGTTCATCCTTGCCTCGGCCTTGGGACACTTCCATTATCCCTATCATCCAATATGTCTCTATTGACAACCCCAAAAACCCTCTCTGTGCCTACAACCTCACCTTTATTAATCATCTCTGTGACATTAGACCCATTAACATCCATGATTTCCTCCATTCCATCACCATTATCATCAATAATTTTAGGGAGCGTAAATCCTCAAAGCCTCCTCGCCACCAGGATCTCTTTCTCATTATTTATAAGTATGCTCTTGCTCATCAAGTCAAGGGGGGAATACCTTCCCGATCCCCTAGCCCTGAGCGCTCTTCTAAGTCCACCCGCATTGTTGCTGCCAGCCCTCCCCCATCCCCAACCCTATTGATCCCCCCACTGTTACTAAGCCCTCTGCTAGACCCCATCACCCCCTCCAACCCAAAACCATGGTAAGGAAGAGGTGCCCCCTACCTCTGCCCCCAATTATGAAGGTCCCTCTGGTAAGCGTCATATATTCAAGCAAAAATTGGTCACGCCCTCCTAGAAAAGAAGAAAATCCAGCAGGATGAAGCCTCTGAAAATGAGTGACCAACACCCATCTCCAGAGATAATCAGTGATGAAGACGAGGACCAAACCATCAAAGCCAAGGTCAAGCTCCACTCTATGGCCCTCAACTGAGTCAGTGAAATGATAGACCACCTATAGTTGGGTGCTAGCATATACCGAGAAGGCAGTACCCTCCTCGCCAATGCAATTACCAAACTTAAGGATCTCTCTGATCTGCTCAATGTCCTCCTATCTCATGACTAGAATGAGAAATTTTAGTAGGAAGAGAACAAGGATTCCCAATAGTCCTGAGAAGTTGTCCTATAGATAGATGGATTACCTGTGACTGTAGTTTTATTGTCCTAGTTATGTTTTTGTTGGTCCCAAATTTGGATGGGCTAGTTAGTATGGGGATTATTCCCAGATGGGTTTTTATTGTTTTTTTTTGTTGTGTATTGTTGGCTCTAAGTATACCTACTGTAATAGGGACAGGACCCTTTAATCCGAACAGTAAAAGTTTTTTTTTACCTACAAAAAAAAAAATGCAGTGCTCACAAAAATAAAAATGTAATAAGCAAACAAAAATTCCTTCAACTATACCTTTCATATTTAATGTTTGAAGATCTTTCTAACCAATATGCCCTATACGTTGATACCACAACATTATCTTTGCTATAGGAATACTCAGAGCCACTTCTATCATATTACTCTCCTCTACAACTAATACTTATAGTGCTAGCCTCAAGTCTAAATAGAGTTCCTATATGAATTCCCCTTGCAAAAACCAAGACTCCATGAACCATCTTGTAGCTATCCTTATTTAATACCACAATCACACCCATGTCATTCATCTTACTCATGGATATTAGATTTCTTGCCAAACCTAGAATATGCAACACACCAAGAAGGGTTTTAATTCTTAACCTCAACTTGACTCTTCCTTGATCTATTATTTTATATGTTGAATTGTCTCCCAAGAAGACTTCACCTCCAATAATATTTTAATATTCATAAAACCCATCCCTATGAGGAGTCATATGAAAGGAAGCACCTGAATCAATTAGCCACGAGTCATGGCATTTACTTGAGCATGTTGCAGTTAAGAATAAGTCCCCTAAATCTTCATTTGTGGTCTTCATTTCTGTAAAAGTTCCTTCATCAGATGATCGACTATTATCATCCTTTTTAGATCTGCAATATCTTTTATAATGCCTTGTTTTACCACACTTCTAGCATTTTCTCTTTTCTGGATGTCGAGTTCTAGTTCTCACATTTAATTTTTCAATCCAGGTTAGATTTAAAGAAGAAAAATATTGTATATATTATTCCATAATTCTTAATCGTTGACTTTATTTTATTTTCTTAGTTTCATTTGCAAGAAATAAAGGTTTGCAATAAATGAAATTGAAATGAAATGATGCTTAATTTAAAGATGCAATTTATGACTAAGTCTATATGTGTGGATCCATCTTATGATCTAACAATGAATTATTTATTTAATATATTTATAATTCTATAATATGCAAAAATTAATAAAATTTATGTTCTAAATTTATTCTATGTTCTAATTCTATCTACCATGTTTTTGGGGGAAGAGATTTAGGGACTAACATTTTGGAGTGGGTCTTGCCTCCTCAAGGTTAGTATTAACCTCCTCCCCTTTTCTACTCTATTTTAACTTCAGTAAGATATTTTCATTAAAATAATCTAATACTACTTATTTCATGGTTGTAGGAAAAAGAAATAAAGTTATAGTAGAAAATAAAGCATGGAGAAAATAGACTTGTATTACCATACTCGTGAAAAGATAATTGATTCTAAATTAATCTTTTATTCCAATCCATATATTGTGTACATGTTGTAGAATTATTCTTCACTTCTTTCCAGCATGGACCTCTTTATCATAGAGGGCTTTTTAATATATCCTTTCCGCTATTCCCTTAGAATAGAAAAGTTAATATTCTATGGTTTTAAATAAATCTTGCCCAAGTGGAAAAGATATTAAATTCACATAACAAGGACCGAAAATCTAAGTAATATATTAACAACACTAAACAATCCTTTTGTCCTTTTCTATAGGAGGACAAAGTCGTTACATCACGGGAACTAACAAATTACAATCTTTAGCAAATTATATAGCAAATGCTACTGTGGTCAATAATATTCCTGTAATAAAACAACTAAACTAACTTGGATTATTATAAATGACTTTGCCATTTTCTTTAAAAGAGGACAAAGTCAAATTACATTTGAATTACACAACCTTTGATTAAATAGCATATTACATAAAAAAATTTAATGCGATCAACTAACAAAGAATGACAAGTCATCCATGCTGATTATTTCAACTACTCATGCAACATTTGACCAAGTTGGCAACATATGTGGCGTGTTTATTACATGAAATAAGTTTATGAAATCTATAAGTTTTTGTAGACGCTTTCCAAGTTTTCATAGGAGCTTTTCGTAGATGCTTTCCGTAAGTGACGATCATGTTGACTTTGTAATACACATGATGTTGGTTGAGCTATCAGCACACGTGGAAATTCCATTGCGTCAAACAGGTTTACGTGGTCAACCATTTTTCATAGACCCTTTCTGTAAGTGCTTTCAATAGATATTTTTTGTAACCTATTCATAACATATTTTCTTGCAAGTTGATTCATCTGCATTTGACTATAACGTCTCCTATGAACTACCTGCAATATCCAAGCTCCTAAAAACACAGTAATCTTGCACAAATTGTGTAAAAATACCAACATATATCACATGATACCACATAGATCAAATATATCAAAAATCACATAAATTACACATATTAATTGGTAAGGCGCAGTCATAATCATCATATTTACATTTTAAACCAAGAATAAAATTGCATTTCATGGTCAATTCCAACACTCATCATTCCCCCAAATTGAAGGAAATGCATGTTCTTACGCATGCATACAGAAACAAGTACTGAAATGAAATATCAAATAAATATAGATATGAAGTTTTTATGACCAAATTTTTTTTAAAATATTTAAACTCAAATATCTTTCGATTTGATCCGGGATGAAACTCGAGTTGGAATAGGAGGATTTGTTGTTGCCATCTTCTCATGCTTCACCTCTTGCACCTGTGCCTTGGTTTTCTCGATATTTGGTGGTTGTTCAATAGCTACGGTCTTCAAGTATGCAACGTAGTAAGGGATTTTGCACAGGTTCCCTTCATTTGTTCTAGTTTTATTTTTTATTTTTTTTATTTATTTATTTATTTATTTTATTATATATAATATATATATATATATATATATATATATATATATATATATATATATATATATATATATATGTTTATATTTATATTTAAAAAAATAAATAATACAACTGATATTAAATTTAAATATATATATATATAATTTTTTTAAATAATATTATATAATTATTTTTATTTTATATAAAAACATAATATAAGTAAATTTATTAAATATAATTGTAGTCGAATTAAAAGACACTTTCATCCATATTTAAAAGGTAAATTAAATTAAATTCTTCTAACTTTTAGTCTGTCATGAGCCACACCACTTCTCTAGGCACTTCGTTACTTTGGTAGTGGCGATTTGCATGTGGCCAATTAGAGAAAAGTTGGATATCTCATATTTACCAACAACCTATGGCGTTACTCAACCTTCTAAGTTGAAATATATATATATAAAGTTTTCCTATAATAAATTATACATATTATATTAATTATTTTAATATTTAATATAAATAATAGAAATCTAATAAGTGAATAATATTAAGTACAATAATATTTTGTAAATTTATAATAATAAAAATGACAAAATATTATAGAAGCACTATATATATATATATATATATATATATATATATATATATATAATTTTAAAACTATATTAAAGAAAATAATATATTACCCCTTTGCTTCTCCCCAAACTGAATTTTTGGCTATATAGCCAAAACAAGATAAGGAGAGAAATTTTTATTTATAGAGGTTTATATTATAGGAAATCTTAATTATAATATATATATATATATATATATATATATATATATATATATATATATATATATATATATATATATATATTTATATATCTTATTTTTAGGGGTATTTTCTTATATATATCAACTATTTATTTCAAGCTAAGCCATCAAAATAAAATTGTAGGATAATAAATCTTCTTAGAATGGAATTGTTTGTTCCCAATAGCAAAGATGTTATGCAAAAATATTGATGTCTTCCTTGACTTTTTAATAAAATATTCAATGGATTTCATAATAAATATTTCTAATATCCTTAAGAGATTGATTTCTTTGTTCTACTTCCTTTGGTATCATTGAGGAGTCCTTTGTGAAAAAAAAATTATAATGAGTTTAAACAGATATCAATCAGCAATACTTTGGTTTGCAAAAATAGGTCTCATCAATGGTTTGACATACTTAAACGTATTTTAGAAGAAGAAGGTAAGATAGTCATTCTAACATCATTTTTGTTTCATCATTTTATTGCTCATTTTTCTCACATACATATAGATATAGTTTTAGGGGTGCAAAGCTTTGGGGAGTCGGATTCCCAACCACTCTATCAAAGTCCTGATGGGAATTGTCATTCTATCCTTACTACTCTACCCCTTTAAGTAAGAAGTGTTGGAATATGATGCTGACCATGTGGCATTTCCAAGTCAGCAAAAACGAAGCAAAACAAATATGCCCCCTATTTTGTAACTGCAGAATAAAAGAATGTGTCATTGTAGGAAGATTTCAGTTTGTAACAACTATAAATTGTTACACTTCTTGTAACAGCTTTAGAATCTTTGTATTAATGTAGAATAGGGTAAAAATAGATGATTGTAACATTTTGTGAGAATATGTTGAATGGAATAGGGAAAAAGTGAAAAACGCAGCTCCATTAAAAAAAATTGTGCAGTCCTGTTTCTAAAAAATAGTGGTTAGTAGCCTACTTTGAGAGGCTATAACTTTTTATTTACAAATCCTTTTCTGCTTATTTTTGGAAATTTTATTGAAATTATATAGCTCTCTAATATGTATAAATTTCACCTGATTTTGATAAGTGGAAGGCCTTCATTTCATCTTCCAAAAACTGCAACTTCTTCTTTTTTACTATGTTTTCTAGTTTTGCAATATGCTTCGTTTTTATTTGTGTTTCATGTTATAATCTTCAAGAAGAGTTAAGGCTTTGGGGAGTCGGACTAATAACCATATGGATGAAAATGTAATTCTATCCTTACTACCCTCTCTTTTCTTTGGAGAAGATATTAGTACTTTGAGGATTCAGACTACATAACCATCTGGATGAAAATGTAATCTTATCCTTATTATTCTTTCTTTCCTTTTATTGTTTGTGGGCTTATATGGTACAAGGTCTTTTAGTTCCTTGTTTTATTAATTTTTTATATCATCATGACTATATGACTTCCTTTTCATGAGGCAAGAATATGTCTTTCCATACCGAATCAAACTTCTTCCCTAAACCTGATATTATGACTAAAAGGTGATGAATGATCAGATGAATAAACATTGTATGATAGAAATCCATCATGAAATAAAGGAAGCATATTTTAAAGAACATTGAGTGATATTTTCTAGTTTATTTTCAAGAAATATTATTGTTCCTTAATAACCTTCTTTCATTGGTCAAGTAGTGTAAATATTTTGTCATCCATATTATTTACTAGTACTTATACATCCAAACAAGAGGAATGATTAGACTACATTCTCTTTAATGACTACATTTATTAGATTATAGAGCAACAATTTATTTAGTAAATAGTATTTTGTTGCTTTAAGATAGAAAAAATAAGTTTTTATTTAATAGTAGTTAATTGCATTTCAGAAATGAGCTGCAAATCAACCTATTCCTTAAGGTGGTTTAAAAATTATTCTTTATATAATGGCTTCCTATAAATCTTAAGCTTATGTCCATTAACTAACAATCTTCTTGTTGAATCACCAATGGGCTTAAGTTTAACTGTACCATTCCCAAATATTTCTTCAATCTTATGGGCTCCAAGCCATCGCATCCTTAGCTTTCCTTAGCAATCTTGAAAGCGAAAATCAAATAGCAAGGACCAATGTCCTCATTGAAATGTTCTTGGAACAATATGTTTATCATGTCATTTTTTCTTTCGTAGTTGCATTAGTTTTTTCCTATGCAATACCTCTAATTATATATATATATATATATATATATATATATAACACATTCAATTGTTCCAATCGTGTGGACCTGGTGAACCAACTCTTTGAATTTCTTTGTTTTTGTTCAAAAAAGTAAAGTGATTTCTTGTTCTAGTAGTAATTTTTTGACGTCTATTGTAATGAACTAAGGCAATTTCCTAGCATTAGCAACCTTTACTACTATTTTTCTATATTCACAGTTTTATTTTTCTTCTCTCTTTTTTCAAAATGCAATTTGTAGAAATCCATTTTTTTCAAATAGAATAGTCTTACTACTATTAATACCAGGTCTGAAATACAATAGTCGATCTTAACACAAGGGAAAGTAAAATTATTCTAAAATAGTCTTACTACCACTAAAACTAGGTCTAACATACAATAGCCAATTTTAGCACAAGGAAAAGTAAAGTGTTGTTGTTACTACTTGAGTTTAAGGAACACTTCGGTGTAATCCTATCACACCTTACACCTACTACTTGTTTTCACAAGTTAAAGAACCTAGACCTAAGAAGGTAACATCCATACAATGCTGGAAAGTAAATTTGTTGAAAATAGAAATGTTGAAATAAAGGTTGGATTGTTGTTACTACTTGGATTTAAGGAATACTTCAGTTTGATTTTTTTCGCACCTACTCCCTTGTTTTCACAATTTAAAGAATCCAAACCTAAGTAGGTAACAATCAATTCCAATGCTTGAAAGTAAATTTATTGAAAATATAAATGTTAAAATAAAGGTTGGATTGTTGTTACTACTTGATTTTAAGGAACACTTTAGTTTGATTTTGTCGCACCTACTCCCTTATTTTCACAAGTTAAAGAACCCAAACCTAAGTAGGTAACAATCAATTCCAATGCTTGAAAGTAAATTTATTGAAAATAGAAATGTTGAAATAAAATGCTAACTAAAAAAGCAGTAAAATTGCACCTAAGAAAATGGAACCTGAAAGTATTGAGAAAAAAAAAACTTATTGGAACTCCTTGTGCCAACTTTGACCTACATGCACTTAGAACTTCTTTCCAGTCACACAAGTAAGCCTCACGCTCACCCTAGGAGTCTCTGATCAAAAATTACGACATTGGTCTCCCAAGCAACGATACCAAAATATCAAGTTGTAGTTCTCACATTTAATTTGTCAATCTAGGTTAGATTTAAAGACCTGAAATCCTGTATAGATTATTCTATAATTCTTAATCATTGATTTGATTTCATTTTCTTAGTTTCATTTGTAGGATATAAAGGTTTGCAATAAGAAAATTGAAATGAAATGACGCTTAATTTAAAGATGTAATTTATGACTAAGTCTATATGCTTGGATCCACGTTATGATCTAACAATGCATTATTTATTTAATATATTTTATAATTCTATATTATGCAAATTTAATAAAATTTATGTTCTAAATTTATTCTATGTTCTAATTCTATCTACCATGTTTTTAGGGGAAGAGATTTAGGGACTAACCTTTCGGAGTGGGCCCTGCCTCCTCAAGGTTAGTATTAACCTCCTCCCCTTTTCTACTCTATTTTAACTTCAGTAAGCTATTTTCATTAAATTAATCTAATACTACTTATTTCATGGTTGTAGGAAAAATAAATAAAGTTATAGTAGAAAATAAAGCATGGAGAAAATAAAGACTTGTATTACCATACTCGTGAAAAGATAATTGATTCTAAATTACTCTTTTATTCCAATCCATATATTTTGTACATGTTATAGAATTATTCTCCACTCCTTTCCTGTGTATCTGTGTGGGCCTCTATCATAGAGGGCTTTGTAATATATCCTTTATGCTATTCCTTAGAATAAAAAAGTTAATATTCTATGGTTTTGAATAAATCTTGCCCAAGTGGCAAAGATACTAAATATACGTAACAAGGACCTAAAATCTAAGTAACCTACTAACAAACCTAAACAATATTTTTTTCCTTTTCTATAGGAGGACAAATTCGTTACATCACGGGATTTAACAAATTACATATCTCTAGCAAATTATATAGAAAAAGCTATTGCGGTCAACAATATTATCATAATAAAACAACTAAACTAACTTGGACTTATTATAAATGACTTTGTCCTTTTCTTTAGGAGAGGACAAAGTCAAATTGCATTTGAATTACACAACATTTTATTAAATAGCATATTACATAACAAATTTTAACACGGTCAACTAACAAAGAATGATAAGTATCCACGCTGATTATTTCAACTACGCATGCAGCATTTGACCAAACTGGTAGCATATGTGGTATGTTTATTACACGAAATGAGTTTATGAAATCTACGTGTTTTCGTAGATGCTTTCCAAGTTTTTATAGGTGCTTTTCATAGATGCTTTTCGTAAATGATGGCCATGCTAATTTTGTAATACACGTGGTGCTAGTTGAGCTGTCAACACATGTGGAAATTATATCGTATCAAAAAAGTTTACGTGGTCAACCATTTTTCGTAGAACCTTTTCATAGGTGCTTTTCGTAGATGCTTTTCGTAACCTATTCATGACACCTTTTCTCGCAAGCTGGTTCATTTGCATTTCGATGTAACATCTCCTCTAAACTACCTATAATATCCAACTCTTGAAAATATAGTAATCTTCAAAATTCATGTAAAATAACTAGCATATATCACATGATACCACATAGATCAAATATATCAAAAATCACATAAATTATGCATATCAATTGGCAAGGCACAATCATAATCATCATATTTATATTTTAAAACCAGGAATAAAATTGCATTTCATGATCAATTCTAACACTCATCACTGGAGCAACAAATTTACCCCTATATCTCATTTTTCTTTCTCTTGATTTCTTTTTACTTCTTTCTTGAGAATTGCCTCTCACAACCAAGGCATCCTTCTAATGATAATCCTTAGAATATTTGTCTCATTTCCTTAGTAAGTTGTATGTTTAGACGTAACCATATGATTGAGTGATCGTATGATTGTACATCATATGATTGATGTCATTGTATGTTGACTGGAATTATACGGTCTAGAAACCATATAGTTGGAATCTGAATTGTTGAGATGATGAACTCAATGTTCCATTATTGAATCTATCACTACCTTCCTTATAATAAAATTTTCCATTTGTGTTATAAATGTCTCTAAAGTGCAAATTTTAATGTATAAATATTTTTATGGGATGGCTTCAAAAGATCATCAATAGAAGCAAACTACTATTTTTTAGATGGGTAGCTCCATATTAGTTAACATCTCCACCATTTCATTTCCATCATTTTCGGTAATGCTCCAACTTATTATGCAGTATAACATATTTTTTCATATGACTTCTATAGATAGCAAGAATACTAATTGTTTTCAATCATACTTCCTTAATGACCTCCACAACGTCTCATATTTTTTAGTATTTATTTATTTATTTAAATGTACTTATGTCTCCTTGCCATTTTTGGATGGATCATTCTTTGCATATAGCAGATCAACGCTTTCTTTCCAATAAACTATTGGTAATATTTTTTTCTAAATGTATAGCAACAAGCCTTTAGCCAATAACACTTCATTAGAAGTTAAATTTTAGATGACCCATGCATTAATTAGATGGAAACTCCACAAGAGATGATCTTTGTGCAAATTTAGAGAGGCTTGTTGCTAGACAACCCAATCAATAGATGATAGGGTGAAAATTCACTTTAAATAAACCTTTTTATATAGCAACTCTAAACAACTCTAGATAGTAGCAATTGTAAGCAATAGTAGATCCAAACAATAGCTCCAAAGAGTAGCTCTAGATAGTAGCTCCATACAATAGCTCTAGTCTATAGCTTCTTATGGTAGCTCTAGATGGAAATACCTCTAGATAATGGCTCCATATGATAGTTATTTTCTAGATGATAGCTCTAGATAGTAGCCACTCTAGGCTATAGTTGCTTCAAATGGTAGTACCATATGATAGTAACTCTAGATGATAGCTCTAAAGGGTAGCTCTAAATTATAGTAGCTTTAGATGATAGTTCTAGATGGTAGCACTAGATGGTAGCTCCAAACAATAACTCTAGATGGTATCAACTCCATATGGAAATAGCTCCAAATGGTAGCTCTAGATGACAACTCTAGATTATATAATTAGATGGCCCATTCAAATAATTTGTATCTCAATTTACTCTTGTACATATCTAGGTCAAACTAGGGTAGTAAGATATAAAGAGGATGATTACCAACATATTCAAACTCTAGTGTAATGCTCCAACCCATAGTTTAAAAATGCATTGAGAAATAATGAGTTCTCGTAAAACTTACAAGATTCGTATCCATAAAGTTTTTCCTATTTTCTCAATGTTGAGAAACTCATAAACTCATGGCAAGTTTTGCACCATTTTCTCATTGATTTCTCATAAGAAACTTGGCCATGGGTGCAAAAAAAAACAAAGGAAAACACAATATTTATTTTTTAAAAGACTATTTCTGGTCATTTGCTCTTTTTTTCTCTCTAGCACTATGAAAAAACTTCTAACAGGTCAAAAGACTCAAAACAATAATCCTAAATCACCTTTCTAGATCTCATCGAAGATTGGACATTGGATAAAAAATGTTTTAGACTATTTTTGCAAAACATTTTGAGGAATTTCAAAGCCAAGGCCAACCATCAAGTGCAAGGGAAAGAAAGAGAAAATAAAAAGCAATTTAAAAACTGCTTTACATTTTGAAATATTGTATTTGGGCTACTTTTTTTATTCATAAATTGTAATTGTACTCTTTGTAATGAATATCTAATATAAAATCAACTTTTTGGCTCTCTAATTGTTGCTTAAAATATCTTTTCTAATTATTGAAAAAATAAATTTGTATATTTTTTTGCAAAGCTTTTATCGAGATTTTCCAAGTTGTTGATAAAATCTCCAAAATTAAGCTACTAAGTTTATTGTGAGTTCTAATTTTTTGAACTATGCTCCAGAAATCTTATTTTATTTTTTTAGATGACACATTTCTTGCACCAGATGACAAGCATATATTTTTAGACAATAGCAATCAATTTCATAATGGCAGCTCTTTTGGCATAAACTAAATACTTCTCGGATGGCTCTACAAGTCCTCCAAGGTTAAATAAATGATTGTAACATCTACAAACAAAAACAAGAATAAAAATAGATTTTTTAATCTTTTTCAATTTGGAAGGTCTTCTCTTCGCTCAAACTTATTTTTTCTCCTTTCTAGACTTACCAAGGCAACATACACATATGATCATTCTTGATTAAATAGTTATCTTCTCATCAAGGAGCAACATTAAATATTGCATGTTGACTTGATATTTATGAAACAAATAGACAATGGATAAAATAGGATAACTACATTGCTTTGTATTCCTTCAAGATTTAATCTTTGTGAATCTACTTCTATCCCTCTCATGTATCCCACTCTAATACCTCATGTTGGACTAATAGGGTTTTGGAAAATATTGTATTCATCAAAATTGTGTATATATACAATGAAGGTGTAGGTGGTTGGTTTAAATAACAAACTATCAACCACCTATTTGGGTACAACTCTTGAATACCTATGTAGTATTTTTTTTATTTATTTACATTTATTCAAATACATCCGTACCTCCTTTCCATTTGTAGACTCCTTGTTCATTACATGCAACAAATCAGCACTTTCATCCTAGTAAACTATAAGTACTAGGTATTTTTTAATATTTGTGGTACAAGCCTTCAATTAAAAAAAAATTACTAGAATATAACTTATGGCCCTTCTACATCTTTAGATGACCTTCTTGCTAGAAAGCCAGGTCAATAGATGGTAAAGTTAAACTTCACTTAATACCAACTCATTTTTTGGATGACATCTCTTCTAGATGGTAATACCTTCAAATGACAACAAATCTAGACAACAACTCCAAAAGGTAGATCTAGATGATATCTCTAGATAATGATAGCTCCAAATGGTATATCCAAATGATAGATATATATGGAAGAAAATCTAGATGGAAGCTTCAAATGGCAACTTTAGGTTGCTTATTCATATAATTTTATCTCACTCTACTCCTATGCATATTTACGATGAACTAGAGTAGTACTATACAAATAGGATGATTGCCAATACATTCAATCTCTAGTAAAATTCTCCAAATAGCTCATTATTTCTTTTTTTAGACTTTTTAGATGTTGAATTTTTGCATTAGTTGACACCACAAATTTTATTTTATAGATCAAACAATATATGATGGAAACTCTTATGGTGAAATGGCTCTACAACTCCTTGAATACTAAATAAATGCTTGCAATATCTACAAACACAACAAAAATTCTAAAAAAGTCAATCAAAAAGGTATTTTACTCACTTTAAATTGTGTCTACTCCTTTCTAGTTTCTCCAATGACAACACACTTTCACTGACTCTAAGAGGTGTATCTTGCTCCTTGGCACTGGATCACCTTCATAAGTCAAAGCTTTGTTCTAATATCATCCTACTCTAATCCCACATGTTGGACCAATAGGGTGTTGGACTAGGCTATAGGTGGTGTCTAAGTGGTGATAATGGATTCTACCTATACACCTAAATTCAATTATATGGTAATTATGTTTCTTGACCTTAACTAACTCCTTGTACTATAAATATAACATATTCTTTATAATACAATTGTCCAACACCTTGGTGGTCCAACATGTAGTATTAAAGTGGGATACATGAGTAGATCGAGGTAGATTTATAAAGATTCAATCTTAGGAGAAGCTAAAGCAAATGATCTCCCTTTTTTAATCCATTGTTCATTTATTTTATAGAAATCAATTTAACATGCAATTTTCAATTTTACTCCCTGATGAGAAGACAATTATTTAATCGAGAATGATCAAGAATGCATGTTGCTCTAGTGAGACTAAAGTAAGTACATGCAAAATAATATGTATAAAGAAATAAAATCTTCCATACCCATATTAACCATGCTAAACAAAATTAGATGTTATTTATAAAGTATTGTACATCAATTTTCCAATGATAAAGATGTGCAATTATATATTCCTACCCAAATCAATAGGTGATAGTTTATGAGTCTAAGTATTGAATGGAATATTGCATAGAATATTATAGGTATTTATATTGTGATTGGCTTATAGAGGACATTTTTTCTATTTTTATTTTTGAATATTCTGCAGATTCATTCTTGGTAACCCTCAAAATTGGTTTCTAGTTACATGAAGGCTAGAAAAAGCATGATGAAGCTTGTTGTTTGTGTTATGGAGAATATTTGATGCATTAAATATCAAATAACTATTTCTTATAGATGTATTATTGTGCACAATATTTCTAGCATGAAGAAGAGCAAAGGAAGATGTTCATTGAAGGTTCATCTATCTTGTTGTCATTTATAGAGAATAGCTATCATATCGTATGGAGAATAGTTTTCATATAGATAGAACCATTTGATCATGCATGAAGATCCTTTAGATTAATTTTCCATATAAAGTGTAAGTTAAAGATATATCTGAGAAGTATCATTTTTTATTAGAAGAGTTACCATAATGAAATTGATTTTTGTTATCTAGAAAATGAAAATACATGTTGAAAATTATCCCCTTTATATCTTGCTATTCTTGTCTAGAGCTATCATTTGGATCTATTTCCATTTGGGGTTGTTATCTAAATCTATCATCTAGAGATGTTGTCTAAAGCTATTATCTAGAGCTACTTTTAATCTGGAGCTACCATCTAGAGCTATTGTCATATAGAGTTGTTATCTAGAGCTATCATTTGGAGTTGTTAGAGTTATTAGCCTCTAGATTTACTATCATATAGAGATACTATCTAGAGTTTTATTCTAGAGCTACCATCTAGAGTTGTTTCCATCTGGAGCTATCATATAGAGTTGTTATCTAAAGCTGCCATCGAAAAAGGGTTGTCTAGAGTTTCTAAATGAAATATATACGTGTGTGTGTGTGTGTAATCAAGAATGTATGATATCAAAATATATAACTACTTTATAACTTCCATAACCTTCATAACCATAACGTAAATATGTCAACATGATGTAATATTCACAACACTACTTGCACACCATTTTGTGTAGTTTGGTGAGTAATGTTTCCAACCAATTGACTTGCTCTATTATTCCAAAGTGTCCATCACATCCTTACATGTCTAGATATCTCTCTTGGAATTAGGTATTTTCTTTAATCTTTTAACTAGGCCCTTCTTATCTAATGCCTACTATTAGGTTTGTGATGTTGTCATTATGGCTAATAATTTTAGTACCTCATGGTACCTTTCTTATATAACCAAATCATATTTAGTTTCATTGGTGGTAACATCCACCTGGTTGAGGTTGTTCTTTGCATTCACTACAAATTCAAATTACCGTTTGAAATTTATCACCTCGGCTTTGATGTTGACCCAAAAATATTTTACTCTCTCAAATTCAAAGGTTTGATCTTGATTTGTTGTTGCTTCTTTCAATTTAATGATTTCTTCCTAAAGCTTGAATATTTTCTTATCTCTCCCATATAGGTTTCATATAGTTATTTTACTTGATCCTCCATCTAATATTTCTCTTGCTCAATTTATTTTATCCAATGGTCCTACCCCTATGTGAGTTGTTATGAGAGATCTTATACCTATTATTTCTTCTTATCAACCTCAACAAGTTGAGACTCTAAGGTCCTCAACCTTTTTTTATAGCTAGTCTTTCTCTATAGAATCTTTATTTAGAGTCTCATTTTCCTACTAGACCTATTCCATTTTAGTCTTTAACTAGACCACCACTACATTCATTGTTGTAGATTTCCTTTTAAATGCATCATTCTCCACCACCACTTGGTAAAATTGCATGGGCATGCCAATTAAAATTTGGTTTATAATATGGATCAATTCTTCTCATATCTAGCTCTAAAAATATAATAGTGAAGTCAATAGGTGCTATGGTGGGTTTGAAATGATTTTTTAGGATTGTTTTTATAGTGAGGGGTCTACTCTAAAAATATAATTGAAATCACATGATTACTACAACCTTGGATGTTTTTTCCTTTAATTATTTATAGTATTTCCTAATTTTTCTCTCCTCATCTCAAAGAGAGGCAAATATTTCTTGGATATCAATTTCTCTAGGGTCACTAACAATGTTCTAGATAAATTCCTGGTTAGACATTGTGGTTGTGTTGATCTCAGGGGTTTCTTTTATAGGATCAATCATAAGAGGTGGTGTTGGTGATGTCATATCCTTTAAGTAGAGTTGATTTAATTTTGATACAAGGTGGTGTGGATGGGATGAAATGGTAAGTGGACTAATTTATGTGCAAATAAGAGTAAATTATGATACAGAGGAGGACATCCTTGTCACTAGATGATCCAATATTGCATCTAGTGGAGAGACTAGCTACAAAGGTGAAGGAATCATTTTGTAAGAGACTATTGATTTTAGCATAGTGATGAGAGTGGTAGAAATAACTTGGATTTATGTAGAAGGTGGCATCACTCTAAGAGAATCAATTTCCACACTAGTGGATGGTAAATTAATTGTAGCAAAAGAAGAGGTGGAATAAGAAGAAGAATAATAAAAAGTGGGAATAGAAGAAGTAGAGGTGGAAAAAGAAGTGGAGTAATAGAAATTAAAAGGTAAGTGGTGATGAATGGGATGGTGGTCATAATTCTAGTTTTTGTCAACCTAGGAGGAGGTCCTCCTTTAGGTATTTTTCCTCCCCAAACTGGGTGATTTTTTTTTGCATTTTTTGTTGCACCACTAGCTTCCCAAAAATTGATCCATGAGGGTTGCCTTCCTATTTCTAAAGCTTCTACCTGGATTTCTCTTGAACTATAGTGCTTATGATTTCTAGCATTGTTAGAATTGTAGATATAGCAATCTTGGTCACTGAGGTGAAGGATGGAATTAGAGGGATTTTTAGGGATTCTCTAGTTGTTTATTTTTTCTTGGTGTTCCTCCTATATTTTCTATCCTAGATGGATGACAACTACTCATCAAAAGGACTATCATGCACTAGTCTTGTTATTATCTCAGTTTCATATTATATATCCAAAATGACCACATACTTATAAAACTTTTTAAAATACTTTCTAAGGCAAGAAGATATGTTCCCATCCATTCAACACTTAGTGTATTTTTCAGTGGCATAGCGCAGCATGTTCCACACCACTGTCAACCTAGGTTAAATTTGATGTCATCGTTCTCCGACCAATGGACCAGCGCACATTGCTCTAGCCCATGTAATAAAATGATTAACTTTTTGATGTGTTCTACGTCGTTGAGGTTCACGTTCATTTTAGAGCGAATCAGGACACATATTCTATGTCACTAGTCAAAGAAGTCAAGATGCTCAAAATAAAACACAAGGCAGCAGCGCAGCGCAAAGTCTCATGAAATGCTATTTTTACACTACATTTTGAGTGATGCAGAGCAAGGCTCTATCCCACTGATAACTTGGTAAAGGTTTGAATACGTGGATATCAAAGAGCAGGCTACGACATAGCATTCTACATCATGGACGTGAAAGTGAATTAAACAGTTTTAAGACTTAAAGAGAGTGGTCTGGCGGCATGTTTCTAATCTACGCACATTGAAGTATATTTTTCTGATGTGCTCCATACCCCTGGTCAAAATTGTCAACTCAAGTGATAAGTCTTTTTGAAGAGCAGCCTAGCAACATCTTCTACATCGCTCATCTCCAAGAATTAATTAGGTTTTAATCGTAGCCATTCATGAGCAAATAAACGGTCAAGCTGATGCTAACGTTTCTCAGGCATACAAAAGTGAAGTCTTTTACAAACAAGAACCAGTTAATTCGAGCATGTGGGCAAGAAAGCATCCATAGAACCAAGAACTAAGAACTCAGTTAGTTACAGATATACGACTAGATGAAGTCCCCAAGAAATATAAACAACTTAAATCTAGAGTCTAACAGTCTGAAGCCTAACTACCTTTGAAGAATGAGCGAGTTGCAGATCCAAGCTTCAAGGGTGTGTGACATCGCACGGATCCTTCGGGCTTCAAATACAAATTAAATGATACCACCTTAGCATTATGTTGATCTAGCATGGTTTTCTCCTTGTAATGTTCCAACTTTTTCTTTCAATGTAAAACTATTAATAGAGGTCAAACCCTCAATTTTTAGAATCGGCTCTAGAGTGTTTGATTGCCCTGCTATGTAATATTTTTTTGTAAGTCAATAGAAGGAACATTACATGGATTTTTGCCTCTGGAATTGATATCTTCAAAAAAATTATCGAGATATTCAAGTTATGGATTGCTTTTCTTCTAATGTTGTATGGTTAGTCTATTATGTTGATATTGGATTACTAACATAGAGCAATTGAACTCTTTTTATAATCAAATCTATGCTTGCAAGGAATTATTTTTTGTAAAATCATGATATTGATCTTATTCTGCTAAATTGGATTATTAGTATTATAGATGTTGAAATAGCTTCGTGGAGTATGTCTATGTTCTGTATTTTGATGAAGATTATCTATTTCTTGAATGCTACTAATATCAAGTGTGGGACATTGGAAATTGTTTGTTATAAGGGTCTTCCCTATGGATGCCTATGCTGTTAGCTCTATTTGACCACTATTTTTATAATAATTCCTTAACCCTAAACCTATTTCTATGCATATCTCTTAAACTTTAACTAAGCTTATATGATTCAACACCTTATTATTTGACAAGGAACCAGCCTACTCTAGAGGTTGTATTAGAGTAATCTTTAGTTCATCCAATGTTGAGGTGTGAACTGTGATTAGCGAGTGTAAGCCTAATCAAAAAACTAGTGAGAAACAATGGTGAAATTGTTCTATTGATCAAAAATGCATTACATAGTTTTATAGTTCTTGAAAGAACTAAAAATAGACATGGTGGTTGAGAGAAATCCTCTTAAACTTATTACAACAAACTAACTTAAAGATAGCTCTTATCCTAACAACATGATAATCTTGGACTATGGTCAAACATTAATCAACCAAGCCAAAACCTCAACGTATGCTAATCAAATTAACTAGAAATATGTAAATCAAAACATTAAACTAAAACTAAATAATAGGACTTAATACTTAGGACTAAGGAGGCAATGTTGAAAATATTCCAAAATTCTCCCCCTTGATGCTAAAGACACTCATGCAAGAGTTCTTTAAGCATCACAGAGTTGGAAGAAAATTTTTCTCTTACGTTTCCTCCAATATTGAATCAAGAAATCAGAATTTACAAAATACTTATGGTGGCACTCCTTCCACTCTTCATGTGGAATTTCCTGCAAATGCTTGAGTGCCTTATTTTGTTGATTAGCTCCCCCTTCAACAAAAGTATATCCTCTTGTGATTTTTGGCAACCACTCTCTTACATATTTATCATTATGGTCTTTAAACCATGCTCTCACATTTTGATCTTCTTTTACATCTTCAACACTAAACAATACTCCACATGAGTATTTACAATTAATCATCTCACATAGATGATTATAGCATACAACTCTTTCACATATTTCCACACAAAATATCACAATAAATATGGCCATATAATGACCAACTACATATGCAACATAAAGTTGTTCCTCACACAAATATTCTTTCACAACAATGACTTTACAAGAATCCTTCTCCCAAGGAATTTTGAACACATAATTTTGATCCATGTGACCCAAGTTCTCAATCACTATATTCTCTCCAAGAAGAATCTTCATCAAATTTGTCTCAATGAGACAATCACCTTTCTTTTCATTCCTGCTCACAAAAAAAAAATCATTAATCATAAAAACATTACCTTTAGTATGAGTAGATTTTGTGCTTCCCATAAAGCTATTTTGTAGCAGTTCTCCTTCATTGTATGGTGCTTCAATATCAACCATCAACTCTTCACTAAGAGTTCTCCTCTTTTGTTCAATCCATGTTGGTGTGTTGAAACACCATTCATTCAAGCAATCATACATAGTTACCTTTTCAAGACAACTCTCTTTCTGTAATGTAGTCATTCCAAGTGAGTGATCTTCATCCATGAGTGATGTTTCCTTTGCCATTACAACAATAAAATCAGCAATCTCATTTTCATTTTCTGTTTCTATCTCATTTGTCACATTCTTCTCCCCCTTTAGAGGAACTCTAAAAATTTTATCTTCTCCTTGTAGGAGATCTTCATTTGCTCTGTCAAGAGAGCATACATCCATTCCAAGTGAATGGTCTTCCATGAACATTGCTTCTCCATCAACATGCCAACAATTTTGGTTGATCCTATTATCTTCTTTATTCTCTCCCATGAGAATTTTAGGTGCATTATCCATAATACACTCTTCATTTATCTCCTCCATGAGACATTCTTCATCATACATTTCACTTTGATGGTCTTCAAGCAAGGAACACTCCAATGTGAGTGTTTCTCTTCCTTCTGATGGGGTACAAAAAATCACCCCCTTCCAAATCCAATATTTTCATGCAAAAAATTTCACATAGTCTTTACAAGAAAATGAAATCCCGATGCTTCATTAAATAACTTACAAATTTTAGAATACAGCTCGTAGGCTTTACAATAACTGGCATGCAGAACAGTTCTCCCACTTGGTCACAGCAGACCAATCACAACACTAGCCCATAGACGTAGTTTATCTCCCCGATGCAGGCTGCCTCACGCTCGGTGAATCTGCCTACGTTCCCAGGAAGAAATAACGCAACAGTGATTGGAAAACGCACTCTAGCTGGTTCTCCTCGACTCTGCCATTAGCTATTTTCCAACCCTTGTGAAAGGCTCGGCTTGCCCTTTTTATAACTCCGGTCTGACTCTCTGTCTTCCACTGGTGGCCCTTCGATTCGTCTTTGCCACGACTGTTCGTCTTCATAACTGCAATCCGCATTGGCCTCTGTAACTGCAGTCCACTCCCGTTCACGGCCGCTTTCTCCTGTAACGGCTCTGTAACTGCCATTACGACTTCTGTTTGCTGTCGCGTTGTCATTCTGTAACAGCCTTGGAAGTTGCCACTTGTCACTCTGTAACGGTTTTCGAGAATGCCACCTGTTTCTCTATAACAGTCTTCGAAAATGCAGCATGTCACAATTTCGTGACATCTTCTTTTGCTACCTCTTCCTCTTCTCTTTCGGTCGCGATATCGTGACATGTCGTGATATCGCGACATTTTTCTCCCTCGCCTCCTTTCTCTGCTTCGGGTCACGAAAATGCGACATGTCACGAAATCATGACATCTTCTCCTCTCTACTTCCTCTCGCTCCTTCTGGTCATGAAAATACATGTCGTGAAATCGCGACATCTTCTTCCGCTGGCTCCTTCTTCGCCTCCAGGTCGCGAAAACACGACATGTCACAAAATCGCAACATCTTCCTCCCTTGGCTTCTTCTTCGCCTTCTGGTCGTGAAAAGCGACCTGTCGTGAAATCACGACATCTTCCTCCTCACTATCTTTCCTCTTCGTCGGGTCATTATTTCATGACATGTCGTGAAATCGTGACATTTTCCTTTCTCGTTGTCTCCTCCTCCTTCGGGTCGCGATATCGTGACATTTTTCTATCTCGTTGTCCGCTTCTCCTTCGGGTCACAAAATTGTGACATGTCACAATTTTGCGACAACTTGCCTTCTGTCTTCGCTTTCTTGCTTCGGGTCACGATTTCGTGACATGTCGCGATATCGCGACGGTTTCCTGCCTTGGCTTCTTCCTGCCCCTTCGGTCGCGATTTCATGACATGTCACGAAATCATGACATCTTCTGCGTTCGCCTTCTCTTTCCTCCTTCGGTCATGATTTCGTGACATCTTTGCCTCGATTGCTCTCTCCCCTGTCCCGGTCGCGATTTCGTGACACGTCACGAAATCGTGCCATTTTCTCTACGCACTTTCTCTCTCCTGCTTCGGTCGCGATTTTGTGACAAGTCACAAAATCGTGACATTTCTCCATTGTGCCTTCTCTCTCCACTTCGTGTCACGATATCACGACACTTTTTCTGTCACGATATCGTGATAGGTTTTTCTCCTCGCCCTCTTTGCCTTTTTCTGTCGTGATTTCACGACACGTCGTGAAATCACGACATTTTTTCTCCTTAGGCAATTTTTCAAATGCCTCTGCATCAGGTGCTACTGGATGCTCCTGCATCAGACACCCGAGGTTGGTGGAGAAGTGATCTTCACTTTTGCGCTCTCTGGTTCTCGCATTCTGCAAATCCATTCTGTGCAGCTCCTTTTGCAGGGCTTGCACTTGCCTCTACAAAGTCTTGAATTCTTTCATTGTCATCATTCTGCTCCCTTTCTCGCAAGCCTTTCCACAGATCCTGGTGTAACTGCCTCACGTCCGACGATCTGTTACACACTCAGGAACTTCTGGCTCTGATACCACTTGATGGGGTATGAAAAATCACCCCCTACCAAATCCAATATTTTCATGCAAAAAATTTCACACACTCTTTACAAGAAAATGAAATCCCGACGCTTCATTAATTAACTTGCAAAGTTTAGAATACAGCCCACAGGCTTTACAATAACTGGCATGCAGCACAGTTCTCCCACTTGGTCATAGCAGACCAATCACAACACTAGCCCGCAGGCGTAGTTTATCTCCTTGATGCAGGCTGCCTCACGCTCGACAAATCTGCCTGCGTTCCCAGGAAGAAATAAAGCAACTCTGATTGGAAAACGCACTCTATCCGGTTCTCCTCGACTCTACCATTAGCTATTTTCCAACCCTTGTGAAAGGCTCAGCTTGCCCTTTTTATAACTTTGGTCTGACTCTCTGTCTTCCACTAGTGGCCCTTCGATTCGTCTTCGCCATGACTGTTCGTCTTCGTAACTAAAATCCGCATTGGCCTCTGTAACTACAGTCCACTCCCGTTCACGTCCGCTTTCTCCTATAACGGCTCTGTAACTGCCGTTACGACTTTTTTTTGTTGTCGCGTTGTCATTCTGTAATAGCCTCAAAAGTTGCCACTTGTCACTCTGTAACGGTTTCCGAGAATGCCACCTGTTTCTCTGTAACGGTCTCTAAAAATGCAGCATGTCATGATTTTGTGACATCTTCTTCTGCTACCTCTTCCTCTTCTCTTTCGGTCGCGATATCACAACATGTCACGATATCGCGACATTTTTCTCCCTCGCCTCCTTTCTCTGCTTCGGGTCGCAAAAATGTGACATGTCGCAAAATCGTGACATCTTCTCCTCTCTACTTCCTCTCGCTCCTTCTGGTCACGAAAATGTGACATGTCACGAAATCACGACATCTTCTTCCGCTGGCTCCTTCTTCGCCTCCAAGTCACGAAAACACATGTCGCAAAAACGCGACATGTCGCAAAATCGCGACATCTTCCTCCCTTGGCTTCTTCTTCGCCTTCTGGTCGCAAAAATGTGACCTATCGCAAAATCGCAACATCTTCCTCCTTACTATCTTTCCTCTTTGTCGGGTCGTGATTTCGCGACATGTCACGAAATCGTGACATTTTCCTTTCTCGTTGTCTCCTCCTCCTTCGGGTCGCGATATCATGACATTTTTCTATCTCGCTGTCTGCTTCTCCTTCGGGTTGCAAAATCGTGACATGTCACGATTTCGTGACAGCTTGCCTTCCGCCTTCGCTTTCTTGCTTCGGGTCACGATTTTGCGACATGTCGTGATATCGCGACGGTTTCCTGCCTTGGCTTCTTCCTGCCCCTTCGATCGCGATTTTGCGACATGTCGCAAAATCGTGACATCTTCTACGTTTGCCTTCTCTTTCCTCCTTCGATCGCGATTTCATGACATCTTTGCCTCGAGTGCTCTCTCCCCTGTCTCGGTCGCGATTTCGTGACACGTCACGAAATCGTGCCATTTTCTCTACGTGCTTTCTCTCTCCTGCTTCGGTCGCAATTTTGCGACAAGTCACAAAATCGTGACATTTCTCCACTGTGCCTTCTCTCTCCACTTCGTGTCGCGATATCGCGACACTTTTTCTGTCACGATATCATGACAGGTTTTTCTCCTCGCCCTCTTTGCCTTTTTTTATCGTGATTTCGCGACACGTCGCGAAATCGCGACGTTTTTTCTCCTTAGGCAATTTTTCAAATGCCTCTGCATCAGGTGTTGCTGGATGCTCCTGCATCACCTTCATATTTAAAATCTTCTTCCACTTTTGAGTGGTCTTCACTACAAGGTCCTTGAGAAATTGTATCTCCATTGAGACATCCATCCTCTTTTCTATTAATGTGAATGCTTTCCAAGCATGCCATTCCTGAAAAAAAATTATTAGTACAATTTTTCTTTTCATATTTTTTTCCTCCTAAAAGAAATAATTGACTATTACAATTTTCCATGCCATTACAAGACATGTCTGCAACTATGGGTGTCTCACAATAACTCTCTCCAAGGAAATTTGTACAAGGCTCTTCCTCTTTCTTATCCTCTTCTCCATTAAGGGATTCTTTTCTCTCTTTCACATAAGGCTCTTCTTCAAGTATGTCTTGCTCTTCAAGAAAGAATTGTCCATTATAAGAATGTATGTATTCTGCAAAAGACATACCTTCATATGAGTCTTCACAAGACTCTTCAAAATCTCCTTCAAAAGGATCTAATTCAGAAAATTCTTCAAGGAAGCAAGGCTCCTCCTTGCTTAAACAATATTCATGATTGTCACACATGGATTTATGGGTGTCCTCATCAAACCCATAAGCATCCTTCAACACTTTCCATGCCATTGTAGCTGATCTACAATTGGCTATGAGAGGAAAAACATTATTTTCCATTCCTCTCCTCAAATCCATAAGAGCTAAGCAATTTGCATATTACTACTCCTTCTTCTATTTTCTCTCCACACCTTGTAGCTTGCTCCAAGAGGGTTCCTCATAGCCTTCTTTAACTATATCCCATAAGTCTTGAGACTTCAAGAAGGTCTTCATCATTATGCTCCAAATAGCATAATTATCTCCATTGAATTTGGGTACTTCCAATTCTTTATACATGGTGGTCATTCTGCAATCCACCATTCATCAATCTTCCACCTAGCTCTCAGCCACTCCTTTCTTGTAGACTTCTGATATACTTATCTAAAAATCCACTAAATTTCAAAATAAAATTCACACAAATGAGAAATATATGATCAATTTACTTTTGCCCTTTTTAGATCTTAGAGTGTTTTTGAGACAACTTCAATGTTTTCACATAAATCAATCCATACAGCTCCAAAATTTTTGAAAATTAAACTTTGTATTCCTGAGATAATAATCTGAAAACCCTCTAAATTTTAGAAGAAAATTCACAAAGGTGAAAAATATGTGATCATTTACTTTTTCCCTTTTTATCACAATTTCCGATCTAAGATTTTTGAAGAAAATAAATAAATATTCACACAAATCAATCAATACAGATCCAAACGATCTGAATTTTTTTTTGAAATATTATTTTATCGAAATAATATTTCTCCCAAAATTTGAGAAGCAAATACCCTGTATTCCACCTTATACAACCATTTTATTGAAAAACTAAAAATGCTAATAAAATCAGAAAATTAGCTCCAAATCACCTGAAATTTTTACTGCATCCTCTTGATACAATTACCTAACAACCCTAAAAATTTCATAATCAAATACCTCAATATTCATGAGATATTAATTATTTACTCGAGCTATTCCTTGCAAATCTGCTGAGTGCTGGCCACTTGAGTTTCTCTGACAAAGTTTGTGCTTCAGATATCTTCACACCACTCTCCATAGGTTTTGATCCATTTGAGAAAACCTGCTCTGATACCAAATGAGAAACAATGGTGAAAATGTTCTATTGATCAACAATGCATTACATAGTTTTATAGTTCTTGAAAGAACTAAAAATAGACATGGTGGTTGAGAGAAATCCTCTTAAACTTATTACAACAAACTAACTTAAAGATAGCTCTTATCCTAACAACATGTTAATCTTGGACTATGGTCAAACATTAATCAACCAAGCAAAAACCTCAACGTATGCTAATCAAATTAACTAGAAATATGTAAATCAAAACATTAAACTAAAACTAACTAATAGGACTTAATACTTAGGACTAAGGAGGCAATGTTGAAAATATTCCAACAACTAGAATATAGATAGTCATAGTTTTGAGTTTTGCTCGATGTCAATTTGGATCCCAATAGTTTTGGCATACCCGGTGGGACCTGTTTACAAGAAACATTAGTTAACCCGCCCTTTCTTTATTTTGTATCTTTTCTCGAAGGAATCAAGATTTGGTGAATTGTCTTGACCTTGTTAAGTGATGAGTAGTAAATTCACCTGGCAACTCCCTAAATGCAAGAAACCAGAAATCCATCCCTATAGCTTGTAGTTTTTCATGAATACTAGGTCATCTGCAAGGAATAACCCAAGTTCTTTCATCTACTACGAGCTCCATTTTAGAGGATCTACCGTCATAAGATATTTGAACCAAGATTTCCATTCAGATGAAACTCCTCCTGAGCCACCTATTGTAGGACCCCCAAGGCCACCTCTAGCAAGAACTACACAAGTAAATATGGCTCAAAATGTACCCCCTAATCATCCCTTACAGAAATATCCCAGCTGGAATACAGTTGGTCCCCTAAGACTAGCTCATATGCATGATATTCCTCAGGCTATATCTAAATCCATTCCCACATATGATGGATCAAGCAATACTGCATATGAACATTGTCAAGATATTCTGAATTTAGCAGCCATCCATAACATAAATAATGAAGATGTCATCATCAAAATCTTGGCCCTATCCTTTAGAGGGAATATTTTGCACTAGTTCAGGACTTTAGAAGATAATACCATTACATCATGGGTAGCATTAGCATAACCCTTTGTAGAAGATTTCAATGAGTCTTTTGATCCCTTTTCCCTCCTCAACCAATTTACATCCATGCAAAAGCATCAGCAGGAGTCCATTTCGGATTTTAACCTGAGATTTAGTAGGTCCTAGAAAAGAATTCCACCTAAATTCAAGCCAGTTGCAACCCTTGCTTTCATGTACTACATTAGAGCCCTTGGGTCTGAATTGGGTTTGCAAACCCAATAGTCTGGAATATGTACCTTCCCCCAAGTCTATAATGCAGTTGTCCAAGCTAAAAATACTCTTATCAATGTGGGAAGATTACCCCCTAAAGTTGTCATACCCTATTGTTCAAAAATTCCCAATGTTCAGAACTAGGTAGCTACATCTTCTTATATGGATCCTCCTTCTTTATCATCCTCACTTCCTCATATGACCCCTATTCCTCACCCCAAAGTATCATCTATTGCAGTTCCTTTCCCACCACTTCCTGTTCAAACATCCTAGGAATCCACTATGCTTCTTGATATACATAATACCCTTAAAATGCTCAGTAACAAGATGAGCTCAATGGAAAAAAAAGAGATAGAGAGATCTCAGAAAAGAAGATTTCCCTATGTCAATAGGGACCAAAAAACTTGGTACCAACAATAGCATAGGAATCAGAGTAAATACAATGCAAGAAGATCTGGGATGTTCCTCTAAAACAAGCCTAGTAAATGTGTGGTGTCTTGTATGCAATGATCCCCATGATTTAGAATCATGTATCATGTACCAACATCATGTGCAGTAGGCTATGGAAATGGTAGAGAGGAATCATAAGGGTAGGGTCAATATGCTTTGGCAACCAGACCAGATCATGGTTGGACAAGACCCAGATGAAGAAGGATCGATTTTAGTTATGACAAGATCAAGAAAGAAAACCTTGCAGGTTGATCCACAAAATATGGGTCAGTTTCAAGTCCCTTCCCAAAAGAAGAAATATGCTCTCCCTCAAGGTAATGATATTTTCCCTATTCCTCAAGCAAAATAAAAGAGGGATATGGTCCCAAAAGGCCAAGAAAAAGAGGTCAGATTCCCTAGAAGATATGACAAAGAAAATGACAAATAAGGGATGAGATCCAAGAGTGAAGCACAAGAAAATCTTAGATTTCCCTCCATAACCAAGAGGCAAAGGATTGAGGCCACACAATAGTACAAAAGGAAGTATGGTGAACCAGAGAGAAATTTTGAGAATTCCTCTTCAATAAAATCAGAGTATAACATTGTAGAGGAGATGAAAAGGATACCCTCAAAGGCTAGCCTGTATGATACTCTCTTTATCCCTGGCCAAATAGACCTATTGAAGGCTTCTCTAAGAAAATATCCATAGGAAAAGTAGGCTACTACAATCCTCAACATGCCCTCTAGGAAAGACAAGATGTCCCCTGCTACCCTAAAGAACAAACCCCCTCCCTTTTACATTTATTTGAGGATGGAGGGTTGGATTATCTACAACTACATGATCAATTCAGGGGCTTCCACCACAGTTATGCCCAAAGTAGTCTATGAGGATATGGGTATGGAATATACCAGGTCCTATCCTAGAGTTTTGCAGTTGGATGGGACCCTAGTAAAGATAGTAGGGGTAATAAAGGATGTTCTAATGAGGTTGCATAGAGCTCCAGAGGTAACCATTGTGCAAGAAATAGTGGTGGTAGACCTAGAGCCTTATTTTGGCCTATGTCTTTCAAGAGAATTCACTGCCAAATTGGGAGGATGTATGTACATGGATTACTCTAGCATGGTGATTCCCTTTAAGGAAAAGAGAATAAGGATTATGCCTGAGAAGCCCATGTCTTATCATATTGAAAAATTTGAAGAAGACATGTGTAACCTCACTCCTCTGAATGAGTTCCAACTGGTGGAAAGTTTTGAAGAACTAGAGGTTGAGGACGAATTATCATTCAAAGAAGATTACAATCAGTTTGGAATAGGCATGGGTACATATAGCATTTCCTTAGAAATAGAGAAAAGAGTCCCTGCCATATCCAATCAATCATTAAGGGAGATAGAGACTTGGACCATGCACTTTGATGGTGCAAGATGCAAAAATGGGGCTAGTGTTGGTGTATTGTTGCAGTCTCAGTCAGAAGGTGCAAAGAGTTTCGCATACAGACTGACTTGGTCCTGTACCAACAATGCTGTAGAGTATGAGGCTTTGTACCTTAGACTAATGTAGGCTGAGAGTATGGGCATCAAAATACTGAATATATATGGTGATTTTGAACTAATTGTTAATCAGGTAAGAGAGAGGTGCAGTAGTAAGCACCATTACCTGAAGGCATACAAAAATAGGGTATGGGATTTGATGGAATCCTTTGATGCCCTAAATATTAATTTTATTCCTAGAAGATAGAACACTTTGGCTGATTCCTTGGTAGTGAGGGGAGAAAATTTCAACCCTTCTATAGATATAGGAGTTACAAAAGACAAAGGGATCAAAATGATTTTCAGGCCTGTAGTACCAGACAAGTAGATCTTCTGGCAGGTTTTTGAAAGTGATGAATAGATCATTGATTTCCTAGTAAGGGAAGCCTATCTATCTACCATTCAAGAGGAAAATCTAGAAGAGATAGACCAACAAGATGTCATCCAGCTAAAAAACAATCATATCCCTAGAGGGTTGGTCACTTTGGAAAGCTTGTTTGATAATGAAGATAGGAAGAAGATCAAATCCATGGAGATCAATGAAAATATCTACAAGGAAATTGAGATCAAAAAGGAAAAGAAGCTCAAATTTGGAGTCAAATGTTCTCCAGAAGAAGAGGAGGATATCAAGATCATGTGCCTGAAATACCAAGACATTATGGCTTGGTCATATGAAGATCTTAAGGTATACGATAAAAGGGTGATCCAACATACAATTGAGCTAGAACCAAACGCAAAATATTTCAGGTAGAAGTAGAGGCCTATGAACCCCAGAATTGAATCTATAATGAGAGAGGAACTATTAAAGATGCTGAAAGCTAAGATTATATATCCAATAAAACACTCCACCTGGGTAGCTAACTTGGTTCCAGTAAGAAATAAGAATGGAGACATCCGCTTGTGTGTAGATTTTAGGAATCTTAACCAAGCATCATTAAAATACCACTATCCACTCCCTCAGATTGATCAGATCTTGCAGATTATTGTAGGAGTAGAGAGGTTCTCACTATTAGATGGCTTCTCTGGTTATAACCAAATTTGGGTGAAAGATGAGGATCAGTTCAAAACAACATTTACCACCAAATGGGGTACTTTTGCCTATCAGAGAATGCCTTTTGGTCTATCCAACGTAGGAGCCACATTCCAAAGAGCAATGGATTATGCCTTTGGAGAGCTGATCAACAAAGTCATTCTAATCTACTTGGATGACATGATTGTATTCTCACATAAGAAGCAAGATCACCTAGAACATTTAGAGCAAGTATTTAAAAAGTGCAGGGAATTTGGTATCTCTCTCAACCCAAAGAAGTCATTTTTTGTAGTCCATGAGGGAAATTTGTTAGGCCATGTGGTCTCTAAAGAAGGTATGGCTATCGATCCAGATAGATTCAAGTCAATTCTCGCTCTTCCATTGCCCATGAACAAGAAAGCTTTGCAGTCCTTCTTCGACCAGATCAATTTTATCAGAAAATTCATCTCTAATTTTTCTCAAAAGGTGAAACCTATCTCAGAACTACTAAAGAAGAATGCAGATTTCAAATGGACTGAAGTGAGAAAATAAGCTTTTGAGATCATCAAACAGTCCATTGCCACTACTCCAGTTCTAGTGAACCCTGACTTCAACAAAGATTTCATTTTGTATGCTTATGGAGCTGAAGAGAGCTATGCATCTATGCTCACTCAAAAAAATGATGAGGGAGAAGAACACCCCATATTATTTTGGAGTCAAACTCTCCATAAACAAAAGTATGAAGTCATTTTGTGTTGAAGAAATTCAGGCAATACTTGGTTTAGAGTAAAACCTTGGTCTATGTAGTTCACCCAGATGTTAGAAGTTTCATTTTACAAGGTGAACTAGGAGATAAAAGAGTTGGTTGGATTACTAAGATCCAGGAATATGATGTGGAAATCCATCCTACTAAGCTGGTCAAAGGTAAAGAATTATGCCAAGGTTTAACAAAAGTAGCAGTGACAGCAAAAGTGATAGCTTGTCAGTCATTAGCAAAATATCAGACTGAAGAGCTGCAATCAGGAGAATCATACTGGGTCGATCAGATGACCAAATACTTCCAGATAGGAGTTTGTCCTCATAATATTAACCCATCACAAAGGAGAAGATATAGGCTTCAAGCCTTGAAATATGTCCTACTACCAGAAGGACTATATAAGAGAAATCTTGATGGAGTCCTCTTAAGATGTTTGAAAGATGATCAGAAACAAAAAGTCATCGAAGAGTTCCATGGAGGATTATCTGGAGGATATTTTTCAGGAAGGGTCACAACTTTAAATATCATTAGGGAAGGTTATTATTGGCCTACTATTTTTTCTAATACCTTCAAGGTTACAAGAGCCTATGATGAATGCCAACGATATGTGGGGAGAACCAGAAATGCATCATTTCCCCTCAAGCCGATTCAGGTTGAAGAGCCTTTTCAGCAATGGGGGCTAGACTTCATAGGGGTGATTAATCCAAATTTCTCAATAGGACATAAATACATCTTGACTACCATAGACTACCTCACCAGATGGGTAGAAGCCATCCCCACAAAGAAATCAGATCAAGAAGTGGTAATTGACTTCATGGAGAGTTTGATCACAATATTTGGTGTCCCAAAAGCTATAGTAAGTGACAATGGCCCAGATTTTATAGGAGCTAAGTACATTGAGTTTGCTAGCAAGTATGGCATTACTATAAAAAAATACCTCCAATTACTATCCCCAGGGGAATGGATTAGCAGAGTCAACTAACAAAAATCTACTAAGAATCTTGAGAAGATCATTAGAAGGTAACAAGAGAAGCTGGCACCTGTTGTTAGAACAAGATCTATGGGCAGATAGGATCACCATAAAAAAATCCATTAAGACCTCTCCTTATGCCTTGGTGTATGGCAAAGAAGTAGTATTACCTATTCACTTGGAAATTCCAGCTCTCAAGTTGGTAGACACAGAGGATGAGTCTGAGTAGAATCCAGTTGAAACCAGGTTAACACATTTGCTTCAGCTAGAAGAAAAAAGGACCCAAGCATATGAAGACTTCCAGAAGCACTCATTTGATATTAAGGGATGGTTTGACAAGAAAGCCAGATTCAAAAAGTTCAAAGTGGGAGACTCTATTCTAAGGTGGAATGTAGAAAGAGCCAAGCCAGGGCACCACCAAAAGTTTGATTCTTTCTGGGATGGTCCTTTCAAAGTAGTAGAGGTTAAAGAAAGCAATGTTTTCCAGCTTGAAGATCTAGAAGGAAACATGCAACCGATCCCGATCAATGGTTTTCATCTAAAACTCTACTTTGATTGAGATATACATTCATTGTAACATATGTACATATATTGTATTATATTGTTTTTCCTTTGCTAAAGTTTTCATTTTGTAAAGTAAAAAAAAAAAAAAGAGAAAATTTTACTTCAAAATAGTGCAAAGTTGTAAAATAAACTAAGGGTAGCAACGGATTACAACATGTGTTCCATGCCACTCTCCAATAAGCAAATATAGCAAAGGATTACAACTTGTGTTCTACGTCACTCTTCAATGAGTAAAAAGAGTCATGGACTACAACGTTCGACCTCCGCCACTCTAAGGAAAGGAAAGTGATGAAAAGCACCATGAGTTTAGTGAGTGCTTCGTGCCACAACCAATCAATGATGGACATGATGATTTTAGCTACCAAGATGCATATATTTGAATTGAAAAGCATGCAACAAATAGTTTTTGCATCGATCACATTAATGGTGGAAGGTATGCATGCGGGAGCATTTAAAAATTTGAGATGCAAAGCTCATTCATTTCGTGAAGTGACATTCACTTAGTAGAAATAGCTAAAGGAGTAGAGAGACGAAGCTCACAAATAAGAAAGGGAGAGAACGTTCTAAGGATTTTTGCAGAAAATGGCTCCCAAAGTTTCAAAAGAAGTAGTACCATCAACAAATGAAGAGTTGGGAAACTATATTGATAAAGCATAAGCAGTAGCCAATACCACACTAGTTCTTATAGAGAGAACTAAACTCAAAAATAACATCAATGACAAATATCAAAGAGGTGAATCTATGATAGTCCAAGGTAATTGCATTATCCACTCCTTTTTGTCTTTTTATATCTATGATTCGGTTCATCCCTATCCTAAATTAATAGCAACCAAAGATTGTCATGATTTTTTCACTATAGAAGTAGACCTACCAGTAGAACCTAAACCATTCGATATAGTAGAGAAAGCTAGGTCTTATTCTTTACTTTTGGATGTTTATGAGGGAGTAGCTTTTAAAAAATGGATTCATTTCCAATTTAAGCATATAAAAAATGAAGACGAGCTGCCCAAAACCCCAATCCCTATTGAGCAATTCGCTAACCTAGAGCTCTTCTCCATGTTGGCCTACTTAGAAGGTTTAGACTCTGACCAGTTTGTGAGAGATTGGCAAATAGCTACTGTATATTGCATTTCAAATGAGAGAATGTATAAACCTAAAGCAGAAGAAGAAGGTGTCAAGGTGATTTATTTTGACTAGCCAACCTTCCTTGCTAAGTGAATGCATGAGCAGTTGGTTAGAATGAAAAGAGGTTCAGAACCCCCTTCTTTTTGACACTATTCAAGTTTGTTATGGATGTTTTATGCTGTTGTAAGGCACATGATGCCCTAGATTCTTATGAAATATAAGAATGACAAAGGAGACCCTATTCCTATCTATTATTGGACTGCTCATCTGAGGAGCATAAAATCATTCTATAGGTTCAATTTGGAATTTCTAGGGCCAACTTTGAAAATTATGTATGGAAGATGCCCTAGATTACCATATTTGGCTAAAAAATTTCTAAGAGTAATAGACATCAAAGAGGGAGACTGGTATATCCTCATAGAGGGCACTATCATCAGGCTCTATGGTTTCACTGGTAAACCTTTTCTGCTACCACATTTTATGACTAATAGGTTGTTGGCATTGGAATACTTGAGGTAGGCAGACTTCCTTAACATGAATTATGACTCTGGAAAAGGGAGGAAATATTTTCTGACTTACTCCCATAATTTCGATGATATAACAATAGTCAGAAGGGGTCAAGGTGAACAAATCACCCAATATTTGGAGAGGTTAGGCCTTTTGTACATCCCACAGAGATGGAGGTATGACCTTGACGACAAGTTCACAAAGAGGAATATCACCCTTAATAATGAAAAAGCTCTTAAGTTCGAGAAAACTTCGAGGCCTCACTTCGAAGAGGGGAGGAATAACAAAGAAGGTGCTCCATTGGAATGGAATGTTGCCAAAATGGAACAATTACCCCCATGGAGGGACTTTTATGAACAGGTAGTTGATTTTGACCCTACGAAAAATAAAGACCATTGTTTAAAGGAGTCTAAAATTAAGGATGTTGAAAAGAAAAAGGGATGGGACAAAGGTAAAATTATCGATTGGTGGAAGATGAGAGTAGAAACAGGTGCTAAAAATGCCATACTAGGTCAATCATCAGATGATGAATTCTTTGAGTGATATGACAAATATATTAAGACCTGGAAGGCTAAGGATGCTAAGAATTTGGTATTGAGTTATAATAAAGCTCAAACAACATCAAATTCTCCTTCCCCACCTTCATAGGAAGAAATGCAAGAAGCGGAGATTAATGCTCCACTAATTGCTGAAGAGGCCCCTAAAACATTTGAGCCCTCACAAGAGCAATTGAAGAAATATTTTGTAGGGGCCCAGATTATGAGTAAAATGCATTACTCTGATGATAGGGCAGTAAATACAGAAGTCATTCAGATAGCAAGTAGGCCCAAACATCTAGCCCTAGGTGGAGAGCCTCCTAAGACCAAGATATATTGGAAGAAAAAGGATGAAGACTTTGTATTCATGCCTGTAAGTTTCACTATTGCAGCTACAACTAAGTCAATCCCTACCATTGAAGATGTGTTGCAGGAGGAGCAATCCGAAGAGGATACAAAGAGTGATAAGCCTACAATGTTTCAAGTTTTCAAGAGAAAGGCTAAAGACACATTGGGGGAAACCCAGAAGGAGGTCTACAAGAAACTAAAAATGGATAAGGAGCAGAGTGTTGAACAAGTCCCTGTTTCAGTTGCAGAGCTATCACTACAACAAGTGCAACACCAAAGTGTAGAGGAGATTCTCGAACACCCTACTTCTATAGGTAAAGGTATTATTTCTATCCCTTATCCTTCTTATTTCCTAAAGAAATCCCCTTCCCATTCTCAAGAAAATTTTGATCAAAATGTACCCTCTCCCCTTCATAACTCACCACCCATTTCATCAGCTAATACAGAGGGTCAAACCAATCCATCTCCTCCATGTTCATCTAAAATCCTAATCACATCATCTCCTATCATTCCATCTCCACCCTCAGAACCTCCAGTATCATCAGAAGGACAAGTTGTTTCATCCCCTTCAACTCATTCCATGAGTTTTACTTCCATTCCTATGTCCTTCTCAATTGCAACTCCAAAAATAAGCATAGATTCAACTATTGTCACCACCACTCTGCTACCATCAGCTTCTAATTTTATCCTCCCTTATTTTATAACTTCCCCTCCCCCTACAAGTCATCCCACCTTGGCTTCTCTATAGAAAGGAAAATAAGTTTCATAGAAGATCCAAGATTTTTGGGTGGAGAAACTCTCTAAGCCTTCAAAGAAGATGGCTATGAAGAGGAAGACAATGTCTGTTGATCCAGTAACAAGGTAAAGAATAGCTAAAAATATTATCCCTCTAGTGAGCAAACCTGAAGAAGATATGACTATGCAAGATTATCGTCTGGAGGAGTATACTGAAGACATTGAGCAGCTTCCAGAAGAGGATGATTTGGTCATAGCAAAAGCTCATCTTGAAACTTTTTATGTCAAGATTGACATCTACAAGGAGAAGGTGGGAAAGTTAGAAGAAAAGATAGAGAGGTTGGAGAAGACAATTAGCAATCAGAAGCAGGTAGAAAAGGCTATCAAAAATGAAGTCAAGAGTTGGCAGAATCGATATCAGGAGGCTGTGAAACTTAAATATCAAGTGGAAGAGCAGAGGAAAAATAATGAAGATCAAGCTAAGGAAATATAGGATTTGAAGCACCAGCTTCAGATTGAGAAAGCTAAGTCCTCAGGCTTTTCAAAAGGAGTGAAGAAGGTCAGAAAAGAGCTATGGTCTGAAGTCCTTGAGAAATGCTCTGAAATACAACCCATCATTGATTATATGGATGATGCCAGCCATTTGCTCCAAAATACCAAAGAATATTTGGATAAATTCACTCAGGAGCTACAACCTATGGTGATATCGACTGAACAAATATACAAGTTATCTGATTGTAGGTTTAGCAAAACTACTAAGCCTATCCCTAATAAGGCATGGAGTACTTCTAGACTAGCTTTCTAGAGTTGTGGTTAAAAAGAATAGATTACTCCAGAAAGCTTGGTTGTTATCAGACAATATTGAAGGCACAATTCGAGATGTGGTAGATATCAACCAAGAAATGACTCAATATGGTTTTGGAGGACTCTGGATTGAGAATAATACTTTATTATCATAAAAATAGATCAAGAAGAACATAGCCTCGATCATCTAGGATGAATCTGAGATAGATGCCTGGGAAGACCCGATCGATCAAGAGCAGGTCTCCCAAATGATTCAAGACTTAACTAGGCTCAGGGATCTGATGGAGGAACTGGTGAATAAAGGAAGCTCTACAACTTATGAGGATACCTCTGAGTTGGAATTTATTCATAAATAGCTTAAGGAGACTTCCAACCCTTCTGAGGTAGTGTGGAGTCAGGCTTTGCAGACTCTAAAACTGATGATCCAACTGTTTGGGATCGATGTAGAGCCTAAGGATAAGCAACAAGACTCACTGAAAGAAGAAGAAGCTGACCAAGAGCAGGAAGGCAATGATGAGGAAGAATCTCGATAGGAGGAGGAACAATCAAAAAAGGTTTCCAAAGACTCTAAGGAGACACAGAGAGAGCTTCTCAATGGTCAAAATTCATCAAAGGAATGAGCGGGTGTAGAAGTTCCTGTACTAAGCATTTTTGTATTCATGTAAAAAGTGTTGTATATTGTTTTTTATTCTAACACAGTCAAAGAAAAATTATAAAAGCATGAAGCAAAAGAGCAGAAAATGAAAATTCCATGAAGATATTTTGATCATGTCGATCAGGCTTATAAGGGAGAGCATAGCGCCATATTGTTTGACATGAAGCAGTTTTCAGTTCGAAGGAGTTGCAGGTAACATTATTTCCAGCATGATTTCCATATGAATCGTTATCCTCTGAATGCCTCCACAAATGATCTAGAGGGTGATGGTCATATAGAAGTTATTCTATGAAGCATAGCTCATGGATTTCATATTTTTTGACTCCTGATGCCCAATGGATAAGACTCTGAGTTCGAAGGCTTTGCGAGCAAATCCCCCTAGGAGGTGCTAGAATGTAGGCCCAAAATGGCCACATCCTTAGAAAATTTTTGAAAATATTTTCTAAGGCAATAAGACATGTTCCCAGCCACTCAACACTTAGTGTATTTTGTAGTGACACAGCGTAGGATGTTCCACACCACTGTCAACCCGGGTCAAAGTTGATGTCATCATTCTTTGACCAGCGGCCCAACGCACATTGCTCTAGCCCATGCAATAAAATGATTAAATTTTTGATGTGTTCTATGTCATTGAGGTTCATGTTCATTTTAGAGTGGATCAGGACACATGTTCCATGCCACTGGTCAAAGAATTCAAGATACCCGAAAATAAATCACAAGGCAACGACGCAGTGCAAAGTCTCATGAAACACTATTTTTACACTACATTTTGAGTGGCGCAGAGCAAGGCTCTATCCCATGGACAACTTGGTAAAATTTTGAAGACATGGATATCAAAGAGTGGGCTACGACATAGCGTTCTACGCCATGGACGTGAAAGCGAATTAAATATTTTTAAGACTTAAAGAGAGCGGCCTGGTGACATGTTTCTAATCCGTGCACATTGAAGTATATTTTTCTGATGTGCTCCACACCGCTGGTCAAAATGGTCAACTCAAGTGATAAGTCTCTCTAAAGAGCGGCCTGGCGACATGTTCTACGCCACTCATCTCCAAGCATTATCAAGGTTTTAATCATAGTCGTTCATGAATGAATCAATGGTCAAGTTGATGCTAACACTTTCTCAGGCATACAAAAGTGAAGTCTTTTGCAAATAAGAACTAGTCGATTCAAGAAGGCGAGCAGGTGAAGCTTCCATGGAGCCAAGAACCAAGAACTCAATTGGTTATAGATCTACGACCAGATGAAGTCCCCAAGAAAGATAAATGGCTTAGATCTAGAGTCTAACAACTTGAAGCCTAACTGCCATTGAAGAACGAGCAAGTTGCAGAGCCGAGTTGCGAGGGTATGCGACATCGTGTAGATTCTTCGAGCTTCAAAGATAAATGAAATGATGCCACCTCAACATTCTACCGATCTGGCATGGTTTTCTCCTTGTAATGTTCCATCTTCTTCTTTCAATGTAAAACTATTAATAGAGGTCAAACCCTCGATTTTTAGGGTCGGCTCTAGAGTGTTTGCTTGCCCTACTATGTAATATTTTTTTGCAAGTCAATAGAAGGAACATTACTTGGATGTTTGCCTCTGGAATTGATATCTTCAATAATTTTATCGAGAGATTCAAGTTGTGGATTGCTTTTCTGCTAATGTTGTATGGTTAGTCTATTCTGCTGATATTGGATTACTAACTTAGAGCAATTGAAATATTTTTTCTTAATTGAATCTATGCTTGCAAGGAGTTCTTTTCTATAAAATCATGATACTGATATTATTCTGCTAAATTGGATTATTAGTATTATAGATGTTGAAATAGCTTCTTGGAGTATGTCTCTATTCTGTATTTTTTATGAAGATTATTTGTTTCTTGAATGTTGTTAATCTCAAGTGTGGGACACTGGAAATTGTTTGTTAGAAAGGTTTTCCTTGTGGATGCCTATGTTGTTAGCTCTATCCGACCACTATTTTGATAATAATTCCTTAACCCTAAACCTTTTTCTATCCCTATCTCTTAAACATTTACTGAGCTTATATGAGTCAACACCTTATCAGTTGACAAGGAACCAACCTACTCTGGAGGTTGGATTAGAGCAATATTTAGTCCATCCAATGTTGAGGTCTGAACTGTGATTAGCAGGTGCAAGCCTAATCAGAAAACTAGAAGATAGACAATCACAGTTTCAAGTTTTGCTCAATTTCAATTTGGATCCCAACATATATGACATCCTTTCCAAGTGAGCATATTCTTCCTCAAGTAACCTAGTTTATCTAGGGCCTTCAATGCTTAGATGGTTAGGTTTTATGTAAGGATAAAAATCATCCTTGATTTTCACATAAGCATAGAAAGAATACCACTTTGGTATGTTTGCGTACCATTATTGGATTTCATATTCATAGTCTTGATCACCTCTCAAAGTTATTTGGGCTACTTCTTTATATAGTTTTGCCTCTTCTCAATTTCATGCCTTTTTTATACATTAATAATGTGGGAAAACCCTTCTCATACAGTTATTTTTGAAATCAACCCTTTGTATTATAAGATCAAATATCTTAGAGTTGATTCGGTCCCATGTACCTTAACTTCTCCTCCACTTCCATGTGGAAATCCCATAGCTTTTGTATTAATCTCATGATTAGCTACTTGAGAAAGTATAAGATGGTTTTCTTCTACCCCCTAAAATACCTCAAGTCCATATAGTTGATCTTCTTATGATGCTTAAGGTGAAATAGATAGCTAGGCATGTATACCAATAACTTGAAGGGTATGGTGGAAAACCCAAATAGGTGGAGAAATTATATTGAAATCCCTATTTTTCATACCACTCCTTTGATCATCATAGGTCATGTGCTTCATATGAAATCCTAGGCACCATATATTTCATCTCTTCTTCTAACTCCTCCCTAATATCTTTGATATATTCTAATTCCTCCCTAATATATTTCATTTCTTCTAACTCCTTCCTAATATTTTTAATTTTTCTTAATCCTTCCCTAATATTTCTAATTTCTTCTTATTCCCCTCTAATTCCTATTTTTCCTAATCCTTCCTAAATTCCTGTAATCCCTTTTTAATTCTTCTAATCCTTTTTATTTTCCTTAAATTTCTCTTTTATTCTCTAAATCCTCCTCAAAATTCCCATAATACCATTTAATTCCTAATCCCCTAATCATATATTTAATTTACCCACTAATTGTTCCCTAATCCTACTCAAATGCCAAGGAAAATATGCAATAAATTCAAAATCCTAAAAAAAAATTCTAAAATTCCTAGTTAGGCCTCAATATTCCCACCAAATATCCTAGATAATACCCATATTAATTCCTCAAATCCTCCCTCCAATTTTTGAGCCAATTTAAAATTCATAAACCCTTGGTCAAACCCCCATGTTAAATACCCCTAATAAATCCACCAATCCTCCTACATCCACCTTGCACTTTTCTAGGAATTTAAAATTCCTTCAAATCCCTAGACAAAGATCCCATTAAATATCCTTCATAAATTCCAAGTCCTCCCCAAATCCACATGGCACTTTTTAGGAATTTAAAATTCCTCCACCTCATCCCAAGGTCTCCACTCCCCATGCCAATTTATGACACTTGGGTGGGTGAGGACTCACCTCACCCAAGGTCATTAATATTGGAGGGTGCACATTCCTCCATGAGGAATTCTCTAGATTTTTCTTGGTCTCCCCACATGCCACTTGGATGCCACCTCATGCCATGTCATTGCCCAATCACCACCCCCTCACCCTTGCTAAAAATCTATAAATTATTTATATTTTTTCTAAATTACAACACATGATTCCCATACCAAAATTTCCTTATTCCTCTCTTATGTGCTTATCTACTATCCACAGCCACCTTTCCTTTTTTCCATCACCAATTATCCATGGAAATGAATCCAATCCCCACCATGTCCATAACCCATTTTTGAGGTTACATGTAAACAAAGCATCATCTCGATATGATATCACTACCAGAGGTCAAGCACACCCCTAGAAGATCTACAGTAAGTTTTATCAGCATTGGATTAGCAAAGACCTCAGTCATCTGACCTCAATGGCCTACAGTCATCTTCGTCAGGCTCTTAGATGATCTGTAGAGACTATTTTCAAGCCCTCATATGGTCACAAACCAAAGACAAAACTAGTTGCAACATAAACAACAGACAAAGCAATAAGGTGAGCAAAGGTATATTTTTAGTGTTTTGTGATATTCGCATCATCCTTTTAGTTTCATAGAATTTAGTAGAGTTTATTGCTTACATATTTTATGAGATTTGGGGCCTAACCAAGGTAGGCCCCTTGATGCTACTAACTTCTCATTGTGGGTTGTGTGTAGGTCTCTAAGAGTAACATTCGGTCTAGGGTGGTCAATCAAGCCAACAAAGCTTCCAAACCCATCCAACTCTTGTGGTGGCATAGGAGATTTCATAGCACCATTATTTTCTTGTAAAAGGGTCACCTTCTTCTTTGGAGGTCCCATTTGTAAAAACCCCAAGAGGGTTATTTGTAATAAAAATATTGTTTGTAACATCTTTTATATTGGTTAATGAAATGGTGCAATTTCCTTGTCATACATGGGATACCATGTTTTTTACAAGCCCCAAGGTACAAACCTCATTGATGATCCAAGATTCTATCTTTGAGCTCAAGTTAAACTTCCTTAATGTTTCTTTCCTCATATCCCTTAGAAAGTGTTTGCATTTTTTCTCTTCTACCCTCCTATAGGGTTCATCAAATAATTTATTGGGTCTTTAAGGAGGAGTGGGCTTCTTCCATTTCAACTTTATCTTATCTTTCTCTCCAAAGGAATCTACTTCAAAAATTATAGCTTGTGTAGTCATTGTTGCAACTTATGTTGGTGAGATGGTAGTGGTGATAGGTGGAGACAAAGAGTTGACTTCAAACATAGAAGTAGAAGTGGTGTACATGGTAGATGGAATGGGATATGGATGATTATAGGAGGAAAATAAAATATTTGTTAAGTCCTAACCTAGGCAATGATTTTCTTAACCTAAGAGCAATTCATTTAGATGCACTAGAGAATCACTCACTTTTTAGAAGTTTGTAAAAATTTCTTTTGTAGAATGAATTGCTTAGAAATTTAAGTGATTTGCTCTCTTGGCCTAATGAATTGCTAACAATCCTATTTTGAAAAAAAAATAACTTGAATGGATTGGCTAGTTCATTAGAGGAGTGATCAACTCTTGTGGATTAGCAAATCCCTAAGGGTCAATAACTTGTGCAAAAGTTGTGCTTTTGGTTTATAGAGAAGTGGTTTGCTTTTCATCATTTTATTTAAAATACTTTTTTGAGTTCTTTTTTGTTGGTTTAAGAAGTCCTTATGGGGTTCAATATTTGGCTAACAAGGGAAGGTCTATGAGAAGCAATTTATCATAGACACAAAGCTACATTGCTCAAACAATGGTGGCTTACCTAGCAACAAAGGTAAATTGATGTCTTAGTATCACATGGTTTGATGAGTCCATTGGTTCAAACATAGTGGGCAAATCAAGTTGGTCATGGAATAGATGGAATTTGGTCATTGTGCATTTGAAAATAAAAGGGAAAAATACTAGGAAAGGGGGTTTTATAACCCCATCATGTCTACACCCAATAATTAATACGTCGAGCAGGTAGGTTGGCTTGATATAGGTCAATTTGCTTGTCTAGGTGATTCATTCATCAAGTGGGTCTTTTGTGAGTGGTTCACTTGCTATAACGAATAAATCGCTTGCCTTCAACCCATTTTTTATGTATAAAAGCATAACAAGAATATGACAAAATTGATGGGAAAGAGAAAAAATGGAAGGTGGAAATAGGACTTCCAAGGAAAAGGGGAGGTAGAAAATGTGAATACTTGTTAGGAAAATACAAAAAATAAAAAGGGGATTATATACAGATTTTACATTTATTTTGGTGTTAAATTTTACATTAGATGGACTAGATGTGTTTCCCATTTACTAAAATTAGCAATAGCCTTCCATCCATTCTGGAAAGCTTTATATATTTGGACTTATGACCTAGAGACTTTGATATGGTTCATTCTAAAAGGGGTCAAATTTTCAATGACCTCCCAACTTAGCTTTGTCTTTATCCCATTTGAATACCAAATTTTCTTCCTTGTAATCCATCTCAATTGCTCATTTTTAAGACCACCTTTTAACCACCTCTTGTTGTTGGATCATCATTTTGAATGCCTTTTCTATTTCTTATTTTAGGGATAGCAAATTATTTAGTTATTTTTACATTGGTTTAATGTTAGTATCCTCCAGCTCTAATTGTTGTGATATTTGGAGGGAAACGAGTTCTAGATTGACTAATTGTACAACTCCTTCCCAAAGACTAGCTTGTAAGGAAATGATCCTATAGAGGATTTGGGTGTAATTTGGTATACCCATAGAACTTTCCATAGTTTAGTATATCTATCCCTCTATCCCTCTATGATTTAGCTATGATGTTCTTTAGGATCCTCATAATATTCTTGTTAATAAACTCCTCCAAATCATTGCCCTAGGGGTAGCAATTGGAGGATGTCTTGAGCACAATATCATATTCTAGTGATAATTTCATCACTCTTGAACCCAATGAATGCAATGGCATTATTAACAATTATCATGAATGAAGCCCCAAATCTAGTAATGATATCTTCTAGAAGTTATATGATTACTTCCTAATTAGTTGATCTGAGTGGTACTATTTTGATTTATTATATGAAATAGTTAGTTGCGGTTAGAATTCATCCATGTCCTACTCTAGGTAAAGGATTAATCTTACCAATGAAATCCAAGACCCACTATTTAAAATTTTCTTTAAAGATGACAAGTTATAGGGGAATTGTTATTTTTCTTCTTCTTCCCATGGACAAACATCAAGACTTGCAATTTTTGACCCATTGAAAGCGATTGGAGAAGATAGTAGGGCAATAATATCCTACCCTTAGGATCCTATATGTTGTAGTTGCTTCATAATAATGTCATCCCTCATTGTGATGTTGTTTTATTAGGGTGTTTACCCTTTCTTATTTGAAACATCTTAATAGGACACCATCATGTCCTTTTCTAAACAATACACCATCATATTGATAAAGGAATGGTATTCGAGGATTTGCTCAACCTTGTTCTATAATTTATCTATCTCTTTATAATTCCTCATTTTTTTGACTTGTTTTTCTCTTCTTGATTTCCCTTTTCAATTTTTTCCCCCTTTCCCTTATCCATCTACTTACCTTTATTTGTTTGCGCATCTACCTGGGGCATTTCGACTAAATTCTTCCTAACAGTTTTATTCTATTTTTTATGTTATGTTGTAGGTAGTGGCACTTTATCTTTAAAGTGCAATGGTGGTCTTCCCATAGCATTGTGTTGCCTTTTCTTTCTCAACTTGTTTTTTATGCTAGTGTTTGCTCTTTTTATGTCCTTCCCATTGCCTCTAGTTTCAACTCCCTATTATTTTGCATATATGGTATTATTTATTAAACATGGGGTCTTCATTTTTCTTAATTGAACTAAAGTTGGAAAAGACTATATCGTTAGGATTTGGTAAGGTAGAGATTGTCTGTTAAGCTAGAACTTCATACACTTGTTGGTTCATGACAAACTGCTAGTGGGCACGTTAATTCATTGTTGGTACCATATGACCCAATGCGATGACCTACTGAGCTTGACATTGTTGATCATACTACTTTGTGAATATCTAATGGCTATCATGCAATCTATGGGAGTATATCCTGTGTTACATAGAACACACTATAATGTGTTGATTTTTTAATTAGCATTCACCATATTGTTCTACACCATATTTTCATTTGACCAAAAATAAATTGTGGTATTTTCTCTTTAATAAGATAAGGGATTTTCATAGATTATCAATTTTGTTGTTGTTTCTACATATTATTATATTGCCACTATATTTTTTTGTATTGTTTTGATTTACCAAGGTTTTTACCATATCCAAAGCCTCTTTCATATTGATCTTATATTACTCAATAATAGATTTAGTATCATTGTTGGTCTATGATGGGATGAGTATAGTTGGTTGTTGAGGTTGGAAGGCAACCATTGATGGTGTACTTTGTCCTAGATGTGTCATGATATGTGGAGAAGGGGTTGAATTGGTAAATGATTGGATGTTCAAAATGGATAAGATTGAGGGAATAGATCTAGAAATTTATGAATTTTGGGTGATATGGATGATATATGCCATAAGCGAGATAAGTGATAGTTTTCCAATATTAATTAGAAAATCTTCTACATGGGAAGATTCTTCAAAGGCTACAACTAAGGTGATGTCATTGGCATTACAAACCATTAGTGCTAAGTCAAATTGTAAGCCTTTAATGTAATATGACAATGCTTGTTCTTCATTTGGCCTAATAATTGACAAAATTAAATGTAAAGTCCTCATGAATCTAGTGTTATAATTATGAATATTTTTCTAAGGAGGTATTTGCATAGCATTTAATTGAAATAAAATATAATACCCATTATCCATACTACCAAATCTACACATGGAAGGTTCCACAATTGATGTTGAAATAGTAATAAAATTATCAAGTAACCCTCTATACCACAAGGTAACTTGGTAGCTTTATCACACAAGGAGTAGACGAATAAGCGTACTATAATGTCTTCCTCTTGGATGGGGTCAATTTACTTGAGTGTGGAGAGCTTTTTCAAATGATCGAATGTCATATTGTTCCACTCCCATCAAAAGTAGGTAATGCTTTCATAATTGCAGGCAGAATAGGAGAATAGGCCCTTAGATTTAACGGTCCTTAATATGTCTAATTAGGAAGTTAGTCTTGAAACCTAGGCGATTGAGGTGTTGGGTTGTTTTACGTAGGTTTTGGTCCAATGATTTTAGCCCTCATTGTGGTAATATTTAAATAGGGATTTCATTATTTCTTCTATGGTGCATCTCAATCGGAGATCATCTAGCCACACAATACATTATATTCTACCTAAATTAGGCTCTTTCTTTAGGTATCAATCCTTCTAGGACCTATCTAGTTACCTTATACCTTCTAAGGTATCCCATACAACCTATTTGATCAAATTTTACTTCTACTAGGGCAAGTTAGTCCTTTGGAGTAGACATCATAAGATTTTCACATAGGGTTCTACCCTTGATGAGTTTGGTAGGATTAAGTTCTATGTCAAATTCTTGAATTTTGTTTAGCCACCCTTCTAATTCATCATGAACCACTACAGATTGAACATTGGCATAGATTACAAAGATGGTAATATTACTTTAGAATAGATAGTAGCTAAATTTTATTAGGGCTTTCATGATGACAAACACTTGTTCCTCAATAAATGCATACCTTTCTTCATAATTGTGAAATATCTAACTCAAGAAAGAGATGGGATGCTCTTTGTCCTTATCATAATTTTGGGTCAATATTGTAGCAATACTTTCATCTATCCTAAACACATAGGTTATAAAATATTTGGATAAATTATGATTGACAAGGATCGAGGCTTTGGTGATGGTATATTTTATATCTTGAAAATCCCTTTTACCTTCATCGGTCCACACTAGGGTCACATCCTTTTTCAACATTGTAGTGATTGGTCTAACCAGTTGTGAAAATTTGGTTATGAATTTGGATACAAGTTAGACTTGACATAGGAAGGAATGGATGTGGGTAGGAGTTCTTGTATTGCTTTTATCCTATTGGTATCTATGGCTAGGATATCTTTCGCAACCACATGTCCTAATAGTTTGTCTTTTTGAACCAATAAAATAGACATTTAGGGTAAAATGAGATATCATAATCCTTATACCTTTGAGATACATACTTTAGGTGTTCAATATGCTTATTTTTTTCTTTTGAGAAGATATCTAAATCTTCAATATAAATGAGGTCGATAGCATCGACTAGTCCTACAAAAGTATGTTCATAGCTCATTGGAAAGTGGCCTCTATATTTGACAATCTAAAAGGTATTATTTGGTAGGTAAAGGTCCCCCATTTGGTGGTAAAAGTAATTTTGTGTTGATCATCATCCTTGATCCAATTTTTATTACACCCCAAAAAAACATCCAAAAGTGAAAACATATGTGACCTTACCACTTTTTGTGAGACCTGGTCAATAGCAAGCAGGGGGTAGTGATCTAATTTCTTAAGTCGACACACAACCTGATGTCACTATTTTTCTTGTGTAGTGGCACTAAGTTACTACCTAGGTGGAGTACTTAATTTAGAAGATGATTTGGGCTTGTAGGAGTTTCAAAATATCATTTTTTATAACTACTTCAATTTTGGGATTCACTAGCCTTTGTTTCTACCTAAAAGGTTTTGTCATAGATTTTAGTCCAAAGGTGTAATTTTTTCATATACTTCCAAATCCTCATAGGCTCAGGAAATAATATCCTCATAATTCCCATAGATTTCTTTGAATAAGTAGATTTCTTATTCAATGCACTCCTTTCTTAGTAGCAAACTTCTCCCTTCCATGATCTCGATAAGGTGGTAGAAATACGTCTTCGTTTTGAAGTTGGATTCCTTTACACTATCTTCTAGATTTAACATGCTCTCTAGTATGGTTAAACACTCTAGTAATTGATTTCATTTTGGTTCAATTACCCCATCCTTTACATTTTTCCTACATTTATTTTTGTCTTCAATATTGAGCTTCTTTGATGAGAAACTCAATGATTTGCTTGTTATAGAAGACTTGTCAATGATCATAATTATCAAGGACTACTAGCCTAAGTACTACATCCATCTCATTTGGTTTATCTCAAATATCGTTGGTAGGATCAAACTTTGCTACCATTAATGATAATTCATCTCCTTTTGTATTCAACTCCTAGGGAATTGCCTTGATCTCATAGTGCTTGTTTTTAGTAGTGCATTGGGAATTGACCTATTTTATGACTAGCTTAGAGTAGCCAAATACCTTTAGATTTTTTATTCCTATAGTTTTAGCTTTTCTCAAGCTAGTGCATAATGCTTCATATTCAATGAAATTATTGGTATAGTTGGACTACATTCTATTGGAAAATTTTGTCTGTACACCCTACAAATCAATAAATTAGATGCCTGCACCAATTCTATTTCTATATCTTACACCATCAATGTGCATTATCCATATTTGATTTGAACCTTATGCTTATTGGCTAGCCAGAGTTGGGATATTATCTAGTTCTTCTAATATCAAGTAGTTCCTGTTGGTCACGAATCTGCCACAGGAAAGGATTTTTACAGAAAATGCACCCTAGACCCGGCCAACATTGAAATGCTGGGAGAAAGAAATGTCTCCCATACCAATCTCCAGAGTGGGCTGGTTCCCTTACTATTCTAAGCTTGTTTTTAGATCAAAGTTACAGGAAAGGAATTGTAAATATGCAGAAAGAAATGGGAAATATAGCCGTGGGCTAAATTTATCTGATCGGGAAAGAACAACAGCAGATAACTCTAAGTACGCAAACAGCAAATAACAGAAGACAGTGACGTGATTCACCTCACAACTTTGCGCTGATGACCTCCAAGATAACATTCCAGAACTCACTCCCTTACTAGCAAATGTTAAAACTCAATACAGAATTAAAACTAAGCAGCAAATAAGAAATGCGAGCACAAATTAGAAATGCAAAATACGGAAGGGGAAAATACACGAGAAAATTGCTTGCGAAACCGAGAGAGCCGAATGTCTTATATTCATGCAAAGTACTTGAAAATCTTTCAGCAAAAGTATCTCTCAAACTCCCGATACTTGTTCTTGAGATTTACATTGATTTATATAGAGGTCTTGCCTCTTTGTAGCATTAAAAATATGAAACGGACCTCCTCAAGATCTACAAATTATGCAACAAAAACAAGGAGATGATATCCTTAAAAAGCCTCGGAGAAACCAGAAATTAAATGCCATAAGAAGGAGTCGGTCGTCTTCATTAAATTGTTGTTCTTGGAAATGTGCATGAAACCGTTAGAAAAATCGCGAACAGCAGCTTCGAATAATGGAAATCTTCAATTCTGGTAGCTTGGGCGCGTTCTTCTACCTTGACCGCATCGGAAAGCAGCAACGCATTTAATTCTGGAGCGCTTTGAATCATCGGAACTCATAAAACTGCATCGGGCCGTTTAAACTGCTTTCGGGCACAAAACTGTAACAGGTCACGAAAACGCAACATGTCACGAAATCGCGACGTATCTCTGCTCCGTACGCTTTCCTTACTTTCGACCGTGAAAATCATCCATGTCACGAAAATGAGACAATGCGCGAAATCGCGACGCTATCTTCCCACTGCTCAGTCTTGGCTTTTACATCGCGAAAATCCGACATGTCGCGATTTCACGACGGTTTTGATGCACGTTGTATGATATTGCTTCTAACTCGTGAAAACGCGACATTCCTGCCTTTGTGTTTCTTCAACTTCCACCATGTCACGATTTCGCTACCAGTTCTGTTTCCTTAGCTCCATCATGCAAATGTCGCGAAATCGCTACCATTTTCTACCTTAAGCCTTCCTTGCTCACTGTGTCGCGAAATCGCGACGTTTGCTTGCATTTTTCACTGTTCCCACTTTCTATCACGATTTCGCGACGTCTTCGTCTTGCTTGGACTCATTCTCAAAAGTGTCGCGATATCGCTACGCCATTCATGCCTTAGACTCTTTTCATTCACCTGAACAACGACCACACAACATGTAGCGATTTCGCTACATCCTTTGCTTGGCTTGGCTTCATCCTACAACTGGCGCGAAATCGCTACCATTTTACATCTTAAGCCTTTCTGTCCACCCACACCGCGAAAATGCGATGCGTCGTGATTTCATGACGTCTTTTGCCTTATGTGTTGTGTGCCATATTGTGTCGCGATTTTGCTACATTTTCGAGTCTCATCGCTCGTCGCTCAGTTATGTCACGATTTCGCGACAATTTCTAACCTTATGCTTCCTGGCCGTCGCAAGTCGCGAAAACGCGACATGTCACGATTTCGCTACAACTTTGTCGCTCAACCTCCTTTGACCATTTTGACCGCAAAAATCTAACACGTCGCGATATCGCGACGATTTTGCCCCCCTGCTACCGTTGACTGCGCTGTCCGCGATTTTTCGACACGTCACGAAATCGCTACGACTTTGCGTTTGTTTTCTCTCTCCTCATTCGACCCGCGATAACGCGACATGTCGTGATATTGCGACGATTTTCAACTTTGGCTCTCCATGCTATTTTTTGTTGTGATTTTGCGACAATCTTTAGACTTAGGCGTTTTTTGCATCAAAACCTATAGAGGAGTTAGAATTTCAACAGCTTATGCATGAATAAATAGCAATCAAATAAATGTGGCAAAAAAGCCAACAGTTCCCTAACTCAATTTATTCAAAGTTCACATTTGGATCTTCATCATCTTGAAGCATGTTGATAATCAAATTGATTTTAGACATTTGATCATCCTCTAGGACTTCATCATCTACAAAACCAAAAAATTTATTCCAATTTATCATTCCATCCTTTTCTAATTTTTGCAACAAGTAGTTATATGGAGGCTCATTCTCAATTCAAATCATTTTTCTATCCTTTGACACTTTCATGTACATTGCCAAGTACCTATACAAGGATGTTTGAGTCCATTCTCTTGACAACAACATGCAAAAATGCGGGGGAAGGCCAACTATTATTACTGCTTGGACTATTGCTAGTTTGGATGCCTTGCTATGGTCATGATTAAATTCTTCATAACCCCTATAGCATTCACCTTGGTTCCATCCATTTGAACTAGATGCCTAGCAATATTGCTATAAGGCAATCCCATTTCTTCATAGGCAATTTTTGCGTCACTGTTACAACTACCCTATATCAACCATGCAACTTCTTAGTAGATAATTCTCAATTTTTAGGGTCACATAGAATGGCAATGAATTTAGGGTTTTAGGCTTTGGATTTTTCAAGATGTTTTATTCATTGACATACATGTCAAAAGGATCCTTTACTATCAAGTTTTATGGTTCAACAAGACTAGATTGAATAGGCTTAGGCTACCCATTTTTTGCATAGCTTCTTCCTTGCTCCTTGAGAGCTTCTTGAAGTAATATATTTCACCATAGACTAGTGCCTCTAGCATGCTCACTTTAGTGGGGGACTTCTTTATTTCTTCAATGATATTGAATTTGAATTTAATAGAGCTACTTTCACCACATGTTTTAAACCTTATACTTGATAGTAGCCATTTCATGTCCCTCATTAATGAGGGAATGATATTTAAGGAGTTGCTCAACCTCATTCTATAGTTTTTCTACCTCTTTCTCATTCCTCTCTTTTTTAGACTTATTTGTCTCTTCTTAATAAGGGTGCACATTGTAACCTTGATATGGGATAGTGTATGGAAGGTATGGAGGCATTTGAGGGAATTTTTGTGGAGGACAACCCTCAAGATATTCGTATGTGACATAATATGGTGATAGGAAAAGATGATTCATGTTCTGAAAAGGTGGATTAGGGAAATCCCATTATTGATTTAGAGGGGCTTGCATGTTCTAGAACCTAGGATATTACAAGCCTTTTTGAGGGATTTGTTGGTTTTGAGAGGGAGGCATTGCTCTAGATTTTGTAGTGGTTACCTAGCTAGAGGTAGTGTTTGAATCCAAGGGTTTCCCTACACTCCTTGCTTCCCTATTTGATTGGCTAACACTTGCAGCTTCTAACCAATACCTAGATCTAGTTAGAATAATAATTTGTCCTAAAGAGCATATATTGGATGGCACCGATTTTCTAGATGAAGAATTTGCTACATTGGATATGCAATATCCAAGTGATCTTTAAGATAAATCCATACTCATAGGAGGATTGATTTGACATTAGATATTTGAGGTTGACTCATGTTGTTTGGATTATTGGATGCTAGGAATGGATTGTTTGTAGGGCTATAATGGCATTCTGTAAAGAATGTTAGCATGATTCAAGGTGGGGCTTGTACTAGCCTAGGTTTGATTAGTGAGAGCGAAAGAGTAACTATGAAAGAAATCGAAGGACAATTTCTTGGTATGTAATATTTTGACTTACTTGATTAGCCACTCATATTTTTCCTTTTGATGGAGCACGATTAGACGTCGGATTTTTCTCAATCTCGTCATCTTGATGCACCTACCTAGAAATTTTCTCCTCCTTTTTCCTTTTCAAATTCCTTCGCTGATATGTAATTAATTTTGTTGATTGAAGTTCTTTTCCTGATCATTTCATTTTGAAGTGCAATTCATAATATTTAGTTCATGAACATATGTACTACATAGAGTTTTGGGGTCAACTATGAGATTTTGCAAAATTTAGTCTACAAAGCAAATCGTTCACCAATTGGAGTAAACCACTATCTAACTAGAGAAAATCGCTTGTAGAGTTGGACTTAGAAACTTCTACAAGGATCAAGTGAATCACTTGGAGTGAATCACTTCAATTATGGGGTAAATTGCTCTCCTTAGAGGAGTTAGGAAAATTTCTTGACCTTCCTGGCAATTTGCTTCTCAAAACCTAAGTGAATTGTCAATTGAATTTCACTTGGACAAATTTTACTATTATAGAGTAAATTTCCAGTTATCTTGACCAAATTACTTGATAATTGACGTGAATTGCTAACTAGTTTAGATTTTGGTAAATTTTGGACCTTTTCTAGGCAATTGGCCTCAACTGGAGAAAATCACTCCTATTTTGAAATTGAATCACTTCTTGAGTGAGGAATTGGAAAAATATTTCCAAATTTGTTCCAACTACTTTCTACTTATGCAGATGCAGATTTGGAGCTAAAAGTGAGAAATTTGGTGTCACCTTGCTTGCTTGCTTTGCAAAAAAATTATAATTTTGAAGTTTGTAATGGAGTCATTATTCACAAATCACCTACAAAAATCAAACACAGATAATGAAAAAGATATGAAATTAAAGGTCAATTTGGGACGGGGTTTAATAGATTAGGTCCTTGGTCCCAAAAAACTACTCTGGATGCAACTTGGAAAAGTTCTATACATTTGGAGTGCATCACTAGCTTGGTGGATCAAATCGCTCTTTGATCTTGACTTAATATTTTTTGTTAACTTTCAAGACATTGGTCTCAAGTGGAGCAGGTCGCTTCCTGAATGAGCACATGACAAAAAATCCTCAAATTTAGACCAAATGCTTCCTACCTGTGGCAGAATGCAAATTTGATGCTAAAATTGAGAGATTCAACCAAATAGTAGACTAAAAGGGTTGTATCTCGTCAAGCATGCCAAAAACTATGTTGAATTGGGGAATTAACTGATTTTGTATGTGCCCTCAATTCTAGTTTCAATAAAGTTGGATGGAAAGGACAAGCCTCTTCCAACCATAGGATTTAGACCGACTCCCCACTATCCTTACTAAAATCTAACTAATCTAGTCTAATTACATGAAATTAAATGCAACAAAGTAAAATACAAAACCTAAAATGTATGAAAGTAAAATTGTGAAGTTTGTAATATTAGAACAATGCATTGGTATGGTGTTGGGCTCACATTGTGGAGACCCAAGTTTGAATCTTGGAGAGGGTGGCCCCCATTTTGCCCATAGTTGTATAATTTAGTTATTAAAGTATCTTCAACAAAAAAAGTGAAGTTTAAGGTGCAAGAAATTGAAAGTAAAAATGATCAAAATTGTAGCAAAGTGTGCAATCAATCAACACATGAGGAAACAAATAACAAGGTTCCACGAGGACGCGTCCCCCCCTGGGGAACACGTCCCCCCATCCTCGAGGACAAGGGACGGCATGGGGGACGTTTCCCCTCATCCCCCTATTGGGGGACGGCTGGCCATCCTAGGTGGTCGTCCTCGAGATGTTCCTTTTTAGGGGACATCCCCAGGTACGCCCAATCGTCCCCCAAAAAAAATAAAAAATAAAAAATGATAAAAACTTAATTAAAAAAAAAAAAGTTGTCATATTTGAAAAGTTAGGAGTAACTATCATTGCTTACATGGTGGGAATTGAACAATGGTGGTTGTCAATGTTTAAATATCACTTTAGTGATTGGACAACAGTGCAGAATTGCTAGAGACTGAATAGTAAAGTTGTCTTGCTTTTATAATTTATATTGAGGGTTGTAAACTGATGAATGTCTTGATTGACCACTGATGGCTGAAAAAATAGATAACTATCTTGCCTGAACAGAGAAAAGTGAAAACCACTGACCATCTTGTTTGAACATTAATGGTCAAAAAGTAAAAACTGAGAACTGTCTTTGTTTGAACATTGGTGACTGAAAAAAAATTAAAAAATGGTCTTTGCTTGAACATTGGTGGCTTTAAAAATGATGATTGTTATTGTTTGAATGTTAAAAGCTGAACATTGTGGTATTCATTACTTGAGCAATAGCTGTGAGAGGTGAGCTATTCGATGCAAAGGTAAAATATGCATTAACCATTAACTTGAAATTAGGTTACAATTGATTTAAATAAACACAAAATAACCATACTAGAGAAAAGGGGGGAATAGGAGAAGTTAAGGGAAGGGAGAAGAAATTAAATTAAAACTCTCTTGCCGCCCAAAGATGTTGCCGTCCAACTGCCGTCCAGGTAAGGTAAAAGGTAAGTAAACTTACCCAAGGTAAAATACTCTTTTTAACCTTTTACCAATGGTAATTTTCCAACATTCTCCCCCTTAAAGTTGAGAGGACTGACTATACAGTCTCTCAGCTTTATAAATTGAGCTTTAGCCATGCCTTTGGTGAAGATGTCTGCTAGATTATCCAAAGTGTTGCAGTATTGAAGCTCAACTATCTGTTGTTCCACCATATCTCTTATGAAGTGATACTTCATATCAAAATGTTTTGACCTTTTGTGGTGGATCGGATTATATGCCAATTGTATGGCACTAATATTATCACAATTCAGTTTGGTTGGACCAATTTGTTTTTCGCCAATCTCTTCAAGGATTTTCCTCAACCAGAGGATTTGAGTACTAGCATGGGTAATGGCTATATACTCAGCTTATGTAGATGATAATGCTACAACAGATTGCTTCTTGGAACTCCAAGTTATTAGTCCTGAACCTAGACTAAAACAGTTCCATGATGTAGATTTTTTGTCATCTATATTACTTGCCCCAATCGTTGTCACTATAACCAACTAACTTCACAGAGTTAGACTTGTGGTAATGGATTCCAAAATCCAATGTACCTTTTACATATCGTAAAATTCGTTTGGTTGCTTGAAGATGCAGCTCGGATGGGCATGCCATAAACCTTGATACTAGAGAAACAACATACTCTATATCTGGCCTAGTGTTGGTGAGAAACATTAAACTCCCAACCATGCTTCTGAAATTGGTCATGTCAACTTTTGGTGCTCCATCATCTTTGCTTAGTTGGATTCCATGTCTTGTTGGTGTTGCAACTGATTTGCACTGTTGCATAGCAAATTTCTTGATCATGTCATGAGCATATTTCTGTTGACATATGAAGATCCCATTCTTTGATTGATGTACTTCCATTCCTAGGAAGTATCTCATTAATCCGAGATCCTTCATCTCAAACTGATTCATCATGGAGTTTTTGAACTCCATATTCATTTTATTATTACTACCCATAAATATTAGATCATCCACATATAAACAAACTATGAGGATATCTACTCCATTCTTCGGGTAGTATAGAGTTGGTTCACTCTTGCTTTTTGTGAAACCATACTCGCTGAAATAGCCATCAATTCGTGAGTACCACGCTCGTGGTGCTTGCTTGAGGCCATAAAGTGCTTTTTTCAATTTATAAACAAGGTTCTCTTTTCCTTGTTCTTGGAAACCTTGAGGTTGTTGAACATACACCTCTTCTGTCAGGTATCCATTTAAAAATGCACTTTTCACATCCATGTGTTGAATGTTCCATCCTTTATGGGCTGCCAAGGAAAGAACGGTTCTGATTGTTTCTTGTCGAGCAACTGGAGCAAAGGTTTCCTCATAATCTATTCCATATTTCTGAGTAAAATCCTTAGCTACTAATCTTGCCTTGTGCCTTTCAATGCTTCCATCGGCATTGAATTTGGTCTTATAGACCCATTTACATCCAACACATTTTTTTCCCTTGGGAAGCTTCACAAGCTCCCAAGTATCATTCTTTTTAATTGAGGATATTTCCTCTTCCATGGCATCTTGCCATATACTTTCAGTACATGCTTTTTCATAGCTAGATGGTTCTAGGCGTGCAGCAACCAACAAAGCATAATTGACTACATCACCCCTTGGTTCATGAGACTCATCATCTCCTGACATTTGAAGATTTTCAAGTCTTGACAAAATGTCGTCCATCTCACTAGCTTGACTCCTAGTGTATCTTTGTTGGAAATTCCTATCCAACATTTGAGAAGATGGATGACTTCGTAGTATGCGCTTTCCTCTATTTGTCTCTTTCCTTTGAGAAACTGGATCAATATCCATCGGACTTGGAGCGCTTACAGATCTATGAAATCATTTCGGAGAGTTTGGGGGTGCCAACAAAGGAGTCCCTCTTGGACTTGGTGTACCACTTGATGTACTTGATGAAGATTCCTGATGTGGACTTTGTGGAGGGGAACTATTTCCACTACTTTTCTTGGGGTGTACAAATGTGGAACTTTCCGAATTAGAGTCTATATCAACAAATTTTTTATGACCCCATTCTCCCCCTTCATCAAAAATTACATCCCTGGAGATAATTATTTTATGTGTCTTGGGATTGTACAATCTATACCCTTTGGTCGATTCACAATACCCTACAAAAATACATGCTTGACTCTTGGGATCAAGCTTCTTTCTCTTCTCCTCGGGAATGTGTGCATAAGCTAAAGAACCAAATACTCGAAAATGTTTGACATTTGGTTTCTTACCGTACCATCCTTCATAAGGAGTGATACCATCTAAACTAGAAGTCGGACTTCTATTTAGAATATATGCACTAGTTCTCATTGCATCTGCCCAATAGCTGTATGTTAGATGCTTTGTCTGAAGCATCGTTCGTGCCATTTCAACAAGGGTGCGGTTCTTTCTCTCGGCCACACCGTTATGCTGTGGGGTATAGGCAGTGGTGAACTGCCTTTTTATCCCATTTTGCTTACAATAATTTAAAAATTCATTTGAGGAGTACTCTCCTCCTCTATCGATGGTGAAGACATTTGACATAGTAGTCACATTGCTTTTCTACATTATTTTTGAAGTCTATGAAGCAATCAAATGCTTCATCTTTGTGTTTCAGAAAATAGATCCAGCACATTCTAGAATAATCATCTATGAATGTTAGAAAATAAGAATTGTTTCCAAGGCTTTTTGTTTGCATTGGACCACAGATGTCCGAATGTACTAGCTGAAGAGGATAGCTTGCTCTCCACGCTTGGCCTCTTGGAAACTTCGTTATGGAGTGCTTTCCCAAAGCACATGCTTCGCATACCTTCTTATGTTCTTGAATTTTTGGTAGTCCTGTCACCATAGCTTGTGATGTTAACATTTTCAAGCTAGCGGAATTGAGGTGACCATATCTCAAGTGCCACAATACACTTGGATTTGTAATAGCAATGTTTGCAAGTTGAGCTCCCCCTGGCTCACCAAATTTTAGAGGGAATAACCTATTCTTTGTCATAGGTACTTCTGTGATGACTCTGTTACAATTGTTTTTATCAAGGATTGTACATTTTCTTTCATCAAAAACTAATTTGTAATGCTTCTCCATCATTTGGCCAACACTTAACAAATTGTGTTGTAGCTGTGGAGTATAGTATATGTCATTCACCTTTTTAAGGCCTTCTTTTGTTGGAACTTCCATAGCTCCAATGCCTTCAACTTGCAAAGATTTATTATCCCCTAACTTAACATGGGATTTGTAATTTGAATCTAATGTAGCAAAGAGATTTTCTTTGCCACTCATGTGGTTGGAGCAACCAGTATCCAAAATCCATGTATCTTTAAGATTTTGATCTGACTGTCCATAAGAGAGAAAAAGATTTGATGGACCTTCTTCTTCTCCGTAGAATGAGCCATATTGACTGCTTTGATCTTTTGAAGTCTTTGACCAGCAGTCACGAGCGAAGTGTCCTTGTTTCCCACAATTGAAACAAGTTGTTTTAGTCTTGTTACTTCCTCGTCCTTGATTTCCACGGCCTGCATTGCCGCTTTGGTTATGATTGGCTCCTCTGTTTTGATTTCCACCTCTGTTTTGATTTCCTCCTCTGTAGGAGTTGCTTTGGCCTTTGCCTCTTTGTTGTTGTCCTCTGCCTCGGCCTCTTCCTTGTCCTCGTCTTGCGGCTTCGTTCGAAGTGAAGGCTTTGTCATCACCTCCATAGCTTGTTGAAGGTGCTCCTTGAAGTCTCTCTTCATGTGATGTTAATGATCCAATCAAACTATCAAATGTAAGAGTAGAAAGGTCTTTTGATTCTTCAATTATGATGGCAATGTGATTCCACTTAGGAAGAAGTGTTCTCAACACTTTCTTCACAATTGTTTCAACTTTTGTGTCATCACCTAAAGTTTGCATCATATCAACTACTGCTTTGACTCGTACACAGTAGTCACCGACTCTTTCATTTTCCTTCATTACGAGATTTTCAAAATCTCTTTTTAAGGTCTGAAGCCTGACTTGCTTCACTTTATCACTTCCTTGGAATCCTTCTTTCAAGGCATTCCATGCATCTGTGGCAATTAAGTAAGATGCAATTCTAGGAAAGATACTTGGATCTAATGCCGCTTGAAGATGGTATAAGGCAAAAGAGTTATTTTTTGTGCATATTTGAAGATATTTTTGTCGGTTGCACTCAAAGTAGTCCAATCTGTTGGAGCAGTGTAACCGTCTTCAATATATCCCATAGTCCTTTTCCTATGAGTAATGTCCTCATTTTGATGGACGAGTACTCATAATTATCCCCACTGAATTCGGGGATTGGTAGATTGTTATTTGATCCCATTACAATCTATTAAAACAAGAAACCTTTCTTATATAGTCTTATTTCAAAAAGACTTTACAAACTATCAAGCCTTGCTTGATTTACAATCATAAACAACTCACTCTTGTTGTTGTGATTCAGCAATTACAAAATTGTCAGCGACTTGTTCGTCGTCAGTCACTGATCAATATAATTTCAGGAGAAGGAGGTTGTAGGATTTCAACTGAATTACAATAATGAGTATATTCAGATCCTTGTGGAGCAATCTCCATTGTGTCGGATTGTTCAAATCTGCTCCCAAAGGAGTTATCTTCTGAATCTGCTTCGTATCCTAGATCAAGATTTCTCTGTTGTGCAATAACCGCGTTTTGCAACTGTGAAAAGACTGAATTTATGCCTAGTGTTCTCACGTGCTCATCAAAGCTTTCAGCGTTTGTTCTCAGTAACAAACTACAAAGTGCTTGGTAACATCCTTCCGATCTTATCATTTAAGAAAATTTCCCAGAAATTTTCTTTTACAAAGATTTCCTCTTAGGAAATTTTACTAATTTTTTTACCTCTTAAAGCGTAAAAATTTTTTACAACTATTTCCTCTTAGGAAATGTCAATCATCAACTCAAATGATAAATAAAACCTTTCAAAATTTTTAAATTACCTTAAAGGTTTTTAAAGAAATTTTCTTTTAAAAAAAACTTTTGACCCCGCCGAGGTTCGACCGTGCGACCTCGCGGGCGTCAAGGCAAAGGGTAGCCGTTGTGCTACCGGGCAGATCCGGGAGCACTAGCTGGCTCCCTGCCTTTATTGCGTTCGCGTCGAACGCGAAGCAATGTTTTGGCTTCGCGCTTCGACGCGAAGCAAATTTTTTTATTTGGGACTTAATAGTCCCACATCGCCGATGCGGCGATGTTGATGCTCTTTAAAAAGAGAAAAGCACTGTATGTGCTTTGATTGCCTACGGGCAGTCCGTAGGCTACGTGATCCTTTTGCCACGTACCGCGTGCAGGTCGCCTCGGGCCGCGCGTAGGTGGCCTCTCCAACGAACCACCTCGGGCCGCGTGCCGCCCTCTCCAACGTGCCGCCTCGTCAACGAATCGCCTCGGGCCACGTGTCTGCCTGCGCCTGCCACGTCCATCTCCACCAGCGCCTCGGGAATCGTGTCGATCTGCTCCTGCGGGCCGCCTCGGTTCCTGCGGGCCGCCTCGGGATCCATGTCGCCGCCTCGAACTACGGGCCCCATCGCCTCGGGATTCGGGCCGGTCTCGGCTCTCGGCTCTGATACCAAATGTGAGAGGTGAGCTATTCGATGCAAAGGTAAATATGCATTAACCATTAACTTGAAATTAGGTTACAATTGATTTAAATAAACACAAAATAACCATACTAGAGAAAAGGGGGGAATAGGAGAAGTTAAGGGAAGGGAGAAGAAATTAAATTAAAACTCTCTTGCCGCCCAAAGATGCTGCCGTCCAACTGCCGTCCAGGTAAGGTAAAAGGTAAGTAAACTTACCCAAGGTAAAATACTCTTTTTAACCTTTTACCAATGGTAATTTTCCAACAATAGCAACTATTTTGGTTAATTGTTAGAGACTGCACTTGATATCCTTGGCTGAACCTTCAAGTTACATTTGTTGAAATGGTTGCACTTAGTAATAGGCTAATAGCTGAGTTCATTTCAGATTGAAACATGTTTTAAGAACATGCATACTTTTTAAGTTTTTAGTATTTTTCATTTTTGTTGTGTAGAATTTGTAGATTATTCTAAATTTCTAAAAAAAATTATAGTATTATACCAGCCGTCCCTCAGCCATCCCCTAAAATCGGTCTGTCGTCCCTCGCCGTCCCCGAAACGCGTCCCCCAGACTCGTGGAACCTTGACAAATAATAATAATGCATTCCTCTTCATATGAGTTGAAATCATGAGAGGAATGACAAGATGGGAAAAAAGGTTATGCCACAATCATTGTACAATCTACAATCCAAGAAGGCAATGCCACTAAAGGAAAGCAAAAGACTTATCAATTTCTCATGAATCTAATGAATACAAAACACAATGTGGATCTCACAAAGTGTAGCTTTGGATTCCTCAAGGCCAACAAATGTTTACAATGGATCTCATGGCTCCTATTTATAAGAAGAATTCACCCTTGAGTTACCTTGGGGGAAAAATTCTTACTCCTAGAAAAAGTAAAGATTTGAGGGCATATTTAACAAAATGATGCACCTCCAAATGTTACATGCCTCTTAAGTATACCCCTAATGGGCTTAGAAGAACCCTTACCTTGGGGGAAAAATTCTTACTCCTAGAAAAAGTAAAGATTTGAGGGCATCTTTAACAAAATGATGCACCTCCAAATGTTACATGCCTCTTAAGTATACCCCTAATGGGCTTAGAAGAACCCCAAAATGAGTTAAAACCCCACTGCATGTCAAAATATTGCTTTCCAAATGTTTTCCTTAGGAATTATGCTTCTCTTTTTATCTCTGCTTGTCCATGAGTGATTCGTTCTAGGAGGCAATTGAATCGCTCCAAACTGCTAGCGCTTCACTCCTACAAATCGATTAACTGAAATTAAGAACAAATTTCAATATGTATTTGTGTATAACCTCTATATATTTTCTTGTCCTGAGAGGCCATTCCTATTTGAATGAACTCATAACTGAATGTCTTATATCATGCTTTATTAGTTGAATCATGTACAGTATGCTTCCAAATGTGGTCAAGATTTGCTCTGGATGCAATTGTTTCAAATATACATCATCAGCCTCAGATGATACAAGGTTTGTTGACCAATGAATCTAAGGCATAGCATTCATATGAAGACTTATTCAATGCATTTCACACTTACCCACTCTGTCATGAGAAACAACAATGAACTGAAGATTCTTGACAGTGCATGCACAGCTCACTCCAGATACCAAAGTCAGTCTCATGATCATGTAGCTTGGATATTTAAGAGTTGTATAGCTCCATAATGTTTACTGTAATCATAAACCTTCAGACCTGTAGCATTTATATATTCGTGCTTAAGGAGACAAGTTGCTCTGAGCATACAAAAGAATAAATAACTTGATCGGCATCATCAAGAGAATGCTAGATAGTAGAACAAAAGAAAGCCGGGCATAATTTGAATGCTCATTTTGAAATAACATGAACAGCATATATTTGTAAGAACATACTGCAAGTACAGAAATAGACCTTGCAGAAGCTTAAATAGTACTTCTAGGAAAGTGAATGCTTTTACATGGGGAGTTTACATAAGTTACAGTTGTAAGACTCAACAAACAGAGCCATGATCATAAAGATCAAAGTCCCCAAATACTCAGGTTCCTATACTCACCTTGTTCAATTTACAAAGACTTATTTACATAAAAAATAGTGCTGCTCATTTTGATATTGAACACAACATAAACAAACTATCTCATTTTATACCGCCCAACAATCCATCTTTCCTTTCCAAGAGAACAGCAAAAGAACCTTGCTAGTTCATTGTTTATTAGAATAGATTCCACACAAATTGAAATTTTTCATGTCTCAATTCACAGGACATTTATTTTCTCTATGGCATCTGTAGGGCCATGATTTGCACCTTTCTCCCATTAGAAGGGATAAACATAGAATGAACCGATATCCCAGAGCTATGATAGCAAGAATTAGTAGGTTTAACCACTTCGCATTTCTTGAGCTTGAAATATCATATGATTCCCGGAGGGCTTCTGCTCCTGTAATTGATCCGATCTGTCCCACAGGAAAGGATACTCCCACATATTCATTTTCAAGAAGACCCTGTGAACAGGATTGAGCATTAATTCACAATCATGGGTTTTAAAAATAATTATAAAAAGACTGTTGATTTTTTTATTCAATCAGTTAAAACATTCACATTCTTGCCTCAATAGCATATGTATGGAACACCAAGTATGATAGTGGATACTTCCACACTGGGCTAGGAAGTTCATTTCTAAGTCTAAAATAGCCTGCAACCAGCATCATGATAACCTACACAGCACACATGATTCCAAAATCATTTAATAGCTTCAAAAGGCCGGGGGGGGGGGGGGGGCGGAAGAGGAACATCACCTTAAGAGACATTCATAAGCAATTTATAATTTAACTTCAAGTGAATAAATGATTTGCATGACATGTTGCTTGCCTGAAGAAAGACCATAGTCAAGATGCCTTTGAAAACATTTGGTGAGAATGAAGCAAGAACCATAAGTAGGCCTTCATTTATTAGAAGGCACATGAAGAAGTTTAACACGAAGTACATGAACAAGCTGAAATCTGATCTCAGACCAAGCCAGAAATAAATGACTAAGGAGCACAAGATGGAAATGAGAAACAAAAAAGGAATACTGGAAAGGAAGTTTCCCAGCAAAAAGGCCGTTAGTCCAGTGTGTCTAGCAGCTTTCTCATGGCTATAAACCTGCATATGATACAGCGGAATGAAACTTCAGTTATTCTATTTTAGAACACTAAGATTATCAAGAAAATTGACCAGAAAACCAGAGAAAAGATTCTTATTTAAGATCAATGGTGTAAATAAGATGCAATTCTTTCATGAAATTACAGGGGAAGAAAAGAAAACAGCTGAGCAGACAAAGATGGATAAAGTTATGAAGGTAGTATATTTAACATTATAAGTATAACCAATTTGCCACTAAATTATGCACAAGGTTCCAGCAACCGCACAACACAAAACAAGGATGCATCTTCCAAGAAAAAAATGAAAAATTCCTTATAAAGGTATTCCTATAACAGTTACTGTCTAAAGAGACAAAAAGGGAATTTATTAATAATAGTTTTGAAACTTCTTAAGAATTAAAACAAAAATAAAATATAAAGTCTTATCAAATTATAAAATGGACATGCATGATAGATAAATCATAGGCTTCATTCATTATTTGTTACAATCAAGTGCCAGATTATGATGTTTGATTATTTTCTTGTTGACCTTAGAGTAACTGACAATCATGTTTGTCTTGGACTTTGGTCAAACAAATTTCTCTAACTTCCAGTGAGCTTTTCACACACCGTTACTGCGTTGAACAGAAGATAGATAGTTTTGGTTGAACAAAAATCACTGAATGAAGCCTCCGGAGCAAGATATAAATCAGTATCTTAATTGTTTGTTGTTTTAGACTTTCTGTGTTTCATATGAATTGTAAAACATTGTGGTGAAATCCTTTTTGATATTCCACTATCAGATTTCATACCTTTTTAATAGATTTATCTCCATACCTCAGTGATTGATTAATGCCAATCAACAGCAGATTTTCTCAAGACACTATACAAAGCGGGGCAAGAAATTGACATCCCTTTTCAAGTTGTTGATATTTTCACCCTTCATATTTGAAAGCAGTTACTTCTTTTGCTCTGACTAGATGTAGAAACCTTGGGTTCTTCGCAAAAAAATGTGAACAAGCATTCCTTATTCCCTTGTACAGTTTATAATTTATGCATAAATTTAGATTTTAGATAGGGCACTGAAACATTGAATGTGATGTGATGGACTAAATAAATTACATGTCTAATCCATCATTGGCATCACCCACATATTGATTTTGATTGCCTCAGATCAGAACTTCACAGCATTAAATCCTAGCCTGCAGTGAACCCTGTTAAACGATAAAAATTGTTCACCTTTAATTCTCCAAGCCACTCCCAACATTGATATTGAAATGATATTCTCTCCCTTTAGTAAGACCTTTATCCCAAGATCTTGAGGCAGAACATTGTAAATTGCAAAATTTGATTCCCAAAATGCCTTATGGACACTAATCATAGACACCTGTCAAAGATGGAGAAACCATTCTGACTATAGGATAAAGTGGAGTCAAATCCTCATCATAGAAACTGCAAGCTCTGAAGCCTCATAATGGGTGTCATACTAGTGATTATATTTAGTTAGATAGTGTATAGAATATTTTTCTCATGGCTTACTGTGTACCATCCAATTTTGGAGCAGTTTTGTCTTTTTTCTACTTGAAGAAACTTCATGTAACACTTAATGCTTCATCTTGAGTTTACTCCTCTTGCACTTCTAAGGATACCAAAATCAGCAAATCGCTGATATGGAATACCAAAGTCAAGTGTTCCTTTGATGAATCTGAGAATGTGTCTTGCAATTTGCCGATGTTTTGTTTTGACATAAATCAAGAAAGACTGCTTACTCTAAAACACAAACTGCTGAGTGATCATAAGATAAATCAAGCTTTCCACCAATTGACCATATACTGATTCATTGACCAAAAACGAACCACTATGAGCTCACCATTTCAGCCTAACTTCCATAGGCATAGACATCGGATAACAATCAATCATGTGGAATTTTGTTAACGGTGTTTTGATACACTTGCATTTTAAGACAAAACTAGCATATGACCAGTTGCCAAAATTCTACGCCTCGGCAATAGTGTAACAGGCCTAGACCTGTCATGTCAAATATGAAAACAACTTAGAATTTACCTTTTGAATCAAATCAGCCTAGCTACCAATGATGACAAGATCATCAACACATCTCTCTGTCATCACTATTATTTTTACTAAAAGATTAGAATTACAGAAACTTCTTTTGAATCTTGAACCTCTGAGATGTTAATCAATTTTGATATATTGGCCTCAAGAAGTTTACTTAAGATCATAGTAGTCAGACTCTTTTGGACTCCCGAGTACTCGGCCGAGTCCGAGTCCGAGTGGACTCAGCCGAGCCGAGCCCACTCTTACTCCTTTTTTTTTGGGACTCCTCCAAGTCCAGCCGAGTCCTGGGCCGAGTCCAAGTCCGACACGGACTCCCGAGTCCCGACGTCGGAACTTGGCTGGCCCAAAAAAAATGGAAGTTTAAAAAAAAAGAAAAATTACGTCTAGGGAGGTTAAGTGTTGATGATGCTCCACGACTTAAGCATCCACGTTGGCCAGTGCACAATCACGAACAAGACGCTGAAATCTTTGTTTATTATATTAACAAGAGAATGTGCAATTTTGCTTCTCAAACCTTCAGAATGCTTATCCTTCAATTATAATTTATTTTAATACAAATGTATCTTTCTCCGATGGATACATCATCCACGTCTTGTTTGGGAATGAGAACCACTTCAGAATGCACGTATGCATGTCTTGTGGGGTGCTGCGGTTCGGGCAGAGAATGGCATGAGTTTTGGGGGCATTCGTTCAAGGAAGGCTTGAGGCCGCCAGTGCTGAGACCTCTTCTAGAAATTTCGTCGCGCAGTTCTTGCACCTTCATTTTCTTCCATTCTTTTCTCTCCTTCAATGCACCCTCTCCCGTTGCCGTCACTGCCACCGTCGTCATTGCAGCCAATACACACCACCACGCAACAATGGAAAAAAAATTAAAAATGATAATTTATTTCGCTCTGAAACCCTTGACTGCCAACGAAACAATTGCTACACACGAAGCTCCCCTAGAATAATGAATGTCGCTTCTACCTTGAATTTTGGTAAGCAGTTTTAAAAAACAGCTTCCCATTCTAAAACCGGAAAAATGGCTATGATTAAATATTAGCTTTATTAATATATGAAGAATTTTATTTTCAATTTTTTTTCTCAGGAACCTTTTTATAAAAGTAAAGTTAATAGATCCCAACCAACCATCTAGGAAATCGAATCTAGACAACCCACCGATTTTAACCATGGTATTTGAATATTTTATTTATTAAACATGGTGGACTAAGTTAGGGTGATTCCGTCCCATGTTTTCTCTATTAAACATGGTGGACTAAGTTAGGGTGATTTTGTCATATAGTAAAGTTTATTATTATTTAATGTTTTGTAAAATGTTAATAATGTTTTTGAACTTTATATATTAAGTTTATTTTATCATTATATTATTTATTTATAATTTTATAAACCAAAGTGGTCATGCCTACAAAGGTCATAGTCTATTCCGAATCCTCTGAGTGCACGCTAGACCGACAACGATAGTATGAATCTCAAGTGACCAGTGGTCCTCTTCATGCCGGGTTATAAAATATTGAGGTAGTATAGGTTTGTTGGGGGCAGTCCTTGTAGTTTGAACCTTGCACTTGGCAGTTACTAAAAATAGTGTGGATGTAACCAACTCCCTATGTATCCAAAAAAAAAAATTATAAAACAAAATTATTAGCTTGCTATTAGAATATGCTCCTTCCTCTTGTTAATTTCTTATTTGTATAATGTTGAATGTTGAGTAAGTGTGTTAGAATATACTAATAAGTAATATGCATGAAAAATCTTATTTTTTCAATAAAATTTGTATTTTTTTTCATTTTTTTCTTTTTTTTGAGTTTTTACCGAGTCTTGCCAAGTTTTTTTGCCGACTCCCGAGTCGAACTTTCCGAGTCTGAGTCGAGTCCGAGTTTTGCTACTATGCTTAAGATCACACAAGAACTTAAATCAAATATCCAAACTAAATGCTCTTTACCTGGAACATGACAACTTTGTGGTTGAACCATGTAGATCCTTTCCTTTGAATCTCCATTCAAGAAGGCACTCTGAACATCCATTTGATAAACCTTCCACCTGAACTGAGCTGCAATGGAGAGACCAACCAGAAGGTCACCATCATTGCAGTTGAGGCATAGGTTTCTCCATAATCTACCTCTTCATGTTGAGCATAGCCTTTAGCAACAAGCCATGCCTTGAGTTTGTCTAAAAAGCCATTTGATTTGCATTTCACTCTATAAACCCCTTTACAACCAATGGATTTCTTCCCTTGTGGTAACTTTAGACAATTCCCATGTTTTGTTCTTCATCAAGGAATCAAACTTTCTCTTCATGGCACAGTCAATCCATGGTACCAACAAAATTTCTTCCATGCCCTCCTCACACTATAATCTTATTCCTTGATGCAAAACATTCAAACGGTGATGCAATACTAATAATAAGTACTCATACGTAAATGAAATATACAAAATGGATGGCACCATAATGCTCAAAAAATAAGAACAAGAATATTCTATTACATATAAAAAGTGAACAAGAGTATAGAACATGCTCATCAAATTGCCTCCAAGAAGTGGATTGGGCCCTTCCTAGACTTTCTCAATGATCAGATCCCACACTCTTACTCAGGCAATCCCTCAAACAAAAACTTTACGTCTCACTCTTCCTGTAGCTAGTTACATCAGCAAGCCCTCATTCCCTTCACATTTCACACTTTCTTACACTTTCCAAGTTTCTGAGCTTCTAACATGCCTTACATTTTGGAGGGAAGAAGAGGGGAGAGGAGAGCAGGGAGGGGGTGTTCACATGGGGCAAGATAGGCATTTTTCACTCAAGACAAGGACATTATTCAAGATAAAGACAATGTCTTAGATATGTGGCTAGAAGACGTGTTATCATGACTATAACAGTTTTACCATTAACTTTTACCATTGACTTTGACTCTTTATTGTGACCCATCCCTGTCATCATCTTCTTATTGTAATTGACCATTACAACAGTCTTTCTATATTGTTGTTATTCTCTCATGAGTGTTGTAATCTTCTCGAGCAAGCTACCAATGACCATGTAATACATGTTTATCATTATATTATGCATACAATTACCATGTCAAAATATGATGAGGAGAGCACCTTCCCATTGAGGTTTACCTGCAAAATTGTAGAAGTTAGAGCAAAATCCACTTGCTCACAACCTTGCACAACCTCTTTGCTTGATATTTTAAGTTAGCTGACAATTGCCTTTTAATCCTCTCATACATCCTTCATGGTGGTTCCATACTATTCAATCATCTTCACTAGCATTCCTGACTTGAGCAGACCTTTGTCCAATTTTGTTGGTGCTCGTGACTCTAACAAAATTTTGTCCCGCTTTGTTGGCACTCTTGACTAGAATGGACTTTTGTTGCCTTTTCAACCTTCTAGTCATCCTAAAGTGGATTGTCATAATATCATTTTGGTCTCCAATAGGCCTTTGTTCCACTATATGTCCTTCTAGTGGAACTTTGTCACTTCATCAGGGATCTAAGCACACCAGTCTGTTCTTCGTCAACATCCTCTTCAAAAACATGATGCTTCTGATATTTCCATCTCTAAGTCTTTTTTGACTTCACCGCCAAAACCTGTTTCAGCACTGTTGGCATCCCTGCCACAGTATTTCTTTTGTAAGAAATTTTGTTATGTAATGATCTCTTCTTCCCTGAAAAACTCTTCTTTTTCAGAATATGTTCCTTCTTTTCCATGTTTTGCTGTCGAGATCTGTTGGCTGCACTCAAGGAGGTGTGCAGTCCTTTCTATTTCACTCATCATGCAAGGTCTTTCTCCGAGTTCTCATGGTGGGGTCCGAGGAATTCATGGCTTTTGACAGGCGAAAGTTGTTTCGCGCTAGCACTTCTGCTTGGAACTCATTCTAGCCTCGAAGACGGCAATAGAAACTAGTTAAGTTGGCCAGCGCAATGTGATTTCGGAGAAAGAGTGCAGCACAAGCCCATTTTGGGCTAGAAAACAGCGAAACACAAGTGGGGCCCAAGCCTTTTCGGCCCCACTTGAAACCGCGACCCAGTTTCGGACAGAAATGCGAGGTGGGGCCAAGTGTTTTCGCCCCAACTTCCTAGCGCAATCCCTTTTCGGGTTTTGTTTGGGCGAAACTCACTTTCGAATAAAAAACAATGCTAAGTGGGGCCCAATCCTTTTCGCCCCCACATGGAGCGCAAACCCATTTCGGGTTAGAGGTCAGCCGAAACTGAGTGGGGCCCAAGTGTTTTCGCCCCAACTCAAGAGCGCAACTCAATTTCGGGGCAAGAAGGGGCGAAAGCGCCTTTTTTGTCTTTTTCTATAGCCAACGCAATTCAGTTTCGGATAAAGTTGCAAGTGGGGCCCAATTCCTTTTCGCCCCAAATCAAGAGCGCAACCCAGTTTCGGAGTTCGTTTGGGCGAATGTGCCTTTGACTTTTCCTAAAATTCAGCACAATTTTGTTTCAAGCTAAAAGGCAGTGTGGGGCCCAAGCGCTTTCGCCTCAATTTTGTAGCGCAAGCCCATTTCGAGCTAGAAGACAACGAAACTCAAGTGGGGCCCAAGTGCTTTCGCCCCCACTTGAGAGCGCAAGCTCTTTTCGGAGTTCGTCTGGGCAAAACGCAAGTGGGGCCCACATCAACGAAGCTCCTCTTTCTCATTCAAACTCTCTTGCTTCAGCAAAAATTCTCCAGAAGTGCTTCTCAACAACGAAATTGAGTTTTGAAGGCGCGCCTTCATCCGTTTAAGTGTAGTCGGTCAGAGAAGCATCCAAATCTGATTCCTCGGGATCTCCGAATCTGATTTTCCATTGAGGCGGTTCCAGCAAGTGAGGAGATGGCACTATGAGCGAATCACATCGTCGCATTGAAACCATGTAGCTAATTCCCAGCGAGTCATCAAATTAGGGCCATGCTTCATTACTTTATGATGAGTGCTGGAATCCAATCTTTGCTGCCACCGCGACGTTTTGTGGTTGGGCATTTATGTCTCAGAGGCAAAATCCTCTATAAAAACTAGCAATTCCAATGTAAAATGATGGACGTTTTGCTAGAAAACTGGTGTACCTAAGCTCTGCTATGAATGCAAAGAATCCTTGGCTCTAATTTTGGGTCTCTTTTTATGTGTGTTTTCTATCCTTTATTTCTATTGAGTTCGCTTCCTTGTCTGATAGCTATAATTCTATGTCTGGATTTAATGTCTGATACAGGTTGAATGTTGAAATAATTCTGGAGATTGCATATATAAGAATATCTGGTTTTAATTTTTGTTACATTCTTTGTGTGAAGTGCTATTGGTTTAAAGTACAGATAAGTAACCGTGTTGCCTGTTCATCACCCCCATTCCTCTGGCTTGTAGCCACATTCCCCATCACTTTCAATCATTTACCATTCCTTTCCTGTTTCCTTAATCTCAAATCCCCAAGTTAGAATAGTAAGGGAACCAACCCTCTCTGGAGATTGGCACGGGAGGCATTTCTTCCTTTCGGCCCTTCAATGTTTACCGGGTCTAGGGCGCATGGATGAAACATTCCATACCTAAGGCAGATTCTTGACCAACAAGCACTATTAGTAGTATTAAGCCATACAAGATTGTCAATGGAATTGCCATTATCTGAGAAGGATGTCTTATCATGTACTACATCGCTGCTAATGACAATTTTGCAAGGTTCCACGAGCCTGGGGACGAGGGGATGGGGGGACGGAGACGGCGGGGGACGGCAGGCCGATTTTAGGGGACGGCTCGGGGACGGCTGGGGGGGACGGTTGGTATAATACTATAAAAATTGAAATTTTTTAGAAATTTAGAATAATCTACACATTTAGAATTCTACACCCAACAAAAATGATGTTTCATATTAGTAATCAATTATGTAAGCGCAGCCATTCATATTCATATTAGTTACTAACACATAAGTGGTATTAGGATATTCATATTAGTTACTAAGTGCAGCCATTTAATTGTTTCAAGTTCAACAACTATAACTTGAAGGTTCAGCCAAGGATATCAAGTGCAAACAATGTTCAAACAGTCATCATTTTAAGTAATAACAGTCGTCACTTTTTCAGCCACCAATGTTCAAACAAAGACTTTCTCACCCCTCCCATTGTTTGAGGGACTAGTCGCAAAGCTGGTGATGTATAATGCTGAATTAATCTCTACTAGTTCTTGATGTGCCTACAATAAGCACTAGGCAGCGTACCAAGCTGAATTAATCTCTTATAATTATTGATTTGCCCAAAATCCACTTTAAACAATAACAATGGGTAATATGCTGAATTTTAGCATATGAATACTTTTGAGGAACGTCTTAAATATTTTCATACTTAAAAGCAACTGATCGTCTGATACAAATAGTTCAATCTACTACATAAAGCCAGATGGTGAAATTGAAAATAACAATTTACCATATAATTGGCCCCAAAAAGTGATTTACTGGAAACATCCACAATTAGGGTAAAGTTGCATGTACTTAAATTTATGTATTTCACTAACAGTTTCAAGAGGGGATAAATGCAACTTGGTGATGTTATTGTTGAGGCTTTTCCAAGGATGTGATAGGTCCATTTTTTTTTCTAAAGGGATATTTCTAGGTTTTTAATTAATTTGTTTCATGGTTCCTTACATGTTTAATTATTTCTTCCTTCCATTTCCTTTCCTTACCTTTTTCCTTGCTTTTCCATAGGTATAAACCTAAAATTCCAACTGGAATTGTACCCAAACCATTCCTGTTTGTGGAAATCCCTGTTTCTTGTTTCTAATACTGCTAATAAAGACTGTCCAAGTTTATATAGTTTCTTTTAGGTTTAGGGTTTGGGGGGGGGGGGGGGTGAGACTTAAAATGGGTCCCACCCCTTACCTTTTTTTTTTTTTTTTTCTGTTTGGGTGAGGACACCCAGCTGTGGGGGACGGCTAGGTCCCATTGGGGACGCTCAGACCGTCCCTAGGGACGGCTGGGCGTCCTCGGGGACGGCTAGGCACCACCAAAAGGTGCTCAGCCATCCCCGAGGACGCCCCAAAAAAGGGGATGTCTCGGGGACGTTTCCCAGCCGTCCCCCTTGCCGTCCCCCGTGCTGGGGGAAGCAAGAAACGAGGGGACGTGTCCCCGTGGAACACTGCAATTTTGTTAGTAGAAACTCCAAGTAACCTATATGCTTTGGACTGCTCATTGTAGACAACAAATATATGTTTCTTGTTTTTTGTATCTAATTTAGTTCTCTTGCTCTCATAAATCAATGCAAAAAAACACAACAGAAAGCACAGAAAAAACCAACCAATGGTCTTGTGCCTAACCATGCTTCTTTGGGAGCAACATTCTACAATGCTTTTAACGGACTCCAGTTGACTGTATATGTTGTATTTTCCTAATAATAACATGACACAGTCTGGCTGTGCACCATGTACCTTGCTATTTCCATAAGTCTTGTTTCTGCTTTCCACAACTCCATTTTGTTGTGGAGTGTACAAAGCTATATACTATTTATGCATACATTCATCCCCGTAGAAATCTTGAAATTATTTCAAGGCAAACTCACTTTGTTATCTGAACTCAAGGTCTTAATGTTTTTACCACAAGGCTTCTCCCCCAAAGTCTTGAATGCTACAAACCCTAGTTGAGAAAATCGGTAGACTCCCGCTTTTGAAACGGCGAAGCAATCGGCAAAGAATCTGCGATGCAAACCTTAGTTGAGAAAATCGGCAAAAAATCAGCGGACTCCTGATTGTTTTGCTGATTTTTTGCCGATTTTTTGAAACGAAGATGCAATTGGCATTTCGAAAAATCGGCATCGACAATTTTTTGCCGATTTTTTCAAAAAATCTGCAATTTTTTTTCTTTTTAATTTTTTTTTAGGTTGTGGCCAATTTAGGGTTTTTTTATGCAAGCCCATTTTTCAGCTGTTAATGTTTGAACTTCGAAGTTTAAAGTTTAAACCCTAAATCTGAAACCCTAGTTTAGGGTTTTGGGTTTTTTTTTTCCTCCTCTTTTTAAGTAAATATGATAACTATGTATGCAAGCCATTTTTCAGCTGTTAATGTTTGAAACTTTGGGTTTAGGGTTTGTTTCTTTTTCCTCCTCTTTTTAAGTAAATAAGTAAATATTGCTGCCTGGTAACTATGTATGCAAGCCCATTTTTCAGCTGTTAGTGTTTGAATTTGAAACTTTGAACTTTGAACTTGAAGTTTAAACCCTAAACCCTAGTCTAGGCCCTAGGGTTTTGGGTTTTTTTTCCTCCTCTTTTTAAGTAAATATTGCTGCCTGATAACTATGTATGCAAGCCCATTTTTCAACTGTCAATGTTTCAATTTTAAACCCTAAACCCTAGCCTTTTGGTTTAGGGTTTAGGTTTTTTTTCCTTTTTTTCAAGTGATTGTAACTTTGTTGTTACTTGTTTCAATGTGCAGGCATATAAAAAATGAAACCTTTTTTTCCTTGTTGTTACTTGTAACTTTGTACCTTTTCATATTATAAGCAATACAAGATGTGTTATGTCACTTTCATGTGTACTTAAAGCTTGAGCCTTGTATGATGTCTTGACATGAAAAATTGCTTTTATTGCAATATCTGATTTGCATAATGTTAATTCATTGTAATATGCATGAAAAAAAAACTTTTTCTCAATGAAAATTTTCATTTTCTTCGGTTTATTTTTTGCCAATTCTTTGCCGACTTTTTTCCCCGATTTTTTGCCAATTCCTGATTTTTGCCGATTCCGATATTCTCAACTTTAGTGACAACCGCTGACAAGATTGTCCATGCACCAGCACACAGTTAAGCAAACTGTCAAGCATATTCAGCAGGCTTTCAACTAGTAACTGTTTCCCTTGGCAGCCAAAAAACTTGCAATAGACTTCCTGGAAAATATGACAGTTTTTAGTTTTTACCTCTGATGTATCCCACTGATACAATGTAATTGGACATGGCACGGTGGTTGTGCAAAGGAGAGCTGGACAATCATTTAGTTCCAGCTTACAGCCTGTAAAGTAGTTGACGAGCAAGCTTGAAATGAAGATGCAATGGCTACGGGCTGCACATTTTATTAATGTGTAGACGATACATGACCTAATAGCAGAGATTAGAAGGGTGTATCACATTGAAACAAATTCAAAAGTAGTCAGATTCAGAATTTCTGGTGGACCCATGGAAGTGGATGAGAGAGGCACACCAATGGACTTTACAGGACAAAGTGAAAGGTATAGTAAGGTTAAAACTCTTAATGAATGCTTGAACACTTAGCCTTACTGGAGATCCAAGGATCACATCATTTTAAATGCTCATCAACCATTGCTAGTGAATATAATCAGCTAAAAGGATAAATTGGAGGAAAGGCAGGGACTAATGTAGAAACTAAATTGAGACTACAAATGGAATTAGAAGAGAATATAATAAATTATGTAAAAAACATGACTTCACAAAATCACCTGCAGTAGCTGAAGTAGCTATAGCTCAAGCAGTCCTTGCTTCCTCACTGACAATCAGACTGGCTTCTGCAGCTCCAGTAGCAGTGGCCCTGACAACATTTGAATATCTAGGAGCAGGATCTGAATATCATCAGGTTCAACTGGACCATTGTACTCAAAAGAGGGAAAAAATACTTGAAAACAAACTAGTACATCAGTTTCCCCCTGCCTCCTCAGCAGAGTAAGAAGGTTAATCTTCCCCAGTTTGTTGATTTCACAGCAGTCCATCCCTCAGTCCAATGCATAATTCACTAAAGCCCTGAATCCTAAAGTAGGAGAGGAGAAGGGGGGGCGGGGAACATCACCTAGTAATTGACATTTCTTGATTTGCACTTAGTTATATGTTCCCGGGATGTAATAATGTCACAAAATTAATAAATTAAGCAATGTAAGAAATAAGCAGGTATATTATAACTTTTTTGCATTAAATAGTCATTATGGGCCGTGGTTTGAATGGTTCACAAAAGTAACCACCACTCTTTTCCATGCATGCATTCTATTTATTGTTATATATCCTTGCAAAGCTCTTGCAGTGTACATCGAATCAGTAAATAGTATATAACTCCCATACAAAAAAATAGAATGCAACACACAATAATACAATTCCATTGTATATAATTAGAGATGCACAATGGGAAGAACTTACAGACACATAAATACGCAACATGTATCCTTCATATTCTAATCAACTGAAAGACATCATAGTCTGGTCCAGCGTACAACACACAGCACAAAGGCAACAAACATAGATGACCAACATTCTCAACCAGCATCATCCTCCCATGAACATCTTCCTCTCTACCAACATAACCATCTCTACATAGCTCAACCAAGGTATATGGTGTACGTATGGTTATAATGGGATCAAAAGGTAATTGGAAACTGCCAAACTAGCACCAAACTACCTGTATACATAAAACATTAAATATACCCCATCACATACATTCATTACAAAAACATATGTGACACACACATGACAAAACTCCTAGTAAACATACGACAAATATTTACATGTATCACCAATATGGTGACATGGACACACCTCCATGTGCTCATATACATGTGTCATTCATGCGCCAATTCATCTACCTATACCTACCCCCTCCTTTACACTTGTCGATGTCCCTGCAAATAGACCAACTTGTGCAACAAGAGTAGAGTGCTAAACACTAGTCGCGCTCCTTTCGCTTCTTCTTGTTCCATACATCTTCGACAAAAATGGAATCTACAATTCTTTAATAACAAAAAATATTCTCCAATTGCTTGCTCCACTTCATGCAATTGGTTGCCTCACAAGTCCGATAAGCAACACCTGTAACACCTATGCCAAGGGTCAAGTTTGATGGAAAACATTTGTCACTATCTAGTCTAAATTTTTCTCATGGACAACATTTTGATGGTATTCTCTTGGCCCATTGATGGCCAAATGTTTGTTTTTTTAATGTTAGAGCATTGTCCAAGGCTTTGTCAGAGGAAGTATCATTGTCCTAGAGGAGATACTGTCTTTGTCCTTGGCTCAAATGACAAGGTCTTGGCCTTTGCTTGACAATAGCACTATCGTCAAAAGATGGCTAGATAGTTAGGCCATCAACATGCTGAGCAGCATGATGCTAGACGACACATCCATCGAAAGATGATCGAACGGTTAGGTCATCAACATGCTAGATGACAATGTTGTTGGTAGATGAAAGGTCATTTGTATTATCATTGTCAATAGTCAACCAAACTACAAGGTCGTCGATAATCAACTAATCCTATTGGAAACTTGCTTAATGGTAGTACCACCTATATGGGGCCAAACAACACCCTTGTCTACTTGGTTGATATCTATGATGTGGCTATCATCTACACTTGGGTTGTTTACCCTTCTTTCTAATCAACGTGCCTCTCTAGTTGCACAATTTTCCACACTTTGACAGTGACATTTTGGCTCGTGCAAATAATACTATGTCTCCTTGCACTCTGCAAGCTCCATTCCTCTCAAAACAGCGTGCTTCTTTCATGTATGAATGACATACTTACACTTGACCGAAAGGTGGTCGAACTAGCCTAACCCTCTCCACAAGATTTAACCCTCTCTTTGTCTCTGTTGCTACTAGAATCAATTGCAATGACCTTGGCTCTACTAGAAATGCATACATGACATATGAGTACAAGGGTTTGGATTCTACACCACAACCAAACATGTGACAATGTACAACTAAATTAGGGGTTTTGCAGAAGTCTTCGACAATGTCATTGACATGGCGGAATTTTAATTTCATCCTATCTTCCTCCTTACTTTGGTTTTGTCATGTGGAATTAAACATTTCCTTCTCACTATTCCACAGCAAAGTGACAAATGATTTGATCCCTCTTGTCAAATCAACAATTGTCATCACAAAAACATAAAATTTTGTAAGCCTCTTTCCCAACCATACTATAATTAAAAAAATGTTTATTGTTTTTATTGTTGTGGGTCCACCACCCCATCTTGGTGTTGATGATGCCTACCTAGGCCTCATGGCACTTAAAAAATTTAGATGTCTAAATTTGACTTTGTCTTCATTCAAACTAGGTCCTTCGCCACCCAAATTGTGTCTTCAAGGTTGCTATGAGATCCTTCATCATCTAAACAATAAAAATCCTCGCTCAAATGGCATCCTTCATCACCACAACATCTCGCTTCGAGTTAAAATATATTTCCATTCGAAGGAGGAGAACTAGGGTTTGAGGCAAAGCGATGGCAGAATGCAAGGCTTAGGTTGGGACTTCTTTGCATCAAACTGTGTTCAGAACAATTGCAGGTACTTTTTATTTGTCTATTTTTCTCTTGGTGTGAATTGTTAGGGTTTTTTCGATTTTCTGTGGTTTTCAATGGCCCCCAACCCTGGTGGGCCATCAAATAGTGCTGGAAATATTGAGGAGAAGATAAGCAAAAATGGAACCCACATAGCATCCCCAAAAATTTTTACTACTGATGATTCACAAGTCAATCAGGGAGATGTGTCCTTCAACCAATGATCTTTTGCAGAAATAGTTAAGGGTAATAGTAGGAGAGAGGTCCACATAGAGGCACAAGATGGAAAAAAAATGCAAGAATCTAACAAACAAAAAGACACAGAACCAGAGCAAACACGGAGAAATGGGTGTTTTCCTCAAGCAGACTCAGTTCCTGTCCTTGAGATTGCAGAAGAATTAATTGTAGAAGACATCATGTACAAATCCACCCATGCTTTGATTTGTAAATTTGTGGGGTTGAGGCCATCCCATCGTTTCTTATACAACTGGGCAAGGAAACATTGGGATCCCCAAGGAGAAGTTGATATTTTGCTTCTTTCAAATGGGTACTTTGTAGCAGATTTTATATTGGTTTCAGATAGGAACAAGGCTTTTGAAGGGGGACCATACAACATTGGACCGACAGGTTTATTCATGCAACCCTGGTGACCTGCATTCGATCCTCGTGTGGAGCCATCGGCCACCCCAATATGGCTAAAGCTCTTTGCTCTCCCGCTTGAATTTTGGAGAGAGGATATCCTTGGGATGATTGGTAACCTCTTGGGCACATATATAGGAAGATCACGAGAATCAATAGAGGGGGGATCAGCAGCATATGCAAGGATATGTGTGGAGATGGACCTGGAAAAGCCACTCCCGATAGAAATTGAATTGTGAGTGGGAAGAAATACATGGAGACAGCAAGTGGATTATGAATCGATTCCTTTTAGGTGCAGAGCTTGCCATGAGTATGGGCATCTGGTAAGAAACTGCCCTAAAATAGGGAGAGAGGAGATGCATCAACCTAAAACTAATCCTGAAAACCCTCCCCCACAGAAAGAAAATGATGAAGGGTTTCAAACAGTAACAAGGAGAGTCCAAAGAAATAATTATCAAGCAAGAGGATGAAATCCAACTAAAGCAGGAAAAATGAACCAACGCCCAGATTGGAGGGCATCTTCTAATAAATATGAAATCCTTAAATTAGATGATCCAATGGAAGGGCAAGAGGATTCAGAGGTGGAACCGGTCAATGACAAGGGCCAACACCAAGAAGGAGAACAACAGATCCATCGGGAGTACACCCCCATCCCACAGGAGACAAACCCCTCCCAAATTATAATTGCTCAAAATTTTAAAATTGGGGAGAGTCAAGAAAATCAGAAGATTATGACACAACAACAAGAATCAGAGACATCTAGGCCCCAACAAATTGACTTGTTAGGGGCTTGGGAAGAGCAACAACAAACACCAGAGATATCTATGTTTCAACAAAATGATATGGTAGGGGCAATGATAGTGCATGTACAAGATCAAAATCCATCAAAAGACATCATTATGGGAGTGGCAGAGAAAAACAGAGAGAAGCCAACACTAGGAATCAGCCAGATAGAGAAGCGACCAAAGAATGCAAGTTCACAAAGGGTGGGAAGAAAAACAAATAAGGACAAAATACAACAACAAGGAGAACAAATGAGAGAATTTGGATTGGTGAAGTCCATTGCCAACTTCTACAATACAGACCCTCAATGATTATAAACACATGGAATGTAAGGGGTTTAAACAACCACCCTAGACAATTGGTTGTTAAGAAAATGATTTTAGAAAACAACCCAGATGTGGTTTTGCTACAGGAAACTAGAACTTCCTTAGAAGCTATGGAAAATATTGCCAAGAAATGTTGGGGGTAGGCAGATTTTATGGTCCAAGCCTCTCAAGGATTTTCAGGAGGAATTACCACTTTATGGAATAAAAACTGCTTCCAATTGATGGACTCAGCTTCAGCCAAAGGAATCCTCATGACCAGACTTAGGGAGAGGGACTCTGGGTTGGTTTGGATGATAATTAATTTTTATGGCATGATAGAGGTACGAGCTCAAAAAATCCAATGGAAGGCAGTACAACAGTTGAGGGAAACCCATCCGGAAGACTTTTGGATAGTGGGAGGGGATCTCAATGCTAAAATGTCAGTGCAGGATCAAGAAGGAGGTTTGACCCAACTCAATGAGAAGGATAGGCTATTGTTGGCTCAATCAGAGTACCTAGATTTGATTGACATACCCCCACCAGGATGCAACAACACATGGACTAATAAGAGAAAAGGAGCATTCACAATCAAATCTAGATTAGATAGGTTTCTTGTGGGGGAGAAAGTCTCCACCCTTTGGCACTGTAAATCACAAATTTTGAACCGGTTAGCATCTGACCATTTTCCAGTATCTATCTACATAGGAAAAAGGCCTCAGGTCAAGAATCATCCTTTTAGATTTGAGACTTTTTGGCTCCAAAATAATGACTTACCAGAGCTAATGAAATAGTGGTGGGAACAAGGAAAACCAGAACATGGGACAACACAATTTCAGCTTCACTCCAGATTAAAGTTTATCAAAGGTAAATTAAAAAATGGAGTAAATCTCATCGGACAGATTTCCAGCAACAGAGAGCAAATATTTCAGTTCGAGTGCAAGAAATAGCAAAAAGGATCCGCTCAGAACCTATCTCTGAAGAGCTTCTCCACAAAGAAAGTCTTTTGATGCAAGAGGAAGAAGAGTTAGACAAGAAAGAGGAAGCCTACTGGAGACAACGAGCAAGAATAATTTGGCTGCAAGAGGGAGACAGGAATACAAAGTTTTTCCATCACTCAACCACAACACGTAATCACTATAATCGGATTGATGCCTTATCCACAGGGGATGGAAACAAGGAAACTACTACCCTAGGTATGCAAGAAACTGCAAATAAATACTTTTCAACTTTATTTACTGCAAATCCACACCTTTCCACTCAGCACCAAGAGGAAATTTTAGAAAGCATACCAATGTTAATTTCACAGAAACAAAATGAGGAGCTCTTAAGAGAGATTAGAGAGGAAGAAGTTAAAGAAATAGTTTTTGATATGCAGACAGGGAAGGCCCCAGGTCCAGATGGATTTCCAGTAGAGTTCTATAGAGCCTATTGGGATATAATTGCAAAGGATGTAACCCAAGCAGTAGAAGAAGTCAGGACTAGTGGAAGAATCCTTAAAGCCTTGAATCACACCTTTTTGGCTCTCATCCCGAAAGGTGGAGATATGGAAAATCTCACTAACTATAGACCAATTGCTCTATGCAATGTGGTTTATAAGATCATAAGCAAATTGATGGCAAATAGGTTGAAACAAATCTTACCAGGGTTAATCTCTCCAGAACAAGGGGGATTTGTGCAGGGTAGACAAATTCTGGATGGAGTTGTGATAGCACAAGAAACTATTTACGAGCTTTGCCAAAAGGGAAACAAAGGTATGTTCCTTAAGCTAGATTTATCCAAGGCATATGACAGAGTAAGTTGGGAATTTTTAGCCCAAATACTACAGAAATTTGGTTTTAGCGAAGAATGGATAAAATGGATTATGGAATGCATCTCTACAGTTTCTTTCTCAGTGCTCATCAATGGTAATCCATCCCAACTATTCAAAGCTTCCAGAGGAATCCGGCAAGGGGATCCACTTTCACCATTTTTGTTCATCATTTTTGCAGAGGGCTTGGGAAGACTCATACAAAAGAGGAAAGCAGAGAATACCATTTCAGGGGTAAGGATAAGCAGGAACATAAAGATTACTCACCTCCAATTTGTGGATGACACAGGAATGTGGGGGAAGCAACAATAAGAGAAGCAACCAATATCAGAAAAATGTTGGAGTGCTACATAGCGGCTACTGGACAACTACTAAATGAAGAAAAATCAATAGTGGTTTTTTTTAATGTGATAAAAAAATTAAGAGAACGGATAACCCACATCCTCAGATTCTCAGAGGCATCACTGCCCTTAGAATATTTGGGTATCCCCTTAACAGAGAAGGGCCTCAAAAATAAATATTGGAAATCAATAAGAGACAGAATCCACTCGAAACTTTTGCATTGGACCTATAGGTGGTTAAGTTTTGGAGGAAGAGTAACATTGCTTAAATCAGTTTTACAAGCAATTCCAGTGTATAAATTCTCCATTTTGGCTGCCCCAAAGAGCATCCTAAAATATTTGGACAAGATGATGAGACACTTTCTTTGGTGCTGGAGTGCAGGGTAACCACACAAGGGCACTAGTCGGTTGGGACAAGGTTTGCAAGCCTAAGGAAGTTGGAGGTTTGGGAATTAGAACAACAATGACAAACAACCAAGCTCTAACAACCAAGTTGTATTGGAGATGGCTAACTCATCCTGACCAACTCTGGAGCAAAGTATTGAAAGTTAAATACTATCCCTCACAAAATACAAAAGATCTTCCTCGTCTTCCAGTTTCAGGAGAGGGATCAGAGACCTGGAAAGCTCTAAAGAAAGGAGCATCACTTATCAAAGAAGGGTTATACTGGAAAGTGGGAGATGGCAAAACTGCTAGACTGTGGGAAGATTCTTGGGAACATTTCCCCCCATAATTGATCAGTACCCCCACTTAATAGGACTCAAGGAAAACTTTCAGAGGAAAGGGTGGAATCTCATAAGCCACTATTTTAAAATTCCAGATCAACTGGAGGACAATCTTGGGTATGTCCCCAACCAATTTAAAATGTTTGAATCAAAGGTAGACGCCTCTGACTATGTCGATGTTCATTTGATCATGCTTTCCACCTCGATGCACTCTATATCCTTGACCGCAATCAAGTTTACATTTCCCTCTAGTTCCTGTCTGGGGATTTGACTCTCCTTTGGAATCTCGAGTCCTTTACAAATTATTGGCGTATTGCCATTCACATTACTTTGAAAATCTCATGTTAAGTATCCCTAGATATGACATTTGCGGCACTACGAAATGGGTTTGCCCCATGTATCATACTCAATATGACATCTTCCATCACTTAAGCACTTGTCATGAAACATACCATTAGTGGCACCTTTCACTAGAACAGTCTCTCTATTTGTCGCATGTACCTTTTAAACGCTCTTCAAATTCAAGGGGCATTCCTTTTTCAAATGTCCTTCCTTCTTGTAATTACCGCAGAACATCTCTCATGTTCCTTTGGAGTCATTACGCCCTAAGTCTCACTTTTTAATTTGTCAAGCATGTATATCATCTCCTTACATAAAGCATTTAGTGGCATTCTTGCTTGGTCACACATTTTTTGTGTCACACTCATTCTTGAAATCATCTCTCGTCTTTTGAGTTGCTCTCACTAGTGACTTCTCAACCCCTAACATCTACATGATACCCTCAATCACCCTTCGAGTTTCCCTCTTTATCAAAGTTGTCATTATTGTATCCAAAGTCACTCATCTTCGAAGTAGCCAACTTCCCAATCCCAACACCAAGATGATGTCTTTAAATCACTTTCTAAGTTTATGGTCCTCTTAAAAGCCTCTTGATATAACATATTGATATGATGTCAAAGGGACAACCCTAATCTTCTTTCTATATGCATGAAGGAGGCCCTCCACGAACAATAGTTTCTTCAATATGTCTGATAGCTTCATCTCTGGATGGTTGACCAACACGTTCAACCTTCAATTGCAGGACCAAATAGACTCTAACTCATGTTGCTTGATTTTTATGAATTTTTATAATGGCCTCAACTTCACCATGGAATAACTTAAATTATTTCAAGAAGGCTTCTTGTCTGATGCAAGACCATCTGGGTAAAAAAAATAATAATATTAAAAAAAAAAAAAGATCTTTCCAATTGCCGAGAGAAGAAGGGGCGTGACTTTTAACCTTTCATGTCCCACATTCGTTCCCATTGTTGGAAAAGAATAAATTGAGTGTTTTGCTGCAATTGCTAGACTACCGACAAGAGTAGCTATCTCATGAAGTTTTTAGTTTTTTTGCAATTTCTATATTATTGGCAAGAGTAGCTATCTAATGAAGTTTTGAGTTTTGCTGTAATTTCCAAATTACCGGCAAGAGTAGCTATCTAATGAAGTTTTTGAGTTTTGCTGCAATTTCCAGATTATCGGCAAGAGAAGCTATCTAATGAAGGTTTTGAGTTTTGCTGCAATTTTCAGTTTACCAGCAAGGGAAGCAATTTAATGAAGTTTTGAGTTTTGCTACAAATTCCAGTTTACCAGAAAGGGAAGTTTTTTTTTACTGTACTTTTGCTGCTAAAATGTTTTTGCTGCTGGTTTTAATTTTAGATGTTGAACAGTTGCCAGACAATTAAAAAAAAAATTCTTGAATGCAAGTAAATTGTTGTTCATTTTCTGGTTGTGTGAATTTGTTATGAGACATTCAAGCTGCTAGAAGAGGATGTCTTTCATTAGACCCCCTCATTTAAACTGTATCAATTGGTATCAGACTCAAGGTTGGAGAAGATATGGCACATAGAGGAAGGCCACAGGCATCACGAAATGCCAGAAATGCTGATATTGTTGAGATGTTAAGAGGAATTACAGCCAAGTTGGATGCCATAGAGACAACGCATAGAAGGGGAGTGCATGTTGAGGATGTTAGTGATGACAAGGAAGAAGAATCGGTTCAAGAGCCTACAGAAGAAGGCCTATTGGATGAACCAAAGAGTAGATTCTTAAAGGCAATCACAAAGATGGAGTAAGCCAAAGTTGGAGACCCCATGCTACAATAGAAGTTTGAATCCGGAGGAGCTCATAGACTAGATTACAGACATGGAGAAATACTTTGAATTTGAATCAATGGAAGACCCTAAGAAGGTGAAGTTTGCTTGTACTAGGTTGAAAGGGCATGCATCTTTGTGGTGGGATCATGTCCAAACGGAGAGGCAGAGAAAAGGAAAAGAAAAGATCAAGACTTGGGATAGAATGGTTGCTAAACTGAAGGCCAAGTTCCTTCCATCAAATTATCAAATGGGTCTTTTCAAGAAGTTGCAAAATCTAAAGCAAAAGGAGATGAATGTGAAGGACTACAGAGAGGAGTTTTACAAGCTCACCATTCGGGATAGCCATATAGAAGATAATGAAAAGAGGATTTCGAGGTATGTCAATGGACTTTGAATGTCTATTCAAGATGAATTTGGTATGATCAGGTTAAAGTCCGTGGAAGAGGCATATCAATGTGCCTCGAAAGCGGAGGAGAAGTTGTCTCAAGGCAACAAAATAATTCTAGAGGAAGAGATTGGTTCTCTAGAGGAAGAGGACAAGCCAATAGTGGAAGAGGGAAGCAAAAGCAAGAGGGAGAAGCTAGTACTTCTCAAAGTAACTTCAGCCAAAACACCAAAGAAAGCAGAGATTTCTCAAGAGGAAGAGGTGGTTATAATAGAGGAAAGGGTGGTGGATTCCTCGGAAGTTGCTTTCGATATGGAGAAGTCAGTCATCGGGCATTTGAATGTCCAATAGTACAATAAGGCAGCAGTAAAGTAAAGGAAAGGAATCCAGGAATTATTGCACAAGCAAATGAAGAAGGTATTGCCTCACTGAAACGCACAAAGGAACCAAAACAAGGAGAATCTCTCAAGAGACTGTTGTTGAAAACAGACAAAGAGGAGAATGAGCCGGTACAAAGAATAAGTCTTTTTAAAAACAAATGCAAATAGGGAGGCAAGTGTTGCAAAGTCATAGTGGACAGCGGAAGTACAGATAATTTAGTATCTATTGAGATGGTAGAAAAGCTTGGGTTGAAGAGGATTGAACACCCAAATCCATACAAGGTCTCATGGTTGCAAAAGGGACATCAAATGTTGGTAAGTGTACAATGTATGGTGATATTTTAATTCTTACAAAGATGAGATACTATGTGACACTATGCATATGGATGCTTGTCACCTTTTGTTCAGAAGACCTTGGCAATTTGATAGAAATGTAGTGCATGATGGTAGGGTGAAGGATGGCAAGAGGTACACATTAAGTCCATTGAAGGACACAAGAGAAGAAGTGGACAGCAGTCCTAAAGTGTGTTTGATCGCAGGAAAACAATTCTTGAAGGGGATGAAGAAAAAGGAAGTGAAGGATTTGTTGGAGGAATATGTGGAGATTCTTTCAAAGGAGTTGTTGAATGGGTTACCTCCTATACAGAGCATTAATCATCGCATAGATTTCATTCCTAGATCAAGCTTACCAAACAAGGCAGCTTCAAGAATGAAACCTATGGAGGATGAGGAACTTAAGAGACAAGTCCAAGAGTTATTGGACAAGGGGCTGATTAGAGAGAGCTTAAGCCCATGTGTAGTACCAGCCATACTAGCACCCAAAAAGGGTGGAGCATAGCATATGTGCATGGATTCTCGGACCATTAATAAGATAACCATAAAGTACAGGTTTCCATTGTCACGCATGGATGGTTTGATGGATTGCTTGAAAGGAGCTGAGTACTTCATGAAGATAGATTTGATGAGTGGCTATCATCAAATCTGGATTAGAGATGGGGATGAGTGGAAGACCACATTCAAGACAAGGGATGGATTGTATGAGTGGCTGGTCATGCCAATTGGATTGACCAATCTATGAGAGAAAATTTGATAAGAGAAAAGCATAGTAGGGGTCTAACTAGACACTTTGAAATGAATAAGACATTAGGGCAGTTTTGTGAGAGTTACTATTGGTCGAGAATGGGTGTGGATGTGAAGAAATTTGTGCAAAGTTGTAGAGTTTGTCAATGTGCCAAAGGAAGGAGTCAAAACACTAGTTTGTATCAGGCTATCAACCATTGCCTATACTGGAAAGACCTTGGAAGGATGTGAGCATGGACTTCATTCTTAGGTTGCCAAGGGCACAAAGAGGTAATGACTTTATTTTTGTTGTTGTTGATAGATTTTTGAATATGGCACATTTCATACCTTGCAGGAAGACAAATATTGCTATGTTGTTCTTCAAAGAAGTGGTGAGATTGCAAGGGTTGCCAAAGAGTATTGTTTCAAATAGAGACTAGATTTGTGGGCTATTTTTTGGTGGACTTTGTGGAAGAAATTTGATACTAAGTTGGGTTTTAGTTCAGCCTATCATCCACAAACCAATGGGCAAACGGAGGTTGTCAATAGAAGCCTTGGGAATTTGTTGAGATGCTTGGTTGGAAAGAAACCAAATCTATGGGATACTACCTTAGCACAAGCTGAATTTGCATATAACAACTCAATTAATAGAAGTACAACCAAGAGCCCTTTCCAAATTGTGTATGGATTCAGTCCTAGAGGAGTGGATGAGTTGAGAGATACTGCTGATTTGGGTAGAAAAAGTGCTATAGCGGAAGATTTTGCCAAGTATATGCATGAGTTGCACAAGAAAGTGAAGGCTGATTTGGAAAAGAGCACTATGAGGTACAAACAACATGCTGATCTCAAGAGGAGAGAACACGAATTTCAGGTTGGAGACATGGTTTTAGCTCACTTGAGGAAAGAAAGGTTCCCACATGGAACTTATAACAAGCTGAAGTGGAAAAAGATTGGACCTTGTAAGGTCTTGCGGAAATTTGCAGCCAATGCTTATGAGATTGAACTCCCAGAAGGAGTGGATATATCACCAAATTTTTAAGTAGCTGATTTGTATCCTTATCATGAGGGACCAACAAGTGAAAATGAAGATATAATTTCAGATTTCCCTATGGAAGAATGGGTACAGCAGTTTCCGAAAAAGGAATGGGATGAGATAGAAGCAATGATAGATTCCAGAGTGGTTAAGAAGACAAGAGGTAGGGAGTATCATGAGTATTTGGTAAAATGGAAGAATCGGGCAGCGGAAGAAGCCACATGGATGAGTGCATTCGAAGCTGCCAAGCATGGGATCTTGGTTGAAGATTTCGTAAAATGTTCATGAGTCGAAGTTCATGAAGCATTTCTCTTACCCGGCATGTATGATGCAGGAGCATCCGGGTAAAAAAAAATTAAGATCTTTCCAGCTGCCAAGAGAAGAAGGGGCATGACTTTTAACCTTCCATGTCCCACCTTTGTTCCCATTGTTGGAAAAGCATAAATTGGGAGTTTTGCTGCAATTTCCAGATTACCAACAAGAGTAGCTATCTAATGAAGTTTTGAGTTTTGCTGCAATTTCCAGATTACCGACAAGAGTAGCTTTCTAATTAAATTTTGAGTTTTGCTGCAATTTCTAGATTACCAGCAAGAGTAGCTATCTAATGAAATTTTGAGTTATGCTGCAATTTCCAGATTACTGACAAGAGTAGCTGCAGAATTTCTTTTTAATATGCCGAAACTCAATTCCATTTCTACTTAATTGCATTTCCAGATCTGCAGCACTTTAAAATAACAACACACAAACAATGTACAATAACAACAGCAGATGATAAATAAAATACGCAGATTTTATATTAACAGCAATTGTACAGTAATAACATACAATCTGCCATTTGTACGGCAATAGCATTCTAGGGTTTCCTACACATACAACATTACATATTAATTGATTACAACAATGCACTTTCCCTTTGGTGCAATTAACCATTTACAGTCAACAGCAACCTACCATCATCCGCATACCTCCATCAACCCCTTCATACGAATGAATGAGGCAAGGGTCATATTTATACAACTAGAAATTAGTTGCACCCTTTAACTACTTGACACCTCATCATTCTCCAAATTACATTTGACTTGCATTAGCTTACATTTACATTTCATTTCATAAGTCACTTTATGACTTTGCCATACATGCTAATATTTCACTTTATCACATATAATATTAAATTATGACTTTATAACTTTAATTAAATATATGTACGCACATTTCGTCAAACACTTTGCGTACAACTATAAAATAACACCAAAATGACAAAACTTATTTACTAAAAACAAACATATCAATTTGCTTGCCTACATCTATCCCCTCCTCTAAATTGGTTGGCATCCTTGATGACACATGAACTGAACACTAGAAACAAAAGCACAGAACAACGTATTGGCATCACTTGTCTCGCTCGTTCCATTTTATCCTATTCCAAATGTCCTCTATAACTAGCATCAATTAAATTTGTTGCTCACAACACATTGTATTCTAATTGCTCCCTGGACTTTTTGCAATCAATCTGCATCACCATGATGAACATGACCATCTTGGCGAACATGACGGGCAACGCCTGTTGCCACCTGTGTCGGGTGTCAAGGGGGCAGAAGCCTCCTTGTAGGGTCAAGGGGCAGCTCAATCCACTTAAACAACTCACCCTCGACTCCACTTTACTTCTTTCGAGCTCTAGACGATTGCACCTTGGCCTTGGACTGTCCTGTCTTAACCTCTAACAAACATTCTTCTCCTTGTACGATAGCACCTTATATGACACCTCTTTGAATGACAAGGTCTTGTATAACATGTCATTGTACGACTCCAACTTGTATGGTACCTCCTTGTGCAACTCCACCTTGTACGATACCTCCTTGTACGGTTCCACATTGTACTGTTCCACTATGTACAGTTCCATCTTGTACAATTCCTCCTTGTATGGTTCCATCTTGTATGGTTCCCCTTTGTACGGTCCATCTTTGTACGGTTCCACCTTGCACGATTTCTCCTTGTAGTGTTCCATCTTGTACAATTCTTCGTTGTACGGTTCCACTTTGTATGATTTTGCCTTGTACGGTTCCACTTTGTACAATTTCGCCTTGTATTGTTCCACTCTTTACAATTTCGCCTTGTATGGTTCCTCTTTGTACAATTTCAGTTGTACGACAAACTGTTCCATTTGAACAGCATCCTCCAATTGAACGATAGGCTTTATGCCATCCAATTTGTACGATAGCTGCTCCAAAAATACTTCATCAAACAACACTTCATTTGTATGGTACACATGCCTTGGACAGTGCTCTGTCATACCTTGTTCACTTGTATGGTAGTCTGTCGTTCTTCCTTGTCTACATCAACTACTTCTGCAACTTCCTACACAGCCTTGGCTACATGCTAGATGTTTGCCTCCTCTATTGAAATCAAGTTCACCTCCTCAAATCCAATCAAGCTCATCAAGTTCACCTCCTTTGCTTCTTGGCAAGGGCGATAACTCTTCTCCGATGCTTTGAAATCTGTATGCATCATTGGTTTATCTTGACTCACAGCACTTTGACAATCACGTGCAAAGTGCCCCCACAAATGGCAATGTTGACATTGTACAATGGGTCTACCCTCAGTATCGTATTGTATTCCACATATTTTATTTCTGCAACGGTTGTCACAAACCGCATCACTAGTGACATCCCTCCTTCAGACAATCTCTCTTTGTGCTGCATATACCTGTAGCGATGATCTTGCACTCTCCACATGAAAGGATTGCAGAGCATGTTGTCACTTTTTCCTATTCAATGAAACAAGCTTATATAACGTTTTTATTTTTAACATTTCAGACCAAATTTCATTGGAAATTTAAGTTTGATTTAAGTTATTCTGGATAGACATTTGAACATAAGTCTTGTACAGTTCCATATCTAATCAGAAAATACAACAAATTGGTAGATTTATCATTAACTACTTCCAGAAGGAAATCACATGTTGATAAGTATAAAAAAATTCTATTACTATAGTTAAAATAGAAAGTAGCATTCTTCAATCCAAAATGTTTATGGCCCATGTAAAAAACACATTTGCAACGCATACAATAGACACAAATCGAAAATTGATAAGAGTAAAAATCGTGAAATTACCTTAATTTCCTTGACATGAGAAGGAAAGCCCCCAATACTCATTAAAGATGTGAAAGCTACAAAAAAGAAAACTGCAACAACTCTTACCTGCAAAGTGCAAACACTCAATTAGTGAACTCCAAGTTATTATATATATGATATATAACTGTCACCTTTCCCTAGAGAAACTTAACCAATCATGAAACACCTTCAACATTCAATTTATGCGACACCCCTATTTTGGACATATGAGGGTACATGCCCAAGGGGTGTAGAACCCGGACATAATATGACTAAATATGCATTGGCATTTTAAACAATGCGTAAGTCCCCCATTATGAAAACAATGGCATTACGGTCTCTCTCCTGCCTCTCTCCTGCATATGCAAATAAGTATGATGCCTTGTTTATGGAATAGGTAAGAGTTCCTGAGAAAAACCCTAGAATCATAAATTTAAATAAGTATGATTAACCATAGGATGCATACATGGTACATGATTTAACCCAAAATAAATAAAGCAGATGACCTTAATAAAGAGCAAACCTACATAATTAAATGAATGCTATAGTTAACCCTAATGAAAAGGAAAATTGAAAGTAACTGAAAACATAACAAACCATGTAAACAAAAGTCAATTGAAAAGGAGGGTCCCCTCATTGTCATTCAAATGTATTTTTGTATGAGAGAAAGAATGAAGACAAATTCAAGATGTATTGATTAGATAAGACAATTCTACCAGTGTCCATGGATGAGAAAAGTAGGTCAACAGGACTCATTGAAGAGAGCTGTTACAATGCACTATAGTAACCAAAAAGCACCATGAAAATAAGCTAAACTAAAAAAACGTGACTGTTATGTCCCTAAAGCTCTAACACTCGTGTAGTGTGGAGTTTTAGTGGGATTTTTGTGTATGTTGATATTAATGAAAAGTATCCCACAGGCAGTAAATTTGTAAAAGACACTTACAGTTTTTGTATGCCAACTACAATGAGAGGTATCTCACATAAATTATAAATAATTTATACATACAAGTAAAAGGGCTTGCTTTTCATATGATTCATTAAAGCTCTTTTCTAGTCAGCAAAGGGGATTTGACAAATACAGGGAAATACTAGTAGAATTTGTTGAGATCAGCAAAGCTGTACTGGCACTGAAATGATATCATCAAAACCCAAACAATGTAACTTTTATGCTGATTAGATGCCAGCATCAGTATAGGGGGCTGTGACATCAGCAAGGTAAGTTTTGACCCCTTCTTTTCTGCTTTTACTAAAGAAGAATGCAATGTGACTCTCATAAATGTTGTGATCAATGTTGTTAATTACCTTAATTTGAATAAATATGAAATTGAGTCTAAAAATGCTATTGAATGAAAGTTGGACTATAAAAAATGCTCATAACTACTTTTGGGTTGTAATAAGTCTCAAGCCTGTAATAATTTTGAGACTGTTATTTGGCTACATGAATAGTTGTTTGCCTGCAATAAGTTATCTTGCTACAGTGTTTATTCATCTCTGTGCTCAAAATTGGTACGAATACACTTTGGGCCATTGCCTGTGGGTCACTATTGTCTTCAGGACACTATCATGTTTTACTAGCCTTCAGAAACTTTGGGGATAGTTGTTTGTTTTCTCATAATTTGCTGACGGATTACAAGTAGTTTTGTATTTGGATGTTGTATGAAATTATAAATATCAAGACAATAAAAATGTTTTCCACTCTCCTTCACGTCATCTTCTAACTAAAATGTGGCCACCCTGCTATGAGGAGAAATCGAGGGACCTCTGACTGTAATTCTTTGTTCAACCAACTTTTTCCAGCATACTACTGTTTTCTTTTTTCTTACTTCTGTTTTTGGAGATTCCTGCTCATTCTAGTATTGTGGACTTCCTTATGCTCTATTGATATTTGTGAAGATATAAAGAAATTGAACTTTTTGTTACTGAGTTTGAATTTACTACATTTTTTATAGTGCTGCCAGACTTGAAGGAAAAATTAGACAGAAAAGTTCACCTACTTTGTCTTGTATCAATTTCTTTGTTTCCTAGTAAAGTTTTATTGATTTAGCATGAATTCATGGAAAAGTTCTCATGTTTCATTAGAACATTAACTAAAAAACATGTAGAACATTAACATCCTAATACATAATCACCATGCAAACCATGTATTCTCAATTATATTTAGTATTCTCAAAGCCTATCTCCCAATCTAAAAGTTGCATTAGCTCCACTTACCCTAACTGAATATAGTGTATGACCTAAATTTGAGAAGACTGTATCCATGCAGATCAAAAGCAACATATACAATATTAACCGGAACCAAAAGTATCTAAAATCTCTAGCCATGTTCAAGCATGATCTCCATGTCCAGATTAATGTGCGTTCAAAGCCATTTGCATGCCCATTGCTTTTAATCATTGGACCTTCCTGCAACATGAAGAGTAGCATTAGATGTGTTATCTTGGTAGTTCTTCGTACAAATTCTCTCATATGTTATAAATTGAAAAATGAGGTCTGAAGCAATGTCTCAAGAAATAAAATGGTTAATCTTAACTACATTATGTTGCTTTGCTAACAATGAAACAGAACAACAATTAGACTATCAAAATCCTTCCTAAATGTCTTTTGCTAAATGGTGCCAAAGAATGATTACCCTTTGGTTACAATGAAAATCCATGCCAGATAACTTCTCAGTCCAAATGAGTTTACACTCTTTAGCATGGTTTTATACAGACTATAGTGTAAGAAGAGTTCAGTTCTTGCTTTGTGACTTGACACATGATGACAACAATCTACAGCAGATAGAGGCCAAGCAAATGCAATTTCCCATTGCTAGATGGTGGTTATACTAACAGCAAAAAATGCTAAATTCAATTATGCATAGTATCATATATGCAGTCAAACAAGTTAATCATTATTTAAGTGTTGTGATAAAATATGGAGCAGTTTTACATCCACAACAAAAGGACATCAGGTAGATAACACCATGGAGTTCACCCCAAGAATGACAAACAATCTTGCAAAGCCAAAATGAACAAAACATGGTTCATGAAGTAGTAACTTGCACCTTCAAGATAATAAAAGAAATACCCAACCCATTTCTTAAGAAAGATATCAAATTAACTCAAATAAAAATAAATAAATCCATAACCAGGTGCAAAGGTTAACCAGGCCTAATGAACCAGTCCCGGCTAGTGGAGATATCATCAAAGTCATGTTGTATGTCGAACGCACCCTAACCACAAGGTTCACAAAAGTGACCTCCATGAAGGTTCAGACTTAGGATTGGGTAGCAATGCACAAGACAAGTTAATTGAAGGTCAAAAAAGACATTCAAAAATTAGGGGATCTAAGAAATCAGAATGAAGAAATTGCATGTCATTTTACATATATTTATGAGTTATGACCCTCCCCAGATGACTTAGAAATGAAAACTGAAGGGAGAATTAATATTTATTTAGCCTTGCATTTGGCATTACTTTCTTGTCATATTCTCTTTTCTAATACAAAAAAGTAATGGTAATATGACTAGAAAACAATATACCTATGTACTTTACTGTGTTTTAATTTCTCACTATCCATAGGAGTAGTCTTTTTGTGGAATTGGCTTGTTGCGCATGTCTCTCAATTGAACTCTTAACTCGTCTTGCTAATTTTTACAACCATATTTGTTGGAATTTATGAGAAATACTTTTAATCAAATGGGTTGAGCTCAAGTGGTTAAAAATGTGGGCTCCAGGTGTGGAGACCTAGTTTCAAATCTTGCCAAGCGATATATACATAATTCCTAGTTATAATACCACTGTGTGTTTTGTTTAAATAATGCAAAAATGCAGTCGTGATGTGATATGGGTGGGAACCATTTCAATCCCATATAACCTATGTTACTCGGGAACATGGACGTAGACAAAGGGACGCAGTGGTGATGTCCCCCAGCCATCCCCTCTAGGAGGGGATGGCTGGGGGGTGTCCCCATCTTGTCCCCCCTTACAGTCATTTATGCAGGAGGCGTAGGGGACACCTATGCATCCCAATGAGGAGGGAGGATGTTAATTTCTAGATTTCTGTGTTAAATCTAGAAATTAACATAGAGAGAGACAAAAATAGAAATAGGTGGGGTACCTACACAACTGAAATATGGAGAGTTGATTGCATAGTATAGAGTTGTCAAATTAGATAAACAATTGAAATCTAGAGTTGTCAAATTAGATAAACAATTGAAATCTAGAGTTGTCAAATTAGATAAATAATTGAAATCTGGAAACTTAATTCTTCCCTATTCCAAAACTTAAAAAGACTTTTTAATTAGACAATCATGCAAATGCATGGGTGCCTACATAGATTCTTTTGAAAGTTGAAACACACAACTCTTAACATCTCTAAAGAAGTTCTACAATCCATTCATGTACACACAGTGAATACATAACATTGTCACATAATATTTCTGGATGTTTTGGGACAGCTATAGATAATTGAAAAATGAGTCACTAGAAAAGAAATTGAACACAATACTTTGAAGAGCATCCTTGGCACTCCAACAGCCCAATCACATTGAACCAGTCACAATACCTTCCAAGCAATGGATGTATTTTCATTCCGTTTATGATTGCTTATTCGTAATGAGAAAACCCATAATTAACTCAAAATTGTGCATTTTAAATTTTTTCCATTTGTAATTTTTATTTTTATATATTTTTTAAATTTTTATATAATCATTCCCTTTGTCATGCCCTTCATGCCAAAATATAGGGGTGTCTTCTAGCAAGGCCCTTTTCCAATACCCATATTTCCCCATCCCCACCAAAAGGGTACTCTGTGTAACATAGCATACAACCAATTAAAAAAAAAAGAGAAATATCTTCAATGAATGCATGTTGAAATTGTAATCTGATTCATGGCCAAGGCCAACATTGTATGATGTATTGGATAGGCCTAAGGGCATTTCATTGTACAATGTATTAATTAATTATAATATTTTATTATGTAAGCCCTATGGGCCACAATTAACCTTGTTATGGTTAAACCCTCTTTATAACTTGTAATTAACCTAAAGCCCTCTTATTATGTTGATTTAGGTTAAACTTTATTATGTAATTGGGGTTTTGGTATTGGTATAAATACCCCCTCCCACTCCTTATTTCTTAATCGAAGCATTGTGATTATTATATATGGATAATTCAATGATTACTTATGGTGCCTACAGGTACCCCCATATCTTTGTCTATTCTCTTTTATTTTGCCCTTTTACACTTATTGGATAAGATTTGAGTGGATGGATTGCTTTTGTTCATTTTTGAAAAATATTGTGAATTCCAACATGGTATCAAAGCGGGTATGGAGCTTCACCACTTTCAGCAAAAGAGGCAAAGGAAAAATCCAATTTTTTTTCTTTCTACAATTATTTTGAATATTTTTGGGAGATTTTGCACCTACTCCAAGTTATGTTTTCCTTCCAAAAAAAGTTAGAAGGAATTTAAAAAAAAAAATTGATGTTTTTCAAAAACATCACTTTAGGGCTACTTTGGAGGGAAAACTTCCAGAGGCTATAGCTATTGTATATCGAAGCGTTTTGAGTTCATTTTTTTTCAAATCACATAATTTTACGATATTTATGCGTCAGTGATATCAGTTTATGGACTTGTTCCAATGTTAGGGGTTGAATTGTATGGAATAGTCCTCAAGACAAACTGCCCTGATTTGAAAAGGCTGATTTAACATATTCTATGTAACTAGAATCTTTGACCTAATTTTTTGGGAGATGGATTTGTGATAGTTGCAATAGATTTTGAGTCTTTTGGAGGCTTACAAGAAAAGGATTCAATATGTGCTTTAGTTAATCCCTCTTCTTCCTTTGGGCGATTGATTCAGCTTATTCATGAAGATCTAATCATTCATGATCTCTTTCTTATTCTATTTCTTGTCCAAGTACTCTTGAAAGTTTGTTATAGCTCTTATTTTAAGCAGGTTCATGCAAAGCCTCTTTTGGTGATTAAAATCAGGTGGCCCAAGGGCAAGAGGAAGTCTTCAAACTGGGTGATGTATGTTGTAAGACGAAAAATTACACCTTCAAGTCATGCCTTATGTGACTATGGAAGACTAAAGGAGCTTATCTTTAGAGGAGGTGGTGATCTTGACTTCTCTTCTTCTAATAATGGCAATGATGAATACAGTCCAGCCTAAGGAGACTCTTGTGCAGGAAACATTTTTGCAACAGCAGATTTCATATGATGGGGAGATCCAAATGAGTCTACCTAAAAATGCGAGGCCTACTAGAGCATCCATTATGAGGGGTAATATTATTGTTACTAATGTCTCCTCTCCTTGGTCCCTTAGTTCAGATTATGGGGGGTGTTGAAATTGTAATCTGATTCATGGCCAAGGCCGACATTGTATAATATATTGGATAGGCCTAAAGGCATTTCATTGTACAATGTATTAATTAATTGTAATATTTTATTATGTAAGCACTATGGGCCACGGTTAACCTTGTTATGGTTAAACCCTCTTTATAACTTACAATTAACCTAAATCCCTCTTATTATGTCGGTTTAGGTTAAACTTTATTATGTAATTGGGATTGTGGTATTGGTATAAATACCCCCTCTCACTCCTCATTTCTTAATCAGAGTGTTGTGACTATTATCTATGGATAATAAAGTGATAAATTTATGGCAGCTATGGGTGCCCCCAAATATCCGTCTATTTTCCTACTTTTCATCCCTTTATGTTTTCAGTATAAGGTTTGAATTGATGGATTGCTTTTGTTTGTTTCTAGAAACTATTGTGAATTCCAACAATGCAAAACCCTTAGAATGACACATAATTCGCATGTAATGTACTTGTAAAATGATTGCTTTTAAATTATTGAATGGAATTCCTGGTCTAGGAGTTCCTTTGTACAAAAGGTACGACTAGACCTACAAATACACTAAGGGATGCACGTACACATATTATGTTTGTTTTGTTTTTTTTCTTTAAAATGTCTTAACTATTATTGTAATTCAACACTTTATTATCATAGTTTACAGTGACAATTTGATTACTATCATGAGTGGACTTTAAGAAGGTCTATAAAGAGGAAATTTTGTATGCTATATTTAAATATTATTGTAGAATGTTGGGTATATTGATGGCTTTTTGTGGAGGGAAAACATAAGTTATATGTTTTTCAAACAAAACACATTCCCCTCATATATTAGTTTTCAAAGATATAATGTCTTACAGCCCATTCTAAGCCTTCATTTCATAATGAAACCATCAATTATATTTTTAAGACAATGGAAGAAGGTATCAAAAAGTGGACCAAGAACAATAACCAATTATGTGCATAAAAGGGGTATTAAATTGTCTAACATCAAACAATAAGCTATGAAATCATTATTCCACCAATTTCAACAATTATTAACTTTGATGACATCAACAAAGCTAGTCAAACTTACTCAGAAATATTTCCATTTTCTCTCTTGTAGCCAACTTGCTTAAGTTGCAATACTGTTGGTCAAGAATCCGCCTTAGGTATAGAATGTTTCATCCATGCGCCCTAGACCCGGCCAACATTGAAAGGCCGAGAGGAAGAAATGCCTCCCGTGCCAATCTCCAGAGATGGGCTGGTTCCCTTGCTATTCTAACTTGGGTATTGAGATTAAGGAACAGGAAAGAAATTATAAATAACTGAAAGGAATGGGAAATATGGCCTCAGGCCAAGTAGAACAGGGGTGATGGACAAGCAGCACGATAACTTAATTGCATTTTGAATCAATTGCACTCAACATAGAAATTAAAACTAGACGCTTTATATGTGCAATTTCCAGAGTTATTCCAATGTTCACCCTCTATCGGGATCCACATCCAGACATAGAATTATAACCCACAAACAAAGCGGAGAATTTAATAGAAATATAAGATAGAAAACATACACACAGACAGGAATATAGAATTAGAGCCAAGTATTCTCTGTATTGATAGCAGAATTCATGTACAACAAGTCTCTAGCAAAACGTCCATCATATTACATTAGAATTGTCGGCTTTTATAGAGAATTCTGCCGCTTGAAACATAAATGCACACCCACAAAACATCGCGGTGGCAAGAAATATAGGATTTGAGAAATAAGCTTTCATCAAACAGTAATGAGGAATGGCCTGAAACTGATGACTCACTGAAATGCAGCTGCACCTCTTCAATGCGCTGACAGGTTTAGCTGGTGGCGTCGTCTCCTCGCTTGCTGGAACCGCCTTAATGAAAAATAGGATTCTGAAATCCGGAAACATCAAGTCTGGAAGCTTCTCAGACCGACTGCATTTAAATGGATAAGGATGCACCTTGTTTCATTGATGAGAAGCATTTATGAGGAATTTTGGCTGAAGCAAGGAGGGCTGGACTGAAACAGGCGCGCTAGATGCAAGCCCCACCTACGTTTCGTTGTTTTCTGGCCCGAAATGGGCTTGCGCTCAAAAACTGCAGCGAAATGACTTACTATCCTGGGCGCAGCGCTGGTGTTGAAAATTCAAAGGTCATTGCGCTCTTCCTTAGGCCCGAAACTACCTTGCGCTGGAAAACTAGAGGAAAATGCCTTGCTGCATTGGAAGGGGTGCCAGAGTTGAAAGGTTAAAGGCGCTTGCTCTATAACTTGGCTCGAAACGGCCTTGCGCTGGAAAAAAAGGAGCGAAACACCTTGCTGCATTGGGAGGGGCACTAGAGTTGAAAAGTCAAAGGCCTAAGCGCTCCCACTTACTCCGAAAATGATTTGCGCTTGTAGATCGGGGATAAAACGCCTTGGAGCATCGGGAGCAGCACTGGAGTTGAAAAGTCAAAAGCGCTTGCGCTTTTGGCAGGCCATACTTAGCATTTTTCCTTGAAAACTGTTGTTGCGCCCCGTGGAAAAGTCAAAGGACGTTTCGCTCAGGTTGACCCCGAAATGGAATTGCGCTTGCAAATCTGGGCGAAAAGACTTTGGGCCCCACACTGCCTTGGGAGTTTGAAGCGAGCTTTTTGCTGACTTTGAGGGCGGGTCAAAAGTGCTTGCGCTCCCACTTACTCCGAAAATGCTTTGCGCTCTTGCAGATTGGCGAAACGGAACTGGGCCCCACACTGTTTTGAAGCAGATTTTCATTAAGTGTTAGAACAGCATGAAGGCGCTTTCGCCCAGTTTAGCCCCAAAAAGGCTTTGCACTCTCCAACCGGGGCGAAGACACTTGGGCCCCACTCAGCACTTTTTCCATCTGAAGTTGAGTTTCGCTCAGCCAAGGCCCGAAACTGCCTTGCGCTCTCACTCAGGGGCGAAACAGCCTGGGCGCACTTACGCTTCCTTCTCCAAAGCTGGATTGCGTTGCTCTCTGGCCCGAAACGGGCCTGCGCTCTGCCTCTGCCCCAAAACTAACTCGCGCCTGGAGACATGGTGCGAAACTACCTTCGCCCTTGACAAGATAAGGACCCTGCATGATGAATGAATAGAAAAACTGCACCAGCCCTTGGGCATAGCCAACAAATTTTGACAGCAAAAGCAGGAAAGAGAAAATACATTCTGAACAAAGAACAGAGCTTCAGGGAAGGAGAAAATACTGAACAACAAAATATATACAGAGGAAATCAATGTTGTAGGAATGCCAACAAATACCTATGTAAGTGTCCTAAAAAGTTTGCACTAAGTTTGGCATTCCTTTATTAATTTAAGGCTAGTCTCTAGATGATTTCAATGTATTGGTTTTCAAAGATATAATTTGTCTTGTAGACCATACTAAGCCTTCATTTCATTATGAAACCATCAATTATATTTTTAAAACAATGGAAGAAGGTTTCAAGAGGTGGACCAAGGACAATCCGATTTTGAGCATAAAAGAGGTATTAAATTGTCTAACATCAACCAATAAACTATGAAATCATTACTGCGCCTATTTTAACAATTATTAACTTTGATGACATCAACAAAGCTAGTCAAACTTACTCAAAAATCTTTCAATTTCTCTCTTGTAGCCAACTTGCTTAAGTTGCCATACCTATGTAAGTGTCCTAACCTGCTTGTACCCAGTTTGACATTCCTTTATTAATTTAGGGCTAATCTCTACATGATGTCAATGTTTTAGAACATGGATTAGACCTATATAAATAGGTCAACTAGAGACCCAATTGCCCCATAAGACAATCCAATTCCTCTTTTCCAAGTCTCAAGCATAGAACTCAAGGTAGAGAGGCGTAAGAGAGGACTGTACTAGCAAGCTGGTGTAAGCATCAATGATTTTGACCAGAATTGACTATTGCGGCAGAATTTTTTTGGACATTTTGAATTGTCTATTGCTATCTATAACTATGTTGACAAAGTACAAGAGTAGATATGTTTTGTATTGGCCTTCTCTGATGATGTTTCACCATACTTTATAGTGTTACCCATACTTGACACACTTGGAATCATCAAAAACCGGCAAATGCGAATGTTGACTTGGACTTGAGATGTGACAAAAACTAGACCAAAAGCTGTTACAAGATAATGCAATTTTCATTACAAAAAGCATGTCAAGATTTTAGAAAGATAGAAAGGTAAGTAGGTAGATAGCTAGGTATCTATCTACCTACTTAGCTATCTATCTATCTACCTACCTATCTAGCTAGATAGCCAGCTAGCTATCTACCTACCTATTTAGCCATCTATCTATCTACATACCTAGATAGCTAGATATCTATCTACCTATCTACCTATAGCTAGCTACCTACCTATAGGTAGACAGGTAGATAGGTTGCTAGCTAGCTCTTATATTTTATTTCTTAGGTATTCTTTAGGTGGATATGTTAATATAGGATGCTTTATATTAAAATCTCAAACTAAATGAGCAAGTTCCAGATCTAATTGCAATCCTTGGATTATGATATCATCCAATATGCATTAAAATTTATTTTTTAATGTAACTAGGAGTATATATAGCAATTCCATCAATGTCTTTAATATAAATAGGACCACAGTTTACATTGGAAATTGTTATAGTCATGATGTTAGAGGTCCAAGGAACTAGTGGATACAATAGTAAATTTAGCATTCTATTAAGACCTGAAATGCCTGGGGGATCTTTAAAGCCCACATGCTACTTGGAGCATTTTAAGCTGCACAGTGCCATTATGGTTTGGAAAACTACTACATGCATTCAGTTTGGGATAGAATAGGACTTGGAAATTCTGTTTTTCACTCTTAAAAAATAATAATAACTGGTACACATATAATCATATTGTATTCAAGATACAATCATCTTCTACAACAAATTTATATTTGAAAAGAACAAAAGTGCATCTGTATAGTGTTTCCCCAATATCTATGGCACACCTAGAGCTTCAATAAAAAAATACTTACAACCTAATAAAAATTATCAAAATTGTACTACCAAAGCTGCCTACTAATCAATAGTTTGATAACTAAGTAACTTTTTCAGTAAAATTGCATAAAAGAGTTGTCAACTTATTGTAAACTTTTTCACTTTTGTTGATCTTTCCAAAGTTTTTGACTTTATGCTCAAGTTTATGAAGTTTAAGCATTTCACCAATTTGTCATTTTTCCCTAAATTTGGCAAATTTTCTGATTTTTCCTCATTAACATTTTGGGATGCTGACCACTGAACTGTCATTCACAACTTTTGCAACATAAAAACAAAGAGAGGACTAATTATAGTCTTCAACTTCTCTGAGCTATCCTTATCTAACTTGATGCTTATATCATAATCATAAGGATGTTATCTTTATGCCTCTGACAAGAGGAAAAAGGCTTTGGGCAAGAACCATGCGGCTCTATTCAGGCTTAGTGGCAGACTCTAGATATATGATGTAATTCCCCTATCAGGATCCATGGAATCATTTAGAATCTTGAATATCATACATTGTTTATATCATATTTAGAATTAATTCCTTCCAATAATTAGTGCTTTTGAACAAAAACTTGGCATAAATAGAACTCATTCTTATTGGTCTCCAATTTCATACAACATGTCATGCCATCTCAAAATTAGATATATTCTTAGGATTCAATCAAGGTTTTCTTGTGTATAATTTTGTCGCAAATTAAGTGTAAGAACCTGAAGTAAATGTCACAAGCTATGGTGAAGGTGGAAGTTTAGATTCCACCTTGATGCTTATATCATAAGGATGTTATCTTTATGCCGCTGACTAGAGGATAAAGGCTTTGGGCAAGAACCATGCGGCTCTATTCAGGCTTAGTGGCAGACTCTAGATATATGATGTAATCCCCCTATTAGGATCCATGGAATCATTTAGAATCATTTTGAATTAGAATCATTTGGAATATGATGTAATCTTTATTTGGGACCATAGTAGAGAAAATCGGAATCGGGTAGTAAATCAGCTGGGGAAAAAATCGGCAAAAAATCGGGATCGGCAAAAAATCGGGGAAAAAAAACTGAAGAAAACGATTTTTTTTTTTATTTTTCATGCATATTACAATGAATTAACATTATGCAAATCAAATATTGCAATAAAAAGTTAAACTGTAATCAAGCGGAGCATTCAATTTAATATTTTGGCGAAGTAGTGTGGAGCTGAAGGATGGCAGAGAGCAGGATCGCAAGTGGAAATGCAAGCGGGAGGCCTTCTGGGAGCCCTCCGGGATCCACCTCCCTGGTTTTTGGATTCGGTGGTCCAGAGCCTGATCAACCCGAGGAAGGGGAAATTCCCCCCCGGAAACCCCCTGACCCTTCTTCACCTTCCCAGGGATCGTATGCGCACGCGCTTTCTAAAGGGACCTCAAGCCCTATCCCCTCTCAAACCCTGCTCCCCAACGGCTCCGACTTGGTGATCCCAGGGGCGTTGCTGGACAGCTTTGCTATTCAGGAACAATTCACCCTCATTGGCAAGTTCATCGGAGGCAGACCAGATATGGAAACAATTCGAAAATGGGCGAGCAGCAAATGGCGCACAAGTGGGAGCTTGCAGCTAATAGCCCTGTCCCGAGGGTTTTTTGCGATCAGATTAAATAATGCAGAAGATTCATGCAATATCCTTGCTGGGGGGCCCTGGTTCTTGGGAAGGCGAAGCCTTTTCCTCCGCAGGTGGGGAGAGGATTTCAACCCAGATACGCAAAACATTAATGTGGCGCCTATTTGGATCCAGCTTCCAAACCTTCCCTTCCACTGCTGGCGAGAAGAAGTCCTGAGAGGGATTGCCCGCACTATTGGAGAGCTCGTTGTTGTAGATTCGTCTACTAAGGTACGCTCCCGCATGATCCACGCTCGCCTGTGTGTTAATGCCAATTTGGAAACCGACCTTCCTTCCTTTGTCAATCTGTTCAAGGATTCCATCCTCATCAAAAAGCAGCCCATTGTTTATGAAAATAAACCCGCGTTCTGCTCTGCATGCAATACCCAAGGGCATCTGATCCACCAATGTCCCCAAGCTCGAGTTTTGAAGCCCTCTTCGCAGGGCCCTCCTGGTAAAGGCGAGGATCTCAATGTTCCTAGGCATGCTAAGGAAGTCCCAGTCCCGGCGGGGAATCCCCCCATCGTCCCTTCAGAATCCCAAGGTTTGGGCCAGGAGGGGCTTTTCAAAGGCAAATCTCGAGATCCTGTTTCAAACCCTAGCGCCAACCTCGAACCTTCCCCAGAGCCCCTCAGAGCCTCTGCCATCAATACAGAATCTTTAAACCCCATCCTTCAGGAGATCGAGAACTTCCTACCCCAGCAGTCTTCGTCTGGGAAGTTTAGTCCAATCAACACCAGAAGCAAAGGGCACACCATGGATTATGGAGCCGAGAGGAAAAGAGGACGCCCTTCTACAGCCGAGCAACGTATCAGGGCCACTGAGGATGACTTAGCTAACGGCTCCCAGCGGACTCTTTTCCTAAATTCTGACGAATCCCTCTCTGATGATCCTAAAGTGTCTAAACCCCCCTTCCAGCAGGCGAAGGGAGGCAAGAAACCTCTCAGATCTTCTAGATGAAAATCCTCTCCTGGAATGCGAGAGGGCTCAACAGTGCAGCCAAGCTCAGACTTGCTGCTAATATGCGTAAGGATATCAGACCCTCCATCTTCATCATGCAAGAAACCAAATGTGACGAGAAGTCCTCCAGGAAAGCTGCCAGGACCATCTGGTCTCAAGGCGAAGCTCTGCACAGCCCCGCTCAAGGTTCCTATGGAGGACTTATGTGCCTCTGGGACCCGTCCCAAGTGGAAGGTAGGCTTCTATCATCCTCCAGCAGAGTCATTAATATTCTCTTTCATTGCATCTCCAGTAATCAGTCTTGGATCCTGTCCAACCTGTACGCTCCAAATTCCCCTATTGAGAGATCTGAATTTTGGAATTCCATCTCCCGGATGAGGGACTCCTTCAGCACTATCCCTTGGGTGGTTGCAGGGGATTTCAATAGCCCCCTGTATCCAACGGAGAAAAAGGGAGGGTTGGCTGCCACCCACCATTCTACTGAGGATCTTAGGGAATTTGTGGATGCAAACGAGCTCATTGACATTCCTCTCAAAGGGAATCGCTATACGTGGAGCAACAGAAGGATTGGAGGTAATCTGATACAGGTCAAATTGGATAGATTCCTGATCTCCCAGGAAGCTATTCCTCTTTTTGGTGACGCTTCCCTTTCGGCTCTCCCCAAGATTGGATCGGACCATAATCCCATTTTCCTCCAGATGGGCAGGTCTCCTGGGTTTCGAACCCCCTTTCGGTTTGAGGCTATGTGGCTCAAACACAAGGACTTCCGTGAAAAGATGAGCCAGTGGTGGAATCAGCATGTCCATGGATCTCCCATCTTCAGGATTACTCAGAAGCTCAAGTTCACCAAGGAAAACTTGCGAAGGTGGAATAGAGAGGTGTTTGGCAACATTTTCAGCCGAAAGAAGTTAATTTCAGATCAACTCCAAGCCATTGAGAGAAGGGTCGAAGAAGGGGATTATGGGGCTGCAGTGAGGAAGGAGGAAGGGAAACTTCTTGCTGAATTCCACACCATTCTTGCCAGGGAGGAAACCTTACGGAGGCAGAAATCCAGAGAACTATGGATCAAAGCGGGAGACTCCAATACCAGATTCTTCCATGCTACAACCATGAGACACAGAGGCTCCAATAAGATTAGCAAAATTCAATGTAGCGATGGTTCTAGCACTGAAGATATCCACGAGATCAGATCTGAGGCTGTCTCTTTCTTTCAAAACCTCTTAGGATCCTCCCCAGAAAGCTCTGCCTCTGCCAAGGCCGCCCTTCTGGAGAACATCCCCAGTCTGGTTTCTGGTGACTCCAATTCCTCCCTCCTCAAGCCCTTCTCCGACTCGAAAATTAAGGAGGTGGTCTTCTCCATGCAACCTGATAAAGCCCCCGGGCCGGACGGATTTCCTCCCGGTTCTACCAAGCCTGCTGGGACCTGGTAGGACCGGACGTCTGCGCTGCCATTCGTGACCTCCAATCCCACCCCATTCCCTGGGCTGTTAACTCCACCTTCATTGCTTTGATCCCCAAGTCCCCTAATTGCCGGTCTATGGCTGACTTTCGCCCCATAAGTCTCTGCAACGTCCTCTTCAAGATCCTCTCCAAAGCCATGGCGTCCAGGATGAAGCCTATCCTCCCCTTCATCATTGACCCCCGCCAAGGAAGCTCGGTCAAAGGCAGAAACATTTTGGATGGCGTCATCTCCATTCATGAAACCCTTCATTCTGCGGTCCGAAACAAAAAAGCAGGTCTCTTCCTCAAACTTGATATGACCAAAGCTTTTGATCGAGTCAGCTGGGAGTTTCTCCGGGACGTCCTTCTGAAGTTTGGCTTCCACCCCAGATGGGTCCAGCTTATCCATAACTGCTTCTCCTCTGCCTGGTTCTCGGTGCTGTTCAATGGCTCCCCTGCTGGCTTTTTTCCCAGCGTCAGAGGACTCCGTCAAGGAGACCCGCTATCCCCTCTTTTGTTCATCATCTTGGCGGAATCCCTTGGCAGAACCCTTTCTGCGGCCAGAGTGGCGGGGAAGATCTCCGGCATCCCAGTGGCGTCCAACTCCACTCCCACTACTCACCAGCAATTTGTTGATGACACCATCCTTTCTACGCAGGCGTCTGTCATTCAGGCTAGAAACATCAAGCATATCCTATCCCTCTATGAGGAAGCGGCTGGGCAGCAGGTTAACTTCTCCAAAAGCAAGCTGTTTTTCGTTCACACCCCCCCGGACCGTCAGGGCAGGATTGGGCGGATCCTTGGGTGCTCTGCAGGAGCTCTCCCATCCTCCTATCTGGGGCTCCCCCTTTTTTGGGGAAGACCCAAGGAGAGTATGTGGAACAACGTTGTGGAAAGATTCCATCGAAAGCTGGCAGCCTGGAAAGGTAAACTTCTGTCCCAAGCGGCGAAAGCAACCCTATCAAGTTCAACCCTCCAGAGCATCCCCATTTACTTCATGTCTGTCTTCTCTCTTCCCAAGTCAGTGTGCAAGCTTATTGAGCGCATCCAGAAAAAATTTCTTTGGTCAGGTGCCGAAGACAAGGCTAAGATTCCCCTTGTGGCTTGGGACATTGTCTGCAGAAGTAAGAAGCAGGGAGGGTTGGGTTTCAGAAAACTGTTAGACATGAACACAACCTTGCTAGGCAAGCAGGCTTGGAGGATTATCTCGAAAGACCCTGCGGAGTGGACCATGCTGGTGTCTAAGAAATACATGGGAAACCTTTCTTTCCTTGATTATGGCATCCACCCCAATGGATCTGCCTTCTGGAAGGCTGTGACTCATTCCAAAGTGCTCATCCAGAAAGGCCTCAGATGGGTTCTGGGGGACGGACAAAGCATTGATTTTTGGAGCGACAGATGGTTATTGGATGAACCCCTAAGCGGCAGAGCGGACCTCGCCATGCTTCAAATGGTCCCTGACTCTCGTTTGGGAATGAAGGTTTCTGACTTCATAGTCTGGGAAGATGGTCAACCCCGATGGAGGCTCCTCGCGGGCACCTCTCCTGAGGCTGCTGCTCTCAACATTATGCTCCAAGCTACTACCATTCCCTTTGAGCAAAAGGATGACAAGCCTGCCTGGGCTGGGTCTGACAAAGGGCTGTACACTGTTAAGTCTGCCTTCTCCCTCCTGAAGGATCATCCCGTCTCCCCTTCCCACATTGCTTGGAAGAAGAACCTCATTCCGAAAGTGGCCTTCTTCTCGTGGATTGCCTTCCAAAACAAATCCCTCACCACTGAGAATCTCATCAAAAGAGGCATCCCCCTCCCCAACAGATGTTACCTTTGCCTGTCCAATTGGGAATCCACCGATCACCTGTTCCTCCACTGTGAGTTCACCTCGGCTGTGTTTGGGTTTACCCTGTCTTCCTTTCAGGTCCAATGGGTTCCTCCCAGGTCTTTGTGTGATGCCTTCTACCAATGGCCCCAACCCTTTGTTAATCTTAAGCTCCGTTTCCTCTGGGACATCTGCCTCCACCACCTGATTTGGCAAGTCTGGCTTGAGAGAAACTGCAGGATCTTTGGAACCTCTACCCGGGATCCTCCCTCGGTGGCCATCAGGGCTATAGCTTTCGCTTCCGAAAATGCTAATTCCATTCAATGCCCCAGCCCCTGTCCTCTGACCCGGGAAGGGCGTATCCTCTCTTCTTTTAATATTTCTGATTGTCCCCCCCTGGGGAACCCTCTTCCTCACCCCCGTACCCTCGCTAAGTGGAGTCCTCCCCCTCCGGGATGGATTAAGCTTAACTTTGACGGGGCTTCCAAAGGGAACCCAGGAGCAGCAGGGGCTGGTGGTGCTGTCAGGGATCATCGTGGTATGGTTATCCTCGCCTTCTCTGAAGATCTTGGGATTCAGACCAACCATGTCGCGGAAGCCAGAGCCCTTTGGAGAGGGTTAGCCCTCATTTCGGAGGACTCCAGAGCTATCATCATAGAAGGTGACTCTATGAATATCATAAACTACTTGAACAAGGATAAGACCCCTGCCTGGAGGGTCCACAACACCATCGGAGAGATTCGGAGGATTCTCCGCAGCAGGACCCACAGATGCCAGCACATCTTCAGGGAAGGAAATTCTTTGGCTGACCTCCTGGCCAACAGAGGATCCTCCTCCGGCAAACTCACCACGTGGGATCTCGAAATCCCTCAAGATCTTGCTGACGTGGCTGCGTCAGAGTTCCTAAAAGCTCAATGATTCTCGCCAGATCAGCTAGGTGGGACACGTCAGATGTTCTTGGGATGGAGGACAGTTGGCGGTTGGGTTTCTTGCGGCATCCAATTACTGCTCTCGGTGAGACGACCCCCGGCGCGGCCGTTAGGGCCCATGACGTGGGCGGCAGTCACGAGTCGGCGATCAGCTCTTTTCACGTTCTTAACGCCTTTCTAGGCATGATTTTCTTTCGTCATCGGGACCGAGCGAGCCTATCTCCTCCCTATCCGACGGCTCCCCTCATTTCGGCTGTTTCCCATGCATGCGGCTTCCGCGATCCGTCGTCCTTCCGGCGCAAGCTTCCTTTCTTTTTATTCCAAGGTGGCGAAACGGGTGATTTCATTTATCTTTGTCATCATCCCAGAATCGTGTGCAGTCATCCCTGTACTGCAGCGTATTTCTGCCTTAAGGCCTTCTTCCGTAGATCCCCTGCCCCTCCCATGGCTGTACCTTACATTGAGCCAGAATTCTCTTCCCTGTCTGAGGAGGAGAAAATCTTCATGAAAGCCCTCGGGCTAGTCCCTTTCCTCAGCAAGTTTCAGGGCCCGGATGATAAAATTACGTCTGATTTCATGGAGACCTGGCAAGATGGGGAAGTTCGGGTGAATGGTGTCCACCTGAAGGTCACCTTTGATCTCTTGCTCGAGATTACTGGGATGCCGGCCACCGGGCGTTTCATTCGGCGGGACAAGCACAACTGGCAAGAGGAGTTGGACCAGTTTCCGGACAAAGGGAAGAATTTAGGCTGGGACAAGTCCTCCCTCTTCAGAGAGGAGCTGGATGAACCGTGGAGCTGGGCTTTGAAACCGTTGATGCAGTTCATATGCTGTGACGATCCGGACAAGCCTCTTCGTAGCTACCACATCAGTCTCGTGAACCACTTGCGGGCGTCCAAGAAGCTGTGCTTCCCGGACTTCCTCAACTACTCCCTCGGTTGTTCCATCGAGGCCGCTCGGAAGAGCAAGTCCAGGCCGCGGCACCAGGGGCTCATGGGCGTTATCTTCCGCCATTGTCTTTCTAACAGGGCCCCCCCTCAGATCGTCCCTCCCCTCTCTTCCAACCCGCCTGCGTCCCCGGGCCCCGACGCTCCCAAGACCGAGTCTCCCTCTCCTCCCGACCAGGCCACCCCCAGTCGCAGTCGCTGTCGTAGGCGGGCCAAGGCAACTCCTCCGAGTGGCAGATGTTCCAGACGGCTCAAGAAAGCTAAGGCCGAAGTTGAGAACGACTCTCCTCTCCACCTGAGCTCGGATTCTGAGTCGGTGCAGAAAAAGGATCAGGAGAAGGTTCCCCTGAGCTTGCTCATCGATATGGCCATCGACGCTATGGGGAACATCTCTAGGGCTGCTGAGTCGGCAATCCTGTGCCTCCGTAATCTCAAGTCGCATGTTGATGGGTCCTCTGGGACCCCGGAGAAAACTACTGCCAATTAAGGCTGCTGTCGGTCCCTGGTCGGTTGGTTTTTGAGCCTCGTGGAGGCCTGCTTATCCCTTTCTCTCCAATGCTATGGCAGTTTCAGTTTCCCTTTCTGTTCAGGTCTGAGGCTCACTTTGAGACCTCAACCTTGCGGCTGTAATGGGTTCACCCCGTTTTTGTAATAAGGTTTTTGGGATCCTCTAGAAAAACCCAATTATGTATATAAATGTTACTTATCAAAAAAATATATATATATTGCAATAAAAGCAACAATTCAAGTCAAGAGACTCAAGACATCATACAAGGCTCAAGCTTTAAGTACACATGAAAGTGACAAAACACATTCTGTATTGGTTATAATATGTAAAGGTACAAATTTACAAGTAACAAGAAGGAAAAAAAAGTTTCATTTTTTATATGCCTGCACATGGAAACAAGTAACAACAAAGTTACAAACCAAAAGGCTAGGGTTTAGGGTTTAAAATTGAAACATTGACAGCTGAAAAATGGGCCTGCATACATAGTTATCAAGCAGCAATATTTACTTAAAAGAGGAGGAAAAAAAACCCTAAACCCAAAACCCTAGGCCCTAGACTAGGGTTTAGGGTTTAAACTTCAAGTTCAAAGTTTAAAGTTTCAAATTCAAACACTAACAGCTGAAAAATGGGCTTGCATACATAGTTACCAGGCAGCAATATTTACTTATTTACTTTAAAAGAGGAGGAAAAAAAAAACCCTAGGGCCTAGCCTAGGGTTTAGGGTTTAAACTTCAAAGTTTCAAACATTAACAGTTGAAAAATAGGCTTGCATACATAGTTATCAGGCAGCAATATTTACTTAAAAAAAGAAAAAAAAAAAAAACCCAAAACCCTAAACTAGGGTTTCAGATTTAGGGTTTAAACTTTAAACTTCGAAGTTCAAACATTAACAGCTGAAAAATGGGCTTGCATAGAAAACCCTAAATTGGCCACAGCTTGAATTTTTGCCAATTTTTTGAAAAAATCGCCGATTTCAATTTTTTCAAAAAAATCGGCAAAAAATCATCGGACTCGCGATAAGTTGCCGAGTCACTCGTTTCGCAAATGACTCGCGATTAACTCACGATTTTTGCGATTTTTTTGCCGATTTTCGTAACTATGATTAGGACAATAAGTTGTTTATATCATATTTATTATTAATTCCTTCCAGTAATTAGTGCTTTTGAACAAAAACTTGGCGTAAATAGAACTCATTCTTATTGGTCTCCAATTTCATACAACATAAAATGCCATCTCAAAATTAGATATATTCTTAGGATTCAATCAAGGTTTTCTTGTGCAGAAGTTTGTCTCAAATCAAGTGTAAGCACCTAAATTTTTGGATTTTAAAAGTAAATGTCACAAGCTATGGTGAAGGTGGAAATTTAGATTCCACCTTGATGCTTATATCATAAGGATGTTATAAAGGATAAAGGCTTTGGACAAGAACCATGCGGCTCTATTCAGGCTTAGTGACAGACTCTAGATATATGATATAATCCCCCCATTAGGATCCATGGAATCATTTAGAATATTGAATATCATACATTGTTTATATCATATTTATAATTAATTCCTTCCAATAATTAGTGCTTTTGAACAAAAACTTGGTGTAAATAGAACTCATTCTTATTGGTCTCCAATTTCATACAACATAAAATGCCATCTCAAAATTAGATATATTCGTAGGACTCAATAAAGGTTTTCCTATGCAGAAATTTGTTGCAAATAAAGTGTAAGCACCTGAATTTCTGGATTCTAAAAGTAAATGTCACCAGCTATGGTGAAGGTGGTTAGATTCCACCCTGTCCAGCGCATGAACTTGGTGTATAAGACCACCATGTGGGTCACAAGTTTTTATTTTTATTTTTTAATAAAAGGTTGTTTGTATGGGATTGAAACGGACCCCACCTATATTATATCATGACTTTGTTACTACCGTATTTTAACCAACCACATAGTGATATTATATCACCTAGCAATATTTGAACCAAGGTACCTGCATTGAGAGCCCACATTTTTAACCACTTGAGCTCATTCCATTTAATAATGGAAGTTTTTCAAATAAATTGTGTGGCTTCTATTGGGATCACTCCCATCAAAATAACAAAACATACATTTTTTGTTAGGTTAATGAAACCGTACTCACTTGGCTTTTTATCAAAGATATTTCTTCCCCCTTTCTATCAAAAATATCCTACATCTTCCTCAAATTGCAATTTTTCTACAATCAGCTCCTTGATATCATTTTTATTAAAAAATAAAACACAACTCAGCCAATTGCCTTCTAAGATTTGAATTTTGCCAAGACAAAGATCAACACAGCAATTGATTAATTATTTGCTGTCTTGTTTCTGTTGAAAGCTAATCTAACTTATGGCCAAGGTCGACATTGTATGATGTAATCTTATATAGGCCTACGGGCAATCATTGTACAATTGTATTTAATTTATTATAATATTTTATTATGTAAGCCCTATGGGCCACGATTAACCATATAATGGTTAAACAAACCCACCCTATAACTTATAATGAACCTTAAGCCCTCTTATTATGTCATCTTAAGTTAAACTCATTTATGTAATTGCGGTTTTGGTATTGGTATAAGTACCCCCCACCACTCCATCCATTGTATCGGAGTGTTATGATCCTTATCCACAGATATTACAGTGATTATTTATGGTGCTCAAGGGCAACCCAAATTTCTATATCTCTCACTTTTCTTTCTATAAGATTTGAGTGAATGGTTTGCTCTAGTTCGTTTCTAGAAAATATTGTGAATTCCAACATGGTATCAAAGCGGGTATGGAGCTACCTCACTTGGTCACACAAAAATGCTATTTGGAACTTCCGATATTTTGTTCGAACCCTTTAACAAATCTCTCCTCGATGACTCATAAGTCATTTCCACACAAGTGGCAAAAAGGATTTTATATATTATTTCATATCTACCTTTCTAAAAATATTGGAGGGAAAAGGCCTTGGTTTTTCTAAGAATTGCTTCAAATTTCCAATTTGAAGAGATTATGGTCTTGTGTCACTGAAAGAAATCAAAGAAAGAGGATGGGTAAAGTTGTTGTAAGGCTCAGAAAAATGGCACACATTTTTAAATTCAAAAAAGTGTACTTTGGCACACACGCCCAACTTTGGCTTCATGCAAATTTGGGTGCACAAAGCCCTTCTCCACAAGAAGGGGCATGCCTTCATCCAACAAGGATGGAAGCCATTGCGGCTAGGGCAAGGCGTGCTAAAGTGTTGCACGAAGAGGATCGTGGGTTTGAATTGCCGCAAAAAGAAATTTGAGGGAGAAAGTGCTTTGCTTCTCTTCTAGGCCTGAAAGAAGGCAACAAACTAAGGCATTCACCTTAGGCTTGATCGCAGTTGTGGCGTGGCAGTATGTGTTGTCGGTTTGAAGCAGGTCACGAGTTTGAATCGGACCTACCTTTTGTTTTGCCATCACAAAAGGTCATTTGAATCATCTTCTACAAAAGCATCGCAGTTTTGTCATGCACGCATGCAGCAACACATTGGACAATGGATTGATTCTAGGGGAGCATGTTACCGCATTTGAATCCTTTTTTGGTCATTTTTTCTTACTTTTGTCATGTGGAGAAAGAATGAAAAGAATATTATACAAGCCCCTTCTCAACCATGAGTTTGGCACAATGGCTAGCATGTCATGTTTGGCACAGGAGAAACCCCTTGGCACCACGCGTACATTCATTTTATCTATATAAACCCCTTCAACCAATTAGAAAGCACCAATTGTCACAATTGCAAAGGATCAAAAGCACTGAGATGGCGAGATATCAGTGGAGATTAACAAATCACAGAACGCCAAGTGGCAGCAAGGAATTGGTCTTTGCTTTTCTAAGGTTTGAGGCTTTAATTTTTGCATTTTTGAGTTCCATTAGGGCATAACTTTTGGAGGCCATAACTTTTGCATACAGAAGCATTTTGAGCCCTTTTTCAAATCACACAATTTTCGAGCTCTACGCATTGGTAGCATCAATTCAAGGACTTGTTACAGTGTTAGGGATCATATTGTGTAACATGGATCTATTAGTTAAAACCTCAGATTTTACTAGCAAGCAGAAAACACAATGACAAAAAAATTATAGTAACACAGAGATTTTACGTGGAAACCTGTAATGTGCAGGAAAAATCACGGGGCAATGGCAACTTCTTTATTTTATTGATTTCAGCACACTTTACATTCACCTAACTTGTGTACATGCAAGGGGTCATTCCCCTTTTATAGATAAACAAAGGAAGACTCCAATAACTGTTTGTTTCCTCTCCCAAAGGAAGACTCTGAAAACTGTTCGTTTTGTCTTCCGCAGCTACCCGTCTGGAGCTACACGTCTAGCGACTACACGTCTGGGGCTAGATGTCTGGCAAGTTACCCGTATGGAGTTAGATGTTTGGAAGCTACCCATCTAGAGCTAGACGTCTGGAAGGATACCCGTTTGGAGCTAGACGTCTGGCAGCTACCCGTCTGGAGCTAAACGTCTGGTAGGTTACCCTTCTGGAGCTAGACGTCTGGCAGCTACCCGTCTGGCAGGTTATTCGTCTGGAGCTAGACGTCTGGCAACTACCCGTCTGGAGGTAGACGTCTGGCAGGTTACCCGTCTGGAGCTAGACATCTGGCAGCTACCCGTCTGGCAGGTTACCTGTCTAGAGCTAGGCGTCTAGATAGTGACTTCACCTCCTAACATTCTCCCACTTGAAGTCAGTATACAAGAATTCTTTGCCTATGTTTTTCCATCCAGTGCCAATTGCCCAATGTTGCCCTTGTTACATTTTCAGCAAGCCCAGAGAAGTTTTGCACCACTCAAACTTCTCTGTCTTGACCGGCTTTGTAAGCATATCTGCAGGATTCACTTCAGTATTGATTTTTTGCAACAGGATCCTACCTTCTTCCACCACATTTCTTATAAAATGGTACTTGACATCAATGTGTTTCGTGTGATCATGGAATGTTGGGTTCTTCACTAGTTGAATAGCACTTTGGCTATCACAATGCAACGTAATTTTCTCCTGCATTATCTTGAAGTCACCCAACAGTCGCTCTAGCAAAATTGCCTCTTTGTTGGCCTGAGTCGCTGCAATATATTCTGCTTTTGTGGTTGATAAAGCCACCACAGACTGCAACTTAGAAGTCCAACTCACAACTCCACCGGCAAGGGTGAAAGTATATCCTGTAGTGGACTTTCTCCCATCTCTATATCCACCATAATCAGAATCCACAAAACCTATAACTTGCAAATTATCTGATCCGTAGTAAATAGCAACATCTGAAGTGCCTCTTAAATATCTAAGTATCCACTTCACTGCATTCCAATGCTCCTTACCAGGATTTACCATGTACCGGCTGACTACTCCCACTGCTTGGGCAATATCTGGTCTAGTGCTTACCATGGCATACATGAGGCTTCCTACTACTGATGAATACGGTACACGAGACATGCTTGTCTTCTCTGCTTTTGTTCTAGGACACTGTTTGGAAGACAATTTTTAGTGTGAAAGAAGTGGGGTACTAATTGGTTTTGCATTCTATATATTGAAGCGCAGCAAAAATTTTCTATATATGACTTTTGACTTAACCAGATCTTTCTTCCTTTTCTATCCCTGTGTATCTTCATCCCTAAAATTTGGTTTGTTGCTCCTAAATCCTTCATTTCAAATATCCTAGCCAACTGAGCCTTAAGATCAATAATTTTCTTCATGTTGGGGCCTGCAACCAGCATATCATCAACATACAACAGCAAAATAATAAAACTGCCATCATCAAACCTCTTATAGTATGCACAATGGTCAGCTTCACTCCTGCTGAAACCTTGGCTCTTCATGAAGGTGTCAAATTTTTTGTACTACATCCTTGGTGCCTGTTTCAACCCATACAGAGATTTCTTCAGTCTGCAAACCAAATGTTCTTTGCCTCTTTCTTCATAACCCTCAGGCTAATCCATATAAATCTCCTCCTCAAGATCACCATTCAGGAAAGCAGTCTTTACATCAAGCTGCTCCAGTCCTAAATCCTGTGCTGCTACAAGTGCAAGTAAAACTCTAACAGGTAGTCATCTTCACAACTGGAGAGAAAATTTCATTGAAGTCTATACCTGGCTTTTGCACATAGCCTTTTGCCACCAAGCGAGCTTTATAGCGTTCCAACAACCCATCGTTGTTCTTCTTTACTTTGTGCACCCACTTGTTTCCAACAGTCTTTCTTCCAAGTGGGAGATCCACAAGTTCCCACGTTTTGTTCTTGCGAAGTACCTCGATTTCCTCCTCTATGGCTTTCCTCCACTTTTCTGCATTCTCAAACTCTCTAGCTTCCTGAAATGAACTAGGCTCACCATCATCAGTTAACAAAGTATAAGAGGACTAAAAAACAGAAGAATACCTTTCCGAACACTTTTGTGGACGTGTAGATATTCTAACCCAATGATCTGTTGATTGTGGCTCTTGGTCTTGTGACCGTTGTGGCTACTTGTTCTACATGCTAATCAAAGACTTCAGCATGTTGAATTCCATATTCATTTTCGTTCATATCTACTTCAACTGGAAACATTAGGAGTTTGTTGTACCTCCTTCCTTTGCATGGATTTTTCATCAAAAATAGCATCCCGACTAATAATTACCTTGTGGGCAGTAGGATCCCATAGTCTATACCCCTTCATTGTATCTCCATAGCCGAGAAAAACACATTTGCTTGACTTTGGGTCAAGTTTGGACCTTTTTTCCTTAAGCACATGGGAGAACGCATCACAGCCAAAGGTACGCAAATGAGAGTAATCAACTGGCTTACAACACCAAACCTCCTTCGGAATTTGTCCATCCAACGCAGTTGTAGTTAATAAGGTAAACAATTGTATTAACAACCTCTGCCCAAAACTTTTTATCCAACATGGTTGCGCTGAGCATGCTTCTTGAACATTCCATGATTGTGTGATTCATCCGCTCAGCCACACCATTTTGCTGTGGAGTATATGGTACAGTCTTCTGGTGCTTAATATCTTCCTGCGTACAAAATTTATCAAATTCCCTGGAGCAATATTCACCCCCACTATATGACCTGAGACATGAAATCGACTTGCCCAAACTCTTCTCTACTCGTGCTTTGAACTCTTTAAATTTCTGCAAAGCTTCCAAATTCTTCTTCAGAAAATAAACCCACACTCTCCTAGAATAATCATCTATAAAAGTCAAAAAATAGATAGCACCATTTAAGGACTAAGTGGGGACTGGTCCAAATATATCCAAATGTATAAGTTGCAGAAAATCAGAACTCTTACCAGGGCTTGCAATAATTTGAACCCTCTTTTGTTTACTAAAAATACAGTGCTCACACAAATCTAAATTGCAAGACTTAATCCCAGAAAGCATACCTCTGTCATTCAAAATTTTCAGACCTTTTTCACTTATATGGCCTAGGCGTTGATACCATAGCATTACTGCATCCTAAACAGAAGTTGTTGCTGCTGTATGGTTTGTCACCGTATCACCGCATAAACGATGATTCTCCTTTTGCTACTACAAGATCTCTAGTAATTTTGCAGTAGTTGTTACCAAAAGTGACATAATACCCTACCTTATCCATCATCTTGATTGAGAGTAAATTCTTTTGCAAATCGCACATGTCGTACATCACATAACATCCTTTCTCTACCATCATCCAGCTTGATCTTTATGTCCCCTCTTCCCACAATTTCTAAAGGATGATCATCACCTAGGTAGGCCATCCCACCACAGTATGGTTGATATTATCAAACCAATCTCTGTGAGGAGACATGTGGAAAGATGCACCCGAGTCCAAAACCTAGGTATATAAAATAGATTTGTTGTTACTAATACAAAAAGTTTCACATGTCGTCTATCCTGAATCTGTTTTACTGGCCTCAGCTGATGGCTGAATTTGCTTTTCACCATTCGTTTCCTTTTTTAATTGCCAACAGTCCTTCTTTGAGTGCCCTGGCTTCCCACAATGCCAGCACTTCCCTTTCTGCTTGCGTCCTTTAGACTTTGATCTGGACTATAATTTACCTTGTTTACTCCTTTCAAAAGATCAACCTCTCATAGATAGGGCTTCATTGGTTGAGGGTTCCATAGACGTTTTTCGCCTCAACTCTTCTGCCAACAAAGCGGCTACCACATCATCAAATTTTAGAGTTCCTGATGATGCATTACTGATGATCATCACCATATGATCCCAGGTGTCCGGTGTAATGTCCAACCCCCAAATGTTTTTCTTTTTTTGTTTGTTTTGGAGTAATACTTCTTATACTTGTTTTCGTTGCTTTTGATTCACAATTTGAATACAAAGGAAAATAGCAATACTAACTGGAAATATATGCAACACTCAGAAAAACAACAGCTAACTATCACTTTTTGCATTCAAATCTTAATGGAAGACATATACAATCTGATATACTTGTTTGTAAATGAGAGTGGCTATCAAGTATTCAAATTACAAGCACACTCGGGTGCAGCAAATGGCATTTCCAGGTCTGTAATAAACTGCTACAGCAAACAGAATGACACCAAACGAACAATATTCATTTATTTTTGCTGTTCTCCAACTCCAATGATGTATACAAATGCTGGTATAAGGTAGACGCCTCAAAACAGGCCCAAAACAGTTTCCAAAGTGGGGCGATTCACCTCCAAACTCAAACGCCCCTCTTCCACAGGTGTACGGCCCAGCCAAGATGTACGACCCCCTTAGCAAGTGGTTAAAATCTGATTATTCTGCTCAAACTTGGCGCCCAAGTCTGCACACTCACCCTTAGCAAATTTCGATGCAAACTCACTTCAAACCCCACCTCCAAATGGTACGGCCTTGTGCAAATGGTACGACCTGTTTATGCAACTATCACGCCCAGCCAAGGATGGAAAAAGCACATTAAATCTGCCTTAAGCCCTCTGCAATTTCTTCTTATATAAATCTGAAAATGTAAGCACAAATAGATTCAATGAAGCTCCATTGCAACCTCCGAATGAAGTTGCCTGCAAACCACCCAGGAGTGATCTTTCACACTCGAAGATGATGTCCCCTGTGAAGGATTTCGTCTCCACAAAGCAAAATAACCTTGTTCAGGTCTGCAAGTCACCAAAAGATATCCAACATCCATCCCCCCGCAAAATGAGCTCTTTCCCTTCTTTTATTCTCACCCCAAACCCCACGCCCAACTTGGCATTTAAATTTTAATTAAATTTTTTGCTTTTCAACTATAGCTGGGCGCCCCTTCTAAAGTGTTCTACCTTGGAACTTTGGGCGGGAAAATGAGCTCTGGCGATTTTCTCCTCTGAACCAGGGTTTCTGGATCTTCGAATTTTCTTGGGCATCTGGTGGGTTGCCGTAGTGTTTTTCTGGTTACTGTGGATCTGAACGCAAGTCTGCTGTCCCAGGAGGGTCCAATGGGGACTCCTCCGGATCCTCTCACAGGGAGAAAGAGCTCTTATGCTGAAATGCTAAAAGATAATTCTCCTTCTTCTAATGATGAAGCTCAGAGAAATGCTCTTCATATGCTCTTCAAGAACGCTGGAAAGAGATCATCGGGCCAACGAGTCAATGGATGCCTTCCGCAGTCCGAGTCAAGGCCCAAGATTGTCATTGAGCCAAAGATGGTCGAAGACACAATCTTATATAGAGCCAACCATGATCTGATTTGTAAATTCATGGGTATTCGCCCTACCCTGAATTTCTTGCACACCTGGGTCAGGCAAAACTGGGAGCCTCACGGTGAGTACTCCTTGTGGTTTATTAGCAACGGGTATTTCATTGTTAGTTTTTCTTCTCTGTCCGATAGAAATAGGGCTTTTGAATCGAAAAAGAGGAACCATGGCCCGACAGGGCTATTTGTTCAACCCTGGAGAGTGGGTTTCGATCCTCGTATTGAACCCACGGCTGTCCCGGTTTGGATCCGCCTGTATGCTCTTCCAATGGAGTTTTGGGGTGAGCAGGTTCTGGAAATGATCGGGAACTCCCTTGGAAGACATTTGGGTGTCTCCAAAGACACCATAGAAGGAAACACAACTGTTTTTGCAAGAATTTGTGTGGAAATGGATATTAGCCAGCCTCTACCGGCAGAGGTGGAACTTGAACTGGCAGGACTATCATGGATTCAACAGCTAGATTATGAGGCTCTGCCCTTCAGATGCAGAGTTTGTCACAAATATGGGCATTTGGCTCGGTTTTGTCCAAATAATTTGAGCACAAAAATGGAGGCCCCGCTTGGAATGCCAAATCGTCCCAGGGAGGGTAGGTCAACTCTAGCCAAAGAACCAACCAGTACCCCTCAAGGTAAAGATGTTCAGAAAGATGGCTTTGAACAGCCCAAAAGAAGGAGAAAGCAAAAGAAAAATGGTAAGGAGCAAGCACAACTCAAGCCAGCTAATAGGTACGAAATATTTAAGACATTAGTGGACCAAGAGGATCAAGTTATGGAAGGTGTGGATGCGAACACTGAAGCCATTAACATCCCCGCTCAAGCTTCTCCTTCATCTCCCACCGCCACAGAACAGGTCATTGAGTACACTGAGTTACCGCTGTCAGAGAATGCAGCGGCATTGATACTGCACACCCAAGCGCAGCCCACAATCAAGGATGTCAGCATGGGAGTAGCAAAAAAGAACAGAGAAAGGCCAACCCTAGGGATAACTCAGGTGGAAAAGCGATCAAAAAATAGCATTTCTCAAGGAGCGGGTAGAAAATCAAATAAGGACCTGCTAGCAGCTCAAGGAGACAAGCTGATCACTGGAGGATCGGTGAGGACAATTGATTCTTACTGCTCTCAAGGTTTTCAATGATTATTCAATCTTGGAATGTTAGGGGTTTAAACAGTAGAACCCATCAATCTGTTGTTCAAAGACTCTTAGGAAAATGTAAAACAGACTTTTTGCTTATCCAGGAGACAAAAATGTCTTTAGATCTTATGTGTAAAACAGTTAATAGAATCTGGAGGGGCGCTGGTCATATGGATGTGGCTGCCCAAGGTGCCTCAGGGGGATTGTTACTCTTTGGAACTCTCTCGGAATGGACTGCAATAGAACATATAGCTTGGAGGGGTGTTCTCACATCTCATTTTAGGAATAATGTCACAACTGAACATGTTTTAATCACAAATTTTTATGGGGCTCAAAACCTTGATGGCCAGAGGCTCCAATGGAAAGTTGTACATAACATGAGGTCCTCAAGGGAAGATTTAGACTGGATTATTGCTGGGGATTTTAATGCTAAATTATCTTCTCGAGATCAGGAAGGTGGAACCCCAATTTTGGATCCAGGGGATCGACTTCTGATTGCCCAAGTCCAGGCCTTTCACTTAGTGGATATTAAAGGCCCTGGAACCTACTTTACTTGGACTAACAAGAGGAGGGAGCCACATAGCAGGAAGGTAAAGCTAGACCATTTTCTGGTCTCAGAGGAGGCATTTGTAAAGTGGAATACTAAATTCCAGATTTTGGAGGGTCCAGTTTCAGATCACTTTCCCATTTTGTTGGAGGGAGGGACTATGACAGGGCAGCATCACAAACCTTTTAAATTTGAGAATTTTTGGTTACAAAGAGAGGATCTTCGAAAGAAAATTCCACAGTGGTGGGAAGAAGGTCGTCTACCTTTTGGGACAACAATGTTTAGATTCCACAAACAGCTTCATTTTGTCAAAGCTCAATCGAAACAATGGAGGCGAGCTAACAAGTCGGACTTCCAGACTCCAAAGAGCTCCCTTGGTGGCCAGATGGGATGAGGTTCAAAAACACTTTAGGGAAGGAACAATTACAGAGCAGCTCAAAACCGAGGATGATGCCTTGCGTAAAGCGGTTGAGGACATTGATAACCAAGAGGAGACTTACTGGAAACAGAGAGCAAGAACCACTTGGTTATTAGAAGGTGATAGAAATACCAAATTTTTCCATCGGTCAGCTTGTGCTAGGAGACAGATGAATAACATGGAAGCCCTTCAAGATGAGAATGGACACTCCTTTGATACTCTTCCTGGTATGCATTCCCATTCAATGGATTATTTTTCTAAACTTTTTAAGGAAAGTATGGAGCAAGATGTAGAGGCTCAAAATGAAGTCATTGATGTCATACCCTCTCGTTATCTCTCGAAGAAGAAAATCAGACCCTTCTTAGACCCATTGATAGAGATGAACTGAAGAATGTGGTCTTTGGAATGAGCACTGGCAAATCTCCAGGTCCAGATGGCTTTCCTATTGAGTTTTTTCAGGCCTTTTGGGATACTTTGGAGGAGGATGTTTTGGCTGTCACAGAGGAGTCCAGAGGTAATAAAAGAATGCTTAAGGCATTAAATCATACCTTCATCACTTTAATTCCAAAAGGGGAGGAGGGGGCTCATATTTCTGATTTCAGACCTATTGCCTTATGCAACGTGATTTATAAAATAATCACAAAGATAATGGCTGAACGGCTAAAACCTCTCCTTCATAACATTATCTCCTCAGAGCAAGGGGGTTTTGTAGAGGGTAGACAGATCTTGGATGGGGTGGTTCTCGCTCAGGAGGCAATCCATACAATGCAAAAATCTGGTAATAAAGGAATGTTCATTAAATTGGATATGTCAAAGGCTTATGATAGGGTGGAGTGGAGTTTCTTGTCAAAGATGATGGCAGCCTTTGGTTTCTCTCAGGACTGGATAGATTGGGTCATGAGTTGTGTTTCTACGCCGTCTTATTCTATTTTAATCAAGGGTCTTCCCTCGCAACCTTTTGGAGCCACACGTGGCCTTCGTCAAGGGGACCCTTGCTCTCCCTATCTTTTCCTCATTTTGGCTGAAGGATTAGGTAGACTTTTCTTGAGGAGAAGACATCAAGGCTTGCTAACAGGTATCAAGGTGGGTGAGGAAATTTTGACTCACTTACAGTTTGTGGATGATACAGGATTGGTTGGAGTGGCCAACTTCAGGGAAGCTAGAGTAATCAGAGATACTCTTAATGTCTACCTTAGGGCTTCAAACCAAGTCATCAATGATAAAAAATCCAAAGTGGTCTTTTTCAATCTTGACCAAAGGCTACAGGACAGAGTTATAGAGATCTTGGGATTCACAAGGACTTCTCTTCCAGTGGTTTACTTGGGGGTTCCTTTGCATTTCAAAAAATTAAAAATAGATATCTGGAAGGATCTTTTGGATGGTATCAAAGATAGAATGAATCATTGGTCTCATAAATGGTTAAGCTATGGGGGTAGATTAACTTTCTTACAGTCAGTTATTCAAGCCATGCCAATTTATAAATTCTCTATCCTGGCTGCCCCACATACTATATGGAAAGAGCTGGATAAAATGGCTAGAAGATTTTTATGGGAAGGAGCAAAAGGGGAGAGGAAATGGGCCTTAGTTGGTTGGGATAAAGTTACCCAGCCCAAGGAAAAAGGAGGGCTAGGACTGAGAAGCTCCAAGCTAAATAATAAAGCTCTGGTCGGAAAGTCGTACTGGAGGTGGATTTCCCAACCAACCTCCTTATTCAGTAGAATCCTAACTAGTAAATATTTGGGTCATGTTCACCCCAATGAGGTGGGCCGTTTCCTCCTGGATGGTACTCGGATCCTTAGTGTGGCAGGCTCTCAAGCTTGGATCTCAGGTTATTAAAGACCAATTGTTTTGGAAAGTGGGGAGAGGGGAGAAGGCACGTTTCTGGACTGATTCATGGGACCAGTACCCACCCATCATTGCTGAGTTCCCCGAATTACAACCAATTAAATCCGCCATAGAAGCCAAGGGTTGGGTCCAAATTGAAAGTTACTTCAACACTAGTCAAATGGGGGAGTATAAGTTTAAGAAGTTTAAGAGGTTGGAGGAGTGGCCAATTTCAATCCCTCCGGAGCTGGCACCCATCTTGACCAAAATCTTGACAGAAAGGTTTCTCACAGGGAGAGACGAGGAGGATGAACTAGCTTGGGGCTATGGGAACCTTGGTGTATATACAATGAAGGATACGACAAGATCCTCCTAGAGCCTCCCCCACATTCATTTTCGGTTGAGGATTGGAGAAAGATTTGGCACTCCAAGGGCTGGCCGAAAGTAAACTTCTTTGCCTGGCAGTTTATGCACAATGGAATTCTCACTTTTGACAATCTCAGATGTAGAGGAATCATCGGTCCATCTCAATGTGTTTTATGCCACAAGAACGAGGAAACAACTGATCACCTGATGTTTGAGTGCCCTTTCACGCGTCAGATTTGGAAGCGATGGTTCTCTCACTATAAACTCCAGGTTAATGGTGACCTGAATCGGACCAATATTTGGGAAAGATGGAAGAGGGGTAGATTTAAATCTAAAGCTCTTCGAATTGGTTGGGAGCTTGGCTTATTCTTCATTTGGTGGCAAGTGTGGTTGGAGAGAAATGCTCGTATTTTTAGAGAAACTTTCTCCTCGCTAGATGGAGTTTGGCAGGTCATCTGGAGCAAAGCCACAGAAACTGTTGCCGTCTATGCTAAAGAGGAAATTCAGGTTGGTCCTGGGCCAATGGAAGAGGGAGCTGAAGAGCAAGAGAGACAGGACAGAGCTAGCTGGAAACCACCCCCAGAAGGTTGGATCAAAATCAATACTGATGGAGCTGCAAAGGGCAATCCGGGTAGTGCCGGAATTGGAGTGGTTTGCCGGGATCATGCTGGTTCAGTGCTCTATTGGGAACTGCAAGGCTTGGGAAGAGCCACAAACAATGAAGCAGAAGCCATTGCTATCAAATCTGCTTCCATCTGGGCAGTTAATCAGGGCCACAGGAGGATAATTCTCGAATCTGATTCTCAAATTCTGGTTGGAGCTCTAGACTGCATGAGGAACTTTGCTTCGAAAGCATGGAGGTTGAGGATTCTGGTCTCTCAAATCAAGGAATTATGGAGGGAATTAGATGATGTGATCCCCGTTTATGTGAGTAGAGATTTAAATAAAGCGGCCGATTTCCTGGCGAAGATGGGTGCTGAGAAAGAGGTAGGGGTGCAGCTGCACAGTGACATGCCTTTGGAGGATGAGGTGATTAGGCAGGGTCTTGAAAGATCCCTGAGACAATGAGCAAAGAAAATGCTAAGGGTGGTTTTTGTCACGATATCGCGACCTGTTGCGCCGTCGCGGCCTTTGGAGGGAAGCTGTCGCGATATCGCGACATGTTGCACCGTCGCGGCCTTTGGAGGGAAGTTGTCATGATATCGTGACATGTTGCACCGTCGCGGCCTTTGGAGGGAAGCTGTCGTGATATCGTGACCTGTTGCACCGTCGCGGCCTTTGGAGGGAAGTATCATGATATCGTGACATGTTGCGTCATCTGCGACCTTTTGAAAGGGAAGTATCGCGATATCGCGACATGTTGCGCCGTCGCGGCCTTTGGTGGGAAGTTGTCACGATATCGCGACATGTTGCGCCGTCACGGCCTTTGGAGGAAAGTTGTCATGATATCGCGACATGTTTCGCCATCATGGCCATTGGAGGAAAGTTGTCGCGATATCGCGACATGTTGCGCCGTCGCGGCCTTTGGAGGAAAGTTATCGCGATATCGCGACATGTTGCGCCGTCGCGGTTTCGGAGGAAAGTTGTCGCGATATCGCGACATGTTGCGCCATCGCGGCCATGGGAGGAAAGTTGTCGCGATATCGCGACATGTAGCACCGTCACGGCCACTGGAGGAAAGTTGTCGCGATTTCGCGACATGTTGCTCTGTCGCGGACGAGGAAGGATATTTGTCGCGATATCGCGACATGTTGCTCTGTCGCGGCCAAGGAAGGATAGTTGTCGCGATATCGCGACATGTCACGATTTCGCGACTTGTTGCCCCGTCGCGGCCAAGGATGGATAGTTGTCGCGAAATCGCGACATGTCGCGATTTCGCGACATGTCGCTCCGTCGCGGTCAAGGATGGTTAGTTGCCGCGATATCGCGACATGTCGCGATTTCGCGACTTGTTGACTTTTTGCGGTCAGAGGTGGTTTGTGTCGCGTTTTCGCGCCTTGTAATCTTGTGTTTTCTTTGTTTTCGGCTGGGAAGGGTCTTCTCCCTTGTGTAACTGATCTTTGTTTTAATACAAGTTTTTTTCAATTTTTTCAAAAAAAAAAACTATAGTTGGGCGCCCACTTTCATTTAATACATATGGCCCTTTTCTTTTAATTTTTATAAATCATTTTATGTCCTCTAGGAGCCCTTTCACTTTATCATTTAATTAATAACGCTTTAAAGTTAAATATTTAATTTAACTTTAATATATTGCGTTAAAATTAAATATTACATGCCAAGTAAAAGAATACCACCGACATCCGCCCATGTAGAGGAGTTGGAGAGCAAGTGGGTAGTTAAACCTCTCTAGTTGCTGAGAGGCCCAGGTTCTAATCTCTCGCCTCACATGTTGCGGATATGTTATGTAATGGTTCCCTCGTGGTCACAGTCTGTTTACCCCTTGTGGCCACCACCAAAAAAAAAAAAAAAAAAAAAAGAATACCACCAACCATTATAATACGTCCTCCTCAATCAATTACGCATACCACCATGTCCATAGATCAAATCGGTGATCCAAAATGCACTTACTAAAAATAGTAAGTATGGGCCTAAAAGTCCAAAATGGCTCCGGAAAGTGTCAATTGAGAGCTTGCGATGATCTGAACCATCTTCCACAACCCCAATATTTCCCTAACCCCATCATATTAGCCTACGGGAACCCGAGAGTAGGCTAACCGTAACCACATAGTCACTGCTTAGGAAGGGGACATTACATCCGGGAGGGAACAAAGTAGGGTGATAGCTCTATCCTCATCCTCAATATTCACATTAACTGAAACCAGTTTATTGATAAGAGTATTAAACTCATTCAAATGATCTGCCACGGATGAATTTTCCTTCATCCTCAAGCTATAAAGTTGTTTTTCAAAAAAACCTTGTTTGTTGTTGATTTTGTCTCATACAGCTTTTCAAGCTTTTGCCACAGGGCTTCCGCAGTCTTCTCTTCAACTACATTGAACAAGACAGAGTCTGCTAAGCAGAGACGAATTGTAGAGATCGCCTTCCTATCCAACGTTGCCCACTCCTCATCTTTCATGCTACTTGGTTTACTCGCGATCCCTTTCAAGGCTAGAGTTTGGTCATTCTGAACCAGCAAATCCTCCACCTTCATCTTCCATACAGCGAATTTCCTGCCATCAAATTTCTCAATCTCGAACTTGGTTACACCTCCTATCATTGTTTCAGCTCCCACTCGCACAAAACCTTAGGCTCTGATACCAGATGTTAGTTAAAACTTCAGATTTTACCTACAAGCAGAAAACACAATGACACAAAAAAATTACAGTAACACAAAGAATTTACGTGGAAACCTGCAATGTGCAGGAAAAACCACGGGTCAATGGCAGCTTCTTTATTTTATTGATTTCAACACACTTTACATTCACCCAACTTGTGTACATGCAAAGGGTCATTCCCCTTTTATATATAAACAAAGGAAGACTCCTAAAAGTGTTTGTTTCCTCTCCCAAAGGAAGACTCCGAAAACTTTTTGTTTCCTCTTTCGTAGCTACCCGTCTGGAGCTACACGTCTAGCGACCACACGTCTGGGGCTAGACGTCTGGCGACTACCCGTCTGGGGCTAGACGTCTGGCAGGTTACCCGTTTGGAGCTAGACGTCTGGCAGCTAGCCGTCTGGAGCTAGACGTCTGGCAGGTTACCCGTCTGGAGCTAGACGTCTGGCAACTACCCGTCTGGAGCTAGACATTTGGCAGGTTACCCGTCTGGAGCTAGACGTCTGGTAGCTACCCGTATGGCAGGTTACATGTCTAGAGCTAGACGTCTAGCAACTACCCGTCTGGAGGTAGACATCTGGCAGGTTACCCGTTTGGAGGTAGACGTCTGGAAGATACCCGTCTGGCAGGTTACCCGTCTGGGGCTGGACGTCTGGCAGCTACCCGTCTGGCAGGTTACCCGTCTAGAGCTAAACGTCTGGCAGCTACCTATCTGGAGCTAGACGTCTGGATAGTGACTTCACCTCCTAACAGGATCATCAAGACCTAGTTACTTGCCTCAATGGGCAAAATCACAGTATTTGGTCAATTTAAATGATTGAACTATTATGCAATAAGAACCTATGGTGCATCTTTCAAGAAGATAAAGCAACAACCTTGATGAAGAAACTTGCCAACATAAGGAAGAAGAAGCTCTTGGCCTATTCTCCTTGTTGATTAAACCAAAATTGCTTTTCCATATCAAAGAAGAAAGTGAACCTATCAAGGTATGGTCAAAATTGCATGAGTTATTTGGGAAAGTAAATACAACTAAAGTAAGTTGCTTGGAATTAGAGCTTTCTTCTCTCAAATTGGTTGAGTTTGATAACATTGAGGACTATATTGCGAGATTTAAGGCATTGAGAGCAAATATTGCATCTTCTAGAGGCAAAAAGAAAGATGATGTCAAATGCGTGAAGATTGTCCTTGCTAATCTCTTTTCTTTTTCAAATGTTAAATCTCATGGTTTGTATGATTCCTATGCTCTTGGAATCACAAAAAACTCTTACTCAATGAGCTTTTCTCTCTCCTAGTTCATTCTTAGGTAGCAATGAGGAAATGTGGTGATACTTCACACATACACGGTCATGCAAAGTAATTCAACCCTAAGGAGGGTAAGACCTAGGCGCCCAAGGGCTAGGCTAAGTCTTGAAAGAAGTCCAAGACCATTTGTAGATACTACAAGAGGGAAGGACATCCAACAGATAATTGCTTGCTGAAATTAGAAAGAATTGAGACAAAGTTTCTAAAGATAGGTGGAACGCCTTCCCGATGATGAGGGGGATTCAAAAGTATCTGCCTAAACTATAGCAGCCTACAAGGGCATCCATTATGTGAGGGGGGATATATTATTGTCACTAATGTCTTCTCTCCTTGGCCCCTTTGTTTAGATTATGAAGGGGTGTTGAAAGTGTAATCTAACTTATGGCCAAGGTCAACGTTGTATTGTGTAATCTTTTATGGCTCTATGGGCAATCATTGTACAATTGCATTTAATTTATTGTATTATTTTATTATGTAAGCCATATGGGATACAATTAACATTATCATGGTTAATTACCCTTAAGCCGTCTTGTTATGTCGGCTTAGGTTAAACTCGTTTATGTACTTGGGATTTTAGTATTGATATAAATACCCCCACCACTCCATCCATTGTATCGGAGCGTTGTGATCCTTATCTACGGATAATACAATGATTATTTATTGTGCTCAACCAATTTCACTATCTCTCACTTTTTTCTTCATTCATTTATAATTGTTGTATAAGATTTGAGTGAATGGTTTGCTTTTGTTAATTTCTGGAAATTATTGTGAATTCCAATAGTTTCGTTCTCTTTAGATATGCTTGCATTTCCAAGATACTGCCTCCAACAACAATTGAAGGACATTAGAAATAATGCTCTTTTGATCCAATCTCCACATCCATTTTTCTTGATAGCTTCAATGAAAATTTGTGAATCTCCTTCAATTAAAATATATTACCATCTTTCGAAGTTTTTCACTTTTTTTTTTTTAATTGGTTATATGGGATTGAAACGGACCCCATCCACATTACATCATCACCACATAGTGGTATTACAACAAAGATTGGATATTATCCATGTATCGCTTGGCAAGATTTGAACCTTGGTCTCCTCCTTAAATGTTGAGGAATCTAACCAGTTGAGCTAATGCCACTTGATAAAATTATTTCTTAAATATTTTTAATATTTTTTTCAATGAGTTTACATAGGTTTTTATGAGAGGTCACCGTCCCTTCATACTGAGTGGGGTTTGAACCTCTCAAAGAGAATCCAAAGCCCTTACCACTGCAATAAGCTTGTGGTTTGGAAGTTTTTCATTTTACCTTATATACATTGTTCAAATTTTGTCCCTCTTTTGGGTCCCAACCCTTTTACTAAGTTCATAGTAAATTGAACCTTGTCAATCAATCTAAAGCCTAAACTTAGATTAACATAAAAATATGGAATTAAGAATTCAAATAGTATAGCAAAGGCAAAGTGGTTGATTATTACCTTCTCTGTAAGTTTAGCCAGCATAGACTCAACACCAACAGCTGCAACAGATCCCTTGTAGGCAGTCTCTAGATTTTGGATAGCAGCAGCTGTGTCCTTCTTAACAGTTGAAAATTCTTTATGCTCATCCTGTTAACATAAATTCCTTTTCAACATCAGAATTATTCTCTCGAACATAGACATGGCCATAAATTTTTTAAGTAAAAATGCAATTGCAA